>OV815962.1:11252500-12502500 GCA_929112965.1 Mythimna albipuncta
GTACGCGCGCAGCGAGCGCAGCGCGCTCCGCACGAGCCACGCCACGCCCGAGCCGCCGCGCGCGCACTCCTCCGGCCGCGCCTCAGGGCTACTGCGCCCTTCAACAAACACCACCCCTTACCACACCCGCCACCCAAAACTTCCACACCAAATAATATATGACCGTGACTCGTTTAACACTGCCAAATTTTCTGCTATGTTTCCACAATAAATCGTCCATGTATAATGCAGCAATATATTGAAAGCGACAACATAAACAGTTTAAATGTGCCACATTAAAATAAGTTTATGGACGCACATTGGCAGAAAACGACAGCATTTTATCGACCGTTACGGATGATATAAAGTAGAAGTCGTACTGACCTGCGTCGGCGGCGAGCTCGGCGACAGCGGCGCAGAAGGTCTCGAAGTCCACCGGGTCGGCGCCGGGCGGCAGGCAGCGCTCGGCCACGTCGCGCGGCGCACGCGTGCAATCCTTCAGCGCGTCCACGGCGCGCGCGCGCGGCAGGCGAGCGCTGCGGCCGCCCGCCGCGTCGTAGGCGCGCTTGAGGCGCAGGATGGTGTGGCCCAGCGAGTGGCGCGGCTGCGTGCGCGCGCCGCGCAGCACGGCCCGCGCACAGCGCAGCGCGGCGGGAATGTCGGTGAAGGCGGGCAGGCCGCGCCGCTCCACCGCCTCCTGCAGCGTCGCCCGCGCACGCGACAGCTCCACGTATTCGCTGCAGTCGTACAAATATCATTTGAGAATCCTACATACATATCGACAATAGAAGCACATGGAAGCGACGATCGTTGCGCGTGATCTTAACTCGGTGGGTTAGTGGCTGACGTCAATACTTAACGAGATGGTCGTGTTTTTTTTTACCTTTATCGACTGTTACGAATGCTTTGACGTGCTAATCTTTGCAAAAAATTTCAGACAAGTGACACTATGTGTGTTTTGATTCTTACTATGAAAAGCACATATATTTACACACGTCAGACGTTAAACATGCTAGTATCCGTCCAATACGAAACGACATAATTACACAAGTGTCGCTTTAGTCACTAGTAGTAACCCTGGTAAAATCATCATCATCAGATAATGCCCCTTTTTCGAAGAACTTGACACCAGGAAAACGAGAGTCAGAAGATGATGACAAACGGCTATCGCTCAACAAATCGCGCATCAACTTCAAAGACATGAATCACCTAATCCTCGTGATGACGATCAACTGATGACAAATTAATCATTCAACTTGATAGCTTCATTTTTTGCCCTGCCTTACGATTGATATAAATCGAAATAATCTACCTACTGCCGTTTTTCTGAATTAATTTATAGTCATTTGTCTTCCTTTCTAGACGACATGGCATCTTCAAATGTGAAGTTCAGGTTCAATTGCGTAATGTCGGTGCGTGATGCGGTTCTAAATGGAGCTGACCTCCAGCATAGTGTAAAGATACTGACTGGTCAGAGATGGTCTCGTGGCCGATGTTCTGGTGGCGCGTGTAGGGGCGCAGCACCAGCAGCAGGTCCCTTGGCGCGGCGGCCAGGTGCGCGGCCTCCACGCTGGCGGCCACGGCGCGCGTCTCGCTGTCCAGCACGAACAGCAGCGCACGCGCCGCCGCCTTGGCGCGGTGCTCCACTTCCATCAGCTCCGTCGACCAGTCTTCGACTTGCTGCAAGGCGGAATATGGTTAGTTATTGCTTTACTTTTTACTTTAATTACGACTTTTTTGGTCGATGTTATCGGTCGTATCCGGTCAGTGGAATAAAGATTAAACTAGTTTCACGTTTCAAAGCGTGGATCTCTATGAAGAATAATGCACATAATAATACCACTGAACCATGATGCTTTTTACGCATCACTTTTTCTATAGCAAGGTTGGCGCAGTGGTTGAGTAATAGCACAACAGCTGCTGCGCTGCGTGTCGCGGGTTCGATTTCTGCACGATATTTTTTGTAGGTCCAACATAGTTGTTCCGGGTCTGGGTATCTTATGTGTGCAAGAGGTAGGCGTTCCGGGTCTGGGTGTCTTGTGTATGCGAGTTTACATGTTTGTGCAACAAACAACAACGCACCCACGATACATTTTTTTTTTTCTAATAAAACAAAAACAAACGTCTCAGTAAGGAACCTGATTTTGTATGTGGAGTTCACATCGTGGACTTGCGAGTCCCATGAAGTAATTAAAGGGAATACTTTGAAACGTAGCTCATCTAAAGTATGTACCCAATGCAGTTGGAGATCTTAAATTATATAACTGTGGCGTCGGACGGATTGGAAACAGTACTTACGTAGTGCTTATTGTGAACACGCTTTGCTCACCTAAAATGCCATGGTTATTAACGGCCACAGCATGTAGTATAAATAATATTCTTTATCTAATATAAATTAGTCGTCTGGGTCACTTACAGTTTACATGCATTTAGGTGCTTGCGTAACGTCACGTTTCAGTGCCTACGTAGCATAAATACGGTTAAACCAATACCTATCACCTATCGTAAAACACTTTGGCTTCAAGCGTTCAGTTAAAAAGTAAGTGGGTATGACGTAAGTACATGATTTCATTACTATTTGAAACCGTTAACATTTGAAGAACATTTGAAGAGATATGTATTACGTTAGTATGATAGGCGCTTCAATAGGACGTGTCATATCTAATTACCAAAATCATATTTATCGGGAGCACGTATCATTAAATGAAGCTGTGAAACAAACCACGCGTTATCAATGATACCACGCATTATCTGTTTTTAACAGGAGAGTGGTCTTCGTTTCTTGTAAACATATTGTTAATTTTAATGTTTGCACGTAAGGCCAGTTAATTCTGTCCATCGACTCATTAACGGTGGCCTTTTAAAGTTCTGCTACGATGTTATTGTAATAACAACCAACGTTATGAATATTAATGGTCGCCCACACCTTATTGTTATATTAATTGTACCAAAGTTTGTTTGATATTTCACGAAAGAAAAACAAACTAAGTCCACAAATTCAATTTGCAAAAAAATGATAACGTCATCCTCGGTAATTAATATTTATTCTAAATGATAAACTTGAGTGAAAAGCACTAAGTACTTATTGCAAAAAGTAAATAAAGATAAACGCGTGATAAACGTTTATATTTTCTCTTTCATAGAAAATGATTAATTGTAAATATATCATTAAATACTTAACTATTTTTTCGAGTGATCCCGAGTCATTCATTGATGAGATGACAAACTCGTAAGTCGTTTTTTATTTACTTTTATGGCTCAACCATAAATATTGCGCCGGGATCACAGTCTATTAACATTAACCGATTTATTGAAGCTGCTCGTGTCACACAACAACATGTGACCAGTTCAACATGGTACAAATTTTTTTCATCTTAATTTTATTGTACCCGAGCCGACCAACTCAGCTGTTCTGTAATAACCATTAATTGACTTCATATCACGTCGTAAATGGAAAACAATGTTCGATTGTTTACTGCATTAACATACACATCGATGTAATGGCTTATTGTAGGTGACTTTGATCCACAACGCCGTTGAAACTAGTCATCAAACTCACTTATCACATTATCCGATGGCAGACTATTCTGTGGGAGGAGCAGAGGCCTTACCAGGAGCTCTTACCGCGATCCATTTTACGACCTAAACTGAACGGTTAAAGGGATGCATAAACTAGAACTCCATCCCTCTTTCTCGCTCGAACGACTGACATTTTAACACATCGTGATAAAGCCCTAGGATGGAAATACTTGGACCTGACACTTCTGTACCTACGAAGGATAGCTTGAACAATACGAGATCATTACTAGGGAGGCGAATATTGAGCCGAATCACGTAGTGAATATGAGAATATAGGATATGCCTAGGGTGAATGTAGGAAGCTTGAATATTTTATCACCCCGTCTCGAATCAGAAAAGTCAAATCTACCAGAATGTAAGATACAAACGCGTGGTTACTGAGCTCGAAAATTTTAGGTACCAACCTTAGATAGGTTTTAACGATTAATAATATTTCGTATAGGTTCGTAGAGATCCTCCAACTTGAAAGCAAGACTTACTTACTAAAAAAAATCTCTTTGGGCCCTTACAGAGTCGCGACTGCGAGTAATGACATACCATGTCATCTCTATTTCCATAACAAAACAACATTAAGTTTATATGTAGCGTTTTACGCAGTTATAATAATAATAAGCTTATATGTAAATAAATTGTTTATTTCACAAGATTATCGCATTTGTATTAAGTTCTACTGTAAGGTTTCACTGTTAGGGATATTCACATTATTCTGTATGTACATATCTGAGGCAGTGACACTGACCGGTGTCAACGTTTACGGGTGGGTTTTATTTATGGACTTTTAATGTTAATTTAGTGTTGCAATCAATGCCTGTCTCTTCTCCATTTGTGAAGAGGCCTTCGTCTTATATAGTTAACATAAAATATATTTTTATTAAACTGTAGTCTTCAACTCACCGGGTTAAAATATGTTATGCCCATCTTCTTCAGCATCGGAATGGCTATGTCCGATCTCCAAGTAGTAGGGTTGCAGGATCCGCCCAGGAACACCTCGCAAGGCGGAGGCGGCGCCTCGCTGCCTGCGCAACACCATACGTCAAAAATTGTCACAACAATCATAGTACACATAAATAAGTAGGCAAACATATAACATCACACTCGAATAGGAGATGGACTGTGTGGTAACTGCTGAATAAATAGATTTTACAATTTTTAAATTCTATCATAATCTGACAATTTTATGTGTGCTTTGAAATAAGCTCCGACATGCTTCGACTTTCAATCTATTCCAGCTGATGTACACATAACATGTTATCACGTGGCTTCACCCACGCTTTTCATTTCAAACACCATGTCTAACGTAGTGTCTACGTCAATAACACCAATAATTCCATAGATTCTATATTGTATGAAGGACGAAGCAATCAATCACCATGTGAACAATATTTGATGTGTTCTTTGAGGCACAACTCATAATAGGATGAGTTGACCCTATTTCTAAGATGGGCTCGAGACACGCAAAAGAACCACTGTTAATTGTTAACAATTGTACTGCGGCTGGACACGCAAGCAATGAGCTCCAACCACAGCGGTTTGTTACTATTTGTTGAAGATTCATGAGTGGCCTATAGAAACCGGTATCTTATGTTTAATACATGACGTCGAATACATCTACGTAGAAACAAATTCTATATCCAATAACAATTCTCAAACCTTGGCGCCGACACTTATTATATACGCGATACAAAGAACTAAGATGCATACCAAAAATAGTGATAATCAATTAATATGCTAATGTAAATCGATCTGTATGATAGTGGGTGCATTGATTACAATGATTTCATAGCAATATGGGTACATACGGCGTGGATTAGAAAGCATCATGGCAAGGCGAGTGCCGGTGCTGGGTTCGTTCAACCAGCGATACTCATCGTCAATGATTGATGAGTATCGACCTATCGACTGCGTAGGCTGCACATATGTAGGCCGACCACCGTACTACATTAAACACCTACTTGCGTACCCGTAGATTAATGATTACCATAAAAGGTCGAGACAGAATTTAAGTAAAAAATTTATAATTATGGTAGTGTCTACTTTTGATCACATCATGGTCATATACGACAATGATCTTTAAACTTTCGTACCTACTTCCTATACCTACACCGTGGTAATCTTCAACTTATTTATCCCGTGGTGTGACTTTTCATATAGCCCTATTAATTAGTAATGATGAATAAAATTAAAGTACACGTACAAAGGTATACTCATTAAAACTTGGAACAAATCCTAGTAAATTTCTCTTTGCTCATGCGTAAGTCTATAAACTTTTCAAAGATACTTCTAACGAACCATCCATCACTTTCAAACTTTCTAGCATTACAATAATTATAATAGATAGTCGATATATATTATTGTAATAGTCACCACACTTTGGGATGAAAACAGATAAAATTACACGGTGTATATTGAATCGATTACCCTAATATTTTTCTGTCTTCTGTATCTAATAAACCTATTTTTTTTAGAACAACACATAAATTACACAAGCACAACACAGAACGACACGCACAGGTAAGTATTCATTCATGTTTACACTGCAGTTTATAAAACGTGGCCAACCAAACACATCAATCCAATTCGGGATCTTCGTTCAATGCCAAAACGAAAACGTAAACACAACGCCAGATCAACAAACGCACTAACATCGGCTGCTCCGCCCGCACACAGATCACAGATTTGAATAGAATGTCCCTGAATTGTCACTACTTCGACGTGAACTCCGTCACATGTACCAAAATCCACAATTTACACAGCCATCCTCTTTTACTTGTCACTCAGGAAAATATATGATGCAAAACATTGCGACAGAAAATTATGAGGAGGAATTTATTATAAATAAATTATAGCAAATTGGAATATACACAGTGTCGTAAAAATAGAGTTTTTCATTGATGAATATAGTAAAGAAGTAAGAAACGCACAGGGAACTATCATTGTAGTCGGCGGCATGTTTGCGGATGTATCGTGCAGACTGGCGTGCACGCTGTCCCTCCGCGAACGGTCGGCGGCCAACTGGCGTCCGTTCGCAACTTACATCTACGCCCAAGTACTAGCCAATTCCGCATTTTAAAATATTCCGTTATTTCTATAGCACTACAAAGACATCGCACAAAGACTTATGGTGTTGATGGTGACCATAACTCATCCGCAAACCTGTATTTTTTTATCTCATACACAAATGAATTTAACGAGCGTATTTCATCATCATTCAGAGAATCAAACTTAGAAGATGGCTTCTTACATTACCCTAGTCATTCGATGTATTTGATGATGATGGGTTAGATTAGATTTTAATTAAATGTGTTCATTTAACTAATCCAATGATATACATTAGATTGCTGAAAATTAGAGGAAAACTGAAAAGTTTCAAAAAATTTTACTCATTTTTATCTTTATGAAAGTTCAATTTATACCACTGTGTATATCTTCAACTAAATAAGGTCTAAAATTGGAGTTCAATCGGTTAAAGTGCAATTGGAGAAGTCTTCAGCATTTTTCATAAAAGCAAAACACTGAAAGAAATCAAATAGACATCGAAAATAATATAATTTCAGAGTGGAACAAAACTCGCGATTTAAATAGAAAATAAAGAAAAATTACCATTGTTTGTTTATTGTTAAGTCGTCATTTGACAGAATAATTCTTCCGGGAGATAAGGAAGTTGACGCAGTATCGTTTCATCGTTTGTTTACGTTAGGTATATCTGTAGTTGTAGTAGTGCGATGTCATCTGTATTATGTTTTCGTAGCGTTTAGCGGCCGAAATCGTGGGCGCGTACTACACTGAGCGGAGCATCGCGCCCTCGCTTCCGTACTCTGTTTATAGTCTGTGCGGAAGAGCCTGGAAGGTCACGCTACATATTCACTTAGTGATCTCTGCCTTTTGCGAAATACCGTGCGAAAGCGGAACTTCTTTCCGATAACTATTACAAGTTTCGCACTAAGCGCCTCATTTCGTTCCAAAAGATGAAAATGAAACTCACTTTCTCTATTCCAAAGATAGGTAAAGAGGTTAATGTTTGATATTTTTAAAACTGTGAAAGCTCAATTTAGTTGTCTCTAATATTATAACATTAGTCAGGTTCAGGTGTGCTGGGAGATTGACGCAAATTGGAGCATTACATGTGCGGGTGCAAATAGGAGCGAACGTACAATGACTGTAGCGTAGGGCAATCGCATTAATAGCAGAACAATTAAAAACATAGATATACGCAATAAGTGATGACCACATGTCCCACGAATGTGAGTTAGTTCCTATTTGTTATTATGAATATGAGCATCATCGCTGTCATCTTACTGTGTGCTTAGCCGAGCGAGTACGTAACTCTTGATAAGCTACTGATTGATATATGCCTATAAATTATTTATTTCTTTGCTGTCTTTGATGAACTACGATCATTGCTTCTAATGTTTTTGATTTATAAAAGTAAACAAATAGTTTATATGCTATAAATCCCCGACTCCTATAGACAAACTGGTGAAAATGAAATTTCGATACATAAATCCTCATTTCATATACCTAGGAATTTTTAAATTAATCTAGAAAAAGACTATCAGTTCTCAATGATCAGTCGATAAAGGTATGTACTTTAAAACAGTAATTTAAGATCTATTTATTTCCGATAAGTATCGACCAATCGAATATAAGTAATTCAGCAGCTATCAAACAACCTGATAACAGATAGAATAGCGTGGGAAGTGGACGGCGACACAGAATTTATAGTGTATGAGATATTGTTGCGTAGCCATAGGGACTACCAATGTGTATTTCTGGATTAGTACCGTGCGGAAAGTTTAGTCACCATTTGTTTCATCACGGGACGATCGACCTTCCGCAGCACAAGTGTGCATCCTGGAGCGGGAACGAACCAGACAAAGCCAAAATCTTTGTTATTTGCAACAAAGTCAATCTTCGTAATTTCAGTAAATTCATGACGGGCCAGAATATGGTCTCTTATTTTTTGATTATGCCTAATATAAAACCAAAAGTTCTTACCGTTCACATGTTTACAAATGTTATCCTTATCTCTGAGCTCCTTGTCTACGTTCCATTGTGGCGACTCAGGTTTGTTCGAACTCCTGCGAATGAAAACTGAAATTAGAAATAAAACACAATCGATGAAGTTGCGTAGCGTAGGCGTTTCCGCATGACGATGCAATGAATGGAGCAGACATGAAATTAATTCATTACTAAAGGGTGATGATTGATAAAAGGTGTACCTTATATGTAAAGATTCCTTGCATGACAAATATCTTATTGTTTGGCATATAGGGGTCAACGCACGCGTCATACATGGACCCAGGCCTCAGTTCAAGACCGAGGATAAGGAGACAGATCATTTTTACGTCATCGGTAAAATTAACCTGATTCATGTTGTGGTCGTTGCGGACAATAAGGACATTGCTTGGCTCTTTAATTATGTCGTAGTAGGTATTTCAATATAACATTAACCGGTTATTTATGTTGTTTGAATTCCTAGTCAATTTCATTGTTAGAGAGGTTAAATTGCATTTTATTTACTCTAACTAGATATGATTTGATTGTCCCCGTTATCATATTCCTGAAATACCGAATTGAGCAACAATCTGATAAAATACTTGCCTTAAATAGGCACGACATCGTCTTTTCGAATCGGTATAACGACATCTCATAATTGCAAGCCATTCGTTTTTTTTTTGTTTTCAAGGTTCTTTTTATAAATATGTCGCTTAAATAGATCAAATCATCGCGAAAATGTAGGGTTTACTGACATGGAAAATTGTAATTTTCATTTATGTAAAAATTTAAATTAAACAAAAAAATGCTTGAGAAAGATCTGGAACAACCTGGGGCGGAAGGAAATAATGTGGGTCGAAACGGTTAATTAGCAGAAACTGACTAACGACTGACTAATTCTGTACAACCATGTGCTCCGCCGCGTCACAAGGGCTGAGTGACTAAAATTATTTTCTAAAGAATTTCAAAGAACCAGATATGCAAAACATGTAGCTATATACGGGACATGGGAAACCGTCGACGCACACCAAATATGGGTATTTGAATGGTGGTGAGGAACGCCAAGAAAACTAATTAACGTAAGGTAATTCAGGATGCGGTTTATGTGTAAATTAGGTTTACATGTGAGTAAAATTCTTATATGGACAATAATGTCTAACTGGCTAGCCTTATCCTGGCTATGTTCGAATCTGCTTACGAACTGCATGATGCAGCTAATGCCAATATTATACG
The DNA here is from genome assembly GCA_929112965.1 of Mythimna albipuncta. Classification (NCBI taxonomy): domain Eukaryota; kingdom Metazoa; phylum Arthropoda; class Insecta; order Lepidoptera; family Noctuidae; genus Mythimna; species Mythimna albipuncta. The sequence continues at coordinate 11,262,287 of OV815962.1, forward strand.
TGGAACGACCTTCAGAATCCCGTAACTGGGTAACATGTTACTCCTAGGAAAGACTGGTGATAGACTTTCTAGCTTCGACTACTCTTAACGACTGTCAAATATCTACAAGAGACAGCGGGGAGGGAGAAGTTCCGAGGCGCAGAGGATTCTCGATGGTCTCCCGTCTAGGGACCGACCTCGGCTGTTGTTTAATCTTGGAGATCGATCCGTCGCACTGTTATCTATTATTTAGCTGTGCCTTATTTATAGATCATACTCTTTTTAACATTAAATAAGATAGGATGTTCACACACCATGCACTTGTTAGTTAATTAGAAACAAATGGATCACTTACTGCCTGGTTTGCCTCGAACACCGTCGCAGTTCAGCTGCGAACACGCAGAATTCTCCAAATGTGAGCGTGAGCGACTTGCGGCGGGCACACTGCCGCGCGCAGACCAGCATTTCGAAGACTAAAACAATAACATTTTCTTTTAATAACAAACAAATGCATCCTACGGTGAGGGAGGGGGGGCACTGGAATGACGTCAACTAATTAATCGTAATGGACAACTGAGGAAAAGTTAAGTACTACTACTATTCTTAAAAATTCAATTTGAATTGTCATTCAAGAATACCATTAATTAGCCTGTAAGAATCGATAACAAGTGGCGTTCTGCAGTTTCTGCCTCATCATATTATGAGAAAAATGCAGCTATTGTGTGTGTTAGTTTGAATAACCGCTTGGAGACCCTAATTTCGTTACACATTAAATCGCAATGACTAATATTCCCGATCTATAACACTAATATTACAAAGCTCGAACGGGTTGGGATATTAGGCACACGGGCAGACCATGTAATTACTTTTTATCCCGGTAGTATATTCATAGAGACAATTTTCTACTTTCACGCGGGTGAAACAGCTGACAGCAGCTTCGTAAGCTTAAAAAGTCATCAATTCGACAACGTAAAACACGCAATGTATACTATTGAAAGCGTTGAAGTGATAACATACAAGGCATTGCAATCGATTGTGTATATGTGTTACTCAATTACCTAGCTGAATATCCTATGTCCTTTCATTGAGGCTACAGTCATAGTTTCTAAGGTAGAAGTTTGTGTATAATAAATAAGAAGCGTACACGGATGCTACGTATCTCATTATGCAAATTTAATGTCCCAGAATGATAAAGCTGTAGTCATACCAAATATTCTTATTATAAAACAAACTTTACGGAGTAACTTAATGATTCAGATCATATATATTTCTACTTAAAAACACAAGTTAGGGTCTCTTTAAGTTTTTGCGAATATTTTATTGTTTCGTGGTAGGTGCTAGGATCGGCTCACGTCTGTAATTATTATGTCCTTAATGAGGTTCGTAATCTAGAACCACAGGCCATACATTTAAATATAAATGAAATGTTTCTAATTTACACAACAAGCCCACGCGAGACGAGACTCATTCCGAATAATAAATAAAGTACTTTGCACAGTCATGTCACCCTACGAGGGCGACGAGGATTGAAGTCCAAATTCTATAGATATTAATAACTGTGTTGTTTTAACATAACTTAGAAATATGTAGGCGCTTTCCTGGTTCAAGTGACTAACCAGTTTATCAGGTGGTATTTTATTTAGGACTTAGTAACAACCCAGAGGATGCTGTTCTGCCAAATTGGCGCGAAAATAGAGAAAAGCACACTCGAATTTTCGGGTCAACTTTTATTTTCCCTTCAAAGAACCGTACACAAAATATTACGAACATATAAAAGAAAAAAAATACTAAATCGGTCCAGCTGTTCTCAAATAATGCGCTTACTAACGTTTGGCATTTCGTTTTTATCTTATTCATATGCGCATTTGTTTAAAATTTCCATATGAACAACGTTATAATCGATGTATTAACACAATGTACAACACTTACAATCTCAACAACAACGTGATGAGGCGATCAGGATTTTAAATTGTATAGTTTTCAATATAATGTACTAGCGCGGAACCGGTTGCTATTTACACCGAGTTCAACTGCGACGATAACAAAGACAATTATCTAGTTATACCTACATACACTCACCTAACGACTCATATTTACATAAATTAAACGCATGGGAAGATCATTAGGAACATATAAACAGTTTTAGTACTATTGTACAGATTTGTATGAACTTCTGATCTAACGAGACAGCGATTGTGGATCAACCCAACAAAACTACATGGTCTTTTGGATAAAAAAAGAGCCATCACTATGTAGTTTCGTTTACTAACTAATCATCCTAAAGCGTGTACGCAACGGTGTTTTTCGAGTAACCATTTCCATTCAAAACTATGGCATTATTAAAGTAAGATAGGTTGACTTGCCTTTTTTTTTTTTTTTTTTTTTTTTTTTATGGTGGGAAAAATCATGCATTGACATCCCCCGCCCTTGGGCGGAGCGGGAGATAGTGTCAGACTCTTACTGACTAAAAGACCCACCCCGTTCCTTCTAGCCTTCATACCGGGGCTCGAGCGCCCTTTCGGATAACCCTGGCCCCAGTAGGCTTCGACCCGGCTGGGTCCCTGCTGTTGCTGACAACTCCTTGAGGCGCGCGGGAACAGTGCGCGCCGTCGACGACTTGGGCTTGGTCCGGACAGTTACCGGACGGCCGGACAGCGAGCTACCCATTGCTCACTGTCCGCAAGCCCGCGTCTACGTTGGCCGGAAATCGGGATCAGAATCCCGGCGACGGCGGCGGCGATAACGCCGTTGCCTGATGCGTTCGGCCTCCTCCTTTGCGAGCATTACTGCTTCGCAGAAGTCGGCGACCGCCTGCCACTCCTCCTCGCTCCGGACCATGGCCTCAACCAAGGCCCGGCGCGAGAGGTCTCCGCCGCCGATCGCCCCCACGAGGGCACGGCGATGCTCCGCCCAAGCAGGGCACACCTCGACTGTGTGCTCCACCGTGTCCTCCGGGCGTTCCGCACAGTGGCGACACCCGGGCGTCACTTCCGCATGAATCCGGTGCAGGAAACTCCCGAACGAACCATGTCCGGTGAGGACCTGCGTCATGCGGAAGGTAAGGACGCCGTGAGGCCTTTCCAGCCACGCCTCAAAGAGGGGACTTACCACCATGATTGTGGCGTGCCCAGCACTGGGTTGCGATAGTCGTTGACGCCATTTCCCCATGAGATCCCGCCGGAGCTCTGTCCGCCATGCCGTGACCTGTCGCGGCAGCGGACTTTCACCCCGGCGTTGCATCTCCACGCGCATATCGTGCATGTGTGCAAGGACTGTTGCCTCCAGATCCCACGGTGGTAGGCCAGCCAGAAGGCTCGCCGCTTCGCGGGAGACCGTGCAGTATCCCCGCACCATCCTTATCGCCATGACCCTCTGGCAGGCGTTCAGTATGGCCGCCGGTTGCTTTTTCAGCGACGGCGCCCACACCGGCGCCCCGTAGAGGGCCATGGACCGAACGATCCCCGCGTAGAGCCTCCGGCAGGAGGCGTCTGGACCCCCAAGGTTGGGCAGGAGCCGCTTGAGCGCAGCCCCAGCCCGGCTGAGTTTGGGAGCCAGACGTCGGAAATGCTCCACGAAATTCCACCGGCTGTCGAGGACGAGTCCCAGGTACTTCATCGTCGACCCGACACCGATGTGAACTCCTCCTACCGTTAGTTGGGAACTCAATGGCGGCGCGTTCCGAGACCGGCGACCGTGAAAACACATCGCCTCGGATTTGTGAAGCGCCACCTTGAGTCCCAACTCCTGGATCCGATCAACGACCATCGCAACCCCGCGTGTCGCTAGAGCGACCGCCGCCTGGTACGACTCTCCCCGCGCTAGGACCAGCGTGTCGTCTGCGTAGCAAACCACGCTGACCCCGTCAGGGAAGTCGCCGCGCAGCACGTAGTCGTACCCGATGTTCCACAAGGGTGGCCCTAGTACCGACCCCTGCGGAACACCGCACGACATCTCTCGACGTTTCCAGTCTCCCTGGTGACCGGGGTAGACTATAAGTCTCTCCGACAGATAGGCCTCGACCACTCGACAGAGGTACTCGGGCACCCGGTGGTACCGGAGTGCCCTCCGGATCGTACTCCAGGGCAGGGAGTTGAACGCGTTGGCAATGTCCAAGGACACTGCCACGACACACCTGCCCCGGGACACCGCATCCCCCGTCGTGAGGGCTCGCACGCGCATGATGGCGTCCACTGTAGAGCGCATCCTGCGAAAGCCGAACTGTCCGTCCGAAAGGTCCGGCCCCACCCGTGTTAGGCGCCCGACGAGGCGGTTTGCAATGACTCTCTCAAAGAGCTTGCCCACCTCGTCGAGCAGCACAATGGGCCGGTACGCGGACGGAGAGTCCGCAGGGCGCCCTGGCTTCGCTATGAGGACCAGTTTCCCCGTCTTCCAGCAAAGTGGGAACTGGCCCCTCTCCATGCATGCGCTGAAGAGCCCTCTCAGTCGAGGCCCGAGAGCCTCCATGGCCAGGACCCAGGCCCTTCCAGGCAAGCCGTCGGGTCCTGGGGCGGTGTTTTTGGCACTCAGCCTTCGCACCGCCACTCTCAACTCTACCTCGGTCACCTCTGGAGCATTGTCGTCATCGTCGCTGTTGCGGTCCGCGTCAGACACCGCTGGCAGTGGAGGCGGAGCCATGGGCGGGGGGGAGTGTTCCCCCCGCGCAGGGAACAGAGCGTTCACCGCACCCTCTACGATCTGGGGCCGGAGACTCTGAGTCAGTGGGGGAGCCCAGGGACGGAGCTTTTCCCGTACCAATTTGTACGGGCGCCCCCATGGGTCCGCGTTCAGAGACCCCAGCCACACGTTGCGGGCCTCCAGTTTGGCCCGCTTGATCTCCGTTCGGAGGGTGCGTTTTGCCGCTCTGTATCCCTCATACAGCTCCGCCTCTCTGGCCTCCGCATCCGGCGGGCGGATGCGGCGACTGCAGTGTCTGGCGTACCGGCGCCGCGCGTGACTGCATGCGTTGCGCAGTGCAGCAATCTCCGGCGACCACCAGCACACCTGGCGCTTAGCTCGCCCTGGACGGACTCGGGGCATTGCCGCGTCGCAGATTTGTGACATGGCCTCCCGGAACCACTCCGCCTCGACGTCTATGTCGACAGGCCTGTCCGGTGCTTGCACCCAGGCCTGTACCGTCGCGGCTTCCAGGAGGAGCTCCCGGTCCATCTGCTTAAGCGCCCACCGCGGACCGCAAGGGCTCTGTCGGACCGGCGTGGCCGAGGTTTCGGCGGAGACGTCCAACCGGATGTACCGGTGGTCAGAGTACGTCTCCACCTCCTCCATAACGCGCCAGTCGACGACACGCGGCAACAGAGCGGGGCTGGCGAACGAGATGTCCACCACTGATTCACCCCGCATCCGCGCCAACGTGGGGACAGAACCCCGGTTCAGGACGACCAGGCCCAGCTCCAAAGCCCAGTCCTCCACCATCTGACCCCGTGGGTTTGTGTACCGGGAACCCCAAGCCGTATTCCAGGCGTTGAAGTCCCCGCAAACGACCACGGGGAGGGTACCGAACCCAGCGACGACGACATTAAGCTCCATAAGGGAGACCTGGAGTTCGTCGAGAGATCTGCTCGGGGACAGGTAGACGCCTACCACTGCAATGTCCCCGAACCGTGCTGCCACGCAGCCCCGTCCCCTCGCAACAGCCTCGAGGGGCGGGGTACCGGCGGCGGCCGACGAGATTAACGTCACCGAGCCGTCCAAGTCCTGAACCCAGTCTCCACGGGGGTGGACGTAGTACGGCTCGGAGACGACGGCGACATTTATCGACCACTGCGCCATGCTCTGGAGCAACAGATCCTGAGCGGGGGCGCAGTGGTTGATATTCGCCTGGAGGAGACGAAATGGGGCCGTTATTGGCAGTCCATCGTCTCCTCCCGAGCCCTTCTAGGGGGCACTGCCGCGGCGGGTGCGGCGGCGACTGCGGCGGGTGCGGCGGCGAGAGCGGCGGGTGCGGCGGCGATAGCGGCGGCGGCCAAGGAGGCGGCTGCGGCGGTGAGGACGTCGGCGGGGATGGGCCTACGGGCCCTTCCCTTGTCCTTGGCGGGGGGGTCGCAGGACCTGCCCCCAGCCCGGTGATTGGCCGGCCTGCCTGCCGCCGCACATGCGTAGCAGTGCGGCGGAGCACGGCATTCTGCGGCCTTGTGACCGGGCTGGCCACACTGGTGGCAGCGGTCGCTGCGGTCCACCTCCGCGGCGCAGTGGGCGCCAACGTGGTGCCCCACTTGGCACCGGAAGCACCGCAGAGGTCTGGGCTCCAGCAGTTTAACCTGCGCGGAGACCCAGCCCACCAAAAGCCGTCGGCCCTCCCCGGTGATGGTCCTGGCCGCCGCAACGGGGCAGCTAACTGTCACCGCCCGCATGCCCGTGCCGTCAGCGCGGATGGTGCCCGCCCGAACCTGATCGGTCGTGCACCCGCCCGCCCTGACGATGGCGGCCACCACCTCGTCCACCTTGACTGAGTCGTCCAGGCCCATGATGCGCATGTCTATGCACTTTGTGGGCCTGGACACTCGGGCCTCCTCCGCATCGAGGGACGCTCTGATCCTAGCGGCCAGAGCGTCAGCCGCAGGGCCGCTGGTCGCACCGGGGACCTCCAGGATTCGGGCCCCGGTGACCGTGCGCCTCATGCGAAAGCCCCCAGCGGCTCCGAGCTCCTCAAGATGGGGCAGCACCGCCTGCTTCGCCTTCTCCATGACGGCGTCATACGTCACGCCCTTCTTCTCCGCTTCTGGCTGCAGTGTTATCACCACAGCCTCGGAGTTCGGGGCGCGAAGTCTCGCCGCCATGGCCCGCTTCTTGCGCTCTTTGCGCCTCGCGCGCTTTTTGGCCGCTCTGGCCGCCTTGCCCGCCTTCTTCGCGGCGCCGACGACTGTCCAAGCGCCGCCGGGTTCCTCAGGTGGAGGAGGCGGCGGGCGGGGTCTAGTCGCCGTCGCGGCAGGAGGTCCCGCCGGTTTAGCGGCAGGTACCGCCACACCTTTTTTCCGCCGCTGCTGCTTGGCCGTCGGGGGCGGTCTCGCGGGCTCCGACGCCACGGCCCCGCGCCCCGCCTGCCCCGACGGACCCGTCTTGGGCACAGAAGTCGCTGCGGCGGCGGCGGCGTAAGACGGCGCCCTTCGCTGCTGGCCAGAGGTCGCTAGCGGAGGGCGCAGCACAATGCCCTCCAGCAGGGACAGCTGCTGCTGCATCCGCAGCTGGAACTGCTCCTGCTGCTGCTGCTGCTGTTGCCGGAAGGCAGCCAGCTCCTGCCGCACCAGCACCAGCAGCTGGCTCTCCGGCTCGGGCTGGGTCTGGGGCCGGCTTTGCCCATGCCCTTGCTTGGGCCGCCCTTCCGTCGGCTCCTGTGGGCCTGCTTTTGCGAGTTCCGCCTGGATCTCGGCCCGGAGCTCAGCCTGGAGCTCGCTCCGGAGCCTCTCCACCTTCTTTTTGAGAGACGTGCCGAAGGCCTCCCTGAGAGACTTGGCGTGGCGCCGCATCGTTCTCTCCCTCGAGGTTTTGTCCCTTTTGCGGGTCATATCCCGCAAAAGGGTGACGGTCAGCTCTTGGAAGGACCTGCCCGACTCCCCGTCCGAGTCCACCTCGGCACGCCTCTCGCTGCCAGACGGCTGCGAGAGATCCCTCCCAAGGGCGGCCGCTCCGGGGTGACGCCCCTCCGCGGCAAGCCTGACGGCTCGCTGAGCGGAGTCTTTGGCCGCCAAACCTCTCCCCTGCCCACGGGCCCGGCCCACGCCGCGGCCGCTCGTGGGGACCTTCGGCGCCGAACGGCTCTCTCCCTCTGTTTCGGAGGACAACCTGTCCCTCGGCACAGAGCGCCGCTTTCGGGAGAGACGAGAGGCTCTACTGGTGTCTCCACCGGGGCCTCCACAAGGGTCCCCCGCAGCCTCCTCACCTCTACCTCTACCGGGGTCTCCCCCAGCCTCCTCTGTCTCCGAGCCCTCCCGGCTCCCTCTGGATGCCGCGTCGGACTCCGACCGCGCATCGCTCTCATTGGGTTTTTTGAAAAATTTTGATTCCATTTTTGTTCCCACGAGTAAAAACTTTGGGTACTTGCTCAAACACATGGTTCGCACTAGTGACTAATTTAGCTACCCATTAGTCAAGCTAACAACCTCCCTCACGGTGCGCCGCCGCTTGGAGGTTTGGGGTAATTTTTTATAGAGGTTGTCTTCCTCGCGGCCCGGGCGGTTAAGCCAAGACCCTCGTCCCCCATCAAAAGTCAGAAACATGACCTTGGACAATCTCTGGGGCTACGAGACTAACGGTGGCAGAAGGAGGAGCAAGCCTTCCTCCTGCCTGCCCGGCGGCATTGTGAGTGCACACCGAGCCCGCTCTTACTTCGCCACTGTGCCCTCTGCTATAGCAGAGGGACACGCGTTGAAGCGTTCCTTCAGACAGAACATTAGCAGACGGCCATCGAGGCCCCTTAGGCAACAATACCCAAGGGTCGTTGGCCGCCTCCCAGGGTGCACCGTCCCGCAGACTGGTCTTCGCTCCGGACGTATCCGCAAGGGAACTACAGCCTGCGGGCACTCGTGGAGGTTTTCTGTCGTGGCACCCCAGGTTGACTTGCCTGGAAATGAGGGAACATTCTATTCCAAGTGAACATTTAATACACAGTTACTTTTATATTCACACACATTATGCCTTGTTGTCCGGTGAACTAGTAAAATCCATCTGCGGCAAAGTAGAAAGAAAAAGAATACAATACGGGGCGCATCTGTCATTTCTTTGTAGAGCACTTGCCAAAAAATATTTGTTGTAATGCTTGTACTGAAATGGTGTCAAAAACAGTGTCGGGCCATTACTTTTGTGAAGCAAATGAATACCCAAAAAAAGAACCTCGTCAAGCTAATAAGCATTTTCCTAGGATTTAATTAAGGTTAAGGATCTTTCAAGTACACTCCAAAATTTTGTAATATAGTGAGATATCAGATAGGTATAGGAAAAGATTAGGCTTAATGTCAATATATCTCAAGGTTAGACGAGCATTAACTTAATATTGAAACGCAATAAAAATTTATGAGTATATGTTAAGACATTAATCTCATAAAGAATGGAAAGGACGAAGTCGGACGTCCGTGTGAAGCATGCAATAAACAGTCGGCGAATCAAACACGGAGTCATGAACTCATTGGGCGGCACTTGGTCATCAGTGAGCAATAACGGTGAGATCACTGGACGCGCACGCGCATGCGCACACCTGCCACAATAACAATAGCGGATATCCACCGTAATTATACACGTAGTATCCTATTCCAAGCGTAAAATAACGATTACGTTATTAATTGTTATGATTGAAAATAAACTATTTAAATTATAAATAACCATGATTTTGTTCGACTAAACCAGAATACTACTTAGTTCTTTACCCACTGCCATGAAACTGTAAATGGAGAGGGAGAAGAAGGCCGAAGAAAAGATGAGAGGATTGTGTGAAGAGTGATATGAAAGAAAAGGGAGTTGACGATAGTTTGACGGGTGACAGAACAGAATGGAAGAAAAAAACGTGTTGCGCCGACCCCAAATAATATGGGATAAGGGCAGGAAGAAGAAGAAGAAATGTAACATATTTATATTACAGTAGAAACTCGATTAACCGGACTAATTGTTGCCGTTAGGCATTCGGATAATCGAAAATCCGGATAATCGAATGTATGAAGAATAGCGGGTTTTGTGCATATGTAGGAATGTTATGTGTTTATTAAAAATAACAAATACCTATTGACGAAAATCTATGTTTAATAAGAAATTATTAAGAGCTACATCCAACATAAATTGTACATTCTGTACTTACTAAAATAATTTTACCTTAATCAGGAAATTAACAATTAACTTATCAATATGTATTTGGTCATTTTCGTTTGGTAATCATGAAATAAAATAAGTAACACATGTAAGTTTGAAAGAAAAAGTGTTTTCACTTTTTTGTTGTATTAAACTATTAGCGGCTAACCACCTAATAATATTGTTGCGTGACTTAGAGAATCTAGGCAACACGCGTCCGTTCTAAAACCTATAAGAAAAGGTAACCGACATGGCCTAGTTTGAGAGGAAGTTGTAATGGACTGGGGATGTTGAAGCAATCACGCCAATTTAGAAATGACTATCTGAGTGTATTTGGGGCTTGAGCTGGATTTTTTTTAAAGCTTTTCCTCACACCAGAAATAACTCCTATGTCGTGGAATCGTTCATAAACATGTAAACACACATGCACAAGACATTCAGTCCCGGAACACCATACAACCACCACCACACACCATATAGGAAGGCACCTATTAAGGAATGCCATACAAATATTTGTCCTGTACGGGAATCGAACCCACGTCGAGCAGCACAGCAGCCAATCACTCCTCCAATGCGCCAACCATGCCATATTTAGAAATAAATTAACCATATTTTTTCCTTGCCTAGCGGTTTACAGTTTAATTGTTCGCAACGTTTTAAATAGAACAATGATTGATTACCAAATGACGGCATCGATAATTTCGGTATTAAATATGCAAAATAAAGATTGATTTACATATATTTGATACCACCCAAACAGATCGTTATCATTTGATAATCCCGGGAATTTACCGATACCGAGTAGATAAGTACGTATTCGCATAATTAGGATATAGATTACAACTGGGAATCACTTATTATGTCCTTTAATCACATACCTATAAGCATTACCGTATCACACGTTTGTTTGTATTAATTGTTGAATACAATTTCTAGTTTCATTAGAAAATGTAAATATTCATCAAATTATGAAAATCTATAGTAGGATATATAAAAATCAATTGCTTCGTTAGCCTCGCTAAAACAGAAAAACTGTAGTTTCACCGATTTCAAAATATTTTTTAAATTAGGGATTAAAAGAAAAATCAAATTGGGAAAACTTATTGGAAACAGTTAAAAATTTTAAAAATGGTAATTTTGTGCGAGAATCGGGAAGGGGCGGAGCCGCGAGCGGTAGCAAGTAATTTATGAAATTGTCATTTTCACGTGTTGTTTTAACGTATGAAACAATGTTACACGAAGACATTGTAGATCAACTTGTGTGTTTGTTAGTGGTCATTAACTGTGTGACCTGTGTGTTAGATTTATGGACAATAAATAAACAGAAGGGGCGAAGCTTAACGTGGCAAGCCCGTAAATTGTTTTATATGACAGATAGCAATCGTGGAATACATTTGTTCTGTTGCGATACCATCGCCGCTTTAAGGAGCCTATCACAAAGTCCTTGTTCATTTGAAGTTCGAACCGCCGATGCATCTCATAATGTAGGATTTTTGCAGTTGTATTTACGTTTATTTAAAGATTTATAATAAATTTAATTTCAAAAAGCTATAAAACTTTTAATTATTTATTAAAACTTTATGCTCTAGTAAGAAACACTGTACAAAGGCGGATGATTTTATTGTTTATTTTACGTATTAATGTGGAAATAAGAAACTTATAGCTTTTTTCTCGTTTTCCAAACGTTGAACGAAAACGTCAAAGTTGTCGAAACCTTTCAGTTTCACAGAGCCCTCGCGCGCCGATTGTAAGTACTACATACGTTTGTACAACTTGAATTACCATAAAAAAACGCTTAATCGCCGTACTGTATACACGGGTGTACGAAATTTATTTGGCCGAAAATGTTGGTGTGTATCCCGAAAATATTCGTTTGTATTAAAAAAAAAAAAAAAACAAATGTTTTTTTTTTGGTGATTTGATGATACAAAAAAATCGCGCAATTACGTAATAATAATACAGTATAGGGGTGTTATTATTACGTAATTGGGCGAAGGGTTAAATATAATAACCTCTTAATAAGTTTGCTCGTTGCAGTGATATAATAATTAATATTCATTAAAATAATATCACTGTCAAATACCTAAATTGGAGTGTAGACCACCGGCATTGAACAATGAACCGGGTAAAAACACGGTAAAAAAATTACGCAAAACGTAGCATTAGCCAGATATATGCACACTGCACTCGTTTGAGTGGTTGCTACACAGAAACTATGCTTGCGTAGCCATTACGTCACATAACCGCTACGTCGCATAGACGTTGCGTAATATACGCGTTGAAGTCCTACGCGGTACTACGGCCTACGCGAGTTCCCGTAGGCCATTGTAGGCATCGTGTAGCAAACATGTAGGCCATTGTAGGCATAGCGTAGCAAAACGTAGGCCATTGTAGGGACCGCGTAGCAAAGCGTAGGCCATTGTAGGCACCGCGTAGCAAAGCGTAGGTGTGTTGTCAAGACGCGTAGCCGTAGCACAAACGCCGAGCAATCGCTGTAGTTTAGACGAAATGTATATCGAAAGGGAAACAATAGTATTATTTTTTTGCCTTTTACTTGCTGTTCATCGGATTTTCAAAAGATACTTAAAAAATAAAAAATCAATTCACTGACAATTTTTTTTTATTCCATCGGACACGCGATTTGTCTACTTTATGCAAATCTAAAAAAGATTTACTTATTCTCTAAAAACTTACTGCCTATTTCGCCCTGCCAACCATCACGATATTACTGACTCCATTTTCGTGTATTATTTCACACACAATCTTACCATTTTTGAATCGGGACCTCTTTATCTCCACCCATCCATCCACATTTACCCATAACATTTTAGTCACATGGGTTTCCTCTCTCCTTATTGCGTGGGCAAACAAAGACAAACGATTCCTGTCAACTTTTACGTCACTTTCAAAATTCTTTAAATACAAAAACTACTAATTTCTCACTTTATCCATTCTGGTCCTCAACACAGTCTGCTACGTACAATCGTTTTATTATACATATTTATTTATACTATCTCATTATATCCAGTATGGCTGAAAAGATGGACGGATTGTGTGTTTTCTTTCATACCACTGTATGAAAGAAAAGTGATAATGAGACGGTCGCGTCAAACCTAAGTAAGATGAGACCAATTAAGATAATGATTTAACGGCTAAGTTACCGGAAAGGCAGTTTACGGATTTATCAAAAACTTTCGCATTCGTATTAATCTGTCCAAAACAAGTCTGATTCTCCTACATTTTGACATTGATTAAGAGAGAATACACAGACTATAAGTCGTGCTTGAATCTAATAATAAATTGGCCCTTTAATATTGGACGAGTTTCTGAATTCCGTATTTTTATTTAAGTACGAGACAATCCCTACTTGAATGTTAAATTTTGACAGGTTTTCAGGACCAAGTGCAGTAAGAGATACTCAACTACAAATGCTTAATTTACTATTTTTTTTATGAAAAAATGTACACTAACCACTAGCAAATACTATCTAATACCTATAGAAGAAGAATTTAGTTTAAAATAAGTAAACGAGTCATCGATATTTCGGGTACTTTTACGCAGTATTTGAAATGTGTTTGAGTCAACAACCACTCATAGTAAACAGAAGATAACAATCAATACTTTGAATTAACTGTGTAGTACTAGTACCTATTAATGTATTTTATTAAACCGTTTATGACGCGTTTTATTCTTTGATTGCAGATAAATAATAAAATGCATTGAATAAGTACGAGATTATTATCTGTGCAGCACTAACTGTAGTAATAGATCATACTGCGCAATTAACTAGCAGCAATTGGCAACACGCGGAACTAAACTGTGTAATTTTTACTGGTGTATTGACATTTAATGTTGAATCAGTCTGATGATGATGATGTCATCACGTTATCGTTTATCCAATAGGTGAGCCGTCATCTAAGCGTATCAATCATCAGGATCTACGTACTCGTACATATATCTAACAAATCATGCCCCATCACTGCCTACTCTCAATTTTAAACACAGTCTTATTTCAACAAAAAACAAACTATTCGTTCTATCATTGCCTAGTCGTGTAACGTGTAACTTAACATAAGAAATATATATTTTCCGCACACTATGCCTACGTATCAATGATATCATATTTTAACATAGCTATGATTGTAAGACAGGAACCAAGATAATGGATAATGGTTGTGACACAACTGTTAGAAAACCAATAAAGTTTTAATTAATGTTATAAGATTCATATTAATCACATTGAATTAATTAGATAGATGTATAAATTGTGTTTATGTAAACAGATATGAGCTTCAAAGATTACTATAACCTATAACCCATGTTTGTCTTGTGTTTTTATGAGGTGTACAAATAAAGATTTTTTTTTGTATTTTTTTTTGTTTACTCATTTTTTGTTGCGGTTCTCTATAACTATACCTAAACACTGAGGAACTCGTTCGGTGTTTAGGTATAATTTTACGGTGAGTATAATTCTACGGTAAGTTACCCATGAGTATGATAAAATGCACAAAATGATTGACACAGTACCCGCCAATGTGCTGTTTGTAATTTGAGGGTGTTCTAGGGTGAACCGTAAAAGTACAAATGTACAGTAGGCACAACGGATCTTGAACGCTCGGCGTCAGAGTGGGGATCGCTTTGCGCATTCCATACATTTGGCGAGCCAATCGTCTTCGTTGTTAGATACATGCAGCAACGCAGGGAACGAATGAGGAGTGAATTCTATGAAGCGATGGCGAGCCTATCACTGACACTTCCCGCCCCCGCGTCTCTCTTCGCACCACTAAAGAGACCGAATATTTGACTTCTGCGCAACCGCTCAAGATTCGTTATGGCAACTGTACGGCTTTACGTACCGGCGTGATGTTATGTTATGAAATGGTGTAAAACAATTAATAGGCATACGATCGCAATCTTGCGTGATCTGGATCCATGGATTGACTTCCAAAAATTTTACCCTTGGTCATAAGACGCAAAGTGCAACTGAAGGAACATAGGTGTGGTTTTAGTCAGTAAAAGTCTGATACGCCTTCATCACTGCCCTAAATCGGGAGATGTCTTGAGTCTTCTGCTGTTAGTTATGAAGGGTTCTATTGTATATCTCCGAAGATCGTCAGATCCTAATATAATAAAAACCTTCCCGAAAAATACGCATTTAAATTAGATAAGTAACTTTTGAGAAAATCCCGGACATACAAACAATACTGCATAAGGGTTAAATAGAGAACCTCTTTTTTGAAATCGGTTAAAATAGAAAAGGTGCGTAGTGTCCATGCTAGGGCAACTTCAATGTTTTTGTGATAACAGATATTGAAAAATATGGATAACATCGCTGTTATCAGATAGCTAACTATGAAGTAATTTTGTTACTAATTGATGTATTTGGTCGAATATCTTGTCAAACATACAGTATGTACCAGTGTGTGAAGGTTGATAACTAAACAAGGGCAATGGGGGACCTCAATATCTATCGATTTAATCCCTATGTATCCATCCGTAATAGAATATAAAGTCGCTTTCGTATTCGTCGTATCCTTCTGTGAGGCTATTCGCGTTTATGTCGTGGACCAGATTTAGAATTGACATTATTTTATTTAAATTCAAATTCTATCAATTGTTTTGCATATATGTAACAATTCTGTTATAATTACGTAATATTCAACATAATGTTTATTGTTATGATACGACCAACTAAAACTGGCAAGAAGTTCGTTTAAACGTTAACGTTAGATGATACTTGGTATCTGGTGACCCACAGGAAAGTAGATTTTACATCCCGCAAGTTACAAATTAACACATTTCGTATAACAATTGATTGATTGTTATACATGTGTCAAAGGAAGCTACACGATCGAGATCGAAAACACATTTTTAAATTAGTTCAGTTTGAACTATCGGAGGATTTTACTGAAGATCCAGAAACTTCATATCAGATGCATGAACAATCATTATTAGGCTATTAACAAATAGTCAATCACTGACAAAATATTTGATGACGCCATCTTTATCACTGCCAAGATACAATTTATCGTCAGCCAGTGATAAACTCTACCTTATTAGCTACTTATTCATTGGAAATAAATGTCCAAACAATAATAAATGGCGGTGCCTACGTCATTGTACTGATCGTTAACAGGGCACTTCCTTTATAATAATCCCTGATTATTAACTACTGATACCTTTCCAAATTTTACCTACACTTCACTTTAATTGTAAAAGAAAGAAGTTTGCTTCGTCTTGTTGACTTTTGATCGAGCTTTATTTTCATGGATATTCATTATTGATTAAAGAATAAATCTATGAGGAGAGAGAGAGATCTATGACGTTGAGCAGTAGTGGTCAGACTTAAGAGTTGTAAATCAAACTTAAAGTAGGCCTTTACTTTGTGTAATTTATTTCATAACCACTGCTCTCACCTCATAAGTGGACAAAAAAATAGTGAGAAAATCGGCATATTCTAAGAGCTAAAATTTGAAGGCATGTAACATCAACTAACTCACACTGGGCCCGCGTAGTGGATAACGGCCTATTTCCTCGCCTAGAGAGGCCTGAGTCCCGTCTCCCGGCATTGACATTATAAGGCATTATGGTCAAACGTAAGCCTACCAATAATAAAGTCTTCGTACAACGCCAATTCACCCTGAACAAATTGTTTTATTACCTGACTTTGCAGTGTAAAAAATACTAGGTTAATCAGAATGCGTGATTTAGCAGCGATTTCCGTGAGTATACAATATAATGTAATATTAAACTGCTACGCGGTCGACAAGTTTTTACTCCAGTGAAAACCGGAAGTCCAAGCCAAACTCAAGTATAATTCTGTCGTAGTAAAAATAACTGCAACAGTTATTTCATTGCAAACGACATAATTGTTACTCATTCTTAATGCTATTTACTTCATGCAATTAGACCACGTATTTACCTATGGGGACCTGTATAGCGGGATGTCCAAGCAGTCAGTCTTAAAAATAAGCATTAGCTAATAGGAAGAATGGTTATTGTTTTGGTAAATGGTGACTGTAAATTGATGACATATTTACCTTCCCGTAGAACCAGATGAGGTTTAAAGCCCACGAGCTCATTGTTTGTGATAAGCATATGGTAATAATTATAGTGATGATTCTTACCCTGAGTCTTAGTAGGGTATAGTTCGATGTCGTTGAAAAGGCTCTGCACGCGGTCGGCAGAGGCCGGCTCGTCGGGCGGGCCCACACGGCACTCCCATGCACTCGCTACCTCCCTGTAACAACAGACGTTCATTCATACATTATTACACAAACTGATAGGTACTCTACTTTATCTGATACTCCTGTAATGCTGATTTTATCTAACATCGCCTTTAATAAAACCTACCTACGACTCGATAAAGCTAGTATCACCATACTGCAAACGCAAAGTATCTAATATTTAATTTAATAGAGATATATGTTGATCTAATCTAGTTATGCTCGCTTTCAATAAATAAGTACTATTTTATCACAAAACCAATATTAAAACAAGCTTTTAATAATAAATGTAGGTAAAATAGCGTCAATTTCAACGCGAAACGGTTTGCAAGAGTTCGTAACTTATTTAAAGTTTAGGTGGTAACTGAAGAACAAAGATACGGTGGCACTATATGTATGTTGTTAGATACCTAATCAGCCGGGCAAGTCATTGAAGTGACGCCACGCCAAACAGTAAGTTCATACACAGTACTACGTTGTACGTACCTACTCATGCAATTACGCGATCCATGTTAGAAGAATAACCACAACCTCATCAAAGTCTTCGACACCAGAATGACAAATGTTTACTAACACTTACTAGTAAGTACATTTTTCTAAGAAAAATCGAAATCAGACATTTTTGTGTAACAGTGGGAAAATGGACAACCCCTTAGTTTTGAAACTGTTTTTAATAAACCTAAATCCAAATGTAAGTCACCTAGGGAAATCTGGGGGATTGTCCGAAAGAGTTACCGGTTCCCCGGATAGAATGCAAAGAGCACCTGTGAGAACACGTGTCTTCGATTCGTCTGACATTCCCTTTCTCTGTCTGGAGCGGGTAAAGTTATTTGGGTGGCTTTCATTTGGATTTGATCCTGAATGCAATAGTATAAACTTTATTATACACCAAAATAGTAACATAATTTTACAAAAACTTAAATCAAGGATGTAAGGTTTATAAAAGTCTTAAAAATCATTCAAATTACCTGTTTACTACATTATTGTTAAGCCAATGTTAAAAGTACAGCTTCAGACTAATACTAGATACACTGATCTTCGAAAGCTTTGTTGGTAGAGCGGTAGACTAGCGCGCTTCCTTACTTAGCTTAACATACCTAATGGTCAATTAAATTGCACACATTCAATCGACGTAAATTGAAATCAACATAACATTATAATCAGCATACCTAGTTTTCATGGGAAATTAATGAAGTCCACACCCACGCCGTGATATCAAAGTAACCGCCATGCGCCAGTAGACGTAACACAAACTAAACCTACGCAGTAACAAAGATGTGGGAAGGCGAGACAGCTTTCCGTTCTGTTGCATCAGCACCAGACTTCTTCGATCCCGAGTGTAATCGCAGCAGTAAACAAAGTTTCTGGCGGTCGGCAGCTTGATCACAGAACATCTACTTAGGGCGTTGGGTTACCTATAAAAGGCGATAGCGCCTGCGATACCGAATGTTCCCACGTGAAACAAACCGGCGATAACTTGCAAATAAATACCATAATTGTACTACAGGTTTTATAGAGTTAAAGGCGCTCTTAACCGTTTCTCATCCTCGAACTTTAGGCTTGGACAAAGAGCCTAAAGAAATAGAAAACAGCACTTTTTCGTTTATTCTCGGGTCGGTTATTATAGGCACAAACAGGTCTATTTAATAAAAGATACAATTTTACTTGCACTACTAAATATATTTTCAACTTACGAAAACTCAAAGGAAAATCCATGTTTACATGAATCAGGGCATGCAAAAGTCACTTTTAAATTAGTTACATATAATAAAATCGCACTTGTAAATAGCAATTTCATTATTTTCTAGATAATTCACCGAATACTGTAAGATACGCCCTGGGGGCGGTGCGTAAGAGCGTCTACTGAGTCCGAATAAGACAAACGGCACCTATTTATATTGCAAATAGTCTTTTCGCAGTACCGTTAGCGCGATTCGCATTCTGACTTCTCGATATTGACCCTAGCGATAACCGCCCGATAAAGTTATAATTAAAGCTGTTTTCCTTTTCCTAAAACTAAATTAAAACAATTATGAATTGTACATACATTATACGTATTAATAAGTATGTAAGAATAGTATTGTTCAATTTAATGATTCATTATTTGAAAATTACACAATATTTATTTACTTACAAAACAGGACATTGTTGTGTGCAATCAAAATGTGAAACCATCCTACCTACCTAAACAAACTAACATCATTTCAAAAGAGTTTTATTTGTATTACTTGCCTGATAACCTAGTTTAGAGTTTTCATAAAGTTTTAATAGTAGTTTACGTAGCGATTAGAACTTGTATCAAGTATCGTACTGAGGATTTCATATCGTTAGAGAATAACCCGATTGGAATGCAACATTAAAGAGTTTTCTAGACCTCATGATGACGTGAGTAATAAGAGGTAGGCAGTTATTGAATGTAGTGTTGACCATTACATTAGTCATAATGACATTTCATTGTCAGTCCCTTCAAACGAACCGTTTAGGTGCATGAGTAACAGTAACCCTCATTATTCAATTGAAAGTTCTAAGAAGGCAAATAGCGGTAAATAGCCGAAAATTACTAGTTGATACGGAGGTAAGTAACGATGATCGTAGGTACCTATCCTACTGTGACTGAATTCTCTTACCTATGTATATCATACACACATGTCATACATACATACAATGCGTTTCAAATGAGAATAGGATCGCCCGCCATGTTGTGACGTCACGATTTACTGTCAAATCGAGGGAATAATTTTTTAAACAAAAACTAATTTACGAAAAATTTAATTTATTTATGAACTGTGAACGAAAAAAATTTCATCAGAATCCAATTCTTCAAATTTACTTATCTCTAAGTTCTTCAATTTTGCCAAAATTTCTTCTATTTGACAGTACGACGAGACCTCAAAACAGGAATCGATCCTATTCTCATTTGAAACGCGTAGTACATATATTTTGACGTCACTTGACTGTCGTCTGATCTACCTCTTCACTCGTCGTAATGTAGTTAGCTACTCTGGCTGAAGTCAATTTTTCGTTAGAAGTTCAATGCAGTTTTCGTCGAGGGCAACTTTTCACTCATGAATCTACTATATACATATACCAATTTTAAGGCTGGTCGTAGGTACACACATGATTTGTTATATAGTCTGTCTAATAAGTCAATCGACTTGGGAATTTAGTATAATATTTAATCATTTAAAAAATACAAATATTCGGTACTTTTTATAAGGTTCTTCTGTTAGGTTTACTAATGACCTCTATCTCCTAATCGATCTTGATTATTGAACCCGTGTTGACAACATCAGATTTCATTAAATCCTAATAATTACCCAAGTCGTTTAACTTATTAGACAGACTCTACCTACTTTATAATTTTTTTTTTCAGCAATCGCCTCGTCACCTGTTTTCGCGCTGGGTATTTGTCAAATGGCTTTGACGCTGGGCAGACGTCAAACGATTCGATCCATGACCATAAATAAAGAATATTTAATCTGATCAGGAAGCACTATAAGGCAATCATTAAAGTTAAAAAAAAAAATCTCACTACTCGTTTTTGGTCAATTGAGTGAAAGTAGATACACTTTATTTTCAAAGCGATTGTATGTCTGTGAATAAACGTGGCGAACCCGTGGGGTCGACGCGGTCTCAAAGCCTTCACTGAACTAACTCCCAATGCGAAGAAGACAGGGCACTTAAAACAATGTACCTTTTACCTAAGTTGTAGAGGTCACCGACCGCGCTGCCATCGAATATAATTTCAACTGCAGCAGGATTTCGTGCGCGGACGGTTAACATAGCTCTAAATACCCGACAGCGAAACAGCTAAAGCTCTCGGTAAAATATTATGATAAGTTTTTTGAAGATAAGATACTTCTGCTTCTATTAATGTGGCATAAACATAGCTAATGAAAATATTGAATCTAGAATTCACGCTAAACTTCCGCAAGTTTGTGTTTGGCTGTAACGTACATAGCTCAACGTTACGTTATTGGGCTAGATGTATGTCTCTATAATTTCTAATGAAACAGCAATTTCAAATTACCGCAAGGTACTTTTTTCCTTTATAAACATCTCAAAGCGGAATGGTATAATGACATTCAACAATACCGATACCGATAGTAAAACTACAAACGAAAAGCGCGTGCGACCGAGTTGAGTGCTTACAAAAATATACCATGACATCATGGTGTGCGAATGAGACGTAATGTGCGGTCTCACTCGCACTGGCACGCTTATAAATACATGAGTGCATTTACTCCATTCGTGTTCGATTATGTATGTTCGATTTGGCAGTCGACATCAAATAGCGATTAAGAGATGGTTTTGCAGAACAAGGTCGACGAAAACGGCTCAAGTTATATACCGCATTTAAAGCAGTTGTTCCTACAAAATAAAAAAAATGGTCGTGCCCCATTTCCGGACGGATAACGGAGTTAACGACTGCTTGTTGTTTTATTCAGCTATGAAGTGTGAGATCATGTATGCCAAATTAGATATTATATTATAATGAATAGCTTTAAATAGGCATTACTTTATTTTTTGCTACGCAATAAAATTGCCTTTTGTAAGATATAATTTATGGAATAGTAAAATTTATAATATGGTAGTTATTGTCTCTTATAAAATGCTCAAATAGTTATACTTAGAACCGTTATTGGATTTCAAATAGATCCTTTTTTATTTCAAATCAAGCAATTAAAATACCAAATACCATGAAAGAAACCTGTATCTTATAATTGGGTTATTTCGCACATACTCGTACTATGTAAAATTGTATGTCTACAATAACAATGACTGTGTAAATATCTTTACAAATTCAATGTTTTTCAATCGTAAAATGTAAGTCTGTTAACAGTGGCCATAAATTAACATTAAAATATTTGTGCATTTATTAACTGTATTCAATGCGTGACGTCACAGTCATATAGTGTCTACTGTCTACACTCTACAGTAGGCGACAAAAATTCTGAAAGCATAATGGTCATGACTAATAAAGCTTTTGGATCTGACGTCATCCAAAGTTGTTGACCTGAGTTCACATCCACGTATCACTCATTGCATGAATTCGCTACATATGCCATTGATCACCTGTAGAAAACGTGACAAGGATTGGTCACTTTACAAGCTTCATATTCATAGCATTCTTGTGCCTCTGGTAGAAAACAGCTTTTATTGTATCCGAGAAGCTCCAACTTTACATATTATGTATTTGATTTGATTACTTAATCATGAAATATCGATACGAGGCTATTAGGCACGAGATACTGTCTTATCCTTGATCCGGAAGTTTGGCTGTGTACTTTTATTGGATTAGTTTTAATTTAATTTCTAGCATTTTATTAGGACCCACCAATTTCTTGATAACCCGGCCTTGATAAAATTAATGAAAATATATAATATACCTAATATTAACTTATACATAAAGGATAACATGACAAATGGCGATGATATCATGTCTAATTTCTATAATGTTTATATTTCCATTAAGAATACGTACAACTGCAACAAAAACTAGAAATGCTAATGAGATTTTTTATAGATTAGCTTGAACAATAATCTGAATATTTAAAGAATCACAGAAATCGCAGATAAATACTGGGAAGCGTGATTCAACTTAATAGGCTCAAGATGAATAATGAACACATTATTATTTGCATATAAAGCCGAAATAATTGTCACAGCACAAGGATGTAGGCAAGCATAGATTCAAATGTCATTGCGAGCAGATGAGGACATCCATCACTCAACAAAACATCTGTGTGTAGTCATAAAAATAAATATAATCCGCGTCTAAATCAACAATTGGTGTAGAATCGTAATTAACGACAACACCTCCACCCCGCGACCTGGGTAAACAACTCACCATGATGTCATGCATTGCCGATGTTGTTGACCTAACCACAGCGCGCCTGTTGTTCCACTGAACATGTGTTACAATACAACTTCGGATTGCCAAAAGTTAATTCAAAGATTTGATTGTACAATAACTGGGCACATTTATAACAATATTTATGTGCTTCATTGAACTGATCATTAAGGAAGTCAATGTTGGGGCATGGTTACACACTAGCAAGATGCGTATGTCCTATTGTTTTATTTCCAGAAGTTTGACTTATTAATCTAGTAATTAATGATTCATTTCCAATTTGTTTTTCTTACCTGGCTAAAGTTCCCTTCCATTTTATTAAACCGTTAGGCTTCGTTGGCTGGTTGTCGATGACTTCACACTTAATGGGTTGAGGCGGTTCGAAGGTAGTGGCGTGCTGAGGTGGTGCGCATGCAAGCGGCTCCATCCGACACGAGATGGCAGCCCGTTTAGGCGGCGTGGCGCGTGGGTAGGTGTGGTGGCGAGCACTGCTGATGGCGGCGGGCTCGCCACGCCTCTGTTTGGGTAATGTCCTGGCACATAACGCACTGGCTGCATTCTTCAGATGGGATCGAAATCTACTGTTGTTACTTGAAACACTTAATACACCACCCTCCATCTTCATCTCATCGACCACATTACTTCCACTGCACTTAATGTATATTTGAGTCCATAGTGGTATTTAACCACTTTATCACTGCAAGCATCACCTATTTAAATCCATTTTTGTCTATATTTTTTACACTTTATGCTTGTGTTTAAATTTTTTCTGGAATCAATCCCGTCCTTGTTTTCATTGTATTCTACCTTCTACAAAGAGACGTTAAATTATTGCTTGATCTAACCATATTTTTTATCGATGGCCAATATATTTTTGCAGGGGCATTTATTTAAATCTACATAATAAATTATAACAACGTTATCATTGCAATTATATTATGGTTTTAAAAAAACCACGTTGCCCCACACAAGGAATAACTCCTGTATCGTGCGAGTGGGTGTGCAAACATAAAAACTCATATGTACTACACAAGACACGGCAGACAAACAGACTCATGGATCTATACATCTATGGGTCTCAATAAAGTCAGTCTGAGTTCGTATCAGGCAAAGAAATATAAACTTTTATATTGGACTTATTTGAAATGTTTTGGTATATTGTTCCTGTTAGATATATTTTAGCCACAAAAAAGATATGGGAAGAACAAGGCTGACGACTGAAAATCATAATTTATTAATTTCAAGCTATAGGTACTTTAAAAATTGGTAGTGCAAGTCCTGCGTATTTTTGTCTTCTGATTGATATAAAAAAATCACGACTGTATTTTACAACAAATCTTGAAATTTTGTATGTAAGACAATTAAAATAATAATGGGAACAATCTCCTAATTTGATTCGTGCATTCGTGTGAGCAATAGATCACGCAAGATGTATAAATAAACTAATCAGGTTAACATTCTCACACGCACATCGAGATCCTGCTCTCATTTAAAATTAAAATATTGTGAGGTGGGATTCAGTTTTGCAAGTCACTAAGAACGACGTCATCTTACTCAGTTCAATATCTTGTATAACTTGACCTTAATCTATAAAAGCTAAAAGGTATTGCAATTAAGTATAATTTGATGACTAAATATGATATTATTTATGTGCCTAACTACCCACGAGTCACTACAGACTAGCGAACGGTAAAGCGATTTAGTTTGCTAGCAAAATTAGTGTGGCGTTGCGGTCTACTTGGCGAGATGCATGCTCGACTGCATTGCGGCATCGATTTGGTACGAGAACGTTGTAAACGTCATTGCGAAGACTTTACAACGTTCACACAGTGATTTGCAGAATTAATGAATTTTGGCATTTTCTCTATCCACATGGTGACCAAAGCTGACTATTTCAGTACTGCATTGGCAGATTTTTAAATTTTAATGATATGAAAGGATCACGATTTTGAGGAAGGCTCTACTGTGGAACCGCAGGTCTGCCGCAGGGTGGAGGGGAGGGGGGCGGTCGTGGGCGCGCTGACATCACCGCCGGAGCCAGCCGATCTTACATCACCGTCGACTGCCTCCCACTAGGTACCGCCTGCGCGCCCGCACCTCCCCTCTATAACTCCCTAACACTTATTGAAAATCGATAGCCGCATACGCATTTATGTATTTTCTTTTGCTAATTACTCTAATTCCATGAACATCTCAATCTATCAATTTAACTTTTTCTGTTTTAATTTACTTACTTTATTTCATATTTGATTTTTTTTTTTTGTTAGATTAACCGGGTCGGATTAGTAGTTGTAGTAGTACTAATGAAATCGAGTATCTTTAAAATAATATATATAAACTTATATATAAAGCTAAGTAAACCGGTTTGTTTGTAGTGCTGTGAGTCTTTGAAAAATGTAGACTGAAGCTTTTGTCTTGCAATGGGATGGCTAGACAGATATACATTCAGTCAAAAAAGTATCGGGAATGGATGATCTGTTCCAAATTCAAATTTTAGATTTTTTTGTTGTTGCTAGATTGGCACAACTGTTTACCATTTTGGCGCGGAGTTTGAGTTGCATCTGTTATTTATATTAAATACAGTGCTGTTTTTAGTTATATCATATCTAGTGTATATTGCGAATTTCATAATGGACAAAAACATCGAACAAAGAGTTTGTCTTTTTCAATTTCGTTTTCGGAGTCACTGAAAATGTTACAGACGGCTTACGGTGAGTGTACTTTATCAAAAACACGTGCTTATGAGTGGTACAAAGCATTTAAAAGCGGTCGAGATGTGATGGAAGATTTGCCTCGCTCTGGTAAGCCATCAACCTCTGCAACTGAAGTTATCATCGCAAAAGTGAAGGAAATAGTGACTGAAAATCCTGATTTAAGTTTGAGAGAGATAGCCGCCGAACTTTCTGTATCTCACGAGTCGATCCGTACCAGTTTAACTAATCATTTGGATATGAAACATGTTGCCGCTCGGTTAGTCCCAAAAGACCTGAATTTTCTCCAAAAACTCAATCGACGAGTCAATTCCGACGCAACATTCATGAAACGCATTGTTTTGCACGCAGAGTTTGACATGCAAACAAGTCAACAAGCTTCGGAGTAGCGCCTTCCAACTGAACCACAACCGAAAAAACCACGTAAAGTCAAAGTCATGTTGACTGTTTTCTTTGACTATCGCGGTGTTGTGCACTCGGAATTCTTACCGGAAGATCAAACTGAAAATAAAGAATATTATTTGAGTGTTATGCGGCATTTAAGAGAGCAAATTCGACGAAAAAGGCCAGATTTGTGGATAGAAAATTCTTGGATTTTGCACCACGACAATGCGCCTTCGCACAAGGCCATCATTGTGAACGAATTTTTACCAAACACTCAACAAATACCGTCGAGCAGCCACCATATTCGCCAGATATGACTTCAGCCAGCTTCTATCTTTTTCTTAAACTCAAATTACCACTTCGTGGCACCCGTTTTCAATCTTTAGAAGACATAAAGGAGAATTCGCGGCGAGAACTGAACTCAATTTCGGAAACAGCGTTTTAAAAATGTTTTGATGATTGGATTATTCGTTGGCGTAAGTGTATCGTTTCTGAAGGGGCATACTTTGAAGGTGTTAAAATAAATTTGGATGAATAACAAAAATTTTGCGTATCTTGTGATCTTTTCCCGGTACTTTCTTGACAGAGTAGTATGTCAACTATTTCACTGCAGAAAGTAGATATGATGAAACTATTACTTATGAATAAATCGAACGAACTGTTCATGGAATGGCACTTTGAATGTAAAAAAGACCACAGATTTATGGGGAAATACTGTGGATGTTGTAAAGTCCATTATAAATGTTGTAGCTTATTTAGCATTTATTTTTCATAATTGTATTGATCGTGGCGAGTTTCCTTACTTAATGAAGTATAGTAAAATAATACCATTGTTTAAAACGGGTAGCACATCGACCCCACAAATTATAGACCTATTTCAGTGCTAGCCACCTTTCGTAAACTATTTGAGAAACATATTTTACAACAATTACAAAGATTTTTTAATAGACATAAGTTGTTACATACGAGTTCGGTTTTACAAGGGGTCGTTCAACAACCGATCCGGGGTTGAACATGACATATTTATAATGCATGGGAAGACAAATGCGATCTCCTGGGCATTTTTTGCGATTTATCCATGGCTTTCGATTGCGTTCTCCATGAAATATTAATCAGGAAACTACACCATTACGGGATCCGGAATTCCTCCCTGGATCTTCTTACTTCTTATTTGAGTGATATGATTCAGAGTGTTGAAGTAAACGGAAAAAGATTACCCGGGTCTGTAGTATCAATGGGTGTGCCCCAGGGCTCAATTCTAGGCCCATTTTTATAGACGACAATTCGTTTAATTTTTAAATAAGTCCCAGATACTCCCTCAGAGATAAATTAAAAAATATTAAAATTTTGACTGAGATGGCACACTCAGTATATGAAAATATTTTGTATGTTCATATAAATAGGAAGCGAGTCTAATGACCGAATGAAGGTAGTAGTCGGCGTTGCGTACAAAGTACCTACGGGTCATTGGACTCGCTCAGCTGACGTTTTCTTAAAGAAATTAATTTCGTACATGCGTAAATTAATACGAGTTTTTAAAAAAAAGGTACTTTATGTTTCAATATTATCTTTACAAATCGATAGTGTTTCATGTAGCGGATCGACCCTCCATGGGATTAAAACGATCAAAATGTAGCGGTGTATAAAATACATATGTAAATATATATATTTTATACAATTATTACATGTTTATTGTCACTATTTGACTGACAATTATTTTTATACATATACTTTTTTCTTACAATTTGCAATACTGACATTTTTGTAAAAAAAAATATTGTGAATGTGGGGAACTATGTGGATGACTCTTTCTTTTTAACTGACTTCTAAAAAAGGAGAAGGTTCTCAATTCGGATGTTTGTATTTTTTCTTTTATTTTCACATGATGTCTGGCAGTTTTGAGTATTTGATGCGGCCTACCCAAATGTCTTTTCTTTGATACTGTTCGTCAAGTCGTTGAGCTCCTTAGTAGTCCTGAGTTGAGCTACACGCATACTGACAAATGCTTGCACTGACTGGAAAGGTCCACTTAGAACTGTGTGGTTCTTTCTTCAAAAGACCATCTCAGGCTCAATCTGCATGGTTCTCATATGATTTGACCATTACGTGTTTTGCTGGATGGACTTTAAAAGAGACATTGACCCCTGAATTTGCTTCGGTTTTTCTTCTCAAGGTAGTCAGCTAGGAAACACCGGCCTCATCTAGTTTTAATTGACCAAAAAAATTGACGTTTAAAAGTGTTTGAGTATATAAAACACACTTGCAAAATAAAGATCATTTATCATTGGATAAAGCTATTTTTTCAAGAAACTAACCATGTAATCAATTATTTCTTCTGTTCAGCAGAGATCAAGGCTAATATCGCCCACGACAACTGCTTATTAACTAATTTTATAACAATTAGTAGCATTCATTCACTGTAACCTTCATTAACTACTTAGTAAGCATCGGGCGGTTGTTTAGAAGAGAATTTGAGCTAGGGGAAAAATAATGAAAATATAACTATTTAATATGTCAGAAGATGACTACGGTTCAAACTAAAAAGCACAAGGTCACCCAACCAAACCAGTCAGGACAAAAAATATAGTTTAAAAAAACTAAAAAACACGCTTTCATAGCTTTTCAAACTAAAAAATGTAAAAAAAATTCTATATAGGTAGGAAATAATAATAATGCACGAAAAATATTAATATCATTGTGAAAAAAGCGTGGGGCGCTTTGTGCCATATTTTTCGTAAATCGAGCACCCCATGCTTTTTTCACTACACCCCACGTTTTTTTAAACTATATTTTTATTTTTCACAATAAAAAAACCGGATTATTGTGTTGTCATCAATTTTTAATGGGTGTGCAAAGTTTGAAGAAAATCTGATCGCCCAAAGTAGGCCAAAATCGAGCTCAAAGGCGTTGGTTACAAACATACAGGTGAAGCTAATATAAGCGAGAGCTCGGGGAACGATTAAAAGTATTGCCATGACCCAAGAACGCAAAGGGCAAATGAAGGAACATAGGTGAGATTTAGTGCATAAAAGTCTGACACGAGACAAAGTCTCGTTCATCCTAGAGCGGAAAGAGAAATATGACTATTTTCAACCTCAAAAAGAAAGTGGGTAATGCGACAACATCACTTAGTTTAGTAAAGCTACACTAAGTGCACTTAGCGTAGCTTTACTAGGCAGCATTTCTTAATTTTAAAACCAAATTAAAAGCGGTGTTTGCTGAAGTCAGAATAAAATGCAATGATACCAACTTCATACACTGTTTCAGCTTACACACGTATAAGCAAGAAAAGTAAGAGACACCAATTCAATCTATAAGTTTGCCTGAAGAAAGCGCAGTGAATAATGGCGCCTTCTATGTATGAGGAAAGGTTCTAAAACTTCTAACTCCTCAGTGGGAGCCTGATATACCAGATTAATACTTATTGTTATGCACATTAAAGGAAGAAAGTTTTGTATACTGCTGAACATTTTAAAGCAGTGTAAAGCATACAATAATTGTCTGAAACAATTGTAATCACTTGCTAAGTAGGAATACTCTATGTGATGAGTTTCCGAATACAACAAGTGCATTGTATGCATGTGTTCCCTATTCAGTACTCTAGTGATCAAATAGATTACTATTAGAGGTGATACGGTAGTACTATGATCCTATTAACCTCAGTGGATCCTTTGATCGCACTCTACAATCATGTTTTATGTTAAATTGTCGTGTTGTATGGCTCTGTTGATGAAACGTAAAGCACTATGCATCCCCACATTTCCCACGGCAATGATGTCAAATTGGTTTATCAATCACGGCGGGACGGATGCGGCGCGGAGCCGCCGGCCGCCGCCGTACGTGGGTGGAGTGTTCTGTAGTGCGTACAAGCCGTTGAGTTCATGACGCGATGTTAATCGACCGGCGAGATGCGCACAGCTATTTGATACAGACGAAAAATTTACACACTTTATACTTAAACCCTTGAAGATAGACCCTACTTAATTTATCTCTTCTACTTATAGTTCGCTTTTGTTAACCTCAACGCTTTTAAGATGAGACACACAGAAAAATATAGCTATTTTCAAACCGTTAGGTTTTAACAATTGGTATAATAGCCTAAACAGGTTTAACGGCATCTCGTGGTGTGTACGCGGATGTGGACGGTAATTTGAGAACGATTGTGCCAAGTCGTTGCGAAGAGGTAAGTATTGTCCATTGATTGTTAACAATAGAGGTCCGAGGTCAGACTTTTGTGCCACATCGATTGTGTTCTCATCTAAAGAACGACTTCAGAATTTCTAGTAATCTTTGTACAATAACTTCAACTAACAAGGGAACAAAACGTCAGTTCAGGCTGAATTATCATTCCCAACTATGTTAGACGTCGGCTTCCAGATCAGTATTGAGCTTTCAGTCTACCGGATGCAAACGAATAAGTACCTACCAGTATTGATTAAGAAGTGGAGAATTCGCAAAAGCTGTTATCTGAATGGGCATTCCACTAACACCTTAATTCAATAAGGATCACAATGTAGAGTTAGAAAAGTACTTTTTAAATTTTCGACCACTGAACTGACCTTCCGATCGATGCCTGTTTTCTTATTAGGTATATGCTTCTAGTAAAGGGAAGAAAAAATAAACTGACAAAATCTGTTTTAAAGCACCTTCTTTCGACTCGACTTAGACGCCATGGCATCGAAAAAATAATTGAATTTTAACTGACTAGTTGATTGAGTCGAAGTTGAGTCCAGTGGAAGAGGATTATTAAAATATAGGGGTCAGACTTTCCAAGTCGTATCGGCATGACTACTTCTATCTCTTCTCTACGAAGAATAAACATCTCTTCAATAGAAAGTTATTTCAAAGTGAGCGAGCGCTTTTGTTCATATTTGATATTACGTTGCGCGGGTAGCGCCGTAGTATTCTTTTATAGTGGACGATATTGCTATAACAATCAAGCCATGTATGAAGACTTCGTTTATAGATCTAAGTCCTCACTTTAGCTCTATAAATGTCAAGGGACGACTAACTAATCCATGTGCTTATTAGCTAAGCGTTCAGATTTAGGTATACGACCTCCACATGGCACACGGAGCGTCTATCTCATACGATGTATATCTCGAAATAGAATGCTAAGTATTCCGGATTCTGTTTGCAGCCATATGAGGTATTTCTATTAGTCATACAGTATAATGATGTGGTTTGATTTATTTATTTGCCAGTGAGCAAGAACCAAGCAAGAAATTAGTGTTAGTTGGTAAACATAGGGAACAACAGTTTGAAATCATAATTCGTAGTTTTATAGGTGTAATACGAATACGAACCATGCATAAATTAATATTTATCTTATCTTAAAAATGTCGCATTTTAAATACGGTGCTTCTACGTGTTCTGAATTCATCAAGTTGCTACATAAATATGTAGGTACTATCGGAACTGAAATAATTCAAGGTGACATAATATTTATTTGGGCGAATGTACCTAATTTGTTTATAATGAGAGTGATTAAATTGATAGTCGTGGCCTAGTAGGTAACCTAAATAATATTTAGCGTAAAATATGCGTTAAATTAATTAATTATTTTGAGGTTTCATTTGAAAATTAATGTTCTTGACATATATATGTGCTTTTGGTCTAAAAAGCCCTTATAACATAAACTTTTTTTTTTGGTGATTTTACTCTTGAGTTTTAGGTGAGGATAAAATGAATATATATTATTTAATTATTAATATATTTCCCCGTATTATTTATATTGCTCATTTAAACGTTTGAGTCGATGATTTCTTAAGAAAATTTAATCGAGATTCATTTTAATATTGCAAACCCGTACTTAGATGAGCAACTTTAACAAAAAACAGGCACATGACCAATGAAGTCATCGTTGTCGGAGTCGACGTTCGTCATCAACACGAGAAGCATGGAATCAGGCAGCCGTTGCAAATCGAAAACGTACCGAGGAACATGTTAATATCTACTTAAATTAATACGTAAGTAAATATTTATTCAACGCGTTTTATTGTTTTCCTGAACTAAGTGCAAGCCCTCTTTCTTTTAAATGGCAACAAACCAAGCTTGAAAAATATTTGCCAATGCTGGAGATGAGTTTTAATATGACATTAATTCAACGATAACAAAGGAGGACACAGAAACAAAACTAATTAGATCAGTCATTTACTAGAAAAACCTATTAATGTCACTGTTGTTTAAAAATGTATCTTTTAGATTAATCAAGGAAGAGTTAAAAGTAGATTTCAGATTTACAGGGACTATGAAAACGTATTGTTTTTAGTTTTCTAGAGTGAACTTGGAATTGATTCGTTATTAATTTGTCGAAAGCGAGTTTCTGTACGTAGTAAAAAAATTATTTGGTCCTACGTATTTATTTGAAAGGACACTTGACATATTGATCTAGAACCAAGGGAAATTATATTGATGTTTTGTACTAGCTGCCGCGGTTTCGCCCGCCTGGTAGCAGAAAATGATCTCAAGGGAATTTACTCCCGGAAAAATAGTAGATTATGTGACTAGGGGATAAAGCAGTGTCTTTAGGTCACTCGTCGGTGGCAGGTTTAATTCCGAACGAAACGAAGGTAGATAATTTTAATCCCGAACATCAGTGAGGGATTTATATAATTAACTCCGGAGCATCGCGAGACAGACAATTATATAAAAAGTGAAGTGAGGAATTCAAGCCGCCCAAGACAAAGACAGCGTTGTCGCCGTGTTAGATACTCTACTTTTTACACTATCTGTGAGCTAATTAAGAGACAATTTATTATTTACAAGTTAATCTTAACTATCACTCAACATGTTTTGATATTTAAAACCAACAGAATTCACTACTCAAAGATTCTTTAGCTCGTCAGTATACCACGTATTTATTCTATTTGTTTTTTGTTAGTGGCCAGTTTTAATTTCGAATAAACTTGTCCGATGCACGTACATTGTTGACGATTTTTGATGTTCCAAATTCAAATCTCATTATTCCCTAGGGATCGCCCATACTGCATTATAGTCTGTCTAATAAATCAACCGACTTAGGAATTTTTTATAATATTTTATCATTCAAACAATACTTATATTCGATACTTTTCATAAGGTTCTTCTGTTAGTAAACAATGATCTCTATCTTTTATTCAACCTTGATTATGGAACCCGTGTTGACTACATCAGATTTCATTAAATCCTAATAATAAGCCAAGTTGTTTAACTTATTAGACAGACTATATCTCCCTAGATAGAGATAGAATGACTTGCTTTAAGTGATGGTTGAATGACATATAAAAGGACATTATGAATGTGAATAAGTACAAGCATCTAACAAATATCAGACAACTCACAAACTTTCGCCAATATTATGTATTAGTATTTAGTGACTTATAAGCACACGTAAAAACGTTAATATTATTTTTGTTTCTAAATCTTTCTCTAAATAATTATTTTGAGAAAATTGATATTTACAAGTCAATTTGAATTATGAATGATAAATTGATCACCAGACCAGGTTAAAGACCACAAATTTTCTTTGAATCACTAAGATAACATTTCCTGGTGGATTTAATAATAATAAAAATTGATGGATATCGGCCGGTAAAAGATAACATAAGTAGTAGATATCGTTCGCAAAAAAAATGTTGTTTGATTCCTGAAATTACCTTTTAACTTCTTTGTTAAGTACAAAAAAAATACTATCCAGTAAGTATCATTAGATACACTAATTAGCTATGTATTTGATATCGACGAAATATATTATACAAGGTGTACGAGACAGCCCTCCACAAACTTTAAGGGCTTGCTCAGTAGACGAAACTGAACAACCTTTCACAACACTTTGTTTCAGGAAACGAAAAAAAAAATTCGGCTCACCATACAAAATTATAAACTTGATTGGACAGTTTGTATGGTGGGTGACGCCGATTTTTTTTTTTCGTTTCCTGAAAAAAATTTTTGTGGATGATTGTTCAGTTTCGTCTACTGAGCAAGCCCTTAAAGTTTGTGGAGGGCTGTCCCTTACACCCTTTATATCAACCTGGAATTACATTTCATGAAGAAAATCATGGAACATACCTAAATTAAAAATATTTTTAAATTTCAATAACATTTTTCAAAAATCAGTTGAGATTTTATTGACAACTAAATTTTTATTTTATATATTTATATATGATAATTTAGAGAGCTGCAATATGGTTGGTTTCTTAAATTAGTTGTCAACAGTGACAAATTTTACTAGGTACAAAAATAATTTAGAAAAAATATTGACCGAGAAAAAATATTCGCTCTACCAGATGAAGTAGGTATTGTATGGCTGCAATTTATTTTGCGAATTGAGTTGGTCATTCAACTCTGAGAGAATTCTATGACAAAATGTAATTAGATCATTCGCTCGTAATATCACATTCTACAACGATTTAAACGGCCTCGAAATTGTTTAAAATTTTAACAAATATGTAGTAGAAGTTTGTAAATTACGTAAGATTGATTTTAAAGCTGTGAAGTTTTTGCAATCTCAAACAAACATTGAAAATGATCTTATAAGTATGTCTGTAGATTTGTGACTTCTGACTGAAAACATAATTATTGCAAAATTGTTAAAATTTCCAGACAATATTTGTATGCCAACAGAAAAGTTAATACTTAATGAATATTCATACTATCGTCAGGTATACATGTTGTCACACCCTACTTGTGTAGGTACTAAATGTTGGTGCGTATTTACATATGTACATAATAGAGATATGACAGGTATGATACCCCTGATGATATTGTTGTAATATTGAATATCAGTTATCGATAGTAGGTGTTCCTTTGAACAGCTTGTAGTTTGTGTTTTATTGGAGAACTTGTAGATACGTTAAATGTCGTATTCGAGGTAGGTACCTCAAATACGACATTTTATCGAAATAATATTATGTAAATAAGTTTAACCGCAATACTACTTCCTTGTTTGAAATCATGAGTCATATCATTATAAATGTCATTATTTTATTTTAATATGGAGAATATGTATTCAATATAAATATGTTAAATATAATAGATGATAAATAAAAACAACAACTGAACGAACCTTAAAATAAATAAATGCAGAGAACTGGTAAAAAATGAAACATTAATATACCTAAGTCTTTGGTGCCTTGCCAAACTTCGGCTAAATTAACGTCAGCGTAACTAAATAGTCGAAACTAAGCGTTTGAACAAGTAAGTGTCTTAATTATCTATGTATTATATGTTTATATACCCACGCTCATAGTGAAAAGACAGCAGCACTTGCACCACCTAGTTTAATTCTCATAAATAAAAACCTTACATATCCCTTACCACAATTCGATAACGAGTAGAATACAAGTATCAATAAGTATACAGTATGCTATCCATTACTGACATACATAACAAAAGTATGTTTCTAGTTTTATTCACCCGTTTAAGCTAAACATAGCTATGGCAGTTTTCCACTAGTGTAATAATATGTTCATTAATCAGTTTTACACAACGTCACTGCAAATAAACTGGCATGTTTGTTCAATTAGCGAAATTTTAAAAACTTGAGCGTAATGTGTCCGCGTATATACCACGCGGCGAGGCTGATCGCGCAGCACTGGTGACCGGCGAACGATAGCGACACTCCGACCCTACGCCTGGTACCACGAAACTGGTGACGAGACGCACTGACGCAACAGCATCGTAAACACCGAGATCCGCGCCGATCGCGGCCCCATCGCGGCTACAACTGAATGTACTACCAGAGACGCTGAACAAGCGCGCTTACTATGCGAGCATTGTATTTTACCCTCGGCGTTCGCCGCTGATAACAACCTGCATGTACGTCCCACCTCTATCTGATTCTATACAACACACTCGTTAAGTACTAACTTTATACATCTAGATATATTTAATTACGTTGCTGATAAGTACATGTCCCTTCACAGTGAAAATAACAAAAACAGAAATGATAAACACAACAAACACAAAACTACCTAACGAAGAAAACCTTACTAGGTATATCGTTTTAAAATCAAACCTCAATCATCTAAATTAATATAGAATCAGACAAACGAAACTAATAAAAATGTCCAGATGATTGAATTTTCATTCTCATGTAAGTAGGTACTTTTTTCTTGCAACACCTCAATGCAAACTATTACCACATCAGATTTAGAAGGACATTACTATTGAAATAGGTAAGTAATGACTTTGTTAGCGTAGCGAGTAGCAGTAACTCCAATGTCATAGTATAATAAAAATATCAACGCTCTACTTCTTT
Source organism: Mythimna albipuncta (assembly GCA_929112965.1). Taxonomy (NCBI): domain Eukaryota; kingdom Metazoa; phylum Arthropoda; class Insecta; order Lepidoptera; family Noctuidae; genus Mythimna; species Mythimna albipuncta. Next base: position 11,298,470 of record OV815962.1, read on the forward strand.
GCTTTGCGGAAATTTTCTAGCGTTAGTTGAATTTTGCTTCTTTTAAAACTTTTACAGGCAGTAACAGCGGCTTTTGCAATTGTATACGCCGAACATTAACGTTTGTTTTAGTGGTTAAAGGTGTTAAAAATTCATAAAACTAGGACTTTCCTTTGCTTATTTACTTAAACATTACAATGTAAAAGAGTAAGTGTGCATGAACAACATGCTGGCCTATGTTATTTGTATAACTGTATTTTATTAATTTACAACATTTTGTACAACTGTGAAGTGAAGTGAAGTCTTGAGATGCATAAGAGTAGTTCAACCTTTTTAAATTAGGAGACAGCCAAGTGTTTGGCATCGCGATTTTGTTCATGTGACGAACTTGTGTTCTTGGCACTTTCCGAACACTCCGTTTATTGATACATGTCCATGAAATCTGATGTTCCTCAGGGTAGCATTCTATGCCCCATTCAAATTTCTGTTAAAAACTGAAACAAATTGGTATCTTAATAGCATGGTTACGGTATGATGTGAGATTGTACAGATTCCAGTTGGTATTTTAAACGACAAAAGAATATCAACAGCTCGTAAACCAAAAAAAAAAGAAAGAAAAATAACGTTAGTGGACCGTTTGATAAATTTTACGTGAACATAAAATAATGGAATATCACTGTAACGTGCCTCTACGTCTGATCAATCTGAAAATTGGCATGAGCGTAGCTTCCTTTAAAACTGTACTTTAAGACTTTTTTTAAGAATAACATTTCAGAACCACACACATTCACGTCATAATTTTCATCGTCTGTGCCAAATTTTTAGTCCATAGACACCATTATAATTTGTATTGTGTAGAAGTTATATGCCGAAATAATATACCTACTCTGATGATAAATAAGCGGAAGTCGAATGATACAATAAGGAAAGCCGTGACGAATTACTTAAACCTACCTATCCAAGCTCAATTCTTTAAAAACTAATAATTATTACTGCTTGTTGTTGAAAGTTGGCAGATTGTTTAGATTCTGGAAAAGTAAAGACATCTACTAGACAGTGAATTTAATGAATGAAAATAATACTGACATAAAGTAAAATAGAAAAGCAAAGCAAATAATATTGTTTATTATAGAAATGTATGTATGATCACAATAAAATCACAAAAGTGAATTGACATTGACAACAACCATTACTTCCTACACGTTTTTTATTCTCTTATTATTTGAGTAAACAACCATAAATCAAAGAACGCTGATGCATTGCCCGAGGCACTAACACAACATCCGTTGTCGGACAATGACCAAAATAAAGTTGATCGCAGCACATTGCGGGGAGCATGCTGCTATATTTTGGCAAGTCGACCAGTGCGTGTCGCGAGCGCCTGATGGCATCATCGCTATGGAGGATCGTGACGTCACCGCGCCTTTTCCAAACGTGGCCGCCAGACGAAAATAGTCCCCGCCCCGCTACCGACCGCGGCCCCTCGCCTCGTCACCGACCGAATTAGCGAGCGAAGCGGTCGGCATTCAGCACCGGCACCGACCAGCCATGCCAACCCAACAAAGACAATCCATTTACAAGTTCAGAAGTCGCCCGTTGACCGCAGGAACAGTCGCAGGTGTATGCAGCGATGCAGATAATAAAATTTACATGATCTGACGTAATGCAATCCTGTATTTTTAGTTTTATATCAAAACTTACCTTATATTAAATTACCATATTATCTTAGAATGTTTATGTTTTTTCAAAAGCCGTACTTTTGGAGATTAAGGCAGATGTTTTTTTTTTAAATAGTTGTTACACTCTACCCTACACGATATCGTACTTTCTAAAAATCAGGTTTGGCTTTCGTGCATAACAAATGTTATTTGTATCAATGTTAACTCTTCAAAAAGGTTAATGCCGTCTGCCAACCACGTCTGATGGGTGATTGGTTACCCACAATGCCTTAAGTACGGTCATGGTTGGCTTTATTGTGGACGTTTTTGGATCTATAAATGGTGAAGCTTACCTATATTACACCTTTGAAGCCTCGACAAACGTTTTTTTAAAGTAATAATTTATTAAAATCTACCGACTCTTACACTGAAGAGGCGTAGATACGACTCGTATTTTATTTTTACACTACCTTTTCATTAGATTACTGTGGCCGTTATGTTGCTTGATGGATTTTAACTTATCGATTTTAGCATTAAGTAAATTACCAACTCAAGGAAGAACTCGTTGTAGGCACCTGTAGAATGCCAAATAATCGAAATATTAGTGGCATTAAGGAATCTGTAGTGTGCCAAATCATCGATATATTAGTTGCATTAAGATACCATCCGCGCAGCATGCGAGGATTTTTTATTACGAATTCTGATAAATGTTTACCTATTTCAAAATTGTAAGGATACCTTTCACGATAAAAACAACTAAACATTGTAATTATACAACCTGATTTTTTATCACCATCTACATTTTTTTTCAAGTGTTGATGTAAAATATATTTTTGTTCAGACATTTCGGCAAATGTAGGGAATAACTTATAATAATTATGTTTTTAGAGGCAAGCCCTTCTTTACATTTAAAATCCCTACAATCCATTTACTGGTTTTATTTTTATTTTATTTTTTTAATTGAGATAAAGTAGTGCTTGACTGCGATCCCACCTGATGGTAAGTAGCGATGCAATCTTTGATGGTGAGGCGCACTAGTTATTCTCTTATTGGGTCTGGAAGTACTATAAATTGCTCCCTCACCGTCTGTATTCCTCCTATTTAGCGCGGCTTATTCCTCAATGATTGTTCGTCTCGTGTTTTTAATCCTTGGCGCAAAAAGAAGTATGTTATAATCTATATTATAAAAATGAATCCCTATTTCTTTGGTCACGGCATCACGCGTGAATGGCTGGACCGATTTCGCTAATTCTTTTTTTGTTGTGTTCGTTATATCATGGAAAAAAAAATGAAAATTAGGATAGTCTTGGGTAGAGGAGCGTAGGGTAGAGTAGGGGGTAGTGTAGAGTAAGGTAGAGTAGGGTAGTGTAGAGTAGAGTGAGGTAGAGTATGGTAGAGTAGAGTAGGCTAGAGTGGGGTAGAATAGGGTATAGTAGGCAATATTTATTGCACGTGCGAAGCCGGGACGGGCCGCTTGTTTATCGGCCATTGTGTGTGCGTCAGCAGGGCCACAAAAGAAGTAATAGTACAAGCCAGGGCAGAAACCTACCAGGGCCATGGGTTCACTTCCGAAAGGGAAACCCGGGGCCTAGAACGCAATGCAAAGACGGAATATAGGAGCGGGTTTTAGTCAGTAAAAGTCTGTCACGTCCTTCCGCTTTGCTTTAAAGTGGGAGAAGTCAAGGGACGATTTTCTATCTAAACAAAATTGTCTGTCGGCTTTTGTGTTTTTTATTTGAAAGTAGGTGATCTAGTGATGGTTTAGGTAAGTTTTTGTTTATCAAAAATCGGTTCAGCCCTTTTATAGGGGGTGAAAGTGGGAATGAACAACCATATGTTTGCAAATATGACCAAGTGGGGTATCAAATGAAGACGTAATAAGGTCTAAATGATAACTGTAAATCGGTTTAACTGTTTAGAAGTTATGGGAGCAAAAGGTCATGATTCGTACTTTACATTAAAATAGTACATTGTTACCCTAGAGGTGAACACTGTACTTTTCAGTACGAATACAAAGAAATTATAAAAACTTTTTACAAAAAAAAAAAATAACCGACTTCGCTAAAAAAAAACATTAAAACGATCAAAATAATTTTAATTTCGGAAGTCGTTGTTTCTCGGTGTTGTTTGTTTCATAATTAACACCGACTTCCGAAATTAAAGTTATTTTGATCGTTTAAGTGAATTTTTTTAGTGAAGTCGCTTTTTTTTTTTTTGGAAAAAGTTTTTTATTTCACACTTTTTAGTTGCGAAATACTTGTAGCCAGAGTAACTTTTCCTCATGACAATTCCAATTAACCCAACCTCTGCTAAGATACATGGTTTTATGAATTTCCCGTGGCCACCTTCCAGCTCCATCATCAAATCAGTTCGATAGTACCTCATAGCCAAAGTGCATCTCATGACAATTCTAATAAGCCCAAACACGACTAGGATACATTGATTAATTACGGAGTTCTGGTGCCATCATCATCATCAGATCATTTCGATGATACCATTTTCAATATAACTGTTCAGAACTATTCATTTATTTGTATTGTCATAGTCGCTTAACTATGTTCATTGTGATATCTGTTTGAGTATGAAGTTCCGTTGGCTTTTTCTGGTCTTCTTCACCAGTTTTACTTCATCAAATGTCACTTTTTAACTGTAAGTGCTTAAGTCCTCGATGAAAATACCAAAATAACTATATGGTCGCCTATAATATTTGTGGAGTTCCCTCGATTCCTCATGGATCTCATCATCAGGGCTGGATTTCGAAAAAATGGGACCAATCTGGAAGCATATTATGTAAGGGGAAAAAAACATTTTGCAAATCGGTCCATAAACGACGGAGTTCTGAGGTAACAAAAAAAAAATACAACCCAACTGAGAACCTCCTTCTTTTTTTTGGAAGTCGGTTAAAAAATAAAATAAAAAGTTTGAAAAAACCCTGAGTTGTCGTACCTATGATTGTAGGTAGGTATCTTTCTTCTGATTTAAGCGGTAAAAGGTTTTCCACTACTGTTTTAGTCTCTTCTCTTGTGAAATTAGGCGTTAAATTTGGTTAAATCACTATTTTCATCTGATGAACTTATCATGTTGTAATCTCTGCTGTACGGAAAGTCGGAAATGTAAACAAAACTTTACAACTCGAAAAAACCAGGGACGGATTGCAACTTTCCCGCCATTTAGTTCTTTTTTTTTTTTGTTGCCGGCCAGCTTCATTTTTCATGATTAAAAAATTAGGATTTAAGTATAATTAAAAAAAAAAGTATTTTAAAGAAACAGTTGAAAAAATAAGTCACTTAAAAATATAAAATTATTTAATTAATACTTATCTTTAAGTTATTTCAATTTTATATCGCGCTGTAATTGACTGGTTGTATAGAAAGTTGGAACATGGTTCAATAGAAATGTGAGGATAGAACTAGTTTTTTTAAATAATTTGACAGCTGTAGTTGAAAGTACAAAATCCCAAGGGATGAAAACTATTACTTTCATCCCGCTTCTCAGGCAACTTCAGACCTAGTTTCAGAGTATGAGTAATGAAAAAATATATAGTATACATACCTACATTTAAACTGCTGAAAATAGAACCTCCTTTTTTGAAGACAGTTAAAAATTTAAGAGACGGGTTTTTTAATTTTAGTTTTATGATTGAGTTTTTCGTAAAGTTTTGTAAATATTGACATCTACGTATGCAGGAACAATTTCCGTACCTACTGTATTATCAACAGTGGTGTATTGCAACAGCTACAATTTATGAAATACATACCAATTTTGTAAAAAAAAAAATGGTGTAATTTTTTTTTACGGTATTAAAAGTAGTCACTTTAATATTTCCACTAAATTGCGGCGCCGAATAAAACCGTTGATGACGAAAAAAAAAAACACACTGTATTAATACACCATCCGATAATTTCACTGCCGAGATATTTTATCTTCAGGTGAGAAAATCATCTAATAACATCCTCCGCTCTTGGGCGGAGCGGGAGATAGTATCAGACTTTCACCACCACTCCTGTTCCTTCTTTGCTAAAGTTCTAGCGTCCCAAGAATCTCTTACGCATCACACATGGCCTCAATAGGCTTCAACCCAAAAAAAATCACTGTCTCCTGGAAGATGTGCATGCAATGTTTAATCTTTAGCCAAGGTAAAAACCAGCCCTTTGATGGTGGATGGTTATGCGAATTATCCACTACGCTTCTACATGTGTCGACCCAACAGCACTCAAAACCCACGGTCCAAGGGTTTCAAACTCCAATAAGTCGAAAATGTAATTGCCGTTGTTATACAGCGGCTGTCCCAGTACAGCACGACGAGCTACGAAAATGAGATGGCGTAAGAGTTCACAAGTAGTAGTATAAAATCAGTCTCGAGAAATTTAGTCATGACTATTGACTAAAACTAATCAATCGTCAATCACTTCACCACGATTGATTTTTTTAGTTTTTAGTCATGATTAAATACTTTAATTTATTAGTCATCAAAAGTCATCAATAAAAAAAAAAAAACAAAAAATCAAGCAAAATTTTGCCCAACACTAAGCATCGGCTGTATGACAGGTCTTGATGACTAAGGTTGTTGACAACTACGCTACAGTGGCAGTGACGAGGAGAACAATAGGGTGCGCCTGGGTGTAGAGAAGCAGCGAGGTGAAAAATAGTAATGTTTATATTATTAAATTTTAATTATTTTGAAAATAATGTATTTAAAAAAAGTCTTTAATTTAACCTAACCTCAAATTATTATGTGGTTAAATGATAAATAAATAGGGTACTACTCCAGTCATCATTCAGCCGATAGACGTCTACTGTTGGACATAGGTCGCCACACTGAACGGTTCTGTGCGTCTCGCATCCATCGGATGCCCGCAACCCTTATCAGGTCATCGATCCATGTTTCGGTACGTGGTGGCCATTCCAGAACCTTTCAATCCCAACGGCCTTCTGTTCTGCGAGCCATGTACCCTGCACATTGCCACTTAAGTTTGGCGATTCTTTATACTATGTCGGCAACCTTGGATCTCCTGCGGATATCTTCATTTCTGATTCGATCACGCAAGGAAACTCCTAGCATAGCACTTTCCATTGTTCTTTGGGTGATTTTAAACCTTTTGATATTGTGAGCGACCGCGTTTCGGGACCATATATCATCACTGTCATAGCTTTCGTCTTGAGACTACTCCAGTAAATGAGTTATAACTGTGGTCTGGTTTCCGCACTTAGTCCTTATCGAACCATCGTGCGTGTAAATGAGTAATTTGCGAACTTCAAAAAATAATAGCTAAATGTTAAATTACAGTCTAAGTGTAAGAATAAAAAATAAATGCAAAGCTGTTTTGCGGGACCCCAGGTGGGAAAACCCTATTATTTAGTCAAAAGTATAAACAAATTTTTACCCCAAAATCCTTGTGAATAACGAAATTTTCTGATAAAATAAAACCAGTGAATAAACACAATTATTCGATAGTTAAAAAATTAGCAAAATTATGAAACATCTAAGAAAAAATAAAGATTATGTAACATAATAAAAACGGAGGGCGGTAATTTTCCGTCAAATGAAGATGACAATACGAGAAGGCTACGACGCTACGACAAGGGTATGACAACGCTACGAAAACACGAAGCCAACGCCACAAGCTACGACGCTTCTACGATATTACTACAGCGACGCTACGAGAAAGCTACGACGACGACGCGTGACACTCTGCTACGACAACACATACTTTGGTATACTAACCAAAATGACTGTGTAGAAAGAAAGAACCAAATATACTACTGAATCACATTGCGCTTTTGAATTAACTTTCTCATTAAAGGAGTTAGGGTCGGCTTCCAGTCTACCCGGATGCATCTGAATACCGGTGTGTTTTACAAAGTGACCGCCTCAACATCCCAGTAACCGGATAATTAGATACTACCAGACTGAAATCTCAGATTTCCTGACTTCTGACTATCCGTAACAACTATCAATTATCTGCCATTGTCAGACGAGACCAACGGCTTAACGTGCTTTTCGTGGTGTGCCGTAATCTCGGTATGTTAAGATGGTTCAACCCATCCTCCAACAAGCGTTCACACACACCCTCAGCACTTACAGTCACATAACTTGGGGAGGACCACCCGTGCAGCTGTTCAATATTACTTTAACCATGAGTTCCTCTATATAATATAAAAGCGATATACCACTCACTGATTAATCACGAAATCACAGACACTATAACAACGACATCCGGTAAGTACGGATTTTCAGAAATTCACCACCTAAGGGGATGAAACGGGGTTCCAAAGTTTGTATGGAGAAACCGACAGTCACGCGGGTGAAGCCACTGGCACAAGCTAGTGATATAATAATTATAATAAGTAGTACCGTAATGAATGACAACGAACGTGAGGTGGGTTGAACGATCAAACAAACTAACATTTAATATTTTAAACACTAGGTACCGAGTGTAACAAACGATCCAATTAATAAAATTAATGTATACATAAATATAAATATTATCGGTCAATAACCTAATCTATGTGGATAATAATAATACCTTATTTTTAGTAATGAACGAATGTGTTCCACACTTTGATGTCTAAGCAGGTTGCGATGACAATGATCAAGCAAGAGAATAATTATACTTCCTATACCTATCGCCATGTCCGTCTGTCTGTCTGTCCGTTCTCGCTTAATCTCTGTGACCGTTAGCACTAGAAAGCTGAAATTTGGTACCAATATGTATATCAATCACGCCGACAAAGTGGTAAAATAAAAATTGGAAAAAAATGTTTTATTAGGGTAGCCCCTCTATATGTAAAGTGGGAGGTGATTTTTATTTTAATTTCAACCCTAACGTGTGATATATCGTTGGATAGGTATTTAAAAATGAAAAGGGGTTTACTAAAATCATTTTTTGATAATGTCTATAATTTCGGAAATAATCGCTCCAAAAGTAAAACACAATGTGTGTCCCCCCTCTAACTTTTGAACCATAAGTTTAGAAAATATGAAAAAAATCTGAAAAGTAGAACTTTATAAGGACTTTCTAGGAAAATTATTTTGTACTTGATGGAAAGAACAGTTTTTGAACAAAAAAGACAAAAGGGTTCTACAAAATAATTTCTGGACTGTTTGTAGTATAATCGTATATGCAAGCATTTTTTTAAACTCATAAGGGGTACACTTATTGTGACGGACGGGAAACTACGGAACCCTACACTGAGCGTGGCCCGACACGCTCTTGGCCGGTTTTTAATTTATCATAACAACTGTTTTTTCAGTCACGGTCAACGGTGATTATTTTTTTTAAACCAAAGAGGCGGATATTTTTACGGTTTTTTGTTTTTTTATGGTTATATATATATGAAAAATTGTGTTTATGAGCAGAATATTATAAATAAATATGATAATTTACACAATAATTTGTTTTTTACCAACAAATTAACAATTATCTGTGTGCTTAATTCAAAGATATTTAAATTTCTATCTTTAAAATTAAGATGTTTTTCAAAATGTACTATGGTGTTGTTGCCGTTGCATTGTATTGATGCGTCGAATAAGGTCTATCCGGATATTTGGAGAGTGTGCGCAGGAATGACATTGACTTGATTCCACCATCTAACTTCTACTATCGGACAAGCCGACGAACGGTGAGTATCCACTCTTATGTTGTTAAAACCTCTATGATCCGGACCAAGCGTTTCGCCTCGTCATTTATACCGCGTATATCGAGGCACTGAAACAATTTTCCTACTGCGGTCTTCCCATCCGATTATAATGTAGGTGTCTTCAAGGCAAGAGTGTAAACTAATGTGTCTCACCATCAACGATTGCATCACTGCTTACTATCAGATGGGATCGCAGTCAAGCACTAGTTTATATCAATTTTAAAAAAAAATCTATAATATTTATGTTTGAGCCGGTAACGACGAATTGAAATTATCTCTAATTATTTTAACACTTTTAATTTTATTGTCCTAGATCACCATAAAATGCCACAAAAGACGAAAATCTCTTTGCTTCTATTTTCTGGATGCCTTTGTTACTGACCTGAAGCCTGACGCATCGATGATGCGAGTATTTTGCGAATGACTGCATGAAAACAGTCACTTCGGATCGGAGCTCTTTCGTCTGTTCCATGGTTCAGAGATTTATTAACTTTATGACTGATTGTAAAATGAATGACCTTACATCTAGCTAAAGGTTTTAATTAGTAGTGGGCGTTCAATTGATATTCGATTATTTTACATTAATACAGTACCTATGATTCCGTGATGATTCCTGTGTTCTGTTAATGTTATAATAGGTAGTCCCTTGGTGTCAGAAGAATAGTAAATTGAAACTAAGGAATACCATCAATATTCGTAGTTCAATAACTTATTCTAATTTATAAATACATGTGAGGGGTGCCATCGCTACATGTCTTCTTCTATCATATTTCTATTTGTCTATTTATTTTTATAATAGCTCGCGTTTGACCACTATGCCACGTGATGGTAATCGAGGATATAGTAGATGATTGAGTTCGCTTACCTAGAAGTACCCTATTCATTCTTGACTTAAAGACTATGGAATGTATGAAAATTATTAGGAATATGATGATTCATATAACTTTTCCCGATCAGTGTCAGGCTTTTACTGACTGGAGCTGGAAGGAACACTGTGGGTTCGTTCAGTCGCCCCTTAGGGTTACGTTAACTGGCAGGCGTCGTCGGCCCAAACTGGCTCCATCAATTTTTGCTGACATCTCTTTAGGGCGCGCGCGCAACACAACGCGCCATTGATTTGGACTGGGTCCTCACCGGACGGCCAAACGGCGAACTACCGTCTATCATGGTTCTTAGAAATCAGATATTATTATAATTTTTTTGTAAAATTGTAAGATTTAGGCTAATCAATTCTGTGTTAATGTGTAAGAAATTATGGGTAACTTGAGGTAAAGAATTGTTAATTGTCAGTTTTTTTTCAAGTCGATTAATCAAAGACTTACTACTTTCTACAGATTATTATTCATGATCATTTTCACCTGTTAAAACGGTCGTATTGTGAGAATCTTTACAGAATCTTGTGAGAGCAAGTAGAAAAAGTCATTAATTGATCGCTCTTTTACTAAAAATATTCATTACCTACTGTACGAGTATGAGTCATAAATTCATAATAGTTTTCATTCTGAATATATTCTACGAAGCGGTTGATTGACCTATTGGCTTTGCAAAGAAAGTGAATACGAACAGCACATATATTATAGACTTCAAAATGCGTTTTTTTATGCTACCTTGTACCTAAATTAATATTTAGGTACAAGGATTAAAATCTTGCGATTTTTCTTTGCCATTATAGTGTCAGCGTTTGTAATAAAGAGATCGTTCTAAACTTAAACAAGTTACTGTTTTGAAATAATAAACATAATAGGTATTTTCCTGATTACACGACTCTCTTTTTAACTTCGAACCGATCGACCGACTTCGAAAAGGAGGTTCTATGTTCGACTGAATGTATGTTTTTAATTTGTTTTTTTTTTATGTTTGTTCACCGATATCTCGGTCAATAAATCAATAAGAAGAAAAAGAATAAGATCTAGGTTTATATATTGACGATAGGTTAAGCTGGAATAAGCAGATTGCACAGGTTAGCCAGAGAGTCACCTTTACACTGCGGTCTCTCTATAGATTCAAAAATTTCCTCCCGTCGAGCACTAAAACTTCTTTGGTCCAGTCGCTTGTGTTACCTATAATTGACTATGCTGATGTTTGTTACTCTGATCTTTCCCAAGAACTTCTAAACAAAATGGATCGACTTCTCAATAACTGCATTCGTTTTATATTCGGGCTTCGTAAATATGACCACATTTCTTCCTTCCGTTCTCAGCTTAAATGGCTGCCTATCCGTCTCAGGAGATCCCTCAGATCCCTCTGCATGCTCTTCACCGTAATGAACGATCCTTGTGCTCCTAATTATTTAAAACAATATTTTAAAGTGTTGGGCAGTTCTCACAATCTTAACCTTCGTGCATCCAAAAACATGCTTCTTCAGATTCCTTCTCACCGTACTGGCTTTATGTCCAATTCTTACGCTGTTTCCACCATAAAACTCTGGAATTTACTTCCCCTAGACATCAAAAAAGCCGAAAGTAAATTTTCCTTCAAACGTAAAGTTCGGAACTACTACTTGAAGTCCTCTCAACCTTAGTTTGTTCTTCGTCAGAATTGTCATTAAGTTCTCTTTATGATTTGATATTTTTTTATAGTATTTATTAGTTTATTATTTTTGCATATTTATGTATTTTATTATATATAAATAACTTATTATTATTTTTTTTTTTCCGTTTCATTATTCGTTATTTGTTTATTGTGCAAACCCTACCACAGTGATCTCTTTTTTAACCCAAAGGTTGACTGGTAGAGAATGCCTTGTTGCATTAAGTCCGCCTATGTACCACTACTGTACATGAAGTTTAAATAAATAAATAAATAAATAAATAAATAAATAAATATATCGTTATTTACGAAGAGACAAAACTATTATAGAAAAACACCGACTTCCGAAATTAAAGTTATTTTAAACTTTTCAGTGTTTTTTAACATTGAATTCGGTTATTTATTTTTTTTTTTTTTTGTAAAAAGTTTATTATATTCTATAATGCTCTCTTTATAGAATATAATAAACTTTGTGTCGATTGTCGAATGTGTTTTCAGTGTGTGATTCAAATAGTTGGCTGTCTACAGAGAGTATTTAATTTTATATTGTGCAAAATATACTTTCAGAGAACTTATCATCACTTAGCCTGCTTCACGTTATGTTTATTAGCAATTACAATATATTCAGTAGGTGTAGTTGGGTGCAATATAAATATTCTCTACAGTACCGAGTTAAGAATAAGGCCACGCAGAACGATAAGATAGCGCTGCAATCGCTGTGTTAATAATTATTTTTAAAAGTGGAATGTGTAGTGTGTTAAGACGTTTTGCTAAACCATTCATTGCTGAAAACGCGCGCGACAGTGAATCGGTTCCGAGAAACCTACTCGCGTTTCCTGGAAGCGCTACTATGGACGCACACATTTGCAAACCGTTGCGTAGTCAGTATGGCACACATAGTCGCCCACGGCCCTGATAACGCGCTGCCGTGACGACTTGACGAGACGTATCGGTGCTCTCATTAACCAACCAACTCGTATTGCGTGCCCAGCTCGGCTTACACCCAATCAAACAATTTGTTGTACTAAAGTAACGACACAAGCAGAAGTCAACCGTGCCAACACGACAAATAAATAATTCAAACACACCGCCACCAAAATGCTTATTTTTCTAAGTAATAAAAGTGAAAATTGCAGGCGGAAACGAAGACTAGACAAAACGATATCAATAACTTAACAACAATAAAAAGTGAATCACGAGTAGTAGCAAACTCTAGCTCGGTTATACGTAAACATAATTAGCAACGTACTGTAAGAGAATATACTCGTAAATACTGTAAAGATCTAGTTATTGACAGACGTTGCCAATAATGTGAGCTCAATAAAATGATCGCAGAGCATTGGGGTCAGCGGCGAGATGCCAACGGTCAATAATGATGGCTTGACATCCGAACTGAATAGCAATCAATCAATTAAACTCTTATTTTATTGCCAAGAATATTTTGTTTGTGTTGCTCGTCGGACGTAACTCGTTTATTTTATATGGTAAAGGTAGCTTGTGTCTATATGAAGAACTGATATCATTAAAGCAGCATTTCTATTTTCACTGCATTTGCCGAGGGCTTGGTGAATGTTTAATGATAATGTCTTAAAATGTCCAAAGTACTTTTATCTTAGACAAAAAATATGGCTATCGATGATTTTCAAGCATTTCATTAAACAAAGATGTATGCGAGGATGTAAATTACTGCCTATTTTGGTAGGGGGACTTTAAAAAATGAGACAATTTCAACTGTTTTTTTTTATAAAACTAAATAAATAAAAAAATAAAGAAGAGTATTGTGGATACTCACTTGGTGAGGCTGGAGGTAGCATCGCAGCGCGCGGCGGCGGCGGCGGCCCGGCGCTCCGCAGCCGCGTCTACCATGCCTCTGCATCACCGCGATGGGCATCACTTGCGAGTCGCGCCACCTCGCCACCTCGCCCCGTCACCTCACCACCACCCACCACACCGTCACTACCACACTGACATCACAATGTACATACAGAACCCTTACAACCTGCCTGCCTGACACCTGATCACTTGAGGTTGCTATTCAATACGATACTATCGTGTGGGGTTTCAAATTAAAGTTATACTGCGCCTATACCAACGATTGCAAGGCTACATTCAGAGCACATAGATGACCTGAAACAAACAAAAACTTCATTATAACTTACCGTAAATGAAAAAAATTAAAGAGATGAATGAAAAAAACTCGGTAAATGCGAATTGGGCTCGCGCAATGAGGGTTCTGTAAAAAGAGACAAAAAAAAATAATTAAAAAAATTAAATAGTTCAATTCCCGAATTGAGTTACAAATTTTTTTCAAAAAAACAAACTTTACCTCTTTTTTATATTATTATTGTTGATGATCATGCTGCGCTGTTTACTTAGTTGAATAGATTCTAGACAACTTAAGTTATAATAGCATCTGGATGTCCAGACATCTTGTAATAAACTATTCGTAGGTATTATAAACGGTGTGTCAATTATTCACGACAAACTAAAAAAAAAGACGTGTGGCACTCGGGGACTGCCTGTAAAGCTATTGCATAGCATTTTTAACAACTTATGCAATTATAATTATTTATTTATTTTCTTTATGCAGTATTTTTTTCCTTTGTTTTTTTTCTTTGATATTAATTGAAGTTACACTTTCACACATTGAATTGAATTTTGATTGATTATTCACTCATTTGTTTTCTTATCGGTCACCACGCTCAAAAAACAAATGAATGGGGGTGTCAGGTTATTTTCGTTACGGAATTTTTGGATTCGGTCTCCACGCTCAAGGCACGCGATAGAAGCTATGCAATAGCTTAAAAAACTTATTTGAAAAATACATCTAACATCAGCAACTACTACGCATAATTAATTTGAATTAAGCCGAAAAAAAAAAGACATTCGGAAATAAAAGACAATCAAAATCTTATTTTTCAAATTATTTATAGTCAATAAAGATGGCCAGTACCATATTATATAATGCGACCATATAGTAAATTACTATTTTACCATTTTTTCCTTTATATTTTTCAAAATACTTTTAATTTTTGTAAACAATTGTTTTGTTATTATTTCAACACTTTTCTCTAACGCGCCAGTCTAGTATTGCCATCGCCAGTCATGAATTGTTTTCCTTTTCTTCTCTTTCCCTACCTGCACTTCTCCCCTAATTATATTGTCAGCTTTGTCCACTTTAGTGTGGTCAAGTTGTAAACACTTAGGCGTTATAATAGTAATTTTCAAAAGCGATCTACTAGATTTTAAGGCTTTTTTATTCTCCTTTTTAGGGTTCCGTAGCCAAATGGCAAAAAACGGAACCCTTATAGATTCGTCATGTCTGTCTGTCTGTCTGTCTGTCTGTCTGTCTGTCTGTCTGTCTGTCTGTCTGTCTGTCCGTCCGTATGTCACAGCCACTTTTTTCCGAAACTATAAGAGCTATACTGTTGAAACTTTGTAAGTAGATGTATTCTGTGAACCGCATTAAGATTTTCACACAAAAATAGAAAAAAAGCAATAAATTTTGGGGGTCCCCATACATATAACTGAAACCCAAAAATTTTTTTTTCATCAAATCCATGCGTGTGGGGTATCTATGGATAGGTCTTCAAAAATTATACTGAGGTTTCTAATATCATTTTTTTCTAAACTGAATAGTTTGCGCGAGAGACACTTCCAAAGTGGTAAAATGTGTGTCCCCCCCCCTCTAACTTCTAAGATAAGAGAATGATAAAACTAAAAAAAATATATGATGTACATTACTATAAAAACTACCAACGAAAATTGGTTTGAACGAAATCTAGTAAGTAGTTTTTTTTTTAATGCGTTGTAAATCGAAAAAAATACACTATTATTAAAACATCCATCAAAGTTACAACACATTACAAGAACTTTTATATTATGTTACTTGCTGCTACGGAACCCTTCATGGGCGAGTCCGACTCGCACTTGGCCGGTTTTTTTATGGTAGGAAAAAATATTATCCAATGACAACCCCCGCTCTTGGGCGTAGCGGGAGATAGTGTCAGACTCTTACTGATTAAAAGACCCACCCCGTTCCTTCTAGCCTTCATACCGGGGCTCGAGCGCTCTTTCGTATAACCCTGGCCCTAGTAGGCTTCGACCCGGCTGGGTCCCTGCTGTTGCTGACAACTCCTTGAGGCGCGCGGGAACAGTGCCGCGCGCCGTCGACGATTTGGGCTTGGCCCAAACAGTTACCGGACGGCCGGACAGCGAGCTACCCATTGCTCACTGTCCGCAAGCCCGCGCCTACGGTGGCCGTAAATCGGGATCAGAATCCCGGGGGGGGGCGGGGGCGGCGATAACGCCGTTGCCTGATGCGTTTGGCCTCCTCCTTTGCGAGCATTACTGCTTCGCAGAAGTCGGCGACCGCCTGCCACTCCTTCTCGCATCGGACCATGGCCTCAACCAAGGCCCGGCGCGAGAGGTCGCCGCCGCCGATTGCCCGCAGAGGGCACGGCGATGCTCCGCCCAAGCAGCCACACGTCTACTGTGTGCTCCACCGTGTCCACCGGGCATTCCGCACAGTGGCGACACCCGGGCGTCACCTCCGCATGAATCCGGTGCAGGAAACTCCCGAACGAACCATGTCCGGTGAGGACCTGCGTCATGCGGAAGGTAAGGACGCCGTGAGGTTTTTCCAGCCACGCCTCAAAGAGGGGACTTACCGCCATGATTGTGGCGTGCCCAACACTGAGTTGCGATAGTCGTTGATGCCATTTCACCATGAGATCCCGCCGGAACTCTATCCGCCACAGGCTTTTGTATTCTCCTGAGGGGCTCTGACGAACAAGCTCGCCATTCCGAAACTTCAGTTTCAACCTCTCTTAATAATCTAAAACTGTTGCTGCTGTGTGGGATCGAGTATTATGCAGTAAAAGAAATATCTCCAACGTGTGGATTTGCTCCATATCACAATCTGTTCTAAAATATCCGTTACATACCGTACTGCAAACCGGGACCTATTTCCTACGATGCACAATGTGTAGTTTTGTGCCTGTTCCTATACAAATCGTTTTTGACCCTCCACCTTAATCCTTGCTGCCAGCAATGAAATATTGTTTACTGGGCGTATTTTTCTCCTAGACGTCTCCACAATTTGAATCTTCCATCATCTGACTTATGACAAAACCGCAGCTCGTCAGTAAACAAAATGTTTTTCTAAGCAACATCACCCCAGTTTAGCTACTTGATGACCTATGGTAAGGGTCCTCTAGCCGCCAAGTATGCCCCAATTCCAGACGCATTATGTTTCCTTCAGCTTTCTTCTTCTGGTTTTGGTGCTGTCACTTGACGAACTTCTTGGAGTTTAGTTGAAGTACGATTTCTCAGCAGACTGTTCACAATAAACCTGTCGTCTCTCTCTGTTGTAGTTTTTTTGCGACTTGCCTCTTAAATCTCTCTTAAATGTACTCTTCAGTCTGTCGATATTGTTTAACATTGTGGAAAATGGACTTGGAAACTCTCAATGAACTGGCTCAAACAGTTCCTAGTAAGTGATATCATTTTCTGTTAATGTTCCAGCTCTGGACACTTGAGCTGTTCTTGAGCTACGCTGAGGTCTGGTATTATTACAATAAAATGACGAAAAACTAAAATGAAAACTTGAATTTGAAAAATACAGCTAACATCAGCACTATTAACTTGCAGCACGCATTAATTAAATTGACTCTAACCGAAAAAAAAAAAAACAAAAGGCAATCAGAAATAAAAGACGCTCAAATTCATCCTTTTTTCAAATTTTTTGTAGTCAATAAAGGCAGTGTCATGTTGTAGAAAATATCAGGTCAGTGCGTCAGTGCCGTGCCATACATAGTAAATTATCTTTATATTCTTTTGTAACATTTATATTTTTCAAAATACTTTTTACACCACCTGCTCGATAATGTCGTTTTATACGTCATACAAACCTCACTTAAAGCAAGTCATTCTATCCCTAGGGAGATAATGCAGTATGGCCGATCCCTAGGGAATAATGAGATTTGAATTTGGAACATTAAAAATCGTCAACATTGTGAATTAAAATGTAGGCGCATCGAACAAGTTGACTTGAAATTCAAACCAAAGAGTATGTAATCACTATGATTCAAACTGGCCACTAACAAAAAAAAAGAAAATAGAATAAAACGTGCGTACTGACGGGAGCGTTATCAGCGTTATAAAAAATTGAAACTATAGAATCTTGGAGTAGTGAATTTTGTTTGTTTGATGAACTTGTAAATACTCGTATAAAGTCTGTCTAATAAGTCAACCGACTTGGGAATTTTGTATAATATTTAATCATTTAAAAAATACTTAAATTCGATACTTTTCATAAGGTTCTTCTGTTAGTAAACAATGATCTCTATCTCTTAATTAACCTTGATTATTGAACCCGTGTTGACAACATCAGATTTAATTAAATCCTGATAATTACCCAAGTCGTTTAACTTATTAGACAGACTTTAATACTTATATTTCTCTAATATATGATTTGGTCGACCAAATTGTCTTTTAATTACCTCACAGATGGTGTAAAAAGTAGAGTATGCAACACGGGGATAAAGCTGTCTTTGTCTTGGGCGGTTTGAATTCTTCACTTCACTCAGGTTTCTTTATTAACTCCCTCGCGATGCTCGGGAGTTAATTTTATAAATCCCTCACTATCGTTCGGGATTAATATCAGCAACCTTCGTTTCGTTCGGAATTCAACATGCCGCCCGCGACTTAAAGACACTGCTTTATCCCCTAGTCACATAAACTACTATTAATTTTTGTAAACAAATGTTTTATTATTATTTCAGCACTTTTCAATCCTTTCTCTTACGCGCCAGTCTAGTTCAGAGTTTATACCAGCTTCTTTGACCACTTCTTTTCACTCTGAATCTCCTGAATTGTTTTCCTTTTTTTCCCTTTCCCTCCCTGGGCTTCTCCCCTAATTATTATATATGTAATTGTCAGCCCGTTTCCACTTTAGTGTTTTTTTTATTTTTACCACCAACTTGGATTTTTATTTCTTTCCTGATTGTGATGTTTGATTTTGATGTAGGAAATTATTCAATGACT
Source organism: Mythimna albipuncta (assembly GCA_929112965.1). Taxonomy (NCBI): domain Eukaryota; kingdom Metazoa; phylum Arthropoda; class Insecta; order Lepidoptera; family Noctuidae; genus Mythimna; species Mythimna albipuncta. The sequence goes on from OV815962.1 coordinate 11,317,324, forward strand.
TCTCTCACTCTAGGGCGCAGCAGGACGTGGACGCGCGTAGGGTGTGTTAGAATTTAAAAAAAAAACTACACCTGAGTGTATTTCCTTTTCAGAAATTCCCCGAAACTCTAGCGGGCATCGGCTCTGCTGGTTTCCTACGGTGTCCTGACTTCTAATTTAGGTGCGTGTGAAACACTACGCGTATTTGACGACTCGGGTTAGGCCCAGACGGTTAAAGGACGACTGGACGGCGAGCTATGTTATAGCTCGTCTGCATGCACGCACCTAGTGTACAGGGATCACCCTGTGACTTCCGATGCTCATCTTCTTCACTAGCGTTACTGCTCCACGGAAGGAGGCGACCACATTCCTTTCCCTCCCGCTCTGGACCATGGTCTGAAACCTGGGCCAGGGCGCGAAGTCGCTGCCATCGATCGGCTCCACGAGGACACGGCGGTGCCTCGCCCAAACAATGATGACACCCTAGCGTTTCTTCCGCCAGAACCATGTGTATTCCGAAAATACCATGTCAGGTGAGGACTTGTATCATGCGGTAAGTAAGGATGCCGTGGCGCTTCTCCAGCCACTTCTCAAAGAGGGGACTTACCGCCAAGATTGTAAAGTGTCCAGTGCGGGGTTGCGACAGTCGCTGTCGCCATATCGCCATTATATCCTGCCGGAATTTTGTCCGCCATAGCATTCCTGATTATGCTGTGGCAGATCTTAACTATTTTCCTCTTCCCCATCATATAGCATGATGGGGAATACGGACAAGTCTGGAACAGTTTCCAAATTTGTCAGCGAAGCATGGCAACAAACCAGAGTTTGTTGCGGTTTCGTGAGCGTCCATGTTTGGCCCATACCTATGTTAGGATGTTAGATTAGTTTCCCTTTAACCGACGACGTGCTTAATATTTTGTCCATCATTATTTCTCTTTATGCCCAGTAGCTTTTCCACGCATGTCCTTTGATTTATCTGAACTTTTTTTACGTTCCTGTATGTAAATATATCGATGAGTGTAGTTCCACACCAAATATTTTTTTATTGCTTATTCTAATACTATTATCTTATTAAGCTTGTGGCATGGCGATACCTCAAAAGTCGGAGGAGCTTTTCGTAATTTTTATTTTTTTCGCAATGAGTGCAAACATTCTTGAAAGCAGGAAGCTTTGCACAAACAATATTTTATAGAAATCGTTTAAGACTCAGCTCAAGCCTTCAGATCTTGTTCTTAATTTGCGTGCTCTTGTCCTACATCACTCCAATAACGTCACATTCATATCTGCTCACACAATCTATCAACATTTGCTTTGGTTGTTCTTCCTATCCAGCTAACATAGACTATAGTATTCTTTTTTATCAAATACTTATAGTCATTGTAACTATATTTATTTTACAATGAGGAGATGGAGGGATGTCCCTTTGTTGGACAAAAAGGCACCTTCATTTCCTTTTTCAAACACTCCTTACGTTATAATAATTATTTAGGCAGCAAGTGAAAACGCCGAAAGGGAATGCTCTAGCATGACATACACAGATTGTAGTAGCGATTTTCTTAGCAACCGACTTATATGTATGACCAGATGTTTGACCGTAAAGGGAGTAGTTTCTGTCTTCCACCAATGGAAAAACGCGAGTTTATGTTTTTGCCACATTATTTTCATATTTATCTGAGCTGCATGTAATTTGACCAAGTTTCTGTCCGTGATCTTAATGGTCCTACTTTCCAATATATGCAGAAGGGTAGCTCTTGTCACGGTACCCTTTAGATAGAGGGCCAACCGTTTTCAACTAAGTTTTGTCCTGTCCACATTTCATCTAACCTGAGTTGGTAAACATCGCTGTCGCTATCCTCGTAATTTTGTGAACCGAGAGTCAATTTGGGAGAAAAAAAATTATAGGAAATAAATGTCTAAAACCTGTGTTCTAAAAAGACCACCGGTGGTGTAGGTACCTATCTGCTCGTAGTTTTAAGTCCCATTTGATAGAATGATGGCAATAAGCCATTCACCGCTAGGCAAGGATCTCGAGTTGGGGTCGCTGCTGAAAATATTGCATTTTTTTTTAATCTGTGAGTCGTCTTGGCGTTTGTCTATCTACACTTCATAATAAATGCCGTTTAGGCTATTTTTTCGTTACTTATATCCTGCCGTCATCACCAAATCATCAAGTCAATCTGGCAACTGTGGAGAACTGGAGAATCGTACGAATTTCAAGTAAAATACTATTTTTACCATACCCACAACTCAATTTAAGTATCTGTATAGAGTACCTACTTAGATAACTTTGTAAGGAAATATGGACACCCACATTTTTTTATACCTACTTACCTTTAATTTGCCTACAAACATTAAAAAAAAAAAACATTTTTTAGGCGGTTCCGTGGACACATATTTCCATATCAGCCAGCAAGCACATAAAATTTATTGTTTTACGAGAAATCATATTCAAGCCTAAGCATTTTAATAGATATTTATGTTACCAATGTACCTATTCATTAGGTACTTCAAAGTATTTATTTCATAATTTTACAAATAAATACAGAATATTTTTATTCTTTATTGAACAGGTACCTACCTACTCTCGCCAGAGGCCTAAGCATAAAGTTGTTGACGAAACATTAAGCATAGCAATGAAGTGTAAGCCAGTACTACAATTTTATGTATGAGATCATCGATATGTATATACAGCAAATGTAATAAATATAAATATGACTCACCCGTTATGTACTCTGCTACAGAAAGACCGTGTAGGTTATCATTATCACTATTGATGAACGTCACACACAATACATTGAACACACACGTCGTCACAAATCGCCCACACTTTAACATTTCCGAGTTTTTCAATGAATACTAAACTATGTAACTAACCAATTTCATTTTAGATACAACAAATGTTACATTTCTACTACAGACAATATCGTATAGGATTTGTGAGAAAGAGAAGCAACGCTAAAAAACAACAAATTCTTGGTATTGGATTTCTGTAAATTTAACGTGTGCTGCCATCTCTGAAATACCATGAGTACCATCTCTGAAATCACAGCCATTTGACATTTGTTATTATGCTTGAAAAGAGGTGATACTATGAATGTGTAAGTATCGAGGACGATGATTTTGTGAATTATTATTTCGTAATTTAATTAAGAAACCCTTAGAAATATAAACAAATGAGAATAATGGTTGAAATTTCCATAATATTGGATTCTAACACTTTTTCATTTATCAACTTTATAAAGTAAACGTCGCTTCAAGGTTACTGCGTTTAAACAGTACAACTTTTTTTGTGACAATGTCTGCATCTGTTGATTAAAATTTGAAACATAATAAGCTTCTAAACAAGGTCAACAGTTTTCATCAACTCGTAGTGAACGAAAATAATTAAAAATAAGTGTGTATTATGTCCATACTTTCAAAAATCCTGCGTTTTATGTGTCATCACCAAATATTCAAGTACAAGTGTCCGCGAAAATGATCTGTACTTTGTTTTTCGCAATCACAACGTTACATGAACATGGGTGACCTAAAATGCGAATATGTGAAGAAAAAAAGATGTTTGGGACTCACAAGAAGTGTAAACTAAAGTAATTATAATGTTTCGCACATCGATTATCGACAATCATTTACCTTTACGTGCCATCGCTTAACGATCGGTGAATTGCTTGGTCACAAAAGTGAAAATGTGATGTGTCAAACTGATTGTTTACCTCGCGGACAGGTGAGTGGTTTGTAGAAGTGGTACGCGAGGGCGGCGGGAGGCGGGCGGTATGTCTGATCGATCAAGTCCAGTGAACGGCGGTTACGAGGCCGCAAGGCTCACCGTCCGCAAGGACCTCTTCCCGGAGGTTCGCCTACCTAAGCTGGCGGCGGACGGGTCTGACGCTGACTCCGACCAAGAGGAAATTGAATCAGGCTCTGGTGTTAAGCTGGAGACTGATTTCGAACAGAGTATAGACGAAATCGCCAGTCATAAGGCGCAAGTGGCTAATGGGGCACTACCGTGTCCTACGCGGCCGCGACACAGGAAGCACAAGCACCACTCCCGACAGAGTTCTCAGTCCTCAACCGTGAATGGTTGTCTTCCTCCAAAAAGTAAAAGGAGAAAAGACTCGTCAAAAGATTCATCATATAGAACACATTCTAAACATAGTGTTGTGTCACAAGTGAAAGGTGGTAAAAACTTGAATTTAGTGAGTAGTAGTGAGTGCCAGGAGGATGACGACGATGATGAGGAGGCCGAAGAGGAGGAGGAGGAGGAGGAGATGGAGGAAGAAGCGGATACCGAGGATAGTGAAAGTTCAGAGGATGAACAGCTCAAGCGCAACTCAAAGTTACCGTTAACTAATATGCCGCGGCAAAGTGGTAAACCATACAGTCATGAACTTAGTCAATTATCAACAAAAAAGAGTAAAAAGGACTCCAGAGAGCGTAGAACTCATGCAGTTATACCATGTAGTGGGAAGCCCAGGTCTATGTTGGATATTCGCAGTTCACGAAGTAAAAAGAAATCAAAGAAGTCTGAGAGCACACCCACATATCGAAGCCAGATAGTGGATACTAACTCTATGAAGATTAAGATTAGGAGGACAAGTGTTCATGAAACTGTGAGTAGTTGCTTTATTTTTATAAACTTACCTTCTCTGGTTGGCTAGCGATTGACTCTTCATGATGCTATTTGAAACCATACCGTCAATTACTGACACAATAGTAAGACAATAGCAGTGCGAATGCCGGCGTTCACTTGGGGTTTTATGACTTTATTACTACAATTTTATATTACATTACTTATAGACTACAAACCAAAAATTAAAAAGAATAAAGTACTAGGATTTGGTAGATATTATATTTTATAATAGTGATACGTTTAACTAGATTACTACATATTATAGAATACTATAGTAATTTGAAATACCTACTAATTGTTTTAAACTCAAAACAGCAGCATTATTGTTACACTTTCTCCAGACAAAGTAATCCTCTATGAATATCGATCATTGTTACAATCTGCTCAATCAATAGCCAATACATAAACTGCAATATTTGCTCACAATGCATTCAATGTAAGAGTAACAAACTGCATATCAGTGAGCTTCACTTTCCATTCTCAGCTGTAACTTGTTTCCATGTTGTTATACTTAACTTGTTTTGGACTGGTTACATAAACATTCTTCAATTTAAATTGTAGGTCTGTGTTTTAGTTTCAAAATTCTAGTTTTGTTCTATTGATTGATAAGTATTTTGGTATTCTAAACTATAGATAAAACAGTTTACTGGTATTTGTAAACATACTGGTTTACATTGATATGAAAGTATAGCAAGTGCTTGGCATTGCAGGGTCCATCAGGATAGTAAACATAAACAGCTGGCTCACAGTTTGTTCAAGTTTTGCTCTTAGATCAATGTGGAAACACCAAACTTATAGGTGTATGATTCAAACTGTTGTTTTTTGCTATTCAACTATATTCCAATGGTCAAGATGGGATCATTCTGTAATAATTATATTATTATAATCTAGAGTATTGTGGCTAATAACAAACAGGATTGTAGAGATCGCTGTACCCATACATAGGATAGGGTTCTAGTTTAGTGTTGATTTTGTGTCAATAACATGACATCACATATATCACTATATACCTAAACAGAAGAAGCAGGGATATACAGAATACCTAAAAATTAAACAGCTATGTACCTATGTTAAATCTAAATATGCTAAATACTCAATATCTTTAGTTAAATATTCCTAGATAATATGTAATAAGCAACCATAACACCCCATTTACTTACATGATGCTACAAAATTTAACAATGAGCAGCTGTGTTGTTAAATGATAATACAAATAGTGGAAATATTGCAAAATGAAATTATGATACTTGGGGAAATCAGACTAGAAAAGAATGTTCAATAATCTTAACTTATGTAGAATCAATAAGATTGGCATTATGTATTATTGAGTTATTAACAGGAAAAATATTCTAAAAAAAATATGAGATTCTTGTCAATTTTATTGTCTAAACAAAAATAGATATTTAAAAAAAAGTAATATAGTTACATTTATTAAAATTATTATTCAGATTCCATTAATATGAAAGTACAATTTTGAGTATAACATCTGCTGTGTGTAAATAATGAAATAATAAATTGGGGAAAGTAGAAAACTAGCTGCATAGCAACTTAGTTATTAAACTGCACCACATAAATGATCTCCTTATACAATATGGGACTATTTGGGTATAGTTTTATGAATTCATGTGTAAATAACAAGTTTATTATTTATATTTATGTTTATTTAATATAACAAATATTTCATTTTGTACCAACAACAATGCAGCCAAGGGTGCTACTCGGACGTGCTTTGACCTTTAAACTAGTGAGTTTGTCTTATTAATATAAATTTTAATATATATTATATATTTATAAATCCATTTCTTTTTCAACACATTATTTTTAAAGCCTGTTCTTTTAGAAGTACAATTCTTAGTCATCATTTATTTTACTTAATCACCCTAATAAAAAATGGCCTTAGGTCATAATTAATACCCTAGAAGTACTTATTAAGTATTCAAGGCTCATTTCAGGATATTGCCAGCATCTAATCCTTTCATTGCCTCACTGGTTTTTCCAATAATAAAGAAAATTAAGCTGACATAAAATAATTTTGTATTTTTGGAAATACAAAATTGTCATTGTCAGCCTATATTATAGTATGAGTATGTAAAATGAAAAGATTGAGTAATCTCCAAAATAGTTTCTATGCTAGGTTTTTTTTTTTGTTAAATTTTATTCTTGTCTAGCTTTTTTCCAGCACTGCTGTTGTGGCTTATGTCACAAGAATCATACATTTTTTTGGAATAAATTCTAGTTTATATTACTCAGCAATAGTGTTTCTATCTGTACAAGATTTTCGTAATTTATGGTCAAACAAAGAAATTTACGTCAGTTGAATATTAGCTTCTGCCAGTTGATAGTGCTTCTATCCTTTATAAAATTTAGCCTTAATGTATAAGCCATATTGGTACTTTTTAGTAGCTTATGGCTTATGATTGATCAAATTCCTTTCAGTATTTTTTGTGAAAGAGTAACCATCTACAACAAGATAGATGAAGAATACATAAATGAAGAATTTAGAGTGAATAACATGAAGTTTCCTTAAGTTATCATTATTCAGAGAAAAAATGTATGTCAGCAGCAGTCTTTATTTTCACCACACACATAGATGTCCCTAAAAAGCAAACAAGCATTTTAATGTCCAATATCTAATATGTCTAATATCTGATGTTTATTCTGATAACACAATATCATGCCTGTCAACAACTATGCAGCATCATTTTGTTAGTCATAATTATACCATTATCCAGGCATGAACTAGGACTTCAGGCTGCTATGCATATATTTCTTAATCCTTATAATAAAATGTAACAATATCAAATTTTGTTTGAACTAGGAATTAAATTCAGGACTCCACTTTTTTTGGTTTAACTCCACAATTTGGTTTATTTTGATAATTTTCACAAGTTGCTTGAAATGATAAGCAGTTGGTATCTTCCTTATTTAATTTATTTAATATAACTTATATTATTCTAAATATAAAATAATGTTAGCAGGCAGCAAAAAGTAGTATGGTAGTAAAACCACAGTGCAATACATACACTGTAGGCTTTTTGAATAATAACTTTCTTTTAACTTATGTTTTGCTATAGGTATAGTATCGTAACTAATTATATAACCCATTCTATCAATCATCACATTTTATATGAATAATCTAACATTACAGGTAACACCAACGCCAACATCGGTTGCCGATATTGGCCAAAGGAAATCTAAGAAGAAGCGGGTGGCTTCACCAGTTAGCGTGAGTTCTGGCGAGGAATATGACCCGTCGCGCGGAGATACTGCGGCTGCCATGAGCGTCGCGGCGCCTAAGCCGCGCCACCCGCGACCCAAGACTCCTAAGCCTAAGAAAGCGACCAGTTCTAAAAGTAAGCAAAGTAAGTACATCCCCTAATACAACCTTTTTACTAAATTCCAAGCAGATAGGAGTATCCCAAATAGCACCGAAACTGACATCCGTTCCACCTCAACTGCCAGTTGCATGTTTGTATTTGATAAACGCCAGGAGATAACAAGATAGCGTAGCCTTTGTATATTACAGTCAATATACCTATGAGCATTTTCGATTTGAATGCTTATTGGCTTTTCAATATTCTTGTGTAAGAAACTCGCTAACGTAAATTACCTGCGGCCTATTCTTATTAAACGCGAGTGCCATGCACAAAACTTTCACTAACACCTACATCTACATACATTGTATTGATAAGCAACAATCTTCATTATTTACATATCTTAACTATACAATTTTAAATTTTTGCAGAGAAAAGTGAAAAGACTGAAAGAACTAGAATTAGTGGAGCTGAAAGTAAAGAGACTGGACCACAAAGTCCCTGGGGATATTCTATGCCTAAGGAGATTCTATTAAAGATATTTGAATATGTTGTGGCCTCTCAGGGCACATTGCCTTCTGTGATCAGGTAAACACTTTCAGGCAATCTATAGTCACGTTTACTAAACTTCAAACATGGTACTTACTCTTCCTTTACATTTTTTGCAGAATTGGTAGAGTATGTAAGTTATGGCACAGTGTGAGCTGTAGACCAGAATTGTGGAAGAATGTAGACCTTGCACAATACACTAGTGAAAAATGTAAAACAGATTACAAACTGGTGTGGCTCCTGGAAAACCGGTTACCACAATGTCAAAGCTTGAATATTGGTAAGTGAAGAATTGTACTGGTCAACTTAGTTATCTTATTACATAATTAAGTTAATCCAGCATAATGGTATCTATTACATACACTGCTTGCTTACATCCTACTGTAGTCATGCGCCAACTCTATTTTAGCCTTTCTTATTTATTTATTCAATTTAAATTTAATTTTTTATTAATTCACTGGCTATACATTTCTAAGTCACTTTTATTTTACGACAGCAAAAACCCCAACATTTCTTTGTTATATGAAAGTCTGATATGGACATAATGTATTTATATATTCATTAAGCTGATAAGCAGCATACCTAACAGACGAAATACCTGAAATTGATCCATGTGTCAATTATTTAATTGTAACCAAAGTAGAAAATCCGAACTTTTTGTTACTACTATTTGCCATGCATGTAATAGATTTATCAATATTAACAAAGTCTCATTTTATTCTACAGCCCAGTGGAAAGTCAGCAACGTATCGTGGGTGCTGGCTTGCGTGGCTGACTATTGTCCTCAGCTGGTGGAGCTGAACGTGTCCGGCTGGAGTCGCATCACCTCCGAGCAACTCTTCGACCTCATGCAAGCCTTGCCCAAGCTACAGAGAATTGACTTGTCGCTGACGGTAAGTAACTACTCTATTATGTGTAGTATATTTTGAAATCGCATGGTGGACCTAGTGTAGACATAAATTCTACACTAGGTCCACAAATAAAAATCATAATATAACTTCATAAAAATTAATATTTCTGATTCTTAAAATAATGTTGTATAGAGTCTGTCTAAAAAGACAAACGACGTGCGTGATTATTAGGGCAAAATGAAATCTGATGTATTCAACATGGTTCAATAATCAAGGTTGAGGAGATCTTGATCATTGTTTATTAATAGAAGAACCCTATAAAAAGTATCGAATATAAGTATTTTTTAAATGACTTAATATTATACAAAATTCCTAAGTCGTTGGACTTTTTAGACAGATTATACATGATAGAGAATCTGAACAAGAATTTTTTTTACTCAAAATGTCCATTCTTAAGGGCCTATACTGCGTTGAATAACGCGTGCGATATTACGACTCGTACTATTTTTTATTCATAAAAAGACAGTCTACCCCAATTACACTACGCAATACGTCGAACCATAGACAAAAAGAATCTGAATAACACGTAGTGTATTTGGCCCTTTAGTTTGAACACAAGCTTTTAGCGTCTATCGTTTTACGACAGCTTCCATTGGAAAGTTGTCTACTGCTGATTTTTTTAACGATTCCAAATTATGCACAATAAAGTACCTTGGTCACACTGTGATAAGACTACCAAACCCTTACTAATGCCACATGATGACCGCGCAGAACTCTGCCTTTTAGTTATGAGGCTTCTTTGCAGCTACGAGCATACGCTCGATAATTTTGCTAGTTGTTATGTTCCTCAATTGTGAAAGTATTCTTAACGGAAAAAATAATATCCCTGTATTCAATCAGCGTCGTTCGTGTTCGTTAAACAAGTTAACGTTATCTTTCCACTCTTTTCGATTTAAAAATCTTGTTTAAGTAGTATTATTTAAAAAAAAAAATATCGCCCCATATATCGCCGTTATGCACTAAGTGTCAGAACAACTTTGATGATGCGCGACAGCGTTCTTGCGGGTATCTTCAATGCACGAGATAACATTTTTTTTATCCTCAAGGGGTTTCGACGAATTATGCCCTCTTGAGTCCTCACAATACGTGGCGGGCCTGATATTTTATGAACGTCAACAAATGAACTATTTGTGTATCTGTTATGGACTAAGTAATAAATTGGGACATTTTGTTATTTTTCAAGTTACTTAGAGCCAAGAAAAATAATGATTTATCACATTGTCTAGACATTATGTATGAACTGCTGTATGGTTACCTGGCAATCGGTCAATGATATACAGAGGTCCATTTCACAGGGTGTGAGGAAGAGAACAAACAGGTGACACACGCTGACCAACCGATACCAAGCATTAGCAGCATATTAAATCGTTTTTGCAGGTTCTATTCCCACTTTATACACAGGAAATACACGCAGCAATTCCGTTTTCTATAATACGCTAATCCATTTTAATTGAAAAAACTATACAGTATTTGAGTAAATTAGTCTCGTTCCAAATTTTAAAGAAAAAAAAAAAGATTTTTTTTTAAGTGTAAAAAATTGATGGCGCGACGATGTATTCCAAGAGCTTATGAGCAGTTAGACTGGGTTACCAATCTACTTTTCATAGGCCCCTCCCCAGCTGTGAAAATACACCCAGTTTGCTGCCTTTTATGCAATATTTATAAATAGTTACCAGAATTGTATTTTGTTTTAGTCTGAAACGGGCGGTTCGAGTTCGTGCATGTCGGCGGCTTCGATGACGCGCATCACGGAGAACTTCGGCGCTAGACTGACGCATCTCATGCTGGCGAACAACAAGTTCATAGCTATGCCGCAAATATTGCAGTCCATAGCGGTAGGTTTTAATTTTTTAATTATTGGTAGACTCACGGTTGACCACAGACTCGCACGAAGGTAAGCGATGATGCGATCGACGATGACGATAAAGCACACGTAGCTAGAAGTTACCGATATTTTCTTGATTTGAAGACTCCCAGGTTAAATATAGCTACGAAGACTACGAAGCACGGAAACTACGAAATTCCATTTCTTAACTGTGCGCACAATGAAAGTATTCCCAACAGTTTTGTACGTAAGGGTGGAATGTGCGCCATGTATACTGGCCTACCCTTTCAAAGAGCCGTCGGCGCAGTGCTCCAGGGTTCCCAAGTCTAAGGGGCCCCCAAAACCTAATTAACAATCTAACTAAAAATTTTTCCACCTTCAAAATGTTGCAACACTATTTTAACTGTGGCAAATTGTTTTAATCAGTAAAAGTCTGACACTTCCTCCCGCTTAATCCCAGAGCGTGAGATGATTTGCCACGTAAAAAAAGGGGTTTATAACTTTGTATGCATGATCGTTCTATGTTTCCAATGCTGGGAGGGACAGGTTACTTTTCAGTCAATTTTCAGTTAATGTGGGCGGGTATCCAATCCGCCGTTAATCTCATCTAATCAGCTATCAATTATATTTAAAAAAAACTAGCTTTTGCCCGTGGCTTCGCCCGCGTGTATGTAATATAATACGAAGTCAATGGTTAAAGTGTGATTCGGTGACCAATTGCGATATCTCATAATTATAAGTAGTGTAACCGTAACTGTAGTCGGCTTTAGAATCATACCTTCATTGAATCGATAGTCGTGTCCGCAAAACTTAGATAGTACAAAGGTTTAAAAGTATCTTAAGAAATTATCGCTGAATAGATTGGTCAAGTTTCTGGTCCATCTGCTACGATTCTAGGACCGTCTCCACGAGCGAGAAACTCGCAACGGTTCCGTGCTTATATCGTCGGGTAGACTCCACGAACGAGTGATTATTCCGCCAGCGTATCGTCGCGACTCGTAAGGGAATAGCCCTGTGTCCGCGACGACTCGTTACGGAATCGCCGCGTTTCCGCGACGAGTTGTTGTGCAATACCTTACTTGACAGACAGGCAACGCAGAAATGACCTGCGTTTGACAGCGCCCTCGCGGGAGCGAGAGACTCAGCTGAGCGAGTCCAATGACTTTTAGGTAGTTAGTATGCAACGCCGACTAGTACCTACAGGTCATTGGACTCGCTCAAATGACGTTTTCGTAAAGAAATGAATTACGTACATGCGTAAATTAATACGAGTTTAAAAAAAGGGTACTTTATTTTTATCTTCACAAATCGATAGTGTTTCATGTACCAGATCGACCCACCACGGGATTAAAACGATCAAAATATAACGGTGTATAATGTATATCTAGCACATAATATTTATCATAATCGAATAACAGATGAGGGTAGACATTTCTTCTACGAATCTCATACTATTACTACAGTTTAGGCAGCGCAGGCCGGTTTGTATACGGAAGACCATGTAAAAATGTCGTTTTACCAATTATTATAAGTCGTGTTCCATGTAATGTGACAGAAAAAGACGAATAGTCAACATTGAGGTCTTAATTCAGAAACCACTTCATAAGTATTTTAGTACTAACTAAATTATTACATTTGCAGAGCCACTGCGTGAATCTGGAAGTATTGGACATATCCGGCACGCTGGCGGCGTCGCACCCGGCCGCCGTGCCGCTCGAGGCGCTGCAGAAGGGCTGTCCCAAGTTGAGGGTGTTCCGAGCCGCCAACTCGCAGCTAGTGCTGGCCAATGCCACTACTTCGCAGCAGGTTGGTTGTGTTACTTCTTATGGTGATGGTGGATTCTTCTAATTAGAATCCTACATTGATGGAACTCTTTATGATAAACTAACCGTCTACTGCCAGCGGCTTCGCCCGCGTGAAAGTCGAAAATTTTCACAAGCGAACGGATAAAAAGTATCTTATGTGCTATTCCAAAACATGTACCCGTTTGCCAAACATCCAGATCCATTCAGTCGTTCAATCGTGAAGAAGTAACATACATACACACACATATTCACAAACTTTCGCCATTATAATGTTAGTGTGATACAAACTTTAATATTGTTAATAATATTACTTATATTTCTACTTATTACTTATTTAAGTATACTTATGTGCGTAAAATGTAACTCCATATTGTGTCTAGGAAATGAGATCGCGAATTATGTTTTGTCTATTTATTATTAACTCCCTGTTTTTGAATGAATCATTTAAAATCAAATATTGCCTAAACGAAATTCGTCTTTAGTATCCGAGCGTCTTTTTGCCACGTTGAGCTTCAAGACTATCACATTGGTAAGCGATAAAAAATCGCTTCTGAGATTTTTTATCTAAATATCGACGTGCAATTTTAAGGTCGTTTTCATTGATCTGAGCTTTATTCAGTAGCAGCAATAGGTGTTCTGGTAGTTGACATTATTGTGTTATTGTAGGCAATAGTGCGTCGTATTGAGTTGGAGGTGGTGTCCACAGATGGAGTGCTGCGGCTGGTCGCAGCTGGAGGAGCTGTCGATCGCGGGCGAGGCGGCCACGGAGCGCGTGGGCGTGGGCGAGTACCGGCTCGGGGACGACGCGCTGGCGCGCCTGGTGCGCGGCGCCACGCGCCTGCGCCTGCTGGACCTGCGCGGTCTGCAGCGCCTCACCGACTCCGGCCTCGTGCGCGTGCCCGCCTGGGACCTGCAGCATCTCTTCCTTGGTGGTCAGATACACTGCTTTTTAGTTAGCCAATACTATCCAACTGCTAAGCAAGTCTTCCCATGTCCTTCTAGGAACTTTTATACCTTTTCGAACCTGCAGAATGTGTCTCACTAACTCTTCATAGACCAACCTGGCGGCCTCGTCTGTCTCCAGACGCTGTATTGAGACTTTAGCACTTTTATTTTTTGTACATGTGGGTATTGTAACCCGTCTTTTGATTAGTTAAACGGTTTTTACTTTGCATATTAAATGACTGTCGTCGAAAAGTGACCGTTCTGTTTCCGCGCTCGCGTTAAGTAGCACATAGGTGTAAATTTCGCTTCATGGGATTCTAATCAATTTACAAAAAAAATAAAAAGTTCAAATCTTTTTATTTCACAAAGGCCTACTACTATGGGCATTTATAAAACTTCCGAAGCTAGTTCACATTGGAAGATCTATGTATTACATTCCTTAAACCAACCCAAACCCATACAGTTGATCTTATTTATTCAATGGGATATAAAAAAACTTGGCGCAAAATAGTAACTAATCGTCAAGGTGGTGACGAGTGATGACGACAACGTCGGTGACTTTTGGACTTTTTGGGATACATTTTTCACAAAAAGATTTTTTTAAGTTTTCGTCCTATATATAGACTGTCAACAAAATAATATTCGTGTGTGTAGGTTGCAACGTAACTCGTCAAAATAGCGCGTGCTTAGAGCTGATCTGCGAGAAGTGGTCACACAGCCTGCTGGAGCTCGACCTGTCGTGGGCCTCCGCCGAGCGCGTCCTGGACGACGCCGTCTCTGCGCTCGCCGACTCGCCCGACAGCAAGCTCAGGTAAGTCATACATAACCTTTACACTATACCAATTTTCACTTTCATGTCACTTAACTATATCTGTATAATTCCAGAATACTCAACTTATGTGGCTCATCAGTCTCCTTGGAACCTGTAAAGAAAGTTCTTCTCAAATGCCCCCATATCGAGTCTATAAATCTCAGCTCTTGTCGCGCTCTTCCAAGAGGAATGAAACGCTTGTACACGGGAAAAGAAATACAAGACCTCAAGGATAGCTTAGATCCCGAAAAAATTAAAGCCAAAGAGAAAAAAGAAGAGGAAAGTACAAAGACAAAGAAAGGCGTTAAAAAATCAGCAGCTGACTCAAAATCAGAATCTGCTAAAGAAGAGCCCTCGCCGGACGTTTCCGATAAATCTGATATCAAAACAGAATCGACATCTTCAAAAGATACAACATCGCCTTCAGTATTCCAAGAACCGAAAAGCTTTTCCGACTCACCTTCAACTGTGACAGATAAGCAGTCAGCTTCAAAAAGAACCCCAATTAGGTCTTCTCCAGACAGTAAAACACTTGAAAGAAAATCCGGCAAGGAAATGATAGCTACCGTACCTGAGGGGAAAAGATCAACAAGGGGGACCACTCCAAAATTACTAAGTCCTGCAACACAGTCCAGACCAGATTCCTCTTCCACGCCTCGCTCGGATCCCGTCAAAGATCTTGGAAGTCCTCATTTCAGTCCAGTTGCGAAACCAGACAGTCAAGTACAAAATAGTCCAGATGTCCAGACAGAGTTATTAAATCAAAGCCAAAAAAGCAGTAACTCATGGAATCTTGGTCAATTTAAAACCACACCCACTCATAAGTCTGAAGCCAGTCCTTTAAGTAGGTTAGAAAGTCACACTAAGTTAAAACATGGTAAAGTTATAGAGCAATGTAGTCCAACCACCTCACACGATAATAAACCTAGTCCTGAAACTCATAGTATCAAACAAGATAATATGAAGAATCCTAATAGCTGGAATTATGGTAATTATAGCCCCATGCCCCGCCAAGACACCCAGTTCTCTTCCCAAAGGAGTCCTTATTCAGCACAACCAAGTCCTGCTCAACCAAGCCCCTACTCTACGCAGCCGAGTCCGTATTCCACTCAGCCGAGTCCATACTCTTCACAGCCTAGTCCCTATTCGGCCCAACCAAGCCCAGATACAAGTCAAATTATTAAACCAGATTTGCAGAAGTCTAATGCTTGGAACTCTGGAAATTACAGTCCTATGCCTAAACACCACCCACCATTTTCACCTCATCCATCCACCCACGCTAGTCCCGACCCAGGAGTAGGTTTAAAAAGCGATAACCTTAGAAGCAATTCGAATAAAACTCCAGGACACAGTCCAATGTCCCGACAAGACCGGATACACCATAGCCCTTATTCTCCTAGACCTAGTGTAGATGTGAACTATAGCAACAAAAAGAGCCCCGGAGTCGGTAACTACAGCCCAATGGTACGTTCTGATTGTCACTTACCTAGTCCGGATAGAGGCTCGACCGCAAGACCTACAATTGGTGGAAGACAACAAGACATTTACGGAAGAACTGTAAATAAAACGGCTGAAATAATAATGCACAACAGTGCACCACAGCCCGAGATTCCCAATTCCTGGGGAATAGACAGATTTAATCAGATGAGCAGCGCTAACACGAGTTCGACTATCGAGTCGCTGGTGTGGGGAGCGTCGTCGTTCAGCACGGAGCCGGCGCCGCTGCCGCCGCGCGTCGACACCTTGCCCGCCATGCTCAACACGCCGTCGCCGCAGACCTGGCCCGGCTTGCCCTCGTTCGACACTAGTGTTCAAAGACCTAATGATGACTTAAGTGATCCGTGGACTTTTGGTCAATTCCGTGAACAGCCACACCATGTGCACAACACGTTTGTGGACCAGAACAGTTTCGACTTGAGTGCTCACTTAGGACATCAGGCGGCGCACTCCTTGGAGAGATATCTGGACGACAACTTTCCAGAAACATCCCGCGTAGAGTGACACTCACGTCCGCCTTGTTAAAGTAACTCGAATGAAACTGAATGTTGTTATGGACAAAATATATTATTATGATAAAATTCCTCCATTGGGAGGATATAGGGTGATGTTGTATTTAATAATGATTGAACAATTATATTATAGACATTGTAAATAAGATTTATTTAGTTAGAATTAAGAGTAATGAAGCTAGGAATGCATTAATGTTATTTTGCAGCCGATAGTTTATGAAATAATAGAAAAGATAAGAAAATTATAATTATTAAGGATAGTAAAATTCATCCATCGACTTAGATATTGTTGGATTATACTCATGAGTTAGGTTTTAAAATGAGTTTATTTTAAAATGCCAAAATCTGTTTCACTGAGGCCAAAATTAATTTATTTCTATCCATTTTCTTTTAATAAATCAGTTTTACGTTTTATAGCATTTTGCAGTAAAAGATTTCATTAAAACAGGAGTAAAAGAATTTTCTGGAAATAAGTTTTGTTTGTCTGTTTAACTTTCGATTAAATAATTGCAATAGCATAAAAACATTCCGTTTTATACTATCTGTAAAATTGTTTTCTTATAACACAGGTTCCCCACAAAATTGCTGACACCCTAAACTATAACTTATTTATTTGTGTTGTTAGATATTTTAGAAATTGTTGTGTTAACAATGAATGAAGGAAAGTTTTATTGTTGACGTGCTTTAGAGTAGGACATAAAAATAGGTATAAAGTTTACATAATTTGGTTTATAACACAAAAAATAGAGAAAAAAATACCACGATGGGTGTCTGACAGCGTTAGATGTTAACGCATATGGTTCGGAAATCTTCATATGGTAGTAGTTAACTAGTTGCATGTCATTAATAAATATTTAATGTTTCCAAAGTGTTGTTAAATTTTTGCAAGCTCTATCCGACTACTTTCCTCTAGTATTGAAACCCCCTGAAATTATATTGTACAAACAAAAAAAAAGCAAACTTGTATCAACATATGTGATTGGGTCTTACTTTAGTCATCCAACCATTATAGCTAGCAAAACATTGAATAGCAGATTTAAATAGAGACTTGACTAGGCTTCTGGTAACTGAGATTCTGATTTTGTACCTTCAATAACAGTGATTTTAATTTACAGACGTGTTATACATTGTATTGAGCTCAGTTTCACTTTCACACAAAAAAAAACATACAAGCAATATCTATTCTTACTATACTGTTGAAGTGTTTGTGTTGTAAAATGTCTAAATGGAGCGTTATCTGTGTAAATTTGTGCAGCTAATAATGTTAAAATAATTGTGGAAGTACAAACAGACAGCATCAATATATTCACTTAAAATATTCAAATTGTATGTTATCTACTTTTTATTTCATCTGACCTAAATAAATCGTTTTTCCTTGAAAGCATGGTCCCTGGTGAACACTACTCTCGGCAGCCAAATCTTATGTTCTTATGAATCAACTAATTGTCTTTATTCAACCTGAATAATTGATGCTGTTTTGTTAATCCACTTGATGACTACAAGTACTTATTCTTCGTATCATTACTTTCTGTCGCATTTTTAGTTTTCTGTTAATTTAGATCAACCCATGCATTATAATGTTAGGTTCAGGATTTATTATATTTGGTCTTTATTAGTTTCATCTTATTTTGACTAGAAGTACACTGTATAAAACAAATATTTACATATTTAAAAATACCTAACTATGTTGCAAAATAGTGGCGTGGATCTAGAATCGCACTGCAAACTGGAATAAGAATCTCACAAATGTCTGCATATTTATATTCAGCCAAAAAATGAATTACTGAGTATTACAATGGAATTAATATACTAGATCCACCGCAGTGTATTCATTTAAAAAAAATCATGCTTGACTTTCTAACATCATTTTATATTTTTATACTTTTATTAGTTACGATAATGAAGTTAGATTTTTATAGGAAGATAAATCTAAATATCAAACCTAAATATTTATTTTAAAATTAAAGCCAAGTACAAAGTGCTTTTTTATAAATTATATGTATAATATTATTGCATAGGTACATACTTCGTGTTGTATTTAAAGAGACCGTTAGAACCACCAAATATTGTTTCCAATACCTACATTAGCCTTATAAATGCCTAACTTTTAACTGAAGAGATATTTTATAGTTTTATTAACTTATTAAAAAAATGAAAAATTATTATCTTCTATACATAGAATGTATAAATATAATATTAGGTAAATATTATGTTAAATAATCGTGTACTATAGTATGTATAAAATAAAGTTGACTAATATCTGTAAGTTCTGTTATGTAGAGATTTTTGTTTGTAATATTGTTACAATACGGCGCGGACTCTTACAGGTGGTCCAATTTTTATAATCTAACCAATAAAATATCGATGTGGTTGTACATTTACATTTTGAATAGAATGTACTATTTATTAAACTTCTTTTGTTGAGAAACATCATCCCATCTATTTTATCCATAAATCCCACTTCTGAATTCACGGTTAAAAAAAAACCTGGCAAGTGCGAGTTGGTTCAGTACAAACTTACCTATGAAAACAGTTCAATTCCCGAATCGTGTTACAAAGATTTTTACGAATCGCAAAAACTTTTTTTTTTGTGACGTCACTTCAAAACAGTTTTCAGATTATTTGTATACTTGTGCTAGGAGAACTTGCTTCATGCCAATTTTCAGGATTCTAGGTCAACGGGAAATACCCTATGAATTTTGATCCTATTTAATGTCGAAATGCACGCATCTTTTTTTCTTTAACTCTTCAATAGTTTGGTTTTTTTATATCTTTAAAGCAGGGATGTAACGGAGATAATTATATCGGAACCGAAGGCGGAGTTTTTAAATTTGATTTATCGGAATCGGAGTCGGAACCGGAGGCGAAAGAGGGTCAGAAGTGGTGGCAGGAGAGAGATTTTTTATTTAAGGACAAACAAAACATTATTCGGTCAAATATTTTTTACATATTATTTTTTTAATTAAGTATATGTAAAATAAAAAACAAAGAAAAAAAAGTGGCAATTTTCCAACTAAACAACAGTCGACGCAGACCGCCCGCCACCGCTATGTCATGCTTCGACCTCCGATTTAAAAGTATCGCAGCCGAAGTCGGAACCGAAGGTGTAATAATATCGGAAAGTCGAAGCTTCGTAACATCCCTGCTTTAAGTACCTACTTTAGTAGGTATATCGTTACAATTTTAACTGGATACCACCACGGGTTTCCTAGGGAAAGGGTCTTGACAGACGGACAACAATGTGGTCTTGTTAGGGTTCCGTTTTTTTCCTTTTGGGGTATGGAACCCCTAAAACGATAAACGTTTTAACTTTAACGCTGCGTTAAGTGGGCGCACGCGCGGGCACCCGTCGTTTGCGTCGGGGCCGACGCCAGCGATGGATTGTGTTCCATACGCGCCTCAAAGCGAGATTTATCAGCAAGATTGACGAGGCCATGTAGTTAGGGCCGATGCCCAGGGCCCGATCTAAGCGGGGGCGAGCTGAGCATTTGCCCAGAGCGGAAAAATTGACTTATTCCTACCTAGCTATCGTTTCCCAAGTTGGCAGGTTGAGAATTGTATGTGCCACCTTCCAGCCTACTGCAGGTTGGATAGTGGAAATATTTAAGACTTAAGACTCATATGACATGCTTTTGTAAAGGGTGGATAAAATTATCTTTGCCCGGAGCGGCTAAATAGCTAGATCGTGCCCTGCCGATGCCTACTAGACTGATTGTTTAAAGGAGTTACCGAGGCCCTCGCAGAGGGCTAACTGATGGCATACCTACTATGAGTTTTAGTCAGTAAAAGTCAACCAAAAAAGTGGTCCACCTGGAGCGGGCAAAATAATTTGACGATTTTCTACGTAAAAAAGGAATACTGCTCCGTCTGGACATTTAGATCGCTTAAGGCACTATAATCTACTGGTCGAAATAAGACATCTACCTACTAATTTTCTTAATTCTTGTGTTCCTGTTAAATGAAAACATTAAACGCGTTATTAAAACTTTTTATTAAGACAACAAGCGTACATATAACGTGATAAAATATTTATGCTGTAACGAGGTATGTAATTTCAATTTTAACTTATGTTTAATTGCATTGCACATAAATTCAATAACATCTAACATTGTTAAAAGTCAGATTAATTAAAAGTGGATATGTAACAGTCAAAGGCGTCATTCATACATTGTGTGAATAAGTCGCTAAAATAATATAATAAAAGTAATATTTTCTGAACTCAAAAAACATAAATCCTTTTTGGCACAATACTTAGGCCGCTACCCCCCACTGGCTTTTTACGAGCGTTAGCGCTTCTCCAACGTCTGCGCAGCACCAACGTTGAGCAGACACGACCTTAACGTCGCAAGTTTCTTGAATACATCTCAAACAACGACGTTAACGACGTGTCTGCTCAGCTTTGGCGCTTTACTACTAGAAACTCGCGACGTTAACGACGCGTCTGCGCAACGTTGGCGCTACGCAGACGTTGGAGAATCGCCAACGTTTGTAAAACACCAGTGAGATAGCGGCCTTACCTACATCTCAAATAACGTAAAATGGGGTGAATAGAGACGAAACTTAGGATATTTTCTCGATATTTGAATATTTATTGCAGAATTTAACTATATCAATTTATTAATGAATTTTATTCTGAAAAATCAATGCTTTGTTAGAAGCCGATATTATGGTATCAAAGTGAAAACCAAACCAAAGTTTTGTCTCTATTCACCCCATTTTACTGTACTTAACAGGTTAGGCGTAACAGAAAGAGTGCAGAGCACAACCGAAACATAAAAATACATCTATCAGGTAAAGCTCCTACAAAAGTATTCGACTTGATTGTAATGAATGCCAAATAGCCAATAGTTCGACACTGCAAGTCTGCAATCGAACACGTGTCAGGGTCTGCTAATAAACAATTGTTATAATATTTTTTCCTAAGTTCAATAAACAAACCTACAGCTACCGGAACGGATCTTGAGCGCTCGGCGTCAGAGTGGGGATCGCTTTGCGCATTCCATACATTGGCGAGCTAATCGTCGTCGTTGTTAGACACATGCAGCAACGCAGGGAACGAATCAGGAGTGACGTCTATGACACGATGGCGCGGCGAGCCAATCACTGACACTCCCCGCCCCCGCGTCTCACTTCGCACCACTAAAAAGATCGAATTTTTTACCTCTGCTCAACTTGAAGCCAGCGCTCAAGATTCGTGCCGGTAATTGTAATAAGGGAATCCGTAACACAAAAAGAATAGTTGTTTAACTGGCAAGCTATTACAGTTCTAAAGGTACAGCTCAGTGAGTCTTGTGATGGACGGTCTTTTTGCGAACCGGTTGGAAAGTCGCAAAAAAAAAGCAAAAGGTAAAAAATACAAACATCCGAATTGAGGACCTCCTACTTTTTTAGAAGTCGGTTAAGAATTACAAAACGTCTATTAAGTTAATAGACCTTTTATAATTTTTACGAATATTTATAGATAAACTAGGTTTAAATGTCAACATAAATAGTTGGCCAAGATTATTATGCATAGCACTTTGTTCATGAAATCAGTTGTCGGCTTGAAAAATAGTCCTCCGCCGTAACATTTTTTTTATGTAAAGTTTCTAGTTTATTTATGTTTGTTACTGTCGCTCCTTGTAGACACTCCAGTGGTCTAAGTGTGCCCAGTTTTGGAGTTTTTATTAGTGCAATAAATCCATAACCGAACGTGAGACTCGAGTGTTACTGAGAGAAACGTTAAAAATAGGGAAAAACTGTTTAAAATAATATGATTACGCTTAACCCACTCGCATAAATCTTCAGAAAGCCATGGCTCTCCGACGAGAACAAAAAGACTCAATATGAGTATGAGTAAAAATACCAGTGTCACTGAAAATTAGTCAAACATTGCAAATTAAACAGAGTTAAGTTATTAAAAACAATGCAAAGCTACAAAAAAGGTTTGGATTTCAATTAACCATTCATGTCATACACGTCATGGGTGCCTAATACTTTTGGCCAAGACTGTAATTAAATCAGAATATTCAATTTTTAAATTGGGACA
This sequence comes from Mythimna albipuncta, assembly GCA_929112965.1. Lineage (NCBI taxonomy): Eukaryota > Metazoa > Arthropoda > Insecta > Lepidoptera > Noctuidae > Mythimna > Mythimna albipuncta. Next base: position 11,340,127 of record OV815962.1, read on the forward strand.
TTATAATTATTCAATTTCGAGATTCCTAAAATAATACATGACGACTTTAAGTGGACCAGTCTTTCTAAATTAATATTATACAAAATCATAAAAAAATATTATTCTGGACAAAGTGCATTTTTTTTCTTTTCACTATCACTTAATACTATTTATAAAATAACGATTATAATCCTATCATACAGACATTTACAATAAAGCCACGAAAATAGACGAATGGAATGTAGAAGATTAAAATAGATAGTCTATGTTAAATGCTGTCATATTCCTCGTAGTTAAACTCAGTCGCTGGCGAAGGTCCCAGTAAATCCTGTTGAGGATTAGTCGTCTTTTTTTCACTTTTGGATTTCTTATGTTCATGCTTCTTTTCTTTTTTTTCTGATTTGTCATTGTAATCTCCTCTATCTTTGTCCTTTGATTTCTTTTTCTTATGTTTTTTCTCCTGTTACAAAAAATTACACTAAATATATGTACATTCATAAACATTATATGTTTAAACACAAGTTGAAAAACATTTGGCTACTACCTTGTCAACAGGTTCTTTAGCTGTGTCTGGATCCTCGCCGCCTTAAACAAAGTTAAGAATTTATCAAACACTACAAACCCCAATATTATGTATTTGTTATATAATACTTAGCTTGGGTGTTACAGATCTTAAAAATTCTCGGTATTATAGTAAGGTTTAATAATAATACATATTTTACATTTAAACCTTCCTTACAAATTATTCTGTCTATTGGTGGTACAATCGCATGAAAATAAGCTCAGTCATTTATGAGTTTATCGCGAACAGACAGACAGGCGCGTTAAGAGACTGTTTTATAATATGAAAGATACATTGGTTTCAATGACTAATACTATAAAATAGCTATTCTACCTTCAGGCGATCTTCTTGCACTAGTATCACCAGCCCAAAGCGGGAAGTCGTTGTCCGATGGTAATTGTACGTCAATGTGACGACTGTTTTCAAATATAGGCATACTTCCAATATCTACGCTATCAATATCGACCTTTTCGTCCATTGTAACGCGATTCATCATTTTGTCAAGTTTAATAGTATCTTCATCTTGATTTGATCTTGACGAAAATTCCGTCGATAATTTTGCCTCTGCTCGAATATCTACTGAAGAAGATAAATCGAAATCCAAGTCTTCCTGATCAATTGTCACTTTAGGATTAGTAATATTCTCGTCATCGCTGTAATTACAACATAATTATAATGAAGATATTTAAATATACAACTTCTATTATACAATCCATTTAATAGTGCTCTTCTACCTTTCAGAGTCATAAGTCACGTCCTGATTAGGGCCAGATATTGCTGGAAGGTCTTCCAAAAAGCTACTGTCCAAAGTGCCTGCGTAGAACTCGTCGAGACATCCAGATGATGCCGACACGTTGGCACCGGATGGCGTACTGTTGCCGCTGAAATACATAAAACAATAAGATAATCGTCTCCAAAAGCGGGTACACAACACAAACCAGTTTTTTCCGTGATACTGACTGGTAACTGTACCCTGATTTCGTCACTTAATCATTGCATAAAACCGCCGTATGAAATTAGTCACAATATAGAGTAATTTATGGTATATTGAAAGCGTGCTTTTACCTGTCTTGTTGAGTCAATCGTTGAGGCGTCATATCCATGCTAACTTGACCTTTAGGTTTTATCAAGTCAGAACTAACATAATGACTTTGTGTGACTTGAGTCGGTGTTTTCAATCCATTGCCGGCTAGTGCCTGCGATACCTACAATAATGATGAAAAATATATAATAGGTAATTGATATGTAGAACGCAGTCAAATTAGTATTGAGACTTACAAGTGGGTTGACATTTGGGGGCACAATAGGTTTGCCGGCGCCAAGCACGATGCTGGGAGAGCGCTCACTAACTTGTCGAGGTTCTGGCTGGCCCGCACTCTGTCGCCGCTTATTAGCAAGCCGATCAACAAACAGGTTATAGTGAGACTCTTCTGAATTCTGAAAATTTATTGATATTAATACAACACACCGGCCAGTGATGTGTGGGTTTTGATCCAGAAACCTTAAAAATACTGGTTTTAATTTTGTTTATACTAACTAGTAAAAACAAAACAAATGTCAAAATGCGCATGCAGACTTTGCGCATAGTGGTTCACGGCTAGAAGCACTGAGTTTCATTTTCGGTTCAATAGCGAACTGGTTCATTTTTTTAGTTCTGGCATCTGGATTGAGGGCCCATTTTTTAAATACTTATGAAACGAAACAAGATTTACAGGGAATTTTGTTAAAAATTAGTAAAACATAAAGCAATGAGCCATAAATTTCTTAAACGTAAAATAAAAAAAATATGATTTTTGTTTTTTCGATGGGAAAATCATCTTATGACAACCCCCGCTCTTGGGCGGAGCGGGAGTTAGTGTCAGACTCTTACTGACTAAAAAACCCATCCCGTTCCTTCAAGCCTTTATACCGGGGCTCGAGCGCCCTTTCGGATAACCCTGGCCCCAGTAGGCTTCGACCCGGCTGGGCCCCTGCTGTTGCTGACAACTCCGTGAGGCGCGCCGTCGACGGCTTGGGCTTGGTCCGGACAGTTACCGGACGGCCGGACAGCGAGCTACCCATTGCTCACTGTCCGCAAGCCCGCGCCTACGGTGGCTGGAAATCGGGATCGGAATCCCGGCGGCGGCGACAGCGCCGTTGCCTGATGCGGTCATCCTGCTCATTAGCGAGCATTACTGCTTCGCAGAAGTCGGCGACCGCCTGCCACTCCTCCTCGCTCCGGACCATGGCCTCGACCAAGGCCCGGCGCGAGAGGTCTCCGCCGCCGATCACCCCCACGAGGGCACGGCGATGCTCCGCCCAAGCAGAGCACATCGCGATTGTGTGCTCCACCGCTTCAAAAAAATATGATTAAATAACGTGGGCCCTCAATCCAGACGCTTGTATAAAGAGGCATAGTCTAAATCTCGGAAAATACGATGTCTGGATAAATAATTATTATTTAGGAATTTAGTTAAGAATTTCTAAAATATTTTAAGACATTCTCAAATCTGTAGAACATCACATTACAGATTTATTGCGGTTTACCTTGGGCCCTCAATTCAGTAATGTCATTTATAAATAATCTGCAAAAACTGAATTTATGACAAAATACATACGTACGACTTTATTATACTTATTCTAATTAGATACCTCTATGAATTAGTAAAAAAGCAATAATGAAACCAAGAGTTAATCGTTTAAAAGTAAATGAGAGTTGAATTTTACTGAAACGTCTGAATTGAGAGCCCAAGGTTTTCGTTTTTTTTTTATTAAAATTTGTTAATATTTTCTAGCTGAATTTTAACGTATCGTCCGTTCTTCTAGATGCTATAATTGAAGAGAAAATTGATTTTCAATTTTGTTTATGAGAACATTTTGTAGGGTGACCATAAAGTTTATCGTATTACCCTCGAATTAGCGACTTCGCTACGCTCGGCCGCCAAATTCTTCTCGGGACGAAATAGGTTACTTTCACCCCTAGGGTAACAATTTACTATTTACTAACCTGGAAGTCATCAAGTTCTTTTTCAGTTTCTTCTGCATCTCTCTGGTTTCTTTGTAGTTGTTCCAACAAACTTGTTTTCTGAAGCCGTAAAAATGGCACATTGAGGAATTTGTGGAGTAATCTTAACCCAAAACCATTTCTCATTGAAGACTCAGCATAACGTACTGGTGCGGTCCTAAGAAAGGGAAATAATTGATCAGTACAAGATTTTTTTTTTCATAATATAATTTTCTTTTGATGGAATACTTCGTTTTCAAAATGCTAAATCCCACAAAATTCCAGATTTCCAAAGTGCCAGGTCCCCAAAATAGCGTACACTTAGCGCCAAAATTGAATGTGCTTTATTTTATTCGCATGCTTGAAAAAGACATTCAAGAGGGTTGTATTGATAATATTAATAATTATTATTCCTTAAATAAACACCGTGTTATGGTCACGGATCATATTTTTATCAACATCATACCCCAATACCAAACCCAAACCCCCCCCCCCCCCTGTAAAATGCAAAACCTTAGAAAATTTTAATTTCTTCTGATGTGGCTTTATTTCATAGTTAGGTCTGCTGATGTGGATGTGGATCAGCAGACCTAATTATGACCAAAAACAAAGGTCACTCCAAATCTGGGCAAAAAATATTCAATAGTCTCGATCAGTAAGAAAATAATCAAGATTTAGGAAATTCTAGGATGCAAACAATATAAAATATCCATTTTCCCTGACTTTCCATGTCCGCTCAATTTCACTGACTTTTATTGACCACCTTGAACTTTCCTAACTTTTCAGTGACTTAGTTAATTACGAAAGCGGAATCTTTTATTATAGAAATAAAAGACTGGAAAAAATAGAGACTGGTTTTTCTTACCTGATAAGTTTAGCATGGTGTAGGGCTTGTTCAATGTGGTGGGGATGTACTTGTCTATGGTGCTGCATGTCACAATGGTTCCCAAGCACCACTACTGGTATATCAGCTGGAACTTGAGACAACTCCTTCACCACATAGTCAAATGTCCTAAAAGCAAATGTTATATTGTTAGCTAAATTCAATATTTCAGTGATGATTCCAGGAAGGCGGAGATGAATTCTTGTTCATAACTCGGTAAACGCGCTCAATCGTTGCCTGTTTTTAAAGGACTCGTTAAGGAACATTACCTGTTGCTGTGAATATCGATAGTCGTCATTTATGTATATAATTTTGTCTATAGTCTTCAATTATTATGTATTTATTTATGTATCTATTATACGGCACATGTATCTATCTGTGTATATATTATAATATATATGTAACTCTAGTTTGACACCAACGACAGCCCCATTTCTTGTCCAGGCAATTACTGTCCATTCCAGGTTGCCTGGAAGAGATCGCGGAACGCGATAAGGCCGCCCATTGTATGTATGTGTTTTAGTTTTCGTTTCCTTTTTGTATGTGTAATGGTGTACAATAAAGTGTATAATAAATAAATAAATAATAAATAAATGTCAAGCTCTACTTTGTAGAAAGGGAGGACTAGATTGTGTTAGTTACGAGTACCATAGAGTCAGGTTAGGCGAACATTAGGCGACCATGACACGGTCTGCGTAATGCGTTGAGTGACGGCTTTTAGTACTGATTGAAGAAAACCATCATTCATGATTGATAGAATTGATTGACGCTTGCATGACCATGTAATGGTCGCCTAACTTTTGCTCTGGAGTATAACTTATGCTCAATTTTATTAACCAATAACATGGGTCAGTGTTGGTTACTGTGTTTCTATCAGTTAACAAGCTTGATCCACAGTTATATATCAGGGCCAAGCAAGTATAGTTATCGGCACGGTCAAGTTTTCTTTCAAGAAGTCAAATTTTCGGTGTCATTGGTGGTGATTGGCTCGCCACGCCATCGCGTCATAGACGTCACTCCTGTATCTAACAACGACGACGACTGGCTCGCCAATGTATAGAATGCGCAAAGCGACGCCGAGCGCTCAAAATCCGTGCCGGTAACTATAAGAGCCAGACCACACGATGCGGTGCGGCGCGATGTGATTCGTTGAAATATTTCTGGAGCGGCGCCGCACCGCATCGTTAATATTATCAATACAACTCTCTTGAATGTCTTTTTCAAGCATGCGAATAAAATAAAGCACATTCAATTTTGGCGCCAAGTGTACGCTACAAATACAAATATTTCAACGTATTTGTTATAAAAATTCGATTCGTTGAAATATTTCTGGAGCGGCGCCGCACCGCATCTTGTGGTCCGGCTCTAAGACTCTTCTTTGAGAAAAATTCATGCACGCCTCAAAAAGATTACAGTAAGATTGACTGAGTCTGTTATGGGTGATGCTTGCCAGGGCTGTGGATAATTTGAAGGAGTTAATGTGGCCCTCACAAAAAAGCAACAGAAGGAACACTATGGGTATGCGTGTTTTTTTCTTTTCATTTCCATTTTGCATGTTTCATACCATAATATCCAATATGGTGTCAGCTATACATACCTATAATAGGTATACATACCAGTATCTAGATTTTAATATTGTTTTCCATAATAATCTTGTACGTAAAAAAGAATATGCTGTTGGTATAAAACTTTACATTATTGCTTTATTTTTCTTTCATACATACTTTCTGTAATAATTACATACATATTCATTAACTGGATTTTAGATAATTTCCTTTACTTAGGTACTTAGGTATTTGTAAGGATGGAGGTTAACGGTACTTTTACAACTGTTCATAAATTATGATACTTACTGAGTTGGCCCCATTTTAGTATAATTATTTTGTCAGTTAAGTGTATGTGTGTGTAAGTAAATTCATAGCGTATTTTAAATATTCCTGAAATAAGCAGCTGTGACTGGTAACAAAGAATCACTCATCAGGGCTGTTTTTACAATTTTGGTATGATTGTTTGAGTTCAAAGTAAGGCTAATAGTTTTTATACCTGACATATCTAATGATGGTTAACACTTATAATGTGTTGAGAAAACAAAAACTCACAGATTTACATTAAATTAATTATTGATGTAAATTAGATATTCACCATTAATTTATTAAACCCCAAGCGAACGCCAGCGTTCTCATTGTCTTTCTATTGTGTCGCTAATTATGGTATCCGAAAGGTTAATATACTTACCAGGGTTTTGTTATATCAAGCATTAGTATCACACCATTAGCATTTTTGTAAACATCTAAGAATGTGGCATCAAGAACTGGTGTTTCATAGCCATCTTCTGAACCTGCAGCAGCAGCCTGGTTTTCCAGTTTTAGACCCAAAGGTGGTTTCTTCTTAGTGCGACCTTTATCAACCACCTCCCATACTTCTACCTTGAAAATAGAAAAACTCCATTCAAAACCTGTTTAGATAGTTATGATGAAATAACATAATTTAATTCCATTCTGTTAATTGAGTTGTGTTTTTGTGCTAATTTGCATATTATTGTGAAACAAATCTATTAGTGGAAGCAGTGTGTCCTACTAGATGTTATCAAATCAAATTTTTATAATCTTAAAAAATAATAAACATTAATCAGTCATTGTCATGGTGTTACTTTGTACTTTCACTCACTTTAACTATGTAATCAGTATTTTTATATGTCCAGTGTATAGGAGCAACTTGTATTTGATCAGTTGGTGCATAGTCTTCGATAAATGGTCCACCTTGAAGACGCTGCAACAGGCACGATTTGCCAACGTTCCTGTCGCCTTTTATCAGTATTTTCACTACAATCAATAAATCGTGATTAACCTCGTGAATGAAATAACATTGTAGGCGAATATGCATCATCAGTAACTTACTGTTAAAATGAACTCCTTTCGAAAATTTCTTCTGCAAAGAAGAGGACATAGGCAAGGGAGCTGGACAGCGATCATCGCCGCTTCTTGTTAGTTTTTTGAGAGCAGAAAACATTGTTGAATCTCTTTTTTTAGTTATTTAACTAACACCCAATATGTCATGTAAAAATATTTAAATACACCAACACACATCTGCAAGAAAAAGAACCGAAATCAGCTGGTGTTGAATATTAAACTAAAAATACAGGTAAAAAAACTATATATCAATACAAAACACTCGACTCGACAGAACAGATAGCGACATTTTTTTTATTAACGAAGGCTAACGTCTTTCGACCTTATTGCCTAGTCTTACGTCCATTTTTTCTTGCGTGATAAGTTTTTTACAATAACGTCTTTCGTCTAACTTAAGTGAGTGGTACCACGAGCTGAACTATTAAAAACCGGCCAAGTGCGAGTCGGACTCGCCCATGAAGGGTTCCGTAGCAGCAAGTAACATAATATAAAAGTTCTTGTAATGTGTTGTAACTTTGATCGATGTTTTAATAATAGTGTATTTTTTTCGATTTATGACGCATTAAAAAAAAACTGCTTACTAGATTTCGTTCAAACCAATTTTCGTTGGTAGTTTTTATAGTAATGTACATCATATATTTTTTTTAGTTTCATCATTCTCTTATTTTAGAAGTTAGAGGGGGGGGGGACACATTTTGCCACTTTGGAAGTGTCTCTCGCGCAAACTATTCAGTTTAGAAAAAAATGATATTAGAAACCTCAGTATCATTTTTGAAGACCTATCCATAGATACCCCACACGCATGGGTTTGATGAAAAAAAAATAGTTGAGTTTCAGTTCTATGTATGGGGACCCCCAAAATTTAATGCTTTTTTTCTATTTTTGTGTGAAAATCTTAATGCGGTTCACAGAATACATCTACTTACAAAGTTTCAACAGTATAGCTGTTATAGTTTAGGAAAAAAGTGGCTGTGACATACGGACGGACGGACAGACAGACATGACGAATCTATAAGGGTTCCGTTTTTTGCCATTTGGCTACGGAACCCTAAAAAGGATGAAACTGTATAGGGTGTATGGTTACATCCATCCCTTTTAACACGCCTAAGAATACGGATACATTCTAGTGTTTTTGTCCAGGAGAGAGGCTCTCATAAAGCTCGACAAAATCTTCAGGAGGTTTAAACTTCTCCCACCAGAGGTCGAATCTCTCCTACGTGGTGTTTATAGATGTAAATCAACCAGTTTAAAATGTTTTAAACCTAAATGTGGCGGTTTTAAACCCCAAATAAACCGTTTTAAACGGTTGAATACTCGCCTACAAAAATAAAAGATTTGCGTTTTACACTTCGATATGGGCAATTTTTTGGCATCTGACGTCGTGTTTCTTTTTGATTAGTTAATTGAAAATCAATAGCCTAGGTACGTTTGGTCAGACGGACCAAGTAGAACTGAACCCGTTAAATAGATCAATATCAGTTTATTACACATTTAAAAAATCCTTATAATAATTAAAGACCGGTTTAAATCCAATTAAACCAATCTGTTTTAAACGAAAAACCGTTAAAACCAAAACAAACCATTTTTTTTTTGGTTTAATAGGATTGGTGTAAATGTTTTTCTTAATTTAAGAATACTGTGTAAGGATTTTTTTTAAATGCGTGAGAAACTGATAATGATCTATGTTTTACGGGTTTAGTTCTACGTGGTACGTCTGACCAAATTAACCTAGGTATTACCTACATAAGTTATAAAAAACTATTGATAAGTTAAAAACTCTTGTGTTTTCAAATGATATACGTACACAATTTAATTCGGTTTAAAACCAAACTCACACAATGACACACACTCTTTGACTTCGTCATTCATGAACGTGACTCGTCTAGTAAGTTATATAAAATCTTTGGACTCGCGATCAATCAACTAATTAAAATGAAACATGACATCAGATGCCAAAAAATGTCCTCGAAGTGTGACACAAATCATTTATTTTTGTAGGCGAGTTTTTAACCGTAACCGTTCATTTGGGGTTTAAAACGTTTAAACCGGTTGATTTACATCTATCTAACACTAGATTTATAGATTATTGAAATATACACTTTTCTACCTTGTCTTAATCTGATGCGGTCGAGTTTTTCCACGGATAATTTTTTTTTTACTGATTCTACTCTAATAGGGCCCATATGTGGTAGGGGTACATTATAAGGTGCAAGGTTTCTCACCATATAATTCTCTGACACGCTCGAGTTTCCGCTCGATAATCCCCATTTCGTCACCCCTGCTATCTGGTCCACTTTTTGGGTAACATTTTTTATTTTTCGAAAAAGATAGACCACTAAAATTTACACCTGGATTTAGAGTGCAAGCAATTTGGTTTACTAAAACTCTTCCTCATTGTGACTTGAACCTTCCATAAGAAACTATTTAAATTTTTTTGAAAGTTATAAAACTAAAAATCATAATCTAAATGTTTGTATAAACAGTTTAATTATTTACATAACTATAATAAATAAATAATATAATTACAATTTTATAACCATGCATGCAAAAATTACTACATCACTCTACAGTTGCCCAGCACCAACAACTAATCATTTATGGGTCACAGTTTTTTTCATGTGGGTAGGCAGAAACTTCATGCTAAGCTGATTCACACTGGCCCTAGGACTATTGTGTGTTGTTTTGTATCAATGTTATTAGTTTGTCCAATCTCTGATGATGATGATGAAGTTTTGTAATCTATACTAGCATTTTATTTTATAACTTCTGATGTTGCTTCTGTTATTTGTCATGTCTCTTTCAATAAATTTTATTAGTGTTTAGGTGCTGAGCCATTCTAAATAATAGGTACACTGTAGTTTTACTGTAATTATGCACTTAGTCCCATTTAGATTTCTTCTTTTCAAAATACTCTTTTCCATCTTGATCTACAGTAGCATAGTATCCCATTGATTCATATTTGGTTCGCATATATGCCATATAACCAAGGGCAAAAGTAAAACATGCAGCTCCTATAGTCATGATAACAATATTCTGAAACAAAAATATTATTAACTAATTTACAATAAAATTACACACATAATAAAGTTTTAATCATTCAATGGAGATTTTATTATTACGAGATTTAATTCATTAAACCCCAAGCGAACGCCGGCGTTCGCGCACCTATTGTCTTTCAATTGTGTCTGTCATTATCACGATTGAAAGGTTAAATCGTTATTATCATAAGTTGCTTAAAATGAGAACCAAATAAAATATTTATTATTTAAGTAGTATTATTACAATGATTAATCTAATTAACCCTTCAGATACCGTCAATTTGAGACACAACAGTAAGACAATAGATGCGTGAACTGGGGTTAAATGTATAACAAGGCTACAATATAAATAAAATATATAAAAGTTTAGTTTTGAAAAAATATGTTATATATTCACTTTCAATACTAATAAGAATGCCCAGTATTTGTTCCTTTTTATTGAATATTTTATGGTGTTATCCTAACAATTTATAAATTGGTAGTGTATTGCTGATACACTTTTGATGATTTGTAAAGTTGCATGTTCAGCAAGACTTATTTTAATGGCAATTGATAGAAATTCAGTCTTGCTATTTAGTTTGTCATGTATTTCAATTTAACAATTATACTGTCTTAGTCTATTGTATTAAATTGTTATGTAAACATTTTATAGGTTATATTATAAATAATTCAACTTACAGGCTTCGCATAAAGCTCAAAATTGATAACTCGGAATGCTGTTGTTGATCTCATCGACCGAATTCCATCTCCTGGCTTTTGTTCTTGATTTTTTGGCTCCATGATGAAATAAATTAGTATATTAAGCTCTACAAGAAATATTTGTAGGAAACCAGGCAGTTTTTGACGGGATTTTTATAATGAAAGGTGTCTAAACCATTGTTTGTTACTGTTTCAGAAAGCTTATTATGTCACTTTGTAACTTGTTGCTACGCTTGTTTCCAATAATAAACAGTCACACAGCTGATGATATTAAATATAAACTGATGATAACAGGTGCATACTCGAATCATCACAGAGTACTTTTTTTTATTGTACTGGAAAACAAGCATAAAACAAGGACGATAGTCAATAAGTCAAATATTACGAAACCTTTTGCCCTTAGTTCCGCGAATCCGACCAAATTTAATAGTTACAAAATATAAGGACTATTGTGTACTATTTGTGACGTTGCGCGTTGGTCGGATTCACGACATAATCGCTTTTGACGCAATTCGGAACGCGGTGTTGACATTGGTTGACGTTTTGATTTGTTTTAAATTAGTATTTGACACTGACGTAAGGATTTTTTTCGTTAATGCATACTAAGTTATTTAAGCCATGTATCCTGATTTGTTTACCATTAGACTGTGTAGTGTTGGGATTTTATCCGATTAAATACTCAAAGTGATTAAATACTCAATAAATACCCGTTTTTATTGGATAAATACTCGATTAAAGACGAGTATTTATTGAGTATTTATTCATTATGAGTATTTAATCGGATAAAATCCCAACACTAAGACTGTGGTCATAAAATATACAGTCATATTTAACTAAAACTAAAAGTTGCACTTATTTGATTTACCTCTTGCATATTTGTAATTAAATGGTACCGGTTGTGATGTGACTTAAAAAATTAATCCAGTTATAATACGACCGATTCCGAAACGAACGACCGAACGATTTGAAATTACTACCAGTGAGTCGCAAAGAACTAAATATGATACTAAATGCGGGTAACATCTCAAAAAGCTTTTGTTCATTTAACATTTTGTCTATTACTTGGAGAGGAATTAGAAAAAAAAAGGAGACGCCAACTGGACTCTATGGTTTATGGCTACCCATGGCAATTGGTTGTCAAAAAAGATAATTATTCTCTGAATAATCTGAAAATGTTAGCTGTTATTCTGTAATTACTTGTTAAGTTTCAATATTTTTCAATTTTATGTTATTGTGAAGTTTAATTCTTTGTATAATGGAGTCTGATTCCGCTCTTCACGCCGATGTTCCTGATGGCGCGGAAGTGTTGCCTCTAGAAGAACAAGAACACCAAGCTGGAGATGCCGTTGATGCTGCTGATAGTAATGTTACGAGTAATGAAGAAGCCGCTGTCGCTGAAGAGTCAGGTAATCTTTAATTCGGAGTAGCAATTTATTTAAATACATAGTAAATTAACTGGAAGCTATAGTCAAATCACAAAGATTTGTATTGGTGTTTGTACTACCATTTCGTGACTATGTAGTAATGCTATTTATTTGCTAGGCTATCTATTTTTAATAGCCGTGAATATTCACGCTTTAAATACGTTCGTCATATTCAAATAAGATTATATTGTGGCAGCAAATGGTGGCCCTACCAGCAGCAGTGATGCCTTGGATATTGATGCGGCTGCACAGCTAGCTGAAGGCGAAGATCAACAGGCTGAACAAGGTTCTTAAAGATTTACATAGTTTTCCTATTCTATTCATCAATATATTTGTTTGAGCGAGTAGTGTTTCTCATGTGATGCCAAAAAGCATGTAATGCATGTATATGTATACATATTTTAAAAGATATTATAACCAGGTATTTAGTAAAGTATATTAAAGAAATATATTCTTATTAATTCATTAAACCCCAAGCGAACGCCGGCGTTCGCGCACCTATTGTCTTTCAATTGTGTCTGTAATTATCACAATTGAAAGGTTAAATTCCAATAAAAAAGAATATGTTCTAATTTTCTACCTATATTGTTGATATTAAAGTGGTCTCTTAATTTTGTATTGCTGTAGGTAATACAAGAGTCTTTAAAAATTATTTTTTAGAAGAACACACTGCATAGTATTTTAAAATGTATGTTGTTCAATGTTGTTAAAGTAACTGACAATTTCCATCTCAGTAACATACTGAGATGGAATTTATCAGTTATGTGTGTTACATGTTAATTGTTATCATGATGTTTCTCTCTAGGGCAGGTGAAGCCTTTATGGAAGGTACATTATGATTAGCATTCTCTGTTTCATCCAACTTTTAGTATGTGTCTTGAAGATGATGTTCAAATATAACACTAACAACTGAGTTCTATAAGAGGTGAATCTTTATCTTTTACTGTAGCAAACCCTGAAGCTGAAGCAGAGGAAGAAATGGACATCGATGACACCACAACAGGAACAGTGGCAGATGAGTCTGCCTACATTGGAGATAACTGCCTGTCTACACCTGTAAGAAATTATTTAATTTGTTCTTATCAGATTATAATTAACTAGCTTTTGCCAGCGGCTTGCCTGCATACATAAAATATAGCTTATATCACTCAGGAATAAAGCAGCTTTCTGTACCAGTAGTCACCAGTCCCACTTGTAGTCACCAGTCCTTTCAGAGATTATATCCTACAAACAAAAAACAAACTTTACCTCTTTATAATATTTATGTAGATAGATGGACAGTTAAGCTGTAGTCAAAGACTAATAGAACACAATGAAAACTACTTTTTTTTGACAGTGCTCAATAGTTTTACAATTTGTAAATTGTATGTCTCCTATACCAGCTAACACTTCCTCTTTTGATTTGTTCAGGATACAGAGAGCCAACTAGATCCAATGATGAAAGAACAAAGCTTGGATGAGGCTGAAAGCCTGGCTGAAGCTGCTGAGGAGTCTCCAGATCAGTCCATCAGCTCAGCGATGCCCACTGATAGTGGAGTTGGTGAGGGGGATGGTGCTCCAATTGTGCAAGATGGTATAAATTTACTTACTGTTTCTGACAAATATGAGATTTAAAAATAGCCTTTAGATACATGTAACATGTTGGAATTGCAGATGAATCTAGTACAATGGATGAAGATATGGGTGGTGGTGAGGGGGTTGCAAGTAGTGACGATGTGAATGACATCAGTAGCGCAGCACAAGACGTTCTCAGCACTGGTATTAGGTAAATTAAAAGAATACTGATTATGTTATTATTTAATTAATTTAATTAATACTCCGATTAAGTAAGACATTATTGAATTTTGTCATTTTGCTTCAGTTCAAGTACAGCAGAGAGTGGCGCTGATATTTCAAGCAGTGGTCAAACAGAGACACCTCTTATTTCCTCAACTGCCAATGGCCCTGCAGTACTACACTCATTCTCTCTTGCACCTCAACAGCTTCAACCCAATGAGTTAGTATTACAACAAAATAGTCCAAAGCATCAAAAGCACTTAATTTTAGACAAGTATGTGAATGTTTATTGTAATTTTGTGGTTAAGGTTCAGCGATGCAGACACGTCCGAAATGGAAGGTGCAGCTGACACAATGCCAACTGTAAGTGAGTCAATGCCGTTGCTCACAATGACAGCAAATGGTTCTGCACTACTCTCTCCTACTTTGCCAGGTTTGTTTTAATATATTTTTGCAATAGCCGATTTTACTGACTCGCTAAGGTTGCAAAAAACTGAATACAAAAAAAAAAAAAACATACTTTATATTTTTAAATGAAATATGTATATACCTATAGAACGAATAAGTCAAGCCTTATTTGGAATATTGGCTTAATATTTGAAAGTTCTATTAGTTTCTCAGACTCGTCTCATAAATAGATATTATTTATTAGTGTTTCTTTTTATTATTATTTGTATAAAATATTGCATTTGTTTGTCTCAGGAGAAGAAGGCGGTGCGCGCGTATCTTCATCGGTGGCCGTGGAGGGTGTAGAGGGGGCAGGCGAGGGCGAGGGCGCAGTGAGCAGCTCGGTGGCGGCGGCCAGTAACGCCGCGCCACCGCTGCCGCCCAGCGACGCCGCGCACGCGCTGGCCACGCTCGCCAGCGCAGCACTGCACCATCAACACGAACAGGTACCCGCTACATGTTGTTGAAGGGGCCGGCGAGGGCGAGGGCGCGGTGAGCAGCTCGGTGGCGGCGGCCAGTAACGCCGCGCCACCGCTGCCGCCCAGCGACGCCGCGCACGCGCTGGCCACGCTCGCCAGCGCAGCACTGCACCATCAACACGAACAGGTACCCGCTACATGTTGTTGAAGGGGCCGGCGAGGGCGAGGGCGCGGTGAGCAGCTCGGTGGCGGCGGCCAGTAACGCCGCGCCACCGCTGCCGCCCAGCGACGCCGCGCACGCGCTGGCCACGCTCGCCAGCGCAGCACTGCACCATCAACACGAACAGGTACCCACTACATGTTGTTGAAGGGGTCGGCGAGGGCGAGGGCGCGGTGAGCAGCTCGGTGAAGGCGGCCAGTAACGCCGTGCACACGCTGGCTACCGTTAACACAAACAGGTACACGCAACTTCTTGTATTCACTCTTTGTCGAACCCTACACTTCAGTGTTAATGTCTCACTCATATCGTATAACACGCCGTAATTCTCAAACGTCGCTGTAATATAATGCGGTGAGGTAGCCGTTCAGCTATGATATGAGCAAAGCGGACAAATGCCACTGTCATCTCCTTCGTGTTAGGTCATTTTAAACCCCGCAGACAGAAATCATCTTTACCCAAAGCTTTTTGGATTGGTTCATTATAATCCATATATAACTGGTTCATTATAGGTCTGTCCCAGCAATCTGTGCACAATCGAAAATATATATAATGGTTTAATTACGAAGCTATTTTAAGCAACATAACAATAATTCTTATACAATTAAGTACCTTGAATACATTTTTAATTTGATATAAATCAGGTCCTTTACAGCATGTAATTTAAATGAATATCTTCGAAGATATTACAGATTTAAAATGCAAGGACGTAGCGGTTGCGCTTGCCTCCCTCCTCACAAAATGGAGTTAAAAGTAGGTTGTTCTGTCATTTTATTAAGAAACCTGAATCCACGTAAACGTTTGCTGGTAAAATCACTAAAAACTTTTATATTAGAGTGCACAATACTCATTGGATGAGGTACCGGAGAAGATTTACCATTCCAATTTAAACACCTACAATTTCCGGTAAAAATATCTTTTACAATGACCATTCGTAAATCGCAGGGCCAAACTTTCAATGTTGCAGGCTTGATTTGAGCATTGAGTGTTTTTCACAATTATTTGCCACTCTCAAGAAACTAACATCTAAAGAAAACATGTTTGTATTATCGGAGGACAAAAAATCTGTGAATGTTGTATATGTAGCGAGTCTTGTAAAGATGATTTTCTTTTATAGGCCGAGTCGGAGGAGCCAAAGGTGCCTGACGAAGATGCCTGGTACACCGTCGGGATTGTGAAGGGGAACTCTTTTACGGTAATTGTTGCTGTAAATATATTCTCGCCGTAAAATCAAAAAACGAGTGATATAACTTTGAAAAACCGAAATATAATTTGAAACCCGATGTACTATTTTCGGCGTTTACTGGATGTCATTTTATTAGTTTTCATGTTTCTTATCAAACTATTTTTTTAATTTCAATTCTAGGTCCAGAATTACATTTCTGATCCAAACGTAGACCTATCCAATTTGTCTCTGGACAATCTGCCGGACCTCACTGGTCTGCCTACGACGGCGCTTGAACACGGCACAGCGTACAAATTCAGGATTGCTGCCATTAATTCCTGTGGGCGCGGCGAGTATAGTGAAGTGAGTACAACTAATTAAGAGGCTGCTTTTCCACTCGCCTATCGTAAACATCGAGCATAATTTAAAAGCTTGTTACTTCATCTAACGCAATCCATCCAATTCCATCTTCATAAATTTTATAACTCTCTGTCTTCGGTGTTCGTATCATCTTTATGCCGATGATCTACAATTATATGCGGCTGCGCGGGTGGAGAGTTTGTCAGACGCTATAGAGGATGTAAACAGAGATTTGGAAGCTATCAAGGGTTGGTCTGATAGCTTTGGGGTGTCCGTAAACCCCGCAAAGTGTCAGGCTATTATTATTGGTAGCCCGCGCATGATGGGTAGAGTGGTGGTTAACTCTCTTCCTCCAATTGTTTTTAACGGTGCCGTCATCCCCATCAATCCTAGCGTAAAGGATCTCGGTTTGCATCTTGACTCGACGCTTGGCTTGAGTCAATCTTGTTTGATTTTTAATATCAGTATTTCTATATGGCAATATGTAATTGCCTGCTTATCCAGTTTCGAGTACTACTCGTATAGCAAACATAAGTAGTTGCCATATCGTTACGGTTAATAACGACCAATTTCTTTGTAAACCTACGATTATTTCCCAGGCTTATTTCTTTAAAAATATTATATTTAACAAAATCAAATGGGTATTTGAGATTAATTTTATCAGACAATTAGGTACAACGCACAACCCCTCTCCGACATGAATTAAATCTTCAAACTCAATAAATACTCGTACGATGTCTGAAGCAAGTAGGTATTTCCAATTTAATATTCGATCTAATCGTAAAATACAGTTAAAACTATGAATACTTATGTATTTTTAACCGACTTCTAAAAAAGGAGGAGATTCTCAATTCGGATGTTTGAATTTTTTGTTATGTATGTTCGCGCATAACTTCGTTGCTTGCCGACCGATTTGAAAAATTCTTTTTTGTTGGAAAGTGTATACTTCCCAAATGGTCTCATAGTCACCAAGTCGGGATCTAATGATGGAATCTTGGCGAATTCAAGGGAACTCCTCAAATATCATAAGCAACCGTATAGTTCTTTTGGTATTTTCATCAAAGACTTTACACTCAAAAAATTACATTTGATGAAGTGGAACTGGTGAAGAAGACCAGAAATGGCCAGTGGAAGTTCATACTCACACAGATATTACAATGAACATAGTTATGCGACTACGATAATACAAATAAATAAATGAATGGTTCTGGATAGGTGTGTTGAAAATGGTATCATCGAAGTGACCTGATGATGATGATGGAGCCGGAAGATAGGCACCGGAACGCCGTAATTAATCAATGTATCCTAGCCGTGTTTGGGTTTATTAGAATTGTTATGAGATGCACTTTGGAAATAAGGTACTATCATACTGATCTGATGATAATGATGATGAAGCTAGAAGATAGGCACTGGGACTCCGTAATTAATCAATGTATCCTACCCATGTTTGGGCTATTTAGAATTATCATGAGATGCGCCGCACTTTGGCTATAAGGTACTATCAAACACAATAAGGTATGATCTGATGATAATGATGGAGCCGCAAGGTAGACACGGAAGCTTCATATTAAAACAATGAATTTATCCTAGCAGGGTTTGAGTTAATTGGAATTGTCATGAGAAAAAGGTACTCTGGCTGTAAGTAAGTGTATTACAACTAAAAAGTGTGAAATAAAAAACTTTTTCCAAAAAAAATATAACCACCTTCACAAAAAAAAACACTAAAACCATCAAAATAATTTTAACTTCGAAAGTCGGTGTATCTCGATATTGTTTGTTCCTTATTTAACACCGACTAGTGAAATCGGTTATATCTTTCTTGAAAAAAGTTTTTTTTTCATAAATATATGGTAAAATATACAACGGATTTAGAAGTTATGTGTACTATCCAGACCCTATTAATTTGTAGCATAGCCAATTTCTGTATTGTATTTGTGTGAAAAGATTGTATGGGACGGAATAATTTTAAAGCATGTAACTGGGAGATGAATAAATCATCGTTAATTTGATGTCATGATATTGTGGCAACTTTAATTCCTTGTATATCAAAATGGTAACAGGAAAAATTGATTTATAAATACACTAGCTTTTGCCCGCGGCTTCGCCCGCGTGGCGTAACCTAATGTTATTTCCCATAAATTTTGGACCTCCATTTTACACGCGTGAACAGCGTAGTTCTTACTACCTTAATTCACATATACTACCATTGTTGGTGTTGTGTTAGTTAAGAAAACAAACACAAAACAAAAATGCAATTATATTTTTTCAACAACTTCCAAAAGAAAACACAGTCATCAGTCGTGCGTTATTGTCGTTCGGCTTATTAGCTAAACAACAGTAGACAAAACAGTGCTGGGGAGGATCAGTGACCGCGTCATGCGTAGCTACTGAAGAGCGGAACTCGTGAACTCGTGAATTTAATTTTGAGAATTATTAAATTTATGAAAGCTTTCTAATGGTACGTCCGATTTAAATGATTCAAAAAGTAATTTACAGATACTGATATAGTCTTGAACGCGAAGTTATTTTGATAAAAATTAATACCGTAATTATGTAAATAGCTTTCCAATAAATGCTTCATGAATGCCAATTTTTAAAAGCAGTAAAAAGGAAATATAATATGTTAACCTTAAGAGATAGACATATGCCACCGCGGACTTAATTTTGTTATATTTTAAAGGGTTTAGGCAGCATTTGCGTTAAAAGCTCCCAGACGACTTATTTTTTCCCGACATCTTCAACAAATAACGTTAATGTACACAAAAATACATACAAAAACTTAACAAATTATATACTAAAAGCTTTCTCAAGAATCACGCTATTGATTGGTGAAAACTGCTTGAAAATCGGTGCAGTAAATTTTAAGTTTATCGCGAACAGACAGACAGACGCGGCGGGGGCTTTGTTTTATAATATGTAGTGAAAAGTGTCCTAATTTATCTTGGTATTCGAAGATATAGGCAAGCGTGCTCTATCGTCGGCCACATCATCGCTTACCATCAGGTGAGATTGTGGTCAAACGCGAGCCTATACATTATATAAAAAAAAAAGATATTGTTTTATTTTGTACTATACTCGAATTGCACTACGATGTCATACGTGTCATTATAACCTATATTCTAAGCTCGAACAAATTATTTTTATCGAGTTTCAAGGTTCATGACAATATTCATCGCCCGATTGAATTACTATAGGGTTATTTATCATCATCAGATCAGTTTGATAGTACCTTATAGCCAAAGTGCGGCGCATCTCATGATAATTCTAAATAGTCCAAACACGGGTAGGATACATTGATTAATTACGGAGTCCCGGTGCCTATCTTTTAACTTCATCATCATTATCATCAGATCAGTTTGATAGTACCTTACAGCCAAAGTGCATCTCATGACAATTCTAATAAGCCCCAACACGGCTAGGATACATTGATTAACTACGGAGTTCCGGTGCCTATCTTCCGGCTCCATCATCATCAGGTCACTTCGATAGTACCTTATAGCCAAAGGGCATTTCATGACAATTCTAATAAGCCCAAACACGGCTAGGATACATTGATTAATTACGGAGTTCCGGTGCCTAACTTCCGGTTCCATCATCATCATCAAATCAGTTCCATAGTACCTTACAGCCAAAGTGCATCTCATGACAATTCTAATAAGCCCAGACACGGCTAGGACACATTGATTAACTACGGAGTTCCGGTGCCTATCTTCCGGCTCCATCATCATCATCAGGTCACTTCGACGGTACCATTTTTAACATAACTATTCAGAACCATTTATTTATTTTTATTGTCATAGTCGCTTAGCTATCTACATTGTGATATCTATGTAAGTATGAAGTTCCGTTGGCCATTTCTGGTCTTTGTTTTAGAATAAAACTCATTCTGTATCAGTAAGTCCATTATTACTCCATAATAACAATTTTAAAAATAAGTATGATATTTGTACTTTTATTTCGGTCCAAAAAAGTAGCATGTCTTTGCAGTCGCAGTATACAAGTCGGCACACATTTTAGACGTATTTATTTTTTGTAAGAGAGCGATACGGACATCCGTTCACAAGCGCTTCTGAGCGCGGACTGTCGACTGACGCTAGACATCGCGCGTTCAATGAAAAATGTATGAAGAAATATTGAGAGTGGTTTTATTTTGGTCATAAATCATAAAGTTATTTATGTAGGTTCAAAATAATTATCTATAGGTGTTGAAGACTATATAAGCTGTATTATTTTATGTTTTTTAAAGTAAAAATGTTTACTGGATTTAAGTTACGGGTTCCTACTCAGACTCTGTGTTTCGTTATTTTCTTGTATTAGTGCGTTGGTAAAATCGTATTTATATGAAAATTTTATATGAGACCGTAATATTTTTTTATGCCATCCTGGAGACAAATATATTGTCTTTTATTTGATACCAAGATGTACTCATAATTATGATTCCTAGAGCATCATAATTGTTCCCGAAAAACCGTGATATTTGTCGAAATATGTGAATACGTCCTTAATTTGAGGAAATATGACCATATTTCAAGTTACTGAACTGAACTTAAATGGATGCCTATACGCCAGAGAAGAAGTTTGCGCGCATTGACTACACTTTTCTCTCTGCTGAATTCTCCCACCCCTCCTTCTTATCTTATATCAAACTTTCAATTTCTATGTTCTTCCCATGCCAAGAATCTGCGTTCTTCCAATAACCTTCTTCTGCTTTGTCCTTCTCATTCTTCTGATTTTGTCCATTCTTCCTTTCATATACAGTCTATTCTTCTGTGGAATGCGCTTCCTCTTGACATCAGGACGGCCACCAGTCGGTATGCATTTAAGCGGAAGTTGCGGCTTCATTTTCAACAGAAATAGCGGAGTAGTCTCAAAAATCCTTTCGTTACCTTATATAAATTATATATATTTGTATGTATGTAGGTTTATATTATATTGAATATTTAAGTATGTTTATTATATAAATATTTGTACACTTGTTTTCTTATCAAAATATTCTTTTTTTTTTTTATGCACCTGCCATGTTTTCTCTTCACCACCCTAGGTTGACTGGTAGAGAATGCCTAAGGCATTAAGTCCGCCTTTGTACCTTTGTGTTGCATGAAGTTTTTTAAATAAAAATAAAAAAAAAAAAAAAATCCAACGTGATGGTTTGACGAAAAGGCAACGTCAAAAAAGAGTGATAATACCTGAATACTCTGTTGGCATTCAGTACGTATTTTTTAAACCCTTAAAAGTTTTTGAAAAACATTGTCATTATTTAGAATAAAATTTGCTAGGCTTGTATGGTTGTACATTTTTGACTTTTTAAATTTTTGTAAATTATGAAGTGTCAAACTTCATGCAAAATAGCAGATTTTCAGAGGTCTTAACTGGATTTTTACACAAATTTATAAATTGATTTCCATAGAAGCCTAGACCACAAGATACTGTCTTTCCAAAATATCTAATGAAAAATGTGTAATAACGTCGTAATCGCGTAAGAGCGGTTGTATGAAAAACAGTGATAATGTATGTCGGGATGCATCCCCTTAATGCCTTTTTTGCGAGAAAATCATTTTGTACATACCCTTCATCTTAAGAGAACTTAAACCCTCAAATCAGCGGACCAGAGTACATTTTGTGGATTCGCGCTCACCATCGGCACGTGAATGCCCAGCGGGCCGCATCACCTCGTGCGGCCGCGCCCACCACAACACGACTTCTATAATTTTACCCACTTATCTGATAAAACTTTTCTTTTTTCATAGGAATCAGCATTTAAGACCTGTTTACCTGGTTTTCCTGGCGCACCCTCAGCCATCAAAATATCAAAGTCAGTGGAGGGTGCACATTTGTCGTGGGAACCGCCACAAGTGGCTGCGGAAGGAATATTTGAATACTCAGTATATCTAGCTGTACGATCTACTACACCATCAAAGGTAATTAGTTTTGTCATTTCCAAAAAAGTGACAGGTCATAAGATGTTCTTAGGTGCTATTTTATTAACTAGGTCCTAAAAATTGCCTGTTCAAAATACGGATTATTCAGATTTAGATAAGAAAGCAGCACTATAACCAACAATTTGTACAGCATGATCTTCTAGTAATGCTTAAGTAGGTACATTTTGGTTACACTCGTTGAACGCCGGAGCGCAGATCCACACGAGATAATGGCTTTTTAATTGTGTATTTTACAGCATATGAAATGTTAATTGATTTCAAAATAAAATATTGAACAGAGTAAAACTTTAACATTGGATTAATTTTAAAACTTATTGCTGCTGTTGACTTATGAATGTTAAAATTAGCTGTCAAATTATAGTTACTAACATGTATTCTACTTTATTCCTAGGAGCCCACAAAATCACAATTAGCGTTCGTACGAGTATATTGTGGCAAGGCGAACACGTGCGTGGTTCCGCAGGCTTCCCTCAGCGCCGCGCACGTGGACTCATCCACTAAACCAGCCATCATATTCCGCATCGCTGCACGAAACGAGAAAGGGTACGGGCCAGCTACTCAAGTCAGGTGGTTGCAAGGTATGTCCCAAAATGTAACTCCAAGAAATGACTATATTTTTATAATAATTTTTGTTCTAAGGTCCTACTTTATTAGTCCCGGTCTCTTTGGATGAATCTCAATCATGTTTAGGATGTTTTAAGCTGCATCCGTTTAGATTGAAAACTTTCCCAATTTAGTAGAAAAAGGGTACGCAGATGTTGAGGACAATAGGGTACTTCAACTGAAAGAGAGGGTGGAGTAAATGTGACAGAAAAAATACTTAATATATATGAGTGTGGCAATGGTCACAGAAGAAGACACGCAATTAATCGGCATTATATGTATACCTGAAAATGATTCATATAGCATTGTAAAAAGAGCATTGAACTGTTGTGAGGGAAAAAAACAATATGTTGGGTTGTTTATCGCTTTACTCGAAAATAATGTCTGTTGGGACTGCCACGTGTATGAAGACATGCATCACAGTCCTTTTGTCATTGTCAAACAAATAACGACCTTTCTTCATTTGAAATAAAGTTGAACAAAAGAAATAATTGTCAACAAAGAATACTGGGGTTCCTTATTACATGGAAATCATTAAATAACCTGTCTAGGTTTGGATGGAGCGAGAGGGAGTGTCGTTTCACTGACTGAAATGAGTTGCTTAGTGTTGCCACCTTAATTATGTTGTTTAAATTTCGAAGGTGGGACAACATTTCGGTAGTTCAATAAGAAGTTTGCTATTCAGGTCTTGGTGGGACCCCGAGCTTGCAGAACCCGGGGCTTTGCCTCACATAGCTCTTCAGTAGCTACGTCAGTGGGTGCAATATTGATATTTGTTTGGAAGAGTACTTCGCTGCACTGAGCCTTGCGACATTTGCGCTGACCCTTAGGGCTCAGCCAAACTGCAAACGCAAGCAGGCGTATCCACATGTTTCAATGAATTCATTAATTAATCTTGTCCTCAACTTCTGAACTAGGAGTAAGTTTCTTAAACTTTAACCAACAAGAACGTCCTTGCGTAAAATTTAAGTGTAGAAGCGGCGAAGCGTCTTCTCCGGCAGTCTGCCACCCTTTCGACCGCGTTACCAAAGCCAGTTTTTTGCAGTATCGTATCTGTTTCAAGAGTACACCTTTAAGCTTATCATAGACAAGTTAGTTGCTTGTGAATAATTAATAAGTGCAAGCAAATCTTGTTTTAGTGTATATTATATAATAATATGCGTATTTTAAATTATTGGAATTTACTCACAAGTGCAATTCTTGCGGCAGTGCTTTAGAAATTGTTAGGTTCTTCTATTCGGTGAAGTTAGCCATGCTTTCAGAGTGCGCGTTTAAACGTTTGCACAACCATGTGTACACTACAGGTACTGTTGCAAAAAATCAAAAGAATAACAGAGGCGGAGAGGGCGGGTCCAACAACTCACCGCCCGCGCACTCCACCGCGGATTAGCTGCGCGGGCCGCAGTCGTCGTGCGCCGTCGGTAAGCTTCGTAGATAGCCGTTGTAAATGTAAACCGTTTCCCGGATTATTTTAAGTTCATTATTCATTACAATCACGTGTCGATACAGAATAAATGCGCGCCGCGAATATATATTTTAATATTATGTTTCCATTCATTTGTATTTTTTTTTTTTTTTTGGTGGATCCAGGACTAATAAAGTAGGATCTTGTATTCTTTTATAATTTATTTATTTATTATTTTATTTTAAGTAGAACAAACAAGCAATACTCTCTGATTTGTTGATTGTAAGAAATGTACTTTCTAGTATGTTGTAGCTTAGGAATAGACCCTTAAAAACATATTAAAAAGGATGAGATAGCTAATATTGATAATTAAAATATTTATCTCGGTTCTGATAAGGAGGATCTTTCATACTTGTTTTTTATTCTCGAGAGGGTGGAGGACTTTGTTAACTTTTAAAATCAAACCTTGCATCCGTATTAACACGTTTGTAATTGATGTTATTTGTTTCTTTTGTTTTGACAATGCACCAACTTATGTTGAAAAATTAGGTTTTCAAGAGATAACTTAGTGACTTTTTAATGTTCAATTAAAACTGTTTGCTGTTGTGAATTCAATGAAGAAACATTTCCTTCCAACGTCCATAATAAAGACAACATGACAAAGTTTTGTATTTGAGGTAAACAAACATACAACATTGTTTGGACCAACAATTGGTGGCAAAATGGTTGTTCAAAGTTTATGTTGTCTTTATGTACCAGTGTGACTAGCAATTGTACTGCTATAGTTGTATTATTTTATAAATTCACGAGCAAATAATATGCATATTCAGCCTAATAAAGCTTCCACTGCTGAAACTCAGACCTCCAGGAAAGGAATAATAAATCGACTGGATAAACACGACAGCCTCCATCGACTTTGGCTTTGTACTTATTGCACACAGATTTCAAAAATAATAGTTATAAATCGATTTAATCTATTAGACAATTAGTGTTATATTAACATGTCCATATTTTACAAAGATGAAGTTAGGTATTTATTTTTCAGTGAATTAATAACGGTTAGGGTACTAATCACGGTTGGCGCAGTAGCCGAGTGATCGGCTGCTACGCAGTGTGTAGTGGGTTCGATTCCCGCACGGAACAAATCTTTGTATAGTCTACAGATAAGTTGTTTCGGGTCTTGGTTTTTTTGCGCATGTGAGTATAAATGTTTGTAAATGCACCCGACCCGTTACGATCGACCCAGGATCGAAGATATAGCAAATATTTCCAGTGAAGGGTCAATTTTTTTTTTAAATAAGAATATGAAGTACAATGTAGTAGTTTTTGTTTTCCGTGTGAATGTATGACGGCTATCATTTTTAACCTAAAAAATGCTTGATATAAGGATATGTTTTTTTTTTTTTCAGATATAAAATCTACAGGCGTGAAGAGGACCGGCGAAGGCAGGTTACCGGGTGCTTCACCTTCCAAACAACCTAAACAAATGTTGCACTAAGTGTTGAGTTTGAGACATTTTTTAGACGTTTAATATAGACCAATACATTAGTTTGTACAGGACTGCAGATAAATTCAACAAATTTTATTTAAATCGAGGTTAGTACCTAACTAACTATGTTATTTTAGCGTAAGTCACCGTTGAGAGTGAAATCTCATTAATTCGATTTATTATTAAACACAAATCATTCACCTACCAATTATACACTTTTGAGTTAGCCGCTTTCCTCTAGCTAGTGTTAATAATGTTGATTGTAAACTATAATTTTATGGACTCGTTACCGTTGCCACGTGAGGCGGTAATGATAGACTGATTGAAGTATATGACGCAATGAGATGGATTGCTAAATATGGAAATGTTATACACATATCTGTGGAATATAAATGTGGAAATAATGACTTTATTTTTTTAATCGACCCAGGATTTATTTATACCTAAAAGATTTTTGGAAAAGATAAAATAGGTTTCTTGAGCCAATTTCATCACACTAATTTGTTTCTAAAATGAATTATAGTTGATAATTTGAGATATCTATACTTGTTCAAGTGTAGTGAAATTGGCTGATAAGGATAAAAAAATATACAAGAATTCCATTTGGCTTTTAATACTTAATTACATATTATTGAGTACACTATACATTTGTTTCATTGCTATAAAATGCTATCTATTCAAAACTCCGGTAGGCATTCCAAAAGAAAATAAAAATACAAATTATCATTATTATTATTTATACCTTTCGTTTTATAGAAAATTTCCTATATTCAAGATATTTGCGTTTTATCATGATATTAAAGCAGTATCACTAGATTTATTATTTGGACAAGTTATAATTTTTTTATTGTGATATAGGTTCGCTTGACACTTGTAGACAGTGTAGAACCTTGGTTACTGAAAAGAAAAATTGCAGATTATTATCAAATTGATATATAACACGAACAATAGTAAATATTAGAAGCAATAAAATAATGCCTTACCAATGAAGTAGTTCCGAAGAGTTTGTACCATCCTATGACGATATTAGAGAGGTTTAGATCATCGAGCATAATCTGCGCCACGCCCATGAATACTTTTTTACCTTCTATACGTCCATAGTCGCCCCATACCGTCACCTGTGAGTGAACAGTTTAAATAGATTTTTTACTACTCCAAAGGTTAATTTCTAAATAATAAAAGAGGACATAGAGGTAGAGTAAAAATGAGTAATTATGTACGATCAGCTCCATGTTATAACTTCATAGTTTTCAAATCGAATCAGGTAGGATGAGCAAAACAAGATAATTTTTAAATTCACTTTACACACAATTTCCTTTAATTCTGTTCATGTCTGCATCACTATGTGAAATGTCTGAGTAGTGGCGAATGGAAGAAGGCGAATTGTTTCCAACAATGAAAATAAAAAAGGAAACTGAGTTTAACCATAACTAACGTTTTTTCTTTACTTAGATTTAACTAACACAAAATAAATATGCGAAAGTAACTTAACGTTCATAAGTATCGGTAGACTGGTAGAAAATACCCAATGCATTAAGTTCACGTCTATACTGTCTAAAAAGAAATATATATAAAAAAAATTGTTTATATTTTGCACTAGTACCTACCAATTGCGAAAATTTTGGTAAATATACCAAGTGAAGTGAACTGAATTAATAAAAAAACGTTAGGGTTTGTACAAGCTCACCTGTAATACGCAACCTTTGAAGTTTTCTCTAAAGGTAAGCGTTTGTTGGTAAAGTGGGTCGAGTGTTCGGCGAGCCGTGCTCGTCTTAGCTTTAGCGATACAGCGCTTGCCGCTCACTAGGTACACTTTAATGTATGGCGCGGGCAGGGTTCGTCTGCCTGGCTGGGATACCAGCCCTCGGGCTCGGATTACCTCCACCTGAAACAACACCAAGTATCTTGACAACTCTAGGAACACTGGATGAAACTTGGGTAGGTATATCTAATTGGTGAGACTTGTTAAGATTAGGTACTTGAAGATTGGGTTGACTTGTTCCATTGGCCCGGTACCACATGAAATAGTTCGAACGAACGCCTCTTTGGATCAACGCCCGTTACACAACACACCCTGACCCAGAACAACTACCTGTAGACATGCAAATATTTGTTCGGTGCGGGAATCGAACCCGCGGTATGCAGCACAGCAGCCAATCGGTCAACCAATGAGCCAACCGTGCCATCAAACTGACGACTGATATAAAAGATCGAGAAGTATGCTGTAAGTTGTGTTACAGTATTAATAACGGTAAATATTTGCTATTTGTCTGGATTCTATAGAATGTTTTTGTATTTCAACAGAATCATGCATTAACCTCAAGGAATCCTTTCTGGTAACACATAGACAGTTGAACGTCGCCCTGCGTGGGCGCACCGAGCAACTGTCTCCCGACCAGTTGTCCTGGACCTAAGCCGTCGATGAAGTCCGATAAGCCACCACCGTCCGAGCCAGAGCCTCTCATACCAGGAGACCATCTAAAAACAGGAATCATGTTAGTTTATTTACGTAACTTATTATCAACTAGTCCAAAAATACTGATAATATCCATTATCTTCAAAGCGGTTTCCTACACCCCACCACTGGGTTAGGGTGCTTCGATTTTGGCACAATGTAATAACTTTACTATAAGCAATACCTAATTTATAAATCGATAATTTCAAAGTGTAATGAATTAAAATCAATTCACAAAAATGATTAAGTAGTTATTGAAATAAATGCAGTTTAGTGATTGAAAATAGTTTAAAATAAGGTGTAGTAGGTAGGTATCACATAAAAGGTAAATGTAATGTAATAATAAAAATGTTGACCAGACCTTTTAGCCACTACCAAAGGAATAGTTATAAAAAAATAAAATACAACATTTACAACATTGATACAATAGTGAAGAAGAGGGCGGTAGTCACGGATGCATCGATTGGTAAAGTTAGGCAGAGCACGTGGATCCAGGAACTAGGTTCTATTAGTATCAAGACATCTAACTAGTAGATGTAATTGTGTAAAGGTGCAAGAAACGCTAGAGAATGGTCTGCATCTATTAAGTAGATAAGTAGTAGATTTAATAGTGAATTAAAGATTAAGTCTATGAAGGTAATGTTTAAGAAAATAATAGTAATGAAGTTCGGTACACAATCCATTTCTATTCTAACTTCGTATCAGTCTATCTACAATTTCATTTCTTTTATTTCAAATCTGTGATGTTTTATGTTTCTAGTTGACCATAACCAACACCACAACCAACCTTTTCTCTTCAATGTCAGTAAAGAGACCGAAATGTGTTAGATTTAAGTCACCCTACACACATAACGTAACGGAATATGGAAAATGACTAGTGATTATTCCGGTGAGACATGCATGATTGTTAATGTAGGTATGTGTGTACATCGATCAGACAAAAGTTTGTGTAACTGACCAAAAAAATAGTGCATACATCATAGGCTTTCAGGCAACATTTATCATTCAATCACAATCGTGCATCATGAATGCAGGAACGCTTCGTTCTCGAGCGACGTCTTCGTCTCCGCACCGCCATGCGACTGAAAATGTTAACAAACGTCGGACACGGAGGGCGTGAACACACCGGGCGTATAATATGTAGCTGTTTCATGTTACCTACTTAACGAGAGGGTGCGATGCCTATGCAAGAGAAGACACGTGCGTGCTGAACAGAAAAGATGAGTGAAACACCAATATAACTGGAATCATGCTTTGACAAGACGAAAGGCACACAGAGAGGGCAAAGTATGTAGAAGACGAGCAACATCGAGGCGCACATATAAAAATGGAACTCTGCAGGCAGCTGGCGAACTGCGGCTCAAAACGGAGCGGCCGAAGGCGACTTACGAGGATCCCTCCGAGCTAGATATGGACACGAGGCTGGTGGCGCACACCTCGTGCGAGCGCTTGAAGGCGGTGGTGGTGGTGCCGGAGCGCTTGCGCCGCGCGCCGCCGCCCTCCGTGCGAGACGCGCGCGCTAATACACCCGCAACATACATTTATTACCCGTTGAAAAGCACATTACACTACTTAATTTGAATGTCATACCTTTGCGAAACATTGCATTCATTTTGAACAACGGAGCTTGTAACAATTTCAAACCTGAAGGAATGTTTAGTTTTTTATTATTGGTTATGGCTACAAGTTATTTCACATAGGTATATAGTTTAATATTTTGTGAGTTACCGTAGTGTATTCCATTTTCCAGTAGCAGATATTGATTGAGCTGAATGCGGTTATTTACATAGATATTTATCACTAAAGTGTATTAAAATTTCTGGATGGCCAATCAATGTAACTTAGACATTAATAATATGCATGGAGAGAAAATAGGTACATATATATTTTAGGGTTGGATTAAAACTAAATCTTGAGCGTTATAAGTGTACAATAATTTAAACACCCAAATAATTTAAATTGATTTGGTCGATTTCCGAACAGTTCTACCGCAACAAGTATATAATCTATGGAGCGTTATCAAGTATAGTTACTTTCTTAGGGGATACACATAATTGTGACAATTAGCTTCCATTTTATTAAACATAAAACATTTACCAAATAAAGCTCTACATTAGCTGACTTACATAAGCGAACATTGCACATTTATTTGTTTCATGACTAACATGCTGTATTTTATAATTAACCATATTAAATATGTTAATGCAGATGGCCTCTCTGTCGTTTCTCGGAGACCTTCATAACATGGACCAGTAATACGCGAGTGAGCTACCGCCCCGGGCGTGTGCACTATTGTGTCAATGTCGACAGTGCTGAGCACCGCGAACCTGTCTTCGTCGTTCTCGCTTGAGGCTGAAGAGGCCCGTGACACTCCTCCCATGCCACCTCGCATTTCGGGCCCCACTTCCTCACTCCGTTGCACCGTAAACGAATTTTTTCCACGTTTACCAAAACCTAATCTCCGTTTTCGTCCTGCGATTATCGTACCAACACTTGAATTGTTTACTAAATTAAAATAAATATAAACCTTTGTTAACATTCAAAGGCCCAAAAAGCATTTCAAAGTCAGTTAATACCAAAAGTCATTATGATTGAATTCACCTGTTGCTGACAATTGCGAAGTGGAATTGCTCTTCTTGCCCATACCAGGACCGAAGTAGTCTCGAGGTTCCGCCTTCAGAAGCACATCGTCAGTGGCGGGCTCCAGCTCGCCCGCTCCACCCAGAGCAGTGTCGCTGAGGCTGCCGTCTTTGGTAAAAGTTACACCTTATTTTTAAATGTTAGTTTTAAGTTTCAAACCACCTTTATAAAATCCTATAAATTACCTGCTTTTTCATCTGGCGGCACATCTGCGTTGCTCAGACTTCGAGTAAATTGTCCGCGGCGCGACTCTCGTCTCTCCAGGGGCTGTTGTTGTTGACTGCCGCCATTGCTGCGTCCGTTCTCTCGTCCACCGTAGTCATTACTACGCTTAGAATTCCGTCGGTGCGCAGGTTTTTCACGTTTTTTCGATTGTTTTTTATAAAGGGTTATATCACGTCGTTGATATTGCGGTTCAGGTGCCGGATGCGTCGGTTCAGGCGTAGCGCAGGCAGCCGGTTCGTCCAAGGTGGAGGGTTCCGTCGCCGCGTCATGAATGTTTTGATGAATGTCATCAAGTGGCAGGTGTGATGCGACGGGAGTGAGCGCACGACGGGGCGAGCCGAGGTTCGGGGGAGAAAGAGCAACAGACAAAGAATTAGCCATAATACTAAATTCTCGATCTAGATGATATGTCGCAGCTATAGAATACGACCGGGTGCGAGCTTTCTTAATAATGGAAGGTAAAGGTTTCTTGAAAGAGAAATCGATACTGGACTGCGGGGAAAGGGAGTTGGGTGAACGATATTCTTGGAAGGTGGGAACTTCGTTTATACTAACAGTGTTACCGTTCTTCTTTTTATCGTCAGCTTTGGACTCAGAAGGCGAAGTATTTTTTGAAGTTATACTCATTCTCTTAAACATGTTTTTTATTTGATCGGGTGTTGATAAATCTTGGGGTGAACTTGAACGTGAGCTTTTCAGTATCACCAATGAATCAGAATTTCGCCTTCGCTCGATTTTAGTTTCATCTACTTTCACCTGTATGTCAGCTTTGGGGCTTTTAATTACTTCTTTAACTTCCATAGGTTTCGCTTGATTAGGACTTTTTTGGTCATAATTGGTTTTCAAATCGAGTGATAGTAGTTTTTTTCGACTAATTTGAGATACAATGGGATTAAACTCAGTAAAGTTTAGAGATTGACGTGAATCATATGCTTCGAATGACTGACTTTTATTTGATTTAGTGTGCTGCTGATCCAAACTATTCTGCTTGTCGACATTTACGTGTATTGTGGTTTCAGCTTCACTGCCTTCGCTGTCATAACCGTGATATTGAGAATATATCTCTTGTTTTTGTATCAAATCTACATTATTACTACTTATTGCAGCATCCTGATCTGATTCTTTATCTATTATGTTAGTAACTGGAATTTCAGGGAGTAATCTTACGCGCGGTTTAGGTAAACCTTCTACGTTTGGGAGTCTTCTTCGTCTTATTCCTTCGTCTAAATCCATACTAACAAGCGGTTGAAAATTATCTGTAAGGAGGCTCAAAGGCTTCTCTGAGTGCCAGTTACCAAATTCAGGTTGCACTTGCACTTTTTTTCTGCTACGATGCATGAATATTTTAGCTTGTGTCGGAACTGGACCGTAATAAATGTTAGCAGGCAATGTTCTTTGTTCTCTATTTATAGATATGGTTGTGACAAGAG
Organism: Mythimna albipuncta; assembly: GCA_929112965.1. Taxonomy (NCBI): domain Eukaryota; kingdom Metazoa; phylum Arthropoda; class Insecta; order Lepidoptera; family Noctuidae; genus Mythimna; species Mythimna albipuncta. The sequence goes on from OV815962.1 coordinate 11,373,174, forward strand.
ATGGTCTCGTGGTACGGGATAGAGCCATGTGAAAAATGTAATCTTTTTTGTTTTCGGTAATTTTATAGGTATCGGTATATACAGGGTATTCGGGGCAGCTATAACTTCGTTCATAAGCGTGCCGGTGAGATCGGTCTCTCGTGCAAGAGCCAGCGGAGCGGCTGCGAGCGAGGATGCGGCGCAGGCGGCGGGACGGGCGCGCGCGGTGCGGCGGCGGCGCGGCCAGCGTGTCGGCGCGCACGCGCAGCCGCCGCCGCACCGCGCGCTCCGCGCCCGGGGGGATACTGATGTGCGGCAGAAGCCGGGGAGCAGGGCACTCAGTGCGGCGGTATCGGTACGGATGAGGGACAGGGGTAGCACTATCGCAAGAAGAAGATGTACTGTGAGGAGGGAAGATTCGCTTCCGGCTGTAAAGTTATGTTAATAATAACTTTATACTTTAACTTGTTGAGATTGGACCTATTAGCAGTAAAGCAAGACTTATTGATTGTAGGTCGTCGCGTGAGACACAGAGGGCGCGGGCTCGTACCTGAGCATCCTGGTGGGGCGCGGGCGCTCGGACTGCGTGCTGAAGGCGCTGGACGTGACGGAGGCCACGGACTCGAGGTCGGAGTCCTGCGCGGCCGTGTCGGGCGACAGGCGGCGGCGCGGCGCCCAGCCGCCCGCGGCCGCGCCGCCTCCGCTGCGCGCCGCCAGCTCGGAGTCGGACAGTCCTGCGTAATGTCTTTCCCACCCTACATTATAATTGCTCTCACTGATATAAAAGTTTAATAATACATATTTTTCTTAGCGTTTTCTCTATTATGTGCGTTCGTAAAAGATTACACATTCATTTCGTTAAACATATTTAGGTATGCGTAAGTTTAAACTAACGATTGGTTATCTACTATTATAAGCATTTTATACTTATTCTTAAAGCACATTTATGGAATCACACGGCTGGCTCCCGTGGTCTCTGTCGTTATTAAGTGGACATTTTGTTTATTTCTAAGGTAGTGTAGATTTTCGGTGGTTCCTACAAGACTAACTAGGGCACGGTGACACAGTGTGAAGTGTTGGTAAAGCTGACCATACACGCGACGGTATACCTGACAGCGACACTTGCGCTGACCACATACATTTTGGCAAACGCCACATGCACGCATGTTATTATCATGTTATCTGTCAGGTACACCAGTAGATGCACGGACACGCGGGCACATATAGAGTGGTGGTTACTGGGGCAGGGCAGCGTGTATTGACCTTGTGGCGTGCTGCGGTACGTGAGTGTGGCGCCAATGTGATGCGGGGCGATCCACTTACGTTCCTCTAGGTCCGCGGACACTTGCGCGCGTACTGCTCTCTGCCCCCCCTGCGGAAACATTACAATTATATTTAGCTATGGTATTGATCTTTTCCTTGACTTGATTTTGTCGAGTGTAATCGATCGTGATGTGAGACTAAGGAGACATCTAAAATAAAATAAAATTGATAAGGGTTACGGCTCTCTGCATTTCCCTTCTACCTAATTTCAAAACTGCTGCTGTTGATTGTTTGGTAACAAGTCAGTTTCAACAAAGTGGTAGCAAATGTGATTGATATTAATTTCGAAATAAGTACCTGGTGATGTGGTATTTGTGGCAGTTGTCGTTTCTTGGGACTGGTGGTGGGCGTGGCCGTGGCTGAGCGCGACTGGAAGCGCGGCGCGTACGCGTGCGTGGGCAGGCGCGACCCGTCGCCGCGGTCCTCGTTCACTGCAAGACCACATCACATTGCTTTCTCATCCACACCTAACTCCTACTAACTCTTACAACACATGCCATTGAAATTTTGATTTTTATTCATATCAGAAGAGTACATTCATAACAAACAAGATATTCTTGGAAACATACAAAACAAGTACAAACTTACGAAGGTTACCTTTGAAAGATAAATCATTCATTAGGTTATTAGATTTAGAATGACATGCAATTATTTATTAAACATGATATGGATTACATTAAATAATCATCAATTAATGCGCTGTATTCATAGATTTGCTTCCGTACTAATATTGAACTTGAAATTGCAGAATCTGAATACAACGCACAATAAACACCCATAATGGATAGCGTGCTCATATCAGGTAGATAAGGACGAGGTCAGCGGAAGATGCATGAAACAAAATTAAAGTGGAGAGAGTTAGGAGGTGAAACAGTAAGTGGCAGTAAAGTGGTGATGAGCGGACGCGGCGAAAGAACGTGCGTGTCTCGACGACAGTGTTCCGTGCGGGGTCGGGGCCCGCTGTCATTGCGACGTCCACGGACCAATCGGAAAAGAGTAAAGAGCGCCGACGGAGCGGCGTCGGCGCTTGTGATCGGTGGGAGTCGTGGCGGCCCGGGCGGCACCTGAGTAGCGCCAGTCGCGGTCCGCGGGCGGCGACAGCGAGCGGCGCGGCGACTTGCTGCGCGCGCGCCCTCCCGCCGCCGACTGCGAGCGCGCCACCGCCACCACGCCGCTCTACAACACCAGCGCCACGAGTTAGCCTTCAGAGACCGACTCCGGGGCCTCATTTTTTAAGCAGTCACATATCTTTTGCCTGAATAATGATGAAGGCGGTTTGACGTATTTTTCACATAAAAGCTGTCAAACCGTGTCTTTTTCATTTCAAACAAAATTATATGACCATTCAAAAATAGACCCTTCGTACATTACATCTACAATCATTATAGTGGGTATAACAAACTGATGAGTAAGCCTGCATTTGCGTTTGTTTAAACAAATATTTTAAAAAACTATGCTTTGTAGACTATTTTTAATTAGTAAATGAATGCTACTACGTCTACGCAGTGTTCTATGACTGTAGAAAAAACGTGAAAGGTACGTGGTTTATTTGTTGGAATACCTGTTGTTAAGACATTGTGTCCTGTAACTGTGATGCTAGAATTGTACTTACGTCAGTCGTTACAAGTCATGTAAAATTATTGGGCAAGCATGCGCCATTTGTCCCCAGAGGAATACTGATTAAAGTTTCTCAGGGAATTTGTATCTGGAAGTCATGCAAATAACCATATTTATTTGTTACTGAGTGGGATTCGAACCCATAGATCGGGAAGGGTCTAAGAACCTCGTCATGCGGTCGAGGAAGTTTAAGTTGAGTAAGGTGGTTATGGTAGGTGTCGTGTTATAGTTAGGACAACTCACGCGTTCTCTGGCCATGTCGGCGCGCACGCGGCCTGCTGGAGACATGTCGCGCCGGCTGGAGCGGGCGCCGTCCATGTCCATTCGCTGTGAAGACAAAGTACATGCTATACTACAATACTAGTCGTCTTAACTGAAACAGTTTTGGTAACCGAAGGGAGGTGGGGTAATGCATGACAGCCGTCGCCACTGTATCCACATCGCTAATATGTAATGGCACCGTGTCAGGGTGAGTGGGTACCCTCCACTGAATTTGTCGTTCTTAGGAAGACAGGTTTTGTTTTTTAAGGGCGCTACGCCCTATATACTACTACTACTACGGCCGGGTACTAAAATTATGAATTTCTGAAGTTATTGCTCGCAAAAAAAAAAAACATGAAACACCTTACTCTTCAACCAGAGGTGGCTCTGGTTGAACGGTGGTAGGGTGTTCACGATTTTTAAAATTTTCGATTTTCATTTGACTGCTCGAATTCTTGATACCACTTATGCCCAGTGTTCATGTACCAAAAACCACCATAATCGGTTAATATTTAGAGGTTGCGTAACGCCAATAAGTTTTCTCATACAGCTAATAACGTCATCAGTGTAGTTTACACTTTTTTTTTACAGAGAAGGGTAGTAAGAGTTACTAGTGTGCTCTTGTGTAACACTTACTACGCTCCACTGTAAATAATAATATAATAATGAAAGTTTATCGTTCACTGATGACGTACTCATTGGCGTTGTGCAACCTCGAAATATTAACTGATTATGGTGTTGCACGAGTGGTATCAAGAATTCTAGCAAAGTCAAAAATCGAAAATTTAAAAAACGTTAAACTCCCTGATGAAGAGTGATATGGTGACCGCGTACTAGGAGCCGTAGTGTTGAAAGTCCTTCCACAAGATGAACTGATGACTTGGTGATTTCGCTGGATGCGATATGCACAGGATCAGATGATGAGGTGGCATTCTAGTACCTACTGTATGTTTTCTATCCTTATGTTCTTCGGGCATATCACCCGTAGTGAGGACTCGATGTAACGTTTAGTGGTGCAAGGGAAAGTCGAAGGCAAAAGATCTCGTGGACGCTCTCCAACACGATGGACGGACCTTATCAAAACCGTGAAACACTACAGCGTAAATGAAGGCTCCCAAGCCGCCAAACACAGAGCTACATGGCGTCGTATCGCGATAGACGCAGTGGTGCGGGATTCGACCGAGACATGACCACTCTGTCAAGAGTGTACGACTAAGAAGATTTATTCTATCTAAAATATTTTGGTCATGTCTAGGATACTCACGTCATGTGGCGGCGGCGGACTGGAACTGGATGCGAGACTGGAGAGCGAGTGGTGGCGCCTCAGGTCGCACTCGCTCGGCGTGTCCGAGTCGGACAGGCGCGACGTGGACGTGGACGGCGGCGACAGGTGCTCGCCGTCCGCCTCGTCCTCTCGGTACCTCTAGTAAGTTCACATTGGATTAGCTATTATTTGTAAAGTTTGTCCATTCCGTAGATAGTAAATGTATATTACGTGTTTCGTTATATGAATTGGGCGCTGTAGTTTGTCACGTTATCGCAGCGACCGTAGCGTTTTTTAGGTCCTCATGAAAAGTCATTTCGGCAACACCAACAAATGACGCTTCGTTTGGGAAAGAGCACCGGATTCTATCTGTGCGTAAGTTGAATCTAATATCGCGATATAATAGACTGTGCCGATGTCTACGACCTAATTCGTCAAGCTATTTCAATGGTTTGATTATTTTGTTGAATTAAATGAATCGTTTAATTCACGTGCAACCTTTTCTGAACGTGCGTATGTTACTGAACGACTCCTAAACGGCTGGAAGGATTTTGATGAAATTTGCTATTGAGTAAGTATGAATTCCAAAGGACATGCTACTTTTTTCTGGCTTCAAATTCGACTTCGCGTCTGCTATAACCAACACTGACGAAGTCGTGGACAAAATCTAGTAATAAATATATCTATTGCAGTCAAGAAGTGCAAAATATCACAAAAGAGAAAAGAAAATACTTACGCTGAAGCTTCCCATCTCCTCGTGTGGCTTCAAGGTGTACCAAGTAGGTTCGTGGTTCATCACGATGTTGTCTAAATCTAGGAGGACTTCTCCGAGGAAATCGTTTGGGCCATAACGATTTAAGTCCCACACGGTTACCTATAAAAACAAAATATTTTTTTTAATATTTCATATGATACTTATATTACCTTACGTACTTAGAATTCAGAAGTTGCGTTTAAGTTCGAAATCAACGAATCAATAAGTTGTACCAAAATAAAATGCGTCAATTTTAAGTATTTGATTAGGATTTCTGTAAAATTAAAGCTAGCAATATATTTACCTCCAAAGTTCTCCTCTTTATATCTGTGATACGAATACCACAATAGATAAAATTTTGATTCCATCGTGGTTCTAAAGTGTTAGCTAAGGTTTTCGTTCGTCGTTTGCTCTTCTCGCTTTTGTCGGGTAGTAAGAATATTTTCGCGTACGGACACCGAGGGGATCCGTCGGAGCGAGGCGTCAGACCGCTCGCTGACACGACTGTGACGCACAGCTGAGTAGCCGTCACGTCAAAGTATATTTTGAGCTGTATAACAAAAAAATAATAATAATAAAAAGTTTTCTCGATTAGTGCTTGACACTAAAGCAAGGCTTAATTGTCTTGTTTCCCAACAAATATCGTATTTGTGAAAGCCGCTCACTGCGGATAGGCAATTTGACCTAGTTAAGTTCTTGTTACAAAAACCTCAATAAAAACGAGTAACTGGGATTGGAATTGCGCCAGATTAATAACATGGGCTCGCCCCTGGAACTTCGCCCGATTACAGTGACTGGCTCGCTCTCTTTAACATTTGGAACTTTGGCTACATTCGTTTGGAGTGGGGGAAGAGAATAATGGGAAGCAATTTTAATAAAACCGGGATAAACTCCTATATTTAGTTGAAGCCTTTTACTTAATATGTTGTCTTTATCCTTTTGCTTATGCGTGTGATGAGCCCAGAATATCGTGAACTATAAATGATAATTATCTAAATGAAATACAAATAAGAACATAAGGCTACAAGTTGTGTTGGCTCACCTGGATGCGTCCAGCAACGTTCGCGTTGTGGTGGTTGTACCGCGCGGGGCGGCGGCGCGAGTGCACGTCGGGCGAGCCCGGTGACGTCACGAGCACGCTCGGCTTCTCGCACCCTCCCATTACTTCCGTGTATACTTCTGCGAACGTAGAACAAACTTAACTCTTTACGGGAAAACGTTCTTGTGTACCTAGAGCTAATGTTTCCATATGGTTTCAAGTCTCAATTAGAATTGAAAATAAATCACGAAGTTTCGTTTCTTAGTAATGTCATTATCATTATTGCCTACCCTTTCCCCAACTATTGTGGTGCTGTCTAAGCGGACACAAGTTTTTTTTTTTTTTTTTAATTGAGATAAACTAGTGCTTGACTGCGATCCCACCTGATAGTAAGTAGCGATGCAACCTTTGATTGTGAGGCGCACTAGTTTATTAAGAGCCTATTCACTCTAGCCTTGAAGACACCCAAATTATAATCGGACGGGAAGACCGCAGTATTTCAAAATATTTTTTTTTTCTTTACAGGCATTATGTACCTGGTGTTTTACCTATTTTATCTTCACAATCCATTTGCTGGGTAATAAGAAATTTCTCGTTAGAGCCTCGTGAAATCGTGAAAAAAATAATAAATAAAAAAAGATAATTTTTGTCATTTAGTTCTTTATCGCTAGGTTCTTTCAGTGGCTAGACCCGCATGAAAGTCCGAAATTATATTAAAGTAAGTAATGTACTTCCGCATTTAACAGAATCGTATTGCCTAATGTAGTTCAGCAGTTACAGCATGATTGTTTGAGAAGCATCCAGACTTTCTCATTTATATTATTAGTAGTAGGAATCAAACATTTAAGCAAAATCAAAAAAGTTATTTTTTATTGCATGCAGTATGGGTACTTTGGGTAGGATGACAGCAGGACGAACATGTGCATCTTTAAGATGAGAGAAAAGGATAGGTTGAAGGACATTGTATGAATCTGATAGCCATCACCTGCATCATCTTATAGCAATTGTAGTGTAGGTATTAGGAGTTCCGCATGTCTTATATGCTGCGAGGGTACCTTTATGAGCTCTCCAAGGCATTGCAGGGTTTCGCGTGGAAGTGAGTGGTCGCGACACCACCAGCTCCACGTGCAGGTCGTGCTTACTGTCGGCCACTACCGCCGCTACCTCGTCCGCGCTCCGACCCTGGAGCGGCACGCCGTTCCATTGCAGCACTTCGTCACCTAAATATTACCGTAAATTGTGACCGTGAACAATTTTGAGTGTTGCGGAAAGATTTTGTTTATACACGGCAACTTCCATAAATCGGCACCATATTAGTGCCGAAAAACTATTCTCACCTATCCTAAGCTGTCCTTCCAGGTCAGCAATGGACCCTTTTTTTACTTTCTCCACCACTGCGACTCTCGTGCCGTCCGGCAACAGCTTTCCCCCCACCACTTTCAGGCCGAGGATAGCCGCCGACGAGTGCGAGCTACCTTCCACGACGCTCTTCCGCAGCACCATGTGTCCGATCATCCGCGTGCCGTCCGCTGACACCTGCCAGCTCAGCGGGAACTGTCCACAACACTATCACGTTAATCCGTTTGTCATCAACTTCACTAACGTTTAGAAAACTAAAGAGCTCTATTAATTATACATTTACTGTTTTAAAACTTGTACATTACAGGACAGTAATAGCTACTCCACGAAGCTGTAACACCGTGTAATTTACAAGGAAGTGCACACTCAACATAGATAGGATGTAATGCATGCTCGCCAATGCAATCATGCTACAGCCAACAATATCCGTCGAAATCAATATCGTCATAAACACGCTTCTATATTTGGTAATATATAAATGTTTAAAGTGGTCTAGATAGTCAAGAATTCTACTTATAAACCTTTTATGTAGAGTATGTAAAAGTTAGGTATCTATAAGGCCTAATTGTTGTACAGGTGAGAAAACGTGGATTTTATATTTGCTAGTCAAGTATGTAGAATGCAATAAAGACGTTTTTTAAAAACAAAATAACTAAATCAACTGTATCTGTAAACAACTCCCAGAAGTTATGCATTTTCAAACCGCAAACTGAACTAATAGATAAATGAATACTAATTGAAAGCAACTAACCGACACAAGTGAAGCGGTTTGTACCTTAGGGCAATCGCCTCTGTTAGAGTCTTCACTGGAGGTGAAGGTGCTAGAGGTATCGATGCCCGAGTCTTTGGTGGCGGAGTCCTGGCTGGTCTGGCGCTCGGGCTCCCAGCGCAGCGCGGCCCAGTCGTGCGGCGCACCGGACGCGTCGCGCCCTCCGCGCGGGAATGTCGCGGCGCCTTCGTGCCCATCAAAGCGAACGGTCTTTTTTCTCCGCTCAGTGAACCGTCTATTGTCTGAGGAGTCTTCCCACAAATAGGCACTCTTATACACAGCTCTATCTGGGCGCGGGCCCTCTTCTGGTGCGTACGGGCGCAGGTACGCTCCTTCGCCATCGTCACGGGCCCGCCACCGGCAATCGGTCACGGAATCGAAGCTACGTCCACCTGACGGCCCAGTCCTCGCCACGTCGTAGGGACCGCGAGCCTCCGCCTCGTAATCGGCCGGTGAATGATTAATCAAATTGTAATAATTGTTGGCAGCCACGTTGGCGCTACGCAGATGTGGGTGCCGAACTGGAGCACATGCCTCTAGTTGTCCTAAGAATGATATCGAATGAATAACAACATTTGCCTTTTGAAGGCATTTTGTCTTCGCCCGCGTCCGTTCTTGTTATAGACCACGCGAATGTACGCGCCCGGAACCAAAATTTGTTTATCTATCGGTTGACTTGTTTTCCAACTAATTCGAGTTTCCTATCTTATTATTTCTCAAAAACGGTATTTTGTAAGAAGGCTTATTATTAGTTTCATATGAATATTCACTAAAGTTAGCCTGCGTGTTTCTCCGGTTCAAAATAAAGTAATTGAAAGCGGTGATCATCACGCACAAGCGGAAAGAATGTGTCAAACTTATCCGAGTAAGACAGTAAAACAGCAACAATAAAATAAAGTACACGACCACAAACAATTCTAACGGATTTATAGTAAAAAATATGAACAAGTACACTTCTTTTCGCCCAAGCATGCGTTTGCTTGAACCATAAATTTAGCGCAGAAGCCTACTACAAAAATAAAATTTATTGTGTTTAGTACGAAGATAAAATACCGCAATTTTTGGTTCAAACAACAGAAAACTGTAAATTCAGAAGAGCATTTACTGATTAATCCTGGAATTTTAAAGAAAACATCTGGTAACACGCATATTATATTTTCAACAAATATAAAAACAAATTAATTGGTTTGGTTTCAAAAGAAATATGGAAAATGAGTGAATGCTCTTCTTAAGATAGGTATGAAGACGGGTGTCTTCGAAGAGATAGGACGTTATTAACAGCCATCACAATTGGTCCACCAGAGAAAGAAGTGTTATACGTAACAGGAATACTGATCATCACATCTAAACTTCAGCAATATAATTACAACGCATAATTAGATAAGTTCCCGACAAAACTCGCCCTCTCACCGATAAAAATTTATTCATTTTCTCGTTTAACATCGTCTGACGCTGGCTCCTGGAACTCTCGGAACTGCTCTTATCATTATTTGTACCTGCGAACAGGGGATGGCTGGTGAGGGCCACTCGTCGCCAGATCGCAGGCGCCAGGCGCATGTCTCGGGGCGGGCTGCTGGTATCGGGCGCGTACATAGGGCAATGTGCTAACAAGCGAAACGTACGCGGCGAACGATTACATGTACAGTACTAGTAATGCTCCAAACCTAGCACCACATCTCCTGTGTGCGAGGTTTGAAGCCTTAACACTTTGAAGTTCTCTGAAAATAAGACTGATTGAGCAAACAAGTGTTTATGTCTTGAATTGTAATAATATTCGGACTCTAAAATGTTACAATGGAACACGATTATAATTGACTACATGATTCAACGTGATGGAATACATATATGGATACAGATAAGTTTAGGTGCTCAACACTATCAGTTTCAGTGAGTTATATAATACTTAGATAACTAACAGTCACAATTACCTGAGGCTACTTAGATTAATGAACACCTCGCACGGAACACCTTAACTTTATCATTGCGTATAATGCCAGAGATGAACATGACAAACGTTATGTATACGGTCAAAGTACATGTACCTACTTGATGTATTTGTGGTGTAGTGTCTTGTGTAGGGTTCATAAACAAAATTAGCTTGGATGGAAGGGATCTTGTAGTGTTGCAAGTGAAGGGATCGGGTGACGGGTGTGAGGCCAGCGTGCATACTTACCGCGATCACGATACTCGTCGTTCTCATCGGAAACACACTCCGGAACTTCATCATCTGAAGAGGAAGACCGGGGCGGGAGGAGGGGGTGTGACGCTGGCGTGAGCGGCAACAACTGGGAGGGGGGAGGTACCCCCGACTCGACCACCCCGTATGCAGCCTTTTGTCTCGGGTGTACTAGGTGTGGGTGGGTTCTAGCTAATCCTTCAAGTTCTCCGTAACACCTCTGGTCCTGTTGACTGTATTGGCGTCGAAGAGCGCTGCCTGATCTTTGAAGTGGGAGATTTTCTTTCTCCGCGGCACTATGTGCCCTCTCTAGTTTCGGTCGTTTATCAAATGACCCGTCTGGCTGTGGCGGTAGACCCCGTAGATCATTTTCCATGCGCCATAGCATAGAATCCTGTCCAGCACTTTTGTGGATCCATTGTCCGGTTTTAGATAATAGTTCTTGTTTTTTGCGGCACAGTATACATACCCATATAACCTGTAACAACGGACACAAACATATATTGTGATTAGTATTAATTTGTTGCGGTGTTTCATATTCCTGTAGTTTAAAACACTTTTGAGTTTAGGTTTGAGTTATAGAATTATCGTATCTATGTAAATACAACATGTAACATAATAAACGCACATCCTGAAAGTAGTAAATCCAGAATCGGTTACTGAATCAGTTTCAGCTACTTTAAAACACATTTTTACCCTAAAAAATAAAAGCAACACTAGAGTATTTATGTATGTAGATACCTACCAATACCTATGCGCTACCCATTATAGTGCCTCAATGCCCAATTTTTATCTACAATAAGGATAACTACAAATTTCTTAAAAAAAAAACTACTTAATTGCATTTAAGTAAAATTTTAGTGCTTGTAACTTAATTTTGTAATTGGGCTACACAACTAATATTTAATTAGAGGTGTACGGTGTTTATTAAAAGTCTCAATAAATAATTTTCATAAACAGCAAAGTTATGAGCGTTTGTTAATATCCCAAAATTACACTCAATTTATAGATGTATTTACAGGCTATTTATTATGAACTAGCTAGCCCGGCGAGCTTCGTACCGCCTGACAGTCAATGAATAAATCTTTCGATGTAATCAACCGATTGCGATGAAACAAAGTCCAAGTAATACATATATCAAGTTACTCATAATTTAATGTATTAAAGTTATTTAAATCGATTTCGCACATTTTACGTGATGTGCGCACAACTAAAAACTTCTTTAGGTAGATTTATTATTATGTATAGAAGATTGAATGGCGACAAAAAAGGAAAAACACTGCGCATAGTATTTTCTAGTAGCAATTGTTATGAATGATTGATTGAATTATGAATTTACCAATTATGACAAACTTTGGTGGTAATTTTTTTTTTTACTTTTGACTACACAAATGTGATCAGTAACGGGTGCGAATAGAGCCTCATTTTTTTGTACTAATTAAAAAATAAGGGTATCAATTATTCCAGTTACATGTTATAGGTACCTATATAATCAAGAAAACAAAGTAGCACAGAATATATTTGAATTTGGATGCAAATTGGTCTACACATAGATCGAGGATACTATAATTAGTGATCGTTAACTACTTTACAACTATAGTTGACCTTGTTAGAACGTAGAGTGACTTTGCCTCCGCATCGGGCGCAGCAGCGGACTCGGCAGTAGTGGCAAGAGTGGCCGACGCCGTCTGCAAACTTGGTCTTGAGGCAAATGTGGCAGGTGGCCGCGAGCTCTACGCCTGCCGCGCGGTGCATCTCATTCCGGTTGCGGATCGTCTGCTCCAGCACCGTGACTTCATCTTGCTTACGTCTGTGGTAAATTTCAGTATTACAACCAATATGACTTTTTCATTATATGTGTTTTCTAAGTTTATCTTGGATATTAGTTTTAACAGCACGCTTGTTCAAATTCGGACTTAACGCTCTTTGAACAAGCGAGTTGATTTGTGCTTTTGTATGATAAGGGGCCCTCTACCCCGCAATCAGTCACTAACAGACTGGTAATAGGAACGGTTTTTTTGCCAAGCCCTGTCCAAAAATACGATCCTTTCCAACCACTGCAACTTCTGAAAGCCAGCACTAACAGAAAACTGTCACTGTAACTGTCAGAAAACTGTAACTGTCAGAAAAGCTCTGAGACAATGAAGCTTTACGAAGCCTAGAGAAACGATTGAACTGTCTTGAATCTCACAACGAAATCGAATTATCATTATTTAAATTCTGGGATGTTAATTATTTTATGTGTGTATAAAAGCCAAATACCACTTACCGATTAACTACGAAATCTCAGAAACTATAACACCTACAAATTTAAAATTGACCGGTAGATTGTTTAAAGGGTGTAAACACAACACACTAAGGAGATGAAACGTGGGCCCAAAGTTTGTATGGTGAAACCGACTTCCACGTGGGCGAAGCCGCTGGCAGAAGATAGTATCTAATAAATTGAAGAAGAGATAATTTAGTAAGGTGGAAACTACATCTATAGATATACTAGATTTTGCCCGCGCGGCTTCGCTCCCGCTCTTCCCTACTCCTCCCTACTATACCCTACTCTGCCCTACTCTACCCTATTCCACCCTGCCGTATCCTACTCTACCCTACCCTATCCTACTCTACCCTACTCTACCCTATCAAACTTCACATAAACCATCTACTAAATAGTCCGAACAAACCCTAAACATTTGGTTTTGATAGGTGAGCCTAGTTCTCGAGTTATAAAATTACAACGAAAAGTGGCATTGATTTTTATTTATATAGATAATTGTTGTCGTTTTATGAAGTGCAAGTATCTGAATCAACCTTATGTAGACAAACAATAATTTTTCCTTGTTTTTTTACCCGACTGCAAGTAGTGTTATATGTTTACCGCCCGTATCTTGTATGAATGGATGTGTGTAATAACCTCATATCATCCAAACCGCTAAACGTCTTGATAACCCAAGTGTTCTTAGATGCCTTAAAAAAAAACAACAAAACGACTGTGAGACGCTTTACTTTAGAGCAAAAAAAAAAATTGGGTACTGCAATATGGGTATCAAATTAAGAGGATTCTAAAATGCTAGATCATGGCCATATTAAAAAAAAAACAATAGGAAATGTGATATTATTTGGGGCAATCGTGTAAAAAAAATGTTATCAATTTTAAAGATATATCACCTCTGGGAATTAAGTTCCGTTCCCGCGGGGAAAATGAAAAGTAGCCTAAGTTACTCCTTGTACCTAACATACATAACTACCCATCAGTTGGGCACGCCATAATCATGATAGTAAGTCTCCTCTTTTTAGTAGTGGCTGGACATGCGTCACATATGTTCACCTTCCGCATGAGGCAGGTCCTTACCGAACGTGGTAAGTTCGGGAGGTTCCTGTACCAGATTTAGGCGGAAGAATCGCTTAGATATGTCACTATTGTGTGGACCTCACGGAGGACGCGGTGGAGGTGTGCCCTGCACGGTCAGAGCACCGCCGTGTCCACATCGGAGCAATCGGCGACGGTGACCTCATGCGCCGGGCCTTGGTCCAAGCAGATTTGGTTAGGAGCGAGGAGGAATGGGTGGCGGTCGAATCCTTCCGTATCATCCACATACTTAAGCCCCAGCCGCTGACACTCCGACCCCGACTACAAGCAGCTGAGAATCCGATCCCGACTACCAGCCACCGTAGGCGCGGGCTATATGTAGCTCGCAGTCCGGCCGACCAAATATTGTCCGGACCGAGCCCCATCAGAATCGGTCTAACCGTTTCGACAGATAACCAACCAAAAATAACAAAATTCACATTGCATATGCCTTTTAGTACACAAGTGTTTTTTTGATAAACGACTGTTCTGTCTGTTTGTGCAGAACAGTCGTTTTTTTGCGCGACTACAGAAAAGCCAAAAGAGAGCAATGGCAATGCAATGTATGTATGTATGTGAGTATGTTTATCTGTTCCCTCATAGCTCCTAATATCTACTAATCAGAACTTGACATAGGAGGTATCGTTAGAATCGTCTTAAAATCGTCCGTTGAACATAGGCTACGTGACGTCACAAAACTCGATATGGCGCCCTCTAGTGGACAAAAAGTTTTGTGTTAAAAAAATAAGATAAACGTCGTGTTTGGTATCATTTGAAAGGGCTTCAGTCGACGCAGCTGTTTCACTGCTTCACAAATGAACAGGAGTTTTATGTTAATTACCTAGTGCTTAATTTGGCAATTTAGCTTTTACAAATAAATATTATAGAAACACGATGCTTTAACACCAAAATTGTTTAAATAAAATAAAAAAGTAAAAAACTAAAACCTGACTAAGACAAAAAAAAAACACTGAAAAAGTATGAAACAAGATTTCCAGTTACCTTGTTTATTTTAGTACTTTTTATTTTCCCTAGTAAGGATCCTGAACTCCTGACTGTTGTAGTCAATAAGACGAATTTATACGATAGTTTTATTTTAAGTATTTAAATTAATGCAATTAGTTTGGTTTCTACGCTACTGGGCTGAAATTGTTTTTTTCTTTTTAGTTTTTATTTAAAGTTATTTTTTACGCAGTCGGATTTTATTTATTCTTTAGATATTTTTTTATAGAGACAAACCTATATAAAAATATCTAACCCAACCCAACCATTTGTAAACCCCGAAAGCCAGTCGCGGTCATCAGAAAAACACCGTGTGTATGTGAATGAAACATTTGTTTTCAATAACCTGATGTTATTGGACATGCGTTAAAGAAAAGAATCGCGATGACATCATTTGACATGAGCAAGCGTCACCAATATCGGTCTGATAGGCAGTCGCTCCATGTAAAACATAGGTTTTCAGTTCCACCTGGTTTTATTAGAAGCCGACCCCAAACTAGTTAGGAGATGGCTAGGAAGATGATGATGTATCACCGTCTACTAGGCTTTATGTGAAGAGACCTTTGGCTTTGGTGGCACTTGGACAATAAAAAGGATGGTACTTTAAAGTTAAATATATGTACAGCCAGGAATCAGAAGTGAAATCACACTGCACAAAAAAAAAGTCTCAAATTTCTTAGTAGAACAATGTCACTGGTGCACTATTTACTGCTTACTATAAATCAATTTTAGAATAGAGTGACCGTACGTTGTGTTGTGCATAATATTGCAGTATCCTCTTATAAATTATCCTAGAATATATCTTACAAATGGATAGCTATTACTCGTACTATTACAAAAACCAATTTGCAACCTAGTGGCCTTTAAGTCAAGAATGAATACCTACGTTATTTTTTGGCAAGCTGCCCCATCGTTGACCACATCATCGCTTACCATCAGGTGAGATAGTGGTCAAACGCAAGACTATCGATAGTAAAAAGGTTTTATTTAATACATAAGTAGGAACTCTTACTTATTTTTTCCTACAGTCTCTGTTTAGCCATCATCTCTAATTTCCCTCTTACTAGCTACAATTCTTTTTAACATTTTATCGATACCTACACGTCACACAAAATGAGAAGTTTTAACCTATATTTATTATGCTCTATGGTTATAACTTTCCCATTAGGATTTGAAAATGATTAAGATTTCGAAAATACAGGTATAAAAGTCAGCTGAATAAAATCCTGCCTACCTACTGCGGTTTATTAATTTATTGATTTTCATCTTTTAACAACATCAATATAACTTGAAAATGACAATACTAACCGAGTTAATAAAAAAAAAGCAGCATTAATAAGGAAAATCTACTGTAAAAATGATCTAAATGAAGCCCTGAATTCCAATGAAAGTGGTGTCTCAAAAATGTTTCTATTTTGGAAAACATCTCTATATTTTGCTTCCAATACATGCTGTTTCTACTTTTATATTATGTCTCTATATAATAAATATGTTATCCGAAATTTAAGCTATCTCGTTATGTAGGTCAAAAAGTAGGTCAGATAAATAAATTGCAATACTACGCTCTCTATGTAGGTAAGTTACCTGCTAGAGCATATTTTTGGCTGTTAATATTTTTCAGCATCACAATTCAACGAATTTGATTTAACACAACAACACACTGTTTTACCCGTTACGCACGTACATATCTTTGACTCGATAAAATAGATACCCCGTTGTGCAATATAACGCCTCACTCGATATCGATTATATTTAATCCGGAAAGAAAACGTCTCACAGTCGGTAAACAGGTATCGTGAGGGAGAAAAACGGACGTAATTGAATTATTGTATTATATATTATATTGATGCGTCATTAAATCCACTGCATGTTTAATGCGACACTTCACACGCGCGATAACAAGCCATAGGTATCTTTGCCATCGCGAAACTTAAGCACGAAGGAATTATGTAAAAGCTTTAGAGAAATATTGGAATAAAGCAAATGAAGCACCAATAAAACTGTTTATCTACGTCGATACAGAACCGTACTTGAGCACACGGCCTCGCACGAGATATATTTGTGTTCCACAGCAGGAACTGGACAGGATCAGACAACACAATAACGCCGATGACTATTCGCAGCGACGAATATGCATTAGTTGTTAAAATACCATCCAAGTAGAACAATGACTAGGGCTAGGATCACAGCACTTTCACGAATAACAGTGGTGCAGTACGTCGAAGTGGGTAGAGGGTGGCGTGGAGGGGGGGGGCGCGGACGCGGGGTCGCGGCACACCTCATGATCTCGTGCTCGCGCTGCTCCTCCTGGCGCTGCCGCATCATGACGCCCTCGATGATTGCGCGCTCCTCGGGCGTGAGGTGCGATAGGTCCGGCATGTCGGCCATGGCGCGGGGCCCTCGCGCGCGGGCCCGCCGCGTGCTGCGGTGCTGTGCCCGCGGCGCGAGCTCGGCGCCACTCCACTCGGAGGTTTATTTAATAATGCCGGGCGGGCCAATGGCGCGCCGCCGTGCTCTGACGTCAGCGTGGCTATTGATCGCGGCGACAGGGCGCGCCAGCCCGCCTCCCCCCCTCATTGTGCGCCCCGCGCCCCTCCGCCCCACGTACATGCGTGCGCATATCAACTATGCAACGATCTATGTACACATCTGTACTCACCAGCTGCTTACATCTAATTATTAACTCTGAGATTCAAATTTCGAGCCGGTATCGGTCCACACCTCCAAGCAATAGGTATAGCAGGTCGAGCAGGTATCTCATTGGACGTCTCAACTATACTTTTACTTTAAACATTTAATCTAAACGGTACCCGTGTAAGAGCTAAATTTAGCTACTAATCATACGACTTTGGCAGTTGAAGTCCGTCAAGGCAATGACTTGAGCGGCCGGTGAGCTTAGAACTAAATCCGTCGCCTACCTGAGCGTGGCGGTGAGTACCTAATATCAGAACAGTTGACAGTTACAAATATTGTTACAGAGAAATGAATAAAATCTTGAACTACGTATATATAATTATAGGTATATATAATGTGTTCATTCAGGGATATGAGACCCGCCAGAAACCGAAGTAGCGATAGCAGTAAGGTGTCGCCACTGTTCTAGTTCATCTCCAATCCAATAGATGCCACTATTACCTGTAAAAAGTTAAAAGTCGCAATGAAAACTTGAAGAAGAGTATACTGCTAAAACTCATATTGTTAATAAGTAATAAACACTTGAAATTTATCGTAGCAGGTAATCAGAGTCACGTAATGGATGGGGTGATGTAGTGTAGGCATCGATGTGTATCATTTTAGTAGCCGCGTAGACAATGATAGCTACGCCGTAGGCAACGATGTGTATTATCGTAGCAGGTGCGTAGACGACGATAGCTACGCCGTAGGTAGCAATCAGGAGCACCGTAGCGGGCGGGTAGACGACAGCAGTTACGCCGTAGGCACCAGTGTGGTGTACCGTACCAGAGGGGACGAAGGCTACGCCGTAGACGAGGTTCATACTCTTGAGAGTGTACTTTACTTAGTAAGTACGTAGGTGATGACAGCTGCGTCGTTGACGACGTTCATTCTCTTCAGGCTACACCGTAGTTAGTGCTTAGGTGATGGCAGCTACGTCTTAGATGATGTTTATTCTGTTCAGACTACACCATATTAAGTGCATAGGTGATGACAGCTACGTCGTAGACGACGTTTATTCTGTTCTGCCCCCCTAGCCAAGTTACAACCGTTTCGCTTACGTCGAACGCTTCGAGTTGACCTTGCCGCCAATTCTTTTGTTCTGACCACGTGACTGAGCGTTAAGACGACGCCATTCCCGTACATTTGAAGCTTTCTACAAGCGTTAACTATTGCAGATTAGCAACTTGGCTAGGGGTACAGACTACACCGTAGTAAGTGCGTAGGCGATGATAGCTACGTCGTAGACGACGTTCATTCTCTTCATGCTACACCGTAGTAAGTGCGTAGGTGATGACTGCTACGTCGTAGACGACGTTTATTCTGTTCAGACTACACCGTAGTAAGTGCGTAGGTGATGACTGCTACGTCGTAGATGACGATTATTCTGTTCAGACTACACCGTAGTAAGTGCGTAGGTGATGACTGCTACGTCGTAGACGACGTTTATTCTGTTCAGATTACACCGTAGTAAGTGCGTAGGTGATGACTGCTACGTCGTAGACGACGTTTATTCTGTTCAGACTACACCGTAGTAAGTGCGTAGGTGATGACTGCTATGTCGTAGACGCCGTTTATTCTCTTCATGCTACACCGTAGTAAGTGCGTAGGTGATGACTGCTACGTCGTAGACGACGTTTATTCTGTTCATGCTACACCGTAGTAAGTGCGTAGGTGATGACTGCTACGTCGTAGACGACGTTTATTCTTTTCATGCTACACCGTAGTAAGTGCGTAGGTGGTGACTGCTACGTTGTAGACGACGTTTATTCTCTTCATGCTACACCGTAGTAAGTGCGTAGGTGGTGACAGCTACGTCGTAAACGACGTTTATTCTGTTCAGATTCAGACTACACCGTAGTAAATGCGTAGGCAATGAAAGCTATGTTGTAGACGACGTTCATTCGCTTCAGACTACACCTTACCTTAGTAAATGTGTAGGTGATGATGGCTACGTCATAGACGACGTTCGTTTTATTCAGATTGCACCGTAGCAAGTGCATAGGTGAAAACAGCTACGCCGTAAACGACTTATATTCTATTCAGACTGCACCATAGTAAGTGCGTAGGTGATGATAGTTACGTCGTAGACGACGTTCATTTTCTTCAGACTGCACCGTAGTAAGTGCGTAGGTGATGATATCTACGTCATAGATCTTGTCGACGACGTGCATCCCCTTTAGGGCAGAGTCACACCGAAATGGCAGCGACGCGGCGAGCACTTTCAGTGTGAAATAATTTTAAACTGAATCTATATACTAGACCTGTATCGCTTGAATAACATGAATAGGTCGCGGTGCCACGAGCTGGCGCGCGCACGCCATGCGCGTCTTCTTTGCAGAGCCGGTCTCGGTGTTTAGAAAAGTCAATATGCTTTATCATGACACTCAAGACTTAAGTTTATACTAAATAGATTTTGAAATTCATATTTACTAATTAATATTATAAATGTGAAAGTTCTGCGAACAGACAACCGAACAACGGTTCGGTTGTTAATTCTAAAACACTTGCAACCTCTCTATGTTAAGAACATCATAAACAACAACTTTTGAATCATACGAAAATAAATATAAGTAAATTGTACGTTGTAAGTGAAGCGAAGCAAGCAATAGTACAATAGCGGAGGGGAGCGGATATCGTGCGCGGGAGACGTAGGTGGGTACCACAAAATACAGAGTTGAAATATGTTAAATAGAACAACGAAATCTTGAAGGTTGGTTTTTGGTAAATGTAGTATGTTTTGTAAAAAGTCATAGAACAAAAGTTGTTGTTTATGATGTTAGTAATTAGTAATTACAGTCCTGGGTTGTTAGAGTTTTACAAATAACCCTGTAGGTATATCCGCTTGGGTAAACCAGTGCCGGCGGCGCAACAGGGAGTAGGAGAAAGTAATTCTCCGGATGAGCGATTGGTATTCAACCACATACATTTTTGACGCTTACACGGTGTTATAAGAGGTATAAGCCATATCGACATTTATCCAAGCGGAAGAAGTTCCTGGGTAAGTCAGCTAGTGTAGTACAATAAAATTACTTTCTATTCGTTTAGTTCACTTTATTATCTGTGTTACGCTACGTTACAGATTGCACCAATGCGGAGACGGAGACGTGTGAGGCAGCGACGAGACATGTTGTAAACAACCAAAAGAATGAATTCATTTACAATTCTCGCCTTCGCACAGCTTCAGTGGAAACGGTTGAGCGAAGAGAAGGTGGGATGACTCATATGTTAACAACAAAACAAAAAAGGTGCGCAGTGCACAGAGTGCGGCGAGCTTATCATATCGGAGGCTTAGGAAAATTATTAATTTTGTGATCAATTTAATGATAAGTACTCGATTATATTTTGTTTGGACTCTTTTTCTAAAAAGTGAATATTTTTTTTATTCTTTTTGGAATAGTTACTTTTTAATAAGTTCTGGCTTTAAGTAAATATGGATATTTTTTGTGCGATAAATATTGAGATTTCAATTCAGACCATATTGTCTGAAAATATCGATTTGATATTTATTGCTATCTTAAGGTCCAACACTTGCCGCACGCTGTTCCACACAATTTTGGCGGATCCACCCTGGCTATTAAACATCTCTCATCTCCGCACGTTTTCGCTTCGAAGTCTGAACCTTAATAAAAACATTCACATTGCAAAATAAATTTAACATAAAAAAAAGTTAGTCACAATCCAAGGGCGGAGGTGTACATTCTCCCGGCAGATGGTTAACACAAGGGTTGTGGAACAAAGTTTTAATTCCTTTTCTACCCCATGGGAACCTCTTAGTTCGTCTTCGCATATATTCATAGTCACGACATTCACATTTCTGGAATGGTTCGTGTCCTAACGAATGAATAGCTTTAATGATTATAAGCGGGACACAAAGAAAGAAAAATAAGTTTCGGTATTTTCTCCAAACGTCCTTGCCAGGAAATCTTGGACAGCACGGATTAGGTGGGATACGTCCGGGTCGACAGTCGCACGGCGGACAGATGGGCCGGCACGGCGGACACGGGCACGGGGAGCAGGGGCAGCGCGGCGGCGGCCGCGGCGGGCAGCACGTATAATGTCTGATCGTCTTATGGAAACTATTCAACCCCATATTCACACACAGAATTTTTTAAATATTTATTTTTGCTGTTTTATATTTGATTACTCACATTTTATTTACGTAAAATTTTGTTATAACTATATGAAGACGGAAAATATGACTTTTCTTCGACAGATTTGCACCGTGACATAATGTAGTTTCTTCTAAATACATAATTGTCATATTTTTAGCAGATAGTAAAAACAGGTTCTTAGCAGACAGAATTAAATCGTAAAAAGTTTTAGACGGAAGGATATACATTGTTTTTCTTTAAGTCAAACGACTTGGGTAGTTATTAGGGTAAAATGAAATCTGATGTATTCAACAATGGTAAATATGGTGGTATGGTATCTATATATGGTAGTAAATATAATTATTTATATTTGTATTTTATAGGTATGTTTTTGTATGATGACATGTGTTTTAATACTACTTATGTAATGGTATCTAGTGCACCTACCACAATTGTCTCTGCATCACCCAAAGGTTGACTGGTAGAAAATGCCATAAGGCAACAAGTTCGCCTTTGTACTCTTTTGTGCATGAAGAATTAAATAAATAATGGTTCAGTAATCAAGGTTGATTATGAGATCTTGATCATTATTTACTATACAGGAACCTTAAAAAAAATATCGAATACAAGTATTTTTTAAATGATTAAATATTATACAAAATTCCCAAGTCGTTTGACTCTTTAGACAGACTATACACCGTTAAATTTTGATCGTTTTAATCCCGTGGTGGGTCGATCTGGAACGTGAAACACTATTGATTTGCAAGACAAAATTAAACAATAAAGTTCCTTTTTTCAAAACTCGTATTAATTTACGCATGTACGAAATTAATTTCTTTAAGAAAACCTCAGCTGAGCGAGTCCAATGACCTGTAGGTAATTTGTACGCATCGCCGACTACTAAAAAAAACAACATATTGGCAGATATAAGTCATAAGACATAATTATAATAGAAGGCGAGTACAATTTCGTTCACTATCAACAGATGTGCCAGAATTAAATGACTTGCCGAGGCTAACGGATAGAATTGATGCTATACTCTTGGTATATACCAAATAAAACAAGTGAGAAGCTACTACGGCGTTTATTCTTCTGAGCCATGTCTATAAGCTGTTTTCCAGAGTCATCACGAATCGTCTCGCGCGCAGGTTTTTAGCCTCCCGAACATGCGGGATTCCGAAAAGGCTTCAGCACCGTAGGCCATAAACATATGCTACGACAGGTTATACAGAAGACCGAGGAGTATAATATACCTCTCTGCCTGGCTCTTTGTGGACTACGAGAAATACTTTGATTCGATTAAGACCTGGGCTGTGCTGCAGTCTCTCCAACGGTGCCATATTGACTACCGGTACATCAAGGTGCTGAAATGTTTGTACAAAAACGCCACTATGCCAGTTCGACTTCAGGACCAGATCTTAGTCTTCCTGCCTCACACCTGAAGCAGAAGGAGGATTTTTCCTCCTTCTGCGAGTTGTGAGGCAAGAAGACGTCATTTCTCCGAAACTGTTCACGGCCGCAATGGAGGATGTCTTCAAGGTTCTGGACTGGAGTGGACTAGGCATTAATGTCAATGGCGAGTACATCACTCAGCTTCAGTTTGCCGAAGACATAGTAGTCATGGCTGAGACTACGGAAGAGCTCAGTACAACGCTCAATGACCTCAGTAGAGCTTCCAAAAGAGTGGGTCTTAAAATGGACATGGACATAACTAAAGTCATGATAAACGACCATGTAGCACACACTCCTATCAAGATCGGAAACTCTGTACTCGAAGTTGTGGACGATTACGTCTACCTCGGACAGACAATCCAGTTGGGTAAATTTAATTTCGAGAAAGAGGTCAACCGTCGAATCTAACTCGGCCGGGCAGCGTTCGGGAAGCTACGCGGTATCTTCTCATCCAACATACCACAGTGTCTCAAGACGAAAGTCTGCCAGTGAAGCCATGGTTCCGAAACGTGGTCGCTTACAATAGGCCTCATCAATAGGCCGAAAGCCACCTAAAGGGCAATGGAAAAGACTATGCTTGGCTTTTCCTTGTGTGATCGAATCAGAAATGAAGATATCCGCAGGAGAACCGAAAGGTTGCCGACATAGCACGAAAAATCCCCAAAAACTTAAGTGGCAATGGGCAGGGCACTTTGCTCGCAGAACGGATGGCCGTTGGGGCCTAAAGGTTCTAGATTGGCGACCGCGTACCGGAAGACGCAGCGCTGGAAGGCCTCCTACGAGGTGGACCAATGACCTGGTATAGGTTGCGGGAATCCGATGGATGTGGGACGCGCAGGATCGTTCATTGTGGCGACACTTAGGGGACGCCTTTGTCCAACAGTGGACGTCTGTCGGCTGATATGATATCTTTTTCTATTTATTTTTTACTACCTACCTACTATGATCATACGTTAGTATGCTTGTTAGTATGTATAATAGATTTGCCTAAAGCGCAAATCTATTATTCTTCTTAGGTGTAGCAGAGGTTTATTTCGTTCGGTCATTTAAGAAAATCCTATTGACGTTATTTCCCGTAACATTTCAATATAGATTTTTTATTAACGGCACTTACACTTCAAACTCAAAGAGCAGCCTGGGGGTTCATCCTAGACGTTCCTTGTAATAGTAAAAAATCTTCAGGACATTAGTTCCGATAAGAATCTAGGTACTTACTATATTTTTATTCTGGCACTTTCATTTTTGGGTACAAATTGAATGATGTCCTTTACAGATTGAAGTTTGCTGACGACGTTTAAACGTTAGTTATGCTTTTCTGAACTTGAAATAAATATTACGGATATTATAATTGGCAGCTGATTTTGTATGAGTAAGTACGATTTTTATTCAAAATATCAATAATTTGGACATCCATGTGCTTAAGGTGATGTAAGTGTGATAAATGATTGATGATAATCTGGCCAATCGACAGTTTCAGGGTTATCCATTATTTACGCCACAGCCTGTATATAAAAATTAATTCCTAGTATGTCCTTCGTCACGCCATCACGCGTGAACGGCTGGACTGATTTCGATAATTCTGTTTTGGTTGTGTTCGTTGTTGTGAGGAGAAAGTTCTTATAGAAAAAATTTTAGAGTTGTGTAGGGTAGAGAGAGTAGAGAAGGTTTGGGTAGGGTACAGTAAGGTGGAGCAGGGAAGAGCGGGAGCGAAGCCACGCGGGCAAAAGCTATATTTCCTATTAAATTATGCAAAATTAAAAAAAAAAACTAAATCGAATTTTACTATATTATTCCTCAACTCACAAAAAACAAATAAGTGCATTTGTTTCTTCACAAACAACTATTTTTTTCTTGAATAATTACAAAAAACAACGATGCAAGAATGTGAGGAATGGTATGACCAGTGACCACCAAAAGGACGCATTTTTCCCGCCATATTGCCAACATTCTAGTCCACGCTCTCTGATAATAACGCTACGAGTTCACTAGGTACTATAATAGTCCTAGGTAATATTTTTATTAATAAATTAAGGTTAAATTTTATTTAATAAGTTAGGTACATAAACTAGCTCATTTACTATGGGCCCTAAATTGTTTTTGGGAATTTCGATAAGGAGTTAATTGGACTACTACTTGTTTGTAGAATAGAATACAATACTTAAACTTTTTTGTTGTCCATTTGTCATAAATATGGCAACATGGTGTTAAATTCATGAAAGGATTTAAATATTACCCCATAACATTACTTACATATCCCTTCTTCTAATAATCATTAAGATATTACAACACCCTGTTCCCCTTTCCATTCTTAAAAATAAAAAATATAACACAGACTGAATTTATGTAAGGTTTTTACCTACCTAATCACTTCCTTTTTAGGGTTCCGTAGCCAAATAGCAAAAAACGAAACCCTTATAGATTCGTCATATCTGTCTGTCGCCATGTCGGTCTGTCTGTCTGTCTGTCTGTCTGTCCGTCCGTATGTCACAGCCACTTTTTTCCGAAACTATAAGAGCTATACTGTTGAAACTTGGTAAGTAGATGTATTCTGTGAACCGCATTAAGATTTTCACACAAAAAATAGATAAAAAGAATAAATTTTGGGGGTCGCCATACTTAGAACTAAAACACAAAATTTTTTTTCGTCAAACCCATACGTTTGGGGTATTTATAGATAGGTCTTTCAAAATGATATTGAGGTTTCTAATATCATTTTTTTCTAAATTGAATAGTTTACGCGAGAGACACTTCCAAAGTAGTAAAATGTGTCACCCCCCTGTAACTTCTAAAATAAGAGAATGATAAAACTAAAAAAAATATATGATGTAC
Source organism: Mythimna albipuncta (assembly GCA_929112965.1). NCBI lineage: Eukaryota > Metazoa > Arthropoda > Insecta > Lepidoptera > Noctuidae > Mythimna > Mythimna albipuncta. The sequence continues at coordinate 11,399,105 of OV815962.1, forward strand.
GTACATTACCATGCAAACTACCAACGAAAATTGGTTTGAACGAGATGTACGTAGTTTTTTTAATACGTCATAAATCTAAAAAAAATACAATATTATTAAAACATCGATCAAAGTACTATTAGAGATATATGTAAATAACTACAAGAACTTTTATATTATGTCACTTGCTGCTACGGAACCCTCCATGGGCGAGTTCGACTCGCACTTGGCCGGTTTAATTTCTTTAAAATATTAGAGCATCCTATTCCGCAGGGTTGAAAAATTACGGTTGGCATGAAACGGAACGCGGCTGTAATACCAAATTACCGGGAAGCCCCCCAAATTTGGGATTTTTTATAGTTATGGGTGGAGAATTGGAGAAAATATTTTAAGAGGATACGTGGAGGTTTTGGAGGATATGAGGATTTTATGAATATTTATTATTTATTATATTCTTGGATTTTTTTTTTGGTTTTGTTCTTAAAAAAATAATATGTTTGATGAAAAATATAATAAACGCGATCAAATCAAACCTCTAACTAATCTGCAAAAGCTGGCCCATACACACATGAAAGTGAAGTGCTGTGTACGATTATATCCTAGTCCTAGTGGCGCCTAAATTGTTGCGTCAATTCGCTCCACCACGAGCATCGTTCGCATCATGTTCGCATCCGTGTCTCGGTCTCGGTACTCTCACTCGCTTGCTAAGAAAGCAGGTTTTTACCGTTACTCACCATTATCGTCTGCTCAAAAGTAGTGTTATATTCAGTAATACAAACTTTGCTGAAATAGTGCTTTTTTTTCATTTGTTTCAATTTAAAATGAAACTGTTCCACCATTTGTGAGGGATTTTTTCTTCAAAACCTGAACTTTGGGAGGCTTTGGGAGAACTCGAGCCGGTCGGCTGGCAACACTTCCAGTGTGTTTGTTGTCAGACGTGACAATGACATTTCTTTGTAAACATTGATGAACAAATTGCTTTCAAGTATTTTGTATTCTGGATACGAACCCAGTGAATATCAATTAAAATAAAATACCTACCTACTGTTTATTTTTAAGTACCTACTGGATTTTATTTGGCTGCCTCGGAGTGAACGGAGGAAGTCAAATAATTTTAGAACGCGAAATTCTGTCTATAATGATTTACTGCCACTTCGAGAATGTTTTTGTAAGATAAGATATAATGGAAATGTAGGATTGGTCAACTGTTATCTTTTAAAAGTATTTGTGTAATGCGAAAAGTATGTTGATTTTTATATATTGTCAGTTTTCATAGTTATCGATGTGGAATCTACTGTATGCCTTATGTGAGTCGTACCTACATTATTTTTTAATTTAACTAAGTACTACTCGTTTATGTCAGAGCAGCCTGCATGGTGCCGATGGTGCGTAGTTATAAATAACCTTGAATAAGTTTGCCTTCAGTGCGGTGTGGTATCCCCTCCAATCGGCGTTAGTCAGCCGTCCCAAGGCCACTGCCCGGCGAGGCGGCGCCGGCGGCAAGTGATGTCATAAACATTCGGCTAGTATTTGTGTGTGGTCGCCGCCAAGACAAGCTTTTAAAGGTTTACATATTAATTTAATTGTTCCAGTTTTATTACTCTCGGTGTTAGAAGCTAACAATACCAGTGACAATATGGATTCCAAGGCCCTCTCCTCAGCTATTACCCAATTTTCTGCCAAGTTCTGTGTTGTAAGTATTCATAAGTGTGACACCTACCTATTGATTTTACTTGTACCTACTTAGATACTATTCGAAACTTCAAACTTAGTGAATTTCAAATATGGAAAAAGTATAAGTATTTAAATATTGATAGTCATACCAATTACAAATACTTTTAAGAATACATAAGTTTGGGAATATTTCCAGTTTTGTAGTTATTAATGCCTACCCACATTCATATGGATTATTTATATGAGGTCTAATGGCAACTATTGATTGTAACTATTTTACAATTGTTACAAATTTAATTGCACAGTATTATTTTAAGAGAACACATTATACAAGACAGGTCCAATTGTTTTGTGAAGATTCACAGGAAGTTTCATTCATGAAATAATTGATGAAGTTTTCCCCCACATCACCTAGTAAGTATATTATAATTTCCCAGATTTCCCTTTAGGGTCTAACCGGACCGACTGCATTTCAACTGCAATCCAACTGCAAATTGCAGTTTAAGTGCAGTTTGAATGCAGTTGACACGACTGCAATAGAACTGCACACCAACTGCATCATATAGCGACCCGCCTGCCCATCCGCCCGCGCTTTGTGCAGTTCGGATGCAGTCAGTGTGCAGTTCACACAACTGCAATCAGACTGCAAATTTGGTTTGCAGTTCTGTTGCAGTAGTGTCAACTGCATTCAAACTGCTATTTGCAGTTGGATTGCAGTTGAAATGCGGTCCGTCTGTTTATAGACCCTTACTGTCTTGGTTTAAAAAATCACCTGGACAGGCTGCATACCATTATTGGAGTAATTATAGTACCTATGGGTCAGTGGGTAGCCTTAGGGGCGGATAATGCGGAGTAATGCAAGATCAAGACCAAGAAGTAAATATTTTTTATAAGTATTAATTTCCCTATTCTACAATCCAATCACAGATTTGTTACTAGTTATTTATACTTATAAAACAATGTGTAGGTATACAATCTTTACATTTAATCAATTTCACATTAAGTGCTTCATATTTTTCTGACATGATAATGATAAATTCTGATAAACCTGTGATGCATTCTTGATAGCAAATGATTTATGTGGAATAATAAAACTTTTGAAATCAATAAACTGGTGTTTTCAAATTTGATTTAGTACTTTTTTACATTTTAGACTGCTAAAATAAACTGGAATGTTGGAATTGAATGGTTATTTATAGAGCTTTAGCCAAATTAAAATCAAGACATACTTCTCTTTGTCACATTCGTCATTTGCTTCTTGACAAATGTATTAATTTCATAGGAACTAGAAAAAGGCAAGAGTGTGGTGTCATCTCCGCTGTCTGCCGAGTTTCTCCTGGCTCTGCTGACTCTGGGTACCAGTGACCCAGCACATTCTGAGTTACTCAAAGCAATTGGAATCCCTGATGACAATGCCGTAAGTAGTTACAAAAAGTAAAAATATATAAAACCCATTCCATTCCCCCAAATATCACTTTTTGTTATCCCACTAATTAAAGTCTGAATGTTTGAATGATTGTTATCCAATCAGTCGTCAATGGCTGAATAGAATTCGATTTCTAAGATACAGTTAAACCACAGCATGGCTTAGGATACTTTTATCCTAGTAATATTTTCACACACTATCATTTTCAACATACATAAGCAATGCTACTAACAAAAACTGGGCAAGTGCGAGTCGGACTCGCGCACTGAGGGTTCCGTGCAAACTACAATTCAAGAGTGAGTTTTCAAGAGTTCTCGAATTTTTTTCCGAATTGCAATGTTTTTTTTTTTGCGACGTACGTAACAACAAATTTACTGTTTTCAGATTTTTTCCTATACCTGTGCTTAAGACCTTGCTTTGTGCCAAACAGGATTCTGGGTCAACGGGAGGGTACTTCCCGTACAACCCAATGAATTTCGATCTTTGAGAGTATCAAAATATACGTTTTTTTGCCACATAAACAACCGTATCTTTTTTATTTCTTATCTTAAAAGTTTAATTTTTTCGCAACTTGATGGAACCGCACACCTGAGTATATGGTTTTTTTTTAATTTCAACTCTATACCTCCACGGGTTCTCTAGATAAAGGGTCTTGACAGACAGCCAGACAGACAGACGGACGGACGGACAACAAAGTGATCCTATAAGGGTTCCGTTTTTCCTTTTGAGATACGGAACCCTAAAAACTAGTTTGTTCCAATAAATCTGCATGGTTTCTTACTTTCTAATGTTACATTATCCTTCCTTATGACATGATTCATAAATTAATTGTGAGTTCTGTCATACTCGTAATAAAAATATTCTATTGATTGGTCCTGAAACCGTCTAGATAGGGAAAAATTTATACATTCCACACTGGTGACTGGACTATTTTAGTTGACCATGCATGACTATATTTAAAACTAAATATGTGAACAATCATTGCTTTCTAATTAGTCATATTATGATATCTAAACAGACTAATGTTAACTATTGGCAAAAACAGATTTGTCATTAACACAGTCATCCAGAATTGTTGTTGATTGGGAGAGTTATCTTGCACAATGTTTATTAATGACGACTAATGTGCTATTTCAGATTCGTTCATCGTTCACCGAAGTTTCGTCCAAATTGAAGTCTTTGAAGGGAGTCACACTAAATGTAGCCAATAGGGTGTACGTACAGGAGGGTCCTTATGACCTAGAGCCTTCACTGAAAGAAGATGCTATCAAAGTGTTTGATGCTGCTATAGAGAAGTTGGACTTCAATACTGGGGCAGATGCTGTTAATGTCATCAACAAATGGGTAGGTAGTTGTATTATAATAAATATATCACTAACACTATACTGCATACTTAGTATTTGAGAAAGAAAGATAATGAACTTATTGGTTTGTTATTTCAGGTTGAAAGCCAGACCAATGACAAGATCAAAGATCTACTCAGCTCAGACAGTGTGGATAGTAACACTCGTTTAGTACTTATAAATGCTCTCTACTTCAAAGTAAGTCTTATTTGCACATCATTTTCAGCATGATTGATACATAGTTTTCGTACTAAATATGTAGTAACTAATATTGGTTTCTAGGGTACCTGGAAGAAGCAGTTTGATCCTGCTAACACCATAGAACAACCATTCCACATCACTGTTGACTCCTCAGTGAATGTGCCCATGATGTACTTAGAGGATGAATTTTCGTACGGTGTGAGCGACGACCTTCAAGCCCAGGTATAAATTTAGACGAGACTAAGAACGCGCCGATATGTGCAATGTAATTCACAGTTGTTATGCTAGTTTTAAAAATAAAAGATAACGTAAACACTCGGTATTCAGAATAATATTTATGATTATCGATTTCGCAAATACGATGTTTCAAGCTTTGCCAACAATACTATATGATGACAAAATTATCATATTGCATTAATTATGATTATTTGAATTTTTCGAATGCACGAAAAAAAAAATTCATTCTTTGAGGAAAATTATTAGTTGCTCTTGAACCCGTTTTTGACTTCTACCGACTCATAATAAATTATACTAGCTTTTGCCGGCAATTTCGTCCTCGTGAATGTCATGACAAGACGTCGAAGCCAGATAAAAAGTTCCTAGCCTATTCGTCCACACACGTCCTATTCCGCACATAATTTAATTAAAAATCGAATGAATAGTGAAAGCATAACAGACAGACAGACAGACAGTTACTTTCACGTTTATAATATTAAGTAGGTACATATCATAGATATCCAGTACATATGGTATAGGTAGGTTATAATAGTTTTTTTTTTCGTATTTCAGCTGTTGGAAATGCATTATGTAGGTGGAGAGGCGTCGATGCTCGTCGTGTTACCGAATGAAATAGACGGTCTTGATGGTGTGTTGTCCAAACTGGCGTCTGGATTTGATCTCATGTCGGAGGTGGATAAGATGCACAGAACCAAAGTACAAGTAACTATCCCCAAGTTCAAGATCGAAACTGAAATCGATCTGACGGAACTGCTGCCTAAGGTTGGTTTTCATTTGATACAGCTACAATTTTTCTGGCTTTTTCTTTTACTCAACTCCTATTATGTCGTGGAGTCACGTAACCTATAACCTTCCTCAAGACTGGAGGTTATCAAATGCAAAAAGAATTTTTCAAATGACGGTAATTAGAATTACAGATATTAGCGTGATTAAAAAAAACACAAATCTCTTTAGCCTTGTTATAATGTAAGCATAGATTTACTGTAATCGTTCTGTAGGATGCGTCACACTTTACTTGGAATATTTAATAGTCACATTTTTTGTGACAACAGCTTATCAGGGATTAGTGAAGGTCAAGTTTCATTGTCCACGTCTGACTAGGTTATTAGGTATATAGACTATAGAGTATCTGCTTCGCATTGGACATGACGCGGTTTTTTTAGATAACGTCTTTAAATTATGGAGTCGGTAATACTGAATTGTTTATTCTAGCTTGGAATAAAAGCAATCTTCAACAGAGAAAATTCGGGTCTGACCAAGGTTTTGAATGTGCCGGAACTTCTGTTTGTGTCGAAGGCAGTACAGAAAGCCTTCATTGAAGTGAACGAGGAAGGCGCGGAGGCGGCCGCAGCTACCGGTAAGCGACGTTGTATTTACAATCCTTCATGTCTTAATACGTACTTACTATAGGTTTTTTAGGGTTCCGTAGCCAAATGGCAAAAAACGGAACCCTTATAGATTCGTCATGTCTGTCTGTCTGTCTGTCTGTCTGTCTGTCTGTCTGTCTGTCTGTCTGTCTGTCTGTCTGTCTGTCTGTCCGTCCGTCCGTATGTCACAGCCACTTTTTTCCGAAACTATAAGAGCTATACTGTTGAAACTTTGTAAGTAGATGTATTCTGTGAACCGCATTAAGATTTTCACACAAAAATAGAAAAAAAGCAATAAATTTTGGGGGTACTTAGAACTGAAACTCAAAAAAATTTTTTTCATCAAACCCATACGTGTGGGGTATCTATGGATAGGTCTTCAAAAATGATACTGAGGTTTATAACATCATTTTTTTCTAAACTGAATAGTTTGAGCGAGAGACACTTCCAAAGTGGTAAAATGTGTGTCCCCCCCCCCTCTAACTTCTAAATTAAGAGAATGATAAAACTAAAAAAAATATATGATGTACATAACTATAAAAACTACCAACGAAAATTGGTTTGAACGAAATCTAGTAAGTAGTTTTTTTTTAATGCGTCATAAATCGAAAAAAATACACTATTATTAAAACATCGATCAAAGTTACAACACATTACAAGAACTTTTATATTATGTTACTTGCTGCTACGGAACCCTTCATGGGCGAGTCCGACTCGCACTTGGCCGGTTTTTTATCCCTAATTTGGTTACTAACACGAAATTTATTTTGAAATTACTTAACATCGGTAAAAGATAATATGATAGCACTGATCCGATAATATGATGATTGATTACATTGATTGACTGAACAAACATTCCATGATTGATTAGTGACTGGGTCCACAGGATTTTATTTATTGTTTTTTTTTTTGAAGTTATAAATATTATAAGATAATGTAATATTATTTGACACTGGTTAATACACTTTTAATATAATGGAATAAATTGGGTTCAAACAACATCCACCAATTCGCACTGGGCCCGCATAACGGGTTACGGCCCATTTTCTCCTAGAGAAGAGGCCTGCGTCCCAGCCGTGGGGATGTTATAAGGCTGGTTATGTTTTTTTCATACTAGAACTTATGTTGAATATAAAATTATTTTATATGACATAAGCACGATACACTGGAATCATAATGACTTTCAATTAATTATTATATTAACTTAATGACCGGCACTTTCCTTTTTCGTTTCTACTTTGCAATTGCAATTTAGCTTCACTTTTCTTGGACTGACCGACATTTGACTATTCAAAAGTGCCTGTAAATGGTCTATTTGAAATAAACGCTTTGATTTGATTTGATTTGATTTGATTTGATTTCTACTAACTCTCAATCTCAATGCACAAAGTTCTAAAGTAGAACATTGTTTTTTTTTTATCAATCAACAACCCTAAATTGTCTGCCTAAAACATACTTCCGCCTTGTAATGTGCCGTATTAGTTTGTTATGTGTTGTGGGTAAATGCTAATGTTGGGCTGTGGCGTCGTGATGTCTTGGCTCGTTTGACTGTGTGGTGTGGGGTGTGCACTGTGCAGCGAAGGAGACGCGCAGCCGTCGCTCCATGCGGACAATGTTCGTGGCGGACGTGCCGGCGCTGTGGCTGGTGTGCGCGGCGCGCCGCGTGCTCGTGGCCGCCAGCTACCGGCCCGCGGCGCGCGCGCCGACGCGAGATGAACTATAGTGGTGTGTGTGGCGCAGGCATGGTGATAATGCTGCGCTGCGCCCGCCCGCCGGCGCCGCGCTTCCGCGCTGACCGGCCGTTCCTCTACATCCTCCTCGGCAACAGCCGCACTCCGCTCTTCGTCGGAGCATACCGTGGCAACAACTAGCGCGTGCACCCGTACGAGTAGCAACACTACAAATTCACTCCGACCTAAGCAGTGCGTGGCACAAATCACTCAAAATTTTATCATTCCCGATGTTGTCTATAACCGATTTGCAATAAGAACCCCTCTGATGTATCTGTAGTCATGTAAAACACTGGCTAAGTCTCTGAAATTAAGGTTATCCAACATGAAGATGACAAAACTACAACAAATGAAAACACTGGTAATGTTCATTGATATGAACAACTTTTAATATGGCCAACTCAAATCCCGAAAAAAAATCAGCTAGCCATTACATTTTGTCGAGTTATCTATAGGTGAGGCAAGTGCATGGGGTAGTTGAGTTTTTGATGATAACATCACTAGATCTTAGCGTATATTTGTGGTCTCATTTAGACCTTGGTGGACCGTTGTACGTGTCCTCACCAGGACACAATTACAATATCCGTTACAGACAGCATTTCGGTTTGATTATTATATTAACACATACACGGTGTTAAGAAACAAATTAATCTTTTTGTAAGTTCTTTTCCAATTCAAGTGACAGAGAAAAAGTCTACAAAAACGTACCGTTAAATTAGTTAACACCGTGTATAATAAATTTAAAATGGTTAACCTTACTCAAAAGTATTATAAATTTGTTGTGTGATGTTACAAAATAAGATTTTTATTAAACCATTAACTTCTTTTTTGTTTTTTTCCTTATGAAAAGATATTTGAGTGGCTATCAAGATACGGACAGCGTCATCAACTGGATACCCCATTTTTTGAGAGTTTTTTTTTATTGCTGATGATAGGCTCGTGCTTGACTCTCATTAGATTTTTCAAGAGGTATTTTAATGTGAGTATTCAATGGATGCAGCTGTCTGTACTATTGACAGCGACGCTCTCGTAGGTACACCTCAGTTAAATATATAACAAAACGGTCACTGCCACCTAATTCATCGTAATTCATGTCACACAATATCACCAAGCGCAACCGTACAACACAAATCAATAATAATAAACACAATACAGTCAATACCATACTTTTAAAATACAATTATTTATTCTTTTTGACTGATTACTTAACAAACCTGTTCGATAATAGTAGAATGGTGAAAAAATTTGACAAACCCTTTCTTTGAAGAGTTCCCTACTTGCGACTGTTAAAGCCTTGCCGTTTATTTAGCAACGCGTACCTATCACATTTGTTCTATGGGAGATTGTTTCTTTGTCATGAAACAATCAGGTTATATTTTTAAAATTCCAGTTTACAGATGTACTGGTTTTTTTAAAACTTGTTAATGTGAGCCAGCCACAACACTTTTTGTAGTTTATTTCATCACCACTGCTCTCAAAACGGTGAAGGCTTGAGGAAACCGGCATGTCCTAAAACCAAAAATTCGAAAGACATGTGATATTCACCAACCCGTACTGGACCCGCGTGGTAGATTACGGTCCGTTCCCTCTCCCAAAGAGGAGGCCTAACTCCCAGCAGTGATTATTTTTATGCTAACCATATTATTGAAGTGTGTTAAAATATTTATTTCAGTAATGACCATAGAGTATTGCTCGATCGAACCCGAACCCGACCGAAAAATCTTCATCGCTAACCGGCCATCAATCCTCGCAAACGGACTTGTTCACTTCATTTCCTTGTACCGAAAGTGAAGAGTCGTACCTACTGTTGGTTCAATTAAGTTTCTCGAAATTTTGATACCTACCTACATGATCTGAAAACGGAAAATTTAATTGAATAACCGGTGTCTTTTCCATTGGTCAGTTTCTTTGATTTTTATTTTTTTTTAACCGACTTCAAAAAGGAGGAGGTTCTATGTTCGGCTGAATGTATGTTTTTTTTGTCCATACATAATACCTTCGACGTAAGTTGAGCACCTCGGCACGTTTCTTGTCAATTTAACTGCTTTTGGGCCTGCGCACACCATTTTTTTTATATACGAAGTTGACGCGCTTTTGTAGCGACACAGACGCGATACGCACGCGAGTGAGACGCAGCCTGTAGACCCATAGGCCTCTGCCTCGAATCTTGCGGACAGCGGGGCGGCGGCGGCGGCGGCGCGGGAGCGGAGCGGGTAACGCATACCCGTTCTCGAAACCAGCGGGCAGATCGCGCGGCACTATAGCGGCGTAGTGTTGTGTTCATGGTTGTGTCGTCGAGGTATTTGTTTTTATTCGCGGACAAAATGTCTGTTGTTCAGACATTTTTTTATTCAAATTTATTCCTAACGCCCGATTTATTGTGGGCAAAAGAAGTGAATCCCTCCCTACTATATGGCAAAAAAAAAGTAAAGACGAGTTTTATAGAAATTATGAAGAACAGAGACAATGTCCTGACAAATTCTACGACTAAAATAAATTGCACAACTCTGCAATGCAGACGCGCAGGCGGTCACCGCTTGACTGGAGCACACCGCTCGTTGCCCGCCCCTGCGCCGCTGCCGCGCCGCTGTTTTCGAGAATCGGTTTATTTGATTTTACGCATTAGATCCTACAGCTCCTGCGCCACCGCCGCCGCCGCCCCGTTGCCCGCAAGATTCGAGCCAGAGGCCACGCCGTCGACTCACGTTTCTAAAACGCCCGTCAAAAAGGCGTTTAAAAATCGTGGTGTGCACGGGCCCTAAGCATAATTATCATGTAATTGCGCATGTTTTTCTTGTTCTTTTTACTTTCATGGTGATTGATTTTTATCTATAATATTTTTTTTTTTTGTTGCCTACCGTAGAAAGGAAGCTTAACCTAAACCTGAGATAGTTATAAAGGGTGATCCAGTTCCAGGTTACTTTTTTTATTGTTGATAGGCTCGCGTTTGACCACCATCTCGCCTGATGGTAAACCATGATGTGGTCGACGATGGAGCTCGCTTGCCTAGAAGTATTCACTCTTGACTTAAAGACCCCTAAGTTGTTATCAAGAAACAGACTCCGGCACGAAATTCCATTTCTTACTGTACCATAGGTATCATGCCATATTTTCCAAGTTATTATTTTAGACCATCAAGATCTCTATATTCTGCTCATGGTCGTTTTCGACGTTTTTATTCGTCGATTTAGATATCTCAGCAATTATTTGAGCTATAGATTTGTTGCTATAGACGCCTAAGAAGACGCTTCTTAAAATATTTACAGCAACAAACTCACAGGCGCTGAAAGTTATATCGCCGGCAAAATGATCGAATTTAACGTATCGGTATCGACCGACCGTACTCGAGTTAATCTTTCTGAATAGAAATACTGAACAATTTTAGCGCGTTGAGGGATAGTTTTAAGGTCAAACATGGGAACTTGGAATGGGATCACCTATAAAATTAGATAATAATGCATGTACAACTTGGTATTTTTTCTTGGTGGATAAGATTTCTGTTGTTCGGTTTTATTGACTGTATTTACTTTATTTTTTTTGTCCAAAAGTATATCATAACTATTAATTTCATGCACGTGATCATTTCTCATTTTTATCTTATAGGTACCTATGCATGAAAAAGTCGGAATGGGATAAGGGCAGGAAGGTGATGTTTCTTCAAGATGAACAGTCATCATCATACAAAGTGAAAACTATATTGCTGTAAGATATCACCAGATGTGATATAAGAATAAAATAAATCATTTTATTTCAGGTAACAGTGTCTATATCACAAATACCTATCTGACTAACATTCATAACTATGTAATACATTATTTTGTTAACAAAGGGCCTGCTTTGTGAATGAAAATTCAGGCTACTAGTTTTATAAAATAAATAGGTAACGAAATTATGGGGGGTCGAAAAAGGCCTGAACTGTTTCGAGAAAAGGAGGGGTACTGCCTTGTCTAGGGGGTCGAAAAAGGCCTGAACTGTTTCGAGAAAAGGAGGGGTACTGCCTTGTCTCCTAATTTAGAACTATGTTTTATCACTTCGCACTTGTTTTGGTACTGTCCTTTGTTATCACCTGAGCTTGTTTTTGTGTTAAACCGGCACTGCGTATAAAAATATGAAGAGAACTCTTCATCTAAACTGCATGGTCAATTGCATATTGTACTTTGACACAAGATGCACTCTAGAATATTAAGTACCTATTTCTAAGTAGATACATACTCTACTTATTGCAAGAGACTAATCCAGTAATGCCTTGCGTTTTTGTCACCTTGTCGATTTTCTGAAGAAGATGAGCTGATGTTACATTACCTGAAATGTTAAAATAACATCTTTTTTGTTTTAATTTTGGACTTATTATCCATTTGATTAATTTTTAGATATGTTTGTGATTAAGGGATACATTGATGTCTGTGCTCGACTGCTTTTTGTTTCGCTTAAACCATTGAATTCTCATGCATATGGGTATCGTTGTTCATTCTAAAAGCTCGTAATGCATCTTGTATAATTATATTTCAGCATTTGGCATCGCCTTCTGTTCTGCGATGTTGAACGAGCCCCCCGTCCCCCGCTTCACCGCAGACCGGCCCTTCCTAGTGTCAGTCGTCGTTGGAAAGGTTCCTCATTTCATGGCGTCGTACTGTGGCGACAAACAATGATTGACACCATGACTTTTGGCTCTTTATGTGATAATATGCACCAATGTACCTACACGTTAAATTAAAACTTTGCTAAATTCATCTCTGGTTTTGATTCTTATGGTTTTATCCCTAGACTGGACTGTCTACTAGACCTAGATGTAATATTGGTGCATCTAAACTGCCAAACGGCTGTCATTGTCTATTGTTCAAACTACAAGAAGACTTTTCCGTTTTCCTCTCACCAAATTCTTTCATTCGATATCCATGTCATGAATAAAAATAATTTAATAGCCTGCCTTTATTGGAAGTCTGTCGTACTCGATTTAAAATGATGGCACATCACTAACCGTGCATTGAAATATTAGCTCAATCGGTTGGAGATAATTGCTCTACAATTCAGCTGCAAGAATTGACCCATACTTAGGTAATTATCTAACTAATAAGACGGGTTAAATAAAATCTTTTGATTATTGTCTATCCAATAGAACCTACCTCTAACATAACTAGAGTAAATAATTACTTTATTTATTTAAACCTATACCTTTTATATAGATAAAAGGTTAGAAGAATATTGTGGCATATTATACTTCTTAGTACCTTTGTACAATAAGATTATGTAAGTAATAAAATACATTTCGCCTTCGTTTTCGAAATAATTTTGTTCTTGAGACCCGTCGTAGTAAATTTATACATTACAATTTGAGTTACGAAAGATTTTTTTTAATTATATGAGGGAGAAATAGATTAGTTAGGTTGGCAACATTAAGAACGCCCCGAGCTACGCGCCAACTTATCTTGCGCTAGCTCTAGTAGGCACGTGACACTAAAGAAATCAAAAACAATAGAAATAGGTTGTAATTGAATGCTTTTATTAAATAATCTCGTTAACTGAATGCGGTTAGCTATTGCTTCTGCCTTTGTTGGGTTTTTGACGTAAGTTTTTTGTTGTTTATAATGTCGCCCGAAAATGTAGTCTTGGAATCTGTGTTAGCATACATGACATACCCTAATTGTCTATGTTCTTTATTCCAGCAATGGGAATTGCACTGTTTTCTGCCATGGTGGATCTGACGCCGGTGCCTAGCTTCGTGGCTGACCGGCCCTTCCTAGCAGCCATCCTCGTTGAAAGAACTCCTCACTTCTTTGCAGCATTCAGTGGAAACGAAGATTGAGAAAGAACTACTGCTAATGTACCATATTTAAACACCAAATGTATTTTTTCCCGACTAGGTACGGAAAAGCCAAAGGAGGGTTATGATTTTTTATTGTTATAGTGTACCTACTTTATTTAAAATAAGAAGAACTAACTTCACATTAATGGATTAATAAAATTGGATAATTTCTTTAAAAAAATCATCTTGGTTTGTTTTTTTTTCCTTGTTTTGTCTTCAATACTCAACAGCTTACAGACTAACGAGATACCGGTTACTTACCTACTCCACTCACTACTACAGTACAGACAGCAGCATCAATTGGATATCCCCCTTTCTTATTAAAATCCTTAAGAAAAGGAGGTAACCAGTTGATGATGCTACCCGTACCGGTCGTACCTACCAGCAGGTGTGTTATTTAGAAAAAGACTGATCGAATTCCAGTCTAAGAATAATACTTTTACTCTTGGAGAAAGGTAAAAAACCTACTACACAATCCATTCTTCGTGCAAGCAAGATACACTGAACAAATGTTTTTTTTTTAAGAAATTGTCTGTTGGATACTTTTATTTGCGCACAACGTTTAAAACTAAATAATAATAATAAAAAACTACAATAATAAAAAAAATAGTACCTTTATAGACTATAATCTGTGTAATGTCATAAGGCCTATCGCCTACATCAACAAATGATAGGTACCTATTTAAAATAATCAACAACGTAGCGCTGGTATCCTGTTAGGAGTTCTTTTTTTTTATGGTGGGAAAAAATCATCCATGAACCATGACCGGTGAAGACTTGCGTCATACGGAAGGTAAGGAAGCCGTGAGGTCTTTCCAGCCACGCTTCAAAGAGGGGACTTACCGCCATGATTGTGGCGTGTCCAGCACTGGGTTGCGATAGTCGTTGACGCCATTTCACCATGAGATCCCGCCGAAGCTCTGTCCGCCATGCCGTGATCTGTCGCGGCAGCGGACTTTCACCCCGGCGTTGCATCTCCACGCGCATACCGTGCATGTGTGCAAGGACTGTTGCCTCCAGATCCCACGGTGGTAGGCCAGCCATAGGCGCTTCGCGGGAGACCGTGCAGTATCCCAGCACCATCCTTATTGCCATGACCTTCTGGTAGGAGTTCAGCATGGCCGCCGGTTGCGTTTTCATCCTGATAGGGCTCGGAAATGATTAAAGAACTTGTCCCGCTCTGGGTGGAGGGAGAGGGCGAGTCTTTCTGGCTAAAAGTCACCTGTGCTCCGTCAGTTACCCTTTATTTATTATATACTTTATTGTACATACCAAATATAACAAAGAAAAACTTATATCTAAAACACGTACAATGGGCGGCCTTATCGCATTCCGCGATCTCTTCCAGGCAACCTAGAATAGACAGTAATTGTCAGAACATGATATGGGGCTGTCATAAGTTCACTATTAATATTATTTTAAAATTAATTACATTTATTATAATAAATTGATAGATACACAGATACATACATATGCAATATAATACATACATACCAAATAATAATATATGAGCAATCATAAGAAAGGACGACTTTCGAATAATCACAGCGACAAGTAGTGATCCTTAACAAGTCTCTGGAAGGCAGGCAACGATTGAGCGCAAGGCCACGGTAACTCTTTTGTACCTACATTCCCACAGCCCAGGCCGCAGCGAGCTACCAGGACGTATTGACCCTAACGATAACGCCTCTATTTTGTAAGAGCGAAGCGAGTGTAATAATATTTTTCGAGGAAGGTCCTTGTAACTAAATAAAAACTAACGAGCAATAATCCTTAAAACACCTACACCCGAGAGCTATTTGAATGCCGTGACCGTAATCACACTTGACCTCACTGACCTAATTATGACTGGACACAAAATTACTCAGTTCGGTAAGGTCGCCACAAATAGGTTTTTGTAGATTCATCAGTTAATATTTTTTCAATACACTTACTCCAAAAGTCGCTCTTATTCCACCGCTTTTAGGCACGCAATACACCTTTTCGCAGTAGTGCAGATAAGTGCGCGTGCTCTCCACCGTCACAATGGCTGGGCGCGTCGGCCCCCACGAGTCGCCGGTCAACCCCCGTGTTCATTTCTTCGTAAGTGTATTGAAAAAAGTCGTGTGATACACGTGCTTTGTCACTGCAGCCCTCTGCTCCATAACACACTCGTTTACGGCTTGTTCGAATTCCACCTCGGTCGCAATGACAAACTTTCTGCACTTGTAGCAAAATGCGCTATTTTAATCTGTGGGGATCGAACTTAGAGCAGAAATATGAAACAATGATACTCGTACATTCTAACTTCCAGAGGAAAACTTATCTAAATAGGTATCTAAAATATATAAAAGAATTACTCCGTAACTTTTATATTGATTTAAAACATGTTTGCAGCGCAAGGCATACAGAGATTATGTGAAGAAAGTGACGATATGTGGTTCGTCGGTGACCATCCATTATTGTTCTTTGTAACTCGAAAGAAGTACTCAATATTTTTGGTTTCTTATAGAGGTGAAGCTGAAGATGACGAGAGGTAGTAGAGGTACCTATATCTAACTTTTAACTAAATAGTGTATAGTAAGAGCTTAGAGCATTAAACCTATAAGGTAAGAAGTAATGCTATCTGAATAGGGATTACATTATGTCTGTTATGCTCCTCCAAAAGTCCAAAAATCCAGGCTGAACGCAAAGGCCAACTGAACGAAGAAGGGTTTTAGTCGGTCTAACTCTCCCTCTCGCTCTACCCAGTGTAGGGACAAGACTTATTTAACAATTTCTCATCTCAAAAAATAAGAACCCGAAGCCCGAGAACCGAACCTTGGACTACACGCCTACAGGCGTTTGTCACCACATCAACGGCAGCACACGGACGATATATTTAGAAGTTTAGTTGTTGTGATTATGCTCCTACCATCGTTGCACTTATGCAGAGGCATGCAGTCAAGTGTGACAGACGGGTAGGTATAGGGTATTATTATTTGAAATTGGTGCAATATCTAGAAACTCATTAAATTAATGACCGTGGTACTGGTAGGTAAGAACTTGATCGCAGGATCAGTAATGATTAAATAGGTAGTTAGTTAAATACGCAGAACATTTTGTCGAATAAACGTTTTTAAGGTAGGCACCCACCAGAGAGGAACGAGAAGAGTCTATCTAGTGGCCGTTGCGCTGTCCGTGAGCTGCCTAGGTAAAAATTATAAATAAATTATTTTAGGAAAAATAGGTGACTGAAAAATAACCCTAAATAATCTACCCACTTATATGAGCTTAGTCTCAAAACGTATCTTTCGCAAAATGTCTACTGGTCGTAAAATGTCTCTATCTCATAATTACCATTTCGGAGAATGACTCTTTCTTAGGGCTATATTTCACCGTGATCAGTTGCATGGCGGCGTGACCAGTTGCGCCGCCATGGTGTCCCGATGAAATATAGCCCTAAGCTACCATCATCAGTTCTAGACACCATAAAGATACCAGAGTGGTCACATGTCCGAGGTGGTCACGCCACCAAACTGTAGCCCGATTCACGTAATCAAAACCGTAACGATGTCGTAGCGATTTAGTCGCTTAGACCATTTCCGTATTCACATCTATCAATCGAGTTTGAACGACGTAGTCATTTGGTCAAAGAGTCGATTTAAAAAAAAAAACTGTTTGACGAATACTTATCAATGTAACTGGAAATAAGTCGGAAATAAGACGACTAGACGACGAGAATACGTGAATACCGCTTTTGGATAAGACTTATTTATTTATTTATTTAAACTTTATGTACAGTAGTGGTACATAGGCGGACTTAATGCAACAAGGCATTCTCTCCCAGTCAACCTTTGGGTTAAAAAACCGGCCAAGTGCGAGTCGGACTCGCCCATGAAGGGTTCCGTAGCAGCAAGTAACATAATATAAAAGTTCTTGTTATGTGTTGTAACTTTGATCGATGTTTTAATAATAGTGTATTTTTTTCGGTTTATGACGCATTAAAAAAAAACTACTTAATGGATTTCGTTCAAACCAATTTTCGTTGGTAGTTTTTATAGTAATGTATATCATATATTTTTTTTAGTTTTATCATTCTCTTATCTTAGAAGTTAGAGGGGGGGGGACACACATTTTACCACTTTGGAAGTGTCTCTCGCGCAAACTATTCAGTTTAGAAAAAAATGATATTAGAAACCTAAGTATCATTTTTGAAGACCTATCCATAGATACCCCACACGCAAGGGTTTGATGAAAAAAAAAATTTTGAGTTTCAGTTCTATGTATGGGGACCCCCAAAATTTATTGCTTTTTTTCTATTTTTGTGTGAAAATCTTAATGCGGTTTACAGAATACATCTACTTACAAAGGTTCAACAGTATAGCTCTTATAGTTTCGGAAAAAAGTGGCTGTGACATACGGACGGACAGACAGACAGACAGACAGACAGACAGACAGACAGACAGACAGACAGACATGACGAATCTATAAGGGTTCCGTTTTTTGCCATTTGGCTACGGAACCCTAAAAAGAGATCACTGTGGTAGGTTTGCACAATAAACAAATAACAAATTATGAAAACGGAAAATAAAATTAATAAGTTTTTTATATATAATATATAATAAAAAAAATTTTTTTTTTTTCTAGCCGTTGCTGTCCCACTGCTGGGCAAAGGCCTCCCCCAAGTCTTTCCAAACTTTCTTCTCCTGCGCCGTCTCAATAAATATAAAATAAAATACAATACACAAATATGCTAAAATAATAAACTAATAATTAATATAAAAAATATCAAATCTTAAAGAGAACTTAATAACAATTCTGACGAAGAACAAACTAAGGTTGAGAGGACTTCAAGTAGTAGTTCCGAATTTTATGAACGACGACGACTTCGATCGAACTACTATAAAACTTCAACGATATGTTGACTTGTTTGATTTTACGTGGATCAGGCTACTGGTTGCGCAAATGCAACCAAACGGACACCAGGGTCAGTAACTCTATAGAGCTGTAAATATTTTGTTGGTAGCGGCGACTGGTCGTGCCGCCGTAGTATCTCGGTGAAATATAGCCCTTAAAATGCCAAAAGCATAGCTTAGCTTAGCATGGTTAAATTTTATTGAGTTACCTACTTACGCGACATTCTACGAAAGATACATTTTACGCCCCACAATTATTTTGAGAAACGACGTTTTGCGACTAAGCCTATAGATATTTGAAAACATCTCTACGTAATTTTCTTCAATTAGACGTCCAGTATCAGTTAGTAGTAGTTTCTAGCTTCTCTGCTCCTTGAGCACTAGTAAATCTTTGAGAAGTCGATTGCGGTGTCGGTTTATCTTCACGGTCTTAATCAATAAATGTTTGATTAATTACGTCTACATACTAGGCAAACTGTACTCTTGCTTACAAGGTAAGTGTATGTCAATTTAAAATAATCACAATGCCATGTAGCTGCTCCCAAGTCTTCGGTTTTAGGAGGAACCTAAATAAAAAATTAACCACCACTATCGTATCTAAATAGGTATGTAGGTACATTCTTACTGTTTAACGTTCATACAGCTATTGTGTGAAAGTAAAAATCATTGTAAAAACTGAGGCTCTTCCAATTATGTACCTACATAACTGACTACGTATACCTAAATAGCTGTAGGTGCGTGACTCGGTCGCGCATTCCGCGATTTCATTACTTAGGAAGGATACTTACTCGTCTATGGGGAAACTCTGTCCATATCAGTCGACAGGTTATCAAAAATGTGAGCTACTAAGCTAGCTTTTATTTTCGTTTAACACTATCCATATTCCAGACTTTTTCTAGAACGTTAAAGTAGGGCATTCAGTAAATAAATAGCCTACTTTGACTTGTTGCCAAAATTGGAAGATTCCAGAATGCTTAGGATGTGCCTACTCATGCCGCCCATATGAAGCGTCTTGCAGTTGGAGCGCGATACTCTTTGACCTCTTTGATGAAACTGAACCCTGTTAATCTACCTGTGTAAAGATAAATCCAGTCGCATCGAGGTCAAATACTAGTCCAATAAAAAAAATGCATCGCCTGCTTATGTGATTGTCCCTACAATTATTTTATACAAAAAAATACTCACTTTTGTAGATGCATAAAAATATATTTGTGCACACGCTTTTAATTAGTAAATCAGAAACTGAAAACAATGGAAAATAATTTTTTGAAATTAATATTAAGAAAATCTTGTGGCCACGAGGGCGTCGTCTACGGCTTCGCGGCCCAGGGGCCTCGCGCCTCGAAGGCCTGCGAACGCAAATATTTTTGGTGGGTAAAAAATAATGAAAAAGTTTGCATTTTTATGAATAAAAATCCGTCCTCTTACGTCATCCATCAAGGGGCCTCGCAAAATATATCTTCCCCACATCAAATTTAGATCTTGCCCCGCCACTGTGGAATACTACGCGCTGTCGACGACTTGGGCTCGGTCCGGACGGCCAGACGGTGAGCTCCCCATGGCTCATCATCTGTAAGCCTGTGCCTCCCGTGGTTGGTAATCGGGGTCGCGGCTACTAGGGCGTGAGGATATCCGTTCCATCACGCGTGTAGCCTTGAGGCATCTGCTTGCGCCTTTGCCCTGGATCATGGCCTGAATCGGGGTCCAGCTGTATAGATCGCCGCCGCTAATCACCTCCATGAAGATGCGGCGGTGCTCACCAAAGTGGGCCACACCTCCATCGTTTGCTCCACCTTTGTCCTTCAGGCGGTATATACACTTCCTCCTGAATTCGATGCAGGAACCTCCCGAACTTACCATGTCCGGTGAGGACATGCCTGTGTCATGCGGAAGGTGAGCAAGCCATAACGCCTCTCCATCTACTTCATAAAGAAAAAACTTAGGGCTATGATTATCGTCTGTCCAAACTTAAACCTTTTAAAGTTTGAATATTCTCTTAATGCTCGTAAAGGAGAAAATTCGCTTGTAATATATAATTTCATTGAAAATAAAACAGTTTGTTTCCACTACTGTAATAATTTACCGTTCGTCACACTGGTTCTTATTTGTGTTTGGAATAAAGTGGTGTTATCGAGTAATGCCGGATTAATTACTGACATTAATTCGCCGTTAAGTGCTTACTTAGTTCAGTATTATGCGGAACTGACTGTATTTACTACAGACATGGCAGAGTGCTCTCAGTACACTCATAACGCTCAGCTTGTGCAGTATTAATGAGTTATCCAGTGTTAGCTTCATCATCTGGTCGTGATTTCAATGTGATAATCATGCGCTGACACTTCTATCTCGGTGTCTCGCTAATTAGGTACTTATGACCTAAAGTATCTTGAGATTTCATAGATAGATAAGTACAAATTCAGTTAATATAAAATCATTATTTTTCAGTGAAAGGAAACAATTTCCAAATCAGAAACATGAAAATATTTATGCTTTGGCATTTCATTGGAAGTAGCTAAACAATTACTGAGAAATTGGTCGGATGTTTGAAGTTAGATATGATCCAAGAATGTGCATTAGTTTTACTTTTCTTACAAGTTAGTTTACAAACCGTAAAAACTAACGAGATCCATAATCATCGACATATAGTCCACATCAAGCCTCGCTCTCTCCTTACGAGTATTGAAAAATTAACTAAACAGTATTGTTTTTTTAACAATAAATTGCTAGAATGCGCAGCAATAAACAATTTTTATGGCACAATGAACACTTTCACCAAAAAAATTATTGGCGAAAAGTTTTTGCCTCAATATGATTTGAGACCTAACCAAGTACCGGAGCTAAACTCCAACATGAAATCACATTTGTCCGAGTCACAACCGGTATACAGGCAATTATATAGGGTGCCGAGTTCTACCGGAATGATGAACATACGGCCATTGCAGGATTGGTACACCTCACTGCCCGCTAAACCATACTCCATGCATTATCCGGGATTTCTAAATCATCCGCCGAGAGGTGACGTGAAGAACAATATGAATACTGCGTGGACTACACCCCCACACCCGCATGCTACCAACGGATTATATTCGCCGCCGCAGTCGCCACAGGTTAATAGTTCGAGCACTTTTCCTCACAACCGACTGAAGCCGCCAGTGACGATGACGACGGCTGTTTCTGGCGTTCCACCACAACCGATTGACCATAAAAACTTGTCTGCTATTAACAAATTTACT
Organism: Mythimna albipuncta; assembly: GCA_929112965.1. NCBI lineage: Eukaryota > Metazoa > Arthropoda > Insecta > Lepidoptera > Noctuidae > Mythimna > Mythimna albipuncta. The sequence continues at coordinate 11,420,975 of OV815962.1, forward strand.
CAAAGCCTCGATGATTTTGAGCGACAATTTTATAAGGTAAGTTTTTTAAGTAAAAACCTTATCATTAATTAAACTCGTAAACAGCATTTTTTTGACATGTACCTACATACATGCCTATTTCAGTTCAATCCATTCGTATGTGTAAGTTAGAAACATCTACTACCACTCGAAATATAATTTTATTCATTTTGATCTTCATTAGATAATGTACCAAGCATAAAAGCCTACCTATTATTTTGTCCTATAATGGCCACGTTGATGACAAAGCTCGTGAGGGCAACTATTGTACACTAATCAGCTAAATGTCTTAGCCCCACGAGATGATTCCTGCTCTATGAAAACGTATGGCTGGGTCGTTTGCCTAGAGATGACCAAAATTCATTCAGCTGGCTCGTATTAGTTCTCCAGGAATCAGGAAGCACCTTCATTGACACCGAATATTGAATCGGCTATACGGATAAAGATTACGACACAGATAATTCTCCTCATCTTGCTGACACTCGTGTTAGTGAGAATAGCGTCTAAATAATAATCCATAAAGTGTTAGAATCATTGAAAACTATTAACCAGGTGATTAAGCATTAGATATTGGCACTCAACACGGATTCTTGTTTGAACTTGGATTGAATTTCACTAAGGCACTGTTTCCGAATCCTATAGTTGCCCGATGTAGCAATAATCACATACCGATTTTTATAAAATACGAAGTAATTTAAAACATATTAGATATACGTAACAACACAATAATAAGTGAGGTGCTGTGTGACCAAAGTGGACTTAGGTACAGTCGTGGAACATATAAAATGTGATTTGTTGTTTGTTATTGAAACTAGCTGCAAGGCAATAGATTAATTCCGACCGCACTGTATGGTTATCAGCACCGGTATGGTTATACAATTCAAATTCAGTGTATTATTATCAATTGCAATTGAAATTGAGTTAAGCCCGTCCATTTTTTTGATCATGGCTCTAAATTAAAATGTGCCTATTTATTACTTTTATGTGGGATATGCTCATGCAGTCATGTTCCAAATCCAAATTAACACAATTCATTATAAATAATCAAATTGCGAGTTACCGTTGGGAATAATGATATAATTATAAAGCACTAGCTGACCCGGCGAACTTCGTACCGCCTAATAGTTATGTTGTGATACCTTTTAGGTAGCTCTAAGCTGTTAACTCTACTCTACTTTACCCTACTCCACCCTACACACCCTACTCTACCCTAATTTTCCTTTTTTTGCCATAAGAACCTTCTCCTCGCAATAGCCGTTTACCCGTGATCAGATGCCGTGGCCAAGGAAATAGGGATTAATTTTTATATAAATATAGATATTATTAATTTGAAACATTTATCTGGGTAGGTGGGTAAAACAAATTAGTAAATCTATTCTCACTCCCAGTAGATTTTGTAACGTTTGGAAAACTAAGAGACCATAGATACCATAGATAGATACCATAATTTCAAAGGTCATTAAAAAGACGGTGTTGTTACAGATAACGTTCACGAAGCTAATAGCAATAAGTCCGGTCGATCGGCAAGAAAATGGAATGAGCTTCGTACAATCTGGCTTATTTTTACTATTGACCCTGATGGCTCTTTGGAAGGAAGTTGACTCTGACACTAGGGCTGAAATCGACCATTGCATTGGATTTAAAGTTTCGGAGATGGTATTTATCTTATCTATAATTAACGGCCCGTTTATATGAAATTACGTACTTAATTTTAGAAACTGGCGCAATCAATGTTTCTGGAAGTTACCCTCCACAATACTCCACATAAATATATACAAAGGGATATGGCCTAGAACAGGGATGATCAACTTGATTCGACTCGAGATCTACGGTTCCAGGAGGTTCAAATTTCCTTTTACTATTTATGGTATGCTCCAAGCTTGAGTAGAGCAACGCCGCAGTCCTATTGGGGGCAATCGGCGGCAATGACCTCTCGCGCCAGGCTCTGATTCAAGCCATGTTCCGGAGCGAGGAGGAATGGCAGGCGGTCGCCTCCTTCTGTGAAACAGTAATGCTAGCGAAGGAAGCGGCCGCAGGCGTGAGGGCACTGCCCTTACGCCGCAGCCGCCGGGATACCGAAACCGATTTCCAGCCACTATATGGCTTGCGGACGGCGAGCAATGGGCACTGTCCGGACCGAGCCCAAGTCGTCGACCACGCGCACTGTTCCCGCGCGCCTCAAGGATTTGTCAGTAATAGCAGGAGCCCAGCTAAGTCGAAGCTAGTGTGCCCAGGAGTCCCGATTTTTAGGGGTCTGGGGAAGCCTCCCGATTTGTACCTGATCGGGACGCTATCCCGAAAATAAATCAAAAACCCTGAAACTCAAAGAGCGACTGAAGAAGTCTGGATTTTAGCTAAGTTTGAGGCGCCCTCCCGTTCCACCCCAGAGTGGAAGAAGTCATTGAATGATTTCCCAACTAAAAAAAAATATTTGTCCCGATCTAAAACCCTAAATCCCGATTGGTTTTACTATCTGTCCCGAGTTTTATCCAAACGCACTTGGCAACACTAGTCGAAGCCCACTGGGGCCAGGGTTAGCTCCGAAAGGTAGCTCAGCCCCGGTATGAAGGCAAGAAGGAACGGGGTGGGGTTTTTAGTCAAAGAGTCTGACACTATCTCCCGCTACGCCCAAGAGCGGTGGACGTCATTTGGATAATGTTTACCCATCAAAAAAAAAAGTCAACTTTTCTCTTACATCCTAAAACCAACCGGACTTGTTATGAACAAAGTACTTATATCATAATAATTTTCTTGACTAGGATAGCGTTAGTCTTGTGAGACATTTCATGTCTACGTTACCCAACTCATCGGACAAGCTGAAGTTCCGGCGATCTTCGCGCCTGATGATGTGGCCATCTAAGAACGGGAACCCGAGGTTCCAAGGGGGCGCGGCCGCGGCTCTTATGCTCCAAGTAGAGCAATTCAACGGAACAGAAACATCAGACGCTATCGCTACTATACTCAACCATAAGGTAACATGTGCTTTTTAATGCGTAAATTATAAGTGTCCCCCAACACCTAGTTATAGTTGTTCCTACTATACTTTACACTTCGTATCGGCCTCCGCCTCACGTTTAATTAAGGAGCAGTTTAGACTGTTCAATTTATGTCATTCATAGGTGGAAATAGACTCCGGGGGTGCTATACACGATACATTTGAAGAGGATGATGTCTCGGGGGGCGTGACCGCGGTCCTGGTGAGCACGCTGTACGTGCGCGCGCGCTGGCGAGCCGCCCCCACCGTCCTCAACGGCACGGCACCCTTCCATGACGCCGACGACGCCCCCAACCGCACTGTGCGCATGATCCGGATCAACGACGTCATGAAATATGCAGACCTTAGTGACTGGGATGCTCAGGTTAGTCAACAAGATACGCCTGGGTTTTAAAAGAAATTTATTTAATATCTAGAATTAATACATATAATTGAAATAAAGATGATGTCGTGTTCTGCGTAAAGTGATTATTATTAAAAAAAAAAATGGATTGACCTTGTAGCGGCTACCTTACTCAGTTATCGCGAGGAATGTAAGTACCGATCAGCACAATATAAACGAGCACCACCACCACCAAGTTAATTCTGTTCAGTATGTGAGCGAATTGTATCCAGTCGAAGGTCGGAGACGGCTTGTCAGCAGTGATATCTGAAGTCTGGCCGGTCAATTCTTTAGTGTCAACATCGTCGCTTGGATCAAATTCAGTGAAAACCACGTACTTTCCGGGACCATTAGCCACCAATCGGTTCACCGTCACAATTATATTAGGGGCTGGCAATTTACGTCGTCTCAAAAACATTAAAAATATGGTTTCTATGATCCCAACCAATGTCACTATCATCGAATCACGAAGGAAAAGTAATATGATTGGTGTGTCCGCACTGTGTTTTGGTATATCGTAACCGATTTCTGTCAGAAATATGAAATGTCCGTACAAACTGAAACAAATCAACATTAGTCTCGTGTTGTCCTTGGCATCCATGGCTAGTGATATCAGAGTGAGCAACACTATGACGATGGAGGGCACGACGACGATGGCCGCTGGTCCCGCTGCTATTCTCTTCATTACAAATGTATATTTCAACATCGGATACGTGCTGTTAGGACAACAACTGTACTTCCCTGGCAAACGTTCGTTTACTACGTACAGCAATTTCCACCCTGGGCCATCTTCAAAGTCATCTTTTACAACAGGTTGCTTCTCGTAAAACGTAAAATTGATTTGTTCCCCTGTGTTCATCCATGATCCGAAGTACAAGGTGCAGTTTTGAGCATCATAGGGCCAGCTGCGCAGCGACGTGCGGCAGATGCCGGAGTGCGCGACGTGCGGCACGCAGGTCACGGTGCCGTTGCTGTTCAGCAGGCACGTCGTGTAGATCTGGTCCGACTGGTACATGGCGGCGTCCGCGTTGAACAGTGCCATTTTCGGCGTCCATATTTCGTGGCTTTCCATTTGTGTTTCTTGAATGTTACCATAATCTTCAGGTCTCCATGATAAAAGTTCATCCTTCCATGTGAAAGCTACCCAGCTGTGAAGTGTGAACGTTTCTTCCAAGGCATCAAAGCTTATATATTTAATCGCAAAGCGTATTTTAACAGTAATAGTTTGTTTATGATCCTTCACGGGTCGGAAATCAGTATTGTACGCACAGAGTAAATCCTTGTGGAGCTTGGCCTCATTATGAGTTACTTCCTCGCGATCTGGAGGACAGTCGCTCCTGACGAGGGTCCTGGTGAGCGCCAACAATGCGCAGAGCGCAAACAGAGAACCTCGCGCCGTCATGCTGCGAGAGACAATGTAAGCGCGCACCATCGGAGATGAACACACTGTCGCCAGTAACCTAACACTATGAGCCGCCCCCTGCGATAATGTTGATATCCCCAATTTGCAGATGACAGCTGTAACCATTTGTTCTATTTAGTCTTATCTACCTACAAGTATGTACCTAGTATATGAATTGTAGCTAGGTAGGCTATATAATGATCCATAATTATCAAATGCTCATAACAGACGCGCCGAGGCGATCCGAGACATACAACAAGATCCTCGGATCTTGTTGTAGGTATGTTTTGACTTACGGGTAATCTGCGTGAATATCTTTTAAAAGCTCGATACGCTTGGCTCTAGGATCCATAACAAAGTTGTGTGAATCATTTAAAATTACCATTGTGACAAAAATGAAACGCGTAACAAAAATGAAATATTAGGGCTCGTCTACCATGCGCATTATAGTCTGACAGTAATTTAATTTTTTGATTTCTGTATTTGAAATTGCGGATCACGCAATAAAACACTTTATATTTCTTTTATCATTTGTTGTATTAATTAATCCACACTTATATAATAAAAAGTAAAGATATTTTTTTTTGTTTTTTTTTGTTTGTAGGAGGTAATCTCTGAAAGTACTGGTCCGATTACTAAAAATTTTTTAACCGACGTAAAGCTGCTTTATTCCTGAGTGACATGGTCTATATTTTTTGTACGTGGGCCAACCCACGGGCAAAAGCTAGTTAATTATAGAAAATAAACATATAAGATTTTTTTTACCGACATTAACAGAAAGAGAAACAGATACACATCATATATACGAAAATACACTTAAATATACAACATTCTGTAATTATAAAAAACAACATTCAGAATCACGCTGTAATAATAACATTTTGTCAGCAATTTAATTCCGACTTTAGCTCATTTTTGTTATTTCATTTTAGTAACGCAACGAATATCATAACAAAAATGAAGAACAGCTTATTCTTTGAAAGCAACTTCAAATGTTAAGCCAAACAGAATTCTCAATGAATTCCAACTACCTTGCATTTCAATAAATGTCAGCAATATCGTGCTTAACTGATTAATTAAATAATAAGTGCTCACTTACTTGCATTGTTTGAAACAAAACAAAATTGATAAATTAAAATTGGAATTTTGCTCACTGGCAAAGAAACACGCGTCGTTCACTAATTTCCCTCGAGGACAAAATGACTGTATCATATTTGATTTTGGCATGTGATTTGGCTCGTTACAGTTATAGTGAGTCCCTTTTACAAATTCTAAATAATACCAAATTTTGTTGTTACAAAAATGAACAAAATAACGGAAGTTATTAATTTAAACCCAACATTTTTTTATTTTAAATAATTAACATTAAATATTTTTTACCGTAATCTATGGACATTAACAACGTTTTGGCAAAAAGTTCATCAATAATTTATTACCGTAGCTATTATATTTATTTAGATAATTTTAGTTACGCAATCCGTAAAGAGGACAATTTTTTTATATGGGGGATTATCCGAGTTCGAGGACAAAAAGAGATATAATATGTTTATTATGGGCTACAGTTACGAGTATATAAATCTGTGTAGTATAGCTAGATAACTATATCAGAATACTAATAGGTACTTTTTACATAATAAAATAAATCGGAAATAAAAAATATCGGAACAAATATTGGACAAATATTGCAACCAAAATGGTCATTTTAAATGATTTTTCCCAGTTGTAGAACGGTGTATAGTTCAATGCTGCGAGGATGCTTAGATGCGGACTATTTACACACACATTCTCCCCCCCCCCCCCTAAAAATATCTAACTCTGTTAGATCTTTTTTACCAAACCAACACTAATCCTTTATCCTGATTAAGAAAATTAGGTGATAGAGTCTTTATCCACACTTACTTCCTTGCTACATCGCACACGTTTAGTGGAGAACACCTTTCAACTACACGAGCAAGCTGCGGAGATACTCGAACAAGCTACGGAGCTACGCGAGCAAGTTGTGAAGGTTTTTATTTTTATGGTGGGAAAAATTATCCAATGACAACCACCGCTCTTGGGCGGAGCGGGAGATAGAGTCAGACTCTTATTGACTAAAAGCCCACCGCGTTCTTTCGTTGCCTTTTCGTATCGGGGCTTGAGCTATCTTTCGAATTAATCCTGGCCCCAGTGCGCGCCGTTGACGACTTGGGCGCGGTCCGGACAGTTACCGCAAGCCCGCGCCTACGGTGACCGTAAATCGGGATCAGAATCCCGGCGGCGGCTGGGGCGCTGTGAGCACCGCCATTGTCTGATGCGGTCGGCCTCCACCTTCGCTAGCATTACTGCTTCGCAGAAGTCGGCGACCGCCTGTCACTCCTTCTCACTCCGGACCATGCCCTGTACCAAGAGTGATCGCCGCCGGTGTCCTCTAGTGGTGAACTTGTGAAGCTACGCTAACGAGCTACGAAAATACTCGAGAAAGCAACGGAGCTACGCGAGCAAGTCGTGGAACTACGCTAACCAGCTACGAAGATACTCGAGAAAGCTATGGAGCTACGCGAGTAAGTTGTGGTACTATGCTAATGTGCTACGAAGATACTTGAGAAAGCTACGGAGCTACGCGAGCAAGTCGTGGAACTACGCTAACGCGCTACGAAGATACTCGAAAAAGCTACGGAGCTACGCGAGCAAGCCGTGGAACTACGCTAACGAGCTACGAAGATACTCGAGAAAGCTACGGAGCTACGCGAGCAAGTTGTGGAACTACGCTAACGAGCTACGAAGATTCTCGAGAAAGCTACGAAGCTACGCGAGAAAGCTACGAAGCTACGAAGTTACGCTGCAAGCTACGAAGCTACGCTTGTTTTAGAAAGCTAATTAAAACTACTTCTGCTTTTGTGTTAACTTGGTATATTTTTAGTCACACGAGTAATACGAACAAGAAACCTCAGATTTGCAATTCTACTTTGTACTATTGTATACTTTAAATGTGAAATGGATAACTTTTCAACCGTTTAGGAGTTATAAGCCAAGACCAAAGCCAACGTACTACGTAATTATATGTATGTAAATAAGAAAAATATGCAAGAGGCGTGCAACAGCTGATAGCATAGATCCTTCGATGCTGAACGACATCCCGAAAATTTAGCACGGTATACTATTTTAAGAGTTGGCAACCAACAAAAACAATTAAAGTAATAAAAAAGAAATATGATACTGGCATTGCTCTGAGCCCTTGATCTCGTTTTAGCTTGAACTGTGATCTTGTGTACGAGCTACATACAAACTACGATGCTACGCGAGAACATTACCTATTATGAAAGTAAGCTTCCGTGCAACGAAAGCTAACTATACGACAGCTACGCAAATACACGGGAAGGCGATGACGCTACTCGTGCAATGACGTAACTTAACATTGCGAGTAAGCTTCGAAGTTACGCGAGCAAGCTACGAAGCTATCCTAGCAGGCTGCCGACCGAGCTTTGCTAGCATACTGCGAATCTACATGAGTAATCTACGAACCTAACAAATCGATTTTATCTTAAATCTCAGTCGAGATATCGAAAAAAGATAGAAATTTAGATGTGCACGTATATTTTTTGCGTTCAATTGGAATTCCTACCATGCCTTGCCATGATTACACTTACCGACTAGGCACAGTGCCAAAATCATAGCGATTCGGTTGGTGTAATCTACCGAATACTCGTTCGACTTGTAATGAAAGAATTTAGAATAGAATCGAATTGTCCTAAAATGCACGTTTATTTCAGGCCTTAGAAATTTCTTATGCAACACCGGGCCTCAGTCTTCTGATGTTGGTACCTCGCGGGAACACACTAAAGGATCTTATAGAACACGTCAGCCACACTAGCGTCGGAGATATCACAGCGAAGATGAAAACTGTGCGGGTAGCCGCCACCGTACCGATCTACACTCTGCGCATGACCTTACTGCTGCCCAATAAATTGCAGGCCGTATGTCGATATCTTATTTTTTCTCAAGTGTTATCCACACATTTCCGGGTCAGAGCGATTAGCCAAATTTATACAGAGTATTTCGATGTTTTAGTACGCACGCACGGATCGCGATGTGCTCGTTATGCAATTTTTTTTCCTTTCCCTGATCCGAAAATGCGTGAGGATAGCCCTTTGTGTGGGTACCGTAGTTTTATTTTTTTATCTCATAGAAACTTTAAAATCACTATAGATACAAAAAATACAAACTAAATATAGTTTTAAATGTGATTTTGCAGTTGATACTTACTAACTTTCGTACCTTCGCTGCTACTTGTTTTTACGTACGAGTACAAGTGAAGAAATTAATAGAGATGCCTATAGGTATTATGTTTCAGTCGTTTACTATGGCGTATCATCTACCATTAGTAGATATCTGCCGATCATCGTTGCTGACTGTACCTATGTTTACGAAAACTAGTATAGTGTTTATTTAGTCCTGCAGTACTGCGATATATGTAGGTGTATACACACAGCGACCAAGGCTACATCCATAACTCAATACTGTTGTATAATACAACGTTCTATCTTTCTCTGCTGCCAACTTCTCATCGTCTGTCTAGGGCCGCCCTCCGATTCATCTACGGATCTTCGTCGTAACTAATCGATTCCTTGTTGTCAGTTGGGTATACCCAGACTAGTAGACGTCAGTAACGTCACTCAAACCAGTTCGTTGAGGCTGTCTCATGCTGTACAACGCATCATGTTCTGGGCAGAGGCTGGACGCAACGCATATAAGGATGACGGTGGGTATTTACTTATATTCACTATTCTTACTTATAGGCGTGTATCTAACTGTGCTTATTGTATAAATATGAACGCGTCAAACTAATGAACCTTGTAGTTTTATGAACTTCCGGATAGAACGATAGATCAGGCTACTTACAGACGAACACCGCTTTACTGTCGACAGCGCCAACTGCAGTTGTCAACGGAGGCAACGGCTGCTGGCTGCTGTTAACCAGTGGCAACAGTTTCAATATGTTCCTACAGTTTGTCAGTCGGCGACAACCATGCTGTCGTGTGGAATACTACTGCAGATCAATGTCGACAGTTGCAGTTGGCTCTAACGATAGTTGCAGTTGCCTCTAACGACAGTTGCAGTTGCCTCTAACGATAGTTGCAGTTGCCTCTAACGATAGTTGCAGTTGCCTCTAACGACAGTTGCAGTTGCCTCTAACGATAGTTGCAGTTGCCTCTAACGATAGTTGCAGTTGCCTCTAACGACAGTTGCAGTTGCCTCTAACGACAGTTGCAGTTGCCTCTAACGATAGTTGCAGTTGCCTCTAACGATAGTTGCAGTTGCCTCTAACGATAGTTGCAGTTGCCTCTAACGACAGTTGCAGTTGCCTCTAACGACAGTTGCAGTTGCCTCTAACGACAGTTGCAGTTGCCTCTAACGATAGTTGCAGTTGCCTCTAACGATAGTTGCAGTTGCCTCTAACGACAGTTGCAGTTGCCTCTAACGATAGTTGCAGTTGCCTCTAACGACAGTTGCAGTTGCCTCTAACGACAGTTGCAGTTGCCTCTAACGACAGTTGCAGTTGCCTCTAACGACAGTTGCAGTTGCCTCTAACGACAGTTGCAGTTGCCTCTAACGATAGTTGCAGTTGTCTCTAACGATAGTTGTAGTTGCCTCTATCGACAGTAAAGTGCTGCTCGTCTGTAAGTAGCCGAAGTAGAAATAGGCACGGGCATTCTATGTGCCGATGACGACCGACATTTTAAACTATTGAATCTTTAACTAAACTGGATATTTCATTACAACACGCCTGGTTTCCCCAAAATTTTAGTTTATCTATAGTATACAGCTGTACTAGACATTACGCCAGTCCCAAATATAATTTAGCGGACCTTGATAGACAATAGCAAGGTTCGGTTTGAAGAAACAACTTATCTTTTGTAACAGGTACATACAGCACAAATATCATCAGCGTAACCACCTCGGCATGTTTGTCTAAATTGGTACAATAGTGGAGTCATTGATACTTATGAATAACGTGATATTGCCATCCCTTACTTCGTATTATGTTATGGTAGTTTATTATATCAATAGATATATATTTACATAGCAAATTGACAGATTACTACATGGATTGGTCGTGTTGAGAAGATGAGTGATAAGCGACTACGTACTAAGAAATATTTACATGGGAGATGTGAGCTGAACCCCCCATTCTTTTCTAGATGGGAAATCATCCAATAACTTCTCCCTCTCTTTGGCGGAGCGAGAGGGCGTGTTAGACCTTTACCTACTGACTAAAACCCACTTCTATGTTTCTTCTCTGCCTTCGTTCGGTCGACCGGGTGGCGAGCTACCCATTGCTCGCTGTCCGCAAGTCACGCCTACGGTGGCTGAAAATTGGGGTCCGGCAGCTGGGGCGTGAGGGCTGTTCCCTCACGCGTGCGACCGCCTCCTTCACGAGGGCACGGCGGTGCTCTGCCAAGTGGAGCACACCTCTACGTATGCTGCACCGTGTCACCCGGCGTTTCTTCCACACGAATACGGTGCAGGAACCTCCCGAACTTACCATATTCGGTGAAGATTTGCGTTACGTGGAAGGTGAGGACGCCGTGACGTCTTACCAGCAACTCCTTAAAAAAGGAGACTTACTGGATCTAACCCCCTTGAAGGACACAATGGACACCTTATTGATGATGTTCTTCAGGAAAGTCAGATGCGTAATATTCACAAACAGCAGACATGTATGACCGGGACCCTACCATGACAGATGATAAATTCCAGTGTGTGAGACAGAGACGGGTCCATACAGGCATCGCTTTCTCACAACAAACTCATGACGATGGATCATAGCAAGTATAATGTTCGGTAGTTTCTGCCTACCGTTATAGAAAAAAGGTTGCGAGTTTATGTACATACTAGCTGACCTAGCGAACTGTGTATTCAGTCAGTCAGTAAATTAATCTTTCGATATACCTACCCTTTTTTTTATGGTGGGAAAAATCATGCATTGACATCCCCCGCCCTTGGGCGGAGCGGGAGATAGTGTCAGACTCTTACTGACTAAAAGACCTACCCCGTTCCTTCTAGCCTTCATACCGGGGCTCGAGCGCCCTTTCGGATAACCCTGTCGATATACCTACCCAATCAACCGATTGCGATGAAACAAAGCCTATCAAGTTGTATAACAGTTATTTACATCGTTTTCGTACATTTTACGTGATGCGCACATAACTAAAAATTTTTACAATTTATTATATGTTTAGATTATTTAACCACCTAAAATACTTGATTATTTATTAACAGAATATAATTTCAATTAGTGGTGGTCAACGTATAATATTTCATACTCGTACATTACAGTTTTAGATAAGCCTCCAATCAATTAGCTATTATCGCGAACGATATCGTATTGCGTGTGTATCTATGTTTATTCCGATAGTAATATTGATTACGAATGTTTTCAGGTATCGAGTGGGACCAAGCTCCAGACTTACAAGTCGTTGTGGATAGACCCTACATATTCTTTGTTCGCTGGCGCAACGTTACCCTTATAAATGGAAATTTTGTACTGTAACTTACTAAATTAATATTATAAAAACTAAACTCGATTTTTAAACATAACGGACATTTTTATTTTAATCAAATGTATACCAGCACTCCTGTTTAATATAAAAACGTTTGCGGATACAATATTGCTGTTAATTTCTCTTGATGTGGTATGGGTCACTGGTTCTATGCTGTCTCGTGGGGTTGCACTGTGGCTCGCAGAGCAGTCGGCCATACGTTTGCACCGCGATCCCGCTGCGGTGGAATATCGCGCTGAGCTCCGTCGCGCTGGGCCAGTAGGGTGCGCGCGCGAACGCCGCGGCCGTGTCACCGTAGCAGTCACGGATTACCAACACTTCACTTCCACGACGACCGAATATCGCCCATTGATCTGCAGTCTGCTCTAATAAGGTGTATTTACCTGCTTACAGATTTCATGAACACATGAGATATCTGAGTGCCAAGTGCGAGTTGTTTTTACGTTAACACGGTCGAAACGTTTACTGCGTTTAGCTCTCTTTTTTTTAGAGCTTGGAACGGGCCAATCGGAGCACCGAACGTCATAAAGGTGTCGATCGCGTTAACATAAAACAAACTCGCACTAGGCACTCTGTACCTACAGCGAGATAGAAATAAAGGTGAATGTACAGAATTTAAATAGCTGCGTAGGTATCTAGCAAAATTAGGAATTTTACTTTAAGATATCAAAATAAATACCTAAATGACCAAATTCCGGTTACTACTGATGAGTCAAGCTGGTATCAGCTTATCAGGAAGTTTGTCCCTACTTAGATAATACTCGCCTACTTATCTTCCACATTACCCGTGTCCTGTTAGTCTTCGATTTATGAGTGAGTATGTCACATAAGTACAAATAGGTAGGAAGAGTATTGCTTTACCGGGTTCTTTCTCCATGATAATAATATTTTCCATGAGTCCTGATTCTGTTCCGTTGCCCATTAAGAAGTGTTTACCAAGATTCGTCTCCACTTGCAATAGACAAAGATTCCATTCCACTCGACCGTGGAAATCACCATACTTCAAGATGTATTGTTCTCGTTCCTAAATACAGAATATATTAATTTAGTACAAAACTAGTGCAAGGCATCACTGGAATCTCCAGTGAACGACATCGAAATTCATCTAGATAATATTCAAATATCGTGTATATCAAAGTAGGTACACACTACGATTATACTGGATGATAAAGGAATAGATTAGTAGATATACTTTTTTTTTTCGTTTTTACGACCAAGTAGGTTAGTTACGTCTCGCCACATAATGTGCGTAAAAGTGGTGACGAGATATAGGTACATTTACATTAACATCTACTAGGACCATTTAGATGGGATTGATTAGTTGTAGTGGGCAATACTCATTTATTTAGTAAGTAGGTACCAGTTCCATAGTCGCTCTAATATTAAATTGAAAACAGTCTACAGCCTTCGGTTGCGTATAGACGGTCATCCAGGTTCCAACCAAGTCTCGAACATTTAAACTTTGCCCCTTTTTATATAAAGGGCAAATGTCATACATCGATATAATACGCGTTCTCACGATATGATCACCACTAGCCACAAACAAAATCGCTAAATTAATTATACACTTAATATTCATTATTCAAATAATACTCGTTTACTCACGGAGTCTTCTATACGAAAAGTAAAGATTGTCGAGTGATCTCTCATCGAAATCAGCTTGTTTTAAGAATATCTTATTAAATTCAATCAATATTTAAATTTTCTTTACCACACAACGTTGAAATTTGATTTAAGATTTCCAAACAAATGAATAAAAATATTGAATGATTCACGTCACCTACTCAGTTGGTCTTTTGGTTGATAAAGGTATCTTTCCTTTCATACGCATTTAGTAAAAAATAGTACATTATGATATGTGTGTAATGTGATTACCGACGAGGCGATATTTGGACCCGAGCCGTGGCGAAGGTTTTAAGAGAGCCGAGAACGGTAATCATTAATTACTCACATGTATCATACGACGTTTACTAATACACTTGTAAAGAAAATACCTACAAAACTAATAAACTTTTGTGGCGAAAAAAATCTGTTTTCATATGAGTTACTTTCTGAGTACCTATTGAAAAATATTTTATTTTTCTTTTATAAAACGTAGCCCCACTAGGAATTTCTCCTGTTCCGTGGGTGTGCTCACAAACATGTAAACTCACGTAGACAACAAAACATCCAGACCCGGAACACCTATTGGTGGCTATACAAATACATATTTATTCCGTGCGGGGATCGAACTCGCGACCTGAAGCGCAGCAGCCAGTCGCTCAACAACTACGCCAACCGTGCTATCTATTACGAACAGACATTGTTATTTTATTTATTTACATGTATTGATATACTTGAATAACCCGTTAGGGATAAACATATTCGTCATAATTAATTTATTATGGGACAATCCTTGACATCGCGAAAAAAAAATGGCAGAGTACTTTACCAACCGCAAGCATTCCATTCATAACATTCGTTGCGCTTTTGTTTCGCAACGAACATTCACGAAGTTTGGATGTTCGTGGGATCAAACAACAAAAACGAAGGACCTTGAACCAAATTGGCATAGCCATTCTGATTTTTCTTCAAAACTTAAACAAACAGCCGTAAAGTGTACTTATTTAGAGTTTAATCCCCAAATATCGACTTAAATATCGCAGTAAAATCAAAATAGCAATGGGGTGACCTTCTTCGCTCCTAAAGAAAAACAATTCAAACACCTTTCTAGTAGATGTTCGCCAAACAAACCCGCAAATCGAATGCGCGGTATCCTACGGTTTATTGGGTATTTAGAGGCTCTTTGGTGAAATCTATATTGATTATATAATAGTAACAAGGTCATTTTTATGTGTAATATTAAATTTTATTTACATAATCACTACGGAATATAATTAATATTGGACAAAATTGGTACGATATACAGTGCCACAGATACGCGAACAGCCAATAACAATCAAAAGCAAATATGCAGGAAGCCCTGGACCAAATTTTATAGAATTATTTTTCGTTTATATAGTTTACATTATACAGAATCTTCTACAATTGTTTTCTACTATACACCATTCCTATATCTATTCGTAATTTCGTATTAGAAATGTGTCTTGCTAAATATTGATTATATCATAAGTGTGGAGCAACATTTGAATATAGTCACACATGAACATCTACATGAACATACATAGGTACATAATGACTATAATATGGCCTTTTAAAATATAAATTATTCTCTAATTTAAAATAGTTACCATCACCAAATATGTAAAACATTACGGCAAGAATTTAATGACATTAGCTACCGAGATTTTTTATAAAATTATAATCATCATTGATCAATAAAACAATTTTACGTTGTATAATATATTTTAAAGCGGAAATTATAAATTGTCGTAATAAATGTATAAAAATATTTAACATGATGAACAATAACTTTATTTAGGCTTACATCTGTACCTATGTTCATTGCCGGTGATTATACAAGTACGTTCCTCTTTTCTCTTACATATAATGTTAGACTAGTTGTAAATACTTCATGTGTATTTTGGAATACTGCTTCCTGGAAACAAGAAAAAATACAAATTAAAATTATTATGGGTTTTCAAAGAATATGTACGGTGTCATGATCGATAAATTTAGCTTATAACTACAATGAGAGGTATCGGTTATTTGAATAATAGATTTAACGTTTCTTATGTAGATTTTTATTTAATTGAAAGTTTATAAGTGTAGTTACATTTTAACATTCTTATTTCTTGACATTGTCGTTATAAATACTCGTTGACTAGTACCATAACTTTATAATAATACACATTAGACATAACAAGGTAGTCCATATTCCTGCTCGCAACGGCGCTGCTGCGGCCGCGTGAGCCAGTGGGACATTCATGAAGTTTTAATCTTTTTCAAATGGTTACAACAACAACTACAATAATTTACAGTATCACACACATTTGAAACTAATGCAATATATGTCATTATTTAGTCAAAAAGTTAACAGTGTAATATTAAAATGTGTAGCATATGAATTCATTAAAATTTTGTAAATCATCAAGCTGTGCCACAAAGTGGGTCTTAACTAGCTTCTTCATTGTCTATCATTATTATAATATTATAACAAACGATCCATTTATGTTATTCTTACCTATAATAAGCATATATTTCATAACAAGCAAGATAAGATTAAGTAATGTTATGGTATAAATAATTAAAAGGTACATGTATCGGGGTGGCAAAAGAGGGTGCTGTATATCTAAAATTATGGCTACGACTATGCTATAGATCTGTCGTAGCCAGATCGTGGACTTGATAATTTCATGAAGTTATCTAGACTTTCGTGAAGTTGATGACTTTCGCACACATAACTGTGCACTATCAGCGCCGCTAGCGGTGAATAATATACGAGTAATTCATTAATTTAGTCAAATAATTCAGTAAAAATGCATTTATTCATGAAATGTCGCCACTTCAAAAAATACTATTATAGAAATTGTGAAATCCATTATCTGGCTACGACAGATACATTACATGTTCGTATAGCAAAGTACCTAAAAATAAATGAATTTCACATTCTATTGTTTAGTACCTATGCGAAGAAAACCTAAATTGATTCTTTTATTCCACATCACACGTATGACGTAAGCATAAATAACATTCACTTGGTAAAAAATTTAAAGCTCACAAAAATCCCTTCAGAATTCGATCAGAAATGAAGCTATCAAGCAACAACAGTTTTATGCCTTAACATTTTCCAAGAAAGAAACTTGTCCAATACACTTAGTCTTATGACTCGAATTGAACTGTCGTAATTTCTACAACTTACAAATTACATCATAAGTTTCAATTTGGTCGACAAATAGATGTTTATGCTAAAAATAATTTAGTTTATGAAATTATATAAAACGCCCAACATAGATGTTGGGAGGCCAATTAAAGCAATCAAAATACATTTACGATACTTTAAATTAATCAAGCCAAGTACATTAAATTAGTACATACATACACCTAAAACATAGGTCGATGAAAATCACGAAAACTAATGGTCATTACGAAAACATTATTTTATGTTGTAGGTAGTAAAAACAAGATTAGTACTTACACCAAATTACATCATTATGGTGATAATAATTATGTAGACTGTTCCAAATTTATCCATGCTAAAAGCCAAGAACATCTGGGTCATAGTACTATCATCTATTCATGCCAAATTTTATATGGAGGGGTAATTTCCGAACAACGTTTTAGCCTATATCATGGACAGAAACTGCAAGGGATTGAAGAAACACAGCGCCTGCTGCTACGTGTTTCGATCCATCGGGGCCAATCGAGCAGAAACAAAAACACTAGTGGTATTGCTATGTTTTTCCAATATACCTCACGAATTTACTGATAAGATCCATTGTACCATAACTACTTTGAAAGAAATTACAATAATCGCCTCATCCATCCAGCAGGGCCTACGTATTCTAAGGTTTACGATCAGTATTATTTTTATGTATTCCGAGCGTAATAGCGTACCGATGGATGCGTGACGCACAGGAACGTTAGTTGTGGCGACGCTTGGGGGAGGCCTATCTCCAACAGTACACGTATATCGGTTAAAATGATGATGATGATGAGCGTAATAGAATCGAGGGCCCCGCTGGATGAATGACGCGATTAATTGTAATTTTCATCAAAATAGTTGAGGTAAATTGGATCTTGTTAGTAAATTCGTGAGGTACAATGAACAACAAAACAATACCACTAGTTTTTCCGGTATATCTCGAGAGGCCCCGCTAGATCGAAACACATCCTGCTGCTATATTGTTAGACCAAGATAGCAAAACTAATCTAATTTAAATTAAGTTACTGAGTCATTACAATTATTATCTAAAAACCGTGTTATTACCTAGCCTTTTGCGAGTGATCCTTCTGATAGGTAATCGATGAGGATGATGATAAAAGTCATTTTAATTAAAATATGTTACTATAAAGGTAAAACTGCACTGCGCACGTGCCACACACACCGATCTTGGCGCGTCGGTCTCTACATTTTATAAGGAAACTAGACTTGTAGAGCTACACTTGATCCACGCCACGCGACGTCGTTCTACGTACAAAACAGACACACACACGTGTACACGTGTGCGTCGGTCTAGTGTGTTATAACTTGGCTTTTTAAACATGTTTACGTTTGGTACAATCTACAAGTTACCAACCAACCACTACATAATTATGTTTAATATCCTAGTGGACATAGCGAGCTCGCGACTAAAATCAACTATTAATAATACAGTGCCTCCTACATATCAAAAAATCCTACATACCGGTCGACAAAATTGTTTTAATGAATGAGATCACTAGATATAAGTTCCAACTGCAGGCCATGATTGTAATTTTTGACTCAATTTATGACATTGTCCAGACCAACAATAGATGGTCATATGCGGGATCATTGTAAGTGAACCTACAACACTTATACTAGGGTTGGAATGTTAGTTTAAAAATGTTGCAAGATTCTATAAACCATTGCATTTTAGAATCACATCTAGTTCGAATCTTTAGACCTCAGTGTAGGTATAGGATTTTTGATTATCTGCCAACTTACATCTTACGCAAATTGTATGCACGAAATTATTAAGCTATTGTATTTAAACTTACGATGTCATAAACTAAATACCATTTATACTTCACATATTGATACACTTTATTCTAATCGTTTATTTTTAAAGTAAGAACATAATAGCGTACTGTCTGTACATAAGTTTAATTAATAAAAAAACTATATTTTCTATTTTTTATCTCAGCATGACAATGTGATCTAAATATATAACATTGAGCATTATTTTATATATAAGATTATTACTATAGCAATGACTCATAGTAGATTTATCCCCCGGACGCAAGAGAGCTTTTCTTGTAAACACATCACATGCACTTTCGAGTCTCGGTGTCCAAAATTCAATAGAGCGCATCCATAGCGCGCGGAAATAATATTTCCGTGCACTAGTGATGCGCTCTATTGAATTTTACAATAAAAAGTGTTTTATCTGTATACACATATGTATACGTTTTTGTAACCTGTTATATCATAATATTATGCTTTACCAGATTTTGAAATGAATGTAATTTCATGAAGATAGGACTCAACAAGAACAAACGGCATAGAAATTGAATGTTAGCTATCTTAGTCTTGATGCTGAATTGTCATATAGCTTTAAAATTTTATACAAAAACCTTATCGGAGACCTTTTTTATCAAACAATTACTGTCATTTATTAACAATTATTTGTTGATCAAGAATAAACTTTGATATTTTTAAGGTTTCAATTACCATTACTTTTCTCAAGTTTCATTTTGTATTTTATTAATGCTGCCTACCAAGAGATAGATCTATTCATGCGCATTTGTTGTTTTACGGCTGATTTCATTTGGTGGTCTATTCAGAGTTCCATTCTCAAAAAGTAACTAATTCAGTTATATTAAATATTTCAATTATTTTATAACACAGTTTAATCACAATCAAACTGGCTGTAGTTCACAGCGATAAGTAGGCTTCCCAGTTCCTGCTCAAAAAAATCCATTGTTTACAACACGCTATATCTACCTAATGCAGGCATTTACATTTTAAGTATGGTGACATGTTATAAATTGTTAAATAATATTTACTGTTTTAATAAAATAAAAAAAACCTAGACCTGCAACTTCATCCGAGGGAATGTTGGATATTGTGGATGTGAAGTCAAAGCAAGATAAAAAGCAACTTATGTTCTTCCTTGGGATTCAAACCCCTACCAAACATCAAAATAGTTTCAGGAGTTTGAGACTGACAAACAGAGTTACCTTCACATTTATATTTGTTATGGATATGAAATAGTCAATTTCAAAATTTAAATTAGTGACCGAATGTCATTCAGTGTCATTGACATTATGACAATTAATACAGAGTTGGTAAAGCAGATTCTTTCATGAACAGAGTAAAAAAAACAGACTTTAAGGTAGCCAAGATATTTTTACTGTGACTGTACTTAGGGAGTTTGAATTAGCTAGCGAGTGAAGCATAACATTGCATAGCAACTCATAATCTCCCTATAGAACTATTGGTTTAATATCTTATGAAATTGGACAACAGGGATCCATAGATCTGAAATTTTAGAAATGATTCTGTACAAATTTTTACTTTTATTAGATATTCATAAAATATGTCATTGTGCCTATGCATTGCAGAGAATTTGAATTGATTTGGAAAGTGACAATAGCCAATCAGAACTTGACATCATTTATTTGAATATCATCTCGTAAACTATGCTTAAAACTCAGAATAAAGTAGTATTATTTTCACCTCTCATTAATCTTAAATGTTACCACAATTACAAATCTTTTAAAGAAATAAATTACTATTACATAATTCTACCACAAGCCGGAAATTAACTGCCCAAAGTAGACCAAATAAAAAACAAGTAACGTAAATGTTATGGAATATTGGGCAATATTCGATACTGATGTTTTGCCACTAATGAACTCTCCGAATTACTATTTACATCTCATCAATGTCTTATGAGAATGTTTCATTATAAAACTGCCAACTTCATTAAATACTACACAATCTCCAATTGACTACAAATATTAGTCCAATAACTAGTTTTACTCTTATATATTAGTTTTAAGGCCAAATTGAAGTAATAATCGTAATCATGCATAATTGTGCATGATTGCTAATGTTTATATTTTGATAATGCAAGAGTAGTGGAAAAAGACCAGTACCAACACCACATAGTATGCGAGTCCATGGTGCAAGATGCACCTGATATATATATAATATTTATTTTAATAACGATGTTATGAAAAATTAAAATACTATAAAAAATATTGGAATATGGAAATATTTATACACCAACATCATTTCATAATCTATGTGAAGCTTCTTTTCCAATGAAAATATTGTGTACCACTGCATTACAAGTGGTAACATTACAGATTTTTTATTTATGAGCATTTTACATCTTTTACCTTTCTTAACCCTTTAACCGTTTACGTCGGATTGATCCGACGAATGTTTTCGTGTCCTAGTCGCCAGAGTCGTGTTTTAGCGACTGGGTACTCCATCTCGTTTAGCTCTTCAATCCCCATAGTTGACAGAAGAACTAACGAGATGGGATAATTGGTCGTGGGTATGCGACCCTAGCGGAACAAATGTGAAAGTGTTTGTCGGATATATGCGACGTAAGCGGTTAAAGGGTTAATAATAATACATACTTCATACACCATTATGTCTATGGGCTGTACTGCCTGAATCTATTATTCATGACACATTAGTACAATACACATGTCACTATTTATAGGAGGATGACCAAACACTTTCTTTTTGTTAGATCAAATTTATGCCAGCATTTAAATATCAAACTGTAATTATTATTAATATTTTAAATGAATTTAATATAATGCTGTATCATGTGAATGTATTATAATTCTTAAAACCAATCCTAACTTTGAGATAAACCACTATAGCACTAACCTGCATTTATATAGAGAAACAAGTATATCAATATGTTTCTTGGTAATTAGATAAATATATTTCAAGTTTTATAGCTAGCTAGCCAGACAAAACACATTATTTGATATTATAATAAATAAGGTATCATATTTACCTAAGTGACATGAAGTATTTTCTGAATATTCTTTTTTATTCTTATTATATTAACAATGTAATGATCAAATATTATATATTATAATCTTACACATATCAAATAATTTGCAAGATTGCTGCATAGAGAGTTTTGTTATATCCCAACAACCATTCTGATTTTTTACAAATGACATGAAAGGAAAATACAGATTAATAACTCACTGAATCTAACTATTTTGTTAATAACCTGTAATATAACTGAAAATTATTTTGAAGACTTATAGGTACTTAAATAAGGGGTTGACATTTTGATGTAGTACTGTTTTAGCTAGTTTAATTTGAAATTCCATAATTGACCCCACCTGTGTTCAAACCGGTGTTTTCTGAGGCTCCAGCTGGAGCAGGTGCAGGCATGGCGATGGGAGGCGCCTGTTCTCCCTTGGGACGGCCTTCTCCACCCGGCTGCACAGTCACGGCCACGCCATCTGAGTCATCCCTCTCCAGCGTGTGATAATCTCCGGACTCTTCGGGAGGACGCGGCTTGCACTTGCCGCAGCAGCAGTTGCAACAACAGCATAGGCAGCAGCAGAAATAGCATCCAGTCAAAATGCCGCATACGATAAACAGGGCCTTGCACCAAGTGCTTGTCACTACGAAATAGGCGTTGACGTTTTCTTCTCCGAATTGCTCAGCAATATACAGCCCGAGAGATCCATAATTATCATATATATTCCGTTTCGTAGCATCACTTAATATCGTATGTGCACGGTTTACTTCTTTAAATTTATCGGCAGCTTCAGGATTGTTAGGATTCTTATCGGGATGGTATTTTAACGCTAATTTCCGATAGCTTTTCTTGACATCGTCTTGTGTAGCAGTTTTTGGGACTTGTAGTATTTGATACAGGCTATCACCCGCAGTAGATAGTTTCCTTTTATCCATTTTAATAGCCCAATTTAATCAACGATTTTATACAACGCGAACTAGAAATTATATTGCAAAACTAAGACAATCCCTAAAGAATTTACGAATTACGATAACACGAACATCTCACTCTCACGACAGTGTTGCCAGTTTTTAAATTTTTAACCAATTGTGATTTAAAAAAATATTATGTAGCTTAACACAACAGTAATTAAACATCTACTTTAGTAAGTAGTATTATACGTCTTTCTATTATAAATTAAAGAAAAGCCAAAACTAATTAGTGCACACGAGATCGTCACATAGACGCATGCGTCTGTTAAGTTGTCCGGAATAAAATCAGTGTGTTCGCGATAACCTCGCACTGTTGGTCAACATTAAAATGTCCAACAGTGGGCACCTAAAGTTGGCCTAAAGAGGGTGGTAAGAGACCCAGAAAAAAAATGGGGGCGTTGTGTAGAGGCTTCGTACGATTTGTAATTCAATTTTTTTTTTTTTTTGTAAACATCATCAGATTCATCTCATTCATCCTTCACATTAGTTTTTTATATAAGAATCGATTGTTTGTTTTATTTTGAATAAAAGATACTCTGACTGAATACGCGAGTATGAATATAAGTTGCGTTTCAATAATCATTCTCATTGGCAGGTGTAGTCCGGAAGAGTTAACTTGAGACCTGAGCGCCGTTGTGTACTACCTACTGTGCTCAGGTCTCAAGTTAACTCTTGTGGACTATAGTAAAAGTCTCTTTTAGAATGAATGTTTAAGCTCCGCTAATATGTCTCTCAAAAATTAATTAATTTAATTTGAAGTTATAGTGGTTTTTAAGTAGGTAGGTGAAAAAATGGGGGTGGTAAAAATTAATTTATTCTCAAAGTGGGCAATAGACAAAATAAGTATGGGAACCCCTGGTTTAGAGTAATGAATTAAATTATACACTATAATAAAGGTCAATGTTTCCATCTAGCGGGGAAAAACAGGAAAAAAACGGAACGTTACCTGGCCTGATGTGAAAGGTCGTCTAAAACCATAGAGGAAAATAGTTAAACCGTCAATGTCAAGGCAATGTCATGATTGTCATGCCAAGATACTAGACAGATTTTTAATGAATTCCATCAAATATTGCGAGCACTGATACTGAACATTTACTTTTAGCAAAAGTCAGTACAACAAAACCGATTAGGAAGAGTTAAAAACTAGAAATGAGTTTTTCTAATCATACATTTGCGAAGTCATTGAAAATCTAATTCAATCTAACAGGACTTACGTCCTGGGTCAATCAAATTGACCAATACAAAACTTTCATACGCATGTGTCTCGAAAAGAATATTAATTAAGCCTTTTATGAATGTGTAGGTCTGTTGGTCTGTAGGATTCAAGTAATGATGAGTTTCCGCGGCTTATTTAAAAAGTACCAAGACATTTTACGTAGAAGACCGTATTTAGTACAAGCCGTACAGACTGGGGCTCTGATGGGCTCTGGTGATTTAATCAGTCAGACCTTTATCGAGCGCAATCGCTTCAATGATATTGACCTTACAAGAACATTAAAGTTTTCTTCTATAGGGTTTTTTGTTGGGGTAAGTAATTTATTGCAAAATTGTTTATAAACTTGAAATCCTTAAAAAAGTTATATTGCAAATTATTAAAATTCGTATAATTAAAACAAAATCTATTGTTCATTCTTACAATATAGTCCCATTGATTATAGAGGTTAGATCCAGTATCCTGGCTGTGTCCTATATTTGGTTTGCTGGCTAATGTTTGTCTCTATAATCATTATTAACTGTCTTGCCAAACCCTGTTTTGGCAATAATTCTAATGCTTTTTGTACTTCAATGTGGTTGTCGCTGGTAGAAGTTAGTTTAAGCATACAAATTACACTTGATCAGTTTGTTAATTCAAAGACCATACCATGAGCTCTTATTGCAATCCGTTTTACAACCTAAATTGAACAGTTGGGGTGGAGCTATATAAAGGATATATATTTAACAGTTAATTCATTAAACCCCAAGCGAACGCCGGCGTTCGCGCACCTATTGTCTTTCAATTGTGTCTGTCATTATCACGATTGACAGGTTAATATATACATGACAGCACTTAATATGTTTTGTTTTATCATTTCAGGGGCCTGCATTGCGTGTTTGGTATGGAGCATTGTACAAGTATGTTGGTTCGAATGGCACAGCTGTAGCGTTAAAGAAAGTTTTTATTGACCAGATTGTATTTGCACCACTATTTTTATTTGCTATTCTTAGTGCAGTGGCATTTATGCAAGGGAAAGACTCACATAAAGTTATCAATGATTTAAAAGCTAATTACTTGGATGTTTTAAAATCAAATTATTTATTATGGCCATGGGTACAGATAGTTAATTTTGCTTATGTTCCCCTCCAATATCAAGTTTTATTAGTTCAAGTAGTTGCTTTATTCTGGAATACTTATCTGTCATGGAAGACAAACAAGCAATGAGTGATTGAATCATAATTGACACCATTTTCAAGCGCTACTAATTTTAAGTTCATTTACTTGTAGATCATAATTATTATTGTAAATAGTATTAGTTCAATATTTTTTTAAATATAGCAGATTAAAAGTAATCTCAAATAATGTTTAGTAAGCATATCTTTGTCTTTGCCTATTAAATAATGGTATTTATATAATTATGCAGTGTGTTTTATTTAATATTTTACTCTGACCTACTCGTAAGTGCCCTGTAACATGAAATAATGACACCATCTGATATCACTCAATATAGACTATTGCTGTAGCAATAGTCGGATATCTATGGCAGTAGTAGTATAAACAAATTCATGGGATAAACAAATTTTTCTATACATTTGTTCAGAAAGTGACTATAATTGCACTACACTTAGGTACTTTCTTGACAGAGCAGTCAAGAAAGTACCGGGAAAAGATCAATAATACACAAATTTTTTGTTATCCAAATTTATTTTATCACCTTCAAAGTATGCACTTACGCCAACGTATAATCCAATCATCAAAACATTTTTTAAACGCTGATCCTGAAATTGAGTTCAGTTTTCGCCGCGAATTCTCCTTTATCTCTTCTACAGATTGAAAACGGGTGCCACGAAGTGGTAATTTGAGTTTATTTATTTTTTACTTTATTTTTATTTTATTAGGCACACTAACAATTTGTTTACAATATTTTTCCATTTAACATTCAGAAGATTGTACAGTGCAAACAAAACAATTACAGGCGTGCACAACATTTACAAATGCGTACCTAAATTCTTAGTATTTTTAAATAAAAAAAAATGTCCAAGAAAAAGAGAAGAAATGCGAGTGCGCTGTCCTAACAGTTTGAGTTTGGCATATCCTACCCTTCTGTCGCGTATCCATATCCAGGAGTTTTGGGTCGAATTGTAATAGGGAATGTTTTTTAAGCACAGTAGATACGCACTGCGTAACAGTGTTATATACCTACTTAGACTTTACAAATATTTCCAACTTATACGCGAACAAAGTCACGGGCAAGAGATATTGATTATAATAAAACAAAATCAATCAAAAAACCTAATAGTAACATTTTCGACTTCTACGCGGACGAATTCACAGGAAAAGGCTACTTGTTAAATGAAAATGCATTGCATGTAATCATAAATAATCAAAAGTATCAACATCGTTTAAGCAGCCTACAGTCAGGGTGAACAGCTTCAGAATTTTTAAATTCAATTCAGCTTCCTTTTTGTTGTGCCATCATTCGTTGGTCAGACTCTAGTGTTACTCCCACATCCGTTACTTATGTGTGGGGCTCCCCACGTACACGCCGCTATATCTAATTGGCGTAATTTAAATCGGCTGATTTCAAAAAGTATCTTTACTTATTATCACGGAACAGTACTTATTATAATGATATTCCACAACTATCACATAGCGCCGTCTAGTCTCAAGATAAGCAGAGCTTGTGTTATGAGTACTAGACAACTGTTAAACTTACTTATATATTTTTAAATACATACATAAATTACACTCAGACACAGAACAAATGTTCGTGCTCATCACACAAACATTTGTCCCGGGTGGGAATCGAACCTACAACCTCCGGCATAGCAGTCAGGGCTAATATCCACTAGACCTACTGTTGGAGATAAAACCTTCTTGCAAGCTTCCTAAATTATATGAAAAAATATGACACTTCTATTTGTCTCTTGTCTTCTCTTGTTTCTTGTAAAATATATTGTTCACACCGAAAATTATTAAAAACTAATTTGCATTGAGCATCCAGTCATTGATTTTCATTCAGAATACCCATAATTCTCGCACATGGTCCTTCGAGCCGGATGAAATATAATTAAGAAGATCAGCGATTATTTTCAAGAAAAAGAATAGAGACTGACTTCCACGCTGAATGGAGGTTCATGAGTTCACTGCTGGAGAACTGGATTGATTTCAAGCAAGTTAGTTAGTGGTGTACAGTTATAATTACGCTAATATCGTCACCCAACACTCAGGTAGTATATATAAGTAGTCATACTAAGGTCAGTACTATTTTATTAAATTACCAATTATATTGTGTTTGAGTAAAATCATTAGGTACTTTGTTGCATTGTGATTAGTATTTTATTCAACAGCAATGTTAAGTTTAAACTCATACTTTTAACAGTATAGTTAGCTATTTTGCTACATTATTAAACTTACATTATATTAAGCTGTAACTAATTACATAACTACTTAACAGTGGTATTAATTTTTAACAAGTATCTTGACATAATAAAAATATTTGAGTGTTAGATATTAGTACAAGTCATTGTTATAAATTATAGTTAGCAGTCAGAAAGGGCATAGACTACAGCTAGGCGTATAATTATTGAAATTATATTGTTGTTTTAATTTTATATTCCTGTATCAATGCCAGGTTGACAACACTCGTCTCCCAGAATGTCTGAGGAAAAGGATTTAATTAAGAAGCGAGGCAGCTTCAAAGGTCGCTTGACTAGTTTCCTCAATTTTCTGGACTCATTCAAGGACAAGGAGCTATCTAGCTGTGATGTGTCCGAGTTGCAGTTGCGCATGGGCAAGATAGAGGCGTTGTATGAGCAGTATGATGAGGTACAGTTACGTCTAGAATGCATTGTTGACGACATCAACTTACAATATTCTCAGCGTTCCGAGTTTGAGTCTATTTATTATAAAACCTTATCTAGAGCCCAGAATATTCTGACTGACTACAATAAAGATAATAAATCGATGGAAAGTTGTAAAAGTACTCGTGTTAGCATAAAGCAGCCGGTTAAATTGCCAACGATTCAGTTACCAAAGTTTAGCGGATTATATTGTAATTGGCTTGAATTCCGCGACACCTTTACTAGCCTAATTCATTGTAATGATGACATAGACGCAATCAATAAGTTTCACTACTTGCGAGCATCACTTGAGGGAACAGCTGCTATAGTTATCAAATCCATTGAGTTTTCTTCAAGTAATTACTCTGTGGCATGGTCATTGTTATGTGATCGGTTTGACAACAAAAGATTACTGGTTCAGAATCATATAAGTTCATTATTTACTATTGAATCAATTACAAAAGAATCTTCTGTTGCCATTAAGAATTTGATCGATCAGTTAAATAAAGACTTGCGAGCTTTAGAGTCATTAGGGGAGCCTGTGAAACACTGGGATACACTTTTAATCTACATTGTCACACGAAAACTTGATCAAAAAACCTATCGTGAGTGGGAGGAGTGCAAAGGTAGGATAGACAAGGATGGCTTAATCACGTTTAACGCATTTATGCAATTCTTACGCAATCGAGCCGACCTCATCGAGACCCTGGAACTCCCCCGCAATCATTATTCGCAATCACCAGGTAAATCAGGTCCTAAGATCAAGTCAATGGTAGCACAATCTCCTATCAATTCTAGCACTGACTCAGCTTCTAAACCTTGTCCTAAATGTAATAACAACGATCACACATTAAATAATTGTCCACAGTTTCTCGCATTGAGTAACGATGACCGTCTCAAATCATTACCTAGTTATAAGGTATGTTTTAACTGTTTTCGTTCCGGACACTATGCTAACAAATGTAAAAAACCAGGCTGCAAACTATGCAAACGTAGGCACAACACATTAGTTCACGTACATTCTAATGGCACTGTATCGAATACACCTAGTGGTAATTCGATGAATAACTTGTCTGCTACGACTGAAACGAATAACGTAGCTTTATCCGCAAACATTGCATCTCCGTGTGGTCATACGCAACGAGATGTGTTGTTATCAACCGCTTTGATCAAATTAAGAGACCACAATGGGTGTGTGCATCTCGCTCGCGCGGTGCTCGATAGTGGTAGCACGTCTTCACTCATAACAGATAGGTTGTGCAATAAACTTAACTTAAAAACTAGCCAGGTAGATAGATCAATCCTTGGAATCAATAACGTCACTTCGCACGTAGGTAAAATATGTCGGGTTAAGGGTACGCCATTAGATGATAGCTTTGTATTCGAACTAAATTGTTTTGTTCTTCCGTTCATTACGAGTAGTGTTCCGTGTCGTCAGATAAATATTTCTGATTTCGACTTACCCTCGAATATTACTTTAGCTGATCCTACTTTTTATAACCCTGCCGATGTTGATATTTTAATCGGCGCTGATCTTTTTTGGGATTTGTTAGGATCTCAAAGACTAAAGTTAGGTACCGGGAAACCAATATTATGTGAAACCCGTCTAGGATGGATAGTTTCCGGTCCAATTACTCAGAATACTATCTCACTGCTGACGAATGACGTAAAGTGCAATATGTCTAAAATGGTTGCCGACAGCGATGGTGACTGGGAAAACCTCAAGTCAGAATTGACAAAGTTTTGGCAATTAGAGGAGGTGAATGCGAAGTCTTCCAATTCTTATATGCCTGAAGAGAAATTGTGTGAAGACAATTTCGTTACAAATACGACACGATTGTCTGATGGTCGTTTTTGTGTTCGCATCCCCCTTAAGAAAGATCCTTCAATTTTAGGAAATTCTTTTAATAAAGCCACACATTGTTTACATTCTTTAGAGCGTAAATTAAAGGTTAAGACGAACTTTAGTAGAATGTATCATGACTTTTTGTCAGAATACGAGTTACTTGGTCATATGACAAAAATTAATAAACCTAATTTATGTTTGGGTTATTTTATTCCACATATGGGAGTTTTACGCGAGTCGAGTACCACGACCAAACTTCGTGTTGTTTTCAACGCTAGTGCTTCTACTTCGACGGGAGTGTCCTCTAATGACCTACAGATGGTTGGGCCAACCGTACAGGACGGTCTATTGTCTATACTTCTTCGCTTTAGAGTCCACAAGTATGTTTTATCTGCGGATGTGGAGAAGATGTATAGACAAATAGTCGTCCACCCGTCGGACAGATATTTACAACAGATTGTTTGGCGTGATAATGTTAGTGATCCTATTAATGTTTATCAATTAAACACCGTCACGTACGGTACGGCCAGTGCGCCATTCCTTGCGACACGATGCCTTAAACAAGTAGGACTCGACTGTAGGAACCCTAAGATATCGGAAATCATCCAACATGACTTCTATGTCGACGACTTGCTGACCGGAGGGGATGACTTAGATGAAGTAAAGTTCATTCGCACTGAAGTCACCAAAGCGCTTGCGTCGGCATGTATGCCATTGAGAAAGTGGAAGTCAAATGATTCTCAATTATTGTCGAATGCTGTCCCTGCGTCATACGATTTGAACATTGGACAAAATGAGCCAGAAAAGTTGCTTGGTCTCTGTTGGCATATCGGCACTGATGAGATAGGGTTTCCTATAGGTCTGACTAAATCTTCGACTAGGTACACAAAGCGTGACTTGTTATCCGTTATTGCGCGAATCTTTGATCCCTTAGGTCTGTTAGGTCCTATTGTTATTACTATGAAGATCTTGCTACAGAAAATGTGGTTAGATAAATTATCATGGGATCAACCATTACCTAATGAGATTTGTAAACAATGGGAGATTATTATTAAATCTTTACCTCTTTTAAATCATGTTCGCATTCCGCGACTTGTAGTCTGCAATTCATTTACGGAGTTAGAACTCCATATTTTCACAGACGCGTCTGAGTCCGCGTACGGTGCTTGCGTCTACATTCGCAGTGTTAATGCTAAGGGTGAGTACATGGCTCGCTTGTTAATGGCAAAGAGTCGAGTTGCTCCCATCAAGCCTACGACAATTCCGCGACTGGAGTTATGTGGTGCGGTAGTCGGTTCTCGTCTTCACGAGAAGGTGATGAGCTCACTTCGAGTGAAGATCAGTCGGGTTTATTGTTGGACTGATTCAACCATTGTCTTGGGATGGTTACAGATGATGCCTACCAGACTTCAGCCCTTTGTGCGCAACCGCGTTGCTGAGGTTTTGGATAAGTCGGGTAACTGTACTTGGAGGCACGTCCCAACAGATCAAAATCCAGCAGACCTAATATCTCGTGGCATGGATATTAGTGATCTGCAGGAGTCAGATCTGTGGTGGAAAGGACCAGATTTTTTAAAACTAGATTCGTCTGAATGGCCTTCTCAAATTACGAGCCCAGGACTACAATCGTTACCGGAGACTCGACCTAAAATCATATTACATGTTGTAAACGATTCGAAACCTGAAGTTTTAATTGATTTTAGGCGTTATTCCAATTACACACGGCTCGTACGATCTGTTGCCTACGTATTACGATTTATTAAGTCATGTAGAAAGCATTACCCTAAAACCAAATACTTGTCACATGATGAGGTACAAGATGCACTAACTCTTGTCATTATTAAGAGTCAGATTCAGTCATTTTCTGAATACCAATTATTTTTGAACAAAAAGAGTTTACCTAAAAAGAGCGCCCTTCTAAAGTTTAATGTTTATTTAGACGATAATAATGTAATGCGAGTAGGAGGACGTCTCGATAACTCTAATTTTGCTTATAGTAAGAAACACCCTATTTTATTACAGTCCACTCATGATTTCACTAAACTATTATTTAATTTTGAGCATAAAAGGCTGATGCATGCTGGCCCACAATTATTATTAGCTTCCATTAGGGAAACTTATTGGCCAATAGGAGGTCGCAAGTTGGCGAAAGCCTGTTATCATAAGTGTGTTTTGTGTCACCGTATGAAGGGTAAGGTTGTAGCTCCCTTAATGGGTAACTTACCACGAGAACGCCTTCGTCCAGGTTATCCCTTTGAAAGCACAGGCGTTGATTACGCTGGCCCTATTATGTGTGCTAGTCGCCAGGGCCGTGGATGTAGGTTAGTAAAGGTGTATGTCGCTATTTTTATTTGTTTCACAACCAAGGCCATTCATTTGGAGCTCGTTGGTGATTTAACTAGCAATAGTTATTTACTGGCTTTGTATCGGTTTATTTCTCGGAGAGGTAAACCTGCTGATATTTTTTCCGATAACGGTACCTCATTTGTCGGTGCATACAACGACCTTTCCAAATTTTTAAAATTAAATAGTTTGTCCTTGGGTGAAAGTGCAGCAAACGACGGAATAAGGTTCCATTTTATTCCCGCCTACACCCCACATTTCGGTGGACTCTGGGAGGCGGGTGTCAAGTCAGCAAAGTATCACCTTCAGAGAGTGTTGGGAAATTGTAACTTGACTTTTGAGGAGCTGTACACCACACTAACCAAGATTGAAGCCATCTTGAACTCTCGTCCATTGACGCCGTTGTCTTCAGATCCTGCAGATTATACTCCGCTCACGCCAGGACATTTTCTTGTGGGACGGCCACTTACTTCTTTGCCGCAACCTGATTACCAGGATAGCTCTGCCAATTATCTGTCTCGTTACCAGAGGATCGAGCAGCTTCGCCAGCATTTCTGGAGCAGATGGAGCAAGGAGTATGTTGCAGAATTGCAACAACGCTCCAAATGGCGTTCCTGCAAGGATGGCTTGATGCTGAACTCCTTGGTGGTGATCAAGGAAGACGATCTTCCTCCGTTGAAGTGGAGACTTGGACGGATCGTGGCTGTTCATCCAGGAACGGATGGTATCGCCCGTGTAGCTGACATTCGGACGTCTACTGGAGTCGTTCGACGGGCATTCAACCGAATCTGCCCTTTGCCTGTGTCTTCAGAATCTGGTTGAAACCATTGGTTTCAACGCCCGGGGAAATGTTGGAGATAAAACCTTCTTGCAAGCTTCCTAAATTATATGAAAAAATATGACACTTCTATTTGTCTCTTGTCTTCTCTTGTTTCTTGTAAAATATATTGTTCACACCGAAAATTATTAAAAACTAATTTGCATTGAGCATCCAGTCATTGATTTTCATTCAGAATACCCATAATTCTCGCACACCTACAGGCCAGTCAAAAGGGTTATATAAAATATGTAATGTTTTTCATCCCTCTATAACGTTCATAGTAACTATCCTTTTGACGATAGGACTAAACACGACAGCTCGCAATAGACTCTGACCAACGAAAGATGGCCAAACAAAAAGAGAATATTACATTGCCTGTGCGTAGTGACATTTGTCTCTGAAATGTGGTCGTTCACAATGCGCCTCATCAAATGGTTATAGGTAACACAAAGAGCAATGGAGAGGAAGATAAGCCTATGTGGCAGTAAGCTGGGTACATTGCTCGTAGAACAAATGATCGATGGGGCCGAAAGGTTCTCGAATGGCGACCGGATACCTAAAGACGTAACGTTGAAAGGCCTCGCAACAAGGGTACCGCTAACCTTTTATTTATTATGGTTCACGTGAATTCGATGGAGGCGTGATAAACAGGACCGGCCGCTGTGGTGACATAGGAAAAACCTATGTTTAGCAATGGAAGCCTTTCAGCTGAAATGATGATGACTATTGATGTTGGCATGTTGATGAGATCAATCTCTCAGAAAGATTACTCCATTTAAAAATTGGCTAAATCTGACCTCTTCAAAGAAAAATAAATGTTGCATCCTATTAGTAAATCTTAACTGTACAGCTTTTCTGTATAAATTCACAAAGGTTTCGCCATCATCATCGAAAAGATTCCTTAATTCTATATTACTTGTCAGAAGAAAACCTGAAACGTAATAAGCAAAATTCCAATCATTTAGGGTATGCAAAAAACGACCATCATCTAGGTTTTCCAAAAGTACTAAATTAATTAGTGTCTTACTACTAAATTAATTATTAGTAGTAGGGGGCCCCTTGGTCGAATTAGCAATAGACTCCGCGTCGGTTTAATCCGGCACTGACGGCGCTTCATACCGGGACACAATCGAATGTTATATAAAGCACAGGTCCAATCATTTGTCCATTATCATTAAATTTGAATAAAACATTGTGTGTTATCGATTTTTTTTATTATTTTGGATGGCCGATTGATGTCATTATATATGGAATATAATATCGTTCAAATGTCCGCCGATACTTTGCTGTATAGCGCGCATACGCAATATACAACTTTCCATGTCCTTTACTGTTTTCATTATTAGGAATTTCGTCTACTCATTGTCGTAACCTCCTGAAAAGTATAATTCACAGACAAAGATTTGCCTCACTCTGGTACTGCATCAAAGTCTTCAACTGAAGTTAAAATCGCGAAAGTGAAGAAAATGGTGATTTAAATCCTAGTTCAAGTTTGAAAGAGATAGCTGCTGAACTTTTTGTGTCTCACGAGTCGATCCGTATCATTTGAAACAATCAATAGAGTATAAAACATGTTCCCAAAAGATATGAATTTTCTCCACGCTAAAACGAATCGATTCCAACCCAACAATCTTGAAACACATTATTAGTGTTGGCGAGACGTGATGCAGTTGAAATCATGTTGACTATTTTATTTGACTATCGCATTTTATTTTCTATTATTCATTTTGAGTATTTAATAGGATAAAATCCCAAGACTAATCGCGGTGCTGTGCACTTGGTATTCTTGCCAGAAGGCCAAATGGTAAAAAAATAATATTATTTAGCGACATTTGAGAGATCAGATAAAATAAAATAATTTGGAATAATAACTAACATTTTGAAACGTGAACGAAACGTGGCTAGACGATGGTATAAAGGATGGTGAGATTTTCGATCCTAGGTATCGTGTCTATCGCAGAGATAGATCCTCAACTGTCATGGGAACCAAGAAGGGCGGAGGTGTTCTGATTGCAGTGTCTAGACTTATTGATTCTGTACGCATGCCAAAATGGGAGTCTGACATCGAGGATCTGTGGGTCAGACTTAAAATTACTAAGGGAAAGAGCAATCGTAATTTGAATATCTGCTCTGTCTACCTACCCCCACCAGTCCAACAAGTCACTCTTGACTCCTTCCTGGGCAGAGTATCTACACTGATGGAATCTACAAATGAAGATACGATTATTGCCGGAGACTTCAACCTCAGCTTCATAAGTTGGAACATAGACAATACTTTTAACCCCCCATGTACAATTCCTACTAACTACACCAATGGGTTAGGCTACTCTCTTGTTGATTTTATGTCTGAAAACAATATCTTACAGGCTAATTTTGTGAAAAATTGTTATAACAAAACCTTAGATCTTATTTTGTCCAACTTACTTGTAAATGTTAACGAATGCAATAACCCGATGTCAAAAGTAGATATACATCACCCTCCCCTGGAAATTGAGGTCACACATAGGTCTCCAGCACCGTTAAAAACCAAAATAACTCCGAGGTATAGCTTCAAACGCGCTGATTATACGTTGATCAAGGCGAAACTTCGAGTTATTGATTGGACTAATATATTTTCTGAAATTACTGATGTGGATGAAATGGTTAATGTGTTGTACGAACAAATCAATGCTTTAATTAGAGAACATGTACCTCTGTCTAAATTATTTAATAATAAATACCCAAGGTGGTTTTCTAAACCGTTAATTAAACTTCTAAATGAAAAGGAAAAAATCAGAATTCGTTATAGGAAATACAAAAATCCCAGAGATAACTACGAATACAAACTATTAGAAGGGCGCGCAAAAAATATGATTAAAAATTGTTACAAAACCTATATAAGTAATACTGAAGAAAACATAAAGCAAAATCCAAAACTCTTCTGGTCTTTCGTCAAAGCCAAAAAAACACAGTCTAGTGACATACCAACCACCATGCGTCTGGGAAACAATAGTGCTTCTTCTGGTGAGCAAATAAGCAATCAATTTGCAACTCATTTTTCATCCACCTTCATACCATCCAATAAGTCGACTCCTCCCACTTGCTCGCATAATTATTTTCAATTCGCTCTAAGCAGGATTGCGTTCACGGAGGTGGAGGTGTTAAGAGAGTTAAAGAAACTTGACACCTCCAAGGGTTCGGGACCTGATGGCCTTCCTCCGTTATTTATCCAGAAATGTGCACCCTATCTGAGTCTTCCACTCAAACTTATTTACAATCGCTCTATTGAAACTTCTAAATTCCCCACAGAGTGGAAAATCGCTAACGTGGTACCAGTTTTTAAGAAGGGAGAATCAAGCGATACTACTAACTATCGCCCTATATCTCTTCTTTCTATCTTTGCAAAGCTGTTTGAAGCGCTGGTTTGTCCTGTACTATCTTCGCATACTAACGTGCAGTTGGCCTCAGAACAGCACGGCTTCCGAGGTCGAAAATCTACTACCACTAATTTAGTCCACTACATTAATGGCATTGCTAAATCTATGGATTCCCGTATTCAGGTTGATTCCATCTACACAGATTTCACCAGTGCTTTTGATAAAGTCAATCATAATTTACTTTTAATGAAGCTGGCGCAATTTGGCGTAACTGGTCAACTGTACAAGTGGTTCGCTTCCTACTTGACGGGGCGGAAGCAAAGAGTAGTTGTGAGAGGTTACGAATCATTCTTTTACTCTTCCACTTCAGGAGTACCACAAGGATCGCACCTGGGGCCGATCCTATTTCTTATATTTGTAAACGACATAGTTCATACAGTCCGACACAGCAAATGTTGCATGTTTGCAGACGATTTAAAACTGTACAAAGAAATTAAAACGGATTTGGATGCATCACTTCTTCAGAAAGATCTGGATGCAATACATGAGTGGTGTCGGTTGAACATGATGACGCTTAACGTTAGTAAGTGCTATCACATAACTTTTACGCGTAACAAAAATTTAATACCTTCGTCTTATGAATTGGATGGAGTTTCTTTGCAAAAGGTTGATACTATCCGTGATTTGGGAGTCCAGCTCGATAGTAAACTTTCTTTCGTACATCACATTGACCAAATTGTATCAAAAGCTACAAAAATGGCAGGTTTTGTGAAGAGAACTTGCTCGGAGTTTCGGTCCATATCGACCCTGAAACTTCTTTTCAATACGCTTGTTAGAAGTGTACTGGACTATGCATCTCCGGCTTGGAATCCTGCATATCGCGTGCATGTTGATAGGATAGAACGTATACAGAAGGCTTTCACAAGATATCTACGCTTCAGAAGTTCTAGTTGCGATCAGGAAGCTAATTATTCACAAAGACTGAAACATTTCAATATGGTGGCTCTGGAACAACGTAGACTTTTCTCTGACTAAATATTTCTTTACAAAATTATTCATAATCAGTCCGATGTTCCGGAGCTATTATCTGAAGTTAATATCACTGTACCCTGGCGCACTAAAACCAGATCTGTACGCAAAACCAATATACTTGCTTTGTCCTCATCAAGAACAAACCTTGGTCGCAGTGCCCCTATGAATCGATTTATGGCTAATTACAATATAATCCACAATAATAGCAACATTGACATCTTTGCCGACAGTTTTTACCAATTCCGTAAGAATCTTATGACATTTAATAGTAAATAGCATTTTGATCACGTTTATTGCAATCGTTTCTCAAATTTGTAATCTCGCCCTAATTTAAACCGAGTATAATTATTTATTTTAATTCCATATTCCAAAAATTTATTAACATTAAAAATTGTATTATTATTTTAATTATTTTCTGTTAATTTTAAATGTCATTTTTTTTTTAAATTCAATTTGTAATATAAAACAATAATTAATATAGCACTCTTATAAATGATAGATCTCATTAATTGTAAGTATTTTTTCATTTATGTGTAAGCTGTGTACTTCTTTAAGTGACAAGTTCACCACAATCATTGGTATATATATGCTAGTTATTTTTTTGTAAAATGTTATTAGTGAATAAGTCGTTGGAGTACCTTAATATAAATAAATAAATAAAAAAAATTTTGTGTGTTATTCACCTTTACCATGCACCCACCAAA
Organism: Mythimna albipuncta; assembly: GCA_929112965.1. Lineage (NCBI taxonomy): Eukaryota > Metazoa > Arthropoda > Insecta > Lepidoptera > Noctuidae > Mythimna > Mythimna albipuncta. The sequence goes on from OV815962.1 coordinate 11,459,015, forward strand.
TAATTAAGTCTACGCACAAATGTTTTTGACTAGGATTTATGTTCTTATACAACTATTTATACAATGTCATAAATATAAAAAATACTGTAGTATCAAAACTTTTTTCTCCTACTATTTCAATAATACCACATTCAAAATTTTTGGTTGTAACCTCCTTTTCTCAGGTCACGCTTTCTTTAGACGGACTCTAAACTTTTTGTTTGTTTCGTACATCGAGTGTAGGTAACGCGTTACGTACGAGTACGTAACGCGCTAGCCTAGGAATTCAAAGCGTAGGAAGATAGGCGCGACGGCGGCGTCAGAATAAGACAAAATCGTAAAAAGCCTTTCACTGAATCGACAGTGTATGGCTCAATTGCTAATCGATATAGTTCCGATATTCATGATACGGATACGGGTTTTTGTTGCGATTTTCAATATCGTCTTCGATGAAGCAAATCGTTAACGATCTTGACATACACTATCGATTCGTTATTTGTTACCATCCATTGGTCTGTCTGAAGCGACGGATCTTGCAGACAAATCGAACCGTGTGTCCCCCCTTTATGTCGATAATTATGTTACTCGGAACGCGCGCCGTTAAAATTTCACGTCATTGTCATTTGTCATCAGCTGACCATCGTAGACAGCTGACAGCACTGTAAACATGTCACTGTCATTTTAACCTAAGCAAGCCCACATTTCTACCACAATCTTCGTATCATATCAGTTTCTGGAAATAAATGTCATTTAGTAGATGTACTGCAGTGGTACTGAAAAGAAAAATTGGTATTCATACGCTTGCAATCGCTTTGAGGCCCATTCTACGGACAGCTCAGTTTTGCGTGACACTAGCAAGACAGGTAATCACTGAAAAACGTAGGTAACTATTTATTTTTTATATTTTCCTTACTGGAATAACAAACATCGCCGCGCCGGTATAATTTGTTAAAGTTTGACCGGTCGGACATTCTAAACGTGCCTTACGTCACAATTACATTTTTCACATGATTGGCGTGATCATGGTGTGCCGTATACAAGTTGTTGTGCAAGTCTCTCGTTTCCTCTATTAGTTAGTCAATATTATTGAATAATTGATTCACAGTCAGTTATACTACGTGTATAGATAGTAAAAGAACAAGACAGAAAAAGCGTGTAGACTGTAGCACGGTAAAAAGTATCTTTACGAGCCAAATATTTTAGTTACCTACTATAGGTACATACTAAGTTTTCATATTACAAATAAAAGTGTCAAACATTAATTATGCTTGCCTCAAGCTGAATTATCTTCTTGAAGAAGTTTTGTCAAACAACTTTTTGATATATTTTATAAAATTTCCAGTTTTTATTTGAACTATAAATGAGCATGTACTATCCCACTGCCAACCTCTTCAATAATAAAAAACCTCTTCAAAACTGCTGTGATATTATTTTATTTATTACAGAAATCAACCATGGAAGGTTTAACACTGGTTTCATCAAATAAGATATTTGGGGGTTATCAGAAGATTTACTCCCATGAGTCGTCTGAACTGAAATGTAAGATGAACTTCTCAGTATACTTACCACCCCAGGCTGAGGGTGGTGATGTCAAGTTGCCGGTCATATTCTACCTCTCTGGGCTAACTTGTAGCGAGCAGAACTTCATCACTAAATCAGGGTTCCAGAGGTACTAAAACATTTTCCTTTTCTTAAAAATATATTAACATCAATATGCTAAATGATGTGGCAATGCCAGGCTAATGCAATATTATGATTATACCTACTTTGTGAGCATGACACAGAATCATTAATTATCTTCTATATAAGACTGGCATTCAAAAGATTAAAAAGTTGTACAGAAGTTGGAACTTACTATAGTGATATCACTAATTCAGTACACCATGTAAGTCTACTTCTATACCTACACAGAATGTGGTGTACCATTTAGACCACCTACTTTCCTAATACATGGAAAGAGCAAAAACATTGATCTTAAACGATCCAGATATACTTGCCCCTAGGTATATTTATAAGTTACCTACCTATTTTACTACATGCTAGCCTAATTAAAATAAATAAAATGTGTTTATGTGGCTTTTTGAACTTATGTATATTTTGGTCATTACTTGCTAATTTTGCCCTTATCAAAAAAATAATAAGAATCTTATTACATTATATCAATGGCCATTATTGTCTTTTTTCTTTAAATGCTGATAGTTGTAGGTATAAAATATGTTAAAACAAAAACAAAATGATTAAAGTGTATACTATCATATACTTGAATTAAAATTGGAGATAATTTCAATCCGTTGCTACCTAACTCAGTATCAACGTTAGCTGTGTATTTTGATTTATTTTTTTACATCAATACATGCTAGTAGATTTGACAACACAAAGTATAGGTAACACTGGAAGTTGAACTTTGTTACATAAGAGGTATTTTTGTTTTAATAACTATTTTGTATTCTTTACTAAATTTATATTTTTGTAGTATATAACAATTTCACTTTCTACATCTGTCTATTTGCTAATATCACCTAACCACACAACAAATTCTGTTACAATACCAAGAAAAGAAAGGTTTATGTATTCAATTTTCAAATGTGTGCGAAACTAGGCGACTTACTAGAAAAATTATATTTCAGGTATGCAGCAGAGCATGGTATCATAGTTGTGGGTCCAGACACGTCTCCCAGAGGTGTGAAGATCCCTGGTGATAATGATTCCTGGGACTTTGGAGTAGCTGCTGGATTCTACCTTGATGCCAGCAAAGAACCTTGGTCAAAGAATTACAGAATGGGCAGTTACCTTAATAAGGAATTGTATGAATTAGTACTTGAAGCATTCAGCAATGTGGTTGATGCTGAGAGGGTTGGCATTATGGGACACAGGTAAATTTGTATAAATGATAATCTTGCAGTTTTTGAGACAATGAGCCTTCATTGAATCAGTGTGCAGTTTGGTTTTAATATAGACAACAACACATTGGCTGGGCTAATATAATCTGTAGGTATGGTATGGGATATACACATGTTGATGCAATTTTAGTTTTCATCAAATTCGAACCAAAAGCTTCCTTTCAAGTGTTTTTCACTATTCCTTATAGGTTCTGATTTGGCTATCCAGCGCACTTAATTTTTGATGGTGCGAAATCATCAAATAACTTTTCTCGTTCTTGGTAGATTGAGAGAGAGGTGTCAGACATTTACTGACAAAAACTATTTTTTTAAGACACACCAATGTTCTTTCCGATGCCCTTTGTGCTTCAGGGTCGCAGTAACTCTTTCTAATAATTCCACAGACTATGTGGAATATATATATGCTTAAAAATTAACCATATGTATTAATTCCACATTTCTACGCGCATAAATTACCTTGTATTAAAAGTCCGCCTCTGAACTTTAGTTTCCGCAGAATATTCGAAACCGAAACAAGATTTTTGACGGTCACTAAAACTGAACCCCTTCGGTTGAACAAATCCGTTTAAATTAAACACGGTGTCTTTGACATCGAACTAACTAATACCATATTCAGCACATGATTCTGGACACCCCAGTAGTGGAATTTTTCGTCAGCTTTTTCATAGTTAAGAAAAAATGCACTTTTTTATATTTAAACTTTAAAATCGTTATTCTTACCAACCCAGATGACATTTTTATAAAAAAAAATATATAATTTAAGTAATTAAAAAGTCATTGGGGTAGATAAAATTGACATTCTAATCAACCCTGATGACATTTTTGATTTAAAAAGTTTTTTTTTTCTCTATAAATTTTAGAATATTAACGATTTTATACAGTTTAAATTTAAAAAAGTAAATATTTTTTTTATTAACAAAAAAACTGACGAAAATTTCCATCATTGGGGGTCCAAAATTATGTACCTACTGAATCTATAGTATTTGTTGGCGAGTCGATGTCAAAGACAGCTTGTAGGTACTTATATGTCACCGGAAAATTGCGAACTCCGTAAGATTGTAAAATAACGCGGGAAATTGTAAACTATTAATTCTAAATAAGACACGTTTATTTTGGAAACAATGAGTTTTGATGTGAATTGTCATATACAAAACGATTTTTTCATAATATGTATTAATTATAATCTAATAGATTTACTTTTTCATACCTATAGATAGTCCACCATAAATCTAGGCACCACTAAACTCTTTTAAAATAATTGTCTTTTTACAGCATGGGGGGTCATGGAGCTTTAATATCCACCCTTAGAAACCCTGGTTTGTACAAATCGGCAAGTGCATTTGCTCCAATCTGCAACCCTACACAATGCCCATGGGGTGTCAAAGCCTTCAGTGGTTATTTGGGTGAAGACAAAAGCAAGTGGGCTGAGTGGGATGCCACAGAGCTAGTCAAGAAATATGATGGACCCCCACTCACTTTACTTATTGACCAGGTAAGATCAGATGAGAATAAAAATAAATTATTTTTTAAATGGAAGTCATGTTAGGTATGTAAGGGAACATACTATAACATCTATATCATGACAGTTGATTTTTGGGGGGAAAAATTTGAAGAGAGTATGAAGATGTCATTGAATAATAGTTTATGCCCTGTTTTGTGACAATCGCCAACTGATGCCCTAATCTACAATTTTTCTTCCAGGGGTCTAGTGATCAATTTTATTTGGAGAAGCAATTACTCCCTGAAAACTTGGTGGAAGCGTGTCGGTCAGTCGGAGTGCCAGTCATACTTAACTTACGCGACGGTTATGATCACTCATACTACTACATCTCCACTTACATCGGCGAACACTTCGACTTCCACGCCAAAATACTGAAGGCCTAATTAAGAAATCTTTTTATTGACATAGTCAATATTTTTAAATGCATTTTTAATATCCGTTTTTATTTTTACAGTAAAGTTGTTATTCATAAAGAAAACATTTAATTATTTTCCCATTATTCGTTTTCTGTTTACAGATATCCTAATTCCTAAAACCAATAAAAGAAAATGTTAATTTTCCAAAATTCAAATATAATTTGTCACGTAACATTTTTAATTTTTTTTAACAAAATTGTTATACTATGTTTGTGCCAGATCGTCTTGTCGCTACCTTCCCGTATCGTTTTTCCTAAGATTGTGGTAATACTGTAGGAATTTATCTCTGTTTCCCCATATGCTGGTGGTGCCCCAGTGACACCAAGCCCTGGAAATAAAATTATTAGGATTTAGCTAGATTTCTAGTAGGTTTAATGTGAGATGGCTTATTATGACTAAATGACAAAGTATTTAATTTCGTCCGATTAGAGCGTTAGGGTTGAAACTGCGTAAGGCAGACAGACGACCGCGTGCTCTCATACAAAAATGCTCTGTAGCGAGATAGAGACCTACGCGAGCACCCGTCCTGGGGAGCCGAGACCCGCGCCCGTTTTGCTACGTAATAAGGGCCGAAACTGCGAAAAGCGTGACAGAGCGCGTGTGTTCAGGCGGCGGTCCCCGCCGCGGAAACCGGATTATTACCTACGTAGTGTCGCTTGTTCAACTCTTAACTCACAGTGTGCATGTAGTCGTGTCAATGGAGAACTTAATATATTATTTATTACCTAGCAAAATGGGCGCGGGGCCCGGCACCCCGTGACGGATGCCCACGCGGGCGTCCGCATTACGCAGTTTGGGTCCTAATTTTATTAAGTTCTTCATCGACACGATCTCAACCTCGAGTACACCCTTAAAGTTGCGCTTTGTCACACGACGGCTGCCCGTCGCGAGCGTACGCTTTCCGCAATTTTGGCCCTTAGGGTTATTGCGTTTCAGTGCGATCAACACGATCGAGACGTTTCCCGCGTTTGGCTCTCTGATCAGTTAAGAGCTTGGACTAGGCCAATCAGAGCGCCGAATGTCACAAACGTGTCGAACTTGCACTAACGCCTCGGGGCCTGCGGTATACGGTAGGTCAGTATCCGTGACAGGTAGTGTTGGGATTTTATCCGATTAAATACTCAAAATGAATAAATACTCAGTAAATACTCGTTTTTAATCGAGTATTTATCCAATAAAAACGAGTATTTATTGAGTATTATAAAATCCCAACACTAGTGACAGGAGTTCGACCGCGGCTCGCAAACGTTAGAACAGGGTACCTAACGTATGATACACCATCGCGTTTCAGATTCGATTCAGGAGGATAAACTTATTGAGAAATAGGTTGACCAGTAAAAAAATTAAACGAAACAGCGCCTGAGTGCCGACTATTTTTTAAAATCCAAGTTGTAAGTTAACCTACCTTTGCAACTTGTTTTATTAGCGCTTTCTGACTTTACGGTTTGTCTTACGTCCTTTTAAAAATCTTGCACACAGTCTTAAACAAGATCTCAATATTATTATTTAATAATAAATATTTTGAATGTAAAGACAACTTTAAATTATTTAACACTCACATTCCAAATAAAGCACCCCCAAGATGCGCTGCGTGGTCAAAGAATTTCCATCCGAAAACTACGCCTGCTAAGTCAACACTCATTATGACCTTTATAGCCTGCAACATAACAATCAAAATGTTAATATAGGTAATCTTATAAAAGTTAAACTACCAACAAGTATTGTATGTTTACCGTGCCTGCAGCAAATGTGTACATAGGTAAGAAGATGATGCTCAGCCTTGTGTCAGGATATTGCACGCATACATATGCCAAAACTGACATTATTGCCCCCGACTAAAACAAAGAAAAGGATTGTTACTAAGCTTCATTGGACATCCATTCTGTAAGTAAGGTTGACCGATGACAGGGACCGTTGCAGTTCAATGCACAGAACTGCTTGTTGTTGCAAAGCTCGGAGAGGTCTGTAAGTCGTACACGTCATTTAAGTTAATCAGTAAAAAATCTTAATAAGCTAGGAGGGAACAGTCCTTGCACGATTTGCGCGTGGAGATGCAACGCCGGGACGAAACTCCGCTGCCGCGAGAAATCGCGGCATGGCGGCCAGAGTTCCGGCGGGATCTCATGGAAAAATGGCGACAGCGACTGTCGCAACCCAATGCTGGGCGTGCCATAATTATGGCGATAAGTCCCCTCTTTGAGGCGTGGCTGTAAAGACCTCGCAGCTTCCTCACCTTCCGCATGACGCAGATCCTCATTGGACATGGACAGTTCGGGAGGTTCCTGCACCGGATTTGTGCGAAAGTGACGCCCGGGTGTCACCATTGTGTTGACCGCCCGGAGGACAAAGTGGAGCATACGGCTGAGGTGTGCCCCGCTTGGGCAGAACACCGCCGTGTCCTCGTGGGGGCGACCGGCGGCAGCGATCTCTCGCGTCCTGAGTAAGGAGGAGTGTCAGGAGGTCGCCTCCTGCGAAGCAGTAATGCCAGAAAAGGAGGTGGCTGCACGCTTGAGGCAACGGCGCTCACGCCCCAACCGCCGCCGGGATTTTGATTCCGATTTCCGGCCACCGTAGCCGTCGGCGCAGGCTTGCGGATGGCAAGCAATGGGTAGCTCGCCGTTCGACTGTCCGGGTCGAACCCAAGACGCCAACAACTATGTCAGCAAACCATAGGGGGCCCTGCAGGGTCGAAGCCTACTGTGGCCAAGGATTTGTTTCTGAAAGGAAGATTCGGTCCCGGTACGAAAGGCAGTGAAGGAACAGGAGTGGGTTTCTAGTCAGTAAAAGTCTGACACTATCTCCCGCTCCACCCAAGAGTGTCAAATGTCATTGGATGATTTTCCCACCTAAAAAAAATGTGGTAGAGTAAACATTACTATATGACTTTTGAACAAAATATTCAAATTGTTCAAAATAATTTGATTTGGGACACTGTTCCTAGTTTATGGTTCTTAATATGTGATTTAGAAAGAAGTATACTTACTGCACCAAGACTAAGCCCAGGCTGGTTTAGTAGAACCTTGTACAGAAAGCTGGCAAAGCTGCTGAATACACCAGCACTTAAGTACATGGCTACAAACTGTTCCTTTCCTAATGAAGCTACAGCAGCTGTAAGGAGGGAAGGAAGTATTATTTTGTGAACAGTTCTCTTATATTTATCTAAACTATATAATACAATAAAGAGGTAAAGTTTGTTTTTTTGTTTGTAGGAGGTAATCTCTGGAAGCACTAGTCTGATTGCTTGATTGATTCACCAGTAGAAAGCTGCTTTATTCCTGAGTGACATAGGCTATATTTTATGTACGCAGACGAATAGAATAAGTAATTAATCCTTCAAGGTACACAAAAGAGTAGGTAACATACCTATTTCATACCTAGAAGAGTCATACAAAAACATATAAAATTATTGAGGACCAATGGCTATGCTAATTGAAAAATCAGTGGCAAACATATTAAGTCCCAGAAATTATTAATTAAAAATAAAAGCACTGATATTTTTTTTTAGTATTAGTACCAACATTGTTGTTAATTTTAGGAATCTTGTTCAATTTTAAACTCGTATAGTTTGAATAGTGTTCTATAATCAAATCACAAAAGTATTTATATTTTCATATAAAAAAACTTACCTGGCATAAAACTATATAGAACATACATATTAGCAGCCAGGTGCATTGCTGAGTAATGGCTGAATGTAGACAACAGCATTGGAAGACATCTTGAACCTGTTTATGAACAAAAAAAATTATGGGATTTTATTCATTTAACCTTTCAATCGTGTCAAATCACAGACACAATAGAAAGACAATAGGTGCGCGAACGCCGGTGTTCGCTTGGGGTTTAATTGGCTCTATCATTGTCTTTCTATTGTGTCTAATTACTTTTCAAAAGGTTAAACATAAACATACTTCCTGCAGGGTTTGAACAGAAGTATTTGATCATATAGGGTTGTAGAGCCCTCACTCGCCAGGCACCAAACACCAGCATATTAGCAGCCAATATTGGATAGAACACTTTTTCGCTATCTCTTAGACCTCTCCACCATTTCGTTATTGGTCCTGGCTCAGCTTTTTGCTAAAACATTACAAATAAATTTGTTAATTTTTGCAAAATTATAGTCAACAGCATAAATTCTTTTAATTTAGTTATAGATGAGAATTCTTTTTTTTTGTTTTAATTAAACTTTGTTATAATACTTACAAGATGTGTCTTAAATTTTCTTTGCTGAGCACTTAACCAAGTTCCTGGTTTTTTGAGGAATGATGAGGCATGTGCCCGTAGAGTCTCATATTCCCATATCACACAGCCAGTTAGACTTAATGTGGATACCTGGAAATTATTTAGTGTTTCATAATGGTAAACAATGAAATTTCGAATTTACAATTTATTTAGCTAAAGTAACTTTAATTGCTCATCTTGAGTGATTTGTTTCAGTAATGGAAGCCAACCCTAACACAGTTATGAAAGGTTAGACTGGCAGTGCTTATGAAATTCTTACCCCAATTGTAAAAAAGAAGGGTTTCCACAATGTGCTAGCGTACAGTGGTCCGGATTCTATTTGTATTTGTGAGAGTGGGTCGGGCTCCAGGGCCGTCCGCCGCCCGCCTCGCCGACTGTTGTGTATAGAGTTACGGACCACCAACCGCACATTTCCGACGCTACCACGGCCTTGATGGATGAGCAGTGGTCTCCTAAATAGCAGATTAATATATAATTATAACATCAATTTATCACTGTATTTACTTATTATTGATCAACCGTGTAAATTAACAATTTTATCGTACCGACTATTCGTCATCTCTGCCGCACACCAAACATTTCTGAAGAACATTATATTGTTTTTTTTTTTGCTGAAGTTATTCTGTTACATTATTAGAAAACCAACGTAGTTATTTTGTATGTTATGCAAATGTATTACAAAACATTTAGGAAAAATTTCAAATTGAATAGCTTTGACAACAGGGTGGCAATAGAGACAATTGGAGACAATGACAATTGACAACTATGACAAGACTACAACAGTGTTGCCAACAGCGCAAAGCCTGATGTCGCCATTTTCCACATCATATATGAGTACCTAGCCTAAAGTAGCCGAATTTTAACTTCTGTAGCCTTAAGTAGCCCAAAAGTAAAAAATCACTATAATAATGCGGAGCTGTCTGCTGTCACATCGTGCATCGGTGGATTCACCTAATATTGTAGAGAAACTTTGATGACCAACTTCTTTGTAGTTCTTTGATCATGGCATGTTCAAGGACATTCTATAGAATGGCAAATCACTTCGTTCTATGCAATTGAATTTTTTCAAGAAGATTTCCTGTCCCACAGGGTTTTAATACTTCTGCCAGATGACAATGCAGTGGATTGCGCTATGAGCGGCAATACTATAAGGCGATTAACACACGGTACCGCGCACCATCGCGGAGGGTGGTGGCGGTGAAGCGGATTTCATAGCGGTGCTCAGGATTTCTTAGGCGGTTAGGCGGTTTACGCGCCCAACCGCGCGGATGGATTTAACGCGGTTTTGACCAGTTTTATCACAGACACTGGCGAAAGTGGACACTGAAGTGGTGGTATCAATCTGGCTTTTATAGCGTAGAAAGAAAAAAATAAGAAGATATTGGGTTCATTCATTTTTACGAAGCAGAACAGACTTTCATGTTATTTCATGTTCCTGCACCCACAATAATCCGAGCGGTTATGCGGCTCCCCGTGTGTAAGGCGCCGCCACACCGCGTGGAAATCAGCGCGGAGGGGCAGTAGCGGCGAGAGCACCGCTCGACCGCGCGGTCGGGCGCGGTGTACGTGTGTTAGGTATCAACGGATTTCTAAGTGACCAATGTAACATGATATCCGCTTCACCGCCAACCGCGGCGGTGCGCGGTGCTGTGTGTTAATCGCCTAAGCAGATTTTTTTGTCAGTTTCTATTTCTTCTGTTTCACTTTCACTACTAACTGAGGAGTAGCCAAATGAAAAAAGTTTGGATTGTTTTATTGATAATCTCAATTCGCCGACTTTATGAATCTTCTTTTTAAATGAAAGTGAAACTAATTTGAATTTTTTCAAAGTATTTAATCGGTACAATTTAGATAATAAATTGCGATCGTCATAACCAGCAAAATAAATACACATCACTTCTTTGCATTCTTTTGGTTACATATTGGGCATATTGGTAAGACAAATTCAGGGAGTTCACCGGAACTAGTCTCTCATAAACTAATAGGGCAACCATCATACTTTATTAATAAAACAGACCTTAGGGTGGCTATGATTTTTATTATAAGGTTATTCATTTGTAATTTAAGAATTTTAAATCGCTCGTTTCTGAAGTAGCCTAAAAGGCGCCTAGTCGCCTTTCACATTTTTCCTATACCAATTCTGGTTCTGAGTAGCCTAAATGCCGACAGATTGCCTACGTTGGCCACAGTAGTAGGCGATAGATCGAACCATGAACTAAAACCAGACTAAAACTGTCTGAATAACATATGTTATAGGCCCCTAAGAATAATCCCTTCGCCGTAATGTTACAAGTGTGATATGACCAAAGATTTTTATGATGATGATGATTTTTTTTTCGTTTTCGGCTAAAAAATGGACATTCGAGTAAAAATGTAACTATTTTCTACAAGAGATGCCCTTTTCAATTATGTACGCTTGGAAAACAAATAAAGTAATTTGTATTACAAATCGTGAGAATTAAGTACGTAGCATCATACATAGTGATAGTCACCACTTTTTGTGTTAGACTTAAAAACTAGAAGAGCATTTTGGACAAATCCGGTATCCCCTCTCGCATGAACAATAATATATCTTTGCCTTTTTGATACAGGCTCTAACACTCCATCTACAGCCTCTCCTTGCCAGCATTTACCTGATGTATGCGATGAATGTATATAGGTTTCATCTAAATAAATTAGCGGCCGAGGCTGTGGAGATTTATAATTTTTTTCTACAGCATGCAAGTATTTTGCTCTCCAAGCCGATACTTCATTGCGCTCCATGAGCATTTTACAATTAGACTGCGACTTTTTAAAACCAAAACCCATTTTGTGGAGCAGCTTTCGTAGACTTTCTCTTTGTCCCGTGTAATTTATTTCTGATTTTAAGATCTCTACAGTCGGTAACTCGTTTTTAGTAGAGTGAAATTCATGTACTTTCTTCCGTATAACTCCCATGTCAAAATCATCAGCATGAATAAACCTACTTTGACGTTTTCTCTCCTTGCCTGGGGTCCGAATTTTTGTACTAGCTTCTTCTACAGCATGCTCTTCTTTAACTATTTTTGAAATTACCCCTTGACTCACACCTGAAATATAGATAAAATTAATTAAGTATTTACATACTGTAGTTAAAATATTTAATGTAAGTATGAGTAACTATTTTTTATGCGGCTTGCGTACAAATCGCTTCACGTAAGAAGAACGTTGGAAGGCAGTGGAGTGGAGAGAATTTACGATAAGCCAAACGTACCTATGCGGGAGAGCCCCTTAGATTATTCCAGCGTTCTTTTTACGTGACGAGAACTATAGGTATGAATCACTCAGCTTTATATTTTTAAGTTAGAGTTACGTTAAAAAGTAATCAATAAAAAAAAAAATATCGGGTATATAATTTACAAAAAGAAAGTAGACAACACTAACCTGTAGCTGCCGAAATTCGTTTGTATACTTGATTAAATGGAATAATCGGAGCCTCCACCCGAGATTCTTCTTCAAAAAAGGTTTTGACCCTAAGAATGATGCTTCGCGCATCACTTTTAATCGCTTTCTGAAAATGTAGAAATATCGCAACAGAAAACACAGAGCACCCGAATGTAGTAGACACTGACAATCGAATGACATTTCAACATGGCGGCCGTAGTTCCCATTTTCTCCATTTCACAGATAAGTTGTTAAGACAGTACGTCCAGCACCGTGCAGCACCGGACGTGCATCAAGATGGATCGTGCGTACGGCGCTTCAGTCTCAGACCAAAAACTTTATATATCCCAATTAAAAAAAAAAAAATCTTATGGGGCAGCTCACACCGAGACGCGACGCGACGCGACGCTGCGCGCACATTTTAATAGAGTGACTCCAAATAGAACTTTATTTACTAGACAAAAGATACACAATTAATTGTGAGAATTTAGAGTTAGTGATGCAACGGAACTGTCTCTTAACGGAAGCGGAAACGAAAACAGAAGTCAAAAGTAAATTTTAGCGGAAGCGGAAATGGAAGCGGAAGCGGAAACGGAAGTTTTATTACTATGAAGAAAAATTAGTTTAAGTAATTGAATATTAGTATTATTATATGTACTTTTAGTACTCGAAATTAAAAATAAAGTTAAATTATATTTTTTACACCACCTGCTCGATAATGTCGTTTTACACGTCATACAAACCTCACATAAAGTAAGTCATTATATGCCTAGGGAGATAATGCAGTATGGCCGATCCCTAGAGAATAATGAGATTTGAATTTGGAGCATCAAGAATCGTCAACATTGTGAATTAAAATGTAGGCGCATCAAACAAGTTGACTCGAAATTCAAACCAAAGAGTATGTAATCACTATGATTTAAACTGGCCACTAACAAAAAAAAGAAAATAGACTAAAACGTACCTACGTACAAAAAACAACACGGAGCATTATAGAAAATTGAAACTATAGAATCTTGGAGTAGTGAATTTTGATTGTTTGATGAACTTGTAAATATAATACTTATATTTCTCTGATATATGATTTGGTCGACCAAATTGTCTTTTAATTATCTCACAGATGGTGTAAAAAGTAGAGTATGCAACACAGGGATAAAGCTGTCTTTGTCTTGGGCGGCTTAAATTCCTCACTTCACTCAGGTTACTTTATTAACTCCCTCGCAATGCTCGGGAGTTAATTTTATTAATCCCTCACTATCGTTCGGGATTAAAATTAGCAACCTTCCTTTCGTTCGGAATTCAACATGCCGCCCGCGACTTAAAGACACTGCTTTATCCCCTAGTCACATAAACTACTATTTTACACCACCTGCTCGATAATGTCGTTTTAAACGTCAAACAAACCTCACTTAAAGCAAGTCATTATATACCTAGGGAGATATTGCAGTATGGCCGATCCCTAGGGAATAATGAGATTTGAATTTGGAGTATCTAGAATCGTCAACATTGTGAATTAAAATGTAGGCGCATCGAACAAGTTGACTCGAAATTCAAACCAAAGAGTATGTAATCACTATGATTCAAACTAGTCACTAACAAAAAAAGAAAATAGAATAAAACGTGCGTACTAACGACACGGGAGCATTTTAGAAAATTGAAACTATAGAATCTTGGAGTAGTGAATTTTGTTTGTTTGATGAACTTATAAATATAATACTTATATTTCTCTAATATATGATTTGGTCGACCAAATTGTCTTTTATTTATCTCACAGATGGTGTAAAAAGTAGAGTATGCAACACGGGGATAAAGCTGTCTTTGTCTTGGGCGGCTTAAATTCCTCACTTCACTCAGGTTTCTATATTAACTCTCTCGCAATGCTCGGGAGTTAATTTGGTAAATCCCTCACTATCGTTCGGGATTAAAATCAGCAACCTTCGTTTCGTTCGGAATTCAACATGCCACCCGCGACTTAAAGACACTGCTTTATCCCCTAGTCACATAAACTACTATTATAAAAAGTAATTTTGCCGCTTTTATATCTTGCAGCCTGTTTTTGTGTTCTTCATATATAGGACCAACTCCGCTAAACAATTGCTCACTTGCTACACTACTGGGGGAGCTGATAAATATTGACGCACTACTGGCCACTAATGTGGTGGAAAATCAATGCCAACGAATGGCATTTATTTTTCACCACATTATGGATCCTCATGAAGAGGCAGCCTTTTGTCCTTTTTGTATTCCCGAAGGTGCGGACAAAACTAATACTTATAAGCAAACAACAAACATAAAAAAAACAACAAGATTTACGTCACACATAGTGTTGGGATACTCAATAAATACTCGATTAAAAACGATTATTGAGTATTTATTCATTTTGATTATTTAATCGGATAAAATCCCAACACTAGTCACACATACAGTACCTTGATGCGCAGAATGAACTAAAAAAATATAAACAAACTCGTTGCGACATGATTGTGTACCGCCCCCGCCCCCATTGCGCGCCTCTTCGAAGAGCCTAGTCATCCACCCACGCGCCCCGCTCTCCTCGCTGTACGCTTCCGTTTAGAGTTCCGTTATAATTTTGCGGAAGCAGAAACGGAAACGGAAGTGAAACAGTTTGCGGAACTTCTGCAGAAGCGGAAACGGAAGCAGAGTTTTGTTCAAACACTATTAAGCTAGGTTCATATTGCTGTGTCGGGGTGTGTCGGGTCGCCGTCTGTTGTGTCGCGGAGTGTTCATACTAATGTGTTGTCTTGTGGCGCAATATGTCGCATTTTTAGATCATTCTCATTTTAAGAGTTGTAGAGTGAATACGTGTTTTAAAATGGAATCGTCTGACGACAGTGACTTCGATGAAGATATTCAATTTTTTCTATTGATGACTCTTCTAAAAAAAAAAGAAAAGGAAAAGGAGATATTGGGTTCATCCCGTAAATAGATTAAGAGAGACTAGAGGCGCATTTCACTGTCTTGTTCGAGAATTCCTTACATATATTCCTTACATTTTGTGTCATAGAGAACTTTGTATTGCCGTACTAATTCAATAAGTTCATCAGACATTTTAAAGAACGAAAAACAGAATTATAATAATAGCAGGAACTGTGTTCCCTCGCATTAACGCGTCGTAAATGATAGATTCACATTAGTGTGGCGCGACAGATCCCCCACCACCACTCTGGCGCGATCGGGCGTCGAGCGATTTTACTGCGACAGAACGCGCCACAACACAACACAACCTACTAATGTGAATCTATGCATAGTAAATGAACGTAAGCGATTGCGTTCTGGCGCGCCCCGACACACCCCGACACAGCAATATGAACCTAGCTTTAGAATACGTTGCTTCATGCAGCGCTGCGCCTCGTGATGCCTCGCGAGTCGCGGCGTAGAGCGATGCATCGCGACGCAGCGGTGCATCGCTGGTAGGTGCGGCGTGCAAGAGCGGCGCTGCGCCTCACGAAGCCGCGGACGTTTTAGACAGTACAGTTTTGTCTCAGTGTGTTTTATGTAAAAAATCAATAAATATAAAATAATAAGAAAGCTGACAAAATAAAATCCATTTTTATTTCTTACTCTGTAACTCTTTATGACCAGTTTTGTAACGACGACAGTTCAGTGAAATCAAATTTTAACTTACAGAATTCAAATGTTTAATTTCAGACTAAATTATACATATTATACCAATCATAGAGTGTGACTAATTGACTTAATGCGTTGTATGTTCCGTAGGCACAATTTGACACATATTTTTGGCATAATTAGTAACTTTCCACTATTGAAATTCTATTAGATCTGGTTGTGGTCGGGTCAGGAGACTCAGGAGCCGTAGTCCCCAGCCCGACCACAATCGCACTCTTATTAGGTACTCAATAAGTACAAGGCACAAAGT
The DNA here is from genome assembly GCA_929112965.1 of Mythimna albipuncta. Taxonomy (NCBI): domain Eukaryota; kingdom Metazoa; phylum Arthropoda; class Insecta; order Lepidoptera; family Noctuidae; genus Mythimna; species Mythimna albipuncta. The sequence continues at coordinate 11,475,347 of OV815962.1, forward strand.
AGTCGGGTCAGGAATCACAACACGAACTAATTGAAAAAGTGTATCATCTTTGCGGTTGGAACATTTGAATCTGAAATACTGAAACGTTCCGAAACAGTGATATGTATCATTTGGAACTTCGGCTCAAAAGATAAAACGGAACGTTTGAAACATCGACTCACAAGATACAAAATATTCATAACATTTAATCTTACGAACCGTGCTCGGTTCACTATATGTTTTATTTTATTTTATTTTGATTTGAGAATAATTTAAAGCAGATGTTTTTAGTTCAGGTCATTAATTATATTACGTCGTGAACTTTAAAAAGACTGCTGGTCACGTGTTTCAGTATTCCAAAATGATGTAATTAAAACATTACTGATGTTCCAATCTTTCGGAACACTAAAATGTTTCGAAACTGAATCGGTTCAGTAAAGAGGCAGGCGTGTGTAACACACCTAGAATTAATAGTGTTAACAATTAACTCAAATTCGAACTGAGTACGACTGATTTGGTCCGTCCATAACAAAGTTGAGCGTAACTCAACGTAAGTTAATACTAATTAGCATTAAAACACATTGGAACTTGGTACGACGCGCGACGGACCAATCTTATTCTGAATAGTTTCGACCTTGCTACAGTCCGTCCGTTGTCGTACCAAATTCGAGTGAGTGTTACTTTAATGTAATATTAATTAGCAGGGATCTGAGAGAGGTTCGATTCCGATTCCGAACCTTTTGTTGATAAATTTTTCACTTCATTTCTCTTCTTAATTTGTTTCGTAAGTAGGTATTTGGCATATTGTAAGTTCGCGCTTCAATTATACTTATTTTACCCATTGTTATATAAAAAACCCAATGTTAAGAACACAATATAACAATCTAATTTAATATCGTATCAAAATAAAAACTATACAAATATTCGTCTCCACTCCATGATTTGTTCTGCCGGCTAACTTCGGTCGTAAAATTTTATTCCTTTTTGTATACTGCTTTGTAAAAAAAACTTTAAACAATTCAAGTAAGGTTGAATTTGCAAAAAATATGTTTATGCTATGATTATAACTACTTAGGTAGAATTTTTTATTATTTATGGACAGTTTCGAGTGTTACTTTTGTTTGTTAGGTACTGTGTTTCTTGGGATTTTATAATTCAATGTATTTTACCTCGTTTTATAGAAATTTTAGTAGTGTTTCATTTGACGCTGCTGCCTCCGCCTCCGATTCCGGTTACGATTTCAATAAACCAAATTTGAAAATAATAATAATTTATTAGTAGGTACCTACCTACTTTTTTTAAATTAACTTTCATTTAGTCACGCAGATTCACGCACCCTCGACCTTAGTACGGTATAAACAAAATCCGTCGTACCAAGTTCGAATTAGTGAATTTAAGAGCTATTTCTTTAACTAACTAAAGAAGCTACAAAATAAAAATAAATAGTTTTTCATGGAACGCATCAATGTATTGAACACGTCATTATTATGGAACATAGCCCCATTATAAATTTATAATAATAATACTACAAAGAAGGTAAACTTTGTTCGAGACGTGTACCCTGACCTCTAAAATATGCGTGTACACAATTAATCATAGACAACGATAAATTCTGATTTGTCATCGTCAGTGTCAGACAAAGTGTTTCCACAATGCGGGGAAATTGCCCTTTTGAGGGAAAATTAGGGTCTAGAGGGGAAGAAAAAGGGGAAAGAAATGAAAAAGGAAATCGAGGGAAATCTTCTAATAAGGTGTTATAAGGTGTTCATAGAACACCTTATAACACCTACAAACGAAAAATTTGGCAAGTAGGTTCCATACAGGCTACATTATAGCCTATTTATAGGCTAAATTTTACGAAAACCCTTAGGGTGGAGTTTCGAAAAATTTCACCACTCCTAAGGGGGTTATACGGGGGTTGGAAATTTGTATGAAAGTCCAATGTTTTATAAGTTAAAGTAATTATGGCAGAAAGATTTTAAATGGTATTTAAGTATAAGATTTTTTTTAAACCACTGATTTACCTTATACAATCAATTTTCTGTAATTAATCCACTAAGGGAACGAAACAGGGGTTCAAAGTTTGTATGAAGAAACCTATTTTTACTCGCGAAGCCACTGGCAGAAGCTAGTCATAAAGGATAAAACCAATATTACGGAAAATATCGGAACAATTTTTTATGGAATAAACTAGTTTTACTTACTCTATAAAAGAAACAATGGTGACAACAGTGCAAGTTTTATATATTTCTGGTCAGGCTGTAAATAGGAATACGAATGTTGAAATTATAGTTTATTCATACTTGCTTAGTATTTTTTTTTGGATTCGCTTGCATTTGCTTTGGCCTGTACAAACTTGAGGTGGGGTATTAAATAGTATTTATAAACCAGTGATATGTGACCATTCAATAATTACCGTTGAGCAGATTAGTACAAGTGAAAAAACTACAGCAGAATAATTTTGAGGAAAATCTCAATTGAGGCGTGGGAAAAGGAAATTATTAAAGTGGAAACACTGGTCAGACGTCTAGATCGTTGCAAACAAATACGAATTTTCTTACCGTGAAATTAGTGCAAGCCGGTTCATACCTATTCACCTGGAACTAGGGTAAAAGGTTTCTATTGAAAATGTCGCGTCTAGACCTGGTGATATTTGGAGCCACTGGCTTCACAGGCAAGCAAGCTGTGATTCATATGGTAAAGCTCGCTAAGAAGTATGGAATTGGAGCTTGGGGAGTTGCCGGGCGCTCCGAGACGAAACTAGGTGCTTTAATGAAGGAAGTTTCTATTAAGACAGGGGAAGATGTTTCCAGCGTTAAGATAATATTAGCAGACATAGCTGACGAGAAGGCCCTTAAAGATATGTGCGCTCAAACAAAAATTATAGTGAACTGCTGCGGCCCTTATCGTATGTACGGAGAGCCTGTCGTCAAAGCTGCAGTGGAGAACAAGACTAACTATGTGGATGTCAGTGGTGAACCACAGTTTATGGAATTAATGCAGCTCCGTTATGATGAGCAAGCTCGTGAAGCAGGAGTGTTTGTCGTTAGTGCATGCGGTTGGGACAGTATCCCATGCGATATGGGTGTCATTTTCTTAAAAAAAAACTTTTCTGGCACATTGCATTCAGTGGAGTCCTACCTCAAGACCTACATTCCACCTGAGATTGAAAAAGAGGCACAGCAGAGGGGCCTCATCAACTATGGCACTTGGGAGTCACTTGTCCATGGCATTGCTCACCATGATGAGCTGCCAGAATTGAGAAAGAAGCTGTACCCAGAACGTATGCCTCACTTGAAGCCTAAACTGGAAAGACAAAAGCTACAAAAGAAAGATAATGAATGGTATCTTCCATTCCTTGGAGCTGATGAATCAGTGGTCTATCGCACCCAGCGCTACTTGTACCACAAAGAACAGCAGCGTCCAATCCAGTTCAAAGCATATTTCAAGTCTGGGAGTCTGATACTATCAATTCTTTTTATTCTTGGTGGAATTTTACTTTTCATCATGACTAAAATTTCATTTTTAAGGAAAATTTTGCTGAAATATCCCAAAATTTGTTCTTTGGGCATGGTCACAAGAGAAGGGCCAACTGATAATGTAATGAATAATACCCATTTTACTTTCGAGCTTGTTGGGAAGGGATGGGAGAGTGGTGCTGATGAGACCACAGAACCGAGTAAGACTGTTGTTGCTAAGGTGACTGGAACAAACCCAGGCTATGGTGCGACAGTGGTAGCACTGCTGATGTCTGCAGTCACCATTCTTAAGGAGAGAGAAAACTTGCCGAGAGCTGGTGGGGTTTTAACTCCAGGTGCTGCTTTTAAAGACACTAACATTATTCAAAAACTTATTGAAAACAACCTGAATTATGAAATAGTTGACAACAAGTAATTTTATATTATTTGAGGGAGTTTAAAGTGAAAAGCATTTTATTAAGTTTTATTTTTTTGGGATTATTAAAAGTGGTAAAAGTTAAGATTTTTTATTTATTTTCTTTAAATATACTTATGTAAGCACAGCCCATACTTAACCTTTCAATTGTGATAATTACAGACACAATTGAAAGACAATAGGTGCGCGAACGCCGGCGTTCGCTTGGGGTTTAATGAATTAATATTAGATCAGATCAGACTACTTGAAAAGCCGTCTGATGCAGAACAGAGTTGGACAAAATTTATTTGTATGACAATTAACTTTTTGAATGTGTTAAGTTACACAGTTCGACATAAGCAATTGTCTTTCTATTGTGTCTCTAATTACGGCATTCGATGAGTTAATGAATTTCGGAATTTCGTTTATTCAAATAGAAATTATTTGAATAATGAATAAATATTTTAATTGTTATTCTATTCAAAATTCAGATTCATTTATTTCAAATACTCCATTTGCAGGCACTTTTGAATAGTCAAATGTCAGTCAATCCAAGAAAAGTGAAGCTAAATTGCACATTCCAAAGCGTAGATCTCTATGGAGAAGAATGTGCAAGAAACTCCATGGACACTCTTTTAAATCATATTATGTGTTACATAATAATGCTTGGTTACATATTTCATGTTGCTTCTATTATGTGAGCACAATGTATATAATAAAATAAAAATGAAAAAATAATTAAAAGATACAAATTGAAATATAGCCATAGCATATATAATAGCCACTGGCAGCTAAGAGATGACCAGTCTCGACTGACGGCACCCGTTCACGAGCATGACTCGTGCATCAGCCCCACTCAGCTCAACCATTTTTAAGGGGACTGAATGACCCAATAACACGTGCCACCAACAGCGAGACGAGTGACACACACCAACAGAGAGAGTGAGCATGACAAACTCTCAACTGCCGTGCTCGTAATGTCAAAAAAAAAAAAAAATGTAAGGCTCAACTCACACCAAAAGAGCGTCGAAGCGCAGCGAAGTGGAGCGCAGTTTCAGTGTCATAGGAATATTAATTTTATATTCATTTCTATAATACTTATTATCGCATGAGAAACTCGAAAGAGTCGCGCGGATGCCCGCGGCGCCGCGGGAATTCCGGCGAATTCTATAAACGGTAAACGGGTCGCTGCGCTTCGCTGCCCTTCGCCGCTCTTTCGGTGTGAGTTGACCCTAACCTAATAAAAATTCCCCATCGTACATACTTCACATTATTTACAAATTGGAAAAAAAATGCTTCTACATTAAATGATGCTATGGTTTCCAAAAACAAAAGTAATAAATGATCACAAGCTTCAACTATGTTTTCAATTTACAAAAATAATAATAATAGTTTCCAAACTAATCAATACACCATAATGGTAGTAACGCTGGATCAGCATTGAGCCAAGCATTTTTTGTCTTGAATATAATCTTCCAACTTATAATATACCCACTTGCCTGCATAATGTGCGTTTAATACAAGATTTCAAATTTCGTTTCATTGAGTTCTAATATTTGGGGAGGTATTTTATAATAGCCTTTTAAACAGTATCCCATGAAAGAAGAGGCCACTTTAGCCAATCTGAAGCCTGAACTAATTGGTCCCTATGTCTTATAACACAGTTATGTCTATCGCCTCTTTTGCTAAAAAGATAAAGATTATTAAGAAATAAAACTAAAATCTGGGCAAGAACTAACATAGTTTTGGTTGGGAAGGGCTAAAGCTGCGTCAAGCGAGCGCCCGCGCGGTTACCTGTCTCGTGACGTCGTGCGTGTTTCGTGTGCGGTAACCGTGCGTGGCGGAAACCAGATTATCTATACATCTATACATATAAATAAAATTGGAGTGTCTGTTTGTAATATTGAAATAACTGCTTTTTACTACATGCATATGAATATATATACGGTACATACTGCATACACCAAAATAACATTTTTTTTTAAATATTTGTCTGTCTGTTTGTCCGGGGTAATCTCTAAAATGGCTGGACCGATTTTGATGGGACTTTCTTTGGCAGGTAGCTGATGTAATAAGGAGTAACATAGGCTACTTTTATTTTACAAAAAATAAATTTAAAATCCTGCAGTCCACGCGAACGAAGTCGCAGGCAGAACTAGTTAAGTAATAATTTGGTGCGCAGTGTCGTTATTTCAACTTTAACGGTGTGCATGCAGTCAGTCGTGTTAATGGAAAAGTTTAATGTATTATTAGCCCGCGACGGAGCACTATATGGAACCGCGCGTCCGACCGTTCAACGCAGCGTTGGCCCTAAAGCAGATAGATACGGGCAATCTTAAGAAAGGATATCCTCACTCAGCCGCTGGTGAAAGAGACGCCCTGGGCGACGGGAGTTAAAGGCGATATCCGGCCACCATAGGCGTGGACTTGCGGATGATGCGCAATGGGTAGCTCTTTTTCCGGCCTATGGGTAAGGACCAAGCCCGTGGTGTGTTGCACCTCAATGAGATGGAAGTTTTGAAAGGGCTGCATATACTGGACCCTTGGTGTCCGTTTGGGCGTCGATGTCAGAGACACCCCGTATATATAATGTCTTTGCTTAGATATTTCAAAAAGAATAGAGTTAGTGAACCTCAAAATATTGAATTGTACAGTTGCCACAAAGGATCTTGAGCGCTCGGCGTCAGAGTGGGGATTCCATACATTGGCGAGCCAATCGTCGTCGTCGGGAGTTACGTACTGCAAGCGAAATGAACGAATCACGAGTGGCGTCTAAGACGCGATGCGCGGAGAGTCAATCACTGACGCTCCCCGCCCACGCATCTCACGTTGCACCACCTAAAGAGACCCGATTTTTGACTTCTGCGCAACTTGAAGCCAGCGCTCAAGATCCTTTGTGGCTACTGTATTTAATTTTATTATATTTTAGGTATTTTACATTATTAGCCTTAACCCCTAAGACCATTTAAAACCTAACCTAACCTAACCTGAAGCATTTAAATAGGTAGGTATAAATACGGATAAATAAAAAAGGTTGCATAATTTCGGAACTTACAGACTATTTTATAAAGAATTTCTTATTTACATTCTTAGATACATAAACAATAATTAAGTCGTGGGATTTTTCGCATGCAGTGAATGAGCAAATCCGGTCAAGGTATGTACCTACGTAGGTAGGTTTTCTATTGTTTTCGCGGCAGTAAAAACCTACCTTGTTGAATTTACGTGATATCTTCAACGTATTGACCTAATAATGTCAATAAAACTGATGGATAATTCACTAGTTCACACATATTATTTAATTGCTTCCGTTGGTTTTGTATACCTAGATATTCGATTCAAAGTTGACCGGCGATGACTGAGCTGTACGACTGTCAAACTGCAACGGTGAAAGTACAACAACCCCCCCCTTAGTTCTAGTCTACGTAAAATGTGCTGCACTAACTTATCTCGCATCTCATTTACTCGCAGGCTATGCCTGTAAAGTCCACAGCAATCTTATATGAATCTTACTAGCTGCAGAGAAGAACGCTTTCACCTTCAAATAGAAATACTAACAGATGTTGTTTTCGTTTGTGTTAGGTTTATTTTTACCCGACAGCGCCAGGCAAGGGGGGCCATTGACCAACTTGGTTGTTGTGCTTTGTTTATTTTCATGAGACGCTTAACGAAAAACCATACAAGTTTTTACCACATTTCTTGCGATTTTGTATTCCGCACTGTATATTTCAAATAATACCTAATGTTACTTTTATTTTAATTAGTGATTGTGATGTGTCAAATGTTGTTCTTTGCATATAATACATAAAGATATCAAGAAAATGTAAATTTATGTGCTAAAAACTTCAATTTATACAGCGGCCTGCGGCAGCGATCAAAATTTATATCTAAGTAGTACCTACCAAATTTTTAAAAGTTTGCCCAATTTTGAAGAAACTTTCATAACTTTGGTATTTTCTACTCTAAGAACATAAGCATATTAAGCATTATGGGTCATTCGAGAAAAAAGGACAATCAGGATAAGACTTTATTACGTATGGTAATGGTAAATTAACCTGCCAAGTTCAAATTTAACGATAATCAGGCTGTTGATGAAGATGATTATGATCGATTTTAAAGCGCATCTAAACTTGGCATTGGATTGGATTTCAACCCTTTTTAGGCGAACAATTAGCCGATAGGAACTTGGCCTCCTTTTAACAGGTATATTTTTAAGATTTTTAATGGGATTATTATTTTTTTTAACCTTTCAATCGTGGAAATCACAGACACAATTGAAAGACAATAGGTGCGCGAACGCCGGCGTTCGCTTGGGGTTTAATGAAAATCAAAGAGGTGGATACTTTTAAGGTTTTAATATTTAATGAATATTAAAATTGTGTTTTATGAACAGAATATCAATAAATAATTAACATTATCTGTGTTCTAAATTAAAAAATATTTTAATTTCTATTTTTAATATTAAGTAGGATGTGTAGGTACGGTTTGATTGCAAAGGTAAACCGCGGGGAAAAATGTCTATTAAATATTATTTTTTAATTGTGTTATATTTTGTGAAAAAAAATTTGAATTTAAGATTTGAAGAGAATTCTTTAGATGTTGCCGGCGCTGTCAGATATTGTGATTAAGTTAAAAAATACTTACGATAGCTTGCTGCTTGCTGACATCTAAATCAAAACTAAAATGTATTGGAACTTTGGAAAATTTTATTTACTACAAAATGAACAAAAATGCGTCGTAATTTTCAGAGAATGTAAGTATTTCTTCGTAAGTGTATTGAAAAACGTTGTTTGATACACGTGGAGATTTTTTACTGCAGCACTCGGCTCCCACCCTCGTCTATACTACTCGGGTGAATTTCGCCTCGGTTGCAATGACATACTTTCCCCATTTGTATCAAAATGTACTATTTTACTTTTGGAAAGATTATTTCTGAAAATATTAACATTATCAAAAAATTACATTGGTAAACCCCTATTCAGTTTTAAATACTTATCCAATAATATATCACACGTTATGGTTGAAATGAAAAAATAATCACTTCCCACTTTACGTGTAAACATTTTTTTCCACTTTTTATTTTACCACTTTGTCGGCGTGATTGATATACATATAGGTACCAAATTTCAGCTTTCTAGTGTTCCGTCCGTCCGCGAATAATTTCAGTGATAGTTAGCTATCACTGAAATTATTCGCGGACGGACGGATCCAAACACAAGGACAAGGAATGATGTTAATTAACATAACAATTAATTAATCTTTTATATTTATCGGAAAATTTTATTTGGGACAGTAATTGTCGGGTATCTTTTATGAATTTATAAAATTTTTCACAATTCATGTGAAAATTAATTTTACATTGCGCGATTTCGTTCGTCTAATTCAGCAATTTTTAAAAACTTGTAGCTCTGTGTGTTTGTCGGGACATTTTATAGCTTGTCGGGACGTCGGGACACCACTGTTAATACGGGGAATCGGGACGAACGGCAACCCTATGTTAGTTACATTCATCCAATGACAAGCCCCGCTCTTGGGCGGAGCGGGAGATAGTGTCAGACTCTTACTGACTAAAAGACCCACCCCGTTCCTTTTAGCCTTCATACCGGGGCTCGAGCGCCCTTTCGGATAACCCTGGCCCCAGTAGGCTTCGACCCGGCAGGGTCCCTGCTGTTGCTGACAACTCCTTGAGGCGCGCGGAAACTGGGCGCGCCGTCGACGACTTGGGCTTGGTCCGGACACTTACCGGACAGCCGGACAGCGAGCTACCCATTGCTCACTGTCCGCAAGCCCGCGCCTACAGTGGCCGTAAATCGTGATCAGAATTCCGGCGGCGGCGGCGGCGATAACGCCGTTGCCTGATACGTTCGGACTCTCCCTTTGCGAGCATTACTGCTTTGCAGAAGTCGGCGACCGCCTGCCACTCCTCCTCGCTCCGGACCATGGCCTCAACCAAGGCCCGACGCGAGAGGTCTCCGCCGCCGATTGCCCCCACGAAGGCACGGCGATGCTCCGCCCAAGCAGGGACACCTCGACTGTGTGCTCCACCGTGTCCTCCGGGCATTCCGCACAGTGACGACACCCGGGCGTCACTTCCGCACGAATCCGGTGCAGGAAACTCGCGAACGACGCCGTGAGGTCTTTCCAGCCACGCCTCAAAGAGGGAGGGAAAATTTACCGCCATGATTGTGGCGTGCCCAGCACTGGGTTGCGATAGTCGTTGACGCCATTTCACCATGAGATCCCACCGGAGCTCTGTTCGCCATGCCGTGACCTGTCGCGGCAGCGGACTTTCACCCTGGCGTTGCATCTCCACGCGTATATCGTGCATGTGTGCAAGGACTGTTGCCTCCAGATCCCGCGGTAGTAGGCCAGCCTAGCTGGAGACCGTGCGGTATCTCCACACCAAGGATGGTGTGGAGATACCACACGGTTTGCCATGACCCTCTGACAGGCGTTCAGCATGGCCGCCGGTTGCGTTTTCAGCGACGGCACCCACACCCGTAGACCGAACGATCCCCGCATAGAGCCTCCGGCAGGAGGCATCTGGACCCCCAATGTTGGGCAGGAGCCGCTTGAGCGCAGCCCCAGCCCGTTTGAGTTTGGGAGCCAGACGTCGGAAATGCTCCACGAAATTCCACCGGCTGTCGAGGACGAGTCCCAGGTACTTCATCGTCGACCCGACACCGATGTGAACTCCTCCTACATGTTAGTTACATAGTCCTGAGAGGTTGCCAGTTTTTTACAAATAAGCCTCTATAACTCAATGAAGCCTTGTGCTTCCCTCTCCACTCAAGTACAAGTGGGCAGGGTATATTTTTTGCTAAAAAGATGGGTTGGAAGGGTGGCCGCGTTCGGAAAGACTCAGCCGCAACGTTAGAAGACCTCCCAGCAGCGCTGGATTTAGACTTCGACGGCCCACGGCAGAGCATGTGGTGAAGGCAATCAAATCGTTTGCTGTTAACTGTTGACTCATAAACGCGTCTCACTCGCTTTCAACTAATTTCACTTCTTCATCAATGGAAAAGTCCTTCTTTTTTCATGGTAAAAATTATGTTCGCGCCGTCTGACACACCGTTTTGCGCTTTTGCTTTTACTATTGGTCTTGAAATTTAAGCCATACACTTAGGTCTGCGGTCCCTTCAAGCTGTGAAAAATCAAGCTTCTAAGTTAACGAATATAAAAGATACGGCCGTTTATGTCGCAGAAAAAGTATATTTTGATACTCTAGAAGTCTAGATCGAAATTCATAGGGTACTTCCCGTTGACCCAGAATCCTGAAATTTGGCACAAAGCAAGATCTTAAAGCACAGGTAAAAATCTGAAAACAGTAAATTTGGTGTTACCTACCTACGTCACAAAAAAAAACGCAATTCGGAAAAATCTTCGAGATTCCATTCAGGAATTGTAGTGTAGTTTGTACGTAACCCTCAGTGCGCGAGTCCGACTCGCACTTGCCCAGTTTTTTTGTTACAAAACTTCTTTTTTGGTTCTACTGAGCCTTTATCGGTATATTTTTTTTTGTTACTTTTTTTTTAATATTTTTCTGTTGTGGAGTGGCGGCCCCTTGTGGTAACGGTCCATAGGCAACTGGCTATGTTGCTTATGCTTCAATCTGGTATTGCCTCCCAGAAAGTGGACGGATAACCTAGTGAGTTAGTGAGGGTAAAGTTAATCCAATGAATACGAGAAACAGGTATGAACGTTCGTTGTGGCGACACTTGGGGAGGGTTTATGTCCAGCAATAGAGATCTGTCGGTCGAAATGGTGGAATGGATGATGGACAGAACAATGTCTGAGTAAAAATACCGCGTACCGCGCAGTAGGACAAACTACGCTCAAAACTCTGTCATTGGCAGGATATTGAGGAACTATAATAAGAAATTCTCTCATCTTGATTTATTTAATACCAAAAAACATACTTTCAGGAGACAGCTGGTAACGTCTGTATGCGCGAATTAATCAATAATAATTAATGAAAAGAATGATGGCGATTAACAACAGTATAATAGTATTTCATACACTATTTCATACACCACATCAACTCTTCACACTCACTCCAACACACCCACTCACACAGCACACCACTACTGGGCTTGAATGGTACTAGCGTTTTATTCCGTTTGTTTCTGAGGCATAAATGTTTAGATAGTAAATTGTAAAACCTTAATTAGCTGTAGCATTAGTTTATCTTTAAGTAAAATTTTTGTAAAAGAGAGTGGATTTTGTGAATAAATAAATAAATAAAAATAATACATTTTAGTATTATAATGTAGGTAGGTAAGTACCTATCTACTTCAGCGCAGTTGTACTTTACACCTTCTATCTTATCAACATTCACCTGTTAAGTCTCAATAATATAAAACAAGAACAACTAGGTATATATTTGACAATGTTTAATCAAAAACAGTAGGGTCAGGTGGGACATGCGCTGATAACGGGGCATTTGCAATGACATGCGCTGATAATTTATTTTAATAAAGAAAGTAGTATCTAGTACTATCTCTGTTAGGTAATAATCAACTTTTGAGCTACGTGCAGACAAGTTTGAATTGACGGTTTGAAAACAAGAATAAATAACTTTTTCCAAAAAAAAAGCTTTTCTAGCCGACTTCACTACAAAAAACACTAAAAGGATCAAAATTACTTTAATTTCGGAAGTCGATGATGATTCTCGGTATTGTTTGTTTATATTTAACACTGTCTTCCGAAATTAAAGTTTGTCGATCCTTTTATTGTTTTTTGTAGTAAAGTCGATTAGGTATTTTTTTTGTAAAAAGATTTTTTTACTCTGACATTTTTTTTTTAAGGTGGGAAAATCATCCAATGATATAATATCTCCCGCCCAAAGCGGAGCGGAGATTAGTGTCAGACTTTTATTGATTAAAAAACCACTCCTGTTCCTTCATTGCTTTTCGTACCGGGGTCGAATTTTTCTTTCAGAAGCAGATTCTTGGCTCCAGTAGGCTTTGACACTGCTGGGACCCAACAGTTTCCTGATAACTCCTTGAGGTATAGGTACGTGGAACGATACGCGCACGCCGACGTCTTGGTTTTAGTTCGGATTTTTACCGGACGGTCGCACGACGAGCCACCCATTGCTCGCTGTCCACAAACCCGCCCCTACGGTGGTCACACTTTTTAGTTGCGACACACTTATGACCAGAGTCCCATGACAATTCCTATTAACTCAAACACTGCTAGGAAACATTGTTTTAATATGAAGTTGCCGTGTCTACCTTCCGGCTCCATCATTATGATCATTTCGACATCCTTATCTACCTTAGGTATAGCCAATGTGCATCTCATGACAATTCTAATAAGCCCAAACACGGCTAGGATACCTATATTAATTAATTATGGAGTTCCGGTGCCTATATTCTGGCTCCATCATCATAATCTAAATAAGGTCACTTCGATGATACTATTTTCAACAAAACTATTCCAAACCATTTTTTACTTGTTTTTTAATACTCGCTTAACTATCTTCATTGTAATATCTTATGTGAGTATGAAGTTTCGTTGGCCATTTCTGGTTTTCTTCATTAGTTCCACTTCATCAAATGTTACTTTTAAATACAAAAAAGTTTCTTTGATTCTTCTTGGATCCCATCATCAGAGCTGGATTTTAAAAAACATGGGACCAATCTGGAAATCATATCCTTTATAGGGAAAAAATAATTTGCAAATCGGTCCATAAACGACTTAGGCCCAGTTCCCACTATACCGGTAAATCTACCGGACCGGTAAAACTGCCGGAAGGGCTGGTAGCAGTACAATTTATATGAAGCTGTTCACATTATCCCGGATCCGGCATTTTTACCGGATCCGGTATTTTTATCCAGAGTTTTGCAACTGCGAAGTTCCGGTAGAAATACCGGACTGGAGTAATGTGAACGAGTTTGTGCCGGATCGCTCGCTGCTCCCCTCATGGCATTCAGCTTGCATTTTTGATATAAGTAGCCATGTCATGTACCACATGGATATTCAGGTAGGAAATTTAATAACTTTAATTAACGTCTCAAATGTACCAAGTGAAAATCTTTCACGTAAAATAGGATGTACCCAATGTTTTCTTTTATTTTGCCTTCTATTAAAATACCGCCACAACACAACAATTTCGTCGTCCATTGTGCGCGCAGGTCCAAATTCAACTGAGGTGAGTACTTGGCTGTCCGGGATCCGGTGTAATGTGAACACTCTGTTCCGGCATCCGGCTTCCGGTAGATTTACCGGTGCGGCATAGCAATTAGGGATATTCAAGTTAAGCACCTACAGTTTGCGATAAAAAGCTATTTCCAAAAAAAAAAACACTGAAAAGTACAAAATAACTTTAATTTCGGAAGTCGGTGTTTCTATAATAGATAGTTTTGTCTCTTTGTTATTTAACACTGACTTCCGAAATTAAAGTTATTTTGTAGGTACTTTTCAGTGTTTTTTTTTTGTAAAAAGTTTTTTTTTTCACTTTTTAGTTATAAAAACCACCACCACCACCAAAACTAAAAAGTACCCCTCAGTCAAACTTAAATAATTACTTACCTTATAGCCAGAGTGCATCTCATAACGATTCTTAATCCCAAACAAGGTTAGATTATATTAATTTCCCTTCCGGCTTCATCACCAGATCGGTTCGATACATCCCCCCCCCCCCCCCTTTTCTTTCAGTCAGTTTTCGCCTACACGTATAAACCGAGCAATTTTACTTGTTACAACAATTCTGCCGTGATCCTATGAGGAGTTCTGTTCCATATCTTCGAAGTTCATGATCAGATCATAACAACATTTCTATGGGATCAACTTGGAAGCATAATAACCTTTCAATCAAAAAAATATTTTTCAAAATCAGTCCACAATTGACCGAGATATCGGTGTACATACATACAAAAAAAAACATCTAGCCGAACATTGAACCTCCTCTTTTCGAAGTTGGTGAAAAAGTACCTGTCATACGGATATATCAAATTACTCTTTTGCGATTCCCATTTAGGCGTTATTACACTTCGATTTAGCGTGGAATTCAATACCTAGAAGGTACATTCGTTTTCAGGAGAAAGTAAAAAGTACCGCCACAGTGGGCGCATTAGATCTTCCTGTCACACACTTCCTGATATCTATTACAAAATCAGATTATGATAGAGTTAACCTTCACGTTTGAGATTCAAATGACCAATAAAGGATGTTATTGTGTTGGTGACGGCCATACCTGGTCTGCCTATTCATAAAGTCGACATTAATAGTGAAGAATATAAGAATTCTTAGGTCGATTAGAGATTTAAAATAAAAATGGCAGACATACTTCGCCATGACTGGGGTTGGCATTCTATAATCTATACATCTATATCTATACATATAAATAAAATGGAGTGTCTGTTTGTAATATTGAAATAACTGCTTTTTACTACATGCATATGAATATGAATACGGTACATACACAAAAATAACATTTTTTTAAATTTTTGTCTGTCTGTCCGGGCTAATCTCTGAAATGGCGGGACCGATTTTGATGGGACTTTTTTTGGCAGGTAGCTGACGTAATAAGGATTAACATAGGCTTTTATTTTAGAAAAAATAATTTCAAAATCCTGTAGTCCACGCGAACGAAGTCGCGGGCACAGATAGTTCAAAAATAAAAATATTGTTTGGTACCTACAGCAATTTATAAATAATGAAAAAGTCAATTATCAAAACTGCTACAGGGTTTTGACGGAATCCGATCCTTATACACAAATGTTAATGAGCTACCATTGGCTTTATGAAGCCGGTTTCCTAGCTGTATCCAGTTGGTAACGTTAAGGGTTATTTTGCTATGGAACAAACATTTTTATTGTGTTCGCGTCTGAATAGGGGGGTTGGAGTGGGGTGGCTTGTGCCCTTCGCGCATGCTCCATTCAGTCGGCAACCCGGCGCGACCCTCGTCAACTTCAGTCCACACCTGAGGAGCTCAAGGCGAACCCTCGTGCTTCTTCACTACAAACGCTTTTAGGACTATAAAATCCTATCTTTTCAAAAGTAAGTGTTAACGTTTTTTTTATATTTCAACATCTTTGAAAACGTAACTGCCTGGCAAGTGTAGTGTGTCTAATTGGATTTGTATTGAGGTGACATGGTGTTTAGTATCATATATCGACACGTGTATTACGATAGCTGTGACATGAGATGACACTCTAAAAATATACAACGATGATGGAAACTAAAGGCGCATGTGGTGACGCAATTTTGCCAAAATCTACTACGAGCGCTTTTTAATAGGTAACAGAAGAACTGCGAAATTTTTTGGTGTTTTCGTGTTGGTCACTATGTCAAAAGTGATCGTTGTTTTAGTGCGATTTTAATAAATCAAATGGCGTCGAATCGATATCGTGAAAACATGTGGACAACCATTTTGGATGCCCGGTGTAATTTGTTTTATGTGATGAATGAGTTACCTGTAGTACAGTCTAGGATGAAGACTGGATATTTTACACCCTGTATCTATGAATCATTTAGAAAACCTACTGTTCTAATAGTCGATTCTTAGGTAAGGGTTTTGATTTGTGTTCAGTGCTCATTCTTAATTGTAATATAGGCCTTAGCCTAGATTGCAATTAATTATGTAGATCCACCTACCTAACTTTTGAGATGTGTTCATGGTCGAAATTAATTATTTCTATTTGTTTCACAGAAATGATGAAGCCAAAATTAACGAGCCATCGTCATCTATACGAAATACTATTTAAACATCAAACATTGTGACGCACAATCACCACATAAGTTTCGAATTATCTACTTTATTTCTGAATATTTAAAAATTTATAAATAGTTTAACGATTGCTTTTGAAGTCGTAACTAATTCGTACTAATATTAAATCTTTAGCTATTATAATATTCTATAGTTATTTTTCTATAACGGAATGGAAATTCGACTGTTTAAAGTTAAGAAAGGATTGTTTTCAACAAGTGTTAAGGAATTAATATAGATTTAGAGCCAAGCTTATTGTTAACAATGGTAATATTTGCGTTTGGTTAGGTGCTACAGAAATGTTATTTTATAACACAATTGATTAGTGGAAATAGATAATCGGCATAGCAGAATAATGGAACCGTTTTCTGATGATTTGTTATGGCTTGTGGTTAGCGGGTTTGTGGTGGCGTTCATATTGGCTTTCGGCATTGGCGCCAACGACGTGGCCAACTCTTTCGGCACCAGCGTCGGCTCCAAGGTGTTGACACTCACGCAGGCATGCATACTTGCGACTATCTTCGAGATTGCCGGCGCGGTGCTCATAGGTAAGTCAAATTCATACTAAGTAGTTACGATCATCTAATGTTTTTCTATTTTATTAATTATTCCAATGAAAAATACTAAAAATCCCTGTTTTTTCACGGGATGAGAACCTGATGATCTGTAGGTAATACAGATTGACATCTATAACAGACACCAGCTCCCAATATGACAACTGAAAAATGTTCCGGGAAGTTACTTGATCTGTCTAGATATGTTTTTATCATAAAGTCTTGCTTTGTGAGGAGACAATAAACGAAGATTACAGTATAGAACGAAGATTACGTAGGTACGACGAAACGAAAATTATAGATCCGAAACGAAAATGATACATCTCAGGACCCCGGGGGTCCTGGTCCTTTATAAGACATGCTAGAGAGCGAAGTCAACTCGCAAAGGCCCCGATAGATATTACAATAAAAAATGACACTATCTACCTGGCGATTACTAAGTAATTAGATAGGTATTATAAGTACCTACGATAACGTTAAAAAAAAAATAACAAACTGACCTTATTTGCTGTCCTTAAAATTCTGTGGGTGTTTTTCTACAAAGCGGTTAGTATTTCTAAGTGACGCATTATTCATTAGGTAGGTACTTAGGCCGGTATTTGAGGTTAGAGTGTAACGAGTAGGTATTAGGGATATTTACCCCCATTTTAATATACCTAAGCTCAAAACGCTATAATGGATAATAGATTATTGCCAGCAGAGAAATCATAGCGTTGGGGGACATTATTAAAAAAACTTTCTAGTTGCTATTGTTACCATAGTCCTAGGACGACAGCGCAGTGTTCCTCAAAGAGATGTCAGCAAAACCTTAGGGGCCTAGTTGGACTGATGCCACAGGAATTTCTGTCCTGGAACACAAATGGTAACAAGGACATAGGTGGGTTATAGATATAGTCAGTAAAAGTCTGACACGCTCTCTCACTCATAGTAGTCATATTATGATGATTCCCACTTATAAAAAAAAATAGGTAGTCCTAGAACTGAAGACATTTGGCGTAAGTAGGTAGGCTGGATCTCTACTTGTACCTAATTCTGAAACTTAGGTGTTACTGCTCATCTCTCCACAGGATATAAAGTATCGGACACAATGCGTAAAGGCATTTTGGACGTGTCTTTATATGCTGACGGTGGCGAGAAGCTGCTGGCTGCTGGTTGCTTGTCAGCGCTGATCTCGGGCGCCATCTGGCTGATCGTGGCTACGGCTTTGCGGCTGCCGGTTTCCGGAACCCACTCCATGGTCGGGGCCACCGTGGGCTTCACGCTCACAGCAAAGGGCCCCATCGGTGTGCGCTGGTCTACCCTCGGAGCTATTGGTAAGTCATTCCTTTGACTCTAGGAGTAGCATTATAAAAGCGAGGTCATATTCTGATCCAAGCAGGTGGGATATGCCTATTTTGATTGAATGCATTTTCAGTTGTTGTATAATAATGGAGTTTTATAGCTAAACATAGCAAATTTCATATTTTAGTAAATTATTTTTTACACCACCTGCTCGATAATGTCGGTTTAAACGTCATACAAACCTCACTTAAAGCAAGTCATTATATGCCTAGGGAGATAATGCAGTATGGCCGATCCCTAGGGAATAATGAGATTTGAATTTGGAGCATCAAGAATCGGGAACATTGTGAATTAAAATGTAGGCGCATCGAACAAGTTGACTCGAAATTCAAACCAAAGAGTATGTAATCACTATGATTCAAACTGGCCACTAACAAAAAAAAGAAAATAGAATAAAACGTACCTACGTACTGACGACACGGGAGCATTATAGAAAGTTGAAACTTTAGAATCTTGGAGTAGTGAATTTTGTTTGTTTGATGAACTTGTAAATATAATACTTATATTTCTTTGATATACGTCTGATGTCTTTTAATTATCTCACAGATGGTGTAAAAAGTAGAGTATGCAACACGGGGATAAAGCTGTCTTTGTCTTGGGCGGCTTAAATTCCTCACTTCACTCGGGTTTCTTTATTAACTCCCTCGCAATGCTCGGGAGTTAATTTTATAAATCCCTCACTATCGTTCGGGATTAAAATCAGCAACCTTCGTTTCGTTCGGAATTCAACATGCCGCCCGCGACTTAAAGACACTGCTTTATCCCCTAGTCACATAAACTACTATTAACACTAGCGGTACTTAAATACAATAAAAGCTTATTGTTTTGACACTGCGCAACAGTGAAAATATATAGGTATAATTACACCTAGTGTTATTCAATGTTATTGAAAACGAGCATTAGCTTCGTTTGGTACGATAATGTCTATAATTATAGGCGAGATCATCCCGAAAGACGGCTCTGGAACACAAAGGGCAACTGAAGGACCACATGCAAGTTTTATTAAGTCAGTAAAATTCTGACACTCCTATAAGCCTCGCTCCACACAGTGCAACAGGAGATATTTGTTTATTCTCATCATTATTGAACCCGTGTTGACTACATCAGATTTCATTAAATGTTAATAATTACTTAAAGTCGTTTAACTTATTAGACAGACTCTAGGTACCTATCTTGCAAACGAACCGCCAAACTGACAGCAAACCCTCTCCGTATATATTTTACCTAGCTAGCTTCATTCGATAGTTACCCCTAATATCAAAAGTAAAACCTGTTCTTACTTAGAAGATTGATTATATAACATGATTGATACCAAATTAGAGAGAGACTCATGAGAATATGCTGGAGTGGGATGATATCTTTAGATTTATGGCCCATTCGCTTGATTATTCAGTATTCGTACTTTTGTCTATTGTTCGATGTTTTCAGTCCAAGGTTAAAACTTTCCAAATGGTTGGCCAGTAAATACATGGTCAAGTAAAGACATGAGATAAATTAGGTATTTTTATAGTGCGAGACATTTAGATACCTAGTCAGTTAATCAACCTAACGTTATAAAGGGGAGAGTTTGTGAGTTTTTGTGTGTTGGTATATTTGTTACTTCTTCACTCTCGAACGGCTGAGTAGATTTCGATGAAACGTGGCACACGGGGACCATCTTGACCATGTCCTAGAATAGCACATATATACTCTTTATCCCTGTAGTATTTTCCCTTGTAATAATTTTCTACTTTTACGCGGGCGTAGTGGCTTGACAGAACTTTAGAGGCTCTTTTTCCACTCGCCTATCGTCAACATCGAGCATGGTTTAAAAGCTTGTTGCTTCATCTCACGCCATCCAACGCGATGTTTGACGAAGAGGCAACGTGAAAAAAATAACATACATTCAGCCGAACATAGAACCTCCTCCTTTTCGAAGTCGATTAAAAAGTGAGATAATGCCTGAAAATGCTGTTAGTATCCGGCAATTTCGTGATTTAGGTACTTGAATATTCCACAAAACTTGTTCCAGAAAATAAGTGATTTTTTTTTAAACACTTAAATGTTTTTTTGGGGGAGGCCTTTGCCCAGCAGTGGGACAGCAACGGCTAGAAAAAAAAAATGTTTTTGAAAAAAAATTTTAATCATTCAGAAACTTGATTAAATTTGCAAGGCTTCGAATGTTATATTCTTTATTTTTTATATATGAAGCATCAAGGTTCATCAAACAGCAGATTTTCAGAGGGCTTTACCTGCTGGATTAGTTTTACAGAAATTTATAAATTGTTTTCAGTAGAAATTTAGATAATATCCACAAGATACTGTTTCCAAAATATCTAATAAAAAATTTGTAATAACGTCATAATCGAGTAAGCGGTTGTTTGAAAAACAGTGAAAATGTATGTCGAATTGCATGGCCCTTAACACAAATTTGTGATTTGTGACATAAAATATTACAAATTATAATTTTACTGTTATAGTTTTTTTAATAGCGTCATATTTTTTTTTGCATAGAAACCAAAAGAAACCTGTATTGAGAAGAAAATGATAAGGCCTAAGTATAATTTACTTTATGTAGATTTTATGTAAGAACATAATATATTCAAACAAAAAATGTTATCCTGTAAAATCATGCTTTTTGAGATATGTCATCATGGTTGCAATTGAGAGAGAAGCCGGTTAATCTAAACACGAGTAGCAGCTTTTATTAATTCAGCCCACTGGAACTTGTTAAAGTCGTACATTCTCCTCGTATTCTGAGAAAGCTAGTCGTATTAACATGAACATTACCTACTTCTAGCAGAATGGGATAGGCACTTAGGATTCATTATAATGGTTGTAGGTAGTAATGTTTATGCTTAACCTTGTCCTTAATTGTGGCGAATCATAAATGTTATTTACGTAGTATTTTGCGCGGCCAAAGGAAAAGGCCTTGAAATCCCGGGGTACAACCAAAAGGTATGGTACGATCGAAGTACTTACGGTATTGTATAGGTGTGTATCTACTTACTCTTTTCATAAATTAACCCTGATTGTTACTTCCTCCCATTTTACCTACTCGAGCAATTGCATGAAGATTAAAATTATCAGCGTCTTATACTAGTTATTAGGTACTTATTCTGTGGCGTAAGGCGTCCTTAATTTAGTTGAACTAGGTACTTTCTTTTTTTTTGTCCTGAAAACTGCCGTTTACGAACCCATTTCGATACGTTTTTATTTTATTTTAATAGGTTGATATTTATCAAAATTTAGTTCTGATTATGGAATCTATCAGGAATTCATACCTCAAATATTATAGGCATCCATTTATAGTGATTTTAGTATTTCCCCGTGTCGTCAATCAAGCATTCAGAAAGTATCACTTGATAAAGTGAAAATAATAAAGATGATCACAGATGGTTAATTGGAACTGGGTAGTTACATCACACAGTTGTTGAATTTTGATGATAATATGAAAGTGACTATGATAAAACAAAAATAAATGTTCCCGATGAAAATGGTACTTACCATCAAACTGATCATAATAAATAATGAAGTCAGAAGGCGGGCACTGAAACTGCGTAATGTATTTTAGCCGTGTTTCGGCCGTCATTTCTTTTTTTTTTCATTTGGATCATCTCATTGATCTGATAATGAATTTCAACAATCTGAGCGTTACATTACAAATAGTCGATAATTTTGTTTGATTTTCACTTATTTTTATTGGCTTGTAAAATACAAAATAAATTACTCGACGCGCCGATCAAGACTTTGGATTCAGTGAGTGCTAAGAGCTTCAGCCTTTAGCACCCAAAAGGTTAATAAATAATGGGTGATGGTAGAGGGTGGTGTGTTTCAAGCATCACTTCACTCGTATTTTTTGAATATATGTTCATTTCCACTGTTCGAGCCGGGTAAGAGTTTTTTTAGTGTTGCCCCACATTGAAACTTCGCTCCGAGCGTATTTTTCCTGATTACGATGGCTCCAACAACGCAAAATTGGCCAAATGTTTAAATAACGCCAGTAGTGTCTGATGCGTAGCAGTCGTAGGCGTCGTAGCACTTTTTCGTAGACCTGCGTAGACACAATTTTATAGAGCAAAAAAACAATTGAATGTTTGTTTTTTTGTACATTTTGAAAAACTGTGTAGCTACCTAGTAGGTCAAATTGTACTAAGTTCATCATGTCGATGTTCCTTTGAGCACAGAATAAGTCTATGGGTCTATGGGCGGTGTGCCATAATACTCTCGCCTAGTTTGGCTGCAGATGATTCTTTAACATTCCAATAGCTTTTCGTTTTGTTTAAAGTCAACTAAAACTTTTTTCCTATATCTATTGTCTTTTGTCTCCAGTGGCGTCGTGGTTCATATCGCCGGCACTGAGCGGCACCGCGTCAGCTCTGCTGTACTGGTGTGTGCGCCGACTTATCCTGCAGTCGCCGCAGCCCGTCAAGTCTGGCCTCACAGCTTTGCCGTTCTTCTACGGGGCTACCGTGGCTGTGAATGTGCTGAGTGTGGTGCATGATGGACCTAAATGTAAGAAGACACCTTAAACAAAACTGCTTATTCTCGATTTCGAGTCATTTACATGTTCAGTTTTCTCCAGAATCCGCGTAACTCTTTGTCATACTGGTACAAACACTACATTGTAATTTTTTAGGTAGATACTGTCTCTATACATCAGACTCCATAAGAGTCAAAAGAACTATGGCAAATGTTTGGCCAAATTCGAATAAGAATGATAGTGCATCTCGTAACACTTTCCAAAACGTAACGTAGAAAACTTATAAAATAACCATCAATTACTTCCAGTATTAGCAATGGATAACATCCCACTATGGTTGGCTCTGGTGACTTCAATGGCTTTCGGCGCGCTGGTTGCGGTGTGCGTGCGCGTGTTCCTTGTGCCCTACTACAAACGACGGCTCATCGCGCCTCCTGTTAACTTCTCGCTTGGATTATCTAATGGTGAGGATTTTTATCATAAGGATTTCGGAACCTAACTCTAGATTTTCTATAGGTACAAGAAACCAACTCTTATTGTTTCCAAATTACAGAAACAACTCCAGCGAACACCCCAACACACTCTAATAAAAGTAGCGTCGCACAACGTCCAACGTCTCTCCTGTCAGAAGATGGCAAAGTGCTCGAAGCTATTGCGGAAAGTGCGGAGATGGTCACCCTGAGCGATGCAGACAAGACCTCCGTCGGAGTGATGAACGCCAGGAACCGCGCACTTCTAGCCACAATGGACGACTGTAGCATTTTGTCCCGAAGTCTAAGCCCACCGAACAAGTCACGATTACAGCTCATAGATGCGGATCCTCAGATCAATACCTTGAAATACATAGACGAGACTTTAAGTTGTTGTAAAAGTTTGGACTCAGCGCAAATGGCTGGCATGGGCGAGAGCTACGACTCAAGGAATGGCTTCCTGGGCGGCTCCAGGAATGGGTTCCTGGGTGACTCGTGCGACACGATAGCGCGTGGGGAGTTCGACAAGCTCGCGGCCGCTAGGGCCACACATTGCGTTGAGTTCGATACACCACCACCGCGACTTGATAAGGTCTGTTCATCTTGTAATTTGTTTCACGTTTGCTTCGACTTGTGATGGCCAACAGAACAGTCTGCATTTCTCTGACGCAAAGCTACATACATACTACCCGCTAGACATACACTTTAGTTTAGTAGGCTTACATACTAGTCGGAGAAATTTGCGTCAAGTTAATACGAAACGCCGGATGCCAGAAGCATAGGATCTACATCAACTCTACGTAGTATACCAATGGTCTTCACATTGACCGGTCCTGTACTTCTAGCATATAGTCTCCATTTTGTCTTGATTTTTACGATACGTTTCGGCTGAAGTGATGATGATACGAGAAGACCTACCTTATTGATAGCAATAAATGTAGTTTGCTATTGGCCAGGGTCCGGACGGCGGCAGCGCGTGGAGCATCGAGCGCAGCGCGGCGACGGAGGTGGCGCGCACCGCCATGACGCCCAACTCCAGCGCCGCGCCGCTGCTGCGCGCGGTGTCCCCGCCGCCCGCGCCCGCGCCGCCGCCACCACCCGATGAGCTGCGCCTCTTCTCCTTCCTGCAGGTCCTCACTGCCACGTTTGGAGCGTTCGCGCATGGTGGCAATGACGTCAGGTAAAACCTGTTTCTACAATGAAGTTGATTCCTATTAGTAGGATAACTATCCCTTTTTGTGATGAAAGCCTCATGGGTTTCCGCTGCCTGGAGTGAACGGACTGACTAAAACCGTATAGGTAGTACCAACTGCTATTACCGATTCGAAGTTCTGGTAGTAGAAGAAAATTTGTATCCATTAGGTACTTGTAGTGTTAGATAGAACTCACTACACTATTATAACGTACTGACTTTTGCCCGCGCGGTTTCGCTCCCGTTCTTCCCTACTCCACCCTACTATACCCTACCCTATCCTACTCTACACTACTCTACTCTACACTACTTTACACTACTCTACCCTACTATACACTACTTTACCCTACCAAACTTCACATAAACTATCTACTAAATAGTCCGAACAAAGCCTTGGTTTGGATAGGTGAGCCCGTGCGTTCTTGAGTTATAAAATTACAATGAAAAGTGGCATTGATTTATATATATATATATATATATATAGAACTACTTTAGTATAACCACACGCAACTTCTGTAATGATTAACCAACGATAATTTTGTTCGCCAGCAACGCGATCGGTCCCCTGGTGGCCCTGTGGTTGCTGTACTCCGAGGGCGGCGCGCACTCCCGCGCGGAGACGCCGCTGGCCATCCTGGTGTTCGGCGGCGTGGGCATCGCGCTGGGGCTGTGGCTATGGGGGCGCCGCGTCATCCGCACCGTGGGCGAAGACCTCACCAGCATCACACCGGACACGTTAGTCGACTTTCTACTCATTTCTTTTACTGAATAGGTACGGACGATATTGATAGTTCGTGACTGGTAATACACCTGTTGGCATAAAATTTTAAGACATAATATAGGGCATAACGTTTTCGCATAACTTTTATTAGCATAATAATACTGCTGCAAAATAATAATATAGTATTATGGCAAAAATTTAGGTATGCCTAATAATATTATGCGTAATGATCATTATGCTGAATTTTGTTATGCCAATGTAAATTATGACAATATATTTTATGCTTATCATTAGTAAACCCTCGTGACTTAGTAAAACAATACCATGGTCTTGATTCATTTTCTTCGTATCGCTGGCATGACATTATAATAAACTTTGCTAGCAAAAAATTTCGCCATGGTGGTTTTTTCGCTATACGTATGCAAATAATCGTAAATAGTTCACGTTTGGCATATTTTCACTCGTTTAGCTACGCAGTCAAGCTCTAATGGAACCGGACCTCGCATATCTCTAGAACTATAGTCTAACTCCGGTCAAGTGATGGTTTCGGAGAAAATTTTAAATAAATTGATGTTCCTGGCTCACAGGGGTTTCACGATCGAGCTGGGGTCTGCCCTGACGGTGCTGGTGGCCAGCAAGGCGGGCCTGCCGGTCTCCACCACGCACTGCAAGGTCGGCTCCGTCGTCTGCATCGGCTACTTCTCCAGCAAGCCAGTCGACTGGAGTTTGTTTAGGTATGTTCGTGTAGATTGTTTAGTTTACTGCATTTTTTACCCTCCTAACCCCAACCACCATTTTTTTTTTTTGGTAATTTATACTATATTGGATCCAATACATGATTCTGGACCCCTCAGAGGTGGAATTTTTCGTCGGTTTTTACCTAATTAAAAAAAATATCTGTTCTGTTTTGTATTTTAAACTGTTTAAAATCGTTATTCTAACCAACCCCGATGATATTTTTAGTAAAAGAGTTATTCTAATCATTTTTTTTAGCAAAAATGTTAAAATATCGATTATAGATAGTTTAAATTAAAAAACGTAAAAAATAAGAAAAATCCGACAAAAAATTCCACCACTGGGGGGTTAGTGGTACAGGTCGCGCGATGAATCAAGATCGCTCGGCAAAAGTGGAAGGGGCATGCGCAGTATTCAATTCTACGGTCTATTTGGCGACGTACGGGCGGGTGTGCGCCGTCGGCGACACGTCATTGGTAGATAGAGTCGCTCTTCAATTCCCGCGTTGCGTTCTCGCCTCTCATTGGATATTGTTGTACTTGGGTACTGTTGCGTACAGCTTGTGTTATCATAATAGTAATAAGTAGTCGTAAAAAAAATGGTTAAAAATAAAGTTTTAAAACGGCTAGCCAGAAAAATGTTTTACGACGTGAATTATTACGTTAGAAAGAAACTAACGAAATTATTTTTTTTAATTTTAAATTTTATTTTAAAAATTTTTTTTTTTTTTGTATTTACCTACTTACAAAATAAATTACAATCAAAAACTAGTGTTATTATAAGTTATGTTACTAACGTTCAAACATACGAAATTAAAAATAAAATCTTAACATACTAAGAATTTCTGTGCGCAATTGTACACATGCGCCGATTGCCCCCACTACTTTCACCGAGCGATCTTGATTCACCGCGCGACCTGTAAGTCCCCTCTTTGAGGCGTGGCTGCAAAGTCCTCACGGCGTCCTCACCTTCCGCATGACGCAGGTTCTCACCGGACAGAGGCGGCCGACCGCATCAGACAACGGTGACGCTCACAGCGCCCCAGCCACCGCTGGGATACCGATCCCAATTTCCGGCCTCCGTAGGCGCGGGCTTGCGGACGGCGACCAATGGGTAGCTCGCTGTCCGACCGTCCGGTAACTGTCCGGGCCGAGCCCAAGTCGTCGACGGCGCGCACTGTTCCCGCGCGCCTTAAGATGTCAGCAACCGCAGGGGACCAGCCGGGTCGAAGCCTACTGGGGCCAGGGTTAGGGGACAACGAAGGAACAGGAGTGGGTTTTTAGTCAGTAAAAGTCTGACACCATCTCCCGCTCCGCCCAAGAACGGGGGTTGTCATTAGATGATTTTTCCACCAGAAAAAAAAACCACTAGGGTGTCCAGAATCATGTACTGGATCCATGATATTCGTTTGTGCGTCGATGTCAGAGATACCCTGTATAGCAGAACAACATTTGCCGGGTCAGCTGGTAGAATATTCTGTTATGTTTTTCTGATTAATGAATACTTTGTTTTCCAGGAACATAATATTCGCATGGGTGGTGACGGTTCCCGCGGTCGCGGCCATCGCAGCTCTCGCTATGTTGGCTCTAGAGACGTTTGTCGTTTAAATTACTTTACTAATGCATTGACGTGTAATGTTATACCTAGAAACTTACAATAATTCACAATTGTCTAGTTTTCCTCCTCGATGTTTCTAAGTATTCTGCTGAGATAATCTTGAAATGTAGCCACGTCGGCGTCAATTGCATAGGGCTATCGTCAACAACATGGAATTGAATTTAATGAGAGTAGTAGGTTTTTTAAAATTCATATTTATCTTCCGCAATATCAGGTCAACTATTGAAA
Organism: Mythimna albipuncta; assembly: GCA_929112965.1. Lineage (NCBI taxonomy): Eukaryota > Metazoa > Arthropoda > Insecta > Lepidoptera > Noctuidae > Mythimna > Mythimna albipuncta. The sequence continues at coordinate 11,503,234 of OV815962.1, forward strand.
AACAAGAATTAAGCTATTGCCAATTAACAATATTCAAAAAAAAGACATAAAAAGCCCGAGTTTTAGAAAGGAGATACAAGCGATAACTTGACCAAAATCGAGTTGGCGTGGCTTCAAACATGGTGCTGTAACGTATAGAAGAACTAAAGGAAACGCAAATAAATCTGTTTCTAACCAGTACCCTTAGTCAAGTTGCTAATCTGCAATAGTTAACGCTAGTAGAACGCTTCAAATGTACGGGAATGACGTCACCTCAACGCTCAGTCAAGTGGTCCGAACAAAAGGTTCGGCGACGCGGCCAACTCGAAGCGTTCGACGCAAGCGAAACGGTTGTAACTTGGCTAGGGAGGCTGGTGTCATTTTGCGGAAATTTATGACAATGATATGTTACGCAATTTCAATATTCAGTTTTTATTCCGCAAAAAGTAGATACAGGTGTCGATGCAGAATTCTGCACTATCCGAATATGCAACCCAACCCCAAAGCGGGTTCCACGTTGCTTTGGATCTGAATGTGTGAAATGGAACTTATCTGCGTGTAGATAATTGCACACATACAGTAATATACTAAGGGTGAGTTGCACCATTTAACTATAACGATAACCAAACCTTAACCAGCCGTGAAACGGCCGCTTATTGGTCAATTCGACGATTTGACAACTGTTAACGGATTTGTTATCGTTATAGTTTAATGGTGCAACTCACCCTAAGAGTTGAATTAAAAAAAAATCTTAAAGAACACGCAGAATTTAAATTTGGATCAGAAGCAGTGTGGAACCCAGAGCTGCAGTCAGAACCAGGAGAATGGTGACGGATACTGTATCCAGACCTGGATCTAGTTAAAGCGGCTGTTGAAATTGCTAAATATATACCTAATTAAAATCACAATAGTCCAAGTATTTGTCTTTGAGTGTTTATTTCTTTTTAAACTTACCTTGTAGACTAATAAATAACTACCGTTTAGTCCTAAGACTTCTTGGATTTTCATCTCTGCACATTTCCCGATACAGTTATTAAGTCTTTTTTTTATTTTGACTAGTGTGTACTTAATAGATGAACTGTGATTAAAACCTTATTAAAATCCTAGATATCGATACTAACTTACATAATAACAAGTTCAAGTGAATCTGATCGTATGCCTGTCATAAGGCTAATATGGCCATTTTTAAACCGTAGGGATTTACCAGAAACTCTTTGCAAGGACTTTTATTGTTGTATTGGAATTGTTTTAAGATTCCCTTTGTAAGATATTAGCTGAAGATCTTTGAGAATTGGCAAAATGTAATTTTGTTAAACCATTGTTTTTTCAATCCAAAGTGTCTTTGTTGAACGTGTACTAGTTAGTTTAAGTTGCAAGCCAAAGTAAGAATACTATACTTATTAGTTGCCAGTGTGAAGTTTTGCGAATATTTGAAGAAGATGTATGAGCTCTGAAAGCGTAGACGTAATAAAGCCATTTACTTCTGTAGGTACCTGATTGTACGATAACACATGCACTCTCGGGGTTGGCGCAAATGCTAGTCTTACTAACTTGCATGCAAGCTATGATTGTACCAGTTGCACTGGCCTATTGTAATGAACGGTGTGTATTTTTCACGTAAATAGAGGACTGACTATTAGGTGTAGACTGGGGCTTAGAAGGGTGACTGCGAACTGTAATCCCGAATTGATATTACCTATGAATTCAACTTGCCTGCATGTTGAGTTGTTTAAAATTGTCGCATATATCTGTTAATGTTGACGTGCTTGCGATTAATAATTACGACTAGCCTATGTTATACCCAATATATAATGTATGTATTTCGATGGCGTTCGGAACAAATTTATCTTGGTAAATAAACATTTATAGGAATTTAGAGTTTGAAAAAGCTAGAAACAGAGTTACCTCTATGAGAATATGTCAATTGTGTTGTGCTGCTGTTTGCACTGCAACTGAAGTTTTCTGTCTGTTTTAAAGAAATAAGAAAGTGTTACATCGGTATTGCATCGCGTTTTTATAAACAACTTAATGTGTCGCATATGAATTTCAAACTTATTAACAATAGGTGATATTATTGTTGAATAAACATAGTTGAAAAAAATATTGTGTTTTTATTTGGTTCGTTCTAGTTGTCCATTGGATTTGAACATAATGTTTATCTCTGGTTCAATCCTATTTTTTTTTTTATTGCTCTTAGGTGGAGCATACCTATAGGTTCATCATTCACCTGGATTGGTCGACACCCTGCCTATCGAAGGTATAATGTGTTTTTTATTGTCCTATTGCATACATGACTTAAGGAAGGTGCGTAGAATTGCATCTATTTTATACAACTCCAACACCTTCATGAGCCATGTAGGCAATATATTTACTTGATATTGATACGCTAAGAAGAGTAAAATAAAAGCAGATTCGGTCATAAAAAAATCCACAACCGTGAGGGAACGGACATTCTCATGTCCCAGCCGCTGCCACAGGAATCGCCCCGCGGGATGGGAGTCGCAGGGCGATTGCTGGCCACCTTAGGTACAGGCTTGCAGACGACTAGCAATAATACTTTACCGTCCAAAGAGATATCAGCAAAACCGTAGCGGCCCACAGGGCGCGGCCCAGTAAGTCCGAAGCCTGCTAGGGCTACAAAAACATTTGAAAGAGTTACCATGGCTCTGGACCACATAGAACAACTAAAGAACACAGGTAGGTTTTAATCAGTCTGACACGCCTTCTCGATCGACCCTAGAGCGGGAGAAGACTGACGATCGAACGAACGACGAAAGAAGTAAAGTTTTTTTTTGTTTTTATGTTTGTTTGTAGGAGGTAATCTCTGAAAGTATTGGTCCGATTGCTAAAATATTTTCACCGACAGAAAGCTGCTCTATTCCTGAGTGACATATACTATATTTTATGTACGCGGACGAAGCCGCGGGTAAAAGCTAGTAAATAATAGAAGGTACCTACATAAATCTGATACTGACGTAAGGAAAGGCTGGCTCTAGATTTCGTAATAGGTAGGTACCTAAATCTATATTTAGACGGTAAAAACCAATTAGGTTGGCATTTATTCAGATATTAGCAGACGATGAATCTAGGTAAATGTCTCTGTCTTTGTATGTTTGTGTGGCCGCGTGCGGTTTCTAATTTCCATAACCAATACACCAGTATCTATATTTTGAAATTGCTGTATACCTAGCTCGCGCAGGTCCGTCATAAGTCGCGCATATTACCTATCTGCGTAGTAGACACGTATCAAAATCAGCACCACTTGTAAGAATGTTTATTTTTACCTATAAAAAAACTTGATATAATAAGAATGTGGCGAATCTTCCAAACCGTAAATGGAACCGTTAGGTATCCACCCATGCAACCGACCTCCTTTGCAAAATTCTTGAGGTGTGAGAGAGAAAACGTTTTATCGAATCAAAGAATATTTAAAAATTTTCGACAGATGAAACCTTTAAAGCAATAATAAAATTAATTAGGCAGCACCTCTATATAATTTAAGTGTTTCTTAAGGGTAGTTTAAAGTCGGCTTCATCTATGAGAAATCCTGCCTCATAATAAGTTATTAGGTATGTAGTTACTAATTTTGAACCATCATGGCTTGTTGACAATTCCCGAAAGTTTATTTATTTTACACAATACTTGTTCACTATAGATAGATCGGGTGATTGGTATAGCATTGAGTGATTTTTCAACTCGCCCTACATGTTTACGACTTAATTTAGAACAACTACGACGTAGAAAATCAAAATGAATAATATTTAAACTATGCATCTCGTAAGAAATTTTCTATGAAACTGAATCGGAAATGACATGAGCGTGCTGTCTCACAGGTTCTAGGTTCCGCAGAAAGTACAAAGGAGACCAAGTTGTGTATTAACAAATTTTTTTTACAAGAGGCGGCCATTAGAATTATTTAAAAATATAGCTGTTGTTATAATAAGAATATTTAGGTTTACAGTAGGTATGCGAGAATTTGAGTTTATGAAAGACCAAGTCTAGACTAGATTCGTTACGCTGAATTTGTTTCCCTAATAACGTAAAGACGTGTTATCATTGTCATTTATATACGGAACACTAAAACATCATTCAGCTAAGTTCAGATCGATTCGCGTCAGACGTTTTTTGTTGTTATTTAGGTGTCGGGCTTTGTTCAAGAGAACTTTGTTGATCGACCATTTGTGGCTTGCGCGCTGTGTCCGACAGACTGCTGCGATCGGTCGCTCCGTGAATCGTATTATTCGTATCTTGTTAGTCCGGTTTGCATTTGTGTCGTAAACAAAATTTTAATTAATTCCAAAACCTGTTTACTTGATTCGGATCAATGCAAAGGTAAGATGAGTTTATGAATTTGTATTTTCAACACTTATCCACTTTAACCTTGATGCTCGTGACAGTGAACGAACTGGTTAAACGGTGTTTGTGGTTTTTTATAAGAAACTCCTTAATGTGCAGACCACGTTTAATGTTTTAGTTAGGTAATACCTAAACACCTGTAGATTCTTAGAAGAAAATGATTGTTATTTCGCATGTGCGTAATAGTTTTTTTTAATTAGGTGGTTTAGATTTTTATTTAATTTTTTTGTGCATAAATTATAAGTTGTGTGACAAGGACGATAGGTATCCTTCTCAAAATACTTCTGTAGAATACCGTAAAACCTCGTTAAGTAGGCACTGAGAACCGTCTCGTTGTAATTAAGAGCTAGAACTCATAATTACGAGTTCCCGACACTTTCGCATTAAAATAACCAGAGGCCGAACGTGAGTCTATATGGCCCTGGACTAATACTATTTAGCGACATGATTTATCAAACTAATCACCGTTTTAACAAAAAACTGATTCATAATATTTTTCGAAAATGTGCTTGCCACTCTTAAAAGACAGGTGTAAGGGTGTGGCGAAAGAAAGGCTATTTCCTTCCCAAGATCTCATGTCCAATTATTTGAGAATCCTTAACTTCCTCCTTATCCATACCTATGTTATAATGTTAAACAGACTTCGAGCTATATGGACAAGCTCCCGCTACACGGTCACGGTCTCGGTCGAGGTCTGTCTGGAGCAAGATCATTGAACATTTCCTCTGAGAATTGTAATTTTTTTTATGATTGAATCATCCTACTCTCAATCTAATTTTGCCTGATCTTCTTCTTAGTTGTCAATGGTACATTTTGGTAAAACAAAAGCAAAATTTTATTACAAATAATGTAGGTACTGTTAGAGCCAATTCAAGATTTTCTCTGCATTCCATATGGTCTTGCTCTACTAATTTTTATATTTATAATTCTCTTTTCCATGAAATAAACTATCCATATCCACGATAGTTATTTTAGACATGTTGTTATCCGCCCTTGTTTTACAGAAGGTGATATTGCCTGTTTTTTTTATTATCCTAAATAATTTACCAGGTGTTTTTGACTCCTCCTCTTCTTCCAGCCCTTATCCCATATTACTTGGGGTCGGCGCAACACGTTTTCTTCTTCCATTCTGTCCTGTTACCCGTCAAACTATCACTAACTCCCTTTTCTTTACCAAGTGTTTTTGACTAAAAAGTAAAAAATCTTCTAAATAAGTTACTATAATTAAAGCAGTGATAAAGATGGCATATAAAGTGGGAGGACATTTCAAAATATTTGGTATAGGTTACTACCTACAAAGAAGTTGAACTTGAATATAATTAATTTATCTAATTAGTAATGCAATGACGAAACTAATATTCTATGATAGTAGAAGATTAAACGGGTACCGTGAGTGCTGGTTTGAGTAAGTACAGTAAAAGTTTCTAAATGGACTTTTGGGGGGCCTTTGCTTATGAGTCAGCCAGCATTAGCTGTTGAAAAAAAATCTTGAACGTACAAAATGAACGTTCAGTTTAGTTATTTCTGTGTAGTCAAATAAAGTTCTTCCTGAATTTACTACTTAAGTACGATACAAACAAAGAAAACCTTTTCTCAAAATTAATATGTAAGTACATAGTAAATTATCGATGGTGGAGAATATGTAGGTACCTATCGGCTCCATATAGCGGAAAAACTACCTAAATTAAAATATTTCATTTTATCTCCTTATCAGGGGGATGCTTATCATAACGGGTTTGTGATTTAAGTTTTTTTTTTGTCAAATAAATGAGATGCTAAAAATGAAATCATATTCAGGATACATTTTTGACAAGAGTTTGACAATTACTCAACTCAAATACCTTAATCGGGAAAAATGCCTAATGCATAATGCATAAGTTTTCCTGCTTGCTTGCTTTTCTTAGCACTTTCTGGAGGCGGGCAATTCCACACAAGGAAAACGGATGCGCAACGATTAGATAAATAAGCGCACACTTACACAGATCTCGAGCACGAGTCTTGATTTGCTAAGTGACATTGTTTTTTTTTATCATAATTACCTATTATGGCGTTTGCTGTCTTCAAATCCCCGCAATAGTTTCTTTTTTTTTATTTGGTGGGGAAAATCATCCAATGACAACCCCCGCTCTTGGGCGGAGCGGTAAATAGTGTCAGACTCTTACTGACTAAAAAACCCACCCCGTTCCTTCAAGCCTTCATACCGGGGCTCGAGTTCCCTTTCGGATAACCCCTGGCCTCAGTAGGCTTCGACCCGGCTGGGCCCCTGCTGGACGCACGGGAACAGTGCGCGCCGTGGACGACTTGGGCTTGGTCTGGACAGTTACCAGACGGCCGGACAGCGAGCTACCTATTGCTCACTGTCCGCAAGCCCGCACCTACGGTGGCTGGAAATCGGGATCGGAATCCCGGCGGCGGCGAGAGCTCCATTGCCTGAAACGGTCTGCCTCTGCGAGCATTAGATACTGCTTCGTAGAAGTCGGCGACCGACTGCCACTCCTCCTCGCTCCGGACCATGGCCTCAACCAAGGCCCGGCGCGAGAGGTCGCCGCCGCCGATCGCCCCACGGCAATGCTCCGTAAAAGCAGGGCACGCCTCGACTGTGTGCTCCACCGTGTCCTCCGGGCGTTCCGAACAGTGGCGACTGGCGACACCCGGGCGTCATTTCCGAGTTTCATAGATCGATATGATTTTATTCGTTGAACAGAATACAAAGACGAAAAAAATAAATTAAATAGCTCATAGGTATAGTGCCGTGAAGAAATTGAAAATCTGTTTTGATGTAAGTACCTACCTACTCAGATAATTAAGAAAAACATTCAATACATTTCCTCGAAAACTGACTCTTATTACATCAGGTAAAATTAGTTTCAACATAATCTAGTTTAAATCACTCTCGTGTTTCTTTTTTTAAGTTATCACAATATGGGCTTTATTTTTCCTCATTTCGTCACAAGTAAAAACGGTGATTTTTTCTAGGTGCATTGGGCCATATTTTAAACCTTATCATTCCATGAAAATTAAATCGTGTTTATGAACATAATCATAAAAACATCATAAAAAATATGATTTTTTATACAATAATTTGCTTTTACCATCAAAATAACATTTATCTGTGTTTTCAATTCAAAAATATTTGAATTTCTATTAATCGACTTCGAAAAGGAGGAGGTTCTATGTTCGGCTGAATGTATGGTTTTTTTTTAATATTAGAAAGTAGGTATAGCGGTTCCTTTTGCTTCTCCTGTATAGTTTACTTTGCGCGGGAAATAAAATCAAATTAAATCTAATTATTCATAATATTATATTTGTTTTTTTGGTTTTTCCATTGAAAATTTTCTTCAGTGGAAAATGAAAAAAAATAAGTAATTTTCAGAGAAAGTAATTACTTATTTCTTCGTAAGTGTATTGAAACTAAATTGAATTTCGCCTCGGTTGCGATGAAAAAAAATTCTGCACTTGTATGAAATTTTTATTATTGGTATAAAGTAGTGTTTGACTGCGATTCCTCCTGATGATAAGTACTTAGTGATGCAATCGTTGATGGTGAGGCGCACAAATCTACTATAATATCTCAGATACCTACTTTTATTTAATATAGGTAATAAATGGTATCTAAGTACATTGTTACCATTGGCACCAGATTTAGCTAGGCAACATATTCGGAATGTCTCAAAAAATGCAATTATCTAGCACATCATATTTATCATAGTCGAATATTAGACTGATGAGGGAAGAGATTTCTTCTACTGATCTCGTACTATTATCTAGTGTCCACATACTTTACTAATATAAATGTGAAAGAAAGTTTAATAATAATAATATTTATTATCCGCAAATGTGCAGTTTACAAAAAGGAGATAATCTTCCATTAAAAGCTTTTTAAACTTTGCCTGTCTGTTTCGATTTCACGGTTCGAATACAGAACCGATTTTGATACGAAGTTAGCTTGAACCCCAAGGAAAGATGTCCTTGGGGACATCCTTCCTTTGTCCAGGTATGTACCTAGGTTACTTTTTATATCTGGCATCAACTTCGACTTTGCATCTGCTAAAACCCGAAGCTATAACCAACATTCACGCAGCCCTTTTAAATAAGATCACATAAACAAAATGTATTTACGATAGAAATATAAAAAAAAAAAACAGATTTACCTTGCCTTTGTCCAATCAGGAGCTCGTCTTCCAGTCTGACCGGATGCAGCTGAATACCTACTTAACAATACTCTATTTACATGTAACGACTGCCACAGCTCAGTAAATGGGTTATGATACCCCTCGGCAAAATTGGTGTCGCATTTTATGGCTGTAACGACTGACAACGATTTACAAAGGACAGTCGGGACGGTATCAACGGTTAACGATTTTTTGTGGGGCACGAAGAAGTCCTTGGGGAAACAGAAAGTTAAATATGTATTCAATTTGCTGAATAGATATTTAGTATAATGATGTTTTTACGATGATAATCCAGACTAACAGGTATTATAAATTTGAATATAGTTCTGACTGTCTGTTACACTTTCATTGTTAAACTACTGAACCGATTTTGATGGATACGGACTGAAGTAAGCTTGAACCTCAAGTAAGGACATAGGCTACTTTTTATCAGGCTTCGACTTTGAATTCGCATCCGCATTAACAGATATTCGCGAGGACGGGGTCGCTGGTAGAAGATTTTTTGTATAGGTAAGCTTAGGTTCACTGTTTTATAACTTAACAGTTTTGTAAAGTAGATAGGTAGCGATTATTTAAAATAGCTAGTTATATAGGTATACTCTTTATTGTGCACCAAAAGTAAAATTACAGTAGGAATTTAAACTTAACCCTAGAGTGGGCGCGTCTTTTTGCGAAACATTAGTGGGCGCGTGGGGAGCATTTTGCCGCCCCTTTTCTTTGACCATTTTAACTAGCAATACAGCAATTTAATAAATATTTTTTCTCAGGATTTAAATAATACACTAATAAGTAATAATAAATCAACATATTTATTAAACTTCGTTTTAAAAACTTTAGTGTACAAAAGACTTTAGGAAACTTAATATTTTAATTGAATTTTTTTCCCTTATCCTACATAATACTCTATAAAACTTTCAAAAATGGAAAAAAATAACAAAATTATACATTTTTTAAATCTACAGGATATGTTTTATTAAAACAGTCTTCACAAAGGTATGTGCAATGTTCGTTGCACAGTAACTTTGGGCATCTGGAACACCCTTTTTTCGTGCGCCTGTTTTTCTTTGAGGGACACATACTGCATTTGCCCTCCTTTTTTTGAAGAAGATGCTTGTTCTGCTGGTACAAAGCGAGCAATTTGGTTCTTCAAAGGAATATTTAAATTGTCTATAGAAGACCTTATGGCCATATATTGCTTGACAAGTACTATGGCAATTTCTTTCAAATACTCTCGGCGTAGCATCAAACGTTCAGTGTTGGCTTTGTATATAATTTGACTGTATATACCGGCAATATTCATCATTGAAAAAAACAACCTCATTGACCATCTGCGAGTCATTCTCCCAACAGAATATTCTTCCTTCATTTAGTCGACGACGTCAACACCGCCTTTAGTACTATTATAAAATGTTATAATTTCATGTTAGAAGTTGGTTCATTCTTGTTAGAAGCGTCGCTGTCTGCTGATGGTTCTGTTTCCGTATTGTGCTCACTATGATAACTAAATCGATCACTGTCTGACACATTTTCATGAACAATCCGTGTACTAGTATCTTCAAAATCAGATGTTTCCTCTAGCCAAGACACAATTTGAGCTTCCATTTTGTCCATTCTTATTTATTATTATCAACTAATATTTTAAATCCTAAAACAAACATGTTTTTTTTTTAGTTTTAAGCATAAATGCACCATAAAATATAGTCTACATTTCAAGTTTGTAAAAAATACATTACACTATATTACTTACGGGAGTGGGCGCGCGGTGAGCAATTTGCCGCCCGGCAACATCCGGTGGTAACAACCTTCTCCTCAAGCGGTCCCCAGCGCACTGACGGCGTCCAGCTTTTCGGCGCGCGTTGCTAACGAGAGTAGGGTCAGCTACTAAAAAGCGCAAGCCTAACGGACAGTTGTTTTAAAAATTATTAACTTTTTTTCCGCCCGGGCGGCAAAATGCTCATAGCGCGCCCACTCTAAGGTTAAAAAGGGTGTCACAATAGGTATTACAACCAATCCAGCCAGTTCTGTAATCGATGAAGAAAGAAGAAATGCTATGACTAGTAAAGTAAAATGATTCATTTAGCACAATGAAGTGGATCTGGATAGATATTTGATATGAAATTATAAACTTGCACCAGTGCAGGGCACTGATTGCATTATGAAAATTACGCGGAAGTAACATGATATTAACGCGTGTTTGTTATCTAGGGGTACACATCACGCAGTTCGATATAAAATGCAGTTATTGTTAAATAAATAACACATAATTATTATTGTGTTGTTACAATATCGATCACAGTATTCTTTTCTTCCATAACTGTTTTTACTATTAGGTAATTTTAGAGTCGTCTGTCTAGAGTTTTCTCTTTTTCTCAGGAACGTATCAAGTTGAAATTGATATCAAATAAGTACTCACCACACACAGGCTAACTCTTACCGTAGAACCTGGCCATTTTGTTGGAATAAAATGTAACCATAAGACAATCGGCGCGGCGGTAGTGCTGTTTTTAGTCAGTGAAATAATGTTCCCCAACGAGTCAGTACCTCCAAAGATTTTGATTTACAAACATACAACACTAGTTAAAGTATATGCACAACCAGAAACACGTGTCTAGAATTTTTATGTAAAGAATCTATGTACAAAATTTCATAAAATCTGTATAATAAAAAATAAAAAACAAAGTTATAAGCTATGTCAGCAAAAATACTCGTACATAGGTAGTCACCTGCCGCTCAGGCGACTGAGAGGTTCTTTTGCACTTGCATCCAGTTGTTTGCTGGCGTCTAAAGCCCAATATCCAACCATGTCCAACTTGTAAGCTTTATGGTGTAAAACTCTGTTGATGATTCTGAACAAACTATTCTGGTTTCAAATAAACTAATAAATATGTTGTAGGTCTATAAATAAACAATTTTACCTTTTCATTATATTATCTATACCTTTATATAACCTACTTTTGTGTCCGTCCTACAATACGTAGATCAGACCGAAATTGAGATCCTGAGATAACTCTCATATTCTCTCGTTGTCATTCATCTCACGGGTATAGGTACCAATACGTACACTGTACAGCATACCAGTCAGTTTATCTCGGGCGCGTCACAATTATCTGTGATCCGAGTGTCCAACATGACACCTTGCTGTGACCTTCAATGACCACATGACAACCAATCTGAGTAAGCACGCACACTAATCGGGTCAGCTCGGTTCACCAATAGGCAATAGCTGTCCTTTCGGACTTCACTGGAGCAAGTCTGAGGATTTGATTGATATGACCGTCTGCGTCACTTCAAAGCACTTCCGCACTCGTGCCCTCTACTGGCGGCTTCCTGAGTCCGGCCACGTAAAGACAAATATGCAGCAACAAATAGACGGGGTGTTTGCTTTATACCAGGGGTCACCAAACTAAGGCCCGCGGGCCAACTCCGGCCCATCAGTGCTATTAATCCGGCCCATCAGTGCTATTAATCCGGCCCATCAGTGCTATTAATCCGGCCCATCAGTGCTATTAATCCGGCCCATCAGTGCTATTAATCCGGCCCATCAGTGCTATTAATTTGGCCCGCGACAGCCGTAAGACGAGTGTGTAGTGTGGCCCGCGACAGTCAATGTCTTTTTGTTGTTACTATTGCTGTGATAAGTTGAAAAAGAAAACACATAATGATGAATTACTCGGTTTTATTTACTTGCAAGGTAAAATTTAACGACAGCAGACAAAGCTTATTAATAACTGAAAAATAAATTAATTGCTATTTTCCGAGGACAATAGCTTGTATGTAGTTAGGTAGTGGACCAATTTTACTTGTACCAATTAAGTTAAGGGCAGAAAAATTAAACTTATTATACTCATTATAGCCTTCAAAGTTTGGAGACTCTTGCTCTATATTATGACTGCTCAACAATCAGATGTAGATCTTATGTTCCACTCCAATGTCCGCCTTTTTTAAAACGATCTTACGACCGTATTAATTTCTATTATTAAAACTTTAATTTTAATTAATTATTTACTTATCTTTTTGTTTATTTTGCTTTATTTATCTGAATTTTAATTAAATAATGTATATAATAACGTAATTACTCTACACTACGAGTGAAATAGAATTTTTAGAAAAAAAAAACATCAAAACACGAAGAAACTACACTACCAGTGTGAACTTTACACATCAGCAGTAGCTATCCCTTCAGAGCGTATTGGCGAGATGATATGTTATTAAATGCTGTTCACAATAAACAGATATTCGATTGCATCAATACCGAAAAATATCATTTTCTATCTTTGCCAGCGGTTTCACTCGCGTTCATAAAATATAGCCTATGTCACTCACGAATAAAGCAGCTTTCTATCGGTGAAAAAAACTTAGCAATACGACCAATACTTTCAGTGATTAAACAATCAGATTGCAAACAAAAAACCAACTTACCTCTATAAAATATTAGTGTAGGTTGAGATGGTCCATGATCGATTTCCGTAGTTCTCCATTAGATCTTCATGAAATTTTAAATGGAACACCTTGCAGAAACATTCCTCTAAGCAAAAATAGTACATTTTTACCCTAGGGGTTTTAGTCCCGAGAAAGAGACTGGCGTCCGAGCGTAGCGATGTCGAAGCTAATTTGAAGGCACCTTCATAATCGATCTCGTCTTGTGTCACCTCTTCGGAAGTGTTAAGACACTCCTCATATGTAGAAAGAAAAGTATTTTATTTGGTACACGTATGTATACACACGATGTAGATGTAAACACGTAAAATAAAAAACAAAATAAAAAAATAACTAACACTGTGTCTCGCGCCTGCACCAAATAAGTCCAGCTCAGCAAAAAATGCCAGACAACTGTTTTACGTTTGTATATCAACGATACCCTGATTTTTTGTTACAGACAGGCCATGGACAGCGATGGACTTCCTTTGTATCCTTCAGAGTACGAGAATCAAGTCCAGGTAATTGAAGTAGAGTCATATTTGCGTGATTCTGATGAAGTACATGAGTTCATTTTCTTTATAAGTGTACTACCTGGTAATTTAGACACATTACCAACTCACATGGACCCATTATCCACTTACAAAGGCTAAGGCACATGACGTTATGTTCTCTGAATAGCATAACTCTTTCAATTTCCTGACTTGACGTCTTGACTCTTCTACCTTCTATGACATTGTTCAGAGGCCTTACCATGACCTCAGATGAAAAAATGACAGTCGTGCAAGCGAGGTAGAGAGATGGAGCTATAAACCCTATACAGCTCCATCCTTATAACAATTCAGTTAAGGTCGTAAAATAGATCGCGTTAAGAGCTCGTGATAGGGGCTCAGTAAGCCCGCATTATTACGTTCATGGGACTTATACCATACCCCTGTGGGGATATGGTGGAGCATACGGTTGAGGCGTGCCCCGCTCGTGCTGAGCACCGCCCGCCGTGTCCTCGTGGGGACATTCGTCGGCAGCGATCTCTTTCGTCGGGCACTGGTACAGGTCATGGTCCAGAGCGAGGAGGAGTGGTAGGCGGTCGCCTCCTTCTGCGCAGCAGTAATGCTAGCAAAGGAGGAGGCCGCAGGCGTGAGGCAACGACGCTCACGCCCCAGCCACCGCCGGGATTCTGATCCCGATTTTCGGCCACCGTAGGCGCGGGCTTGCGGACGACCTGCAATGCCGCATGATCGCCGTCTGACCGTCCGGACCGAGCCCAAGACGTCGACGGCGCGTATTGTTCCACGCGCGCCTCAAGGAGTTGTCAGCAAACCATAGGGCAATAGCAGGGTCAAAACCTACTAGGGCCAAGGATTAGTTTCTGAAAGAAGGAAGATTCGGCGCCGGTACGAAAGGCAATGAAGGAACAGGAGTGGGTTTGTAGTCAGTTAAAGTCTGACACTATCTCCAGCTTATTTTCCCACCTAAAAAAAATACTCGTGAGGATATAATAATTAGGTATTAGTTTTTATATAACTCTTTATTTCTTTTACAGATAAAGAAGTTGAACCCAAAGGTCCAGGCTCTAGCACCGGCGGTGCAACAAATGCCGGAGCCAATGCCTGCAGCATCAGTGGTATTTACAGAAATTGCATATTACGTCATAATTTATTGATTTATATACCTTTTGTAAGTAATGTAGCGGTATTTAAGCTACTACTCTACAACTATTTCAGCGTACCCTGACACGGGCAGGTTAAGATAGAAGGGGATTACGGTGGTTTTTCTAGGTAAGCGCGTTCCATCGTCGACCACATTGTCGCTTTCCATCAGGTGAGATAGCGATCAAGCGCGAACAATAAAAAAAAAAAATAGTAAGTGAGCAAAGTGATCGAACGTATACCTGCTGAGAATACCAGCCATTACCCGCTGAGAATGCAGCTAAACGTTGGACGTCGCTTTGTAGAACGTTTCACCACAACAATCCGGCTGAGTGTGGGGTAGCCACATTACGTTACAGCAACGGATACCAATACGGCGCGCCATTATTTAATACGGCCTGTTATAAAAAACGGCTTTGACATCTAGCTACTCAGACCAGACACAACACCTGTCATACGGCCGGTGTTGGGCAACATTGATCGGTTGCTTATGTAGCCAATACTCCACGTCTATGCTTTAACCCTTTGTGTGTCCGGAACGTGGATCCACGCGAGAAACAATAACTTTTTAATTGTGTCTCTAATTACGGCATACGAAAGGTTAAACTAACACTGTATTTCTTTCAGAAGCAGTTGCTGGGTCCCGAGAACACGGTGACGATTTGTCAGTTCTGCCACGCATCAGTTAAGACTGCCGTCAAGTACACGACCACCTCGCGCACGCACATGGCTGCCGCACTATGGGGCATAATGTGGTATGTATTTAATAATTATATGATTTTACAAAAGTATATTTAATTGGTACACAATAAAGCTTAATTTCCACTGTAATTAATTTCTTTTTTGACCTTTTAAAAGTGAGATTCTGACACACCAGATCGTTCGATGTGGCGAAAAGTGAGGCATAATATGTTCAGTTTGGTGGTCTTTTGGCTTTAATTGTGAAGTCAACTTTGTCTAACGTCAATGCAACGACCTGTATTGATGATTATTATTATTTTTTTCAGTTGTTTGTGCTGTATTCCGTATGGTGCTGAATCTGCCAAAAACTCCGACCACTACTGCCCTAACTGCCAGAGATACCTTGGAACATATGTCAAGTAAAAGTAAAGTTAAAATCCACAAAAAAGAAAACATAATTTTTATATTACGAAACGACTTAGATTTTAAGCTCATACAGAGATCATCTCAAATACGTTATGTATGTGGCTCAGTTTGACCCAAAACAAACCACAATTTCGCGAGATGTAAAATATTTTAAATCGATGGTTTACTGGGTCAATGACCATTTCAGTTATAACTCCTAACAAAGAACTTGTTATAAGATATACCTATATCTCTAAATGCCACAGAATAAAGTTATTTTTTAATATAATGTGTGCTATACTAATAATAATAAAACGGAAAAGAATGTGATTAAAATGTTTCAAAAACAAAATGGCTAAGCAGGGAAACGACTGATTTTTATGTAGTGTGAGACATGCGTTATTTGGATTACGGGTGTTTTTAATATCGTGTGGTTTTTATCGCGCATGCGGGATTGCACCGTCCGCGTAATTTGCGCAAGTGTCTTTTTCATACAAGTAGGTACTTATGATGTGTGGAACGACGACAAACTCCAAGACAGCAGTCCCGCGCTTTGTCGTCTATTGTACACAACTATAACGCACAGCAACCAGAAGACAACTATATCGTAGGCTAGCGTGTCTCACGCTGCGTGAAATTTTCTGCATGCGGGCAATCCGTGATGAAATCCGCACGATATTAAAAACACCCTATGCATGTGTTTTTAGGAAGACGTGTAAAATCTTGCTTGCTCATCCTGCTGTGAAGTTTTGTAATAATAATGTCAAGTCCATTAAATAAACCAGATAAATTATAATAATAATAAATTTATTGAGCCATTGTTACAAATTGTGCCTTAAATTAAATAATCTTAACGTATTATAGGTCTGTAACTATTTGCGGGCTTCAGTTATGTAAAATATACGGTGGTCCCCAAACTAGGCGGCGCCTGTATCTTGGCGAGAATTCTATATTCGTCTATAATATTTATTTGATACGTATCGATTTTACAACACATAAGATGTGTGCTTACTTATAATCATTATACTTATAAAATAAATGTCCAAATTATATGAACTCTTCTTCTTTGTAGTCGGTTAAAAATAAAAACATCTCCTTGCGGTTTCTTAAAGAAATTAAATGTCTGTGCCATACTTTTTAGTAGTATTCGTACCTAGGTATACTATCTCACGATGACTCGGTTATGTTACAATTTTTTTGGTAATAAAATGTAACACGTTTAAAAGACCATTAACTAGTACACTTACACTACCCGCAGCTATGCACTCAAGAGCTCGTGTCTATCTATATGTCGCACCTCTATCGTATAATACGGTGTGTTACAAGTAGGCGCGCCGTACCTATTGGAAACGTCGTCGTAGTGTAATGAGACTACCTCACGTTCAGCCTGAGGTGCCAGATTGAGGTGGCGATACGTTCTACAAAGTGACATCCAACGTTTAGCTGTATTGTTAGTTTGGGATGACTATAAATTATGAAAAATCGATGCAATAAAGCTTGGGTGGGGTCGATGGCAGCCTCTATTTGTCTGCGGTATTAAAGTAACCTTACATGCGCCGTTTTGTGTGCGGGTTGTACGTTACTAAGCCACTTAGGTGAATGTAAAAAGCACATTCAATGCGACATCAGTCGATTGTAATACGGCCATGTTATACGGTACGGCTGCGACATATTATACACATCACAATTTCTTGCCCGCCTTCGTGACAGAACTACTGTACTACACAATGATTTTTTTTACGATATGGTGTTTTGAACTGTGTTGTTTTTTGACAATGGATATTTTACGCCAAGAAGAGATATACTCGCATACCTATAATATTACATCATATTAGATTATCAGCAAAAAAATGACATGTGACATGTTTTATAAATGTATCTTATTTTGTACTAATTTTAAATAAAAATTTGAAAATCACACGTGTTTTAATAGTTATTTTGTAAAAGAAATGATGATCTAATAAAACTACAGAGTGTACATGATAGTTATATTTTTTTATATTACACTTAAAATCGTATCACAAGAAACTAGAAATAAAGAAACGAAAGTCGACGTACGTTTGGTCGTATCGTCAGGTTCAAAGCGTTTTCAAGCGACATACTGGTTGGTGAGCGCGCGCAGCAGGCGGGCGCGGCGGATGGCGGCGGCCTCCCGCTGGATGTCCTCGCTGTTGTTGGCGTTGAGCTCCAGCGCGCCCGCCGCGCGCACGGCCCGCGCGCGCCGCCCCCCCTCCCCGCGCCGCGCGTGCAGCGCCACGCCCACCTCCAGCAGCGTGCCGTCCCAGATGCAGCCGTAGTAGCCGTCCATGGCATCAGCCGCGGTGCCCGTCTGGATACACACAAATTAATGTTCACACCAGGATTATAGTGGGATTGGAAATTCTCGAGCTGAAGCCTTATTCACGTAAGACGCCACTACCACGGGAGAGAGTATATTGCGGCGATATTATGGTCCTGACACTTTATGAAATAAGAACTCTACGAACGGTTCCGCACGGCAATATTATTGTGGTATGTACTGAGTGATATTGACGTGACGGTGCAGTGTGATAGTCGCCTCACTCAGAGGTGGCACCTTAATGAATACGTATAAATACTGTACGGTCAAAATATGTCAGCAACTCTGAACTACATACTCGATAAAATATAGATGATTCTTCGCTATAATGATTCTTAAAAAGAATTACTGCGTAGCTATGTTGTTCGAAGTTCGTAGCGATTAAATATTTCAGCCGTACTGCAGTTTCCAAATATCAGCTACGCGCCACGTCCTACTGGGATCGTCGTCTAACATCATATGTGGAAAATGTTGACCGACACAATCTCCATCCAAACAGGCTACTTACTTTTTCTGCCAGGCACTTGAAAGCAGTGGTGTAGTCAGGTTCATCGGGCAGCTGGCACAGGGCAGCCGCTTGCGTGGGCGCGTTGAGTGCCTGGCAGCAGCGCGCCGCGCGCCGCGCGATGCTGGGCTCGTCGGGCGCGCGCTTGGCGAAGTGCCACGAGCCCGCCGCCGCGCCGCACAGGTACCGCCGCAGGGCTGCGCCCCACCGGCCCTCCGCCATTTCTACGTCGCCGTACAGACGGAGCCTAATAAGAAAAAAATTGGAGTGTTTTAGTCCAACTAACAGCCTTCTAGTACTATAAAAAATGGAACAAAAACATGCGTATACTCTGCCCTCGATTAAGACATGGGGTGATTTTAATCTTGGTACTCTGCTCCCGTGGGTACACGCGGGCGAAGCTGCTGGTTAAAGTTAGTTAACTTATAATTTCCAACTCAAGCGTCCACTAATGGTGGCTGAGACACAGTATCTTTTGTTGAGAGACTACCGGGAATCTTGCAGAAGTGTACGCAAACATGATAACGTATGAAATTGAGTTGTAATTATTCGATATTAAACTTAAACAAGTGTTGTTCACAAATATTTTGGTTGGTAATATTAATACATTTTGGATACCAAACGATAGGAAACAACAACGCGGTAGGCGCAGAAAGAGATGACTGAATGAGCTGGACTCTTAAAATTACAGAAGACTGGAAATTCGAAGGAAAAGGTCTTTCGAATTTCCACTGTCTTGCAGTTGTACAGCTCAGGTTGATAATAATAACATTTACATTACTTAAAACTAAATGAAAACTTACCATGAAGTATTATAAGGATATAGCTTCAAACTTCTTTCAAGAAGATCGGTCAGAGATTCCAGCACGAGCTTAGCGTTATAGTTATTGACGTTCGAAATGTTATTCGGCCAGAGATTGGTATAGTCTACAACTAGTTCTAAGGAGTTGTCATCTATAAGAACATTGTGTATTCTGGCGAGGAGTGAGAGCATGACGCTCACGGCCAAAGGTTCTCTGAGGGTGGATAGGAAGCCGTTGAAAGCGTTCCGTGCTTCGGAGACGGGCGCTTCGCGGGAATGTGAGGGGTTTCCACCGGCAGACCTCTTCACAGGTACGGGGCCGGTGCAGTACACGGCCAGGACTGAAATATAAAATAAATATATGTGATTTAAAAAAAAACCTAAGAAGTAAAAAAAGAGCCCAAAAATAAGACTGTCTTAGCAAAGGTACTTTAGACAAAAGTACCCACATTAAAAAAACAAGAGATTTTGAGTGCATCATCACTTTTAAATTTTAAGTTGAAATAACTTTGGTTCAATGGCAATAGTAAGGTTCTAACTCTTTTTACAAGTTAAGCAAGTTAGGCTGCAAGTGGAGCAGTTTTAAATCACACCAAAGTTATAAAGTTGAAAGGTGGTTTATATGTGTGTATGTCTGTTATGTCAGTGTTAATTCTTCACTCTTCGATTCGATTAAACTTTACAATAAGATAGAAGAAGCTTATACATCAAAATAATATTAGGCTCATTTATAATGGGGGGAAGTATTAAAACCACGCCGAAGACGCCGCTAGTAGAAGCTAGTTCAAGTTAAGTTTCGAACTTTTGATCTATCTATGAAGCCTATTTTATTCGACTGCTGGGCAAATGTGTTCTTTCCCTTTATAACCTCACAATTCCGCTATTTTTTTTATGTGGGCCATCCTTTCTGTAGCAGTCAAGTTCGTCCCACCATTTTCACCCTGGTTTACCGCAATGTCGTCTGGCTATTAATGGGTAATTGGTTTAACGCCGTCTTACCAAAATCCCACAATGGTCTGGGAAACTTCCTAGTTGCTTTCCCACGCTGCAACTCGAAGCAAGCGGCACACAGAGCTGCTGCGATTTCACCCGGCCCTGTCGTCACGCCCACTCCCTCCCACTCGCATGCGTTTATAAGACAAATCCAACACGCTTCGATTACCTAAAGTAAATCAAGATAAATAAAGTAAATCTAGGTAAATATATGTAAGGCTTGTGCACATTGGTTGTCCGCCAGACAAATATCGACTCTATCGAATTAATCGCAGAGTCGACTTTATAGGTCCAGAAAAACGATTTTTGAAATCAATCTTATACAATGGATCGATTCTGTAAATCGATAGCAGAAACTTTGAATCGATTTTTTAGAACTCGATTTAATACTGAATCGATACTTTTATTATGACTTAACTTCATTAATTCATCATTAATGTTTGTTTGGCAGTGATAACTTGCGTTGCGCTGTTTTGCGTGCTGTGTGCCCAAGAATTAAAAATCGTCGTAAATTAATAGTTATATGACTCACCTGTGGTCTAGGAACGACGCCATCACCAGCATTCACTGCAGCGATACATGCTTTGCATTTGTTTGCCAGCGCCGTCAAATTGATTCGATGATGTGGCCATTCGTTCAGAACTACATTAATTTGTAGCAGCAGCACCTCCCAGGAGAGCTGGCGACATAGACGATATAGTGTGGGATCGTTGCCACCGCCTAATTGGCTCCGGGCTTCGCCTTCTAGTACCGAAAGTAATGACAAAGCCGCGCGGGAACATCCAGCCTCCGCTCTCGCACGCGCCGCGCCAGATACAACATAACCAAAATCTTGCAAGAAACCTCTCGGTAAAGATATCAAGGCATTACACAAATCTCCCGCTGGCTTCCAAGACGGGCTTATCTTCCACAGAGGTGTCGCCGGCGCCATCATAGCCAACTTCACTAAACACATTCGAACCTCGTCCGCCGTCGAAGCTTCAATAAGTCTCTTTTTAAGTCTACCCATTTCCAACTCTGGTACAGATTTAAACTCAAAGTCTGGTGTTTCCCAATCATCTGTTAGTAACTCGCGAGGAATATCCATATTTTCATCATCGATATTTACGGGATCATTTAGAATTGTGTTCAACTGCTCATCGGAAATTAATTTCTTCCTTATGATCTCTGCTGTTTCGCCAATGTGCTTTTTCAAATACTCGTCTATCCTATCAATTGGAAGTTTACACTGCGATGTAGCTAAATGTAAGTAAAACTTTCTTAAATTTTCCCAGTCGGCTTCTGATAAATCGGACATTAGAACAGGGGCCAGTGCCCAAAATAAAAGATCAAAGAACTTTATGCCAACTGTTTTGAATTTGTTCAAGAAGTCTTGATGAGTTGACGGCAATCCACCTTCTAAAGCGTATCTGACTGCGTTCAGTGCCGAAACTCTGTTTAGTAGATCAC
The DNA here is from genome assembly GCA_929112965.1 of Mythimna albipuncta. Taxonomy (NCBI): domain Eukaryota; kingdom Metazoa; phylum Arthropoda; class Insecta; order Lepidoptera; family Noctuidae; genus Mythimna; species Mythimna albipuncta. Next base: position 11,524,979 of record OV815962.1, read on the forward strand.
GAGCGACGGTGAAGGCTCCACTAGAAGCAGACCCTTGAATATCAAGTTCAGCAACTTGTCGGTGAATCATTGGAATCTCCCGCGCCAAGTTATCTGCTTGAAGAACTGCGATAATTCCAGTGTAATGATTAGCTATGGAATCTTGAAGTTTTTGTAACAATGAGGGCTCCTCATTCAATAATTCATAGCCTAAGTTTAAAGCCCTAATGTATCCTAAGATATCATCTTTTGCCATGCTTGCATAGTAAAATTCTCCCCAAGGCATCTCTCTGTGGGGACCATAGCCATATATTGATGTTTCTCTCTCAAGGAGATTCGAGTTTTCTCTACAGCCAAGTATATGTTTTTTGGCCAAACTATGTTGACCATAGAAGAAATAATTGTAACATAGATCGAAATGTATTTGCATTGCAAGTTCATGCTGGCTGATCTGAACCCCACCAGCATTCCAGTTATGATTCATATCACATGAGTCTTCAGTAAGATGGACAAAAGTTTCATTTACAGGGACTTTGATCTTTTTTGATTCTTTACGGCCAGTACTTGATGTTGGTTCGTAATATGATAATATCTCGTCTAAAAACATAATACTTTGAGACCGAGAGGCTTCGCACATACGTAAGATTTTCTCGAAGTTTTGATTTATAGGAGTGTAGGCGCTGTCCAGTTGCATGCCAGGTCTGTCAAAACGAAAAGTGTAAATTTTGTAGGTGATGCTGCTAATAAAATTAAATGCATAAAAATATAATAATACTAAAACACGAATTAGCTAAGTTAGCACTACTTGTTTCGTTTAAGACGGATAAACCATATTAAAATTTATATGTTTGCATACGTGTGTGATTATTGTGCAAAAACACGTTTGTATAATATACTAGCTTTTGACCGCGCGGCTTCGCTCCAACTCTTCCCTACTCTACCATAAGTACCCCACTCTACCCTAATTTTAATTTTTTTTCCCATAAGAACCTTCTCCTTACAAAGAACACAAAAATAAAGAATTAGTGAAATCGGTCCAGCCATTCACGCGTGATGGCGTGACCAAGGTAACAGGGATTCATTTCTATCCGACTAAGGCAAAGCCAAAGGAGGGTTATGATTTTGACAGGCTACGTATGTTTATATAAATAGACTATGACTATGATAGTTTAGTGATAATAAGTCACTCAATTGATTCCTTAGTACCAGAGTAGGGGGAAATACTGTGATGTTGTAGACGAATCACGAAATCAGTTGAGGACTTCGGACGCTCTTAATGAGAGGTTCTCTCGGATAATTGGATTGCGATACACCTAAGTCTGTAATCAGCTCATGATGTCAACTGTGAAATAAAATTGATTGTGAAGTGAATTTTTATTTTTATTCCTCGCCATATACCCTCTACCAGAAAACCTTACCAATGAGGGCTGTCTCGCTAATTTATCGCTGTCACCTTCGTATACTTTAATTGAAGTAGTTTTTCGGTAACAATTAACTTCCTACACTTTAATTCATTAAACCCCAAGCGAACGCCGGCGTTCGCGCACCTATTGTCTTTCAATTGTGTCTGCAATTATCACAATTGAAAGGTTAAAACTAATAAAAAAAAAAAAAAAAATAATCAACAGATATGTATGTACTTACATGTGAATGTAAGACATTTTGTTTGTCTTAGCATACAGCGCTGCCTTCACAGGGAACCTGACTACCCATCTATGGTACAACACCAACGCAAACTGGACCTGTGGCTGCTGCAGTAACTCAGCTGCAATTTCCTGAATAAAGAGATAAGCCTGATTTATGTAATCGAAAACAGTAATGGGGAATGCCCCACTCAAAGTAGAAGCAGTCATTTGATGATTTCCTACATAAAAAAGGATATGTCAATAGCATTTGCCCTAATTGGACATTGTGCTGAGTTTCCTCCAAATTCGAACACTTGTTAAGGCAAGATTGATTGATAAACATCTGGACCTTGTCATTTATAATTTTACAAACAAATTATATAATATTACTAGCTGACCCGGCAAACATTGTTTTGCCATTAAAGAAAAATGTTAAGGGTGGACAACCCTTATCACTAAGGGGTATGAAAAATAGATGTTGGCTGATTCTCAGACCAGGGAAAGAACATTGTGACACGAGAATTTTATATATAAGATCACAAATAATAAGCTAGAAACAATATGGAATTCACTTTATTACCTGAGGTGGTACGGCAAAGGCAGCTTCAGTTGACATGTAAACCAAATCCTGCATCAACTGTTGCTGAATCTGAGGAGGCAGTTTGTTTTCAAATATATCTGAAAATTAATTAAGCATAGTCAGTGGAGGCAGCAGAACAAACTGTAAAAAAATATATTTAAAATATGTACTTTTGCATGCACATACTTTTAGTTTTTTTTTTTGGGCTTCATGACTTTAAAAACAAATACAAAATTATATAATTTATTTAACTATTTACATCATATAACTATCATACATATATATAGGCAAGAAGGAAACAGAAAAATGAAGAAAGGGTTTGGTATTTTAGACAGGTCCTTTCTGTCTATTGAAATAATTGTGAACTAATTTAAAAAAAAATAATTGTGTGTAAATAAATTCTACAAAAAAACAAGCTCACCTAAATTCCAGTGTAAATCAGCAGCAACCTTTAAAGCCAGGATCTTCAGAGCCAGTTGTTTCCGTGTGAATTGTGCCGGTGCTGGAGTGGTGGCCAGTGGGGGTGTTGGTGGAGCATCCACATCCACCACACGCTCACTTGTGGGCTTTGAAGTACCATTCTTGGTGTCAACCGACAGAAACTCCTCTATCAACTCACATGCTGAAGGTTCTGTACCATTGAAAGTTTAAGAATTTTTTTTAAATAATATATTTTTAAAAGGTGCAGAAAACTGTACTGCGTAAAATACTAAAAGTAAGAGACTGCCATTTATTAGATTATCAAAATTCGTTAAAACAACTATGTCTATCAAGGATATACAGCCAATATAGCATGTTACGAGGAACTAGTCAATTAGAAACTCAGCTTGCATAAGTAAGGACTCTTTAACAAACCAAAACTAGTAACAGTTTCAGGTAAAGGTTCGACTGTTTAGAAGTCAACTTTAATATTTAGTTCCATGTTTAGTGTTTCTGATTTCTACTAGACATAATTTTTTACCTGGATTCGGTTTGCTGAGATGCTTCTTCAATAAATTTGGGTCTAGAAGAAATTCAAACCATAGGATTGTATCTGGAGAGATAGGCACAGTGCCTGGTCGTAGCAGGTCCACATCCATTCTGTGATTTTTATATTTTTAAAATAATTTGTTCATTTTAGTTATAGACACAATGTTCACAATCACTCAGGCATTAGACAATTTCTGAAGATATTCTAAGTTATGTACTAATCTGTTAATATTTACAAATAAATCTCATAAACGTGACGAAGACGGAACGAAGCCGCCGATTAGAAATTGACATTAACAGTTACATGTCAATGTCAGTGTGATAACAAATAAAAAAATATTGCCTTAAGTAAAAAATAGCCAAGAACTTTTTTGCACTATGGTTTAAAGTCTTTTCAGAACTTTTGAAAATATCTTTCTGCAGATTTTCTATTTTCCCAGTAATCGTTAGTTATTTAAAATTAGAATAATGTAATAATGATAGGTAACAGTTTAGTTCTGTAAGATGTTGACTAATTGTTGCATTATTGTCATTGTTTCCGCTTTCGTCAGCGTCTAGTTCAAAGGTGATACTGATATTGTATAAATAATATAAACATTTTTTTGTTAAAATACTTTGATTCAATTAACTAGATGCAGTTGTTTATTGAATTATGGTTCGAATAAAAAAAAAAACTCATCTGATTGAAAAAAGGCGGAAGATCAAATGGCGGGTGCAAATGGTCATTTTAAAATGTTCTTCAATGGTTGTATATTATTTACAGAACATTTTTGTAAGAAAAAAGCATATAAAGCTTTAGAAAAAGATTTACCTTCATTCGCTATAGTGTATGATTTTTTGCCATTTGATAAACATAATAAATAAATAGGAAAGATTTATTATGTACAATGTTTTTTTTTCAAAAATATCACACTTACATCGGTCGGTATGTTTCCGTGTACCTACTTCAGTAATTAGGGAGCATTACTAAGAGAATGGCTTGCATGATTTATTGAACCTAAGTGTTATCTATTCGATAACCAATATCGACGCTTCGTAGATAAATATCATTGCGTTTGCAATACTGCTCATTTTCAGAATACGCAGTTGATCAATATAAAAAAATTGAAAATTAAAAATAAAGTTTTAAATACGTTACGATTAGTGTTTATCAATTAATCTTGGCTAGATTGCTCCTTGATTAGTAGTATACGTGGTAAGGTGATCAAACATTCCTATAGTGTGCGTGGAGGATTTATCAGTTGTGACACTTGAACGTTATCAGTCGCGGGGCATTTTCTAAACAACAAGTAAGTTAAATTATTATTTTTTATATTAAGTATATATTTATCTATATATTTATTTATAATATTAGGTGCTCTATACACCTACCTACTAGGCGAAGAATTAACGTGCAATTTACGTTAATTCTTTCAGCAATTACACAATGCATTGTAAAATTACCCGACCATTAAAACTATAGATTTATCACCCATAATTTGTTTTCAATATCTGAAACTCTGTAAAATGTAATAATCCAATAAAAATCTAAATAAATTGTTGCAAAAACTTTGTTTTTTTCTTGGAATAGGTAAGATGGTATGAAAACATGAGACCTCATGTACGTAGACCACGTAGGTATGTTAATTTGTAATATGTTTTGAGTAATTCATTTTAATTTGACAGAAAATTATTTATAAGGATCAAATTAACTAAATTAAATTTAATTATTATTTTTTGTTTTTGCTTTGCACGGTTTATGCTTTTAGCCAGTGTCAAGTTTAAAAAGTAAATATTTATTTTTTGTATCATAATTTTGAGTTCCATCAGAATGCGGATGTAACACATTCTAATGTTTATGCAGTATTTGGCGGTAAATAGCCGGCTTTTTCAGCATGGTTCGTTGATTGAGTAAGAACCATGTACAATAAAATTCTGAACTCTATTTTACTGTGATGATGATGATGTTGATGCCCTACATCATCATCATTTCAGCCAAAACACGTCCACTGTTGGACTTGGGCCTGCAAGAGTTGTTATAACGACCGGTCTTGTGTGTCTCGCATCTATCGGATTTCCACGACCCTCACTGTAGGTCATCGGTCCCTTCCAACGCTGCGTCCTCCGGTACGTGATTGCCACTCCAGTATCTTTCGACCCAATCGACGATCTGTTCTGCTACCAATGTGCTCAGCCCACTGTCACTTAAGTTTAGTGATATAGAAATATAAAAAAAAACAGTTTGTGATCGAGATGTCGTGTGTTTTGTGTGTGCGTAAGTTGCACGGTGCAAGGAAAATACACGCTGTATTTACGGAAATAAGGTTTATAATTGACTGTATAGTATGGTCTGATTTAAGATTAGCGGATGTTTGCGCGACTGCGTAAGTATTCCTGTACGTGTAGTAGTGTAGGTAGTGGAAGGGGAAACTGGAGACACTGTGTTCCGATGCATTTTTAACTACCCTCCTTTCTTATAACTATGGTCGTAACCTTGATTATCCTGCGGATATTTTAGATTTTTGAAAATCCGAGCAAAGCCCTTTCCATTGCCCTTTGGGTGACTTTAAGCTTTCTAATGAGGCCCATTATAAGCGACCACGTTTCGGACCCATTTGTCATCACGGGCAACACGCCTGGTCATAGACTTTCGTCTTGGGACACTCGGGTATATTGGACGCCCAACCGAGCCGGATTCAATTCCGGATTCGTGATCTCTAGGTAGATATCGCATAATTCAATGATTCCACGTATGATTAAAATGACCAATATAAAACTACACCAATTTTACATCACAATAATAATATCCACTAGGGATCAATGTGCGAATAATCAAAACAACCACTGTACTTTACCTACTCTGAAAAATCCCGCCAAAACCTCAGTTTTATTATTATAAAGAAGTATCCAAACTATGCTACCTAACCCGTTTTTTTTTTTTTTTTTTTTTTATGGTGGGAAAAAATCATGCATTGACATCCCCCGCTCTTGGGCGGAGCGGGAGATAGTGTCAGACTCTTACTGACTAAAAGACCCACCCCGTTCCTTCTAGCCTTCATACCGGGGCTTGAGCGCCCTTTCGGATAACCCTGGCCCCAGTAGGCTTCGACCCGGCTGGGTCCCTGCTGTTGCTGACAACTCCTTGAGGCGCGCGGGAACAGTGCGCGCCGTCGACGACTTGGGCTTGGTCCGGAAAGTTACCGGACGGCCGGACAGTGAGCTACCCATTGCTCACTGTCCGCAAGCCCGCGCCTACGGTGGCCGGAAATCGGGATCAGAATCCCGGTTGCGGCGGCGGCGGCGATAACGCCGTTGCCTGATGCGTTCGGCCTCCTCCTTTGCGAGCATTACTGCTTCGCAGAAGTCGGCGACCGCCTGCCACTCCTCCTCGCTCCGGACCATGGCCTCAACCAAGGCCCGGCGCGAGAGGTCTTCGCCGCCGATCGCCCTCACGAGGGCACGGCGATGCTCCGCCCAAGCAGGGCACACCTCGACTGTATGCTCCACCGTGTCCTCCGGGCGTTCCGCACAGATGCTACCTAACCCCTAGAAAGGGCCTTGTAGTATCCTTGAGATTTGTGGCTTATTGATTGTAACCCAGCGAAGTTAATTTTGCACGACGATTTTGTTTTGCCTTTGCAGTGGAGACCAGCGCTTATCACCAGATAGAGGAAGCTACAGGGATCGAGATGGAGCTGCTGCACGTCGGCTCCGAGCCCGTCGGCATGCGGTGCCCGTTCTGCTACGAAGATGTCATGACAAAAGCCCATTATAAAAACTCAAGATTTACGCATATTGTCGCCTTAATTCTAGGCATATTATTTTGGTAAGTAATTTGATTGGGTCATAATATCTGTCTGTGTTGTAGGTACATCTATTTCTATTTTAATATGATTATCAAGATCACAACACTGCTAGATAAAGGTTCAATGCCGAGCAATACAAATTGTCCTCGACGTTGGTTTGAGGCATCGGCGCTTCACTCTGGCGTTAATTTAATTACTATCGTTCTTCTTATTAGACGTTTGCTACCGATTATCTAGGGATGTAACGGTCTAAGAACTTGGTTATATCGAAACCGTATTCGGAAGCGGAGTTTTTAAATTTGGTTTGTTGGAATCTATACCGTAATTGGAGGCTGGGGAAAAACCGTCAAATGAAACACTATTAAAGTTTGGATTTAAATTAAAGTGATGAACGAATTCATAATAATCCGAAATTTAATGGAACCGAAATCGAAATCGTAATCAATTGGAAGTTCAGAAGATTCGGTATTGGAATCGAATCTCTGTAACATCTTTAATTTATAGGTACTCTATACTAATATTTTAAAGAGGAGAGATTTGTATTTTTGTTTATAATGAATAAATCCACTGGGATGATTTTACTAATACTTTCAGCAATAGATAGAATGCTACTTTATCACTGAGTGGCATAAGGATGCGTGCAAAACTGCAAAACCGCTGATAAAGCTTTGCCAGCTTTTGAAAAATCAAGTCCGATTACAATATACTTTAAGGGTCAACTCACACCGAAAGAGCGGCGAAGGGCAGGGAAGCGGAGCGCAGTTTCAGTTTCATATGAATTTTAACTCTATTATCATTACCATAATACTTATTATCGCATGAGAAACTCAAATGAGTCGCGCGGATGCCCGCGGTGCCGCAGGAATTCCGGGGAATTCTCTCGTTCGTGTTTCTCATGCGATAATAAGTATTATAGAAATGAAAATAAAGTTAAAATTCATATGACACTGAAACTGCGCTGCCCTTCGCCGCTCTTTCGGTGTGAGTTGACCCTAAATCTTAATTTTGTAGTTCCAATATTAGTCTAAGTAGTATTAGTATAAGATATATTGTGGAACTTTATGAAACTTTCGAACAAGAGTTCCTCCGAACATGCATAATTTCTTTAGTAACTAGCACTGGTGTTGATGATTTGCAACGAAAGCGTCCCTCAGGGTAGTATACTTGGTCCTGCTTGATAGAACGTATTTCACAAAGTTTGGTGTGACTGGAAATTTTTTCTCGTTAAATTACTTAAGGATAACGATGTCTGATAGCAAAAGGGATGTTGTAAGAAATTAAAAATACTTGGATAAAAGTTAAGTAAAATGAAAATAGGGGTTTGAGTGGCTCTGATGTGAGACTACATAACACAAGTTAGGTTAGAACTCAAACTTGTGCTGTATAGGTAATTATTTTCCTTAAAAGTCTAGTCTGAAAGTATAAAAGTCTAGTAAATAAGCCTCGGACAATCGCTATTGCGTAGCCATTATAATAAACGGGGAAATCCCGTTAAAACATTATTATATTATTGGCGATTGGCCGAGGCTGGCCCCACATGTAAATGTAGAATGTTATTATCTAATGAGAAAATTTCCCTATGGCAAATTCTAGGTAACTAATCACTTTACCTTACCTTAATTACTTTGTAAAAAAATCTTGCATGTTTCCAGGTGGATGTGTTGCTGCATAATCCCCTACGTCACGAAGAGGTGGAAAGACGTTGAACATTACTGTCCCAACTGTCGCCGGTACCTGGGCTTATATACTAGACGATCTGCTATATTGTAAGGTACTTCCAGCTTTGCTGTTTTAACAGTTTAATTAGTTTTATATTATAATATATTTTTTACAAAACGTATGTAGTCCCAGAAGAAGTTGGCAGAGGTGTATACACGCCGGTATTTATCCATTTAGGTTTTTAGCCCCATGTAGGTATAGTGGGCGAGTGAATTGTTATGATAATGATAGAGTATTATATCTATATGTAATACATTACCAAGTTATATTCGAAGTTACAAAAATATTTACAATCTGTGTAAGTATAATGTTTCACATTAGGTAAAGGAAAAATTGGTAGGTACGAGTAGTTTCTATGTATACAATAATGTAGTCGAACTAGTATTAGTAATTCCTAAATATGACAGAAGTAGAGCTTTTTGCGGTATGGGAAGTTTTTGAAGTCTCCATCCGATAGTTGATTAATCAAAATGTTTTTTTTTTATTACGGTTTTATAAAATGCAGCTAATTGAACGACACAGTCAGATTTTTTCAGTGCCTAAATCGAATATTTAGATTAGGTAATATTGTAGATCTATTCAGAAGAAAGCTGAAGAAATATATTTATTTCGTCACCACTAAGGATAAATAAATATTCATGATCAACTGTTTATTTATTTAATTATTATATTATAATAAGTAGGTAGAAATCGTATAAAAGACCCTTGAAAAAGTATATCACAGAATTAAATATACAACATTTTACAAAATGACATTACCAGCGAAACTTTCTATAATAACTTATATTTTTCATTAAAAATATACTTAACAGTAAGCTACTAACTAACACATAAAATAAATTATAAATTCGACAGGCATTTATTTGGTCAAACGTGATCGAATACATAAAAATGATATTTTTTTCATTAAAAGAAACTTAAAATTATGTGTCATTAAAATTGTATTTTATGGGAATTTTAGATGCCGCTTCATCAGAGATATTTACTACTAGTAATTACATAACTAAGTACTTAGGTACCGACACAGAGTATGAATTTGAGATTTCGAAAGCCATCTCAATACTGTTATTGAATGTCGATTCTAGGAAAATATGTTTTTTTTTTATCAAATAGACATGATTGAGATTGTTTTAAATGGTGATACATATTTCTATATGATAATGAATACAATTGTTTAGACCATTGAGATTTGTTTTTATTTTAAAGCCCTGCTGATTGCTAAATAAAATTATTAGTTTATAAGGTAAATTATATCTACGTATTCGAGTGCAAGAAATCGACTTCAAACCAACTGGTAAAAATGAGTAATAACTACCTTAAGTTTATGAGAATTGAGAGACAACACATGAGATTTTTGTTATGCCACGTAAAACCATCATTTTGTTATTGATTTTATTTGGTTTCCCGCTAAAGCTTTTCATAACAGGAAAGTGTTGACGGAATACGAGAAAGGGGAGGAGCATTAAGATCAAGATGGCGTATAGGAACCGATGAACGCCTTGCACTGAGGACAGTAGTGATTGGCAGTCTTGCAAGACCTCATGCAGTAAGGTACGAAGCAGCCGCAGCAGCATCTGTGAATAATAGAAACAAGTGACAATCGTTATTTGTTCTTGTAAATTAGTTCTCTTTTGTGGCTGATACAGACTTGGCTTGGTCCTATTCTAATAGCGTGAACGTTTAGTTAGAACTATTAAGCGTACGTAACTACATACTTTAATGAATCAGCATAAGGATTGCCTATTGTAATGACTTGTCCAATTAATAGAACATGAGTTGATCCCCATATAAGGCATTCTTGCGCATTATTATAACAATTTGAATTTTTTTATTGGTCTTTAGTGTTACAGACGGTTTTGTGAACTCGGATAATCGGAATATTTTATTACACCGATATAAAAGGTGTAACAGACTAACGAAAAAAAAATCAGCCTCACCATACAAAATGATAAACTTGATTGGAAAATTTGTATGGCGAGGCCGATTTCTTTTTCGTTTCCTGAAAAAAATAATTGTGGAAGGATGTTTAGTTTCGTCTACTGAGCAAGCCCTTAAAGTTTGTGGAGGGCTGTCCCTTACACCTTGTATATAACTTTCCTTTTGATTTTGTTTGGGGTGGATAGTCGTTAGTTGTAATAGACTTTTACCAAAAAAAAAAACCCAATGGTGATCAGTCACTTGCTGAATAGCATGTGCGTGTCACTTGTAATGCTGGCAATATTGACGTTCATGTTCGTGGTGCTAACAGTTATTTTTAGGTCTTTCTTATCAGCAGGTACGCAATATCAGCGTCGCTTTCTCTAACCGTGTAAACAGGAGATTGTAGCCGTTATCAATGTTTATTAATAGCAATAATGTATACAGCTGTAGTTAAAAAATATTTAATAGTTGTTTGTCATCCGTGTTGCGTTAATTACTACTTGATCATTTTAGCTCAGGACTTTGGATACAATGCTGTAGTACAAAATTCATGAAACGTTTCTAATTAATTAATAACCATTAGTCATACGAGTACGGAAACTAGTTACGAAACGAGTCTACCAAAACTAGTTCTTTGCGTCATGTTTTGCGGCAAAAATAAAGTTGTTTTGAATTTAAAATTAAAACTATTCCAGCCAGAAAATCTGATGAAACTAGAAAGAGTCGGTTCTTTATCTGTTGACCTCAAACACACGAATAATACTCACGGACCTTTGAATACAGTAGTTGTTCTTGTGAATAGGGAATAAAGTATATCTTATCGTTGAATAATATTACTCGTAGATATAAATTATAGCTTACCCCGCTATAACGCACAGCGCCGCTGAAATGATGTGTGTGCGGTTGTTTGGGACATATTCAACGGTTGTCACGATGGATTTGTTGCAAGTCGGGCAGTTGGTGCCTGATGGTCCAGGACCCATCTTTGCTGGACGGGCTCCCGGCAGGGCTGGCGGTGTTGTAATGACTGTGGTGCGTTGTCCTGGAGCCGCAGGGATCACTAACCCCGGTGGCGGAGGAGGGTTGTCCCCAAAGTACGACGGTGGTGGTGCAGGGTTCGGCCTCGTTTGTTCGTATGGTGGTGGGAGACCCATTTTGTTTTCCACTGAAAAACAGCGTTTGAAATACATAGTTAGTTCTGTTGTCACAATCTATTTTGCGAAATAAATGTTTCGGTATTCGTGACGAGGAGACTAATCATCATAAAACAAACGTTTACTGGGAGACAAATATGATGCAAGTCATGTAAATGTAGTGCTTTTTAGGTCAAGTCAAATTTTCTAATGCAGACCTTGTCCATTTTTTGTTAAACTAGTTATGAGTAGTCGCATAAACATCGTATGTATTGGGATAAGCCTAATACTAATACAAAATATGAGGTGGCGAGGCGCTAAAATGGTATATTGAAATGAAACCTAAATGTATTTTTAATTCGAAACATTTCAAATCTAAGCAAATACAAGCTGTGAAACAATTTCGTCAACTAATCCACTCACTGAATGAGTCATAACATTTATTATAGAATTCATGAATGCGAGACGGTTCAAATTCTAATCGATTTAAAGGTCGTGATTTTGAATTTTGTGGTTTTCGTGGCGGTCTTTCGTGACACGCGTTTTACTATTTCGACAGTTTAAATACACAAAATCATGTACGAATAGAGAATGTGTGTCGAGGAATTGGATAACATAGGTATCCTTTTTTGCTTACCTACTTAGTTTTTTATTGTTTTGTTAAATAATTACAAGGAAAGAAAAAAAAAAAGATTTAACATTAAATAATCCATTCCATTCCATTCGGGATACCTGGCTGGCTTCCTTAAGAATTGGAATGAGAAAGCGAGGAACTGTAATCGTTGGAAGGAGTAGAGGGAGGCCTTTGCCCAGCAGTGGGACAATATGGACTAACTATTATAATAATAATAATTAATTAATCCATTTCATTGAACTTTATCATCCTTGTAAGAGGCCGATGTAGGAAGCAGAAACTGCTTTGACTAAATAATGCCTGATTAACATGTTGGTAACACGAGGTTAACGTGATGATAAAGTTTGGTTGTATTGTGCCCGTTCGTGCGATATTGTTCGTTTTTAGCTCCGTCAGCTGGGGACGGTTATGATGAAATTACAACTGGCGATATTCAGGGCGTGACTGCACAGCTACAAGGCTTCACAAACGGAAAGTGATAACCGGAGCTACCAGCAATTACAAGCGATAATATGCGATTTTATACAGCTCATTATTTTAACATTAGCGGCGAGCTGAACATGATTCACTACGCATTGTTCAAGTTTTTGGTGTTTATTTTTTATTTAGCCATTGTTATAAAAATTTGTTTATTAAAAAATGAAAATCATTTAATTGTAGGTAGTTCAGCGCTTGCATATAATGAGATTGTTTTCTAAAGATGACAACAGTTTGTTTACATTGGCAAAGCTGAGTTGAGGGAAAATTTGTAAAGTAAAGCATTTTCTAGTTTCGTGTAGTTACTGTACTAATATTACCGACTAGGAAAAAAAGCACATTACGTAGCTACCTATGCATTATCTACGAGGAAGAGTTTATATCTAAAGTCTTCTTTTTTATTTTTTTGTATGATTGAAGTTGTGATCGGGTTTTTACGATACTGTATATCTCTAAAACCAGTTTACTTACTTGTGGCGTCCATAGTGTGATGAAATTTAACCTTCGGCCGATTTCTTAATCCCTTATTTGACTATTGTACTCGCACAACACTTCAAAACTGTTACAGTCTTTTTATGGAGATGAACGTCCGTAAAGATACAATAAATTTTATTTAACACAATAAAGAAAAAAATCTTATTGGAATATCGTCTACGTTGTGATCTTGCGCGGTTTACGCTGTGAGTGAATGCACTCGAAGAGTGCGCGGGCGCCTTACGTCACGATTGCGGGACAGAGACCTCCCGCGATCCTCACCAGCGAGAGAGACAGAAGATGTGTCGTCACGTAACTTGTTGTTTACGTCGCATAAACTTACACGTTTGCCGCCTAATTACAATAGCTGCAATTAATGCGCACTACCATTGTAACAGAGCCTATGTTCATCCGTTTGTCACATCACAGGAAGATCGCACCACTTGGCAACTGCACGGGATTTCTCGGAGTATTTTCCAGCGAGCGCCAGCATTGTTGATGCAGAATGGATCGTTAAACTTACCGATATGGTATGCGCAGGCACTCAACAATTGACATCCATACGGGACCACCCACAAGGAAACATTTGGTCGATATGTTTTATCTTAGTAATCGCCTTTCTTAATGCAGTGAGAGAATTAATATATGAACAGTATCGGTCTTCACTGCGTTGACATGACTCGAAGTTACGAGGACCGTTATTGAGATGTTTTTTTAGTCAGGCGCTTGACGGCCGTCTCGCTTGATGAGCTTTTTGTGGGCGATGAGCCGCAGACGTGCACTCGACTGGCTTAAGGTTGCATAGTCGCTTTTGCAGTCAGTTAAGTGTGTCCAGTTCAGCATTTTACGTTTAGGTACAAAGCTGAAAGGAAAGATCTCGATTCTTATTACATGGGGCAGTAGTAACATTTGTGTGTAACATTTGGTTCTTTCGGGTAACATCACGTTACGTAGTTACGATGGTTTGAGAGTTACCTAATAAATCGGTCTCAAATTGTTGCCCTGGCGGGTTATGAATCTGCGCCTTTTTCTCCTGGTTCAGGTGTTCCACAAGGCTCTAAGTTAGGCCCATTGCTTTTTTTAGTATTTTTGAATGATCTTTTAGATTTAATAGATTGCAATTGTTTAGCCTATGCTGATGATTTAAAAATTTACTGTAGGATATCTGATCTGAGTGATTGCATTAAGCTTCAAAGAGATCTTGACACCCTTCAACAATGGTGTTTTAACAACAAAATGACGCTAAATGTTAAGAAATGCCAAACTATAACATTCACGAACAAAGTGAATTACATCAAATTTGATTATCACATAGATGGATCTGTTCTGTGCAGAGTATCTGTCATCCGTGATCTGGGAGTACTCTTTGATACTTCCTTATCCTTTCGCGATCATGTAGATGCTATAGTTGCTAAGGCTAAGAGAATGCTCGGCTTTATAATTCGCATGTCAAAGCCTTTCCGTAACCATAACAACATTATTCTTCTCTATAACGCCCTGGTAAGGAGCTCCTTGGAGTATTGTTCTTCTATTTGGTCTCCCTATTACTCTACCTATTCCAATAATGTGGAATCTGTTCAGGCCCGTTTCGTTAGGTACCTCTGTATGAAGAATGGGATCCGAAAAGCTATACCTGATTACTACGATAGGTTAAGGCACTATAAGATGGTTAGCTTAAAAGAAAGGCGGATCCATTCTGATTTACTTATACTACACAAAATTATAAATGGTTCCATTGATGCGGAGTTGATTAATTATTTTAACTTTAGGGCTAGCCAACGCAGCAAGCGACATCATCGTATTTTTCAATTGCCTACATCCACTTTAAACATCACTTCTAATAGTCCTCTTACACGTATGGCAAGGCTTTATAATGAAAGGTCCAACTTGTTGGATTACCCTATCGATGTCTTCTCGATGAGTTTTGCTTCATACAGACGCCACCTGTATAAACAGTGTGAATAGTGTACGTTTTTTATATTTTCGGTGTGTTTTGTCTTTAGTGATCTGGATCTAGTTGTACTGGACACACTATTTGTTATTCTTTGTCTCTAATTTCTCATTTTTCAATGTCATGCATACCTGTTATTTGCGTGGTTACTGAAATGTCATTTTTTAGATGTAAGTTTTATTTGTACTGTAAGTGATTGTGCTGTTGGTATGCTTATTACTAATAAATAAATAAATAAATAAATAAATCAGATAAAACAGGGGGTGCAATGCAACCTACAACTTGGATATTAAGAGGCCGGCGACAGATGAATTTCCATACAAACGTAATACCACGCTCATTTGCAGTTGGAGCATATTTCCAGCATATTATGATGATATTCGATTATAGATAACATTTATCTAGGTCCCTACGTCTTTCTTTTTAAAAGAAAAAAAAAAATTAAGCGAATTGTATTTCGTACTTTTTTACAGCGTAAATGGCAAAACATGCCATTTGGCTTTTTCTGTATTAAAAATAACAATTTTTCTAATATTCTCGACGTAGGAACCTAGATAAATATTGTCTATAACCGAATATCATCATAATATGTTGGAAATATGCTCCAACTGCAAATGAGCCTGGTATTACGTTTGTATGGAAATTCATCTGTCGCCGGCCTCTTAAACCTTAACGAAAAATCAATATTACTTTATGCTAGAATTTAAATAAGGTTGCACTGAAAATCATTTCTTCATAACAATCTTTTATAGCGCGGTATACGAGTAGTAGGTACTCCTCAAGACTATTACAAAAAATTTAAACACGGTAAGGTTATCTTGTAGTAGTTTTTATGGCCACTATCCGATTCCATCATCAGACCAGCTCCATGGGATGTTAGGGGACACAGCTTCAAAATCACATTTACATATACCTACCTAAACATTTACTGCTTACTGACCAAACACCTCCACGCAATAGGCATCACAGATAGACAAAGGCGCCCTGATGAACTCGATCTGCTTTTGGAGGCCACCATGGCCCACAAACAATGTCAACTAATCTCCAATAATTACATAGAACTCATGATTTTCAATACACTCATGCGAAAACCCGCTCTTATCCTACCGTTTACTGGCACACAATAGGCTATTTCCCGCACAAGTGCAAAAATGTGCGCGTGCTCTCCCCTGCCTTAATTTTATTACATTTGTCGTATCAGCACGCGACGCGCGACCGGCGACTCGTGCACGTATCACTGTCACTACGAAATACCTTCTTAGTAAAGGCCTACCCTAATATACTTACCAGTTACCAACGCACTATCATTAGATATGCACGGTGCGTTGTAACGTTCAAACGCAAACGTTCCCAAAGTACATGCATTACGTCACTTGTTATTATTATGGGTCTAAGGTTGGCGATAGATTTTGGAATAGCGGTCATTGGCTTAAGTGATATTCGTAATTTTAAAATATACTGTGATTATTTCATAATGTTTACTGCTTCTCGCCTGTAACACAGGACAATTTATATCAGGCATATAACACAAGACAACTAGCAATGCAACAATTGGGATCCCGATCCTAATTTCTGGTCACCGTAGTAGGTGCGAGCTTGCGACCGTCCAGTAACCTTCCGGACCGAGCCCAAGTCGTTGACGGCGCATAGTGCACTACGCGCGCCTCAATTAGATGACAGCAAAAGGGCCCAGCAGGGTTGAAGCCTACCGGGGCCATGAGTTCGCTTCTAAAAGGCAAACCCGGCTCTGGAAAGTAACGCAACGAAGAAGGAACATAGTAGTGGGTTTTAGTCAGTAAAAGTCTGACACGCCCTCTCGCCGATGATTTCCCGCAAAATTAAGAAAAA
The DNA here is from genome assembly GCA_929112965.1 of Mythimna albipuncta. Lineage (NCBI taxonomy): Eukaryota > Metazoa > Arthropoda > Insecta > Lepidoptera > Noctuidae > Mythimna > Mythimna albipuncta. The sequence goes on from OV815962.1 coordinate 11,542,073, forward strand.
TCGTATTACCTTATTTATCTACATATATAAATAAAAATCAATGCCACTTCTCGTTGTAATTTTATAACTCAAGAACGGGCTCACCTATCCAAACCAAATGTTAAGGCTTTGTTCGGACTATTTAGTAGGGGTTTATGTGAAGTTTGGTAGGGTAGAGTAGGCTATAGTAGGGTAGAGTAGGGTATAGTAGGGTAGAGTAGGGTATAGTAGGGTGGAGTAGGGAAGAGCGGGATTTAAGCCGCACGGGCAAAAGCTAGTTACTTGATATTTTTTTATTGTTTTTCCTGATCCTGGATCTTTGGAAGGTATACGAAGGGCCGAAGCCAACTTATTATTGTTCTTCCACGAGCGCACTCTTTGACACGTCTAAGGTAGCTACAGTTGAAGAGCGTTCTTAAACGCATCTCCTGAGCTCGCTCCATGTATGATCTATGGGATTGAAGTCTTAGCTGCGAGTTGAACACTCCCTGCAGGTAATACCGACATCTTGATTATACGCTTATAACCAAATTAGCATTAGGTATGTGGCTTCGCATTATCGTGGTTATAAATAAAATTTGCGTCCATATTAGGTTCATTAAGAAAGGAACTATTATAATGTAATAATGTTTTAAAATCTCCTATAGGTATCTGAGCAGTCAGAGAATCAGTTTTCTATTTCCATTAACTTCAGCTGACTCCTCTCTGAAGATATCACAGCCTATATCATTATTAATTCTCGATCTTATGACACCTTTTCTAAAAAGACGGTTGATGAGACCGTTCTCTTGGTCGTGTAAACAAACAAAATTTAGAATCATGGTGTATCATAATCCTGGAACAATCTTCATTAGTCCATAGGATGTCCTCAAGCAATCCTTAACCTGGGTACCCGATGTTCAATTACTACTTTGGAGACATTTGCTAATACGAGAGATCAAGTGAACATAATTTTGAGAGAAATCGCAGTTTTTCTGCGACCCATTGTTTTTGCGGTTAATTTATTTACACATGCCCACTTTTCATTTTCTTGTCAATAATAGACAAACTAACAGCTGATCGGACTCTTAATCTTGTGGAACAATTTAGCTTTCATGCATCGAGGATTAGGACTGCTTGTGTGGGTTTTACACTCACATCTAATTGGACTTACGTGGCCGTAAAATATGAGCTTCTGTGAATGATTCATAGACCCAGCCCGATAGTAACGATGTAGGTACTTTCCATTAGTTCATTACAAATCATTCTGTTCCTGGAAATATTAACGTTCTTGTTTACGAGTGGTTAGTTAGTTGTACATAGTTAAATGCTTAAATAATATGTTGAAAGTTGAAACATTAAACTACTGCACAGACATTAGGTCCACTAGTACCTACCAACTTAGTAAATTTTTCACACATGACGTTATTTTCTCCTGTATGCCAACAATGCTGAATCTGGTCTCTTCTATTAGGGAGAGAAATCACAATATAGTATATGATGAATGGAATTCTTTTAGACCAAATCTCATAAAAAAATCTTTTTAGTATGTAAGTCGGTATCACAGCAGTGAGTCTTTTCATTGAGGAGTGGCTAGAGCGGAAACACGGCGTTCTCATCGTCTGCGTGATGCAGGTCCTCACCGGACATAGCCAATTCGGGTGGTAACTGCGTCGGATTTAGGTGGAAGAAACGCCCGGGTGTCACCGTTGTATGGACCACCCGGAGGACATGGTGGAGCATTCGGTGGAGGTGTGCCCTAGCGGCAGCAACCTCTCGCGCTGGGCCCTGGTTCGAGCTATGGTCCTGAGCGAGGAGGTATGGCAGGAGAAAGAGGAGGCTGCACGCGTGAGTGAACGGACGTCTTCACACCTCAGCCGCCGAGATTCCAACTACCAGGCACGGTAGACGCAGGCTTGCGGACGTCGAGCAATAAGCAGTGATCCACGCGCTCCATAGAGAGATGTCAGCAAACCGTAGGCGCCCAGCAGCGCAGACACCCTGCTAACACCGCGGGTTTTTTCAGAAAAGAAGACCCGTAGTTCTAGGACGCTAAGGGCAATTGAAACACCTCTGTGTCTTTACACAGATGTGGTTTTAGTCAGTTAAAGTCTGACACCCAGCCCTCCTGCTCCACCCAGAGCGGGAGAAGTCATTTGATGATTTCCTACCTTGAAAAAAAAGGTATGTGACTCGATTAAGTTTTTGAAGACGAAATGAATGACTGAGTATAAAACTTTAGCACATGACTAATTGCGCGGCAGCCGGACCGGAACGTGGAGAAATACGCTAACAGTCGTGGGGTGTCAAGTGGTGTGTAGTCAGTATTAAACTGCATTACCTATTTATTTATTTATTTATTCAATCTTCATGCAACAAATGATACAAGGGCGGACTTAATGCCTTAGGCATTCTCTTCCAGTCAACCTAGGGTAGTTCAGAGACAAAATAGCAAGTGCATAAAATAAAAGGAAATATTATCAAAACAAGTATTACAAAATTATATATAAAGCTAAAACTAAACATACATGCATATTTAATAAAATATATAGCTATACATACACATATATATATATACACAGTAAAGGAGTTTAGAGATGATTCTGCTATTTGTTTAGAAAGTAATTCCGCAACTTTCGCTTGAATGCGTATAGACTCGTGGCCGTCCTGATATCAAGAGGTAGCGAATTCCACAAAAGGATGGACTGAATATAGAAGGAAGAATGAACATAATCAGGAGTATGAGAAGGACAAATCAGTATTAGATTGTTAGAAGAACGCAGATTCTTGGCGTGTGAAGAATAGAGATATTGAAAGTGTGATGTAAGATAAGAAGGAGGGGTAGGAGAGTTGAGCAAAGAGAAAAGAGTTGTCAAAGCTCGCAAACTTCTTCTTTGGCGAATAGGTAACCATTTGAGCTCAGATCTGAAGCTTGATACATGGTCGTTTTTCCTCAGGTTAAAAATGAACCTGATGCAGTTGTTCAGGAGCCTATCAAACTTATCCAGCATGACTGCGTTCAGGTCATAGTAGCATACATCACCATAGTCGATAATAGGAAAAATTAAAGTCTACACAAGCATTGTCTTCGTCTTTGCAGGCAAAAAGTTCCTCAGACGATACAGACACCGCAAGGTCCCGTTGACTCGTTGACAGACACTAGACACCTGACTTTGCCAGCCAAGCGTCGAGTCAAGATGTAAACCGAGGTCCTTAACCGTAGGGCTGATGGGAATGACGGCTCCGTTGTAAATAATAGGAGGTAAAGAGCCGGTCGCCACTCTACTCATCATGCGTGCACTACCACTAATAATATTATTATTGGTTCTGGATAGGCCTCTCTGGAGAAGCTAATTGCATTACATCTACTCTCAAGAGTAAGAGAAGTACAGAAACTGACTATGAAAATCAGGAGTTGACGGGTACTACCAGTGACGGAGCTCCAACGTAATTCGCGCAGTTGAGCTGGCCGGTTGTTATCACAAACTCACAGATTTTCGCCATTATTCACCAGGTCAGGCAGGATTAATCTTAAGCTAATCAGTCAATATAATTCTAGCGAGGCATTAGTTTTTCATGGGAAAAGATTTAATTTTCACGCACACGAAGTGGCCATTATAGCGTACATTTTTCGAACGTTGAAATGTTTTCATCGGGGCGCGCGCGGTCGACCAATTAGAAGCCGTAGACGCGAGTTGGGTGGGAAAAATAAACTTGGACTAGGTTCGTGTCCGCACAGGTTCTATGATCATACGTGGTAAGCAATGAAAATTGAAATGGAAATTATTGAAACTATACTGATGTATTCTCAGTTGATCCATTAAACCGGTAAAGGCCTCTTAAAACACTAACGCCATCTATGATCATTTCATTTCATCAGTTGCTACCGATGCTTAGTAGCTCCCTGTTAGGCGGGCGGAAAAACGTGAGTGTCGCGAGAGGGCGGCTGCGGCGGCGGGCGGAACCTAAGGGTGCGCGCGCACCATTACATAACGGTAGCGGAGGCTTTGCGGGCGCGCGCAGCGGCGGGTGCGGGGCGCGGGGCGATCGATGCGCGCCCGGGGGGAGTCAGTCGAGCGGCGAGCGAGCGACATGGCGGCGCGCCCACCCCGCGCGGCGGCCCCGCGGCCCGGGCCGCGCGAGTAGGTCGCCATGCGCGATGCGGTATGAGGCAGCGCCGCGCCCGGCGGGCCGGCCCCCGCTAGCGGCGCCGCCCCCGCCATGCGAGCGCCGCCGCTGCTGCTGCTGCTGCTGATGGCGGCCGCGGGCCTGGCCGTGAGTCCGCTCGCGCGCCTCAACCCCTGGCTGAGCGCGTGCGACCTGGAGGAGGAGGGCGCGGGCAGCGTGCGCGAGTGCGGGGGCGCGGCGTGCGGCGGCGGCGGCGGTGCGCCCGACGCGCTGACGGAGCGCGACGTGCCGCACCTGTGCGCGCTGGGTATCGGTGCACGCGCGCGGCGCCTCGCCGAGCTGCGGCTGCGCGCGTGCTGCGAGCGCTCGCCCGCCTCCGCGCTGGACCGCGGCGCGCGCGACGACGTGCTGGCCGGCGGGGAGCGCTGCGAGCGCGCGCTGCACGACCTCCTCGGTCTCGACGCTATGGTTGCGCGCGTGCACTGCGATTTCGTCGACATCCTCAGAAGATACGATTGCGACCAGCCCTACTCCGTGCACACGTGTCACGAGTGCCAGGTGAGTGTCAGCACCGAACGACGCACCGTGCGCTCCTCAGCCTGTGTCTGTTCCATGTGTAGAAACGTTTACAGTGCTCGCTGCAACGATGGGATTAATGAAACTCATTTTTGAAACCATCCGATCCATAGAGACTGAAGTGTTTATGACCCAAATGAGTAACAAGCGCTCGTTTTTCGAAGGATGTCGCTGTGTGGATTGATCCTGAAATGATGCGGTATTACAACGATTTTAGCGTGATTCAATTTCAGTTTCTTATAAACGATCATGGTTGTGATAAATCACCAGCAAATTTCGTGAAATTGCTCCCGGGTTAGACGATTATATGCGTGTATCGATCCAGTTGGGCAAGACACGTTTCTTAACCTAAGTATAGTGCGGCCAGAGCTGGAGGTCGCGTGGAGGCTGGCGGTGTCAGTGTGGGTGATGGATCCGCCGCGCGACCATTAGTCAGCGCGCCGTACGTCGTGCGGCTGACAGGCGCGAGGCGGCCGCAGCCACGCCATTACTGTGTGTCTGCCGACGAGAACTGACACAACTTGCAATCCTATAACGTATACGAACATTCATTCATGTAAAAGCTTGTGTAATTACATAGATACAAGCAATAGTTGAAATCTTATGCGAATTAATAAACAAATAATTTACACCTGACATCCATGATATTATCATCACAAACAAAATTGTCTAAATAGCAGTATCATATCAAGACAATATTCATTCATCCAACCATGAAGTTGTGTTAGGACAATTTATTATCATCGTACAGCTATTATGTAGGAGTCTCTCCACAAATACGTAGGATGTCAAGATCCATACACTCTCGGATATAATATATTGTGTGTTAATGCAGGGTTAATGCGGGCGCCAGATACACGCCCCGTCACTACTGTAGTGCTTGAGGACTGAGGAGGCCCCGAGGAGGGTGGAACTGGTTAATCCCTCACCGAGATAACGCAGATCGGTGCCTCCGATACTGTCGCATAAGACCGACCAATTAAATTCAGGGAAACGTGAATGATTGCTGTCATAAATGATTCGTTTCACCGGTAATGGCCGGCAGTTACTAAGAAAAAATATCTTTAAAAATTTATTGCAGTGTTACGTCAACATTTTATTTGTAACTGTATCGGAAAAAGAATAATAGGTACCTAAGATGTAGCAGGTTACTTAGGTGTTAATTAATATTACTTATGAAAAGAAAAACACTATTAGCCAACCATTTGTATACTTATCTGAAAGTTTTTCCCATAACTGCCATGCCTGAATAACGTCATTCGATGAATCATAGATAGTAAACACATCATGAACCGGCCATTCAGCAGCAATATGACTTGAAATCGATACATACCTAGCTACTACGACGAACAGACGGTCTAGTCAATCACGGGAAAATTACCGCTTTATTTATAGACGTGGCTACTGTTCTTTGAAATATTGAACGTGAACCTGTAGGGGCACTTTTATATATCAATTGATCTTTGAATTATGATTACAAGGGCATTAGAACAGTAGACACATCGTGAGACAAAGTTTTATAAATAAACATACCTATTACTTATCTTGAAGTATATGAACGGGTTTTCTTTGCGAGTTAACGTCAACTAAGAATGCTCATTACAACTTTCAATTCGTTTTGCATGTTGATCGCAGACTATATATCGAAGTTTTCTGCATCTCGATGGCTGCTCAGGTCATATCGAAGGCAAACGTTTTCTAATTAAAGTAATTAATCAGAATTCTGAACGTTACGCAATCCTTGAAGATCGGTAGCTAATACAATTTAAACTTGAGTTATTTTATGAGAAAATGTTTTTGTATAAAATACACACTAATTAAAGATTGATAGATGAGGCCTGTTTTCTCTAACATGGCTTGTTGGTATAAAAATAAGTAGGGTCCGACAAGTTCGGATTAAGACCAGAAATAGTAGAAACTGACAAGACATCAAAGGTCACCAAAGACACCTTTAACCTTTAACAAACCCACATAACGTCTTGCTTGTTTTTTCAGTCAGCTGTATTGAAATGTGAGACCAGGGACCATGATGAGGGGAAGCCAATTATAATTTCTTCTTCTTCTTCCTTCCCTGGACCCATTATTTGGGATCAGGCTCCTCACTTTCCTGCGCCAAGTAGCTCTATCCTGGGTTGTCAATTTTGGCAACTGGGCTTTCTTGAGGTCCCTCTCTATATCTATTTAGCCAATAGGTCAATGGCAGGCGGCTTCTATCTCTTACCATTACCATAACCATTTACTAAGGTCAAATCTAATTTCAAAGCTTCTAGTAAGAAATTGAAGAATACAATAATTCAATGTGCAACCCAAAGACCGAACTCCGGACTTGAAGCTTAGCGGTCAGCTGTCATGCTTACAACGAGTTACAGTCACGTTATGCCTGCGACTTCCATACGCATGAAAATCAACAATGCCATAAAACATAATATTCATAAATTAATATGTAGCACTTGGTAATAGTGTAGCTTTTTAATCCGTTTAGAAGCTTTGGGAAAAGTGACACACTATTGGTGTAAGCAATGGGAATATGATTGCAATTTTTTATTTGCTTTAATTTTTAGCTTTGTAACGATATTTTTTTTTTTAAACTTCATCAGCAAACGTGTTATAAAGCTCCAAAGCTGCTGCTACTGACATTGAAGTTCATCACGTCCATACGACCGCCATAGAAAAAGGCCTTTCAACAAAAGAAACATATATGTTTTTATAAAATTGTCATATCTCGTTTGCTTTTCTACCAAAAGTGATATAATTTATACTGTTATTATTCTACTTTTGTGTTGATAAACTGGTTCGTTAACAAATATTTCTTTGAAAAGCCAATCTCCAAGCGGAAAAGATCGCTAGCGTAGCCTCGCTCATATTTATCGTATCAGGCTGGGCGCTAAGAGGGGTCCCACTAGTCGTAGATCAACCCCCATTTCTTCGTAAGTGTATTGAAAAGCGTCGTTTGATACACGTGGAAATGTCACATCAGCACTCAGCTCCATAACACCCTCGCCTGCAGCTCGGGTGAATTTCGCCTCGGTTGCAATGACAAAGTTTCTCTAATTGTATTAAAATGTACTTTTCATGTATATTTATCCTATTGTCGCAATGCCATAATGTTTGGGATCGGTCACGTGACATTTCGATAGCACATGTCAATATCATAGTTTTTTATTACAAGCTTTTATTTAACTTGCAATGTTTATATTTGTTTAGGACGAGTATTGTAAATGGATTTTAAAACCTATAACCGATTGAGCTCATATTTGGTATACGTATGTAACTTGGATGACAATACATTAATATGGTACCATGGAGCTGCTCTGATGGTGGCCATAGGAACTACTGATAACTCCATCAGTTTGAGCTCTTTGAAATGGTCTCGATGAGTATTATACCGTGCTATAAAAGATTGTGATTTAGATAAAAACTCCCTTATTCATTTAAACTTCTACTACTACTACTACTACTACTATAATAGTGCTACATAGGCGGACTAAAACGCAACAAAGCATTCTCTACCAGTCAACTTTTTTGTTAAAAAATCATCATCATTTCTGCCGCAAGACGTTCATTGTTGCACATAAGCATCCCCCAAGTGTCTCTATAACGACCGGTCCTGTGGGTCTCGCATCCATCAGGATCCCGCGACCCTCGCCAGCGCCCAAGCCCAAGTCGTCGATGGCGCGCACTGTTCCCGCGCGCCTCAAGGACTTGTCAGCAACAGCAGCGACCCAGCCGGGTCGAAGCCTACTGGGGCCAGGGTTATCCGACAGGGCGCTCGACCGGGGCTCGAGCGCCCTTTCGGAAGGATAGAAGGAATGGGGTGGATCTTTTAGTCTGTAAGAGTCTGATACTATCTCCCGCTCCGCCCAAGAGCGGGGGATGTCAACGCATGATTTTTTCTCACCATAAAAAATAGGTTATCGATCACTTCGCGAAGCCTTTCAACGCTGCGTTTTCCGGTGCTCGGTCGCCACTGCAGAATCTTACGACCCCATCGACTATCTGTTCTGCAAACATCAGAATAAAATGCACACTAATATTTTAAAAGTGAAAGTTTGTATTTATGTGTATATGTTTGTAACTTATTCACTCTCAAATGGCTCACATCCTGAAGTACGTATAGGACATATTTTATACGTACGTACGTATAGGATATTTTTTTTATCACGAGAGTATATTTCATGTGGGTAAAGCCACACAGTACTCGCATTATCAGAAGTTCCAACTTCGATAGAGTTACCATGTACTTGCATCGAAATGTTGATATTAATATGGATATTCCCGGGATTTGTAACGAAAAATCCCGTGTGAACAAGAAATATTACAAAAAAAAAATAATAAAACTTCAGAGATGGATAAGAAAAATAAAAGATAATTAATATACAATTTTTATTAGTATTTATCATTGAAAAAGATCTCTCTACGTCAACTAAGTTGAGGTTAACAAGTTCATACACTTCCTGCTCGTCAGATTTTTTTTTTTGCTATATTTCTGATAGTGTCATAAAAAAATTTGTCCTTTAAAATTACTCTTAGGAGTTGAGGCATATCCACTTTATTTTTTCGCTGTTTGAAATCAGTATAAGGACTTAGGGTGAGTTGCACCATTTAACTATAACGATAACCAAACCATAACCAGTCGTGAAACGGCCTCCTATTGGTCAATTCGACAATTTGACAACTGTTAACGGCTTTGTTATCGTAATAGTTAAATGGTGCAACTCACCCTTAAATAACTCTACGTAATTCCGACCTATGGTTAATATATTGAGACAAAATATAAAATACCTTTTATATTTTGTCCCACATACCCCTACCTCCCACATTTACCTACGTCTATGCAGGTAGTTCCTTCATAAACAACTTTTCAATAGCTCTCCTCTTTTTCCTATAGTTTTGGTATGGTCGACGTTTATTAGCTATTTCTTTCATTTCCTTTTGCTGCATGGTATTTAGTTTTCCTTAATTCTTTCTCACTAATCTTTTTCCTCTTAGGAACTTTTGTTTCTACATATAAATTAATTTTGCCATAAATCTAAGAATCCTTTGGGCACCTAAATTTATCTAGGGAGTTTTATTTTTCTTATTTCTGGTATGAATGTCTTTTTACCTAGTCTTATCTCATTATTTAGCCTGGTACTCATCATATCAAATCAAATTAAAGAATTTATTGCAAACATTCACAGGCACTTTTAAATTGTCAAGAAATCGGTCAGTCAGAAATTAAAGTTAATTACACATTCCAAAGCGATCGCAAGGAGAAAAACGTGCAAAAAACTGTATAAACCGTTTTTTTAAATCATTTTATGAATTACATAAAATCTGGTTACAGACATGAACGTGTCTGCACCCGATCGTCAATACATCTAAGTTTTTATCCTTCAGGTCGTTGTTTATGACCGACATCCAGAATATGTTTTATAGTAAGTTACGGCAAATATCATAAAAGCTCCAAATTGCGTCGATATGTAGGTAAATAGTACACCACAATCTACCTGCGTCTCTTTTTCTCCTTCTCTGTACCGTTTTTCAGACAGGTGTCAACGCTTAGACATATGTATAGATATGTTCATGTGATCATCAGGTCTTCTCACATGCCTTGTATTAGCACAGGCTTTGTTTCTCACCCGGTCTCTTAGTGTGACACATCTCTACCAGAAATAACAGTGATTTAGTGTATGTTGCCAACACACTTTATTATGATATTTTATCACTGATATTACTTCTAGTCTAATCTTTTTGCATAGTAAATGATTACTTACTTACTACTTTACTTGGTCAACAATAATAAGGATAAGTTTCAGAGCAAAAAATAGTCACTAACATAAAATATTTTCATGGGATTTTTGCAATTTTATTCAAATATTCTCCTTCATGCACAAACTAGTCCGTTCTCAAGTATAATAAAGCCACTCCATTCCGCTAAGCGTGGTGATCATGCCAATACTTTACCCATCCCTCAGGACCATCTATTGTGGGTCAGTATTACGCGAACGTTCCTCGGTAGAGCCTTAGGGGTTGTTATGTGTAATAGTTCTACCTCGTGTGATACATATTTTAGTCTGACAACAAATAACTTAGTAGTATAAACCTTGCACAAACCTTAGGGACACACATGATTTGTGCTAAAGTGAATGCAGTCTAATTTCCTACAAGCTGACTGGACAGGTGTCGTTCTGTGAAAAGTTATTATTGTAATTGACAGCTAACCCTAATGTTGGTTAATATTAGCTAAGAAAAGTTTGAATTTTATCTATACAAATATTATAAAGACGTAAAATTTGTATTTTTGTGCGTATGTTTGTAATGAATAAACTCAAAAACTGCTGTGCCGATTTAAAAAATTCTTTCACCATTGGAAAGCTACATTCACCCTAAGTAACATAGGCTATATTTATTTTCCGTGCAAAGTCGGGACGGGCCGGTAGTATAAGTATAATTTTGCCAATTGTTCTTTATGTGAACCTTTCTGGGAGATCAACTAAAATATGATACAAATCTATACATAAATAAAATTGGAGTGTCTTTGTAATATTGCAATAACCGCTTTTTACATGAATACGGTAGATACACCAATTTTTTTTTTACAATGTTTTTCTGTCTGGCTCTCTGTCTGTTTGTTCCGGCTAATCTCTGAAATGGCGGGACCGATTTTGACGGGACTTTTATTGGCAGGTAGCTTATGTAATAAGGAGTAACTTAGGCTACTTTTATGTTAAAAAAATCTTTTATTTTAGATAGAAATCATTAAAAATCCTGCAGTTCACGCGAACGAAGTCGCGGGCACAGCTAGTTTTAAATAAGTTCACCCAACTCAGTCTGGTCATCTCGAGTTATGCGTTTACCAACACGTTTAGCTATTCTATTCACAAAGATTTTCCGACTAACCTGGAAAAGAGACATACATTAGCCGCGGTAGACCGTTATTTAATTCCGTTTTTAAACTATCGTGAGGTTGATGAAAAAGGAATACAATCTCTTTGCAAGAAGACCTTGAAAAAAAGTTGGCTGAAGCCTTTGCTAAAATTTTAAAGGATACCTTAAAGTGCAAAAAAGAAATATGATTTTACTTTTAATTTATTGGGTGGTATAATTTTCAGCCAACTGGTTTTTAATTAAGTTTTTAAATGATTGGCCTAAGAATGGGTTTATTTTATAAAAAAAAATATTTGCATCTTTTCTGTTTGGGTTTCATGTTGGATATTCTCTTGTCTATGGTTGGTAAATCAAATACAAATACTTAAAAAATATGTAGTTTTTTTTTTTTAATAAAAAATAGCCTAATTTAGGTAAAATTATTTGAGGAATAAAACTGAATTGTCAATCAAGCTGCTGCTCGTGGTTATATTATTTTAAAGCTCTCCTCCCCCACCTCAGTAGACCCAATTTGTGTGTCAAACTATACACAAATCCAGTTCAGTTGTACTTAAAACCTCCTACTAGCTTGTTTTAATGCGTATCAACGTCTTTAAAATAATTCATATTAATTGACATTTGACTGGCCTGTTGGTCTAGTGGTTAGTGACCCTGACTGCTATGCCGGAGGTCGTGGGTTCGATTCCCACCCAGGACAAATGTTTGTGTGATGAGCACAATCATTTGTTCTGTGTCTGGGTGTAATTTATATATAATATGTATGTATTTAGAAATATATAAGTATGTTTATCAGTTGTCTAGTACCCATAACACAAGCTCTACTTAGCTTGGGACTAGACGGCGTTGTGTGATAGTTGTGGAATATTATTATTATTATTTTTATTATTATATGTCTAGTAAACGGAGTAGAATGTGATTTTTGAGTAGCGCTAATTGCACAAAATATAGAAGAAACTACATTAATAATAATATTTATAAATAAATACAAAATGATGTGGGACTCATTTTGTATGATCTATGGAAAATCTAATGGGTATATGAGTTTTTTACAAACATATTTTGTAAGCGGGGTACAATGTGTGTTTCTGTTTTTTGATCTGAGATACGCTAAATGCACAAAATATGCAAAGTTAAAAATAATGAGAGACTCATTTTCTATGATCTATGGAATATCTAGTGTGACGGAAAGAAATTAATTTATAAAAAAGAATAGTTAACAAAGGCAGTTGGTAAATACTGTTAGACTAAAAAGTGGATGAATGAGCGCATATCTCATGTAGTCGCAGTAGCATCTTTGACAGTTGAAAAGTACCCGTACAAAAGTTACGTACACGGCGTTATACTTTTTGAATAGTTTGAAGATATAATTAAATGTTATAAATGTGTTAAAAGTCGTTAAAATTACGGTTATCTTTATAAATAGGACGTACGTGAGCCTGGTCCACTGTTATTACTTTATTTTCTTTTATCTTTCGTTTATTAAGAGATGGTTGTCAAAGGCTTGCCTGAAGGTGGCGTGTCGGTAGCCATTTCCTCTTAACGGCGATGTCACCTGCAGCTGAAACATCTGAAAGCTTCCAACCGTTTGCCACTCCGTTAACCCCACCTATTTTTATTTTATTTGTAAAGTAATAAAATCCACCGGGAAGTAAGTGCCTGGATTTGCTTCGCTTAGCGCACGGATTTTTAAACACAGAGTGAGTTTTTATGTGACTAGGTTAGTTTATTTTGTTATGTTGATGAGAGTCAATACGATAACATCCTTTGAACTCTAATGACATAATAAACAGTTTACAATATTATTATATTCTGAATACATAACCTTCTTGTTTGAGCAGTCTTGTTAAAAGCGTACTGTAATTTTCTTCTACCGGTTTTACCAGTGTGAATCAGGTAAATAATTTCAAGGAAAAGTCTATCCTATGTCTCCTATTCCTCTGTCTATCCTATTCTTGGACATGGTTTACCTATGTACCAAGTCTCTTCCAAATCCGTTAAGTCGTTCGAGTGTGAAAGAATAGCTTTTAGCTTTTTGAAACTTTCGCCTTTAATATTAGTGTGATGAACGTGTTTTATCATGTTGTAATTACACATTAAAACGTGTTTTAGATAACACCATTTCGTTATAGTTCAGTACAATAAAGGATTGGATGGAACAAATAGCACCATTAATTACAGCGAATTCGCAATATTTTTGGTGAAGGCCGATTCAAATGCTACGCGTACTCGTGTATAATAAATAATAATTATTCTACTTTCTATACTTTATATATAGTTGAAGAGTTTGTTTGTTACTACTGCTTCGAATCGAAAAAAAAATATTTTAGCATTGGATAGCCCGTTTATCTACGAAGGCTTGCTATATAACAGCAAAATCAAATATGGGAACTGTAGACATGGACCAGGAGACAGATAATCTACTTACATTAAAGAAGACACTAATTTACTGACATACGAACGTACAGTAAATCGTAAAACGGCAAGGTTTTCGTCATCCAAAACTACCCCTACAAAATAATTTAGAGGGTGTTAAGGGCTGTATCGGAGAATCCCATTTCTTGGGTGAATAAACTTGGAACATGACATCATCAGCTCCCTAGCCTTTTCCCAACTCGGCTTATAGTCTAACAGCGTATTATTAATTATTATTATATTATTTATTTCATCAACGGACCACCAGACGTACGGCGATGCGCCACCTATACATGGTGGATATCCCACATACACACACAAAACGTTTTGGGAACACACTCATTGTGCGTACAGTTAAGGAGTGAAGTTCGTTGCTGGAATCTGTTTCCTGATGGCTATGACCCGGGAATCTTTAAGTCAAGAGTGAATAGGTTACTTTGTAGGTAAGCGCGCTCGATCGTCGACCGCATCGTCGCTTTCCATCAGGTGAGATAGCGGTCAAGCGTGAACCTGTTCAACAATAAAAAAAAACCTTTTATGAAAGAGACAAATTCTTTGAGTTAATAAGAAGATCAAGATTATCAAGTTTTTTAGAGTACGCACCTTATTGCACAAATCATATAGGGTGACGCGAAAAAAAAAACAGCTGTTCAGTACATTGAGCAAACATAAATGTACTGAACATCTGAGGTTTTTTCGCGATTTCAGGTTTGTTCCCATAGTAAAAGTTGTTGGTTATCATGAGCACAATCACGTCTTTAAGTATCGTACACTAATTGCCAGTCACCCTATATTTTTTAACTGAAATGAGATATTAATATTATTTGTGTTTCTCAAAAATCTATCCCTAACACAATAAAAGGCGGTTTGGTTTAATTAGCTGTGGTTTTTGAATTCGCCGTATCCTATGTAATTGTACGAAATTAATGAACGAACTAGCGGGAAAAGTGCTAGTCAGTTTTCGTGTATGTCTGTTGGACCGCATCCTTCTTCTAAAGTACACCACAGATTAGTGAACAGGCTCTAAATAAACTGATGCGATTGCATCACTGCTTACCATCAGGTGGGAGTCATATCATTTAAAAAAAAGATTGTGATGCGATTTCCATCAGTAATCAGAAAGTATAGGTATTTGTTTGGTTTATGTGTATACATGCATATTTTTAACACACATTATACAAAAAGAAATCTCGGCGTTTTATTAAATCTTAAAGGCTCGCTAGTAATGTTATATACTTTAACATTTTTTCTACTATCATGATGGAGTTATTAAAAGCTTTTTCATTCTCTTTTATAACATAGCACTAAGTATCTACTTAAGTTTATTCAATTCTGACGTAATAAGACATTACACGGTACACCTTATACCGGAAAATTACCGTCAAACATCTTTATTCGTAAATACTTTTAGAGCTTGTTTCATTTTATATACAACATAATAAACGCACATCCTGAAAGTAGTATGTTCAGAATCAAAACCTGAAAAAAAAATTAACTGTTTTTAAATATAAATTTTATATCATAAAATAATGAAGAGTTATTATAAACAAATGTCATTGAGAGCTTGTCATTGTTGTGTGATGAGTCTGATATGGACAGATCCTAGAATTGATCAACTCATGATATGGCCAAATAAAACTGGCCAGATCGTTTAAACGTTGACATTTGATATATCAATCCTTGATTTGCCATATCATTGATATAGGGTTTCAATGTTATTAAAAGGTCTAAAGAAAGTAGGCCAAATGAAGATTGTATTAACAAACTTTACCGTTTAATACGATCTGCCCCCTTAGCCAAGTTACAACCGTTTCGCTTGCGCCGAACGCTTCGAGTTGACCTTGCCGCCAATTCTTTTGTTTTGACCACGTGACTGAGCGTTAAGACGACGTCATTCCCGTACATTTGAAGCTTTCTACAAGCGTTAACTATTGCAGATTAGCAACTTGGCTAGGGGTACTGGTCAGTTTTACTTGGCCATTTCATGAAGTGATCAATTTATAAGATCTGGTCACGACATACATATCAACGCAAAGCCAAAACTACGGGGCCTAAGAATATGATATTTTGCACAAGGTTTTGTCTTATGACGTAGGCGAGCACTAAGAGGCACTAAGTAGTAGAGTAGCACTAAGAGGAGATTTTATAAAATTAATGGTGGTCCAAAGTTTGTGCAGAGAAACTTACTTTCATGCGGGCGAAGTCGCTGACAGAAGCTAGTATTTATAAAAGAAGAAACTGACTAACATGTCAACACACTGCTGAAGTAGTCAAGAAAGCGACGTCGACGTCGTAATGTATATATTAGATAGATAGATATATTCTTTATCACCAAAAGTAAAAATTACATCAGGAACTTAAAATTAATAGGGTGTCACAATGGGCAGTCTTATCGCTAAAAGCGATTTTTACAGATAACCTTTGGATGAATTTGACAGAGAAGGAAAAAAAACCGGCCAAGTGCGAGTCGGACTCGCCCATGAAGGGTTCCGTTGCAGCAAGTAACATAATATAAAAGTTCTTGTAATGTGTTGTAACTTTGATCGATGTTTTAGTAATAGTGTATTTTTTTAGATTTATGACGCATTAAAAAAAAATACTGACTAGATTTCGTTCAAACCAATTTTTGTTGGCAGTTTTTATAGTAATGTACATCATATATTTTTTTTAGTTTTATCGTTCTCTTATTATATAAGTTAGAGGGGGGGGACACACATTTTACCACTTTGGAAGTGTCTCTCGCGCAAACTATTCAGTTTAGAAAAAAATGATATTAGAAACCTCAGTATCATTTTAGAAGACCTATCCATAGATACCCCACACATAAGGTTTTGAAGAAAAAAAAAATTTTGAGATTTAGTTCTAAGTATGGGGACCCCCAAAATTTATTGCTTTTTTTCTATTTTTGTGTGAAAATCTTAATGCGGTTTACAGAATACATCTACTTACAAAGTTTCAACAGTATAGCTCTTATAGTTTCGGAAAAAAGTGGCTGTGACATACGGACGGACGGACAGACAGACAGACAGACAGACACACAGACAGACATGACGAATCTATAAGGGTTCCGTTTTTTGCCATTTGGCTACGGAACCCTAAAAAGATACGCAGGTAGTTTGTGGTGTACTATTCACATAAATACAATACATAAACTAATAAATTACATATAATACATACACTGTATATAATATATTTATATTATTTATAATTTTGTGAAAATTTCAACTCACGCCTCTTACGGTTCATGAGTTACTGCTCGCATGACACACGGACTGACAGACGGACAGAAGGACGGACAGTAGAGGCTTAGTGATAGGGTCCCGTTAGCACCCTTTGGGCACGGAACCCGAAAAACACAACTTTAAGTGCATTACGGTATTTCAGTGCTTAAATTATGATTGGGGAGTACAAGAGTGCGCATTATTCCAGTTACATATTGTATATGTATATTTATACTTTAAGTTTACCTTTACATATAGAGTATGTTAAACTACTCGTTTGTATATATTGCCATGGCATCTATCAAACCTAGACATCTCGCTGCTATGGAGTCGTACTGTTGATTGATAGGATATTTGTTTATCTTCGCTACCGTCTCATACCACGCACGGTTATTGCTATCCTTACGTATGGAAATTATTCTGATTATTCAATATCTCATGTTGTTATTAAAATCTTAACTCTCCATTTATCTTTAGCATGATTCATTAGATATAATTCTCAAAAGTAACATACCTGCCGCAATATTTGATGTACTATTTTCATGTATAAAAAACTTTTCTTACTTGCTTATGTAGTGTTAGACTAAAAAGTCGATGAATGAGTGCATCTCTAATGTAGTCGCGTAAACTCGCGTATCATCGTCCCCGCACTAGCATCTTTGCACACAGTCGAACAGAGAATTACGCGCTCTTTTCACGGTGTAAATACTTTTTGAATAGTTTGAAGTTAAGCGTTAAAAATACGTTTATCTCTAATAGTAGGAAGTACTAATTTGTAGATTTTAATATTTTTTAGACTTTTAAATTTAACGAATGTAGAGAATAGCCTCTAAAAATTGTTATGCCTCATGTTTTTTCAATTCAATTCATCATCTTCGGTCATAAATTCTCATTAAAATTTTAATATGTGAAGGCACGTGAGCATATTCGCAAGATGTTGGTAGAATCATCACCGCGCTAATTGGTTGGATTTGTTTTTCACTACAGCATTGTTTATTTATGTGTATGTATCTAAGTATGTATTTACTATTGTATTTGTTTCTCTTCCGTTTTGTGTATTTATTAAGTTGCACCTGCCATGTTATGTTTCTGCACCACCCTAAGGTCGACTGGCAGATAATGCCTAAGGCGTTAAGTCCGCCTTTGTACAGTTTTTTGTGCATAAAGCTTTAAATAAATAAATAATAATCTAAATTATCTATAGTCCTCAAAAAACATGATCAAAGCCAAGGCCCTGAATACAGATCTTCATAATAAACTCGACCGCTCTTCGATTCATCTTCAATCTTCGTAAGTATGATCATGTCTGTGTAATTGTGTATCGATCACTTTTGTAATGGTTATCAATTCGTTAGTGTAGCGCTCTGAGTGCCTTGACTACACTGTTTTCTTTCTTAATAAACCTACTTCTCTTTATCTAACTTCACATATTTAATTTCTTTGGTTTGCCTGCACTGCATTATGTTCTCACCACCAATAATCGTCTTCTGTATTGCCCTACTCACCGTTTTCAGTTTATCCACTACTCCTTATAACTTTTTAGTCCAGACGATCTCCCTTTGGAATGCGCTCTCTCCGTACATCATTTCAACCAGTCAATCCTCCTTTAAGTTGTAGGCCCATGAGACCCGCAGTCACAAAGAGTTGATAGAATCATCACAGCGTTGGTTAGTTGGATTTGTCTTCCTCAATTATTACCTACATTCTTCCTCGGTTCTGGGCTAGTTCTTGTCAATTCCTTAGGAAAAATCCCAATTCTTTTTATTATAAATAAAAAGAATTGGGTTTTTTTGTTGTATGTACCTATAGCGCACCTGTATTCTATGTATCTCTACACCATCCTAAGGTCGACCGATATAATGTTCCTAAGGTATTACGTCGCCTTTGTATCTACAGTGTCTTTTATTTGTGCAGAAAGATTTAAAAAAGGCAACAACCTTCACCATTTCTTGTAGTATTCTTCGTGTTATTAATATAATTTACCCTTTTTATTGATTCTATAACAGAAATTGTTCTTGTAAGCAACGCACTGGCACCAGCTACTTATTTCTGTCTTAGGTTATGTAGGCATTTTATTTAATTAATGGAGAATATGTAATAATTAATTTTATTCTGCATCAACAGCACCCACTAAATTCTTTGACATATCGTGTTTATATTAAAATCGTGCCTCGTTATTATTCATTTTAGTAAGAATAATTCTTAAATATTGCAGTATTATTCATTCATTGCTGTTCTTAGCAACAGCCGTAGATTTTAGGAATAAGTTACCGAGTCCGGTTCCGCGTCAAAAAATTACTATACATAGACCTTCGTACCTAAATACGAGTACAAACGTGTAATAATCGCGACATTGTCAGAACACTCGGTACCATCGTTGACAAAGTTTCAGGATAAAATTCTCTCCGTAATCATAATTCATGTTTGTTTGTTCGTCTGGTGTGAGACTGCAGGTGTTTTCCGTGAATTAATTTAATATGTCAGGTAGAAATCCCGGGCCCACCCTGCGTAATCACGAACATAACGTATCCATTCTTGTTCCATTGTTTTGACACTAATGATTAAGCGTGAGTGTTAAGTTTCTTACTATTTGTTCCCGTATTTTATGTGTTATTTTCCGTTGAGTATTTAATTACGACGTCGGTATAGAGGAATTTAGTTACGCGAATTGTTTATCTCTGTTTGTAAAATAAATTAGGCGTAAGCAAGCTTGCTCAAATAATATGCGCGTTTTTAGTTGCTTAACTCTTTGAATGTCGTAATTAGAGACACAATAGAAGAACAATTACCTTATGTCGGACAGTGTAAGACATTCGAAAGGTTAAGAACATTTCGATCTAATGTTGTTTTAGACATACAATATTCAAGGTTGCACTCGATTTTATCAATGGTATGGTAATGATATTTTGTGCATCACTTTGATTTTTAGGTAGAAAACATCATAAAGCAAAAAGCGGCAAGGTACTGTCTTTCGCTAGCAACTGTCGTAGATTTATATCAGCTGGTTCTATTAATTTGTTTAAAATGTCTAATAAGCTCTTTATGGAACAAAATCATTAGGGCTGCATGATTTATCGAAAGAGTGTCGCGTCTCTGGAACTCAAAGGGCAATTGAAGGAACACAAATGAGTTTTAGTTAGTAAAAGTCTGACACTCGCTCTGGTTCTATCCACAGCGAGATATTTTTTTTTATTATTTTTCCACATAAGTTGGAGTATTTTATTTATTTAAATTTCATTTACATTTACTATAGTGGTATATGTACCACTACTGTATCTACATGAAGTTTGAATGCCTTGTTTCATTTTGTCTAGGATATGATGAATTTTGCAGAACGGTGTGTTCCCATAAAAGGGAATTCAGTTAAAAACTGATAGATACGAAGCAACATTAATTTTGGGTACACGTCGTAATTTAAAACGATTACAGTTGGCATATTTGAAAACTGTTCTTGAAACTAATTTAATGTAACTTTGACATATTTGTAGTCGTTGTAGGTATGTAAATACTTCATTGTTATGGTAAAACCCAAACATCGTCTTCCTCCTATTACCTAGTTTCTCTCAAGACATGAGGCCTTCACACGAGCTCTTAACGCGATCTTGGACACGCCATAATTATGGCGGTAAGTCCCTCTTTGAAAAGAGGCTAGAAAGACCAGGGCGCGGCGTCTTCACCTTCCGCATGATGCAGGTTCTCACCGGACATGGTAAATTCGGGAGGTTCCTGCACCGGATTCGTGCGGAACTGACGCCCAGGTATCACGAGGACACGGTGGAGCATACGGTTGAGGTGTGCCCGCTTGTGCAGAGCTCTGCCGTGTCCTCGTGATACCCATGAGTCAGTAAAAGTCTGAAAATATCTTCCGCTCCACCCAAGAGCGGAGGATGTCATTGGATGATTTCCCCACCTAAAAAAGCACTTAACGCGATCTACTGGACGACCTAAACCGAACTGTTAAAGGGAAGGAGCTATATAGGGTGTATAGGTCCGTCTCTCTTTCTCGCTCGCACGCTTGACATTTTAACACGTCATGGTAAAGCAGAATATTTTATCGTTTGTTTATAATAAACATAATTAAGAGGCTGGTTTTCCACTCGCCTATCGTCAACATCGAGCATGGTTTAAAAGCTTGTGACTTCTTCTAACGCAATTCAACGCGATGTTTGATGAAGAGGCGACACGAAAAAAGAGAGTTAGCGCCCGAAAACTCTGTTGGCATTCGGTATTGCCATGATTTACTCGAGTATTTTACAAAACTTGTTTCAGGAAATACGTGTTTTTTTTTAAACCCTTAAAAGTTTACGAAAAAAAATTTTGTAATTTTGAATCTTGATAAAATTTGCAAGGCTTCTGTTGTTATAATAGTTTTTGAATTTTTCATTTTTGAGTAAATTATGAAGACGTCAAAATTCATGCAAAATAGCAGATTTTCAGAGGTTTCAGATTTTTACTGGATTCGTTTTACAAATATTTATAAATTGATTTCAATAGAAGCCGTATCCTCATGATACTGTGTTTCCAAAATATCTCATGAAAAATATGCAATAACGTCATAATCGCGTAAGAGTGATTGTATGAAAAACAATGAAAATTTATGTCGAATTGCATCCCCTTAATGGACAAAATTGTTTTAAACGAAGTTCTTTCACTCGTAATATTGCATGCTTTTCCCTAATGGAACAAGCGTGGTAGGTAATAGTGGTTTTAATTGAAAACCGCAAGAGTGTGGTCGGAACGATTTTACGGTAGCTACCTAGAGTTGTACCTAGAAGCCGTATCTTGGTTAGTCACCGACTGAACTCACTATTATTACCATTATAGTTTTGTGTTCACATACTCGTATATTGTCACTTTTATTTTAGAGGAAAAAAACAAACATAAGGTAAAAACATAAAATATGCATAAACAGGCTTTTTTCCCAGAAATCTATATCGATTGATAACGATGTTTAGTTTATTTTGAAATAATAAGGAAATTATTCCTATAACTAATTAAAAAACGAAAAACGTGTCGGATAACCGATACAATTTTGATACAGAAAATTGACAAACAAAATATTATCACAAAATATTGGTTGAAATGATAGTGAAATCGAGTGTACAAATCCACATTACGTTAGTACTAATTGTGAGTTAAGTTTTTAAGTTATATTTTATCCTATTAAATGATGGGCTTACGTTTTTAAAAAAATTGATTTGACTACTAACTGACCCAGCGAACTTCGTGTCGCCTAACAGTCAATGCATGTAAGTATATCTTTCGATACAGTCAACCCATTGCGATAAAACCAAAACTAAGTAATAATCAAGTTACACACAATTTAATGTACACAAGTTATATAAATCGATCTCATACATTTAACGTGATGCGCGCACATCTCAAAACTTCTACAGATTTATTATAGGTATTCATAGATAAAATATTTATTAGATTCCGAATTCAAAAATAATCAAAATAGCGAAAGAAGATCCCGTACAAACAGTATCACAATAATTTAATTCATAGTGTAAGGAGTTTTTACCTGTCATGCGACGTCCGCATCGGTGTGTGCCCGCCCGGAACCGGCAGTTGTTACCATTTGTATGGTGGGCGGATACCTTTTGTAGACCGTCTTCAGTTTCACATTGCTCGGTGGAAAGCCTTTTATATTTTCTTCTCAGTTTAAATTGAATCTTGGTGTTATTTAACACGTACAGATTATTATTTATTTGAGGTCGCCATTGCTTATGTAAGATATAGGTATACCCAGAAGAAAAAAATCACGAAGTAAAGTTGCATAAATATTTTTACTAGGTACCTGTTAGTACTTTAAGTAACGTTTCGTTTCATTAAGTAACTAATTATTTAATTACTATTTAAATGTAAAATATTAATTTTAAAATTATATAGGATTACCTGCCATTTACTTATAATTGTGTGTGCAAATGTAAAATTCTCAAAATTCAGAGTGAAACTCCTTCCCACTCCGTCTGTAATTGAAGCTTGCTTGCCGACTCGATACTTATGTTGTAGACGTACATTCGTAAGGTTAGATAAGTCGTCTCGAGTGCCGAAATCACCTAAAAGCAAAGTACGGTCGCGGGGGCCGGCTCCGAATGAAGTTTCATTCAAAAACATGCCTCGGATTGAGGTTAAGTGTCTGTGCGCATGCGTGCGGGCCGCGCAAGCGTCCTGCGGCGCTGTCTCGCAATGATTTCACCTACCTTCCGTAGCATTTTGAATTTTACATATGTTCACTCTTGTCACAGATATCGCCAATTTATTTTTAATATAGTTCTAGCTTTGTGTCCATGTCACGCTTTGGATACTATCAGCCTGCAAATGAAACGCCGGTGTCCCGACCGTGGGCTACCTGCGTCGGCTCCCAAGGCTTTATGTTATGTTTGAATATTGTCAAGTGTTTCACGTCAATGTGGACTTGAGCTACTGTGTTAATGATGTGAGCCACATAATTATCATGATCATTAAACATTGTAGACCATTTGTTAATACTATTTGAAAAGTTATTCTTACAAAATAACGTGCTTACAATGCCGCAATGCGAAAGCGAGTCCAGACAGAGACACGTTCCTGCCAAGCCTTTAAAAGTTAAGTGTATCAATTGAGCGAGTTTAATAGATTTAAGCGAAAAAAAAAATAGGTCCCAAAACATTAGTCGTCGACACCTAACCAAAGATTCGAGTGGTACTGTATTCGAGACAAAGGGAACAAAAGGCAGGGAATTACGGTTTCAAGCCTTCAGGAGCGAAGTTCTGTGGAGCCTTCATTAAAATCTGCGCTTATGTAATTAGATATACTTACGGCTCTCAGTTTACACACATGAATTAGCCGCTTGAGAGGTTCCCTCATAGAAATCGGGTCACGACATTGATACTAATAATTTGGAATATGTTTAGATGCATTGATTAGAATTTATGACTGCTGATACTCATATGACTGGCTAATGTTGTGACTAAATATATATAGTATCATAGTTTTTGCTGGCGAAGAAATAAGCAGACATGCCAAATATTTCATTTCACAGTATATTTTACTCTTGAAGCTTTGCCGGACGTACTTGAGTATCGTTACTGGTTGAGTGGCGGTTCTTCATGAAACTTAATAGTGGACCCTTGCAATTTTGAAAGAGACTTTAAAATATGAAACATATGAACAGAAAATATGTATATTTACTTTCTAATTTTTATCGTTTTCGTTATAATGTCATAACGTAGCCTGTTAAAGTATTTCATCCACGTTCTTCCATCTTCAGGTTTTATCTGGAAGATAATTTTACCGTTTCGTACTTTTTTGGAATGTATGTGCATGCCTGATAAATATACCAACATATATATCATGTGTTATGTTCTGGTAGCAGTTTCTCAGAGCACACATCCTATTATTATTTCGAGTTCTAAGCCGTGAACTACGACAGTTTCAGGACGTGAAATAAGGAATGTCATTGTCACGACACGACACGACACTTGTCGCTACGTCTCGACTCCGCGTCCTGACGACTGATTCTGTCACTAGCTTCAGAACTATCATTAAATATGTAAATCGTGTTCTACATTATAGTCTCCTCGCCGTGTTTTTATGGGGTAGAAATAGACTAATATGGGTTACAGATCAGCTGTACTGAATTTTTGTTTGTTAAGTTAACTGGGTTTTTAAACGCTTCGCATGTTTTTAATAGCACTTAATTTTTGAAAGATTTGGAAACAATTTTCCGTTACGACAAGAAGTGTTTCTATGAGAACGATATGTATGTGGGTGAATAACCTAATACATAAAAATACATATTTTTAAAAAAATTTCTTCGGTTTTCATGATAATTCCCATGGGTCCCTCCCAGGTCCTAAATTCTTACGAAAACTGAGGAGTAAAACTGAAGAGAAGAAAGTTTTTCCTCAGTTTTCATGAAAATTAAGGACCCATTTCCTAATTTTTCTAAAAACTGAAGTAACGGTTTCGCCACAGAACTTGAAAAAAATGATATTCACTGATATTCATAGGTTCTAAAATTTGTGAACTTTTCTAGTAACAAATACTGAAATAAATAAAGAAATAATTTCGTTAAATTCAAAAAAAGAAAGCCGATCTTTATGCTGCGTTGCGTATTGAAGGGTCACATTTATTCGATTGTAGGCGTAACTAAGAACACTCGATTGGTATGATTGGCGTTCTGTAAAAAGGACTGTAGTGGGATAAATTTTCCTGTTAGTGGCGCGGTGATGAAGTCGGGTCGCGCGCCCGTCTCTGCCCTGACCTACTTGCATTACGACCCACATTTACACACACATTCGGGAATTTTAATATGACTTGTCACCATTGAGGCTGACTCCTATTATAGAAGTAATATTTAATAAAAATAACATGCTAGTAAGATATATTATGGATCTTTGTTTTACTGATCGAAGAAGAAGTAATATGCATCGTTTATTTAGGTTTATTTCCATAGGGTAGACAGAAGCTTAAGAACGCCTCGTGCTTGCAATCCTTGCATGCATACACGTTTTAATTTGTCTATTTTATTTAAATATGTAGGTAGTTAGTGAAGTGTCCTTATTTCCGAAAAGCAACCTCTAAAGAAAATTGTGTTCCAAGTTTTGCATCCAACCGCATCGTTGTTCGCTGCAGTAAGATTATGATTTTTTCTGTCACAATCCTTACAAAGTTTTCACTCCTACATTTTGTATGAAGTCCTAAGACTTAGAAATAGTTATCTGTGCACAAACTGTCTTAGTAGAAAAGCAAATGGTAAAGTAGCTCTTCTTAAATGTGAAGTGAAGAGTCACTCCGGGCTTGTTTGCATACGCGAGCATACGGTAACTTCTCCGCAAATTAGTGCTCTTGTAATACTCGCCTCTAAAATATTAACTCTATACGTTTACCGTTGCCAACTTACACACACAAGTACGTACGCTACATTACTTGAACAAATACCTGTGTGTTGTGGCAACTTTGGGAGGCTATTAGTCCATATTAAACGCATTGTGTAGGGTGGTTACTGCTGCCAGAATTCCTGATTCTGATCTTTATTGCTGGGAGTAAGTGAGTCATAATTTTCATAACGTATGGAGAATTTGTGGTGCGCGGAGGACCATAAAATAATTGCGCTATATTAATTTCTAAGCGTTATTTTGTGAGGTACAATAGACAATAGCCATTATTCTCGTGGATTAGAACCAGTTTGTGTCTGTGCTGTGCTTTAGTAGCTGAGGAAAATAAGTAAAGCAGTGGCAAACACGGTATATACCTGCGGTTAAAACCTTATTATATATTTAAACTATAAAACACAACCATAAATCTGCGATTTGAAAATGAATATCTTAAAAACAACTTTCCGACAAATAGATGGATTTCTTTCTTTTGAAAGCGACCAGTGACTTAAAAAGGCCAATTAAACAAATACCACCTGTAAACCGATACCGATGAGATACCAGCGAAAATTGCGTCATGAGCAACGACTAAAAGGCGTAAGGTTTGCCCAACTCTTAGGACAAAAAAATAAACCCAGTGGAAGCTTATATAGACTCTAGAAATACCTGAGTGTAAAAAGAAACTTATAAAAAGTTCGAGAAAAAATCTAAATTACATTCGCCTCAAAAAGACACCGGGTCTCAAAACAGATGAAATTCTGAATCATGCCCCGCGCGAAACTGGATAAAATAAATTTTATTGTAAAAGTAACATAACTTTCAAAAACTTAACCAAGTGGGTGTACAATAGCGTTATCGCAGTGGCAGCAGAGAAAGGTCAAAACTAGTAAAGCTGGTCAAAATTATCAATGTATCGATCATTTTACAACATTAACTGACCTGTGAAAGTCAGCCGAAGTAGTAACAATTGTGAAGCCAGGGAAACCAAAACCAACCAAACCTCGTGAGACGTCATCATTTAGACCTATTTTCTCATTGCCTGTGATGTCAAAACTTTTTGAAACAGATATTGAAACGGTTAAAGTAGTTATAAAAATGTCTTATTTTTCAAATCATCAATTTGGCTTCATGAAAATACATTCTACCGTAGAGCGTAAAAACTCTCAAAAATATATTGACTTACGCACGATATTTTTAGATGTCACCCAAGCTTTTAAAGTTTGACATGGGATTCTAATTTTCAAGCTCAGATGCACGGTCATGGTACCTTCAGAATTTGCAGACATTTGTAGATATTCAACCAATAAAAAGTTCAGAAGAATGCAAGAGGATACTTATTCCGAGCTAAAAACTGTAAAACTGGGGTACCTCAAGGAAGTGCGTCTGGTCCAATCCTGTTGTACACATAATAACATTCCAGAATTGGAAATAACCACCATTGCAACTTTTGCCCACACAAGAAGCAGTAGAAAAACATTAGATTCAAGTCAGTTTTGTCGACTAAACTAAACAATGTTATTGATTAGATACAAAAATGGAAGATATTGTTGAATGACTCATACTTAATTCAAATTGACTTCAGGCCTGATCTACATAAACAGTGCTCGAGTACCTTATGTTAATACAGCTAAATACCTTAGCATGACTCCTGAAGCCAATGTACGATGGAAAATTCATACCAAAAAGATAGACAGGAACTCGATATATGTTATAAAAGTGCTTGGTTACTCGGAAGGATATCCTGTTTATCAATATACAATTACATATTTTTATGTCAATTTAGACGTATGCTATCCAACATTTAGGGTTGTAGTACTGCAAAGGGTGCGCCGTAAAAATACTTAACCATTTTAAAAGGAATGAACAATTTAATAATAAGACATCATGATCTTCACAGTGACTTTAAATTAAGATTCTATTTTTTTTTTTTTTATTAATGATTGGCTTGCGTTTGACCACCATCTCACTTGATGGTAAGCGATGATGTGGTCGACGATGAAGCACGCTTGCCTAGAAGAAACCTATTCACTCTTGACTTAAAGACTCCTAAGTTGTAGCTATCAGGAAACACAGATTCAAGCAGGGAATTCCACTCCTTGGCTGTACGCACAATAAATGTGTTCTACATTTATTGTGATTCGTCACTACTATCATCCAAAAATTTGCTGAAACCCACAAACACAGACTTCACCAACACCAGAATATTGAGACAATCTAGCTGCTAGACAATACGGACTTTGTTCGTTGAATATAGGAAGTAAACCTTATGAATTAATGTGGCGTATAATAGTTATAAATGCTGAGGTGTACATGTAACACATGTATAAAGTGTTTTATTTATTTATTTATTAATTTATTCATTGCATTCATGTCGTTTACAAGGTCTTATTACATAATATAAGTTTCGTACATATGAACCCTGCTAGGGCACCGCAACATATGTATTTATTATTTATTTTAATTGCATGCAATACTAGGTATATAAAATTATTTTAAGATATTATTACATTGTCCAGATACTATTATCATCAATTATCAGACTTTAGGAAAGTGCTATGGACTTTGTAAAAGTGCAAAAGGACGCTATGGTACTTTATGCGTTGGGAATGAAAGGACGCTATTCTTGTACGCTGTGTCATCTTTATGTTGAACATGAGGATAATACAACGTATAATAATAAGTTACAGTTCTATTACTCCTAAGTGTTTTAGGCTAGATTGTAATCAATTATTAAGTACTTTGTTTTTAGGATTCCATACTTCAGCCGGTATAAGCGGAAAGTATCACTGTTGTCCGCCTATCACGACCCTTTTTCTCAGTGCTACTCCTGTAAGCAATTTAAAAATAAAAATTCTAAGTCAATGTAATCTAAAGATAAAGTGGTTTATGCTCCGTTTATATCGCACATTTTAGCGCTTGCAATGAAATCAAATTCTATAGGGACTTGCCGTTGTCGTAGAATCATGAACTTTGGTAATGCCATGTAGTACAATTATGTAAAGAAAAACATCCTAAAACTGGGAGTTATCAAAAACAAATCATTACTTATTTGCGATTCGGAAAAATCTTCGAGACTTGATTTGGGAATCAAACTATTTACATAGGTACGTACATATACGAGTATATATCTGTAAGTCTGTACAGAACTAATAAAACCCTCGATGCGCCAGTTCAACTCGCGATGGAATGTTTTTAGGGTTCCGTAACTCAAAAGGAAATAACGGAACCCTTATAGGCTCACTTTGTTGTCCGTCTGTCTGTCTGTCGGTCTGTCTGTCAAGACCTTTTATCTCGAGACCACGTGGAGGTATCGAGTTGAAATTAAAACCATATACCTAGGTCAGCGGTCCCTTCAAGCTGTAAAAAAAATCAAACTTCTAAGCTAACGAATAAACTACGGTCGTTTATGTCGTAAAAAAACGTATATTTTGATACTCTCAAAGATCGAAATTCATAGGGTACTTTCCGTTGACCCAGAATCCTTCAATTTAGCATAAAGCAATGTCTTATAGATATATATGTCTTTGAATTTTTGGTTCCAGGATATGCTGGTTGCCTCACGATGTTTTCCTTAACCGTTTTAAGAGGAGTTATGATGAAATAAATTACACAAAAAAAAGAGTTGTGGTGGCCGAGTGGTAACAGCCCCAACTTTCGAGTTGTAGGTCGCGGATTCAAACCCAACCAGGCGCATTACTCTGTTTTATAGTTTAAATAAAAATGAACACACGTGTCTGAGCATTGACAGCGTAAAACAATGAAAAATAAATAATAATAAGCCGTAGTAAAGTAAATAATCCGTCAGCTGGTCGCTGTATTGTGATGCAAGCCACTCAGCGTCGACGGGCTCCCGAACTGCGTCAACGCGTTTACATAATCATGTTTTATTAATGCGATGCATAAATTACTTTGTGCAACGCTCGTTTAGTGAGGAAATTACCGAGCCTCATTCTTACTGGAATACTTTGGAAGGCTTCCATATTGACACGAGACCGCGGCTCTTTGATTGTTAATTTAAACTAGTAGGGTTTCGTAGGGCTTCGCGCACATGATGGGTGGATGTTTTCAAGACAATAAAGTATAATAGAGTTGTTGTTTGTAAAGTTTTCAATGACAAGGGAGCGATTGAACACGACTGTTGATTGTAATGTTCTGGCTTGGTTCCGGGGCGAGTCGAAGTTTTAAGACCCTTTTGTAAATGATTTCTGTCTCTGTTTTCAGTTTATTTATTTGATTCTTTCTCAGTTATCATTGTGGTGACGGAGTTAGGTGTTCCTAAATTCGCGTTAGTTGAAAATTGAACTTCTAATATTCTTCTACTTTTTCCTGCACTTATCCCATATTACTTGGGGTCGGCGCAACACCTTTTTTTCTTCCATTCTGTCCCGTCACCTGTCACACCATCATTGACCCCCTTTTCTTTTATATCACTCCTCCTTCTCTCCCTCCATCCACTATTGAACTTCTAATATTAAATACCATAAAACAACTAGTAGTTGGCACACGTTGTTCTGCCATCTATCTATACATACATAAATAAAATTGGAGTGTCTGTTTGTAATATTGAAATAGTTGCTTTTTACTACATGCGTTATATACGGTACATACACCAAAATATTTTTTTTTACAATTTTTGTTTGTCTATCTGTTTCTCCGGGCTAATCTCTGTAATGGCTGGACCGATTTTGACGTGACTTTTTTTGGCAGGTAGCTGATGTAATAAGGAGTAATATAGGCTACTTTTATTTTAGAAAAAATAAATTCTAAATCCCGTACTCCACGCGAGCGAAGTCGCGGGCATAGCTATTATAAAATAAAATAAGTCGTTTCGAAGAACTTCGATAACAAACACAGTGACATGAGATTTCTATGTAATAGAAGATATACGAGTAAGTACTAAAACAGAGCATGTGTATGTTAATCTCGTCATGACGTTCCGTTCTACGTTTGTATTGTACAAAGGCCGCATCAGTTGCATGTCGTGTGAATATGACAGCCTGTGTTCGAGTGTACACACAACGGCTTACGAGCTTGCAGGCTTCAGCGAAATACTACGATAAATCAATATACGAGTCATTACTGGACAGAGCCGGACCTTGAAACAACGTGCACACATACATGTAAGTCCGCAGACATATACGTTATGCAACGGGTTCAAGGACCTCCGTTCAAAATATTAAATTTTTAACCGTTCAAAGCTCTTTATACATATCTGCTTAAATGATAAGCCATGTCATGGGAGTTTCACAAAGTTTCATCCCCTTTGTAACTCCTTGCGCACTAATGGTAGAATTCCCTTCCTGTGTTTCTTGATAGCTGCAGCCAAGGCATCTTTAAGCAAGAGTGAAAAAGTTACTTCTAGGCAAGCGCATTCCACTGCCTTATGAACAATAAAAAAAAAATATTTTTGGTTTAATCCCTCTTTCATGCTCACTTTTATTCAATAAAATAGAAAAAAAAAATATTGTACACAAATATAGTGATATAACTTTTACAAAAACGTAAATCTATGGGTACAATGACGGTCTTATCGCTAACAGCGATATCTAGAAGATAACCTTTAGATGGACTGTAAAAAATTGGTGTAAAAAAGAGGGTTGTCTGCGGTTTAATAAAGAACTCTTGTTTCTTTAGCAACTTTAGTGGGGTGTTGCCTAACAGAAAAAGAATTTAAGAGATTTTTATTCAGTCCATTGTAAAAAAAGAAACACATAAGGTTCACATAACTGACCTATGGTAACACCAGTCACTCACTTTCCTATTAGCTTTTTTTTATATTTGATATATACTAGTGGTTGTTTGCGATCCCACCTGATGGTCTGCAGTGATGCAATCGTTGATGGTGAGGTGCACTAGTTTATTAAGAGCCTAATCACTCTAGCCTTGCAGACACTTAAATTATAATTGGACGGGTAGACCGCAGCAGGCAAATTGTTCCAGTTCTTCAATGTACGTGGTAAATATATAAATAAGTAAATGATAAAATATGTAAATATACTTTCTTGGCTGCAAAAGCAAAGAATACCATGATAGTCTTTCATATCATACATAACGTGACCATTTATTTGACAGTTGCGGAACTATGTAATAAAAAAAGTTTTTAGTATTTTACAAGTTTTTTAGAAGATAGAATAACTCAAAATAATCAAAGCAAATCAGTAGTGGTGTGAATTTTAGTTCGTATTTACCGGCTATTTATCGGCTGAACAAAAATTTGTTTTAAAATATCTTGTTTTTAGATAAGTGTAGAACTCAGTACATGATATATTTCTATTTATTTTCGTAATCAAAATAGCTTTCATTAATTGCGACACTCAACTGTGTTTTATTACTTGTCCATATTTTGTTCATTTAGGAAAAAACTCTTTCCACAAGTGCGTTACTTCCAGGCAGACACATATGTACCTGCTCAATAATCGTGGAAAAGTTTGTTAAATTAAGATTATTGATACGAAAGTGCTGGAATAATTCGACCCAACGATTTTTAGTACAAACATTTCGAGCGAGAAAAATACATTTTAAATTATCGTTTGGTCTGTTTGCAAAAGCGGGACAATTTCGGTTTCGCGGGGGATACCGGGACAGACTGCCTGAAAGCGGGACTGTCCCGTCGAAAGCGGGACGTGTGGTCACGTTAATCATACTAGTATTGTAAATGTGAAAGTATGTGTTTAAGTTTGTTACTTCTTTACAGTCGATCGGCTCAACAGATTTAGATTGAAGTTTAGTATATGAGTAGACCATGTTCTGGAAGAGTAAATGGTATGTTCGGCAGTTGAACATGGTCAGGGTCGCGAGAATACGATAAATGCGATACTCACAAGACCGGTCTTTTTTTTTATTTGTTTTAGAGGTTTTAGTCCTACTTCGACTATGACAGCTTCATTATAACCTACATTTATATGTGTGTAAAACTAGATACTAAATGAGGGTTCTAAGAATATAATAATAATAATGGCCTTATATCCAAAAGCTTTACGACCATCTGTCGAAGCTGTTGTTGCGCGACTGGATAATTTTTAAATGTTTGTTTTTATATGTGTTTTACGAAATATTTCAAATGTATAAAATATGTGTAGAAAATAAATAAAGGTTAATTTTTTATTAAGCTATTGCATAGCTTCTATCGCGGGCCTTGAGCGTGGAGACCGAATCCAGAAATTCCGTAACGAAAATAACCTAACGGGGGGTGTTATTGTTACTCATTTGTTTTTTGAGCATGGTGACCGATAAGAAAACAAATGAGTGAACAATCAATCAAAATTCAATTCAATGTGTGAAAGTGTAACTTCAATTAATATCAAAGAAAAAAAAAACAAAGGAAAAAAAATACTGCATAAATAAAATAAATAAATAATTATAACTGCATAAGTTGATAAAAATGCTATGCAATAGCTTTACCGCGGCAGTCCCCGAGTGCCACACGTCTTTTTTTATTTTATTAATTAGTTAATACTTTAGGTCCACGTAGTTTAATATTTAGTGCTTACAAAATTTATAAAGTTTATTAGCCAATTCTGAGGTGGGATAAAATACTTTGAAATACTTCAGTGTCACTTCTGTTTAATTTATGCTTCCTCATGAACTGTAATCGTGACGCTTCATTTTTGTTACATGTACAGCAAGTGGTAAATATCTTCTACGGTACCACAGATTAAAAAATTTGGAGACTCTTTGGAGCTCTTCATTTAGAAATTAAAGTGAAGCGGAGACTGGTCTTTATGGGCCTTATAGCCAATAGTGCTGTAATATAGTATGATTTAAATATTACACTATTTCCGTAATACTTATTTTAAAGTGGTTTCCATATAATATATGAGCAACATTCCAGATACCTATTCTAGACGATTTACTAACGTATTACCAAATAGTTTTGAACCCCGGGAAAGCAACGAAGGAACATAGGAGTGGGTTTTAGTCAGTAAACATCTGACACTCCCTCTCGCTCTGCTCAGGAGCGGAAAAAATCTCTGGATGATTTCCCACCTAAAAAACTACCATACGTACCTAGTTTAAAACCAAATGTAAAAAAAAAAATATTTACGATAACTTTAAAATAAATAATATAGTGATCATTAATATTAAAGTATGAACACACTTTGTGGACTTTGTAGTCTTTTTAGTAAATACGTTTTAAGTGCACTTCATTTTAAATGAATGGACAGTGGACGATGTTTGCCTACGTGTAGTGTTATTCTTTGCCATTATCAGTAGTGGAGAAATATGATAATACTAACTTTTGCCTGCATAAAATATACACTTTGTCACTCAGAAATAAAGTAGTTTTCTATCAGTGAAAAATTTTTAGTAATCAGACCAGTACTTCCAGAGATCCTACAAACAAAGAACCAGCCAAGTGCGAGTCGGACTCGCCCATGAAGGGTTTCGTAGCAGCAAGTAACTTAATATTAAAGTTCTTGTAATGTGTTGTAACTTTGATCGATGTTTTAATAATAGTGTATTTTTTTCGATTTATGACGCATTAAAAAAACTACTTACTAGATTTCGTTCAAACCAATTTTCATTGGTAGTTTTTATAGTAATATACATCATATATATTTTTTAGTTTTATCATTCTCTTATTTTAGAAGTTAGAGGGGGGGGGGGACACACATTTTACCACTTTGGAAGTGTCTCTCGCGCAAACTATTCAGTTTAGAAAAAATTATATTAGAAACCTCAGTATCATTTTTAAAGGTATGGGTTGGATAAAAAAAATTTTTTCGAGTTTCAGTTTTAAGTATGGGGACCCCCAAAATTTATTGCTTTTTTTCTATTTTTATGTGATAATCTTAATGTGGTTCACAGAATACATCTACTTACAAAGTTTCAACAGTATAGCTCTTATAGTTTCAGAAAAAAGTGGCTGTGACATACGGACGGACGGACAGACAGACAGACAGACAGACATGACGAATCTATAAGGGTTCCGTTTTTTGCCATTTGGCTACGGAACCCTAAAACAAACTTTATCTCTTTATAATATTTGTGTAGATTATATATATATAATTGTAGATAGTGTAGATTACCACACTAGCTGCTGTCAGCGGCTTAGCTCGCATTAAAGTAGAAAATTGTCCCAAAGGGACATAATCCCGGGATAAAAAGCACGCGATGTGCTTATCCAGGATATGGTTTACCTTTGTGTCAAAAGTCCAACTCTGTTTAGCCTTTCTAATATTAGTGTAATGGTTCTCATCGTTGAGTTAGGTCAGTTTTTTTAACGGTATAAACTAGCGTTTTGACTGCGAACCCACCTGATGGTAATGCAATCGTTAATGGTGAAGTGCTCTAGTTTATTAAGAGCCTATTCGCTATAGTCTTAAAAACATCTAATTTATAATCGGATGGGCAGACTAAAGCATGCAACTTTTTTCAGTTATATGCGATATAAACGAAGAAGCGAAACGCTTAGTTCGGACCATTAAAGTGTCAACGATATGAGGGTGGATACTCACAGCACGTCGGATTGTCCGGTAGAAAGGAGATGATGGAATCAAGTCATGTAATTCCCGCCCACACACTCCCAAATGCGTACTATTTTTGATTATTACAAATATTTATGGGGCTTATTAAAAAATAGAGACGAAGAAAACTTGACTTAAATAATAATAAGACTTTTATTTAAGCCAAGTCTGAATAAATAATATTCACAAACAACAAAGTTATTCTTCTTCTTCCTCGTCGGTATCACTCTTGACGGAATGGTCGTGGTCATCATTTCAGGTGTTGGTGGCAAGCTTCACTACACGTCGCCACCACAAACAAAAGATCCACAAAGTTATTAGCGTTTGTTTTTATCCCAAAATGTCGCTCAATTTATGAAAATATTGTACAGACTATTGATTATTATGAATGAATGCCGCCAATCCATTCAAATTGAAAAACTGCGTGTAGTATTTTATAGTATCAATCGTTATGAATGATTGATTCATTTATGAATTTACCAATTATGACAAATTGTGGACAATTTTGGGATTTCGTTTTTTTTTACTTTTGATTACACAAATATGATCAGTAACGGATATGGATAGAGCTCTATTTTTTTTACTATTTTTTAAAATTAATAATAATAATATTCCACAACTATCACACAACGCCGTCTAGTCCCAAGCTAAGCAGAGCTTGTGTTACGGGTACTAGACAACTGATAAACATACATATATATTTCTAAATACATACATATTATAGATAAATTACACCCAGACACAGAACAAATGATCATGCTCATCACACAAACATTTGTCCTGGGTGGGAATCGAACCCACGACCTCCGGCATAGCAGTCAGGTTCACTAACCATTAGACCAACAGGCCTGTCAATTAGTGATGTATAGTTATAACATAATCGGTTCGTCAATCTTACCGAGAAATTATTTATATAATCATCACATTATCAACGGTGGTGGATCATTCGCGTATTTGCCAATAATCCCATCCCGTGGAACCATAAAAACTTTACGTTGAAAACAAAGACTAACAGAGCTGTATGTAACACGAGCTAAGTTGGCGAAACTTTCTCGTCATAATTAGAGGGTGGCAGGTCGCGAAAATTAATACCTTCTCTTTTTGCGGTGGTTGCGAGTTGCGGCGAGTCAGCCCGGCCGTCTTAAAATGTATAACGTATTCCCTCGCATCATTGCTGTGTTTAATTACTAACTGAAACTCTAACAAATAATATCTATAGGTACTGTTCCAATATTGAGTGCGAACGGCGAGCAATGGATAGCTCGTCGTCTGGCTAACTGTCCGGAGCGAGCTCGAGTCGTCGACGGCGCTCAGTGATTCATGCGCGCCTTAAAGAGTTGTCAGTAAACTATAGCCTACTGGGACCATAGGATGTGCTAAAGACAACCCCATACAAGGCCATAGCACGAAGGGAAAGAAGGAACAAGTCTTTTAGTCAGTAAAAGTCTGATACGCCTCTCGCTCCGCCCAAGAGCGAGAGAAGTCTTTGGATGATTTCCCAGCTAAAAAGAAAACAAAAATATTCCAATGTATATGTGTTCCAATAATATGTTGGAATGAGTTGGCAGCCAAGGTTGGTCGTAGCACATCTACGAACAATGTAGTATAATATTTCTCGTAGCACTTCGTAGCCTCGTAGACCCAGACGTAGAATGAATCACTTTGTTTTGTAAAATAATATTCTGGCTTGCATCTGTACATTTTTGAGACAGTTCATTATGAGTTAAATTTCAGTACAATTGTTCTCCTTATTAGGATTTTATGTAACGAGGTTTGTATGCATATTATTAACAAAATTCTGAGCTTACGAGTTGTATTCGCTGTTATAAGTTTATTTGAACTAGTGAAGGTAGATAAGTAGATGTAGATAAGTGGAGGACCCAGTGTATTGGTGTAAAAGATGCTATCGCACACTTAATGGCATGCTGAAAATATTGACAAAACGCTATTAAATTTAACACCCGCGACAGTTTAAAATATTTGCTAAAATCGAATTAACGACGTCGCTCTCGGATGCCGAACTGATAAAATATAATAGCTTTATATTTTCCGTGGCAAGCGATATGTGAAAATTGGTAGCGTTGGTAAAAACGAAGCAATTATGTAACAACGTCAGCGAATTAGTGTTTGTGTTGGCGCCGGTCCAAGTGCACGCGGATGCGGCGGTGCGGCGGTGCGGCGGTGCGGCGGTGCGGCCCAGTTGCGGCGCGCCGCGGATCTGCCCGGCTCACCCGTGTTTGATCTAATCAACATTTTATACTATTTATTTTGTAGTAGCTTCACCGACATAGTTCGAAGAATCATCATACTTAAGTGGCAATGGGCAGGGCACATTGCTTGCAGAACAGAGGGAGGATAGGTTTTGGAGTACCGGAAGACGCCCCATTAGAAGGCCTCGCATAAGGTGGACCAATGACCCGAGGGTCACGAGAATCCGATGGATGTTAGATGAACAAAATCGTTCATTATAGCGATGCTTGGGGGGAGGCCCTATGTCCAACACGGACGTCGTGGATGTGGACGTCTTTAGGCTGAAATGATCATAATGATGACTAGCTTCTGCCTGCGTCGTCCACGTGAATGACGATTATTACGGTCGCGAAGTCGAAGTCGAAACCAGAAAATAAGTAGCCTAAATCCTTCCTTATGCTACAAACGTACTACATCATTCACAGATTTGTAACAGACAGACACACAGAGTTACTTTCACATTTATAATATTATAGTATATTTTATACTATTTATTATGTACTAGCTTCTGCCTGCTTCGTTTGCGTGAATGTTGGTTATGACGGACGCGAAGTCGAAGTCGAAGCCACGTAATAAGAAGCTAAATTTCATCAAGACCCGTTCAGAAGTTTATGGTAAAAGCGTAACAGACAGACAGACAGAGTAGCTTTCACTTTTATATAATATTAGTATGGACTGTTGCACTCTGTTGGCCCGCATGCGCCGTCAGGTGGAAAGGGTGGTTAGATCCGTGTGTCACTTTGATCATCAATGTCAGACGCAGTGATGATCAAACGCGAGTGTTCATAGCGAGAACCTAACTTGTTAAGCTTGTCTCATGTGGTTTCTGCACGATAGCACCTATTTCTAAGTCATTTCCTCCACTCAACTCGGCCTCTCTCAAATTAACAGTTTCGCTTGTTATTTATCACAATGAACGGCCTCGATTCGAGATTACTTTTTTCGTTGTCCTGGAGACGAGTAGAGTGACCGATGTTTTCCTTTAAAATGTGGGTGTAAGGAGCTACCCTTAAACTTTGACAGTAGCATCCTTCTTCACCTCGGCCGTCCGGTAACTGTCCGGACCAAACCTCCTTCTTCACTTTATTCTACCAGCAAGAACAAACTGTTCCATCGCAACCGTTATGTAGTTTTCTACAACTCATTAATTTTCTATTTTTAGAATTGGATGATTCTTCTATACACGATTTTGATAGCAGTCCTTGTCCATTTAATTTATATAGTTGCCTTCTTTTAGTGAAACTATATTACCATAGAAAATCGCGGGCTTGCGGACGATGAGCGATGAGTAAGCTCGCTGGCCGGTAATGACTGAGCCCGAGTTGTCAATGGCGCAAAGATTTCTACGCGCGCCCCATAAGATTTTAGCATAACCGTAGAGGCTCAGCAGGTCCAATGCCCGCTAGGGCCACGAGGAATTTCTAAAAGAGACACTATGGTCTATGGTAGTTTCAACTAAAATATACCTTTTCATTCTATCCTGCCCCCCTAGCCAAGTTACAACCGTGTCGCTTGCGCCGAACGCTTCAAGTTGGCAGCGCCGCCAATTCTTTTGTTCTGACCACGTGACTGAGCGTTGAGATGACGTCATTCCCGTACATTTGAAGCTATCTGCAAGCGTTAACGACTGCAGATTAGAAACTTGGCTAGGGGTACTGGACCGAGAGAAGTCATTCGATGATTTCAAACATAAAAAAAAAACTTTAGAAAATGTACCTTTAATACTCCTATATTACCTACACTAAACGTATTTTTCTCAGCTAATTTTCAACTCGTACGGAATGATAAACAACTTCCTTGTTTTTATTCCTTCTTGATTATCTGAACAGTATTAGATTAGTAAATTTTGTGCGATGTTAATCATGCCTGTTTTCTACACCAAACCCATTTAATGTGTCATCAGTTACAGTAAGATGTATTGCTGGTTTAGTTGTGTTCTGTTTATTCATATTTTGACTGGTCTGTTGGTCTAGTGGATAGTTGCTCTGACTGCTATACCGGAGGTCGTCGGTTTGATTCCCACCCAGGACAGATGTTTGTGTAATGAGCATGATCAATTGTTCTGTGTCTGAGTGTAATTTATATATATAATTATGTGTATTTAGAAATATATAAGTATGTTTGCCAGTTGTCTAGTACTCATAACACATGCTCTGCTTAGCTTGGGACTAGACGGTGTTGTGTGAGAGTTGTGGAATATTATATTATATTCTTCACTGTACACAAAACTTTTATAAAACAGCTGATGTAAGCAGGCGAGCTTAACCCATTATTGGGGTTTCTTACAGTAAACCTTATATAAATGAAAGAGAAATTTTTCACATTTCACATGATGATAATTATAAATGCACAAGCATATTAATAAAATCATACTTAAGAGTAATAATTAACTAAAAAAATACGTGTACAGCATACAATACATAAACATACTATGCATATTATAAATGTAAAAGAAACTGTTTGTCTGTAACGCTTTCACGGATAAGCTGCTAAACCGATTTTGATTAAATTTGGTATGGAGTATACTTGAACTACAAGACAGGACATGGGCTATTATTTGGCTTCGACTTCGACTTTGCGTCTGCTATAACCGACATTCAGGTGGACGAAGCTGCTGACAGGAACTAGTATACAAGAAATAAAAACCTCTAAATATACGTATTTATAGGTCATGTTGACAGGAAATGTTCCCTAATTCTTCCCCTGAAAATCTCCAATGAAGGGCTAGTCCTCAATTTGTGTGTATGAGAATTCCAGAGGCGCACAGTACAAACAGCAAAATATTCACTGTAGCGACTCGAAGAGTGGGGAAGAAAACGAAGGAGGTGAGAGGATGATAAGCGATAAAGCTTTCCTCTCGGAACAAGATATTTAAATCGTTCCCGAAGATACAAGGGGGAGTTGGGATTATGAAGGGCAGAGAAGAAAAAACAAAGAGTGTGGCAATCCCGATACTGCTGCATAGACCGCCATTTTTGTCACTTTTGTGAATTTAAATGCTGAAAATATCGGTCAAGTGAGAGTTGGATTTACATACCGAGGATTCTGTACAAACTTTTCTGTGTAAATAGTTCGATTTCCGAATCGAGTCTCGAAGATTATTCCGTATTACAAACAAAACTAATTATTTTGTGATGTAATCACGAATTTATGGTTATTAAACATTTTTCTTTGTTACATGATCTTGTTTCTTGACAAAGTTCAGATTCTGGTTCAAGAGTAAAGCTTTTGATTTTGTTGCAAGTGTCAAAATAAGGGCCACAAACGGAGCATAAATATCTGTAGATTGCGTTGACTTAGAAGTCTGATTCACTGTTTTAAGGCGTTGCAAACCTAAGTATTTGATATTAATTTCAGACTTCAGAAGACAGAAGAGATCACTTTTCAGGAACCCATGGGGATATTCCCCATGAATTCCTGAAAAGTAATATTGACAGACAGTCAACAAAGTGATCATAAAAGACAGACAGACAACAAAGTGATCATTTTAGCCGACTGAGGTTTTTTTTTTAATTCATAGGTTCGCGTTTGACCAGTATCTCACCTGGTAAGAGATGACGTATGGAGCACGCTTGCCTAGAAGTAACCTATTCACTCTAGACTTAAAGACCCCTTGTAGACTTAAAGAGTTGTAGCCATTAGGAAACATAGACTCCGGCAGGGAATTCCACTCCATACCTGTACGCATAATAATAGTAGTTCGGTTTCTCTTATATGAGCTGCATAATATTTACTTTTTAGGTAGTAGTAGCAGCTAATTACTCAACCACTGCGCTCACCGCTCCATCAAATCTTCAGATTAATGGTGGTAGTTAGTGGCTTGCCCACCATAATATCTCCTGAGTTAATTTCTGTTGACATTGGTTATCGTGATCAAAATTCGGTCAGATTTTCTTTTAAATATTGTTTTTCTATGGTTTGTCTTGAAAGACTCCACTTGGCGACACAATCTATTAAGAAACGTATTGTTATTATTATAATCTGGACCTTTGGAAGGCGTACGAGAGGTCGAAATCAACTTGCAGAGGCTCCTTATACACTTTTTATGGAACGCGGCGTGGTACCAACCGACGATTATGACAATTTCGATCGTGTATGGAGTACTTACTGTTCTCATCTTTGGGATGGATCTGCCAAATACCAGCTTGATGCGCTGGAGTCGATTGAGAGGCGAGCCTAGGGGAGAGAGTTTCGGGGAGTGTGCACTGGAATTGCACAATCTAATTCCGCCAAGTCCGTTCCATCATCGGGTCACATGAGCCACGTACAGCGTTGCGCCATCGGAACATGGTAGATATCGCACCCATACGCATAAAGCGTTTTAGGAACACATTTATTATGTGTACAGCCAACAGCCAAGGAATGGAATTCACTGGCAGAGTCTGTTTTCTGATAGCTACAACTTAGAGGTCTTTAAGTCAAGAGTGAATAGTCCCAGGCAAGCGTGCTCCATCGTCGACCACATCATGGTGGTCAAAAGCAAGCCTATCAATAATAATAATTAAAAAAAAATTACCCGTACCCGCTAAAAAAGATATAGGGCTACGGTTTTGAGAGGAATAAGTGAACTGGTTACCAGTACCTATATGAATATATTATCTTATTTATCTCTATATATAAAAGGAGAAACTGACTGACTGACATTTTAACGCACAGCCAAAACTACTGAGACTAGGAGCGTGAATTTTTTCACAAGGCTTCTTTTTATGACGTAGGCGGTCACTAAGAAATGATTTTTTAAAATTAATTCCCTGAAGGAATTAAATGGGGTCCAAAGTTTGTATGGAGAACCTTGCTTTTAAGTGGGCGAAGTCGCTGGCAGAAGTTAATTATACGTACATATACCTTAAATTAACACTAGAATGACTTTTATAAATATAACTATACAATAGGTGGTCTTATCGCACCGGTTAATCTCTTACGGACAACCCTTATTTACTTTGTTACACTTTCATTAAGATCCATAAATGTGCGCTTTCGTATGTGGTTAAAACACAAGAAATATCATTTCTTCTCTTAGTATCGTTTAGTTAAATGTACTATAAAGGCACATAATACACTTTTGTAGCTAAATACGTTATGACTTTTCACAATCACGAGTAACTGAATCGTAAGCGCAAAATCTTTCAGTTTACGTTAAAATCGAAAATTTCGAAGCTATGCACATTTTAAAACCACACACGCAGTGGTGTCACTTAAAATTTTATGACAGAAATGTTATAAAAGTGGTTCTCGATTGATCATCGGTAAGTGAATAAATCGAGTAGTCAACTAGAGCAGTAACCTATGGCGCATGGTTGAACGGCTTACGGCCCGCCGCCGCCGCCGCTCGTGCCCGGCGCGCACCTCTAATTGGTAGCTTAATGTACCAAACCATGTGTAATGTCAACATAATTGGAACAGCCCACTTTTGCTATACACTGATTATGAGTGGTCGTTCGCACCCGTCTCCCTTTTCTTCGAATATTTTTGGGTTTA
The DNA here is from genome assembly GCA_929112965.1 of Mythimna albipuncta. Classification (NCBI taxonomy): domain Eukaryota; kingdom Metazoa; phylum Arthropoda; class Insecta; order Lepidoptera; family Noctuidae; genus Mythimna; species Mythimna albipuncta. The sequence goes on from OV815962.1 coordinate 11,585,297, forward strand.
ACGGTCTGGCGGTCTCATTGATTGGCCGAATCTTTAGAATTCAGTTCTACTGCAGTACAAATTTAATAGAAACGTTTTTATTTTCGTGATACATCGCAGTTCGTCTGCAAATAAACGAGTTAAGCACAATTTAGTTACCTACGTGAAAATACTATAGAGTAGTAGTAGGTAGTTATAAAGTTTAAAAGTTAGAGATGTAAGGGATGGTAAACTAATTTGTCTTTGTTTTTTTTGAAAGGAACCTATGTAAGTAATGTATATCATTTACTCATCGGAGAGTAAAATCTGAAAATAAAAATTCAAGGAAAACAGAAACACTTAATATTTGAAACTATAATTAATATACAAGTACCGTAAAGGCTCAAAGTATTAAACCTGCCTCTATGTTTAAATTAAGGTTTCTGGAAAAAACATGTCGTCAAAAAATCCTCCGTTTGAAAATTATATAAGTAGGTATATCTAAAGAGTAAACTATTCTGATGAGAACATTTTATTATCATAGAACCTTTTCACAAATTCAACAAGGTGTCTTTTCTGTGTGGACGTAATGATGAAAGTTCTATCATCGATAATCATTCGTAGGCGAGATATATCATCGTAGCTGTAACAAAAACTATCAATTTCTCAATATTACATTAGCGCACAATATCTGGCTTTTAACTCCGTCGTTCCTGCTACAATGTATGCATGTACAACGTATACATTTCTGCCCACAATCGACCCAGCTGTACTTGAACAGTGACCGAATCGACCGCTGATATTTGACACTATGTTGATATTGTCAAAACTGTCTCACCTAATAGGTGGTTTGTGACGTTATTTCCAAACCAGTGTGGAATGATTTTGATACCAAAATACTTACGTAATGAGTGTTTTTTTAAAGGCAAAAAGTGTTTTAGTAAATCAATGTTATATTGCACTCTAAGGCATGAACCAAATAATGTCATCCAACTGAAGAACAAAAAAGTTTGTTATTATGTCTTAGTACCGCTTACCATTGATTGTAACGTTTTGACTATAATCATTTTTAAAGACGTATCCATATGTCTTTAAAAATTATGATTATATGAATAAAATTATATTCCAACATTTATGTCATTAAATTATCTCTTAAATAGAACCAATTTCATGCATATTATATAAAAAAAAAGATCTTTAATTCATTTCTTTACATTCATGTACAAAAAAGTCACATATTCAGGCTGGCCACTGTAATTAACTTATTGCTGTACATCAATTTTAACGAGCGGCTCCGTGTCGAGCGTGTATAGTGTACAGCTCACTCACACACACACGTGGCTGTGTGTGGCGCGTGGCTACCCGCTCTCCTGCACGCGCCACTTCTTCACGCTAAAAGAAACTCTTGAAATTCGTCTACGCCGCTCGCCGCTCGCCGCTCGCCGTTCGCCTCGCCTACTCTACTTTAGGCCCGTTCACTTTAGAGCCGACTCGACTTAGCTAGTCACGTTTCATTTTTTTTTACATACTTTCCTATACCCTCTAGTGCCCACTTGTTTACAGGAAATGTATGACCTTATTCAATACGTCTATTGTTTCATCCGATGATCACTCTGCAGCCGACTCTATTAATTAAGCCAGACTGATGCCGTATTGTATCGAACAGAGCCGGCTTTGATTTGTTTTGTACGAGCACTTTGGACCGTATCGATGTAAATAGTAGCGAACCAATTGCTACGGTAGCGATAACAGACATAGAACAATCTCTAAGAACCTTTTATGTTCAGGATTCTGTTCATTACAACGATAATTCAAAGTGGTTGCTGGGAATAACAGCGATTTATTGCAGAATAAATTACAGTAACACAACACAATCCGATTTTAGTATTAAAGATCAGTTAATCTAGTAACAGAGTTCGTTTATAGAAGTTTGCTCTTATGGAATAGTTCGCAATTAGCATGCGATCGTACATTATGTGTGCGTTTCCCCCGTTTCGCACTTTACCGGTAACATTAAATAGGCCATCGTTCTGTTTGAGTTGAAATCATAAAAGTTGTTCTCGTCTATTAATCCGTGGAGCGGGTCGGCGCGGGGCGGGGGGGGCCGGGTGGCGCCGATCAAACAGGCCGGGGAATCAATATGGCCGCCGCCCAGCTGATCCGTGACCTCCGCAGCCCGCGTCCCCCCCCCCGCCACCTCCGCGCCCACACCGCGCCGCCCCCCCCGCTAACTTGACGCTTCTCTTTGCAAGTTTTCTCATGACGTTCTCGATGTTGCTCACTGACTATGCTTAAACCGCACTTATACCCTCCGATTTATTTTTCCACATAAATGGGGTAAATAATTTCAATCAAATTCCAGTGTTTCATAGTATTACTACTGGTTACTTTTTTATCACACTAAGTAACTGAATCTTTTCAAGATAGGGAAATAAGTTTAGTGTGAATAATAAATACAATATAATGTGAGAAGATAATATCAACACTATTTTGTTTAAGAGGTCAGCATTCACAAACGCCGTGCAGTAAATAAAAACTTGCAACCGAAACAAAAATATGTAAAAACCATTTTTTGTGGCATAAGAATAAAAGAAACATGATACATAATTAATTTCCATGAGAAACATTAAATCAGCAGAAAAATATGCGCGTCGTAGCAGTTTGCTACGAGAGGGGCTACGAATGCTACGAACGCTACAAAAAAGGGGTTACGACTGTGCTACGGGGTGTTCTCCTCAAAATATTTAAATGGAGAATGGATACTGCAGGTAAATGGTGGGGGTGGGAGAGGAGGTACGCATTGAGTCTAGTGTAACCGTTCTTGGAAATTCAGTAGCGATGGCCCGGTGCAACCGAATGAAGGTCATACACTCAATGAACGTTGTGCGTACGTGTAGTATGTTCTAGGAAATTACACACTGGCTTTCGAGAACTGGCCACTGGTTTTATTGGATTCAGGTTTCCTGAAATGTTTTGGTTTATTTTTATTTATGTACTCTCATAGAGTAGTATGATGTCCATTGAATATATTGTTTATAAATGATATTTTAACATGACGTAAAACGTATATTATACTTTTTTTTACTTGAATTTTCATATAGTTCGCTATTGATTTGTTCTTATATCTGAAGTAATTTATCGGACAATGAGTCGCTGGTTTGCCTTGTATCACTTTTCTGTTAGACTGTCTTCCCTGATTTTACGAGTGGTAATTATGAATGAGCGTTGAAGCGTAAGACGATTAACAAGGTTAGTTTGTAAAGTGCGGTTAATTAAAAGTTATAACCGAAATGGACAGCGGCTGCATCGCTCCATAACCGTCCTCGGGGCTGTAAAACTTGATGCTGGTATACGCACATAATGACAGTATGATGATAACATGTTTACTCTAATATAAGGGTTAACAATCACTGTTATGGGCTTAAAGCTAGACTACAAGCGGTGAATTGCTAGTGGCATGCTCGTGAACAAATTACAGCTCATTTGATTTTCAAGCTATGTTGGAGCTGTCGAACTGTGTTTTCGATGATTGGGTGACATTGTTGTTTCCCTATTAGCTTTGCAACATCAAATCTATTAGCTCACAAAATGTATTACTACTAACGTTTGATTGTCACAATTTGCACGCTTAAGCATAAACCTAATTTAAAAACGAAGTACTTGAAATTTGAGCCGTAAGGTAAACGTTGTACGATTCAATTAGCAAACACTTTTTTTGAATATAAAGAATTTATTAGAGTGTCCAAAGTTTTTTTATTTCTGCACTTTGGAGAACTTAAAACCGCCACTGACGCCATTGTGAACGAAGTCACTTATTGCGACCAAATACTTCGAGCGAAAAGAAAACTATCGATTCGAAAAGAAGAATTGTTTGATGAATAGCCAGAACACGATGAAAACGGAAAGCCCCTAGCAACTGCTATCTCATTCAGATTATATTTCCATTTGAGTTCAACGTCTCACCATTCAACTTCAAACTGAGATCCTTCTTCCACTCTTATCATTGCGTGTAACTTTTAAAATTGATGTTTTTCTTCCATTCAGTTGACGACTTTAGTTTTAAAATGTGCTTTCAAGCGAAGTAGAAATGGTTTTACGATTGCTGGCACACTTAGATAATAAGTCTCCTCGGTAAGGTGGGATGTTTTCTATTTTTTTATCTGTTATTCGGCTCTCATGTTCGTGGATTTAGTATGCGTCATTAAACACAAAGAGACATCAGTAAAGAGGATTTTCTTTTTAAATATTTGAGTGTTGGATCAAAGAAGAAGATCTCTCGATCGTGCGGGACCTCTGAATGGATTGAATTACGCGGGCTGCTGGGTAATCGATATGATAGCTATTTATTAGGGTGATTGTGGGAGATGTGTGCGGCTCTGCCGGGCCGGGCCCCAGGGACTGCCCGCGTGTCCGGCTACACGTGCCACGCTACTCTACTCCACCGCTGACCGCCTCTGTGTTTTGTACTATAATGGTATAACAAAGGTGTCTACTTCAACTGGCTGTATAATTGACACGGCAATGATAAAGATCTAAAGTGATATTTAAAAGATAAACCGAGTTTCCAATAATTAATGTATATTTCATGCTTTAAGTTTCCTACAAAGAAACAAGTACGTGTTGTAATACTTCCGCGTTCGATTGTTTACTCGAGAGAATAAAGTGGTAAAACGAGACAGCGTTAATTAATAAATCGTCAAATTGAGTGGAAGATGGATTTAAGAGCGTCACTTGTACAGAATAAAATACACGTCAAAGTATCAAATTGCTATCCGTATCCGCAGAATCGCAATTAATCCTAATAATATCTATTATTTCAATCAAAAACTTTGCTCGCGCCTTGTGTAAGGAACAAATTCGTACCGCCGTGATTTGCGGCGAGGCGGCCACCGCGCCACCGTCCCTAGTTAACTTGAAATTCTCTCGAAGCGAACGAGCGAACGGTTTAAATGCAAATAAGATTACAATTAGATATTTAGATCCTCTCACAACCCACTTATTTTGAAACAAGGTTTTTAATACCAGCCTTGTTTAATTAAGACTTCATAGAGAATACTGACGAACTAGCGTGTGTTGAGGAAAAACTTGTTTTGAAAAGGTTTCAATCAATACTTAATTAGCGTACGACAAATTTTGAGAATGCGAGATGCCTTTTCTATAAGTACCAAAAGAGGCCTTTGCTCAGAAGTCGTTCTGTTAAAAGCTGCAACTAAAACCAACTTCTACGTAAAAAGATACAGAATAAAATCCTCATTAGTTATTCAGTGTTTGCAATAGAGTCCTGAGCGTCACAGTAAGAAAGAGTTCTGGCACGTAATTATAAGTCTACGTATGTATCTGTGTATAGTGCACGAGTGCGGTAATACGCCTCGCAAAGTATGTGTCGGTTGCTGGCGAGGCCCTCGTGTCGTAATAACGGTGGAGTTCTCTTGAGGCACAATGCCTCGGCCGGATTACTCGTCAAACGGCTCGAGATGTCGAAATTCATAAAACTCACCTTTTTTGATACGCGCTCGAGAGCCTCGTCGCGATGCTCTCGACATCCTCCGCCGAATTGATTCCCACCCCTGTTTTATGTTTATTGCTATTTTTATTTTACTATGGCAACATGTGTTTCGATGATCCTGTAACTTAGTATTCAATGTTTCGGTTTCTGCACGGAAAAGTGCTTCCTGTGCTGCATTAATTTAAGTCTACAAACGTATCATTACTCTAATTTGAAGTTCATTTGCTCGTTGATTTAATGCAAACAACTATGTTTGCATTAAATCAACGCTCAACGGTTACAAAATATCACGCCTTATCAGGAGAACATCGTTAACGACGGTTTGCGGTTTTTGCAGGAAGGGGAATGTTTTTCCTAATTTAGAAGTATTTATGATAATTTAAGAGTTTTAAAAATGTTAAGACTGATTGACTAATTTATTAGAATAGGCACTATTCGCATATTATCATAGATACTTTTTAATTAGAAAAGAAAAATCTCGTACGCATGTACGGGATTTCTGTAGCAGAATTACGAACAATGTTCTTTCTGAAAAGACTCGCTATCGTAGGTAATACTAACATCCTACAATATTACTACGAACATTCCTGGCACTCGTAGTATCGAACAGCTGACCTACATCAACCTGGTGCAAAATACCGACTCACCACTCAAGTTCAAAGCTAGTATAAATTCCACGAATTATCTGTGATTTCCTCGATACATTCTGTCTAGTGAACATGCATTCAGTAAATTCCTGGACATGAGAGGGCAATCCCTAAAGCAGCAACACCGGTCACAACCCGCTTGACCCAAAAACCCGGTGGAGTGGCGCGCAGCGAACGATCGCGCCGATAGCGCGCGACTCGCCGCGTCGAAGCCTCAGCACTAACACATGACAACCGCATTGGCTCGTCTCCACTCGACATCACACGACACACCTACATGTCTACTTTATTAATTAGCTAGATACACTTACAAAGGCTTCAGCTGCATGTACTCTGCGATGTACGACGAGGCCGGAATGCCATTAGTTTGTATCGGTTTTAACATCTGTAGTGTGCTGTGAAGCTTATGCATATAAAGTTCAATTTTCACACTTTTTAGTTAGTGCTTGCACCAATAAAACTCATTAAGCAAGTTGACTTTGGAACAAGTTTTTATTTATACTTTAATGCCAATGTTATTGTATGTCGAGGATGAAAATGTTTACACATTTACGCCAATGAGCATAATCAGCCTTTTACTGCTCCCATTGCTGCGGCTTAGGCCTCCTCTCTAGAAGAGGGTATGGGACGTAGACCACCTCGCGGGCCCAGTGCGGATGGTGGAAGTCACAAATGTTCGAATGCTTAGTTCAGTCCATGTCGGTCTTATCCTTCACCGTTTTGAGAGCAATGGTGATGAAATATTTTAATGTTTATGGTTTATTAGTATATCAATTCTTGGAATCACCTTATCTCTTTCTTTTATTGCACCTACCACTGTTTTTCTCTGCACTACCCAAAGGTTGAACCCACTGGAAGAAAATGCCTAAGGCATTAAGTCCGCCTCTGTACTTTTATGTGCATGAAGTATAAATAAATATATTATGTTACACAAAGTAATGCGCCTGACTGGGTTTGAACCCACAACCTACAGCTCGAAGTCAGGGTACTCACCACTGTTGCAATGTTTAAGCAGATGCATCGTATTCAGTTTATTTTCACTCACATACTTGTTGATCACAAAAACAAGGTAATGAATAAAAATGCTAAAACTCCACAGTATTTTTACAAAAGCACCTTTACCTTACGCTCCGCCCTAGAGCGAAGAAGAAGTCATTTCCTTCAGTTTACTAAGGCATCTTTTGATTTATACAATATGGTAGAAAAATCTCGTAACCATGATGTATTTGTAGGTTAGTCGACGATTTCTTCCAGTCCATTATGCTTATAGATGGTACCTAAACTTTATCATTATTAAATGTAATTGGCTCAATGTTTCTTATACTGTTGTTATCCATTTGTTATAGCTGTTGGTTTTCCTATCATTAAATAAATTAGTCTTTTACTTCTTCTTACTTCTACTTTTATTAATTCCGTGAACACATAACTTGACAAGAGGCTCGCCCCACTTGACCAACACACCTACCCTGTCTGCACTTTAGTAATTAACGGAATACAATTACAAAGGAATGTCTATTACGTATATCAGTATCATCACCGCCTGAAGTCGGCTTTCAGCTTCGTGCTTATTACATGATTAATTAATAGAGCTACTTTATCATTGATAAACAATCAAGGCGCCAGATATAGTCGCGTGGAGAAATGAATGCGTTAAATGCTGCAATACGTGTGTGCAAAGTTTGGACAGATATTTTGTACCTTAACATTTCGTTTTGCTTGGTTTTCGAAACTTGTTTGAAAACCTTGGAATGTTGAAATGTTTGAAAGTGGTGTGTTTTATGAAATAAATGGCTTCTGCCAGCGGTGTCGTTTGCGTGAGGGTAGGTTTCTTAATACAAATTTTCGACTCCCGTTAGGAACCCCCCTGACCTCCCGACTCTCCCCTTAGGGGATTTTTTGTAGGTGAAAAAATTATCCAGTGACTTCCTCCGCTCTTGGGCGGATAGTGTCCGACTTTTAACAGACGTAGGCTTCGACCCTGCTGGGCCCCTATGGTTTGCTGACAACTCCTTGAGGTGCACGTAAAACAATACGTGCCGTCGACGTCTTGGGCTCGATCTGGATGGTTACCGGACAGTCGGACGGCGAGCTACCCATTGCTCGTCGTCCTCTAGCCCTTAGGGGGTGAATTTTGAATGGTCGCCCACGTCATAAAATACCTTTTGGAAAATTCACGCTCCTGTACCTTGTAGTTTCGGCGATAAGTTGGTATGCTAGTCAGTTTCTCTTTTTATATTTATAGATAATTATAGAATCACACCGCGAAAAGTGATTGGTGTTTAAGTTGGTAGAAAAAACTGTTTTACTGAGTGCCTTTCAGCGATATTGTCAGGCAATTCCTGTAAAAATATTCGGGGTTCATTCATTGGAATGATGCATAGTAGTAGTGGAATAAAAGCTTTTTGTAATAGGTCAAAGTAATGGCTCTTCTGCTGAAAGTCGTGAAAGTGACAGACAACGGAATTCATCCACGTGGATATTGAAAACGCCATTGTTCGATGTTTTGACAGATAGGTATCTGTGATCAGAAAATAAAGAAAAATCTTATAGCTCCGAACACTACAGAGCGTTCACTTAAGTTCCTTCGCCGTAATGTTGGCAATACGGAAAAACAGTGTTGCTATATTTTGAGCAATTAAATTACTTAAAATTAAGGAGATTTACTGATATTTCGTTTATTTGTAACAATGGGGTAGTTTCCAGGGTCAAAATAATTACATTTTATTTAGTTCGTATTTTAGATTATAAAAAAATATTGGACACGTATTTTTTCTTTTTTCGATGAAATAAAAAATAACAAAGATATAGCCCAAAGTTAAAGTGTGACGTCACCCCGTGCAAAAAATTTAGCACGGCGTGACGTTAAACTTTAATGGGCTATATCTTTATAATTTTTGGTTTAATTTACAAATAAAAAAATACGTGTCTCTTGTTTTTGAAGAATCTAAAATACGGACTAATTACATTGTCATTGTCTTATAAATTTGTTTTTTTTTTATTTTGGAAACTGTCAAAATTATTTTTTTAATAAAATATAGGACGCAAGGCTACATTTCGATTGTTATATAATTCTTTAAAATACCAAAAAAGCCACAAGAAAACAACTTCCTTTTGTATAGGTTTTTTTTTTTTTTTAATAAAACCCTTTTCCCTCATAATTCCCCAAAAAGTGTTGTAACTACCGTTAAAATCGATTTCCATTCACATTTCGTACAACAATGTTGCTAGAGTAGGCAATCTTTCCTTTTTTCCATTCTTTTTTCTGTAGACAGACAGGGGTCTTCTTCCGATTTAGGCTGCTGTGAGAGACCTAGATTTTTACTGGCTTAAACCACGCCTGCAGTCTTCAATTACCCTTTGCTTTCTAGGATCACGATATGCGTAAGTCCCGAAGCCCTAACAAACATTGGCCCTTCTGGGCTCTAGGCTTTGCTAACATCTCTTTGAGACGCGCGTGGTAAACAGGCTCGGTCCGGACTCCGGACAGTCGGACTGCGAGCTACCAACTTCTCGTCGCCTGCAAGCTCAGTGGCCGGGGATCGTGCAGCGACATCCGATATTCATCTCATAAGGATGTCCGTTCCCTCAGGCGTGGGGCCATATCCTTCGCTAGTATTACTGCTTCGCAGAAGGAGGCTTGCTCTCGCTCCGGACCATAGCCTGAACCAAGGCCCGCCATGAGAGGTGCCCCGATCACCTCTAGGAGAATACTGTGATGCTCGCCCAAGTGGGGCACATTTTCGAATGCTCCACCGCATCTTACAGGTGGTTCGCAATAAGACGACTGGGCGTTTCTTTCGCCAGAATCCGGAACAGGAACCTGCCGGACTTACTATGTCTAGTGAGGAACTGTATCATGCAAAAGGTGGAGACGACGTGGCCCCTATTCAGCCACTCAAACAGAGGACTTACCGCCAAGATTATGGCGTGTCCTATCAACAAGTATGTATTGTATAGGAATATTTTTTTTTTCTTTAAGATATTTATTTTAGCGAAGTTAGAGAAGATAAAGTAAATATGTTGTTTTAATTTAATTTCAAATATTTTTAATTATCTTTGTGCAGTTAATTCACACAAGCTCACCGTGTGGTTTGCTCTAAATATTTGTTTTATTTCAACCTCGAGTAGTACTTCTAGTAATTTTAGTTCAAAACACCGTTTATTAGTATTTAACATACAACGATAGATAGATAACTGATTGTTTACTTTGTTAATGTTTTCTGGGCTCTGAACCTACTTAATTGTTTGCTTCTTGCCTCTAATTAACTACATGTAATTAGTAGATATTCCTGTTCTCAAGTTGTCCAACAATCCTTTTAATAATGCGAACCTAAGTGAACCGTTTTAGTTATAATAAAATAAATTAAATAAACCATCTGTTCTGAAAAGTCAATAGATAATTCTTTTCCCTCACAATGTGTACCATAGAGAAACCTTAAGGCCCAAGCGCCCGAAAAGTGCCTTAAAGCAGTGACTTCTTGGAGCCTACTCCTCGGTAACAGCCAGGGTAATAGGTTTGAAAAAAATATATGCTTATTATAGATTTATGAACAACATTATCAAAATTTGATTTTTTCGCGCGATTAATGCTTTTGTCTAAAAAATATATTACATTTACAAAGTCGCAACTTTTCCCTACTCCTTCGAATCGGCTTGGATCTTTAGAAACGTTTTTACACATAAAAATTGGTGGTTAAATATTCTTCAAAGTTAACATTGCTTAAGTAAATCAATCAATATTTCGCAAAGAAAATGAGTTTAAAAGTCAACGGGGCTCAGTCCGGGCGCAGCTGGCCGCAAACAAATGCACAGATAGTCGTACTGTCGCCTAGACGGGTACGAGAGTAGTGACCATTTAATTTCGGCCAGATGGTTCAAGGGACTATAAGCCTTAACCACGATAAAATTATACAGACACAAGTTTGGGACTGTGTGTATCTGTGTTTGTTACTTTTCCACGATCAAACGGCTTAATGGATTTCGATGGAACTTAGTACACTTGTAGACCATGTCCTGGAATAGCACAAAGGATATGGAGACGTTTTATACAGGAAGTATGTTTCCTTGGTATGATTTTATACACAAAAGCGGTATGATTTTTTACCTTGTTTATTTATGAGAAATTATTTCTACTTCCTTTATCAGATTGACTGGTTTGTGGTGGATTTTCAGATGTATTTTAATTCTCTGTATTGTGAAATACTCATAATCTTTATTCCACGACATTTAATTGACTTTTTATTATTATTGTAGTAGTAATAAGGGATACTAACATATAATGTAGACCAGAAGTTGTTTTTAAATAAATAAAATTATTATTATTTTGTTTATTCATAAATATACTTATAAATTGTCTTTTGAGATATTTCAATTAAAAAATCAATTAAAAAAAATATTATTATTATAATAGAATGTTAGTATCGTAAGTAGTTGAAATAAAAAATAAGCATGGCTCCCGACCGCTAGCGCATAGAATTTCGAGGAAGATGGATTCGATCCCCAGATCGAGAAAAAGTATAATTGAGTTTTACTATAAGAAAATTTCTCGATTACGATCCGGAATTGGAACTGTGCCCAATAAATAACGATAGGCGTGCCTTCTATCACATTGAGACCTAATACCGTCATTGGAAAACTGGGTTATATGCGACAGTACCCTTCTAACTATTCCTCCGGGAATTATAGGGGAAATGAAAGATTACTTCAATGAAAAGTCAAGATTTGATGTCCGCATTAAAATTTTATCTCCGTTTATGCTTTATGAAAAAAGATGGGGATTATTAACATCTAAGTCGTACGTAATGTAATAGACATTTTTAGGGTGCCGTAGCCTCAGTCCGCAATAACGGAACCCTTCTAAGATCACTTTGTTGACGGTCTGTCCTGCTGTCAAGACCCTTTTTTCTCGGGAACGTGTAGTGGTATTAAGCTGAAATTAATGTCAAACACAACCACGTTTCTGTGTTCCGTGCTCACAACAGTGAAAAATTAAACTACGCTATCAAAACTTAAGGCCGTTTGTACTCTGTTTAGGCACATATTTTAACACTTTTAAGGAAATAAAAACCTATAGGGTACTTGAGGTGTTTTACAAATAAAACGACCGTGCTCCCGTTGACCTAAAATCCTGAAATTTGGCAAGAACGAAGGCATCATAGCACAGGAAAAGGTCTAAAACAGTAAATTTGTAGTTGCGTCATAAAATAATTATTTTTTGCGATTCGGAAAATCCTTCGAGTTTCGATTCGAGAAACGAATTATTTGCATATGTAAGTTTGTACGGAACCTTCGGTGCACTGACGGGTTTTTTTTCGAATTGTTACACTTCTTTTTATAATCCCTGTAAAACTTTATGTTTTGCAGCACAAGGTCGATTTTAAGATAAATATATTCTTACGCTTGTCTCCCTCTCTCTCGTACGCCATAAAAATTACAGAAGGAGCTTAAAATTAATAAGGTGTGGTAGTATGATAGCAATACTTATGAAGATATAGGAAAACGTACATACGCACTGCGTTTTTTTTTAATTTTATAGTCTATAGTTACACATACGGTTTAAAATGTCGATATATGTGGATACTCGTTTATTGTGTGGACATAAATATACAGAATATATTGGTCTAATATGAATATATTGCATATTAATGTCGTGGCTAGATCATAGAATTGACCACTTCATGGCCAACTAAAACTGGCCAGATCGTTTAAACGTTAACATTCGGCGATATGACAATCATCGTTTGGCCATATCAATGAAGTAGGATTTCTATTATATTATATGTCTTAAGAAATAAGGCTAAACGAGGATTAAAATATCATCAAACTCTTTTAACCCCCTCAATGAGTCGACTGACGTATGCGCGATTTTTTGACGTCGACTCAATGAGTTCGCGTAACGGCTGAGGGGTAAAAGATCTGCCTGGTTTTACTTGGCCATATAATAAAGAGATCATTTTTTTAAGATTTGGCCGGACGACTACCTATATAAAAGGTAAAGTCCTGATTTGCTCACTGACTCATCAACGCTTAGCGCAAACCCTTGGACCTAGAATGCAGAAGCTAGTATTAAATATTATTGTGTATTTAGTGCTCTATTTTTTTTTTCTAGTCCTTACTATTTACTATCAGTGGGATAAGGCCAAAGCAGCCGGGCAAAGGCTGCCCCCAAGTTTTTCCACAGTATTTTTTTCCTGTGTTGCCTCAAACCAGTTCTCACAGTACACGCCTGGATCATCCCACCACCTCTTTCTATATATCATTATCCTCTGCAGGCACCCACTGCGTTGTGACGTTTGCCCAGCTGTTTCTGTGCATGTGACTGTCGTGATCCGCAGTGATTTTCAATAAGTCTTGAAAACCCTGAACACAAAATTCAAGTAGGTACGCAACGCCGGGATCTAGGAATTGTGTCGTATTTTTTCAAAGATCAGATTGAAGGGGTTCAATTCTATATTAGCGGGCGATTGTTATCTGCGAGTTTTCAATAAACATGTCAAGAAGACATATGGCGAGTACGGGCGCGCCCGGCCCGCGCGCCGCTCGCCCCACAGCCTGCGATGTCCTCGCAGCCTGCGACTGCGGGGCGCGGGGGCGTGGGGCCGATGACCTGCCCTTCATCCCTCACCTCACTTCCCCAGCGACTCCTAAAATACATGAATGTCAACCTTAAAACCACGGTCTTAAAGATAATTTTCCTAAATTACATGTACATAAGTGAAGGTTTATCGGAAAAATTGTCATGCGCCATTCGCAATAGTATTTCGAGTGAGTTTGGTGTAAATTATTTCGTCAAAACCGAGTCTATATGGAATATGAGCTCTGACTTCTATTGTGCTGGTTCCAATAAAAGATTAAAATTAAATTTTTGTGCTGAATGGTTACAATATTTTTACTTTTGTTACGGTGTTACATTAACATTGGAACAATTGTTTATTTTTAATCAATACTTTTCAATTAGACTAAATACATAAGTTGGCCGCCTCGTCTCTTGAATGTGATAATAGTAAACTAAGCTGACAATGTAGATCATGACGAGATACTTCAAGCCCTAGGTCTACATAGAGGTTTACTTCGACTTTTTTTTCAAGGTCTCAAATTGAGTATATATGACATATCTTTTCTCCTTTCTCGGTCAAATCCATCCAAAGGTTGTCTGTAAAAAATCGCTTTTAGCGATAAAACCGCCAATAGTTACACCCTATTAATTTGAAGCTCTTACAGTAATTGTACTCATGGTGTAAAACAATAAAGAGTATGTCCTTCAACCTACCAATCCTTGACTTCACCCGTATGAAAGTAGCTTTCTTCATACTAAATTTGGACCCATTTTCATCCCTTAGGGGGTGAATTTTAGAAAATCCTTATTCGTTGTGTGTATCATAAAAGGAACCTCTGCGCAAAATTTCAGCGTTCTAGGTCCAAGGCATTGGATTAGGCGTTGATGAGTCAGTGAGTTAGGACTTTGCCTTTTATTACAAGCTTTTATTTAGTTTCATCTGTCCCGATGTTTGTCATTATGTCTGAAATCAAATCTTGCAAATTTTTGATCCACTTTCCGGCTACCGATTGAGGTGAAATTTTGCATGCATGTGTAAATCAGATGACAATGCATAATTATTATGAAATGGAGCTGATCTGATGATGGAACCTGAAGATGGCAATAGGACCTTGGTATTTAAGCGACACAACTCCATCGAGTTTGGGCTTGTATGATTTGTCTTGTCGAGTGCTAATTATATAATACTTATATAATCGACAAGACAAATACCTGAATGCTAATGTTCTGTATGATATTGTCCACAACCACTTTGATGCAATTGATCTCAGGAGTAGTCCATTCAGTGCCTCGAACTGTTAATAAGCGCAAAGTTCATGCAGAATCCTTATTTGTACACTAAGTGCGTGCCAAACCAACTCTGAAATTTTTCTGAATGAAATTTTTAATTCCATATATTTATTTCGAGCTAGTGTTAATTTTAAAATAATGTCCATCTAGTGGCAACCAATTTTCAATAATGATATATTTTATCTGCGGATAGTGTTGCAACATTACTACTTATAAAATGTTATCAGTATATTAGAGTTTTATGTTGTAACTGTTTATTATCCCTGTATAAACAAAATAAAATAAAATATACAGATATGTATTTTATAACCTTCATAAAAAAAAAATCATAAAGTAAAGAAATGTACACATACATGAAAGCTTTCAATCGAGCCTAACAAGGCTAAACATCCGCATTTCACCCGGAGTCAGTGGCATCTGACCTTCGGAAACTAGCGGCGTCCCACGGTTCGCTTGTCAATGTTCGCCTGTCAGTTATCCGCATGGAGCCGGATCGATGTGGCTTAACGTGTGTCGGCCAGCGAGGTGCCACGATTACATGCGTAAACAATGGCCACCCATTCAAGAATTGGCCGCAGCAACATTGTTTGACCGAAACGATCGATCTTCGTCGTAGTTCGTAGCCCGTAACTTCGTAACCATTAGCTACGAGATTTCTATACAGTAAAATCAGAATTTAAGAAAAGGTAAAAATTATATGTATCTACATTTTTGAAGTGAAAACTTCTTTAGCGGCGTTGAGCACTTTTTCTGTAATGGGTATAAAATCTTAAACTCGCGTCAGGACACGTGACCTGATCGAAAAAGCGTAAGACGGATGGTAAACTTTTTAATGTAAAATAATTGTAATAGTTTTAAAGTGTTAAATTTTTAATGTAATATAAATTGTCATGTTTGTGTACGATAGCGCAATAAATGAATATTGTATTCTACCACATTAATGATAGTACTTTTATACTGATAAAGCAATTGGTGCAAAATTATTCCCTAACCATTCCAAAATATCAAACATGCTCAACGTTAATAATCAAGTTTTCACTTCTGCCGGCACTCCCGGAGTGCAATTTTTTTTTTTAATGTTTTGTACACTGATTTGATTTGTCTTATAAAAAATTACTCAATAATAATTATCATTTATTTATTTGCTTGATTTTTTTTTCCTTAATTTTCACACATCTCCATCTGATCCAAACTAAGCAGAGCTGGTGCTATGAGTACTTGATAACTGTTAAACATACTTATATGTTTCTAAATACATGCATAATATTATAGACTAACGACCTTCTTTGACTGTTAGGCGATACGAAGTTGTATCGCCTAACAGTCAAAGAAGGTAGTATATATTTCGATATAATCAACGGATTGCGATGAAACAAAGCCTAAGTAATATATCAAATTTCACACAATTTTAATGTAAAAAGTTATTAACATCAATTTCGCACATTTAACGTGATGCGCTTACAACTAATAACTTCTATTGATTATGTATAGATAAATTACACCCAGATCCAGAACAAATGATTTTAGCACAAACTTTGGCATAGCAGTCAGGGTCACTAGCAACTAGACCAACATGTCATTTCATCAATTCCTTCTGAACTTTTTTTTTAACATATTTTAGACAATTTTACAATCAATATACAAGTATTCTTCTGCCAACTTAACTTAACTTTCTTTTTTTTTGTGTTTGGTGTTTGCTGGTAGACGTAACTCCCGTCTTATAAAATTATTGCAAACATTATTGTACACAAATATCATATTTAATAAAAATATCATATTTATCATAAATAAAAATTGAAATGAAAAAATAATTTAAATAAAAATGTAGTAGTTACATCTATTTTCGAAAGTGTTATGTTCTGTAGCGTGTCTTACTTGACTTTGCGTATGATGTTTTAACACCTAAAAATTTAAAAGTTTCTGATTAAAACTTGAGCTAATTAATGATTTAAGGCGTACAGTCCCTTGAACATCTAGCCGAAGTTAAGTGCACACATACTCGTACTGCCTTCGCCCGCAGAAGTGGGAAAAATATTGTTAAATCTTTTTTTGGCAAAATATTTAGTCATATGAAAAAACTTTTTCGAATCTATTGACCTAGCTGTTCCGGACGAGTAGGCTTCAGAAAATCACTGTTTCATAGCTCTGGAGCTAGGGCCTTAAGTTCCATAGGAGCCACCATGTGAATTGGCACCGAGCTCTGTGCGCCAGCTAGCGAGCGCTGCTCGTATATGGTAATGGTATCATTTCGCGAAGCAATTTGCTAACTTCGCAATACTTTGGCTGTTGGAGCTGTATGCAGGGCGTCCGTTTTCCAGTACAGCTGGAGTATAATGACTGGTACAGGCATTCTGCGGGGTATTTATTATAATTTGCTGATTGGTGCCAAGACTTTTCTCTGCTAAATATTTCCTATCTGTAGTTTTTTTACTCATGTGTCTAACAAATTCCATTCGCTGATTGTCGTTCGATTGATTCGTTTTTTTTTTTCACCCTATCTTTCTTTATGTGTCTAAGTAATTATTTAGTTTCTGTTTATCTTCTACTAAGTTGAACTGGCTATATGTCTCTGCATCATCCTAAGGTCGACTGTCTGCCTTAGTAACTACAGTGTTTCATAAGCCTTAGTAACTACAGTGTTTCATAAGTGCTTAAAGTTTTAAACAAATAAATTGTCTTACTTACTTTTTTAAGTCCAGAACTTTCACATCACCCGCGCATGCACTCACGGTTGCAGCTTGTTTTGTTATTCTCTGATCGGCAATGGTTATCGCGATCGATAGCCGTGGTTATATGTCGGTGGCCACGTGCACCGCTCGTGCAGGCCCCCCCGCTCCCCGCGCCACAACGTGACAGCCCCGCCACGTGAATTACGCTTTCACGATTAATCTAACCGCTATGGGCTTCTTTCATGCCCAGCTTTGTCGGCCGTCCGTCACCGCCAGCCGTACCGAGCCACTTTTCCCGTAACGTCTTAAGGAAATTTTACAATGTTTTCCTCAATCAAATAATTTACAATTATTATGGACTGTTTATAAACGATATTGTACGACATCAGACTTAATTACTTGGTTACCCAGAAAGGGGTTGTAAAGGTGCGCGTTACGGAGCTAAATTAAAAACGAGTTGTTAAATACCTTACTTTTGGAAGGAATTTGGTACTTTACGGTGGTAAACTTAAGACGAAGCAGGAATTAGAGTTTCATTATTATTATTTTATCCTTGTTGCACACTTTTACTTATTACAAGACTTAACTAAACTTTTATAAAAATAAACGTACAATAGGCGGTCTTTTGTGGTAAACCTATGTGGCGTGTGAATCAGATGTTGTTCCTATCCTTAAATTGAACCTACCCTAACCTTAACTTTGATCTATCTAAACTGTTCCCAATTATATTTGGGTCGGGTCTAACCGGAATCAAATATGAATAAAAACCGTAAAAATTTAAAACCATGTTTGGCAATCATCGAAATCTTGAACGACATCTTTTGGAACCTTAGGGCATTTTTGGTAAAAATCTATTTTTAATATAATGAAGACACAGCCAATAAACGTCTACCCAACAAGAAAATGTGAATAACGTCAGCAAGCGCAAAGTTAGCTTTCAGCAAGTTTACAGGTAGAACCAAAATAGTGAAACACATTAGATTGTATCGGTGTTACGTCATGTGCCTGCCGTGTCAAGCTGTCAAAGTAGCATCGTGATATCCATTTGTGCTGTTGTGTCTAGGAGGTCGGAGCAAGTTGCCCACTCGACGTGGGAAATGTGGTGCATATTTGATGGCTGGCAACCGTCGGCGCGCGCATCAACAATTTACGTCGGCGCTTACCTAACCGAGCCCGTGGCGCTGCTTAACTACTCGACGCCCGAGTCGGCGATCGATGTTGCCGTTTAAATCAGAATTAAGCTTCTCTGATGAAGTGTTCTGCATTGTTTGAGTACAGCTGCTCCTCGGGGACACTCGCCTGCAATATTCAAGGCGTGTGATTAATCACGCCGCCCACTGTCGAAAGCCTGTCTGGTAAACGTTTAATTTTGATCGTTGTTAATTTCACGAGAGGGTTGCGCCGATTAAATAGAGGGAATCGATCCACAAGTCGTTGATTGAGATGTTCGGTGGGAAGTTTACTTATGGTGTTATGATATGCCCCATCCTCCCGCGCTGTGACGCCCGCCGACACCACGTGGCCTGCATTCACAATAGGATTTCAGAACATGTCAGGAATTATTTACGAGATTAAGTGAAATCTATCACCGTCAACTTGTAATCCTCCAAGAAGTCATAATGTATGTGTATTATAATACTGAAGCAGCTCAACTTATTATATCAAATATTGAAGGAAATTGAAAACGAAGCGAGAGTCCATAAAAGATCTATATGGCAATTTCAATTAAATTTAAAACGACTGTATATTTCAATGATGAATTAATTAATCATTCAGAGTTAAAGCCAAATCAAAATTAAAAATCTCAAATGTTCGACCAGTGCCGCGCTTTTTTTTCAAACTATAATTATTATAATTTAAGTTCAGGTATTATCATTGTGATTTGTATGAGAAAATAGCAACCCACAAAATAACTATCGAGTATGACAAAGTTAAAAGAAACACAAAACATCTCTATTTTTAAACCAAATTAACCCTTTAATCGCTTGCGTGGAATTGGTTCGACGATTGTTTCCGCGTTCTATTCGCCAGGGTCGTGTGTTCGCGACTGGGTACTCCATCTCATTTAGAGTCTTCAATCGCCATAGGTGACAGAAGTACTGACGAACCGGGATATAGACGCGATAGTATTTGTCGGATATAATCGCCGCAGGCCGTTAAAAGGGTAATAAAAGTCCCAGCACAAATCGATGCACCACGCAAATCGTATCTAAATAAACATTATTGATGTTAATGACAAACGATATTGTTGTCGAGAAACAATTTTATGACCTTCATTACTATATTGCGTTGTTTTTAGTGAGAGGATAAATTTGAATAAAGCTCGTAGTGAGAATTTCGTCAATGTACTGAGTGTGACGCTGGTTTTAGTTGATAGTGATGTGCCAACAATTTTAGTAAACTAATTACTGTATATTCCGCTTTTGGCAAACGTTCATTATTTAGTGCACTGCATTGTCATCGCTGAGCAATATTGACGCGGTTAACTCTGTATTATCTGAAAAATTATTCGCTGTAACACTTTTAGATTATAATCTAAAGTATAATTATACTTGACTTGTATAATGTAAAATAGGTAGGTATGTGTCTATTTGGTATTGAGAAAAAACCGACCGAGTGCGAGTCGGACTCGCCCATGAAGGGTTCCGTAGCAGCAAGTAACATAATATAAAAGTTCTTGTAGTTCGTTGTAACTTTGATCGAGTTTTTAATAATAGTGTATTTTTTTAGATTTATGACGTATTAAAAAAACTACTTACTAGATCCCGTTTAAACCAATTTTCTTTGGCGGTTTGCATGGTAATGTACATCATATGGTTTTTTTAGTTTTATCATTCTCTTATTTTAGAAATTACAGGGGTGGGGGACATACATTTTACCACTTTGGAAGTGTCTCTCGCGCAAACTATTCAGTTCAAAAAAAAAATTAAATAAGAAACCTCAATATCATTTTTGAAGACCTGTCCATAGATACCCCACAGTATAGGTTTGATGAAAAAAAATTTGAGTTTCAGTTCAGAGTTTTTGTCCCCCAAATTTTACAGTTTTTTTTTTCTATTTTTGTGTAAAAATCTTAATGCGGTTGACAGAATACATCTACTTACTAAGTTTCAAGAGTATAGCTCTTATAAGTGGCTGTGACATACGGACGGACAGACGGACAGACATGACGAATCCATAACGGTTCCGTTTTTTGCCATTTGGCTACGGAAACCTAAAAATAAAGATAAGAGTGAGTACTATCATGACTGCCAAAATTAACTTGCGGATTAAAAATAGTTATATATTAAGGTCTATTTCAGGACCAGTTAATTTCCTATTACACTCTGTTCGTATTTTCCACTGAGGTTTATATTGTATTTTGTCCGTCCTCGGATACTGTGAAACCAGTCCTTAGAAATGTAATTCTAGGTACAGATATTGCTATATACTCTACTGACTTAAGACTTTGCAAACTATTGAAACTACTTTTTATTATAAGCTAGTTAGGTTGTTTCAAGTTTTAATGAGTATTGCTTACAAAGATTTATTTCATGCGGTAGATATGGTAAGGTCAGAATTTTAGATTAGTCTTTCTATCTTATCTTTGTAGTTTGGAGACTGTTGTTTGTGTTTGTTTGCTTATAAGCTTATTTATATATTATATCTATAATGTATACATAGTTTTTTTTTTTTTTGTAATATCTACTAGCAAACATATCTACTTGTACACTGCAGACTACTCCCTTCTTTAGACTAAGTTCTTAAAGCTCATCCTAAGGTTGTCAGCGAGTAGACAATTTAAGTTTCTGTAAAATTGTTACTATTTTGGCGTTTATTTGTTCAATTATATTCTGATTTCCGCACTCAGTCCTTTATGGACCATTATATATGGGCTATGAAGGCCTTCATTTTTACCAGCTCACCTCTCCAAAAACAGGGTCATCTCAGTTTGCTCAAGGCGTCTATAAGAGAACTTGCTGTTTCCAGGATTCGAGTCTGTATTTCGTTGTATGCCTGTAGACTCAAAGAGTGTGTGCGCCATCGTTGCCTCCGACTCCATGCATGTTCTGTACAGAGGACTGTCCGTGTAGAAAGTTACTGGTTAGGGTTCTATTTAAGTGTGTGATACCCTCTTTGACCTTTCAGATTAATAAAAAAAATAAGCTATATCGATACTGTGCATATATGGGCGTCATGAAGCTGTAGACCTTGACCTTATTTTGACCTTGTTTTAGATGTTTTTTTAATCATTCATAATACGTTATAATCAAGAATATTTCTCAATTAAAAACACTTTGGTATGTAGCTTTATTGGTTATAATATATCTACACTTAATGTCTGTCACTATTTCATACATTCTGAGTATAACACGGTCAATTCAAGATGGATGAAATGGTGACAGATCACTAGAACAAGTTGCGTCCCACGAATGCCCTTTCAGTTAATAGGAAAAATACAAGTCCGTAATAAGACCTGTACCACTGCATGGATCAGAATCTTGGGCTGTGAAAAAGATGGGAGAAAAAAGATTGCATGTAGCGAAGATGGTAATGTTGAGATAGATGTGTGGAGAGACAAGAATAGACAAACTAAGGAATGAGTGTAATGACAGAAAATTTGAAAGAAAATCGTTTGTGTTAATATGGTCATGTGAAGAGGACGGTTAAAACGCATTAATTCAAAAGAGTTACGAATATAAGTGTGGATAGATAAACGGAGAGGAAGGCCAAATAAAAGATTGTATGATATGTGAGACTCCTCACACATCACACAATCTTTTATTTGGCCATATAATATGATAGAAAAGGGAGTCACTGATAGCGGAACGGTTGACAGAGCAGAATGAAAGAAAAAAGCGTGTTGCGCCGACCACAAGTAATATGGGACAAGCGTAGAAAAATGATGATATGTGCACTTAGGCGAAAATTACACGGTAGGTTTTGCTGTCAGTTTTGCCACAGTCAAATTTTTGATTGACAAAAATTCTACCGTCTAATGCGGTGATTGACTTTTTTTAGTACTGCTTGACGAAAACCATAATTAATGATTGATGGAATTGATTGACGCTTGCATGATCGTGTAATGGACGCCTTAAATTTTTAAATGGCATAATTAATATTTAGTTCATTATGAACCTATCTCCTCTAATAACTGGTAAAGTATTTCACAAAGACAGTTGCCGTACTTTTGTTTATAATTAATTCAGTCAAGTTTCAGCTTAGAGGCGCCTTGTCTCGTCTCGAGGACCCGAAGTACGGGTTTGACTTATTTATTCACTTTCAACGTATATTTCACGTAACTTTTACTTTCGCACACTTGCTTGAACAGTCTCGAAATTATGACAGCCTTGATGGTGCAGTGGTTGGTAATGGGACGGGTGAGCGTGTAGTTCGATTCCTGGGTTAGATAAAGTATTTGTTTAAGTATTTTGCCGTTGACGATCCTCCTGTAGTCTTTTTTAGGTGGTGAATGATTAACACTAAATCACTAGAATACAGTTTTGAATTAAGTATGATTAATTATCTGAACTGCATTTTTTTTATTACTGACACATTACCACGTGACAGAGTTGTTTTTATGTGGGAAAATGATCCAATGACATTCCCCGCTCTTGGGCGGAGCGGGAGATAGTGTCAGACTTTTACTGACTAAAATCACACTCCTTTTCCCTAGTTGCTTTTCGTACCAGGGCCGAAGCTATCTTTCAGAAACAGATCCTTGGTCTCAGTAGGCTTCGACCCTGCTGGCCCCCTACGATTTGCTGTTAACTCCTTGAGGCGCACGTGGAACGATACGTTACGGCTAATCAAAATTGTTGAGTTTATTATGCAAAACGTACTTTGCTGTATGACCATTATTGGCTCTTACGGTGTTACTTCCTTTAATTGGATATTTTCAGCAGTTGCCCGAAAAATGTGCTTGGTTACTTTTATAGTCCTATTGCTACTACAAGGCATTAAAAAAAAAACCGGTGAAATATTGGCACACATATCCTGTTTAAAAACACGGGAGTGATACTTTTTTATGTTTAAAGGTAATCGCGTTTTCTTATCAATTCTTGCACAAGTTGTTCCTTGGCCGGTCGGTAGATATCGATTGAGATAACGATAGAATACGGTTTGCAGTTCCGGTATCTCGAGATAACTTTACATGTATTGGGATAGGGCATGATATTTGACTTGTTTACCTAAAGGTAGTTATAACGATACGACGTCAATATAGTTTGGCTGGTATATTGGTCTAGTATTTAGTAGCCCTGACTGCTATGCCGGAGGTCGTGGGTTCGATTTCCACCAAAGACAAATGTTTGTGTGTTCATCACGATCCAGTGTCTGGGTGTAATTTGTCTATAATGTGTTTGTTTTTAGAAATATATATTTATGTATGTTTGTCAGTTGTCTAGTAGTACTCAAGCTCTGCTTAGTTTGGGAATAAATGGCGTTGCAGTGTTACCGTAAACCCATATTATGACAAAACGAAGCGCGTTGTAAAGTCACATCATATCATTTTATATTCGTTTCTGCATGTCTCTCGCGAACGACTCGCGAACGAAAATCAAATAATGCCAGCTTGCAGAAAAGGAAACCAGAATATGAATTCGATTTACGCGGCCATTGCATCTGTCTTGTAGAAAGTAACCGTTTGGATAGTGGAGTTAACAAATTGTTACAAATGGTGGCGCGGGCCGGGGCTGGCTCGACGGGCGGAACCGGCGCACAATAACATGTGCCGGCGGCGGCGGCGGCGCTATTCAGCCGAGAGGCTGCGGATGCGGCCCGACGCCGACGCGAGCCTTCCCCCGCAGCCGCGCACCGGCTTCAGGCTCCGGGCAGCAACATTTTCCCTCCCTCAATTTCAATATCGTAGCCGAGTATTTTAAAAATAATGACTTCCTCGCATGGAGCATTTCAATTTTATTTCCCCAAGTTTTGCGCTTGGCTAAACAAAGATTTGAATAACAATACACGTTCAAGTATTTAAACAAATAACGACGCGTCTTTGTTTGCTTTTCAGTTATATGTTGTCTAGACGTATTCAATAATGATTTATGTGATATTGGGCTGAGCAAAATCAATGCAGCATAAAGATAAAATTTACAGTATGTAAAGGTAATTAAGATCTTTAACGCGCCCATTAACAACATCGATCTCAATAAGTAACTAATACTGTTCATTTGATATTCCGAAAAACTGGTAGGTTGTAACGTCAAACTCAGGATCGAGTTCATTAATTTTAAGAAAGAAAAACTTTTTGTTTTTCCTCAAATAATAGAACGAGGCCTTTTCTCAAACCCAAGGCTATTTATTTTCTATTGAACTAACTGCGAAGAAAATATTCGTGTGACACAACTTCGTTTTGGGTTGCGATTGTAGAAAAGAGTTCCATTTTGTTATTCTGAATTATTGTGATGTGCATTATGTTAATGGTTTAGTTCAATTTAACTTCACCATAGATAACATAAAACTAGAAGAAAAAGACGTATAGCAACAATTCGCACACCTTGGCTTGGACATCCTCCAAAAACAAGTAGGAGTTGCTTGGCACGGCCAGCGATAAAGGACGGATACAAATACATGTTTTGTTTTAAACGGCTTATCTTAGTTCCGAGTGGTTCCGACTACTTCCGACTGCTTCCGAGGCGGCGCGGCGCAGGTAGCGGAAACAAAATGTCTGATCAACCGAGGCCGGGATAACGCGATAAGAGGATTACTCCACGCCAGGAGGCTACTGTTTGTTTGCTGTCTGTTTATTTTGTTAATTTTGCTCTTTATTCTGAAATGCTTGCTATTAATTTACGTCTATTTGACTCAATTGAGCGCATTCTCAGTTTTGAGGTTGTCTTCGGTTCTTCTTTTTGATAATTAGTCTGTCTCTGTGCACATATCGTCAATTCGTAAATTGAATTAGCGACCCGCCCAAGTTTTATACGGCTGTAAGATATCTTTGTAATTCTCGCATTTAAGGGTGAGTTGCACCATTTAACTATAACTATATGGAAAATCATCGAATCTTTTCCCGCCCTAGGGTGGAGCAGGCGAGCGTGTCAGAATCTACTGACTAAAACCACACTTGTGTCTTTCAGTTGCTCTTTGCGTTCTAGGACCGGTTAGACCGGTAGGTTTCCATTTCAGGAATTCGACCCCGTGGCCCTTGCGGGCTACGCATTTTGTTGATATCTTTATGAGGTGCACGTGGAAGGCTACGCGCCTTAGACGACTAAGGTTCGGTCCAGATGGTAATCGGATAGCCGGACGACAAGCTACTGATTGCCTATCGTTCACAAACCCGCGCCTACGGTGGCCAGTAGTCGTCCTTCGACTTCGTCTCCTATCGCGGCGGCTGGGATGTGAAGATGTCCGTTCCATCACGCATGCGGACGCCTCCTTCGCTCGCATTAATGCTTTGCAGTAGGAGGCCACTGCTTCCCATTTCCTCTCCTGGCCATTGCGTGAACCAGATCCAGGTGCGAGAGGTAACCGCCACCGAACGACGTTAACTAAAATTAAAAACATATATAGACAGTTGATACTACAATGATAACACTATTACAACTATGCTTTACAATAAAAGAAGTGTATTTGATGAACTTTGGCACCAGAATTTACGGTCACGATTTACTCGTGCTTAGGGCGCCAGCAACCTTGTCTACCATTTAAACATTACTTAGCAGTAGTTATAAGACGAACACAGTATATTTATAATGTTAAGGCTTATAGTCCCTTGAACTATCTGGCCGAAATTAAATAGTCACTACTCTCGTACCCGTCTAGGCGATAGTACGACTATCTGTGCATTTGTTTGCGGCCAGCTGCGCCCGGACAGAGCCCCGCTGACTTTTAAATCCATTTTCTTTGCTAAATATGGATTGATTAACATTTTATGCTATGTTCACTTTGAAGAATATTTAATAACCAATTTTTATGTGTAAAATCGTTTCTAAAGCCAAGCCGTTTCGAAGGAGTAGGGAAAAGTTGCGACTGTGATGTTGTTGTGTGTAATATTATTTTTTAGACAAAAGTATTAATCGCACGAAAAAATCAAATGTTGATAATATTGTTCATGAATTTATGATAAACATATATTTTTTTCAAACCTATTAACCTGGCCGTTACCGAGGAGTAGGCTCCAGAAAGTCACTGTTTTAAGGCACTTTTCGAGCGCTTGGGGGTTAATAGTTACAAGCGGCTTCGTCTACATGAATGTAGAATATTGTCCCAATTCCCTTGGGACAATTTTTGTACTCCTGAGATAAAAAGAGGGATAAGCTATGTGCTATTCCAGGACATAGTCTGTACATGTGCCAAACACCGGTATCCGTTAAGCCGTCGGAGCGTGAAGAAGTGACAAACATACATACACACTCTTAAACTTTTACCTTGATATAATATTAGTACGATTAAAATGCAGCATCGATGGCACTCATTAATTTCATTAAAGCACAGGTGTAGGTACTTCTAGGGCACTACAACGTCATCATGTTCGTCGACTGCTCATGTTCTCGTCTGAGCACCGCACACCGCAATTCACTACACAGATAGAAGGAAAAGTCAAGAATGAATGGGTTACTTCTATCTAGCGTGCTCCGTCGTCGAACAATTTTTGAAAATAATAATATTGTTTTTTGTTCAAAAAATACACTTTTACATCAATTACAACACTGGTCTCATACATTAAGAGTCAATCCAGTCTCTCAAAAGGAAACCGTAGTCTTAGAATGCAAAGCTGCCGCTCCACCCAGAGCGGGAGAAGTCATTGGATGACTTCCCACCTTAAATAATCATCGACCACATCGTACCTTTACATCAGGCGATATAGTGGTAGTGGTAGTATGGCGGTAGTGGTAGTGTTTTTTTTTATTAATTTTATTAAAAGTTTGACTAAATTAGTGTAGATATGTTGATTTATTCACTTGAGTATTATATTAATGGTTTATTACTATATCTAGTCTTGTTGTTACCTTATCTATTTTTTTTATTGCACCTATCACTACTTTTTCTCTGCATCACCCAAAGGCCAAAGTTTTGACTGGTAGAAAATGCCTAAGGCATTAAGTACTATGTACTTTTACTTTTTTAGGCACTATGTACTTTTATGTGCATGACGTATTTAATAAATAATAATAAACAATCCTTCTTGCAGTCTCGTAGAAAAAAGACAAAGTTTTATCTCCAAAATGCTCGTTAAAAGAGTTATCCTTCTATAATAAGATTTTAAATTGATACATTCCTCAGCAGCCCGCGGGCCCAGTAACCCAACAGTTTGGCGGCACCGTTAATGGTGGCCCACATTATGAGCGGAGCATGATTTGATAACCGTGAGTCGACACTTGTCCGGCCGCCTCATCCATCAGCCGTGTCTACTATAATTCCTGCTAATACATTACACACCTTTAGGTATACAATATTTTTTACTTTGTTGGCCTATGTTATTCAATTTTAGTCGAGCTAGCTGGTTAGTACCTAGAGTTGCAGAGGTGTGCTATGGTGTGTGGCTGTGTGTTTGGTTACTGTGTGAACCATAACGTAGATTAGTTTAATCAACTCATTCATCATCATCATCAGAATCGGGAATATTAAATGGAATGGAGTGAGGCCTTTGCAAATTATGGGACAATACAGGCTGGATATAATTAAAATAATATAATACTTATTTTTTAACTTCGTTAATTAGTCCTAGTGATGATTAGTGATTGTAGCTCCTCGATCAACTTTATTTAAAAAATAGTTGCCCCACACTATATATATATATTTTTTTTGTTATGGTGGGAAAAATCATGCATTGACATCCCCCGCCCTTGGGCGGAGCGGGAAATAGTGTCAGACTCTTACTGACTAAAAGACCCACCCCGTTCCTTCTAGCCTTCATACCGGGGCTCGAGCTCCCTTTCGGATAACCCTGGCCCCAGTTGGCTTCGACCCGGCTGGGTCCCTGCTGTTGCTGACAACTCCTTGAGGCGCGCGGAAACAGTGCGCGCCGTCGGCGACTTGTGCCCCACACTATGAATTGTATCGTGTGTATTCACAAACATGTAAACTCATATACACAAGTTTTTCATTCCGGTATCTGTAGACCGTACAAATATTTAAAAAAAAAACATGACACGCAGCGCAGCAGCTAATCACTCATCCACTGTGCCAACCGTGCCGTCAAATTATTGTTTTATTGCTATTTCTCACTGTTGATTATAACTAACATCATTATAATTGACCAGATATTTCATGATTCTCATTTTGAAACGCAAAATTTTCCAATAATCTTTTAAGTTTTAAGTAACAGAATAATTTACAATATTTTACTATAGAATACGACGATCATAACTCGTGGCAGAGCTCCACATACTCACCATATCTTTAAATCTCGGAATGGAGAGGTAAATACTTTACTCAAGACATACGGACTGCCCCACTTTCAAACTAAGATTCCCCATAGGTATCGTAAATATCCGAAACTCTGTCTTCGATATTTTTATGTGGTTTTCAACAATCTACGTACACATTTACCTTAAAACATCTAGGTATTCTTTTGTTTTCTTTTTCCTGCAGAAACTCAAAAGCTATTAGTTTACCAACACTGATTATTCCCGTTAAACCTGTAAGTTTTTGCATAACTTAGTATGAGGTTAAGTTCTGCATAATTTCTTTCGTAGAATTGTGTAGTTTTCATATAAACAACTTTTTATTGAGAATGTTCTGAGAAAAGCGTTCGTGACTGGATTTAATACGGGTTGTTTTTTTAATAGCCTATTTTGTGTCGCACTGCTATGCATGATAAATGGTATTTATTTTGCAAATAGGTTTAAAAAACCCTTTTACACGTCATTTTTTTTTCGTTAGTTTAAATTAGATGAGGCCGGTTTTTCCTAGCTGACTACTTTAAGAAGAAACACCGAAACAAACTCAGCTTGCTTCACTTGTAGGGCAACAGCCTCCCCTTTCTCATGGGTAAGCCAGAGATCGCCCCAGGGTTAGGCCTGTACTCTGATCAAGTTTGCCTCCCGAACATGACCAGATCGTCACACCACCGTTACCGCGGTCGACCTCGCTGGCATCGACCTCCCCTCAGGCGTCCATTGAGTGACAATCCTCGCCCATCTGTCCGGATTCAGAATATGTTTAACTAACTGAGTGGTGATTTAGTAAAATATCTGTACGTAGATGTAATGCTGTTGATATGATCTGAACTGTCGGCAATAAGGCTGTATCATTTGCCTGTAGATGTCGCTTTGGGCCATAATCATTGTATTTATTATCAGAAATCCTACCATAATGAATGGGCAGCCAGTGCCAAGTATGTGTCAGTGATGGTAATAGAACCTTATCACTATGAGTTTAGTGTAGTGCCTACAGAATACTAACAAAAAACATACCACAGTGTTGTCTTTTTAACCCAAAGGTGGTCTGGTAGAGACTGCGTTGTTGAATCAAATCCGCATGTACATGAAGTTTAAAAAACATTTTTTATAAAAAACAACCGACATCGAAAAGCAACTAAAAATGCAAAATGACTTTTTGGAAAGGCCAAGAAGTTTCTTGGTTTTCACTTTTTAGTTGTGGTACTCTATTGCTAAAATATATTAGTGAACAAGTTTTTAATAATGTTACCTTTTTGTAATGGGAAATCATGAAATGATTTCTTCCGCACGTCGTTTTTAAGCCATGCTTGTTGTTGGGCATGTCTTTTAATAGACCTCACCTATGTTCCTTTAGTAATGAGATTACTATAAAGTTATAACTTAACCCAATACCACAAAAATCATTATGATTAGATCATTTTTATTTTTATTATACTAGCTTTTGCCCGCGGCTTCGCCCGCGTAGCATTAGGTACTTAAGGAATCGGGATAAAAGGTAGCCTATGTTCTTTTCCATGTCAAAGGCTATATGCATGCCAAATTTCATCCAAATCCGTTTAGCCCTTTTTGCGTGATTAAGTATACACTTTCACATTTATAATATTAGTTAGGATTATCAGAAAATTATGCGAGAATTATTAACTCCAATAACATGGCATTTAAACATAATTGGTGAAAGAAATGAGAGTTTACCTACCAAAGTGAACTTTACACATCTGCAGACATGCAATTGCAGCATTCTTAGAAGATTTGCTATCATTTACTGAAGTGTTGCATGGTGTATCTCGTAAGTTTTTTATCAGATCTTTACCAGCTTTAAATGGGACCCAGCAGACAAATTCTTCGAAACAAAAATTTTCGCAGATTTCGCTAAAACTAATTGACTTGAGACTTGAGGATTTCCTCTTTTTGGTGAATAAACAATACGAAACCGTTCATTTTAACACCTCATTTAAAAATAACTACCTCCCGTGGTTTCATCCACGACTTTGGATACTGCTCTACTCTCGCTTATAGCTTTCCTCGATAAATGGACTATTCAAACTAAATTACTATTTTTTAATTTTAAATTTGTACTTGAACTAAGGATTAACGCGCTCAAACGAAAATCTATTTACTTTTATATACGTAAGTACAGATTAGTAGGTACCAAGGTTAACCTTTTTACAAAGAATCTGTTGTAGATTTTATGTATGTATATAAAAATAATAGGCAGGCTTTCATAGCCTATCCTATCCCATCACCAATTACTATAAGACACTATTAGCTTAAGGCTCCATTTCAAATACCCGAACACTGCGACCACCTAAATCATGATAAAGCGTTTCAGTCGACCCCATCGTAATACACTGGCGTGAGAGTTATGTGTATACAGTCGGAGACACTGCCTATTAGTTCGTAATGTATTTATCATAGCGAGTGAGTCATCCGTTGCTATTGGCCGGCAGTGTACCATATAGATGCGGCTGTTAATCGGCTTACGAGGTCACTGGGCCGATAACCGCACTGACTTGTACGAATAGCTATTAATCGCTAATGCTTTCATGATAAAATAATCTTCTAGTTATCTTGTATTGCCTTAATTTATGTGTCAAAAACTTAACTACCAAACTGCCCCAGCTTCGGATGTTACAAAGATTTAAAAAGTCAACTTTTCACTACTATAACATACCTGTGTTATACACTTAAACCTTCCTCATGAATTACTCTGTCTGTTGGTGGGAATCGCATGAATATCCGTTTAGTAGTTTTTGAGTATATCGCAGAGACAGAAAACGTGGTAGGGGACTGTTTTATCATATCGACCCTTTGTAGGAAGCGCGAATGATTATTATAAATACTTTTTAATTATAGAAGAGAAAATCTTTTATAATTAAAAAGTATTTATAATAATCATTTCGTTAATCTTTCTCCGACTAGCTTAGGGTTAAAAGCCGACCCGAACGTCTAACCGAATGTTGCTGAGTATACGTGTTTTACATGGAGCATCTGTCTATCAGACTCACTACCCAGTTACTGGGTAAACCTGATGGTCAGACTTCCTGGTGTCAGGCTACCTGTAACAACTGTCTCAAAGGTCTGCGAATGAGAACCGGGAGCAACGGATTTACGTGCTTTCCGAGACCCGGGGTGTCAAAAATATCCTAGATAAACTTAGAAAAGTATATATGAATTATAAAAAGTATTTATAATATCATTAAAAATATTAATATCTTATTCTAATTATCTAATAATACTTGCTATTAATATATATACTTATCATAACTTATTAATTTCGGAAGAGAAAAGTAATCCCTGTAAAAACGCCACTTGTCGCTTACGATGCGATGTTCCGCATTGGGCTTGCGTTGTGGATTAAGGCCCATTCCTTCTCCGAGAGAGAAGGCCTGAGTCCCAGCAGTGGGAATATTAAAAAGGCTGATTACGCTTATGCTTATGCTTTTTTAAATAAGACACAGTTATAATGTTGGAAACTAATGAATTTAGTTCATATATTTCTGTTTTAATTTATTTAGTTAATATACCGATAAATTAAAATAAAATAAAAATTTATTACAATCAAACGGAGTCTGCAATTTTCTGGTGACAGATAGAGAAATCATCACGTGGGGTATTGATGTATCTGTAAAAAAAAAATAACTGCGTAAAAAATAACTGGAAAAAAATACAAATTCGGTATAAAAGTGTACAAAGTAATTTAATTACTACAGCAATGAAATTGCTTCATAATTGCTACACACCTCAAATAAAACAAAAAATTAATTCTACAGTCGGGATCCATATTGGATAGAATGTTTTTTAGGCCATATTATTAATGGGTCCCGACTGTTGCAGTCAATGTTGCCTATTAGAATTTATTATTTATTTTGTGTACCTTTTTTTCAGTTATCACGTTGGTTTTTGTAACGTCTCCTGTCTAAGAACTGAACTTGGAATATCAAGACGAATTAAATGATATAAATCCGTTCAATAGTATGGAAGATATAAGGTAATAAAAACTGCATGCACACAGAATCACACAAGATTCGCACAAAAAAACATAACCCTTCTTAGCAGTCGGGTAAAGAGCCTCGCCAACTGTTCACACTAGTCAGTTCCTCTTTCACTGACCATAAAATGTTAAGCTAATCATTTCACGACAACATAATCAATTTTTGTTGGATATCTCGTAACGACATGAAAAATTGTACCGGAAAGGTCGAATTAAATGGCTCCATTAATTCACTGCAACCTTTCCGCTTTAGGAGGAAAATAGTCGAGAAAATATCAGTTCTATATTATATCGCCGCTCTAGAGTTCAGTACAGGCTTCTCTTCAGTTGAATTTGAAGATGACAAGTAGTTATATGAGCTGCAGGTTTGTTCAAAAGAGTTACCGGGACTCTGAAACATAAAGGGCCACTGAAGGGACATAGGTGGGTTTTAATCAGTAGAAGTTTAATAATCTGTATAGGATGAAATCTCAGAAACTATGGCAGGTAGGCTCCTTTTGGGGTGTAGACATCTGCTAAGTACGGATTTTATGAAACACTACCCTTAAGGGGGTAAAACGGATTGCCCTCTAAACGGGGGTTGCCCTGCCCTCTAAAAGCAAAACTATTATCTATACACCTATATACATACATATAAATAAAATTGGAGTGTCTGTTTGTAATATTCAAATAACTGCTTGTTACTACATGCATATGAATACCTATATATACGGTACATACACCAATATAATATTTTTTACAATTTTTATTTGTCTGTCTGTGTGTCCATACTAATCTCTGAAATGGCAGGACCGATTTTGACGGGACTTTTTTGGCAGGTAGCTGATGTAATAAGGAATAACATAGGCTACTTTTATTTTAGAAAAAATAAGTCCACGCGAATGAAGTCGCGGACACAGCTAGTATTATAATAAGTCTGACGCTTTCGCTCCTGCCCGAGTGAGAGAAGTTATTTGCGCCCAACATAACGTTTTGCAAAAAACTTACATTGTGCGTACAGCTATTGAGTGGAATAACCTACCGGACTCTGTGTTTCCTGATAGTTACAACCTAAGGATCTTTAAGGCAAGCGTGAATAGATTACCCCTATTTCCTAGACTCCATCGTAGACCACATTGTTGCTTTCCATCAGGTGAGATAGTGGTTGGGCACGCCACAATCATGGCGGTAAGTCCCCTCTTTGAGGCGTGGCTGGAAAGGCCTCACGGCGTCCTTACCTTCCGCATGACGCAGGTCCTCACCGGACATGGTTCGTTCGGGAGTTTCCTGCACCGGATTCATGCTGAAGTGACGCCCGGGTGTCGCCACTGTGCGGAACGCCCGGAGGACACGGTGGAGCACACGGTCGAGGTGTGCCCTGCTTGGGCGGAGCATCGCCGTGCCCTCGTGGGGGCGATCGGCGGCGGAGACCTCTCGCGCCGGGCCTTGGTTGAGGCCATGGTCCGGAGCGAGGAGGAGTGGCAGGCGGTCGCCGACTTCTGCGAAGCAGTAATGCTCGCAAAGGAGGAGGCCGAACGCATCAGGCAACGGCGTTATCACCGCCGCCGTCGCCGGGATTCTGATCCCGATTTCCGGCCAACGTAGACGCGGGCTTGCGGACAGTGAGCAATGGGTAGCTCACTGTCCGGCCGTCCGGTAACTGTCTGGACTAAGCCCAAGTCGTCGACGGCGCGCCCTGTTCCCGCGCGCCTCAAGGAGTTGTCAGCAACAGCAGGGGCCCAGCCGGGTCGAAGCCTACTGGGGCCAGGGTTATCCGAAAGGGCGCTCGAGCCCCGGTATGAAGGCTAGAAGGAACGGGGTGGGTCTTTTAGTCAGTAAGAGTCTGACACTATCTCCCGCTCCGCCCAAGGGCGGGGGATGTCAATGCATGATTTTTCCCAACATAAAAAAAAAGGTGAGTTAGTGGTAATGCGTGAGCGGATAAAAAATAATATTTAAAAAAATATCCCAACTCAAAAAATAGTAATGGTAGCATATCAATTACGGTAAATGGACGGTACGGTTTTGGCGTAGCGGTTCAATGATTGTATCGCGGGTTCGATTCCCGCAGGAAATTATTTACATGGCCAACAGACAGTTGCATCAGGCTCAGGGTGTCCTGTGTATGTGAGTTTAAATGTTAATGAACTCATCCTCAACTCAGGAGTAATTCATAGTGTGGGGTAAAGTTTCTTTTAAATAAAATAAATAAAGTTGATTGAGGAGCCACGATTAACTAACGAAGATAAAAATATAAGTATTTTTACTCGTATTATTATTATATCTAGCCTTCATTATCCCACTACTGAGCAAAGGTCACCTCGATAAAGGTCCTTTCAATGTTCTTCAATCCTTTCAATCAATCTGGGCCACTTGTAGCCAATTCCTTAGGAAGACATCTAAGTCGTCTTGCATCTCCTTCGTGGTCTGCCGAGACCCCGTCTCGCGATAAAATATAATTAAAGAAATAATTAAGACAGAAAATTGGTATAAATAACTAATTTATACTCATACTGATCTTGAAAAGGGAAAATATTTGCATTTCTGTTTGTAATGAATAAACTTAAAAATTACTTGACTAATTTAAAAAAAAATCTTTTACCACTACTTTATCACAGAGTGACATGAAGCTTATATATTTTTTTCTATCGTGCAGGCGAACCCGCTGGCAGAAGCTAGTAGAGTAAAGACAAAAAATATTCTAGACATTATCAGCTTAAAAAAATATATCAAATCACGCACCAACCCTGTACCTAACGTTTATAGCGCATGCCACCAAGATTCATAGTATATACGAGTATTTATACATCTTTCTTGGTTTTCATGATACTAATTTGCGTTAGTGTATTGATAGCCCAGTGGTTAAAGCCTCTGATGCAAGAGGTTACGGGTTTGAAACTTATCTAGGACATTACTGACTTTACGTGCCTGGGAAAGCACGTAAATTCGTTGGCCCAAGTTGTCAAACACGGGTATTTAGCCGCATCCGGTCCGGTAAAAGGCTAGTTGGGGAAAAGAATGAAATGAAATCATCCAATGACATCTCCTGCCCTTTCCGTGTCAGACTTTTACTGACTAAAACCCACTCCTGTTCCTTCTTTGCCTTTGCAGTAAAGTATAAGGAGCTGAAGATTAATTATACTGTGGTACAGAGTTACAGGTAACTCCGGTAAAATTGTAAAATACACTTGTGTTGAAGATTTCTTGTTATTTCACATAGTGTTTATTTTTTTGTAATGTTCAGACGTTTTAATTTATAGGTCCTTTATATAATTTATTAATTATTTACATTAGACAATTGAATAAAACCAGCAATTAGATGTCGAATAACAATTAGTTTAGGATAAAAAATTACCTATTAAAAAATAGGTATTTCGATTAAGTAGCAAAGTAGGAAAATGTATACATATGTATGTGATGGTATGTGCGTGTGCGTAGAGTGTGAATGAGTGTGGTATGTATTTATAATGGATGCTCTTACATTTTTTATGTCTAACTCAGTCTGACTAAGCCATATTCTGTTTCTTCATACGAAAGAGCTTTTAGCCAATCTATTAGGGTTACTTTAAATTCGCGTAGAAGCATCGGGAAAATATATAGTAAAGCGTTTCATTTCTTGTATGTTGTTTGTTTAGTATACTGGCGTCTAACATTTTTCTTTCAAAGTTGTAACCTATAAAATTAATGAAAAATAAAATCCCTGAAAGTTATTAAATTCATTACATTAGTTAGTCTAATATAGATAACGTATATTGCTATAATTTATCGTATTGGAATATATTTTGAAAGAAAAAATTGATGTTTTTTTTTCATATAATTGACAAGAGCCCCGTTTCAGTGAGTGATTTTTTGTGAATCTTGTCTTGTTCTTCATAAATACTAGGCTTTTTTATTGCTGATAGGCTGGCGCTTGATTACTATCTCACCTAATGAAAAGGACAATGTGGTCGACACTTGACTTAAAAATCCCCAAGTTGTAACTATCACGAAACTTAGACTCCGGCAAAGAATATCACTCCTTAGCTGGGCGGAAAATAATTCTAGGGTTTGGGCTGGATATTGAAGAGTCAGGGCTTTGCCTTTCATATAAACCTGTAGACTCGTTCTTGACACTATCTCTCCGAATGGTAAACGCTAATGTGAACAATGTTGGAGCACGCTTGCCTAAAGGTAACCTGTTCACTCTTGATTTAAAGACTACTATGTTATTAGTTATTTTTTATTTTATAAAAACAAAGGTTTTCCTTAGGTTTACAAAATGGCACACAATTAGACCCCTGGGGTCTGTCTCAGCGTACCACAACCTGACAATTAGTCAACGCGCCATTAACTGTCAAGGTCCAATTGACTCGATGTAGTAATCCTTCTTCTACTTACACTTTATGTTTTGAGTTGTTAAACATATTTTATTAAATCCCTAAATGAACTGATTAGATCACGAAAACTCCGTTTTAGAATAAATCGCTAATAGAAAGATACATTAAAGCTTACTGTCACAAATTTTATCCCAAAAATTGCACAGTTTCTAAAGAATAGGTCACGTGAGCCAAGCAGCAGGTACAAGCTAGCAAATTGAAAAATCACGTAGCACGTTGCTCATAGCATACAGTAACAGCAACTACTACTTTAGCAGCATACGGTGCCAAAATTTATCATATTATTATATGTAAAAAGCTTTAAAATTATCGGTGAAACACTTAAAAATTATCAAAATTTTCAATGTTGTTGAATAAATTGACAAATCCGTAGCACTTCGTAGCACCTACGAAAATTTTAGTTTTCTTTTTAGGGAATGCAAAATGAAATCCATAACTAGGTTTAATTTGATTAAGTAGTTTAATCCTATCGTATATTTCGTACAAAAAATATATCTCCTACGGAAAGTGAACAAACCTGCTATACAACTACGATGTATCATGGGAAAAGTCACCGTTACTTTTGTCTTGGCTCATTTAAAGGTAATAGCATAAACAGAAAGCACACATGGATGCGGTTATCGAGCGACACATCGCGCCCACTCTATGATTGATTGGATATAGGGTTGGAGGCACCCCCTCGTCGTGCCCCCCCCCCCCTCCTCCTCGGGCCCCTCGGGCCCCTCGGCGTAGGATCGAGGCTCCGGCGCCCGCTGAGACGACGTTGCTTGACATGATGTTCATTTGTTCTGATTTGTTAGACACCCGGGCACACCGCGCGCCGCAACAGCCAGCATTACGTGATTAGAAAATATTATTATGATGTACCTCCCGGGATACGCAGCCGATAGTGCGTGGGTGTATTGTTGTGCTTTTGGGCTTTTATAGAGATAAGTACCGTTTTGAAAATAAAACAAAGAGAATGAAAGAATTATGAATTTTTATTTGCTAAATTAAATAATTTTTAACTCTCATAAACCAACATCAATGTATTTTTAAAATATCTTCATCCGCAATGAAGTTATAAAGCTTCAAAGTTACAATAAGAAAAAAAAGTCCGATCTGATCTATGTCGTCAAAGTTCATCATACCCGTATGGCTGCTATAGAAATATATATTTGCGAGAGAGACAGAATATGAATATTTGTTTAAAATTGTTACAGTTAGTATTTTTATGTATTAATTGATAAAGTGGTTACTTAATAATATTTTTTTATGGATACTTCCAATTAATTTAATACATTTTTGGTACCTTCAAGGTACATTTGAAGCATGATCGAATCAAAGAAGACTGACACGCAACCACTTCCCGTATATTGAAAGTCGTTGCGTGCTAGTTCAGGTTTATTTAAAGATATTATGGGACGCTACTATCTAATTATTGTAATACTTTTAGGTACTTAGGATAAGTAAACTGTATTTATTTATTTATTTAACACTTTATGCACATGGGTACAGAGGCGGACTTAATGCCTTAGGCATTCTCTTCCAGTCAACCTTTGGGTGATGCGGAGAAAAAGTAGTGGTAGGTGCAATAAAAGAGTGAGAAAAAGGCAAACACAAGAATTGATATACTAATAGACCATAGAATAGATATACTAATAAACCATAGAATAAATATATATACAACTATACAATATATACTCAAATTAATACATTACATAAATGCACTAAAATAGTCAAATAATTGGTCCAAATCGACAATAGAAAAACATTAACGCTGTGATGAAACTACTGCCAACTTTTTACGAATCAACTCGCGAACTTTGATTTTGAATGTAAATCTGCTTGTTGCCATACTGTATCTGACTGACCAGTACCTAACGGCTCCGACTAACAAGTTACAGGTCATGGATTCAATCCTAGTCAGGCCCTGTAATTTATTTCATCACCACTGCTCTCAAAATGGTAAAGGAAAATATCGTAATGGAACCGGCATGTCTTAGAACCAAACATTCGAAGATATGTGACATCCACTAACCCACACAGGGCCTGCGTGGTAGATTACGCTCATTTCCTCTCGTAGAGAGGAGGCTGGAGTCCCAGCAAGGGGAACATTAAAAACCTGATTATACTATAGGCTTACGCTATCGGCCTCATACATAATGAAACGCACAGGGTAGCGTATCAATTTCTTACGTTTAAATTTACAAAATAACCTATTTTTAGTTTTACTGCGTACCCGAAATATCTTTTGCAAATATTTATAGGTCAAATGCAGTATCAACGAGCTATTTGATGAACGAATGGTCGTAAAAGGGCATTGTATTGGTTATTAAGCGATCGTGGAGTGTTAATTGGGGCATCCCCGACTAACGTGCAACATCAATTATGGCACACAACGAGGGTATTACACCTTTATGCTAGGCGACAATATTTGTATTACATTATACGTAACATCGTTAGTGTTTTGTGTATTAATTACGTCGATTAGGGAGGTTAATTAAGTTTTAAATGCGGCTAATGCCTATTCAGTTTATAACGTAATTGTTTAGTCGGTTTTTGGCCTGAAAATTGATTATTTCAGTTTTGTAGTAAAATGTTTGTATCGTATATTGATTTAACACGTTAAATGTGGCGTCCATTTTTGTGTTATTTCCATTCTTGTATTCTGGACCTTGTTTCAAAATTATCGTTATGACGGTAAAGGACTTATTAAACCCCATAACATTTAAGAAACTAATTTTTTTTTTTATTAATCTTTCAGATACCGTCAGTTTGAGACACAATAGTAAGACAATAGATGCGCGTTCGCTTGGGGTTTAATGAATTAAGTGCGGTACAAGGTCAAAATGACCTCATATAAAAGTAGATACTTCACTGCATTCTGTTTTAATAGGGAATCATAGGTATTCTTCTTTCTTTTCTAAACTAAATACAATCGAATATACGGCTTCCGCACGGCTGAGAAGATTATGTTTCTTTTAGCCTCACCGCACGGAAGACCCGTACAAGGCATATTAGACCTCGTACCGCGCTGAACGAACGTGTTAAAGATTCTAGAGAGAGTTTACTATAAAATACGGAAATTTTAATACATAAGAAAGAAAATAAAGATAAGAAACTGTAAGGGAACTTACCAATTTCCTTTCAGGGTACTGACACAGCAAATATGTGTAGTTCGTTGTCATGCTCAAGTGTGCTTCAATTATTTTGCAACAACACTATTTCATATTGTCTGTATCAACCTACATCATCTTTCCATCTAGTCGTCCTATTGTCACGCGCGCCTGAAGCTCACTTGATTTACGATGACTGTTTGTTCCCCGTGCTAGGGGAGGTTTTCGCAATAACACTGCAGCCCACCTCTCATACATGCGTCGTGAATACCGCTTAGGCTTGATAACTAATTAATCACTAGCTTAGCGAGCGTGATTTCCTGCGGGAATGAAAAATGCTGTCACGATAAAAGTGAGAAGGGTCTAGCACCGCCACTAGCTGTCGCCGGCCGCTGCACGGTCCTAACTATAAGTTTAAAAGCACAGGCGATTGTTATCTGGAATGAGAGGAAGACGATGCTTTGTAGTTTTTAGAGCTATCCTAAAACTAACCAGAAAACTACTTTTGATAAATGAACCTTTTGTAGAGCTTTGAAAAACTGACAATAAAGACGTTCATTTGGATCTCTGGCAATATAATAGGTATTACTGACAGAAAATAATGCATTTCTTATCGATTCTTTCTTTTTTACGCATTTTCGATCGGTATATTTAAAATTGGGCTACGATAAAAAAAAAAATTATTACTACGACATTTTCCATAAAGGTCTAACACATGACTCCTTCAGGACAATTTTAAATTTTTTTCATTGCCGTTATGAGAAGATTTGGAGTGTAGTGGAAAGGATTGATATCGTTCAGACTAACTCTAATATGATAAAAATGGTTACTAGTGAGTGACATCGTCTAGTTTAATCAGATTTAGGGCTGATACTGTTGGGTCCATTGCACGTATCTCACTATCTGGATCGTCGATTACCGCTCCGTCTTCCGATTCATATCGTCATACTGGATCTTTGTGCCGGCGTATCTGTGCCGCGGAACACTTTAAACTACTTGTGATTCTACGTTATAAGCTCTAGAGGCCTAGAAAATATGCATGGGAAAGATGTCATGTGGTAAATTTCAATTTTTGACTTTACGACAGTCGTTAGCCCAAATAGACTGTCATTTAGTTTCCATAAAACTTGAACTGAGAGTGAACCTGAACTGAGAACTGCCTAAAGATTTTTTTTAATGAAGTAAAGATCTTAAAACTGACTTTTTAAGTCAAGCAATAATGGATAAGAAATTCGTCGACTTTGTGTTCCAGGAGACTTATCGACGTTGGGCGTGCAGTACAATGGTGCCACTGTGGGTGGAAGAAGGGGCAGAAGAAGGCAGTGAAGAGGGGGGCAGGTCGCGGCGCGCGCCTGCCGAGCACGCGGCGCGCTGGCACGCGCGGCACCTGGAGCGCGTGGGGCACCTGGACCGGCGGCGCGGCGGCGCGGGCGGCGTCGTGGGCCGCTGGGTGCGCGCCGCCGCCGCGGGCCCCGGCCGGCCCATCGTCCGCCTCAAGCCTTGCCTTTCCGTCTGCCAGCTCGTCGAGCAACACTGCCCCTACTTCCTGCCGGCGGATCGCGCTCCTGCATACCCCACACAGTACGCCGGCGAGCCAACGTTCCTATGTCTCGGTGAGTTTTTATTATCTGGCCATCTTTTTTGCTCCGCTCTTTACACCACGGCCGTGGTCGCGATGAATTTTTTCTTATTGATCGACTTATGATCTCCCTCTATCAGCGGCAGTTTGGGCATATCCATTACATCCAAGCCTCGAACTCAGGAATTTAATTTAATTGGTCTACTTCCCTTTTTAATAATAAATATCTATATTTCCTTCTAATTACGCCTAGGTCCTCTTCATTTTTAAGACCTCCAAAGTATGAACTAGTTTACAGCTGCTATCGAATTTCAGGTCGGTTGTGATGGTTATGGACTATAGGTCCATACCTAGTGTACCTACTTAAATGATTTATAATAGACATACTTAAAAAATCATGGTAATGAACTATTATGTTACCCTCATAAACTAACCATTCCAGATACCTACGATGCGCAAGTAAGTACTGTAGATGTAGATGCAGTCTATAGTCGCTGTTGTTTAGGAACGGTTTTATT
This sequence comes from Mythimna albipuncta, assembly GCA_929112965.1. NCBI lineage: Eukaryota > Metazoa > Arthropoda > Insecta > Lepidoptera > Noctuidae > Mythimna > Mythimna albipuncta. The sequence continues at coordinate 11,627,799 of OV815962.1, forward strand.
TGACTTGGAAATCCTTACACAATATTGCTGACATTGTCTTACTCTTTAGTTTACCTTATTTATGATTTTATAATAAGATATCAATATTTGTCAATTTTTACATAAACAACACAGTCGTACCAAATAAAATTATCAGAAATAGAGAATTGCACGAGATGAATATGTAATAAAATTTCCGTATAAGCTTTTGGATATTTGTGGGAAATTCACGAGCGTTCTGCACACTCGAATACGTTGAATGATCAACGGGCTTTAAGATTAGGCGCAATTAGCCTTCCACTATGGCTTGGCCACAGTTCAAAACGATAGAGCACAAAGCAAACGCTACCTCTGGCGAGTCGCATGCTACTTTATTTTTCTTTGTGCTCGTAGAAGTCTTTGTCTCTGACCAATTGTTGCTTTGCACTTTTCTGTTTAACTTTCCTTCCACTTTAAATTCTGGTATCAGTTCGGGAATCTAAGTTCATTTATTAGTCGTCTTGTGAACTATGTTCAGCGATTGGTATAAGAAACGATGAGAATTAATGATGTAACAGTAAGATACGGTTCATCTGATACAGCTTGACGACTGATTTCAGACCCGCGCATCCCGGAGACGGGTGCGCAGGCGAACAAGTCCAACTACGGTCGGGACGAGTGCTGCTACTGGTATTGCGAGGGGCGCCTGTGCTACCGCTGCGAGCTGCGGCTGAGCGAGGCAGCGCGGCCCGACGCGGAGCGCTGCCCGGCCGTGGAGGAGCGCGGCGCCGGCTGCTCCGTGCCGTACGCGGCGGCCGGCGCCGCTCGCCCGCGCTCGCACGCACTCCTGGCACTGCTGCTACTAGGGTTGGCCGCACTCGCACGGACCCACTGGACCGCCCCCACTCGTTTAGTGAAAGTGCGCGATTCGAGGTTATAGTTTTACGTTCACGTGCGTCGCATCCGCGCGTCCCGCGATCGCCGCCAGCGATCGGAACCTCTGTTAGTGCAGAACTTATAATAATAAATAGCGTGCGGTTACGAGAGGGACGGGGGACGCGAGCCGCGGCGACCACCGCGCCGCCCGCACAACACACTCTAAGTTAATATTTGTGTCCGCTCGTTGGTTACACCCGAAACATGGAAACACCAAATGTTCACTCATGAATTAATTTATGCATTTATCTCGTAAGCGCTGTTTGCCGATGTTCCGGCCAATATGTTAATATTTTTGGCACAATTTGTAAACAAAGATACATGTTTTGCGTTAAGCGAAGATGCTGCGTATATTTTACATAGTGTTTTACAGTTACATTGTTCATAAGGCACACAGTTTGAGTTATGTATGCTGATATAGTTTGTGTACCTTCATGGATAAAAGCAATATTTTACATGAAATTGTTAAGAAGCATAACTCCATAAAGGTCGCTCATGAAGTTTCAATCAATGTACATACATAGGTACATATGTACGAAGCGTACTTTGTCTTAGGTATCGTGTGATGATACTTTTATACTACATTATTATGTAGACCAGACACCTGATGCAATAAAATACTTATATAATACATACGCGCCATAATCGCAGGCTTTGACAGGTTGAGATTCTCAGCATCCTCATTCGCCGTGGGAGAAAGAGTAGGCCTCACGTCTGGGATCTCTGACCGTACCTTAGTTTGTACCTCCGACGCACAAAGTTAAAGCGACAAGTTTCGGGAACACGATCCGGACGAGAGAACTCTACTCTTTTGAACATGTGACAATAGGTAGGTATACTCGTACTGGAGGATGGTTTCTTAGAGAGTTATTTTTGTAATGTTGCACTAGTGCAGCGACCGCGAGGCGTCGCGGCGGTAGCAGCGGGTAGCACAGCACAGCACAGCGCAGCGCAGCCAGCGCACACCGCTGGTGCCTCCGCCGCCGAGCTGCCGCGCGCTACCGCTGCGACGCGCCGCCCGCACGCACGTCAACGCCTAATTAATAGTGATTACATGATTATGTATAAATGAAATAATATAGGATTAATAAAGTAGTTGTTGTTTTGTAAGAAGTCAAATATTATGAATAATGCATATAATGAAAATTATATGTAATATATTCCGTCTTATGATCTAATAACGTTTTGGTAATACAGAATGGTTGAAAATGATTTTTATATGAATTGATTTTTAATATATATTATTGTATATGTATATCGTGTCGACTATTGATAATGGTAAAAGACCTTCATCGTATTGTTGTTTCAACATTTATAGGTAACAACATTTGTTAGTTTGTTTTATTTTTGAAGAATATTAGAAGAGTATCGTTAAACATTATGTGATGAAAAACATAATTTAATGGTTATTAAGACTTTATTGAATGAACATTTGTTGAGAATATTGCCCTCGGAAGGCATGTAGTTGTTGTATTCAAATAAATGATAATAATATTAAGTAAGTTATTTTTTACGTTTTTATCGTGTGTACATATGTCAAAACGGTTTGTTGTATCCACTCCCATACTTAATCGTCGTCACCGAAGGTGCTAAAGGTCTATTAATGCTTCTTAAGACTTGGTTTGTGTCAACTTCAATATGAGCTGATCTGTTTGTCTGTCTGTGTGATGTACGCGGCACCTCGCGGTATACCGCAGTCTCGCTGTCCTGAAGCCACCACACTCATATCAGTCGACGTTTACAAAACTTCGTCTACAACCTATCAACTATGTTCATAGTATTTTCAGGTGAAAATATCCGTTCAGTAAAGAGATCAGCATATAGACTAGGATATAGGTCGTGTGAGCTAGTCGTGACAATAGATCAGTGAGTCGTTATTGTTTCAGTCGAGTATGTTGTTCGCTCGTGCTCCTCAGTGCCTTCACTCCGCAGCGCGCCGCCGCTCCCCGCCGGTGCGGCCTCCGCCCCGCACGGACACCGCACTTACTGAACGCGCGCACACCTACCCGTTTGTTTCGCTGAACGCATCGGTTCGCATCACTCGTTGTATTGCCTTCATCACGTTAACGCTGTGACAGGGAAGGGTAGTGTAGTCTCCATCGCATCGTCATTACATTTGGTAACCGCAGTTGAGAGTAAAATGTTGAAAATCATAGTGTTAGTCTCTTCAAGAGAGTTTATAGTAGGTATTAGAATTCGAGAGATGTTAACAATAAAAAGTTTGAGATCGATTGTTTGCAATTAATTGAATACAGATATTGTAACACTTAAATTGAAGTTCATGTCGAAAATTAATATGGTTTTGAAAATTCACAAATATTAATAATTTTTTATTTCATATTTAATCTAAGAATCTAACTAGAATATCTTAATAGGGGAAGTTCTGGTAAAACATTTCAGTGAGTCGGGTCTTTATGCACATAAAATTTATTAAAATAAACAGCAACATTTTGCGAGTTGATCGTTGCCCTACTGCGTAGGCGCTCTTTCACGGTATCTACGTGTATCTATCTATATATAAATTAAATTATCAAAATGTCTAAAATTTAGTAATAGAAAATGAATTACTAGAACATAATTAATTGGATCAATTTCGAGCACTCGTTAAAACTTACACATTGACCGTGCATTTCTTCTTGTGAGTGTTGCCGCTCTACACTATCGATGTCTTCACTTGTTCACTTTATTAGAGTAGATAGTGAAAGACCAAAAGAGAGGAGTTCGGTTCGGATGTTAAGTACTGTTACTTTGATTTGTCATCTGTTCAATAACGACAATCACCCCACAGCCCCACTAGGTATGTCGACAATTTGCTACAAATATAATACAACTCACATGTTTTGTCACAAGATTACTATACCCAATAAACAACACACGAGCGGAACGAATAATATCAATATACACCGTTAAATTTTAATCGTTTTAATCCCGTGGAGGATCGATCCGGTAGGTACATGAAACACTATCGATTTCTAAAGATAAAATTTTAAAATAATGTATCTCTTTTTCAAAACTCGTATTAATTTACGCATGTAAGAAATTAATTTCTTTAAGAAAAAGTCAGCTGAGCGAGTTCATTGACCTGTAGGTACTTTGTACGCAACGCCGACTATTAACTACAGGTCATTGAACTCGCTCAGCTGACGTTTGATACTAATTTCGTACATGCGTGAATTAATACGCGTTTTGAAAAAGAGGTACTTTATTTTTTAATTTTATCTTTACAAATCGATAGTGTTTCATGTACCGGATCGACCATCCACGGGATTAAAACGATTAAAATTTAGCGGTGTATAACAGTCACCGTCTGTTCTTGAAATCGGTTTGATCGAGACATCGAATCAGCAATAATTCAAAGAAGATATCCTAGCCCGTGACGTGAGACGAGCGGTGACGATCGCTGCACACGCGGCGCGCGGCGCACACGCACCCTGACACACACACGCACTCTTGCACGCGAACACACACAACGTGCCATTCTCTCTAGGTTTAGTGTAACGGGTGTATTCTTAACATTTCGTTTGACGTTTGGTGATAGTGTATACATTATGTTTTGAAATAATATACGTATGTTTTGATGTACATAAATAAAGTGTAAATGTTTAACGCACAAATAATATGACGACAAGCTGATGTAAAGCAGTGTACGAAAACGTATGTATTTAGCTGTAAAATGTTACTGGAAAGTAAAGATTAGGAAATAATGAACGTAGGAACTTCCATGCTCCGTCTGCTGCCGAGATCTCGTCCGTTTGTCCGCCATATCGTGGTTCTCTCGCCGACGTTCCGTTGCACCCCACTCTGTACTCGTTGCCAGTTCAGCGCTCGCTGCCGCTCAGGCAGCGGACCATACCTCAAGTCCATTTCCATGTAAATTACTCGATAATCAGGAATTAACTAGTCGTACTGTTGTATATGTTAAGTCCCTCACCTCAGGTTGCGCGGCAACTCAGTTGACTGTCACACACACGCACAAAACAAACAGAAGTATAGGCTTTCGGGGTCGTCCATCGATGATTAAGCATTTTAAATGTGTATTATTATTCCCAAAAGTACATATAGTGTAATATGTAAGCAGAACACCAAATCGTAGCCTTTCAGCAGTTATTAAATTCACAAAATAGTAAGTAATAAACAAATCCGTGTACGGTACGTTCTACGTTATTTCAATCGCTGTGATATGTACTTGAAAACATATAACAATGTTATTCAGTCAGTACTAATAAGTACATATGTATTCATGGTCGTTCGATGAAATGTTTCCGTAATGGTGATGTTAAAATATTTTATACAACTTATGATTATTTTCGATGACTGCCAGTAGCTGTCACTATGCTTAGGGGTATTAAAAGTAAGATACGGCTCGGCTGTGGTATTAGAGTAAATGAGTAAATATAGACATTTTATTAAAGGACGTAATTTTACTTCATAGCTTTGATCGTGGCTTTGATGCAGTGGAGTTTTGAACTTTGTATTAACTAAACTGAACTGAAAAATATATTGGAGTGGGAATGAAGCAAGTAACTCGAGAGTAAAGGCTAGAAACATTGATATTTATTGTAATACCACATCCGAATCTTAAGAAACAACGAATATGATTCACGTTCGAAGATTTTGTAATACATGATATCGATTTCATTTACTTTGTATTAGTGCAGTAAAAAAATGTCGAGGAATGTGGATTTTTGAGTTTCTATATTGTATATTAAGAACCGGACAGAAACAAACAGAAAAATTATAGATTAATGGAGGTTTTGGTTTGTGTTGACACTCTGATATTGTGCGGATCCTCTAAAGAAGTATTGTGATTGAGATCGGGTAACGTTGCTGTTTGCCGACCGCAGTGACACGATACGATATGGCCTTCAATTGTCTAGGCAGGAGTTAAGTAAATTAAGACACATTTGAAAATGTATCAAGTCTTATGAAGTTATAGTGTATCAATACATAATACATATAAATAGATTTAACAATTTGTACGTTATTTTAAACTGAAGTTTCATAAGTAAGCGATTCATGTTTCAACCCCGAAAGTTTCTCTTTAGAGTACCATTGTCTACATTAAAATCGTTGGGTAAAGTTACTTTTATAATTTCATTAAATCGAGTTTGTTTACTATACAAATACGTAGATAAATCAAAGTCATGGGATTAATTAGTAAAATAATATATGAAATATATTATGCAGGCAGTTTATGAGGTACACGAGTAGGCAGATAACGTGACAAATGTGCATGCATGGACTTCCTTAATAAATTTACTGCAGGCATAAAGTCAATTAAGTAAGTAATTTTATGGATTGTAACATCCGTAATATGGGTCTGAACAGATAACTACTAAAACTATTAAAATCGTGCAGGCACTTTGTGTAATATAATGTATGAGGAACCATTTCTAGGTTTAGTATTGTTCCCGATCATTTAAAATAGTATATTTACTAAAGTTGTACTTTCTGAAAGTCCAATGTCAATTTTAATAAGCGGGTTTTCAATTATCATTGTTGAAATATAGAAATGATTTATAGTAAATTTTCTTTTTTAATTAACATATTTGTATTTAGTTTCCGAATAAATGTTCTAGCAAATAGCATCACATCTGTTGCTCACGGGAGGTAGTTAATATTGTACAGCACAGTGCTCTACTTTTAGGCCGAAAATGCATTAAGCAGATACCCGGCTGCGGGGACCCAAACGGTTATACGTCGCGGGGAGTCGAGCCCCGCGCCGCTTTTTTGCTACGTAATAAATATTAAATTTTCCATCAACATGACTACATGCACACCGTTAAAGTTGAACTAGCGACACTGCGCAGTTAATAATCCGGTTTGCGCCACGGGGACCATCGCATATAACTCACGCACTTTATCACGCGATGGGTGCCCGTCGCGGGCAACCACTTAACGCAGTTTCGGCCTTATGTATACTTGTCCAAGTAAGTTCGCCGCAATACTTTGACAAGGAATACTTTAAGTTAACTCACGAACTTAGAAAGAGCTTTAACTTAACTCATTCTCCAGGATTTTAAATAGGAACAATATTCAAATAACAATGTTCTCCTGAATACAATTAAAAATATATCCAGGAATTATTGAAGATTTTTTTTAAGTAGTTGTTCCGAAAGGCTATTGCAAAATGTATCGAAACATTTAATAATAAGTTCTGTCAATAATAACTGTCGACTCGTGTACTTACTCCAGATTGTTATTAGAGACGTGTCACGTCTGTATTTAATACATGTGAGGAACATGGCGGGTCTTGTGCTGTCGAGAGGTCCGGGAGGGATGCTGCGATCTATCTACTTATTTGTCCCATTGAGAGGTCTGTTCATATTAGTATAAATATAATGAATGTCATTAGTGTTATTTCCATTAAAGGTAAATGTTTTGTGTTAATTTGATAGCGTTACGTTGGCTCTAGGTGAGACTTGTAGCCGTTCAGCTGACTGTACCGTTTAGTTACACTTTGAGTACGTTTTGTACTGTTTACACTGAACGTGTGGTTGCGTGTTCGTATTTAGTTCTAAAGTATTCTGTACAGAATCGCATTGGTCTCATTTATTCCTGATAAGTTCTAGATCATATAAATATATGTATGATTATGAGGACTTTAAAAGCACTTGGTATACCGAAGTTGAATGTTTATGTTTAATATCGTTTTGATAACTATGTAGTTAGGATTGCACTGTTGATGAAAAGTACATTAAAATAATTGTCGATCTGTCATCAGGACTGCTTAAACATAATTTTAATCTCTATAAATAATATCATTAAATTGCCTAATTCATAGTGAGAAAGGTAGTGTAGACTAAAATCTTAACTCATAATGATAACAAGGGTAAGCACGTGGAGGGCTCGCTGGCGCGGGCGCGTCGCGGCGCCTCCCTCACACGCGGGCTCAGATATATTGATATGATCTAGGATGTGTTTGTAGGTGTTTCTCGAGTAGTGATCGTGTAATAAGTCTTATGTTACGCCTTCTAAATGATTATAAACTGTTAGTGTGCGACGGGGGCTCGACTGCTACGCGCGCTACGTCGTAGCCCGTAGCGAGCTCGTAGCGAGCTCGTAGCGCGCGTAGCACCGCGCAGTCGTGCGGCCGCGCCACCGTCGCACGTAGACATCGTTCGACACTCGAAGTAAGATTAATCACGTTCGAATAATCGTAGACAGATTTTGAAATTTAATATTATTTGCATTTTCCTAAGAGTTAGAACGATTGAGACAGTAGGTCGCACGACCGTGTTATGATGAATTGTGAAGATGTTTATTAAAAAAATGCGTTTATGAAAATGGAATAAAAACGAAAAATATTGTCATATTTAAAACTGTAATTAATAACTTAAGAAGAATTATTGGGAAAACAGAAAAACGTTAAATAAACCGATTAAAAATACAAACGCGAGTATTATTTTCCCAGGGATGTAAGAATTTAAAATGAAAAGCATGAATGTGTTCTCTTTAAATATTTTAATATAAAAATCGTCGCTTACGTCAATATCACACACGAGCTTACATCATCTATTTATCTTAAGTATAAAAACTATGACTTCGCATTAAATTATCGTTCTCGCAGTATAAAAAAGGCGCACTCGTCATCACAGCAGCGCATTCGCTATACACAATATACCGAACGCGTCCAGGCACACAGCACACCATCACAGTCAGTGCCGCGGTCCGCGCGGCGGGGCCCTGGGGCCCTGGGGGCCTTGGGGCCGGGGGGCTGGGGGCCCTGGGGGGCGGGAGGGCGCTAGGCGCGCGGGTGCGTCACCAGCGCCACGAGCGAGGCCAGCGCCGCCAGCGCCAGCGGCGTCAACAGGCCGCGCGCGCTCGCTGCGCTGTGCCCGCTGTTTCCGCCAGAATCCGACCCATCTGCACACACAACACAACATGTTTTATACGAACTATAACTTTTTATGGAAACGTCCACTTTACCCAGCCACTTGACCACAAATCCAAGTATGAATCCATAGTCTAATAAAATCATCGTCTTGAACTCAACTAAAAGAGTTAACAGATTCATGACTGTTGAGGCCTGGCTGGGACCTGAGGACGTGCCCACATTAGATCATGTTATCGTGCTTCAGTGCACTGTGAGGTTTAACAATTTGACATAAAGTGACAACTTAATAAATTAGTGCCTTGGACATAATTATAACAAAACGATAACACAAATGTAAAATGTGCGAATTTTAAATACTGTGAATTCCATTTCTATTGAATTTTGATAAAAGTAATATGTCATGAGTACACGTCATTACATTTTGAACTTTATGTCAATGATATAAAGTCGACACTCGTTTATAGAATCAAGTTTAAAAGAAATGCAGTCTATCGTTACAAAAACAAAAGTAGAAATGGAGTTGACAGTACAAAATCATAATGAAATTAAAATAAACCTACAGATGCGGATGAGTGAAGACGCGGCGGAGGGGTGAAAGCCTCCTATTAAACGTCGGCTCGGGGCCGCGAGAGAACCTCATGTTACAGTCTAGCGCCTGAAGACTGAACGTTCACCACTGAAACATCAACTCGTCTTTAGCAACATCACTTTAGTTCCCCGACACCGCTACCGTATGTGCAACTACCTCTAACTACTACACATCATATTTACATGGTATTTTTCGTTAAGGCCTTCGCACGGAGCTTGCTCCGTGGGCCTTCGTCTTTCTACTTGATACTGTTCATGAAATCTCTACATTTTCTTGTAGAATTTTGAATATATTTACAGTTTTAACTTTTGCAGCCATCATCGTTTATTTATTGCCTTAGGCATTTAACATTGTTTTTCCTATGTTTTGTTTTTGTTAAATAAACGATTATTATTATTATATTATGTATTGTTATATCTCAGAACCCTGAGGTCCTGGTACTTTGAATAGCGTACGAGGAACCGAAATCAACTCGCAGAGGCCCTTTGACACTTTTAATGGAATGTGATACCAACCGACGATTATCCCCATACGCGCTATGCTAGTGCAGCCCCCAATTGGTGAAAAACTATTATTATTATATTCGTTTATAGTTGAATGCTAACAGAAATAGGAACGTAATACGGACATCAATGTATTTGATGGTTTAACCGTGTTACATGATTATAATGAAAGACTTATTCCACCATTTATAAAAGAGAAAAGACAGAAATATCTTCCAAATCTGTGTAAACGATTTCATGAATAGTATTTAAGCAAGTTAGACGAAAAACATGTTTTTATATTCGACTGTACACATGCATTAAAACTACTTCTACACAAAGAATTATAAACGTTCTCTTGAAAAGTTTTCCAAGAACCGTTTTACCGTAGAACCACTAACTTCAACATTCCGTTGTCTACCGTTTTTTACTTTATGAAATAAATCTACTTCGATGTTAAGATTAATGTTACTCGTTTACGTGTTGTGCGTCAGAGCCATGCCTCACGATTGTTAGTCACAAAACTAATCTATTAAAAATATGTGGACACGGACATTTATGTCAACAATAATAATTACAATCAGTATTCATTCTTCATGCAGCTGTTATTTTTTTTATCTGTATGACGTGTTCAGAAATACCAGGTAACCACAAATTTTTATAATATCAGTGTTTCGCTTTTTTTTTCAATACTTTAAGAGTTTTGTAATTGCTACTGTGTAGAATCAATCGCAATTTTTTTTTATTCACTTTAAAACAGAAATTTTTATATTAAGTGATATTCAAATTAAAAATATGTGATACACAGTGCACATAAACCAATTCAAACGTGCTTTAATCTGTTGGAAGTTGTTCAAAAACTTTATCTTACACTGAAACTGATCTTCGCCGATTTGACGAAAATAAACGCTGCAATCATTATAGGTTCAAAACGACTACGTTTATTCTATGCTTGGAAATCCCTGGAAACCGATTATTTAAATTTTAAACCAATCAGCTACGTAATTCACCTATCACCTTAATTGTGAGTAATCTAAATCCGTGTTCTAATATACTTATTGTAATGTTAGTTCCTAAACCACAGTAAAAGGTTACCTATATCCCGAAAACCTGATAAGTCTAGATAAGTTATTGAATGAACCGAATCCATGATATTCTATGTAGACAAATGCTTCAGGCTGCCAAGAACTAGAAAATAATTCTAAATAATATTTTTTTTAATGACAGTGCTTGACTGCGATCCCACCTGATGGTAAGCAGTGATGCAATCGTTGATGCAACTTGGCTATACTACCTGGCTGACTAAAGGATTTATCTACGTAGAGCGTAGATGAATTAAAAATAAAGTAAATAAGAGTAAGCGAAGCGTTATAATAATATACAAAGCTGTACAAGCCGGCGTGATGCCTCCACCACACGCAAGCGGTAACTACCATGCTAAACATTCAAGTGAAATGAAGGAAACGTACAATCAGCGCGCGACAAGCTCGCCGGTACTAAAATCACCGCTTATTTTCTATAATCTCACTGGTATTCTTATATTGTATGTAACTAATTGAGTCTTTGTTCTTTATGTAATTTCTCTATGTACAATATTCAGGAACACTCCACCGAGGCTATTTCCTGAACCAGAAGAAGGATCTGGGAGCGGATGATTTTACACCTAGAAACAAAACACACACAAACATGGACACGTGAACACGCCCCAGACACCGGCGTTTAGTTGATATTACAACACGGTGACTGATTGTTGTTGGTGACGTTACAACTAAGTGATTAAAAACATTTAAAGTTTTGGTGCAAACACTCAACAAATAATTGTGAAAAGTTAAATCAATATAAGTTTAGGATCTCTTATTTGCCGGATCGACGAATGTTCAAATTGACAAATATGATAAAAAAAAAATCCTTTCAAAATAGCTCAAAGTAAAAATGCATGACTACGGGTTATTTTATTGTATAACATGTGAAACTGTGTTCCTGTTCCTTCCCTTTACTTTGGTCGATTCGGCAAATATTGTCCATTAAAAAAAGTGTAAAAAAAACTAAATTCGGTTTACTTTTGGTGCTAGTGCTAATAAATTAACTGTGCTTGCATTGCAAAGTGAAACTAAATTATATTTTTCACCGGAAACATTGAACAATTCAACTGCGTTGTAAAAACTGCGGCAAACTAAGTGCATAGAGTGGTTCTTAAGTATTTTTTTTTTAGTTTGCCACAGTTTTTGTCAACGGCAGGTAGGTTCGGATGCGCCCAGAAGCCGCGAAGTCGTCGAGGTCGGACCGGCCACCGTCAGCCACTGCACTCATTCCACAAGCCACCATACAGGCCATAGCTCTCAGTTTTATTAGTAGGAATCAAAGCTGACTGGATTATCCAACCAGTAACAGGATTAGTTGCTTTCCATACAAATTAGCAATTATTAAAGCTGAAAATTTGTTAGTTTCTACTTAGTAAATCGATTAGCAAATGAAAAATCAAATTAATGTTATTGAGTTAATACATGAAAACCGTTACCGAAATAAACTTAGAAGGTTACCAGAAATTATATTAATTAGATTGTAATAAAATCAATAAAGAAGGAGGTATTGATTAACAATTCAGTTGGTTCTATAACAACATACAATAATTACTGGACAACAGATTACGAGAAGGCTTCACAAAACAACTAATAGACAGACATCGACATATAGACACAAAGGCAAACATGGAACAGTGGAGTTGACGAGTGGTTCGTCTGTACCGTCATTTGTTATTGTGTTGGTCAGCACTCTTTGTCTCAGTTAGAGACGTTTCATTTTAATTAAGGTCATTGTGTTGTTCCCCATTAAGGGGATATTCCAAATTGAAAGAAATCATTTTATAGTACCTTAGTTTAAAACAGCATTGTTTAAACAAGGACATTTTTCAATCAAGTTACATTTACACTGCTGCGTGTATTATCAAGTTGTAATTTTAAACTGTTACAAAAATGAAGTAATGTGTATTTTGAACAACACAATTTAACAAATATCATTACTGAAACCTGAAAATTCATCGAAATAATTAAACCTTAGCGAAGACTAATGGTGTCATTGGCCTTGCGTTGAAGTCTTTTGTTGCCTCAAATTTTTGTAATGTAAATGATTGAAAATGATATTTGGTTACCATTGAAATCAAAACCAAAGCTCTAAGATCGTTCTGAAAGATCTTAGTCATTTGCACGAAGTGTGCTTTCGTCTGCGACAAGCTTTCAAAGCTATATCATCATCGTCGTTAGCGTATAGTCACGTCATTGTTGGGTCATGTAGTGACGTCATGGTCGCGCGGTCTGGGTGTCCGCCTACCTGCGTCGAATTGAATGTCGCCGACGTCGTCGTCAGCGTCGTAGCTGGTGTCGGAGAGGCGCGCGTTACCTCCCACGGTGCCGCGCGGCGCACTGCTGCAGCCGAGCCACCAGAACGCTGTCGACCGCGGGAACGCTGGGTTGTCTGAGTCCACCTGAACATTACAAACATGTTTATATTAATTGTTGAAAATTAGGAAAGCACATTACGAGTGCTTCAAATGACGAGCAGGGTAAAAACCATAGGGTGCACATGTACATAGTGGCACCACTTTTCATAATGTATTTATTTATTTTCTTCATCTTACATCTATCTTTAAAGGTTCTTTTTCTATCCCCAATCTATAATTTTATTATAAATAATGCATTCCTTGTTAGTTCACCCCCACTACAACAAAATAAATCCGTCTCATATTATACTGCAATCACTAAAATCTTTCAATTAAATGTGATATTACAGCTTAACGTTATTACTTCACATCGTGTTCAGAAAACGAAATTATAAGCAATAAGCAATTTCTTACGAAACCTCATCATAGCATCCACTTAATAGCTTTAGATACTTACACTAAACGTTCTATCATTAAACCGCCAGTACGATCCTCCCTTGAAGAAGTACGTATATCCATTAGTGTACTGTAGCGCAGCATCAATACTGTCAGGGATGCCTTCCCAGTTGGAGAGGGGTTTGGGATAAGTGGCCTTGACGGGCGGCCTCTGCGACGGGTCGAAACGCCAGAACTTCGAGCCTTTGTAGAAGTAGATCTTGCCGTTGCCTGACCAGACTAGAGCAGCGTCCAGGTTGTCTGGGATACCGGTGAAACCTGAACCAAGAAGTTAAATATGAGCAAAATTTATTTAAGTACTTTCCTATTAGAAAAGAACGCTGTTCTTTAGAAAGACAGTACTGTAAAAAGTACATAAAATATTTCAGCTTATATCGGCCGAGTCATTGAATCGTAGGTACGCTTAATTTCAAGCTTAAAAAGTTTTTTTTTTAATCGCACTAGAAATGACTCCTGTACCATGGGTGCGTCATATACACGAGACACCCAGTTAATTGTAAGCTATACAAATATTTGTTTCGTGCGGGTATTGAACTCGTGACTCGTAGCGCAACAGCCTATCGCTCAACCGATGCGCCAACTGTGCTGTCAAAAATTATCTCTAGATTAGATACAGACAAAAAAAAGCTTACCTTCACTGATGTCTTTAGGATAATCCCCATCGACCTTCTGTCCGTTGTACCTCCAGTACTTCGATCCCTTGAAGAAGTAGGTCTTGCCGTTCTTGTAAGTGAATGCGGCGTCGATGTTGCCAGGCAGGCCGGGCCAGGCGCGGGAGATCAGGCGCGGGTAGCCGGACGCCACGCCGTCCTCGGTGAGACGCCAGTAATGCTCGCCTGGAAACATAAAGAAGAAAGGTTTAGTCAATATTTTAGATAAGTTCTTTTCTATGAGGTTATTGCTATGAACGATGCAAGTTTCAGCCCCTTTTTTATTGACATGGGAAATTATTAAATATCTGCTCCTGTTCTTGTTGGAGCGTATCAGAATTTTTCTAGGAAAACTCTGATACTCTCTGATCTCCGCAATGTTTGCAATTTTTCATTTGCCCTTCGCTTTCTACAGCCACTCTCAAATAATCCCGCAGTTTCTATAGTCTCTAAATATCACATCGTTAGCAAAAAAAATCGTAGAATCCATAAAACTTCAAAAAACTTACACCATGCCTTAGGTTTAAATAGTTTATTCTCATAAAGACAAAAGAGCGACTTACATGAGAATACACGATAATCTAATAAAATTATTCTAGGGTCACCGTCAAGTTTGATTTCCATACCTTTGAATATGAAAGTGCCGCCGTCCGCAGAGTTGAAGATGGTGTCGAACTTGGGGTCGCCGCAGAGAGCCGGGTCTTCAGCCGAGGGTTGCGGCGTGGTGGCGCGGGGCACTGACGGGGCGGCGGGAATTGGGCCTCCGATGTCCGTCTGAGACTTGTGACCGTAAAGAGCCTGGGGAGGGCGCAAAATGTTAGGTTGGGTTAGGTTAGGTTAAAGGGATTCGTTCAATCATTGTTGTTCTAGCGTTTTTAGAAGTGAAGTTCTATAATGGAGTCCTTTTGTTAGCTGGACTACCGACTTGATGTGTAATTTAATTTCACTTTATTGACTGACCGACATTTTGACAATTCAAAAGTGCGTGAATGAAATGGTCTATTTGAAATAAATTATTCTGATTTCTGATTTCATGGAGTTCGATGTTACTTACGATATATAGGTATATGGCAGTGTAGTCTTTTAGAAAAACGACTTAGAATATTAGTCTTTTTTATGAAGGAATAAACTTCTTAAAAAATAGGTATTAAGTATTTACCTGAATTCCTTGGATGTCATCCTGGTCGAGCTGGAAGGCGGGGTCGTATCCTCTGTAGAAGGGAGCCATAAGCGCTGAGCGCACGTCACTGTGGGACAACCCTAGTGAGTGACCGAATTCGTGCGCCGCGACCTGTCAATGAGATATTTTGTTTAATGGAGCTTTTCAAAATGTTGCGTTTGAGCTGTCAGTATAATTATATTGAACATTTTTTTTAAATCAACTGTGAACTCAATCAACTAACTACTTAGATACTCGTACATTTCACACACTTGTGCAAAAATCTTTAAATTATAATAATAATAATTTACAACTATCACACGACAAGCTAAGCAGAGCTTGTGTAATGACAACTGATAAACATACTAATAATTTCTAAATATACACGTATTAGCGATAAATTAAGCCCAGACACAGAACAAATGATCATGCTCATCACACAAACATTTGTCCTGGGTAGGAATCGAACCCACAACCTCCGGCATAGCAGTCTGCGCCACTAACCACTAGACCAACAAGCCAGTTAGTATCAATATCGTCAAGTATCAAGCCCATCTGGCTATGTTTCCATAATTACCTGGAAAAGATTGGTTCCCCTCTTCGAGTTGATGGACCACATCTCGGCGTCATCAAAGTGAGCGTCGCCTCCGTACACCTGAACAAACGAGCCGATGAGGAAAATCAACATCATTACTGATGAATCAATAATTGTCATATTGTTATAAAACCTTAGCCCGCCGCACGTACAATTCTCAGTAGGTAATTACAGTGATTGATTCTGCAATAACTACTTTAATTTTATTGGCAGAAGATCGGTGTCTATGTGAGGTAAAGAGCTACCGCCACTATTCTACCGCATTTCCTATTTCCTTTTTAAAATATACACTTGCTATCTGTCACATCACACTAATATTATAAAGACGAAAGATTGCAAGTGTGTGTGTAGGTATGTGTGTGTTAGTTACTTATACGGTTTAACAGATTTTGATGAAACTTGGTATGTGGGTAGATTATGTGCTGGAATAGCACAAAAGAGTTGTTTGTATCCTAGGAGTATGTTCCCTTGCGATATTTTTTTACTATCTGGTAATCATGACAGCAACTAGTTATATATATTTTACAATCGGACCAACTAAATACTACGTTGAGCGAGAGAGTGACAGATTTTCATAGATATTCCAGAGCCGAACTATCCTGTAATTTGCCTTGTCTCTTTTTTTAACAATACATTTAATGGACATCCTTTCAAGCGAGACTAGGCTACCTAAATACGGCTTGTTCTAAAAACACAGATACTCCCACAGCAACAGTCCACATGATTACTTGTGTCAACTAAGTTTACCAAAAAAATGGATAAACGAAATCTAACGTTTACTTTTCAAATTGAGGCTCTGTCACGTGAGTCTAAGTCAGTCAGTAAACCGCGAAGGTATTAACATGTTCTAACTATACAAATATTTTACTTCTTTCACCGTAATTGATGCAAACAGACTAAAAAGAAAAGTCTGTAGTCCGTACAGTCAGAGTACAGCAGCTCGCGAACATAGTGAATGGAATAACAATAAAATGGTTAGAATACATTGTCGTAAAGAGAACAAATATAATAATTTGTTTCACACAATAAAACGTTTTATTATCCCATTATCGGTACAAAGCAACTTTCACTATTTAGGCGACCATCTGTAACATCCGTTATTTTTATTTGTAAGAACATAATGGCACATACGTTACTGTTGTTGTAAGTTCATGAGTTCGTTCATCTGATAACATGGACGATAATTGTTGGTTCCTAATCCAATATATTTAACGTAGCCAACAACGAGGAGCTCATGGCTACTTAACTCATTGAATGTCGTAATTAGAGACACAATAGAAAGACAATTGCTTATGTCGAACTGTGTAACTACATGTGTAAGACATTCAAAAGGTTAAATAGCAGACGTATGTTAAGCAAAGCTTGCCCAGGCGGTCCCTGGATGGGTGACCATTTTAACATAACGTGTCTCAAAAAATAGGGTAGTTAGAAGTCAAGAAAGACATCAGTCTTTCCAAGGGGTATCGAAAGTAGTTGCCTCATGTAAAATACTGGTAGTCAGCTGCATCCAGGTTAGATTGGAAGCCGATTTCAACGTAATTGTAAAGAAGTATAAATGTAAAGCTTTTAAAAAAAAAACAAAATAAGTTAAATAAATTAAAAACTGTAACGAATCTTCTACAGAGGTGATGAGACTGAATTTGACAACTTGACTTTCCATGACTTTGTTGTTTGTTAAATTATAAAAAAAAAAAACAATTGAACAAAGAGTTGAATTTAAATTGAAAAAAAAAAACAGCTAGTTCGTCGTCTAACATTTCGTCAGGTACTCTACGATTAGCATCGTCACTTACAACGAAACGAATAAAAAACTATGCTGAACCTATTATAATTCCAATTGTTCATTGCGACACGGCCTGAATAGTAAAATATCATTTGCCTAAATGCTATTTAATGTGGTCACAATAGCTTTGCCTGTTTGAAAAAGGAATAAACCGGGATGTCATTTTGTAAACCATATGTGACGGAGCTATCTAATATTTGTTATCAATATCTGGGAGCAAGACAATATTTTCATTAGTCGTAGAATACTTACGGGGAAGTAAGCGTGGGCGAGGGTGCCACCAGGACCATCGAAAGGATCACCGTCTCCATGCTCACCCTTTTCGAACCTATAAAGAAAAAATATATGTTAGTTTAAAAACTATATTATTTTGAGAATTCTTAGTGTGTCGATCACCGCTGATGCTGTCATTAGATCCCTACGGGAACATGTAATAGGATACGGGATACAAGATGGAAGGTTGGGCATGATCTGCGGAGAGACGCTGTACAAACACAGGAGATCGGAGCGTTCCTAAAACCTCCACTTGTGGAGATTTTTTTTACTACGCCCAACCTGAGTGCAAACTCTATTTAAAGTTTTCCAGGAAGGCCTTAGTAACTCGTGTTCAGGCGAAAGGTTCTCCGACGGCTCGGGAACTAATCACCATAAGTAATACTGCGTCAAACGACGAATCGATAATAACAAAAAATTCTATCCGATCAATGAAAATCGCGAACAAGCAGTAAATTGCATTACTACAAGTAGTTATGTCCAACGCTCAATGACAACCATTCACGCAGTTACGCAACAAAGATTACCCGCGGATTGTGACCAAAAACCTATTATGAGTGATTCAAATAACCCTACGTACAATGCGGCACGGCCGACGGCACGATTTCAATATCTGTGCACAGATCTAAATGATGCACGATGCCGATGCTCGCTACCGCGAACCACTCATTTTATTCTAATTTCGTTTCGCACGAACAGTATTCTAATTTTTGAATAAACTTTCGATTAAACACTTTACACTGCGAAATTGAACAGAAAGTCGCAAAACCAAAATGAAGGATTACTTAAGAACAGTGTTACTTTAGCAACGTTATTTGTAGTTTCAATGTCACCTGTTGAAATTTTTTACCCGTTTAGCCAAAGAAATTGTATTAATTGGTTAAACGGACATACGACACCAAAAGTCTATTGTTGTTATGTAGAAGTTATGCAACTGTCAATTCAATCTACGAGAGACTTTAAATTCATGGTGAAAATAAAAATTACATGTGCCTCTAAGCATTATTGGCAATTGACACGCCATCAAAAATCTTAAGCCGATTGTTATATGTATATCCCAGCAAATAATGAACTTGCCTAATTTCAATGTGGACTTGTCCGCTCCGTTTCTGCGTGAAGGTAAGGTCGGTGTAGTCGGACCACACTGAGAAGGCTTTGGCAAGTTCAGCGTCAACTTCAGCACGGTTCAGCTTCGATGGATACTTAGAGATCCTGTAAGTGAGGTTCTTGACACGCCATCTTGAACCTAGACAAACAATAATGCATAAATATTTACAAGTAATTACCAGAAAAATAATGTTTGTTGAGATTTATCATGGTCGTGATCAAATAAATATATCATTTAAACAAAGTAATGATTAATAATATTTAAAAGAAGGGGCACTCACCCTGCAGCGCGTATCGCTTGGCTCGGCTCTCCCCGAAGCCCACCTTGTCTCGCACGCCGCACCTTGGCAATGACATTACTTTTGTCGTTTCCTCGTCTAATTCACCTGTAATCGAACAAAAGCAAATTATATTTCAAGAACATGTGATTTGCGGTTTTAAATCGTCCTGACTAATATAATCTTTGTTGTTAGACCCATGACAGTTTAGGAGCGTGCGCTAGAACGGTTGAATTTCAATTATTATCTCATTTGCATCGTAAAACATTGCGGAGTGTCAAATGACAAACATAGACTTTTTGTAACGAATGATGACAAGGAAGTAATTACAGAATCACATCGACCAAAACCGCACACGGAAAACGATGAATAATGAGGAACCATGGTCACCCCGAGCGCTGATCAGCTGTGCGTTGGAATTCTACGGCGAGCCGATCGATTTACATTCATAGTTACGGGGAATAACAATGTTCTTGTAAAATTTATATACGACATAAGGAAAACTTCTTCACATTTAATATCTGTATTACAGGAAGAAGAATTAATGACCGCGTATCATTAATATAAACAGACATTTACGTAGATGATGCTCTTATGTTTCAGGTAAGTAATAATATATTAATTTCTGTATTACTAAATGGACGTCATCAATAAAGGCATCGTAACATGTTTGTGACAAGCTCGTCCGAACTCGTGCAGTGACCGATAATGAATTATGTATTTTTATGTGCCGTCTGTGCGTTATTTGCTTACATAACAACACTGCCTTGTGTCATAGTCAAGACCAATAAACTACTTCTCGTGTCAAGGCACGTACATGTACGAAGACGAGCCGAGCTCTGCCCACATCATTCTAGCGTGTTTAAACACTCGCCTGTAGAGATCGCGGACTTATAAATTGCTTCGTGGATGTGTGCGATTGTAATAACTGTGATGAGCACCAAGGCTGCCCGACCAACTGTACAGAACTAACGATCGGCTAATTTAAGGGTTACCGTTAAAATGTTAATATTTGCAAATCTCATATTCAAAGCAAGTATAGCGCAGATAGATGATCACAAAGGCTTTTGATCCGTTCTGGCTGATAAAGTAAAAATGTCCATTGAAGATTAGCTGGCTTCTGGCCAACTGACAACCCTGATGAAATGACAGGTTAGTAGATTTATAGTTTCAGTGGGTATTTTGCAAGGTCGAGAGGTCCGGATGTGGGCTAACATTACATTAATTATGTCAACCTTTGTAATCCAAGAAACGCTTGGTCACTTACACTCATCTGTATGACATGTCTCACTGTTACCGCACCTCATTACATAAACAGTTGTAATAAACGCTGCAGTTCTACTTTGTAGATTTTACAGATGGACTTGATTAATAGTCTTTTAATTCAATTAACATAATTGTTTCAAATCATTATTTAAAGATGGAAGAAACTATAATTTATGTGAAAGAATTATTGTAATTAATGGAGCAGTCATACATTATCTTTTTTACGATCTTGGTATGTGTTGATGGATGGTAATGATTTTTATTGTTTGTTATGATCAATCGAGTTAGATTTTCCCATCAGGTCTATAGAAAATCACTGATACAATGTTAATTTAATCAAAGTAACAGATGGTAATCACGGCTTGCGCAAGTGGTTTTAGATTGAAGTTTCAACAACGTAATGATTGCCGCTTTCTCAGGCCACAATTGATTGTCTCTTAATCAAAGTCTAATGGTCCGTGAATATTTGAGGACGGCGACACCTTCGCACAACATTTACTAAACTGAATCATTCGTTTTAGACATTGTTTGCACAGGACACTATTTTGAATATAAATAAGTTGTCATTTATTAAATATATTAGTCACTATGTCACCTATAATATACCCACCCACTTACACAGACCTAGACCGCGTGACTCAAATAGGTACTAACCTACAAAGTGATTTGAAAACTTAAATGCTTTTATTGATTTTTGGCTTACTGTCTGGGGGTTGAAAAATACCTCGTCATTCTTATCTATACTAATATTATAAAGAGACAAGATTTTTTTTTTGGATTTTGCTTTGTTATGAATAAACTCAAATACTGGTCCAATTTTCAAAAATCTTTTATGAGTAGAATGCTACTTTATCACTGAGTGATACAGGCTATATTTTTTCTATTTTTATACGAGTGAACTATTCTTCAACTAGTCTTACTTAGAGGTGTTTTTAAACGAAAATAAGGAAATTCGAAATTTAGATTCGGAATCGCGACTGCATATATTTTTATATAAAAGTTATTCACTATTGAAGACCATACTTTCCCTAAACATATACAAATCTAATTGTCCTTTCCTAATATATACCTAAACATAAATTATTAATGTAATCTATCTGTTGACGGTAAATTGTAGAATAATGGTAGGTTTTTGATTGATAAGCCGATTAAGTTGTAGATAAGCTTACCTGTAGCGTTCAGGCCCGCGAAGCTCTGGAACTCGGCAATGGCTCGTCGCCACGATCCTTCGTCCATGATGTGTCCGCTTGAAGGATTCCTCACAGAGGGACTCAGATACCCGTATTGCGCTAAGTACATCTGGAAGTACACATCTCCCTCAGTCTGCCGTACCCATGGTAGGAGTAGGCCTCTGTTCTCAAACGAAAGAAGTCTAGCTACTTGTTAGATTGTGCTCTATATACTGGTGCATAAGCTTCAATTTGTGTTGTCTAATGTGTATTTAGTTCTAAGTGCAGACCTAAACTTCAGTCGGATGAAAACAGAGATCCATTTGCATTGGTAATTATAGGTAATAGAGCTATGATTCAAAAAAGATTCCGTTTTAAATTACTATGGCATTGAAATGGATTATAGTACTGAATACAAATAAATTTAGGAATATAGGCAAGGAAAGGTATGTAGTGACGTTTCTAAGCTACTAATTTGCTGGCAGAGCTCTCGTTTATCACGTGCAAGTACTCGCTGATGACATATTATCTCACCTCACCGCAAGGTTACCCAGCCATTGTTTATTGTGAACGCGCTTGATAACGTGAACCACGTCGTTAGAGCAAATACATGGATAAGAAGATAATTTCTTATCCGACATGTAACTTAGTTGATTTCATTCATTTCGCAACGAGATAATCACGTTAAGCAGAATTAAGTGTATGTAATCCGATATACCTAACGACACTTTTTAGAAAGAACATCGTAATCAACAGTTTGTCTCTTAGTGCAACAATGGGTTTTCAGTTCTATACTTAAAAAAGTACATGAATAATTTATTTCTAAGAAATCGGTTAAAAATAATTTAACTCATATTTCATATCTACTTATCTAATATAATAGTTGCTATTAAAATATTCTGTAAATACTTTTTAATTATACTATTGGAGAAAATACCCTTTCCTGCAAAAAAAGCAAATTGTCGATTACTATTTTCTTCCTAAAAAGGCTCGATAATATTCGTTTGTAGGTACTCAGTAAGTTTTTGGGTTCAATGCTTTAAGCTCGGCATGTAAAGAAAGGTATCGTATATCGTTAGAGGGCTGCATTCGATTGTCGCTGATGGTAGTATGGTATACGGAGACATGGCGACCTTGGCAGTGGCGCTGCGCGTGCGCTGCATGGCAATGCGCTCGCATATCTCCACACGCGAGCGTTGCAGGCTCTTTGTTCCCCTCACGCCGGGGAATACTCTCAACAATGTCACTGTTAATCCCGCAGTCAATACCCCCAAAAGCCCGTGTTTACTATTGTCTGTCCAATGCGTCCCATGCCACGAGAATACTAAACATATTTTCAAAGATTTCTTCTATTTGTTAAGCAAATCAAACGTACGTTTTACAGATATCATCACGAATGAGTGATTGACCTCAGCTTAAAATATACCTAGGTACTTGCGTTTCATATTTTATGGCTCAGCATTTCTATTGTTCATATCAGCTACTTCCACAAGTTCAATGTTGTCAAAAAGCTCTTTTATATGCACATTATATAATGTATTTACTGTAGCATTAGCATTGATCCCAACGCATGCATGATTTGGAATGCAAATAAATCAATTTGAATGTCGATGACTAACCGCGAGAGAATCGGTCAGGTTTCGGGTGGGATGGGCCAGGCAGGCCATTGACACTGCAGCACAAAGTTGCAGGCCATTGTTTGTTACACAAACCAAAACGAACTTCACCTCGAACCAATGTAAATATTGTAACCTGCTATTTGGTCTACATATCGTATTGGTAACAATGTTTCCGAGCAAACTATTGTTCCATACATGTAAGAATTCTTTGGAAACACGCAGTGGTTTAAAAGCACACAGCGAGTATTGTCAAGCAACCGCAAAAAGTAGCGTCTCGCCGGTAAAGCATATTTATCTTAGGCTTATAAGTGAAAGGAATAAGAGCGACCTGTATTACAGCGGAAGGATTATTGGTGGAGGCGTTTAAGTAATGGATTCGTATGAGCATATCGGGGTCAGTGTGTCCCCATGAGTAACGGGTACCGTCGGAGCCTGCGCCGGCGCTGATCTCACGGCGCAGCCCGCGGCGAGGCGCTCCAAAGACCTACTTAACTCATGCAAATTTCTACAGCCGCGGGGGACTTCCAACGGCACGTATCACGCATCATTGCTGTGTAACAATGCTAATTGGAAAAAATAACTCCGACCCGATGTTTAACGTCTCAAGGAACTATAAACTTCGAAGAGCATAATGTAAACGGTGGTAATACCTGTCAAACGCACCTCAGGTCGGACTGTTTTTAAGCGCAAATTTCTTTTAAAAGAAATTTTAACGGTTTGAACCGTTACTGGTAATTTTCGAATGTTTTCAATTTCCAATATCTGATCGTCAATAACACTGGTATAGTTTGAAGTTTAGCTTTAAGATTAAATCAATATGGATACGCTCCAACATACTTAAGCAAACTGTAAATGACTAGCTGAACGTGTGCACACTTCACTTGTGGACATTAAGGATGTCGATATGTTATGCCAGTTATTTTCAATCGAAGTAACGGGTCGGCTGCGATCACATTAACGGCATTTTCAATAGAAACGATAAGTAGGTACGTACATACATAGGTACGTGTCGGACTGTGAATCAAATTGTCGAAAACCACGTGGTGTCTCTGAGTCATCACATCACTAATGTTTTAGCGTTTACTACGCTTTGAATGGTCCGATCCTTTTTATTAATGAAGTTTACAGAGCTCATTGGCACTGCATATGATTCTGTATTGCGTCTTCAATATGAAAAGTATACTTCATTTTCGCGTTATAGTCTCATCCTTTTTATTAATGAAGTTTACAGAGCTCATTGGCACTGGAAATGATTCTGTATTGCGTCGTATTTATTATAAAAAGTATACTTCATTTTCACGTTTTAGTCTCTAGCTTTTTCAGATATATTTTTTCAATGGTTTCGCTTACTCTTTTTAGTTTTAGTTTAGGCTAATGACGAGGCCCCGGGTACACTCAAACGATAATAATGTATGTCGTGGCTAGATCTTAGAAATTCATCACTTCAAGATTTGGCCAAGTAAAAGTGGCCAGATCGTTTTAAACGTTAAAGTTTGATGATATTTCAATTTTTAAGACCTTTTATTATCATTGAAAGCCTACATCAATGACATGGCCAAACGAGGATTGACATATCATCAAATGTTAACGTTTAGGTAAACAATCTGGCTATTTTTACTAGGCCATATCGTGTACTGATCAATTGTAAGTTCTGGCCACGACACACATAAATCATCCTCGTTTACTGCTTTTTTTTATATTATTGAAACCCGCATCCAACTTTGTTGTTTAGTTTATCAGAAGAATCTTTAAAATTCTCGATATTTCTTCACTATTGAATGCATGTATTATACACAGAAACCTTCCTCATGAATCACTCCGTCTGTTGGTGGAAATTGCATGAAAATGCGTTCAGTAATGTTTGAGTTTATCGCGTTCTTACAGACAGACAGACTCGGTAGTGGATATTGTTTTATAGTATGTGTGCTACTGGTATATACGTCTAGTCAAATTCATTAATAATAAATATAATATTCATTAATTTAAATGTTTCTTTATATCTTTATTTTAAGAAATATTTAAAAATATAATTAACCTTTTGAATGTCTTATGTTACACAGTTCGACATAAACGGCTAATACGGCATTCAAAGAGTTAATATGTGTGAATATGAAATAAATGAAATAATAATTTATTTAAGTACTTGTACAAAGAAAATACTTAAAACAAACTTTAGAATACTTAGTAGTACTATAAAAGTTCATTTACTGATATTAGACGAATAATATTGTATATAGGAGACTTAATAAAGCTTGCAATATGCATCCATGTTTAAATAATGTTTACTTACGTACTGACAGCAAATAGTATAACTCTAATTCTTTCACAAACAAACGCAGTCTTGTTAAAAGGACCACATGTGTCATTGACCTATTTATTTTCATTTCATGATTCACAATTCACTCTGTTTGTAAAAACATAGACTTACTTACTCATTACTACATAAAGCCTAAACTTACTCATACTATGTTAGTAATATCTACTTCCGGTTCCTGACCTACCTTTTGTTTATTTAGTATGTCATCGAAGACGGTATTGTCCGTAAATTTTGCGATTAAACTTAGTATTTATTCGTTGATAGGAGTAAAAGATGACCTTTAAATTTCATGGTCTTTAACGCCTTGGTATACCTAGTAGGGATACGAAAATAAGTCACGGTCCCAAAGGATTTATCAAATGTTGTACTTTGCTAAACAAACAAAGATTATAATACTTACTCATTGAATAAACAGATATAAACAGCACTAAACGCGTTGGCAGCGACACTCATTTTTTATATTATTTCCATTCCTACGGTACGGGGCGTTTAAGACCTTGTTTGAAAACTAGTACGGGGCTTCTTAGACCCCGTAGTGTTTAAAAAACTAAAAGCTTTTATTGGCCAAGTGCAGTCAAAGTAACCCCGTATTCAAGTAGAAATACCTCTCTATTCTGTTTTAATGAAGCATCTTAGTTATATATTCATCTCTTTTCTAAACTAAAGTCATCATACAGAGAATACTATGTTTTTCTTAATCGCTCCGTAAGGAAGACACATACGAGGCGTATTAGACCTCGTTACGCACTGTCATATGATGTGTTAATGTGCCAAGTGGACGTCTAGATGGATCATTCACTAACCTATATCGCCCACATAAACAAAAATTACTTATTCCTCTTACTAGATTCTAACACGACAGCAAAACTATACGTAGTAATTTTAATATCGCATGCAAGCACATAATAAAGACTGTCAATACAGCAAATATAATAATTACATTAACATGCGAAGTTACGTAACATAATGGAGTATGATAATCGTTATTAGTATTCAGAGGGGTACGACAAAACCGGCGCAACACGACCACTTGTGCAGGAGGATGACAAAGACCGATTCAGGACCGTAACTATACATGGGCGAAGTGGCCTTCACTCACGGCCTCGCCAGCAAAGGGCTCGCGTGTGCGAGGGAGCTAAAGACGAAGGTTTTGTTTTATGATTTTCTAGCTTTTGCCTGCAGCTTCGCCCGCGTACTTAAACATAGCCTATGTCACTCAGGAATAAATCAGCTTTCTATCAGTGAAAAAATTTTAGCAATCAAACCAGTATTTCCAGAGATTACCTCCTACAAACAAAAAAACAAATATTACCTCTTTATAATATTAGTGTAGATAGGTTTATATATAGTTTCTATTTCACCTGATGGTAAACGACTATGTCATCGAACACTGGGTTGCGACAGTCACTGTCTCGTTTTTGAATTTATAAAAGATACTGAACTAAGCTGATGCGCCTTTGCCCACGTCTAAATTTATCCACGCTACGCCCCTTGACTGATTATCTATAGCCAGACGATTACAATGTATGTAAGCTATGCGGGCATTTAATGACACCTATGTACGATTGCGTACTTAACCCATTGTTGGATAACCGCTGACATTGGTTCAGATTTACGTGGTACCATTATAAAATTGCCCCTGCGGTATTATGGAAAAATTGAGAGCCGTCCATACAGTGCCATAATGTATTACGTAAAATAAATCACCTTTAATCTGCGTAAAATTGCTTTTTATTATGTTAAAACTGGAATGTTCAATTAATGTATAAGTAGAGCTGATGATGATTGTGCTATTAGGAAACAATGTTGATTTGACTTATATGTTGCTTGAAGAACAACCATATCCTTACATTATTGTAAAACAAAGTTTCCCATGGCGTTCGACTGTTTGTTCGCGATGAACTCAGAAACTACTGAAAGGATTATTATGCGGTTTTCACTAAGAGATAGAGTAATACATGAGAAAGGTTAGAATGTATATACATGCATATTATAGTAGAGAATAGCTGTTCAACGATCTAAAACCCGTGCAAAGTTGAAGTGGGTCGCAAACAGAGTTCAAACCAAAACAAAAGCAGAAACTTATGTCCTACAACCAAAAAAGCGTATCTACGAATAAATGATGACTGTGTCACCGATTCCCACACAGGTGACACCCTATCAACTATGACCCTACCAAATAAAATAAAACCATCGCCTAATAAGACAGAAGCATGCAGCACATGTTCGACAAACAAAACAGGTTGCTCATTACAGGCTATCACAATGACCAGCTAATTGTAATCAGTAGTCCGAAGTGCTTAATAGGAGTTGTTGTAAATATGCCTCAGAGGTCACGCGAACATGTTCCAGGAAACGCATCTGCTCTCAGCGATCACTCAGATATGCCTTTCCTGAGAACATCGGACACGTGCAGGTATTCGTCAACACTTCCCTGCACGTGCAGAGCTAAGCATGTGCCGAATTTGACGGGATGCTGCCTAGCCCCATAGTGATAGCGGTCTTGTTTTGACAAAGATTGAAGACGACTAGTGCTAACAATACCGAGGTTCAAGATTGGTTTTTCGTGTTTTTAGTCATTAATAACTAATTCAACCGGTTAAAAACTTTGGTATGCTGAGAAAAGAAATCGATTGTTAGTTGTGTCAGACCTACTTGCGTTTTTTCCAGCCAATGTTTTGCAACGTGTTTTTTGTATATTTTATTTTATTTATCACAAGCAAATGCTAGATAAGATAGTGTGCATTAATCCTGAGAAGTCTAAGCAGGCAGTAAACATAGTGCATTTATCTTGCTGCAGTGCGAACGACCCGCGCCGCCTACGCTACTTATGTATATTGCAGCACCTCATCTAACTACATATCATCTGTTATTACAATTACGCGTTAAAACCTTAGCCACGATTTTATACTGGTATACTGGTACTGGAAAGAAGAAGCAACATGAAAATTCTAATTTTAAACTTTTAATTTTTAAACTTGATAGATGATAAGTTTCTTTTCTTTTTAAAAATGATTGTTGATTTTGAATGATGATCTTTTAATAACAAAAAAAAAAATAATTAAAACATTAAATTTAAAAAATAATAATATTATTGTATAGCAATTATTCGAAAAATTCAAAAAAAAAGAATATAAATATAAATTCGACAGTTTGTTTTAAATGTTAATTCACACTCTTTATAAACAACACAGCATCTTGTTTTCTCATTACACCATCACGTATGAATTTAATTAAATTAAAAGTATGTATATGTATCACGCAATTGCATTAATTTATACAAATTATATCAGCGTTCTCGTTTCATAAACCACGTGGCGATAGGGTGACATGTTTTCACCACTGCGCCACCAACCACTCGTGGACTATATTAATTTTATTATGCTGTTTCCAGAACATAATTAGTTTACTTGTTATAGTTATTTATTCCACTGACATCTGCGTATCAAAATGTGGCACATATAATAAACATATCAATATTTATGCACCTGTGAGTGGAGCATGAGCAATCACCCTTAATAAATAATCTATAAAACTCAATAGCAAAAGCAAAAAAATAAATGACAGATATTAATTATATAATTACGGTCCGAGCTAGTTAATTCCGTCACAATGTTGACAATAACACTGAGTACATCTTGTGCATCGGGGAAAATGTTTTTTCTAATAGTAATAAAATTACCATTCAATTCAAATACGACCCATGTATTTGTTTACATTATTACACGTAAATAAAAATATTATGTAAAATTTATTTTTATTTATATGAATACAATAAAATGTCGGTGAGCTTTGTTCATACTCGGGGCGTCTCCATATTTTTTCTGTTATAGGTTTATTTTCCTGCGAACGTGAGACGTTTCAGGAATGTCGATATAAATACGACGTAAACAAACATAAAAATATTTCCATACATTTCCCATTTAAAAATACACACGTTGAAGATAAATGACTCCCATACTAACATTCGTTGAATAATTAATTTGGACTGGCGTCTATTATATAAGTCAAAACAACATGTTTGTTTGTCCATCCTGTCATCATTTTATGTTAATAAATCACATTGAGATGCAACTTAATTGCTTTTTGCGTTATATTTTTATTTGTGATTTAAAGCTTTTGTGAGTAAATAATAGCAACATTGTATCTATGGTAAATGCCATTATTTTTGTAATATTTCACAATTAACTTAATTGGTTTTTCGTTTTTACAGTATTTAGGATTACTTATTACCTATTCAGGGCATACTACTAAAGGAAAACGTAAACCACTTATTATGTATTGAAGAATAGGTATTTAAATTTGGTACCTAACCTGTGGTTAGGCAAACGTAACCTGTGTACCCACTAAAATACTGACCATTGATAACGTGCGGTTTCGCGATAGACGCATCAAAGCTGCGTCCGCGCGCTGACCGCACTTATTCACGCGCACGCGCAGGACGGATAATTACATCGTAATTAGTTTCAATTACGTTGCGATTGACGAAAGATTAAAATAGAAAATATCGCGTGTGAGACCCCACTTTTCCATTATAGAATGTAGAAAATGTTTTTTGCAGTAAAGTTTGCCATCCCTTTGTGTGTGTCGTCACGTTTGTCACGTGGACCACGGCACATTGTCTTACTTTTCAAATATAATAGACTTTGATCTGATGATTGCTTGCCAATCATCTGCGACCCTACACGTGCATCTCGTCATAAATAAATAAATACCTAAATCACAGAGACGAATACACAGGATTTTTTTCTGACGATTAATGTGTGCTTATGCTTACTATTGCATTCCAATTATTTCTAAGAACGGATAGATTACAAGGCTCCAAGTTAAGTGCTCGTCCCTACCATACGATATTATAGGACATTACTGAGGAATGTTAGTCTCAATAAATAGATATATCTGTCACAAAAAAACAATATAAAAAGATAATGTTATTTTAAAACTCGACCAGTTAACGTTATTAATACCCTTTTCCCTAGTAAACGTTCACATCTAATGAAGTTATTTGTAATTTACAGGATAATAAGTGGCTGCAAACATTCACTTTTTATGAATAACTGACACGTGTATTTAGTATAGACTATAATTAGCCACCTGTTAGAAGTAAAATGAATAGACAATTAACAAGTAATTTACATTTTTAATTGATCAAGCATAAATAATAGTAACTATAACTGAAAGATCCAAAACCGTAAATGCCTGTTTCATGACTTTAAAAGGCGAAGTGCCTATCATTGTAACCTATGGGCATAGTATAGTAACACAGCGAGATCAAATAAATGGTAACAATCAGATGTTAGTGACGACTCCGTGAACAATAAGCAGTAGCGCTCAGAGGACGGCGGCCGTGGCGCGTGCGAAGGTCGGCGCGCGCTTCCTGCGTGCGTGACACGCATGCGCACCGACCAACACCACCAGCCAACCACCACCACTCATCACTAACTCCATTAGCCCACCACTCATCTCCACTCACCAATTGCATACATGCACATAACGGTACCGTTACCAAAAAAACAGTACGTTCGGATTACGGTAACACGGCGGTGACCCGGTCGCTTTTTGTCTTCGCTGGACGCAAACCATTGTCTGACCATTACACACAAGCCTCATTTATGTCATCGGCACGTTTTACCGTGTTAAAACAAACATCTCTAACTTTATCTTTTAAGATAATAATATCTCTCTTGTTCCGCCCAAAATCTTAAAATAGACTAGTTACTTCCTATCTTTTAAGAGATCTGGCGACATCTCATAGTTTGTCATCGTGTTTTTTGGTCATCATGTTCTGCGAAATCCTAAAAAAATATTTATTTCCCAGGATCGTGAATCGTGACCAGGGTTAAAAGACTTAAAGTCAGTGGCATTGTACTTTAAAAATATGTT
This sequence comes from Mythimna albipuncta, assembly GCA_929112965.1. Taxonomy (NCBI): domain Eukaryota; kingdom Metazoa; phylum Arthropoda; class Insecta; order Lepidoptera; family Noctuidae; genus Mythimna; species Mythimna albipuncta. The sequence continues at coordinate 11,659,592 of OV815962.1, forward strand.
GTTTTTGATCACGTTCATCTCTTGAGCCGGTCGATATTCGCAGACTTCGGTGTGATCTTGAGATACTGAGACACTCATTTCCCGAAACTCATAACGAAGAGGCGGTCGAAACCTTGTTGACAATTAGATATACACGCGGCATTTAAACGAGCACAACATACTCTAAGTAGACTACTGCGGAGATGATAGAATAAAACGGCATAATCTTTTTAATAAATATTGAAACATCAATGAAACTTAAATTAGGCGCGTCAAAGATCACCGGTTCATTGTTCTAAACATTTAAAGAAAATTTTCCGAGAGATATCCCCTCGTCGTGTGGGACACGCGTCGAATTTTTATATCGCATTAATCGAATCGAGTAGGAATGAAAAAACAAAGAACATCACAGGTTCTTGGCACTTTCTGCCTCGGCTATTGTTCTCCAGAGGAGCCTTAGACAGGAGAATGACCCTCTTTATATGGATACGTTTATCATAACAGTACCTGTTTCAAATGACAGGAAATGCCTGGCCCATGACAATGTACTGACCATAACATCTTGAGATTATCACGTGGGTAAGGTACAACGACCTATAAATTGTGGCCAAAAATTCCTGCATTCCATACTGCCTTACAAAAGTACCTTCTCGTGACTGACTTCGATGCTCGATGCACGACATTATTTAGTCCGGAGCCGTCTCCTAGTAACGATGTCTGAATTTCGATATTTCGTGTACCGCTTGTTACAGCCCGAACATTTGTTTAGTTTCATGTAATTTATCTGAAACTCTATTGTATGTACGGAATCAAATATGGGATAATTTGATGCGGAACTGTTATTACGAATGACATTTGTATTAGCCTGGCGTGACAACGAGTCAAAGCTGTATAATATTTTATGGTTTTTCCACGTCAGCGAGTGTCGCACAGTGTCAATTAAAAGTGGGCTTACCTATCCGATAATGATGCCTCGAACCGGTCTTCAGGGAAACGAATTAATCAAACCGCAGATTGCTCTTGACAAGATAGATAAGTATTAAGGCTAGAGGGGCTAAGCTAGGCTATGACTAACCGATACAAATAAATGAAGCTACATTGTTATTTATAGACTTATCTTATCGCATCCCATTTTTCAGTTGCGAAAACCTCAGGCAGGTTAAACGTTACGCCATCGAGTTGTGGCTCTACATTCGTGCAGTCACATTGTCGGTATTATGAATCCCGTATCAATAAAACTGATTGCTTTATACTTGACAAGAGTTACAGTTCCGTTGTTATTGTTGCTTCATTCATAGATAAACAAAATACCACTTATTCGGTACTAAAACGGAGGTTTTCCATTTATTTTTAAATATTGGAGTTTTTTTGAGAAAAATGAATATAATTTTAGAACCTTCCTACCTTAACTACGCTTCGAAATATGAGATAATCGCTACGATAATAAAGTGATTTGAAAGAAAGAAAGAAATAAAAAACTTTAGTCGTACCTCACACATACAGTAGAATTCGATAATAAAAATAAAAAAACTTTAAAATCTGTGCAAGGCCAAAAGGGCGCCTAACTCAGCATATGCTGCGATATGATGCTGCGACATGAAGATTTTCAATTTATTAAGATTGATTACAAAATCTGCCAAATCAAAGCCTTATGCTTATTATATTATAAAAAAAAGAAAAAAAAAATACGTCAGACATTACAATTTTAACAAGCAAAGCAGAACTGCGAATTTCGGCAATACCAATCTAAATAAAGTTAGTTAAAGAAAAGCGGTCGCCTTTTGTGGCAGTATTTAAAATATGAATATAATTATCCTAAGTTCGGCGTGCGAGTAGAAGCGGGTTAGTAGGACGCATATTAGCCTTGACATAACCACGGCTATTTTACACAGTTTTTCAGACCTTATCGTTTAATTGATTAGATTATAGTTTTGCGATTCGCAATTTTGTTTATCCGCGAAATTACATGACTGGGATTACTATAAAGTATTTTTTAATTGAGGTGGGGGATGCTCACTGAGCTAGACCATAGACGAACCGGTGACCTTAAAAAGTCAGTCTCAACACAATCTATGTAGGTGCAGAAGGCTAAAAACCGAGTGATGTGAAACAACTTTGTAGTGGTCCAGGTCTCCAATTTATTTATGAGTTTTTTTAGTAATACAAAGTAGTGCTTGACTGCGATTCCATCTTATAGTAAGTAGTTATGCACCAGTTCATTACGAGCCTATTCACTCTACCTTTGAAGACTCTTAAATTATAATCGGATGGGAAGACCGCTACAGGCAAATTATTCCAATCCTTCGATGTACGTGGTATAAACTTGAGTTTGATATTTATCTAGTGAAGTTGTGCCCAAGAATGTAAAGGAAATGCATAATTCCGTCTTATGCTGTAAGACTTTGGCGAGCCTCCATGAAGACGCGTGTTTAGCTTTCAAGTAGTCAAATCTATTGCTATAACTTTCCTTTGTTGACCTCAATAGTTATTTCATTCCTAGTTATTCCCTTTTTAAGTAACTAAGTGAACAGAATCTTAATAATGAAGGTGATTCATAATAAAAGGTTCAACATTTGTTTTATTTTATCATTAGTTCCTCATATACTTTTTATTGTACTTATTAGACTTGTGGTTTCCGCAGTTACTATTATGTTATAACAAGGAAAAATGTAGGTCAGTATTTCTTTATGACACAACTTGCCTTTCTCTAGAACAGTGACAAAACCTCCTTTATCCGCTATTATAAAAAAATATGCTTCAATAACATTTGAAGACGTTTACACATAAAGTACAAATATTGTCTTTATTTATAACTGATTTCCATAAAAACAACAAGCCTGGACAACCAGTAATGATTAAATAAATATTATAATAATGTCAATTTATATTCAAACAAGTAATTTATTTTATATCGATATTGAATTCAAGACAGCTTACGAGAAATTATTAGCAATATATGACTGTAATAGGAATGTCTACTTAACTGCGGCATTAAGTTGTGAGTCGGATAAGGGCGCGGTTATAAGACGGCAAGCGGTAGCGGAGCGGGTGTTGTCATAAAATTAAGAGATTCTTACACCAAACATTTACTTAAAATCAAAATAAATAAATATCTCAATCACAACTGAATGTGTAGATGATCGAGAGAAAGAAGAATCGTTCATTCAAATTCGATTCCAAAGTTTAAATTAAGATCTTTTCTTATCACTCTCTGCTTTTGATATGACAGAGATGCTCAGGCGTGAAAAGAATCATAAAGTCAAGTTCTTTAAGTAAATTACTCGTACATCGGTGTTGCATTATGGCTTTGAAAGACTTTCTTGAAAGCATGATAAACATATTTTTATTCATTATTCCTATCTCGCTAAAACATGAGCCTGAGCGGTGCGGACAATGAGTTACCGTGCGGTCGGCGGCCGCTGCGCTCTATGACCTAGAACTTGACGGCTAGCGAGCTCGGCCGCGCGTGTGACTCAGGCGCACCGCGCCGTATTCCGAGAAACGATCAGATTTTATTATTTACATGTATCCTCTAGAATCCTGTAGAAGTACGAAGTAATAATTCTTGTTGCAGTGAGTGTGAGTCAGGAATTAGAACCTTACGTGCACTGACCTTTTCGTGATATATTCTCAATTTTCAAAATAAATAGGTTAACTCAAGTATCTAAGTGATAACTTTGTATAAGTATATGTATATCTTCTTGATCTTTCGTATTAATTTTATATTTTCAAGGAAGATAAGTAAAGACGTAGCTTATTACTTTATCTACTGTGAATGTCTCACAAAGCCTGTTTCATACCGTCACCATCCGCCTTCATTTAAAATAATACACTATGTATAAACCTCGCCTTGTCAACCAAAATGACTTTATCTCAAAATACGTCACAAACAGACATCTTGATAACTCTTCTAGATTTTAAATAGCAATTAGGGCAAACAGAGCCAAAAACATCTCTTGTTTGAATACCAAATCTTTAAAAGAATCAACATATTTATCAAATAAAAATAAAAGTAGTAGTGTCAGACCGGACTCGGAAGAAGGATGCTGATTCCATGATCAATTTATAGCCTTTGATTCATACTCAACATTAGCGTATTTTACAAATACTACACAAATGACGTAATGCCCATTGAAAAAGTATAATGACCAATATCTTGCTACACCCAGACACACACAGTCAACACACATGTCTTATGTGGTGAGCGTGACTCACCATCCGTGTTAAACCAACGAAATGAGAAGACAGGCATAGCGTTCTAGTGTCGAAGCGAAAGGCGAGCCACTTATCTCGGCTGGACTGCCTCGATTTATGAATGAACTCGTTACTACAACACCTACGAGTGTTACTCTACCTAGCATCATTGTATGGGACTCGGAATTAAATTAATTCAGAAGCGCCGGTGAACGGCGTTCCGAGAAAAGTTGAGTCAGCGACCGCTATGTGCTCCTACGTATCATTTCCGATTCTGATGATAATAATTATCGATTATATACAGGATGTAGAGGAAATCCGTATTACAATAAATACCTTAGTAATAATACTGACAACAAGTTTGTCAAGTACGTCAAGCGCTATCGTTATCTACGATGATTAAGCGCGATATTAGATTATATGCAGTTACAAAGGAAAATCCATTTCAACGCCAATATTTCAAAATTATTGCGATAAAAGAAGCAAAAAATACAGTTTGATTTGTGAACGTTTTTGTCTGTATGCAAAAAATAGTAATCGACTTACCATCGCGTTGTCTGCGTTGCCGAAGGTCGGCGCCGCGCTGCTCCTGGTGAGCAGCACGAGCGCCACCGTCGCCGTCCAAAGTATCCTCAGGCTACTCCTCAAACTGACGAACGCCATGTTTTCTCCTGGTATCCTTAAACTTCTACTAGATATGCTCATTTGATATTTCCTTAAATTATAGTTTTGTAAAAATTATCTGAAGGACGGAATAATTGTCATTACTCTTATGTCGTTATCTTAACCTAGTTGGTTTGTAATGTATAGTAAGTAAAGCCGATATCTTCGAGCACCACGATGATATGTTATCTGAAACAAAGAATTTGTAATATTTATTATCGCGACCTGTGAACAACCTAACTGTTTAAGTCAACTTCTAAAATTGGGAACGAAATTGAATTTAGTTTTATTTTAGGAATGTAATGTACCTTACATCAACAACATTAAAAAAATCTACGTATAATATATACAGAATGTGGTCCCGTGAACACTATCAATTACAGGCACGCACATTATTCACAGATTGAGAGATAGTGTTATACAACATTACAAAATCACAGTTAACAATCATTATACACAAAAATACTGAATTTTATCTTAGTATCTTAAGAAAACCGCAAGCCAATTTATATACATTATTCATAAGATATAGGCATATATATTTTATTTATAGAATAATCTTTAGGTTAGAGGTTTTTGTAGAGGTTGGTTCTGCGTCATATCCGCGACATCGCTAATTGCTGTGAGTCATTCTAAGATGTTTCTGGATTATCAAGACATGAGTTAAATAGTTTAATACATAATAATTATTGTTTTGTAAATATACAATTAAACAAAGTGATTAAAATGATTACTCATACAAGTAGACGAACCACATTATTTTTTTCTACATTTTATCGATAATGTATTTTTGAAATAGCTGACATGTTTGCATTTTACGATGTCTGTAAATATTTTTCTATGTATGAATGAAAATAACATTCCTTATTCCTTGTTTTTTAGTTTAACGACTCAATGGTTCCAAGGTATGTAAGTACGCACGCGTGCAATCGAAAATTTGTTTGCTTCAAATAAAAATTATCATGCAAATAAATTGTTGTCTATAATGGGAATGATAGTGCTATACTAATCAATAGACTGTTTGCACTTGTGCTTCACTCATTCATAGAAATAGGTCTACAAATCATACATCGCCTGATGACCTACATATATGTGAGTTGCCGAGGGCTTGTCAACAAACACCTAGCATTATCTTTGTAAATGATAAATTGTTTTGTAGCCAGCTATGGCAACTATATCGTCGACGTATAGCAACTACACAATGTGGGGAACTGATTAGATATTCAGCTGTAGGTACTGCATGTCCGTATACTCAAGAGATTTGTGATTCATCGCAGTTTAATCATTTGTTGGGACAAAGCAGCAGATTGTATAATAAAGACACATCACTACTACATTTAAAAAATTAGATACCTACGTAGGGCGGGTTTCTGACTTAAGTATTTTGAGTTACGCACGTCTTAGACCCTATTTTAGTGCCTAATTTTGACAGGTTTTTAGGCAAAAGTAGAGTTTGATAAGTAATTATTTAATTTTTTTATCTAATATAAAGTGCTTGACTGCGATCCCACCTAATGGTAAGCGGTAATGCTGAACATCAGGTGAGATGGAAATGCTTAAATAAAAAATCAGGAGTTAATTAATAAAAAGTTGTATGCTTATTAACTTGTAATCACAGGCCTCTAAACATCTTCGGTAATTTACAAGAATTCTTTTGAGAGAGAGATGACACCCATGTATCGAGTCTATCACAACTTAGCCTACTTACAACTTTGATTAATGTTTCACACCTATTTGAACTAACCTCTCAAGGATTTAATTCATGGCTCATAAAAAGAAGAAGGTATATACATACTTAGTATGGATTTATGAAATACGAACTGCAAGAAATGCCACAACATTTTATATCGAAAATCTAAGTGTTTTTTTTATTGATTTTAATTAAACTAGAAACATTTAGTATCTACACACTTATCTGATGGCCAACTCTTTATGATGTATAAAAAGTTAATTAGCATATTTTATATCCTAATTCACTACTAACAAAATTTCCGGGTGTTTATTTGTGTGCAAAAAGGAATGACAAAAAGTATCTACTACTAGTTTTACCAACAACCTTCTAAAATCATCAAGCAATAATATAAAAAACGTGTACGAGTGTATGCTCAACTGCATCCGGCTTCACTGCAAGCCGACCCAACATAGTTGACCAAAGCTGAGGCAGAGGTAATGATTACGGTTCAGTCACAAAAAACAACATTTCAGCTATTGCATATAGTTACTCGTAATAGTGATTATCCACATTTACATCTACGATATTATAAAGCGGTAAAGTTTGTTTTTCTGTTTGTTTTAGGATGTAATCTCGAATCTTTAATCTTAATAAACTAGTGCGCCTCACCATCAACGATTGCATCACTGCTTACCATCAGGCGGGATCGCAGTCAAGTACTTGTTTATAAAAGATAAAAAAAGAGTACTGGTCCTATTGCTATTTTTTTTTTTTAGCGATAGAAAGCTGCTATATTCCTTAGTGACATAAGCTAAATTTTATGTACCTACGTGGGCGAAGTCCCGGCAAAAGCTAGTTATGTATACTTCATTTTTCTAATGTAATCAGTGTAATTGCCATTTTGTCGTTCTGATGAACATGAAATAATTCATACTAACATTATAAAGGCGAAAGTTTGTGTTTGTATGTTTGTTACTTCTTCACGCTCGAACGGCTGGTTTGGATGAAATTTGGCATACAGGTAGACCATGTTCTGATGTTTAGGATATATGATACTTTTTTTCTTGGAGTGTGTTTCTTTGAGACAATTTTCTATTTTCACGCGGGTGAAGCCCGTCGCAGCGGCTAGTGAATAATACAGCAGAAGGTTTTTTTTTTTATTTTTTTTTTGTTAATTTAAACACGCCAATTTCTGGAATTACCACTTAGTTTGAAAAAAAATCTCTCTGTTACGAGATAGCCAAATTTGTTACGAATAGTATATATATACAAGAACACGTTACGTCCCACGGATACGGAGCAGCAACCAAAAAAGCGGGCAAAACTGCGGGGAACAGCTGGCTGTTCAACAATTTAACGGGTTAAACTGTTACGAGATGTGATATGCACTTGGGGTCAATCTGTCAGAAACCGAAAGCGCGGATCTATCGGAGGTGTCGCCAGCAATGTTCCGCTCGCCGGAGCGTGACGGCGCGGAGGTGAGGCTGCGCCCGCGCCGGTTTCACCGACATTGGATTCGAATCTCTTACCTAACATCATTTACTCCAGCATTTTTTTCCTATAGAACTAACCGATTGCATTTAAATATTTTCAGTTATCTTAGTGAAACTGATTAAATTTAATTACTGTTTAATCGATCCGATCCCGACAATAAATTGCAATCGACACTTAACCCGAACTTTGTAAACAGTTAAACATGATGTCAAGTGAATTCATGTACTTGATAGATTGGTACAAGCGGTCACGAGTACCTTTACTGAACTTAAACTGTTGCCTAGCAACCGTAGATACTGCGAGCGAGATTATTCGATAGAGTTATCGTGGCCAGGCAAAGCGCAACTGAAGAAACACAGGTTGGTATAGGCTGTTGAAGTCTGGCACACTGATTTCGCTCCACCCAGAGAAGGAGGAGTTATTTGATGATTCCCTAAGTAAAAAAAAGCCTGAACCGCAAAGGGTTACTAAAGAAGCACAGGTGGATTTTAGACGGTAAAAGTCTGGGACACACATATCGCTACAATTTCCGCCCAGAGCGCGAGAATAATTTTATAATTTTGTGCTCATAAAAAGTCACCGTAGATAAGACTATGTTGCATAAAATTAACCAAAAAAGGTAAATAGTAAATAAGACGGGGGAATAAATAGTAGGTAAATATAAAATTACGTAACGATGACTTATTTTCCTTATTGTAACCACATTTACAGGTTTGTATCATGACATTAATAATTATTGTTTTATAAACAGTACGTATGTCATTCCACATAGAACTAAAATCTTCAGAAAGCAAGGACAAGGTGCATTTGAGTCTCTCTGACGTTACTTACATTCGTGGTATTGGAAAAATATTGAACACTAGGTAATGTTAAGGTATTCCCAACTTATTTAGTTGTTTTACACTGTTGATTCATACTATATAACTCAGCATGCTAGGCACTTAGCCTCTTTTTATTCATTACTAGCTTTTGCCCGCGACTTCGTTCGCATGGAATAGTGACTTCCGGAAATTTCAGTACTGGATTGATGCCGACTCTTGACCAATAGATGGCGCTGTATGTCCGGAATAAATTTTATTTTATTTTTTATTTTATTTTTTGCAATAAAAACTATCCTATGTCCTTTCTCAAGTTCCAAACTATGTCTGTACCAAATTTCACACAAATCGGTTCAGTAGTTCAGACGTGAAGCAAAGACAGACAGACAGACAGACAGAGTTACTTTCGCATTTATAATATTAGTTTGGATTGTTTAGCATACATAATAACAGCCCTACAGGTCGATTTTTGAGGTTAAGCAACGCTCAGTCTATCGATGGGTCACTATCGTAATAACCCGAGATTCCTTCAAGCCCCGTTAAGCATTTTGAGTCGTTTTTCTCGGTTTTCATTTGCAGATCTTTGACAGTCTTTACGGATGATCAGAAGCCAAGAAATGTGACAGACGTCTTGCCAAGGATATTACAAAACTAAGGTTGTAAGGTGTGGGATTGTTCGAAAAAGTTACCGTGGGTTTAAAACACAAAGAGCAAATAAAGAAATACAGGTGGTTGTTAGTTACCAAAAGTCTTACAGTCTCTCACGCTACGCACAAAGCGGGAAAAGTTATTTGATAATTTCTTAACACAAAAAACGGGTTATGGAGGTTTTTTTTTTCGATGGGAAAAATCATCTTATGACAAGCCCCGCTCTTAGGCGAAACGGGAGATAGTGTCAGACTCTTACTGACTAAAAAACCCATCCCGTTCCTTCAAGCCTTCATACTCGAGCGCCCTTTCGGGTAACCCTGGCCCCAGTAGGCTTCGACCCGGCTGGGCCCCTGCTGTTGCTGACAACTCCTTGAGGCGCGCGGGAACAGCGCGCGCCGTCGACGACTTGGGCTTGGTCCGGACTGTTACCGGACGGCCGGACAGCGAGCTCCCATTGCTCACTGTCCGCAAGCCCGCGCCTACGGTGGCTGGAAATCAGGATCGGAATCCCGGCGGCGGCGGCGAGAGCGCCGTTGCCTGATGCGGTCGGCCTCCTCCTTAGCGAGCATTACTGCTTCGCAGAAGTCGGTCCACTCCTCCTCGCTCCGGACCATAGCCTCGACCAAGGCCCGGGGGTTATGGAGGTCAGCTTGACAGTCGTGGCCTGTTCATTACTGTTCACTATGTAATCTACGAGATTCGGTTAAACTGGTAGCCAGTCCCAAAATAATTGGAAAAAGGCTAGAAAGGCACAGACCTCAGGACAATAAGTAGAGAGTATCTAAATGATTATGAAGTTTCTTAATACATGAAATAACGTTACATTATGCCTGTATTCCCTAGACTGTTGAGCAGAGGTATGCGTTATGTGGCATCAATATTTCAGTCCCACTTCGCCAGTTACAAATACTACCCACACACAGAGTGTAAAGTCCCATGTATTAGAAGAAAAGTCTGTCGCCATCAAGCAAGCACAAATCCTAGTTACTTCTAAGGGAATTCATGACACTACCGTATCCGGAAATTCAACCCAGGACTTCAAACCCGTCAGTAGCGCTCGCGACAATGCGACATCGATCGTAATTTTTAATCTCATTGTCAAAAGTATAATAAAATGATCCCATAATATAATTTTATTTGCCACCATAAAAAAACACACGGAATTTCGCGAGCCTGCCATACTTAAAGTTGAGATTGACATCATCAGTTCATTGTACATGCGATGACGACGGCGGTACTCTGAGATGCATCTCAATGAGTGCATGCGCGGTGTGGTCCCGCCTGACGCTCGACTCGGCATTGGATCACTTCCTGCTTCCGGATCCTCGCGGGCAATACTAATAACTTATCATTATCGAGATATCATGCTACTTGCTTGTATGTTTTATTTGCAATATTGTCGTTGCAGGAAAATTCTATAAATTGTTATTTAAACAGCAACTGTTTAGACGGTAGGGTCGAGGGAACGTCTAAAAGAGTGACCATGGCCCTGAGACACATGGTAGACCTCAAGTCTAATACGTACTTTGGCTCCACCCTAAAACTATAGAAGTCATTTGATGATTCAAGATCTCAAAAAAAAAACTATTACAGCAATCACACACTAGTCGGTAGACGAGTGATGGTGATGGTGATGTGGCTGTAGTGATTGCAAGTGCTGGGCATTCTGGTCTTGGATTGTATTTGTACTAAGTAAGGCCAAGTGTATTTGGGTTTGACCAACAGGGTTTTTGCCAGAATTTTCTGCAAGAGGTTTGCTCTTTTTTGCCTACACGGGACTTTAAGCGTAACTAGCAAGGTAACGAGATGTGTAATTGTGTATAAACCGCCTTGTAATGTTATTATCCTCCTGGCTAACTATTATCCCTATGACCCTTCAAGACCTCCCAACTCCTATTTTCCTTGTATACAAACTGTGTTACATAAAACAGTACCAAACAAATGCTGGAAATTGCCAGAACATGAGTCAAATAATGTTTTGGTTGAATAAATCTCAGGGTCACTAGTACACATCACCCTTACCCACGTCAATTGTATTATTATGAACTAAGTACTATGAACATTACTAATGTAAGTCTTAGGTCATAATTATACGCGAATGTTGAACCAATCTGTGGTTTCTTATGCAAATGCATTAACATATTACCTAGAAAATTGTATCTATTTTTCTCACATCGTGTAAGAATAAAGGAAATGACTTCCTCCATGAACACTTGTACATTTGTATGCATCGGCTTCCATTATTGTATAATTGCGCTTTATTAATCATTAGACAAATAAATGTGTGTACTTATGATATGACAAACGTTACAGCTTTGAATAATACACTACAGCTTCATTCATATAAACAAAGGACTTCTCAATCAATTGCTACTCATTAAACTTAATTAGAGCTTTATCTATAAATTAAGTTAATATTTATCAATTATTATTCGAAAATAATTGATACAAGGTATGCGGCAAAAACAAGTCCCCTTTCTTATCCGTCACAGTTCAGATAATACAACAATAATTCGTAACCAAAGAAAGCAGTTCGAGGTTAAACGTTTTTACGAACAGACGGCGAAAGGTTCTTTCTATACTTGAATTTAAGTAGCGACCACATGCATAATGAATGTGCCCATGCTTTTCAACGTTTGATGTCAAGTTCGGCGGCTCGACAACGAAGTGGCCACACTGTGACTCACCAGCCGTACTACAAACTCACGGAACATGTTTATTTACTACTTAGAGTAGTCTCGCTATCTACTTTATTCATTTCAAAATATTCTTATCGTCATAACCGAGGACCTGTTATGTCGATTTGCTAGGCAACTATAATATTTTGTTATGTTGTAGTTTTTATAATAGTTTAATATTGAAATATCAACGCCGTGACGTAGTGTTATGACCAGCTCCAACTATGGAAGATTTATAATATAATGCATTATATTCATATTAATTTATGCAAGACTAGCTTCTGCCTCTAGCTTCACCCGGATGAATCAAGAAAATGTTTCTAAGGGAGGGAATAAATAGTTTTATTCCCGGACATGGTCCACCTATATGCCTAATTTCCTTCTAATCCTTTCTGCTGTTTGAACGTGAAAGAATAACAAACGAACATACATACATACATACCTATAAACTTTCTTCTTTGTTTTAGAAATATTTTTTATATAAATACACTACGTAGGTACACTGTACTGCACTGCACTGCACCGTATAAAAGAAAGCACAAAGCATATGCTTATGCTAATAGCAAGGACCTACCCAACTTTAAACAAACTAACATCAGGTGGTTTTTAATTTAATAAACAACAGTTATTAAAATATTGACAGAAGTGACATATCAGAAACTCCTTTGTCAAATAAAGCGAAAGCACTTCTATAAAATCGTTTTCTGATTACACCGTATTATCAATCGTTCAATTTATAAAGTTATCAATACATTCTTCACACAAACTACAGTATACTAAAGGAATGCTTAAAGAATGAGTTCATACAGATCTTGGCGTTATCATTATCAAATAGATATAATGTTTACGTCCTTATCCACGAAAATTATCTGATAAGGCGAGCGGCACGCACGCTTCGCCTCTTTCTATCAAGCACCAGCCTTTTAATGTTTTGTTAGATGTTTAATAGCGTCTACAAATATTTTAAGAAAGAAAGTGACTTTTTACGTCAGTCAAAGGTAATCTTGGTAGTCTTATCAAACGGTGACAGTACGATAAAAGTTATATTATTGAGATTGAGAGCGTACACAGAGCTATGTTCAAAAATTGAGAAAATAAATTGAGTTTTCATCAAAAGATTTACACGTAGACAGAAATCTTAGATTGATAGAGTTGAAGCATAGTTATCAGCATATGAGGGTGGAGAGGCAGAGGTCAACAACATTGTAAATATAAGGTGTTCCTAGTGTTGGGATAGAGTTTACTGCCGCGGAGCTAGTGTACCGTAGCATTACGACAATGTCAGCTGATGACCCTGACACCAAACCGGCAATACTCCGAATTATCAGATTTCAAATATTGCACAGATTTCACAGACTTCGTGAACTTTACAAAGGTGAAGGGATCACGTGAAAAGCGTAGTTCTATTTAGTTAGTTATCTGTAGGTAAAAGCAGTGATAATCACTCAGTGTTATGTTCAAAATGATGAATGGTTTTATACATTGAAGTCTTGCCGGTCTGTTTGTTAGTTTTTCATAGTAAATGATCATTATTATGACGATGAACAATAAAACTAACTTTAATTATGGCTTGCGGTTATCGATGTATCTAGCGACCTGTCCTTTGTCCGGCTAATCATACGTGTAGGACAAACAAACACGGAAACATTTTATATAAACTAACCTGTTCGACTGGTCCAGTGCGAAGTTCACGCAATCCTCACTACTTGAAACGTTGATGTTTTCGTTTCACTGGTGCGATCACGTCTCGTACCTCTATTACTACCGAAATTTGTAAAATATCGATAAAAAATAGAGTCTATTCATGTATAAACAACAATCACAAGGCACTCTCGAGTCACCGAATGTCCCGCTTTGTTCACTTTTTTCTTTGCAATTGCACGAAATTTCAAAGAAAATGTGTTCGTTGGTGTGGCGGGAACCGCTGTGATCGTTGTGTCAACGCATGACACAACCTATCGCAGACGCGAGTTTGGCAGAGTGTGCGCCGCGCCGCCGCGCACGCCTTATAACACGGCCGCCCCGCTCCGCCCGCGCGAAGCCTCCGCACTCCGCCCGCCCCTACTGCAACTTTACAGGAAAACTTTAAAATGCGCTTTCGTTGAACACTTCAACTTGATTTTTTTATTACACTCTCCTGCAGTTTCCTCAAAATTTACCTGATATGCATGCGTTATGAAGATGCATCACTGGAATTCGTAAAGTCCGATAACATCTAAAAGTAGTACGGTTCACTAACATAATTATGCATCATTCCTACATAACATTATGTCTAAACGAGAGTGATCGAATTGCGCGGTAAACTTTTCCGAGTTAGTGAGAAAGAGTACGAGAGGAAAAGTAAACTTATGAAAAGTTGCGCATCTGATTTACATGCCACAGATCGCCTGCTGAAGCTGTAATCCCATCTTCTGTACAGATTTGAAAACATAGCTGTACCATATAAATATTTTATAAATTTAACAAATAATAAATTGACTTTATTATCTCGTTGATTTTACTAATTAAATACCTACATTTTTCCGATTGAAAACTCTAAGAAAAACAATCAAATTATAATTGAATTATCACCTAATTGAGAACAATGGAAGAAGAAAATGTTAGACATAGCTCTAATTACATGTCGTTACATGCGACGCAGGATAAAAGGAAAATCACTATCAAGTGCCTGCACCAGCCGAGCTCAGTTACATAAGATAATCGTGCAATCATTTTGCCACGCTCCATGATAATAATTTATAAGAAACATCGATATTTTCCGTCGACGTTTCGGAAAATCTTCAATAGGGATCATCTTGGACTATAAATACGACAGCCAAATTGAGTACCAACTATATGTATAGGGGTATTTTTATGGCCCCATTCCTAAAATGACTTCTCCCGCTAGATAAACCCTCATCTTCCTAACTTGTCGGACATTATGCAGCAATTAAGGGGGTTGTTCTTATAGACATCATTATCATTAGAAAATGACGTGGAAAATATACTCGCTGAAAAAACTGGGATCAAAGTGCGTTGTGTGTTGATAATAGCGCGGCTACTCGAAGATCGCTTCTCTACAAAGTTCCTTGGGAACTCCAGTTTTCAGTGTAGAATAGTAACAAGTTACAATGTTTGTTCAAAACTTACTGAAAATTACTCGTGGAAAATTATTTCCCATGAATATGTCAAATCATTTGTCTAATAAACTAGTAACCGCAATTATTAATGTATTAGACCCATTCATTATTATAATAAATGGATACATAAGTGGAACCGCCGGTTCTAAGTAACAAAACATTTGATGATTTCTCGCGATACAATTTCAATGGTGAAATACCCATAGTAAATCACCTGGGTTACATTCAGACGCCTACAAGTGCTATGAGTAATGTGCTTCAAGTGGCTACCGATACTGAACAAAATATATTTATTTATCGTATTTGTACACACATCTGATAATATTTGCACATAATGCGATAGTAGCTGAGTGTCACAGGAAGTTTTAATAGTGTCGTAAATTAGAGAAAGGAAACGATGGATCTTTGAAGTGTTTTCGCATCGGGCGATTGTTCAGCATAGACATTAACGCAAAGTAAACGCCGCGTTGACGCTCCTAGTTTTTGATAGATGCTCAAAAGCATTCCTAGTCTCATGTTTACACATCGATCATTATAAGTCTTTGTTGACTTTGAATGATCTTTGATAGATATCTTAACTCGTCTTTAGTGACAAACGAGATGAGACAGATATACACCGCTAAATTTTAATCGACTTAATCCCTTGGAGGGTCGATCCGGTACATTAAACACTATCGATTTGTAAAGATAAAAAAAAATGAAGTAGGTACCTTTTTTTCAAAACTCGTATTAATTTACGCATGTACGAAATTAATTTCTTTAAGAAAACGTCAGCTGAGCGAGTTGAATGACCTGTAGGTAGTTTGTACGCAATGCCGATTATTACCTAAAGGTCATTGAACTCGCTCAGCTGACGAACGATTAAAATTTAACGGTGTATAATGGTAAACAAATCAAGACAGTACGCCTGCTTGGCTTACGGAACCTCGTATCTAAGCCCTGTGCACCACACACACATACTCGTACAGTACCTATCACTAAGAAGCTTTTTCCATGCGTGATTGCACTAAATTAAATGTTTTGAATTCATAAAAAATCTTGAACTTCAAAATAGCTTGAGGAAGGTCAAGCTATTATAACGGTTAAATGGGGATAAGTCGATCAAAAAGTGTCTGGGATTTTCTAATAGGAAATTGTTTGTTTACTATATACTCGTGGTTGGCAGAGAGCCAAAGCCGGCAATAAGTGATAATCGGAACCTGAGACACATACATTTGCGAACACTAGACACATACCCACAACGTAGGTACTTAATCCCTTATGTGCCACGCGTTACTCGTACCAATTACGATAAAACGTGTCGCTGTACTTGTAATGTTGTAATAAGACTATTGACTCTTTAATAACAGAAATTAAATCAGTTCGTAATATTGTGAAGCTATTGCACCATGTGTGGATGAATATTCAATATTATTTAGAACGCGTGCAGGGCGCGACTGTACCAAGACGTACTGCACCCTGTATCGTTGCATAATCTCTTTTCTAAGGAACCTTGGTGGTTTAAAACATATCCTACCTTGAAAAATGCTTCGTAGTTAGCTTAATACGAAAATGAAATTCTCTATAGTTAATAAGGGTTTATTATATTTCATGGGGATTCCACACTTCAGTTACCTGGAAATTCAACACGTGAACCATATGACATCCAATTACTTTAAGTCTATATTTCATAATTAACGGAATAAAGGATTTATTGAATTAATTTACCGGTTCGCAAACGCAGGAAACTTTAATACAATTACCACAATATATGTCATCAAGCTTAAAGGCAAAAGTGATAGCTTATGTTAAGCTGATTCACGGTCATAAAACAAATGAATGTTCATAGAAATTTATTGTCCAAACAGATTCTAGGTACAATCAGCTATTGTAGCCCCTTTCCCGGTAATCAGTAACCTATCGACGGGTAACGAGGTAGACGTGGTGACTTGTGTTAGTTCATCGCGTATGACAATGCCGACCTTGGGAAGACCTGTCATGACAAAGCCATTGTGTGTGGTGACTAAAGCTGGAGGGTGGCGGCTGGTGGTAGCTTCCCTTAGCCGCGGTGAGTCGGTGAGGTGAAGGTCGTGCATACGGTATTGTAGTGGCACCGTGATCATAACAGGCGGTGCCGCCTTTGATGCCGTGCCAACTTTCTTTGTTACAATGTGGCGGTATTGTTTATTGTGTCACCTAGCTTTGCGAAGGTTTAGACTATTTACATGTTCCTTGGGTTTTGCGCTGTATGTACATAGTTGATGTATAGTTAGTAAGTTCTTATCTAAAAGCTTTTGTAGGGAATCAAGAAAGTCAGATATACTTTATTCATGATTACTTTCAGATTTTTCATAGGTCACTTTACTTCTGTTTTTAAATTTTAATTAAATTAATTTTTGTGTTTTTATTTTTAGTAGATAGTAGGTAATTTAAATCTAATATTTTAGCGGGTCATGTGATTATGACTGAGGTTACTAAGCTTATGAAAATGTGGACTGAGTGAATGTATGAAAGAATTACATGGCCCAAGAATGCAAAGGGCAACTGAAGGACACGTAAATTTTAGTCACTAAAAGTCTGACACACCTTCTTGTTCCATGTTCGAGGATGAAAAACCATTTGATGATATTCCACTTTAAAATAAAAATAGCTGAAAGTATGAAAACTTTGAGATATTTTTATTTTGTTTTATTTATTTAACTTTATTCCATCCTATTCGTGCCTTGCATACACCGTGTGTACCTAGTTTTCCAGAAAATAATTCTACAATGCGTAATGCCTCTCAATGTTTGTGACATTCAACGAAATATTCTAATTTCTTTGAAAAACGTTGAAAATTCTCAAGGCGAGCATAGTTTAAGCAACGAATTTGTTCTGGGAAGCCGGCGCCGAACAAACCGGGCCACGAATCTATGATCGGGCCCGATTACGGTGGAGGTCGGTGATTCAATCCTCCCCGACTGCGGCTCACTCATACACTTACCCAGTATTTTACGATTACGACCCTATGTTTGAGGTTTTCCTAATAACAATCACAAAACAATCGCACTTAAGTTATGCGACAATTTCTTTGTGCGGTCGGAAAAAGTCCACCTTGAGTCAATAGGTGAGCTTTCAAATGACGAATGCTTTGATTTGGTCAACCTCAAATGCACTCATATTTTGACACTACTAAAGACAATGACATTTACGCATACCAGGAAAGTAATAGCAAAATTTACTTAAACAGTTTTTTTAGATTTCTTCGGAAGTTCGGTGGGGATTTTTAAAATGCAAATAAAACTGTCATTCGGAACTTACTTGCAAGGTTACAATGGAGAACATGAGTAAGTAGTAGTTAGCATAATATATGTGTAATAAGTTGTCGGATACGGAAATTTTCTCATTCATCTTGGCCAGGAGTCTAACTAGATAACGCAGGCTGCCAAGCATTGTGGCGATATGCAGCCAAGAATAATCTCCTAACAAGGTTATTACAAAACCTTTTTGTCATGAATCAAATACTAAGTCTGATATACTTAAATCAGTTCTATCGCCTCTTTCATCTCAAGTGACATAAGAAACATCATTACAATAGCGTTACATTAGTTCCCAGATCACCATTAAAGTAATAGACATGCTCAGCATAAACATACTCATTAAATTTTATGACTTTGCCTCTTATTACGATTACACAATGCCGTGGAAGGACTCGCCAATGTCGCGGGCTCGTCAACGTCGGAACTGCGATTCTTTTCATGTTTTCATACATGTTTTTCTGCGCTAGCTTAGCTAAGAAAGTACGTAAGAATACTAAAAACCTGCGTCACAAGATCGATAATTGTTTAATATCGTAATTATGGTTTCAATAAAAGGCGCTAATTGCTTTCCTGCGTTGCTCAATCGCATGTCCCGTCGAAGATAACACTCTCGGGCGGGCCCACTCTCTGATTGAATTGAATGGTGTCCGCTGACAGTGATTGATTCCAACAACAAAGTAACTGTTCTAGAGTACCTAACCTTCTAATACGTTTTATTGCGTCTTCCACTAACAGAGAGTCCTATCTAGTTGAATGGCTCACAGTTTTTGGAACTTGTAGTTACTCTAATTGATTGCTACAGTGCGCGTGACACACTTATGACGTATGGGCATGGGTTTCAAAGCTGGGTACAGTATTTACAGTTCCATGAAAAACCTATAGGTAAAGCAAATACCTCTGTGATGTGGTAAGTATATAATAAGTACTACATAAGTACCTACCTACTTGTTACTTTGGTAGGGATTAAGTTTTTGGCCAAACGCACATTATCCATTCCCATTCGTCAATGCGCACGCTGTTTTTAGCTTTGATATTTCCCATTTTCAATATACATAACCGAGGGTCACAACTACTAACCTTCTAGAGTCTGTCTAATAAGTCAACAAGGTTGATTTAAAAGAGATATTGAACATTGTTTACTACTAGAAGAACCTTATAAAAAGTCTCGAATATAAGTATTTTTTAAATAATTAAATATTATACAAAATTTCCAAGTCGGTTGACGTTTTACACTATAACCACTACTTTTTAAAATTATATAACCCAGTGGTTGACTGCGATCCCACCTGATGGTAAGCAGTGATGCAATCACTGCTCATTTAATGGTAAGGTGCACTAGTTTATTAAAGCCCTACTCACACCAGCCTTGAAGACACTTAAATTATTATTGAAAAACCGCAGCTAGCAAATTGTTCCAATCCGTCGAGGCGAAACGCTTAGTCCGGACCGTAGAGATGTTAACATAAGGGTGGACACTCGCCGTTTGTCACCGTATTTAATCTTTGTTGTACTGCCATAATATACCCCGTTAAATTTTGATCGTTTTAATCCCGTGGACCTACAGGTCATTGAACTCGCTCAGCTCACGTTTTCTTAAAGAAATTAATTTCGTACATGCGAAAATTAATACGAGTTAAAGAAAAGTACTTTATTTTTTAATTTTATCTTTACAAATCGATAGCGTTTCATATCCGGTCCACCCTCTTCGGGATTAAAACGATCAAAATTTGACGGGGTATACTGAATGCAAGTTATCACACCGTATGTGTATTTTTTTACGTTGCCCCTGTTGAATTACTCCTGTATCGTACTGTGCTTTCACAAACATGAAAACACAAGACAACCAAACTTGAATCAAATAATTATCTATGGGTCATACAAATATTTGTTCCGTGCGGGAATCAATTTTATTAGATGGATATTACAACTTAAAATGCAAAAAATGAAGTCTAGATTAAAAGACATCAATGAATCTCCGTAGCAATGTTTTTGTACTTTACTTTTATTACATACTAGCTGACCCAGCAAACTTCGTGCCGCCTAGTCAACGAATGTACCCATATATCTTTCGATACAGTCAACCTTTTGCAATTTTTACGGTGAAACATATCCCAAGTGATAATTCAAGTTTCACACAATTTTAGGGTGAGTGGCACCATTTAACTATAATGATAACAAAGCCGTTAACAGCTGTCAAATCGTCGAATTGACCAATAGGCGGCTCCAAACTCAACCGGACTGGGGCCGCTCTCAAGCGGCTCCTGCCCAACCTTGGGGGTCCAGACGCCTCCTGCCGGAGGCTCTACGCGGGGATCGTTCGGTCCATGGCCCTCTACGGGGCGCCGGTGTGGGCGCCGTCGCTGCAAAAGCGACCGGCGGCCATCCTGAACGCCTGCCAGAGGGTCATGGCATTCGGATGGTGCGGGGATATTGCACGATTTCCCACGAAGCGGCGAGCCTTCTGGCTGGCCTACCACCGTGGGATCTGGAGGCAACAGTCCTTGCACACATGCACGACATGCGCGTGGAGATGCAACGCCAGGGTGAAAGTCCTCTGCCGCGACAGGTCGCGGCATGGCGGACAGAGCTCCGGCGGGATCTCATGGTGGAATGGCGTCAGCGACTATCGCAACCCCGTCATGGGCACGCCACAATTATGGCGATAAGTCCCCTCTTTGAGGCGTGGCTGGAAAGACCTCACGGCGTTCTTACCTTCCGCATGACACAGGTCCTCACCGGAAATGGCAAGTTCGGGAGGTTCCTGTTCCGAATCAAGGCGAAAGTGACGCCCGGGTGCCGCCACTGTGCGGAACGCCCGGAGGACACGGTGGAGCACACAATCGCGGTGTGCCCTGCTTGGGCGGAGCATCGCCGTGCCCTCGTGGGGGTCATCGGCGGCGGAGACCTCTCGCGCCGGGCCTTGGTCGAGGCCATGGTCCGGAGCGAGGAGGAGTGGCAGGTGGTCGCCGACTTCTGCGAAGCAGTAATGCTCGTTAAGGAGGAAGCCGACCGCATCAGGCAACGGCGCTCTCGCCGCCGCCGCCGGGATTCCGATCCCGATTTCCAGCCACCGTAGGCGCGGGTTTGCGGACAGTGAGCAATGGGTAGCTCGCTGTCCGGCCGTCCGGTAACCGTCCGGACCAAGCCCAAGTCGTCGACGGCGCGCGCTGTTCCCGCGCGCCTCAAGGAGTTGTCAGCAACAGCAGGGGCCCAGCCGGGTCGAAGCCTACTGGGGCCAGGGTTATCCGAAAGGGCGCTCGAGCCCCGGTATGAAGGCTTGAAGGAACGGGATGGGTTTTTTAGTCAGTAAGAGTCTGACACTATCTCCCGATCCGCCCAAGAGCGGGGTTGTCATAAGATGATTTTTCCCATCGAAAAAAAAAAAAAACCAATAGGCGGCCGTTTCACGGCTGGTTACCGTTTGGTTATCTTTATAGTTAAATGGTGCAACTCACCCTTAGTGTATAAAGGTTTTAGCTGTGCGATCATGTAAAATTTACTAATTGATTTGACATGATCGCACAGCTAAAACCTTCTATAGATCTATATATAGATATAGATCTCACAAATAAATATAAATGTAGTCTCAGCTCCAGCCTCATTTGTCTTCTTTATCGGCTCTGGAGTTAAAAGCGGCCCACTCGCGATACAGTTTCATACAACCGCTTTTACGTGATTATGGTGTTATTTATTACAAATCTTTCATACAGAGATATCTTGTGGATATTATCTAGGCTGCTATACACCGCTAAATTTTAATCGATTAAAACGATTAAAATTTAACGGTGTAGAAATAAAAAAATAAGTGTAAAACTAATTCAGTAAAGACCTCTGCAAATCTGCTATTTTACGTGAACTTTGGTCGTCTATAATCTACTATTATATTAAAAATAATAATATAATAATAATATTCCACAACTATCACACAACGCCGTCTAGTCTCAAGCTAAGCAGAGCTTGTGTTATGAGTACTAGACAACTGATAAACATACTTATATATTTCTAAATACATACATATCTAAAAAATGCTGGTTAAATATTCTTCAGAATGTACACAGCATATATATAAATCAATCAATATTTCGCAAAGAAAATGGATATAAAGCTCAGTAGGGCTCTATCCGCATGCAGCTGGCCGGAATTAAATGAACAGATACTCGTACTTCCTAACTTGTGTACTTACTATGTGTAGCGATTGTGAACATCGGACGGCGGTGAGTTCGACCGCAACGCCTTCACCGACACGACTAACTTATCGGCAAAAAACTTTCACTGATAAAATGGGAGCTTATTGGAAAGATATGGAATTGATCTGAACATTAGGTTCTCCTACATACAGCACAGAGAAAAACTGATGTGATCCCTAACAACGCTTGCTCATTTGTTCACTTCCCTCATTATAATTTTTTAAACACAAAATTAAATTAAAATAAAATAGTAATACAACCGACTTCAATAAAATAAAACACCATAAAGTGCAAAATAACTTTGATTTCGAGAGTCGGTGTTTTTGGTTTTATTTCTTCATTATTTAACACTGTCTGTTACAGTTATTTTGCACTTATTAGTGTTTTATTTTTTATATTGAAGTTGGGTTTCAATTTTTTTTTTTGTTTTTTAAATAAAGTTTTTTTACTCTTTTTTATTATGATACCCTTTTAGGCGAACCCAAATAGTGTAGTTAGATACAAAGTTATGGTACTTAAAGAACACAACCATTAAAAATATTCCAAATACGTCCATAATTAAGTGAGAAATCGCAGATCATAATAAAATAAAACATACAGCCGGACATAGAACCAAAAATGCGAAGTTTCACTTTATTCGTCGTTTGAAACCAGAAGTTTTATTTTATTAATCGCGTTTGACCACCATCTCACCTGACGGTAAGCGACGATGTGGTCGACGATGGAGCAAGCTTTCAAACATAAAAATCAGTAAAACTCACTTCCAGAATCATCTCTTAGGTGCTTACTTTATATCTCTTACTAATCAAAACATAAAAAAGCCCAGATCCAAAATATTCTCTTTTTTATAGTAGATAGGAAAAACTTTTAGGTGCGTTTTATTTATATCTTACCTGTCACAATGTAGAAAAACCTACAAACGAAATCATCTCTTAGGTAAGTCTTATTCATCACTTCTTATCAACACGTAGAAAAACCCACATCCAGAATCAACTTTTAGGTTTATTCATCTCTTAATTTTAAAACTAATACAGACATTAAATCTACCTGTTCCATCAACCATTTTAATTTTCAGGGAAATACCCTAAACTTATTTTACGAATAAATAAAGTTGTGACCAGGTTAAATTCGTGTTAAACTGAAAATTACTTCTCTAAGTTTAGTCTCAGTGACCTTTAAACCGGTTCATATTAAATACTATCAAGCTTAATTATTCATAATATTGTCCTTATAATGATCCCACTGCTGCAACTCAGGCCTCCTGTCTAGGTAAGGGAACGGATCTATCACACGGGCCCTGTGCGGGTAGCTAGATGCCGCATGCCTCAAAATTTTTGGTTTTAAGACTTGCCGGTTTCCTCACGATGTTTGCCGTTTTGAAAGCAGCGGTGATGAAATAAATTACACAAAGTAATGCGTGTAGCTGGGTTTGCACCTACGAACTTTTTTTATAGGTGGGAAAATCTTCTAATGTACATATAATCAAATAATATTAATTTCTTTCGCATCACCCATGGTCCCAGTAGGCTTCAACCGTGCTGGGGCTACTGAGGCGCTAGGGCCAAAGTCTTGCGCGTGCAGCAGCCTGCTTTGCTAGCATTACTGCTACGCAGAAGGAGGCGACCGCCTGCCACTCCTTCTCGCTCCGGACCATGACCTGTCACGAGAGATCGCTGCCCCCGAGCGTCTCCACGAGGACACGGTGGAGTTCTGCCCAGGCGGGGCACACCTCTACCGTATGCCCACCGTGTCCCAAGCAGTCCACACAATAGTGACACCCGGGTGTCACTTCCGCACGTATTGAGTGCAGGTACCTCCCGAACTTATTACTACTTCTTCCGCACGAAGTGAATCTGCGACCTGCAACTTGTAAGTCGCGGCAATTGACACTAGGCCGCCACTAGTCTCAGCAATGTTCGTACTGGAAGCAGTTTGGCAACAGTTCCAGAGACATTGCCTAGTTGGTGCAGCGGCCGGCAGTTGCAACTGACGCGGTTCAGCCGCACTCTTCAAGTCGTGACGTTTGCCGACGACCTTCCACTGCCAAGTCGATGAACTTCCATTTAATCGGTTTAATTGTAACCGTAAATATTGGACTAACAATGATAAATCAATTTAGTGGAAGCATATTTTTTTGTACCTACTTCATTATTAAGAACACATTTCTTAATAAATTGATTACAATCTAGCCTGAAAGATAATAAGCAATTTAACTCTAACTAAAGAGGAAGTGTCAGACTTTTTCTGACTAAAACCCACAGTGGTCCTTCAGTTACCCTTTATTGCGTCGAGGGCTGTGACTCCATTGTACACCACAACATACGATTTTTCTGACAATTCTTTAAGGCGTAGATCACAATCCAGTGTTAGGATTTGGAAATTCCCAATATTTACAAAGTCTCGGGACACAATACAGCCTACAATTAAAGTCCCGGAAACTCCCGGGAGTTCCCAGGAGTGAGTATTTCAAAAAAGTTCAAGACTTTTAAGACTTTTTGGTTTTTTTTTTTTAAAAAAGGCAAAAAATTCATTGGCTTACAATGAATTTTAAGTAAATTAATTTCTAGTCAAACGTATTAAGAAACGTATTTTTTTTTAATAACTTTTATTTTGATCTTAATTTTAGTCAGCAATGATTAAAATTGCTTTGTTTATTTCTTTTAATCACACACATGTTAATTTTTAATCAGTTAAATTTTATGATAATAAAACGAACTTATTAAAAATCATACTAATTATTAATAAGTTTACTATTATCTTGTAACTCTAGCATCTATTCATTGGTCTTAATCACAACATTGTCAATTCTTATAATCACAGATTTGTTTCATAGTTAAATAATATAAATGGTATCAGAATATACCTGTTGACAATTATCTAATTGCATATTGAAACCGAATTTCAATGTTCTGGTGTGGCGACTACTTTCCGGAAGACGTAGCGTTGAAAAGCCTCCTACGAGCTTTATCTGCACTAAGAGGTAATTTTTTTTTTTTTTTGTTTGTAGGAGGTAATCTCTGAAACTATGGTCCGATTTTTTAAATTTTTACCCCGATAGAAAGCTGCTTTATGTCATAGGCTATATTTAATGTACACGGGTGAAGGCGCGGGCAAAAGCTAGTAAAAAATACAGACTAAAAAAAAATACAGATAATTTTACATTAAGAACCATTGCCGACAATTTTTGGTTGTGGATCGCTGGTGCCTGTGGTAGGTAGTAACACCTGTAATACTGGTCACCAGGCTAGACTGATGAGCTGGTGAGGAATCCGCAGGAATCCGATGAATGAGAGACGTACAGTCGGTTCCGTTGGGGTGGCCCTTGGGGCAGGCCTGTGTCCAACAGTGGACGTTTTACGGCTGAAATGATGATGATGATGATTCGTCGACGGCGCGCACTGTTCCCGCGCGCCTCAAAGAGTTGTCAGCAACAGCAGGGGCCCAGCCGGGTCGAAGCCTACTGGGGCCAGGGTTATCCGAAAGGGAACTCAAGCCCCGGTATGAAGGCTTGAAGGAACGGGGTGGGTTTTTAGTCAGTAACAGTCTGACACTATCTCCCGCTCCGCCCAAGAGCAGGGGTTATCATTGGATAATTTTCCCACCAAAAAAAAAATGATGATGATGAGGAGACAGGATAAGGTCTGTCAAGTTCCTGTCTTTTCTTTTTGACATTAGCTTTCGAACGTAACTTTGCGTTGGGAGTTATGCCATTCATCTGTAGGTCATTTGCGTACCTACTCTAGACCACATTATTTTTAGTTTATACAAACCCTGAATAAAGTTTGTTCAGAATCAGTAACTGAATGGATTCCAATAGTTTTTACACCATGTTATACTTTTTACCTCCTCCTTAGTCGTTCACTCTTGACAGAGTGGTCGTGGTTGATAATGTTGCATTTTCATTTGGCGAGTGAGGCCCTCGCGATGCGTCTCCATTTGTCCCGGTTTACGGCGTCTCGAAAACTCTGAACTAAGAAGGTTTATGTTGCAGCTTCGATGAGGTCTGTTCAATGCGTAGGTGAGCGCCCGCGTCACCGCTTCCCCTCCATTTGTCCCTTTTACCATAAAAATTAAAAAAAGTTACAAGTTGGACACCACTACACTAAGTACAACGTAGGTCACGGCAGGTCTTAGCGGGCATTAGGAGCCAGCAAAAAGCTGGGTGCAAGCGCAAAACAACTCCTCAGTCGTCTGGATGGCCCGGTGACTATGTATTTTTGCTGACATAACAAGTTTATAGATAACTTTGTGATTTTTCATGATACATTTATGAAATGTAAGTTAATCATATAATAATAATAACATAGATTCTTTACATAAAAATACTAGAGACGTGTTTTGGGTTTCGCATATACTACAATTACTGTTGTATACACCGTTAAATTTCAATAGTTTTAATCCCGTAGAGGGTCGATCCGGTACATGAAACACTATCGATTTGTAAAGATAGAATTAAAAAATAAAGTACCTTTTTTTCAAAACTTGTATTAATTTACGCATGTACGAAATTAATTTCTTTAAGAAAACGTCAGCTGAGCGAGTTCAATGACCTGTAGTTAACCAGTACCAGATCGACTCTCCACGGTATTAAAACGATTAAAATTTAACGGTGTATAGAATAGGAGAAATTACCAATTGATAATTTGCAGTATTTTTTTTTGTAAAGTTAACATTAACTGATTTTGACTCATTCAGCTTGATCGTCTATTTTTGTGTTCAGTCGTATACTTTGGTCACTGATAGCTGAACTTTTCCTGTATGTCTGTGATTCGACCCGGTAGCCATAATACCAAAATTATCGGCCAAGGTCGCAATGATGGGATTTTCTAGCACTGGGATGCCACATGTGTACAACTTTCGAAAGTTATTGCAACTTAATCTGCGCTTCAATTAGGAGTTCTAGGCTGGGTCTATATCATTGCAACGTCATCTATCAATCTATCACCGTAGCATTGAAATAATATATATGCATGCATATCTCACAAACGAACACAAACAATAATAAATGTACCGTCTCCAGCGTTCTCATTTGTCTTCTTTAACGGCTTCTCTGGAGTTAACAGCGTGGGATACATTCCGAACGTGTGTAGCGACGCCTGAACTATCGACGGACGACGTAAGCTCGACTATAATGCCATTCATAGTGACGACTGACTATTCTTTAGAAAAAAGATTTTTCTCTAGAAATATTTGATGTTTAAGGAAATAGTATGCATACATTGTGCGTACAACTAAGGAGTGGAATTCCCTGCCGGATCTGTATTTCCATCATCAAGAGTGAATAGGTTACTTATCAAATCTAAATAAGCGCACTCCATCGTCGACCGCATCGTCGCTTTCCATCAGGTAAGATAGTGGTCAAGCGCAAAACTATCAGCAATAAAAAAAATACTTGTTCACAGTACAGACAAAATCGGTTATGATGCTAAGACTCTATTTATGAAACTGAATTGAATGAGAAGATTCTAATCATCTGGAATGCATAAACTTTAAATTAACAATCCGATTTTCCGTATATTCATTTAAAGCTCTAGAGACACATCGCACCAAATCCAAGCTACATATTAAGGTTGATACAGTTGTATCAAGCAGAATTATTCAGCAATGTTCATATTGGAAGCAGTTTGGCAACAGTTCCACATTCAGCAACAGTTCAACAGAGACATTGCCAAGTTGGTGCAGCGGCAGGCAGTCCCAACTGACGCGATTCACCCGCACTCGTCAAGTCGTGACGTTTGCCAACGACCTTCCACTGCCAAGTCGATGAACTTCCATTTAACCTTTCAATCGTGATAATGACAGACACAATTGAAAGACAATAGATGCGCGAACGCCGGCGTTCGCTTGGGGTTTAATGAATTAAATCACTTTAATTGTAACCGTAAATATTTGACTAACAATGATAAATCAATTTTTGAAGAAAACACTGCATTGTTTGAGGAATAATGCGGAGCATTGTGAGTAACCTACCTATAACTTCAGACAATGCAGTTATGATTCAACTGTCTAAGTAAATGCATAAAAAAGTTTTAAAAGGAACTTCCATTTTATTCATTACTTAGTAGGTGAAAACTGCGGTTTCATAAAACGACACACAGTAATTTGTAGCGTACGCATCTTTAAGTTGAGGAAGTCATGCCTTGCAAAAGCTTTTTACACTTTACAGTTCATAGTATGAGCAAATGCGCAAAAAACTAAGTAGCCAATGAATATGGAATTCGGATCGATCGTATTAGTCAACGGTCGACTAAAAACAAAAAGTACATTCACCGAATTCTTGCACGGATTGAAGGTTTTTCAACTCGAAGCTTTGCCTTCGTTATACCGCGCTGATGCGACTTAAAAGTTCGCACAAACTACATTATCTATAAAATTACGTCTTCATGTCCTTTAAATAACGTGACAAACAACATCTTGGCAGTTTTTACTTTAGATAATATCTTCATATTACAAACATTCCTTTCTTTTTTCAAATACGTGTATAACTCAAGATAATGTCTTGTAGTGAATTTGCGAAGCTTATAAACCGAACGATTGTAGTAAATGCCACCACGATACGAATTCAAATCGACGTGTGCCGAGAATGCTTGAAAGAAAACGATGCTTTATAACTTGAAAAATATTTTAAATTGTTATCACAAAGCCCGTAAATCCCGCATTCCAATAAAATAAATCTCGTAAGTTAAATGTTAACTCATAAAATAGACAAAATACCAGTTAAGCTTAATACATATTTATTTTTAAAATTCCGTGAAATCGCTGTTTGCCATCGTAACTTACACTGCGTTGCCGCGAATTGACAGATCCATTTACATTGTTCGTTTCATCTTGGTAAGTAG
Source organism: Mythimna albipuncta (assembly GCA_929112965.1). Classification (NCBI taxonomy): domain Eukaryota; kingdom Metazoa; phylum Arthropoda; class Insecta; order Lepidoptera; family Noctuidae; genus Mythimna; species Mythimna albipuncta. The sequence goes on from OV815962.1 coordinate 11,689,164, forward strand.
CAGTTTATCCGTGTCATGAATTATGATTTATAGTTATCCGTAAGAGGGTGAAATCAAGTGATAACTAAGTAACTGCATTACTTTGTCGCGTGCGCACTGTTCCGCACATTAATCAAAGGTCTCTTCCATTAAGATTATTAAGTTAATGCAACTTGTTTAGAAGCGTCGCACTTTGCTGCATCCACGTGCAAAAGTACGGACAATAAATAATATTTTAAAGTGTAATACGTTACAGTTTACGTCAAATTTTAACTTAACAATAACTTTAACAATGATCATTGAATTTTACGATTTGCTGTTGCACCATCATATAAACATTTAAGTTAAAAAGAATGAAGTTGTGTGACATCTGCTTAACCGTAACTATGTTAAGTTTTAAAGTAATTTTACTTTAGTATTTTTCTTTCCACGATATTGTCGCTTAACTTAATCCTTAATTTCTGTTTTGCTCATAGAAGTTAATATGTTTTTCATTTGACTAAAGTTTCTTTAACCACATCTATAGCCCTTAACTGCCCTAAATTGAGTGGTTAACGTTATCGCTATTTGTGACATCCTTTTATTTACGGCTAACATGGTACAGCCTGTATTTCGCTTATACAGATTTGACGACTCAAAAGAGCATTAGTTATCATTAACCTCTCGTGTGCCGTAATTAGAGACACAATTAAAAAGCTATTGTGTCTCGCGTGGATCCACGTTTAGACACACAACGGGTTAAACTTAGTTCGTGCAACTCGCTCTTACTGCCTGTTCACGACTTAGTGGCGAACGGTGCGGCAAGCGGTGCGGCATCGGTAGGCAGGCCTGCAGCGCTATGAGCGGTGGCATCTCGTGGAGCGCCTCAAACATTTTCATACCTTTACCTTTACCTTTACCTTTGCCTTTACCTTTACCTTTACCTTTACCTTTACCTTTACCTTTACCTTTACCTTTACCTGTACCTGTACCTTTACCTTTACCTTTACCTTTACCTTTACCTTTACCTTTTGTTCTTACCGCTCGCTTCCTCGCGCTAAGCTACCGCTCACAGCAACAAGGTCGTGAACCGTTAGTAGCGCACACAGTTAATCCTGGATAACCGAACATGTATGACCTGGAAACCTTCATACAGCCAGGTTTGTATGCATGTTTTGCAAAAACAAAAGATGCTGAAAACATCACTCTGAAGGCTGAAACTGTAAATTCAGTAACAGTTGGGTTACATAAAGAGCTCAATGGTTTTCGTCGAGGCAATCGTGAATCATACGGACCCGTTAGTGAACCTACTAACTACAAATATATCTGATTGGAATAGGTATGTACTTAAACGGGCAGTGTACCTATTAATAACTGAAATGAGGCATTAAAAGGTTAAGTCCAGAAGCTGTGGAAGAATATAGTTCTCATCGGAATAGCTCAGTAGAGCAACTATTCGCTATGTGGGTCGAAATTATTTTATCCCAGAATTTGATCTTCAAACATCTTCAGTTTCAATAGAACACTAGATCCGCAATTTGGAAGGTATTTCAAAGAAGCCAGTGTGTGAGGCGATGACGCGCGAAGTCATTAGGGATGCGCTCATTCATCTATTTTTTAGTCTAAAACTACGTACATTTCCAGGTATGCTGACATGTCAGCATGGTAATATACAATTGGGGAATTTCTTTAATAACTTTTATTTTTAATTTTTTGAATACATTTGGAATTATGTTTTCCTCGGTCCAATTTTTAGATAAAACTGTAAACGTGAAACTACCATGTATAACCTCTAATTTTGTGTTTTACCTTGAGCCAGGGGAAAACCACCTAAAAAAGTAAACAGATAAACATATTTATTGGATAAAAAAATATTTACAAGTCACGAAATGGCATCTATTGATTTTCCAAAATTCATTATAACATAGCATAGTCAGCTTTATAATTTTGTCCCTGTTGGATCTCCGGTGTCCTCGCTAGGAGAGGGAATGGGCCGTAATCCACCACGTAGGCCCACTGCGGGTTGATGGATGTCACATGTCTTCGAATTATTCGTTCTAGGACATGGTGGTTTCTTCGCGATGTTTTCCTTCACCGTTTTGAGAGCAGTGGTGATGAAATAAATTACACAAAATAATGAACCTGGTTGGGTTTGAACCCGTGACCTACAACTCGTAAGTCGAGGCTGTTACCACTCGGCCACCACTGATCTGAAAAAATCATCATCCTAATGTAATTGTAATTAATTAAAACATAGAAGGCTAAATTAACAACAAATTGATCTCTAAAAATATAAGTAAAACACAAAACAAATAATAGTAGTATTTTTTATTTATTTAATATTAAGTTTATCAACAATAAGCAATTTATAATAAATTATATATTGCTTACAATAAATTCCTCATTCAAATTAGAATACTCAGATAATATTAAATTTACAATAAATTGTTACAAATTTGATTGTAATAATTAATTAAAATTGAATACAAATTTGATTACTATTAAATTAAAAATCGTTTATAATTACTAAAATTACAATTAATTATAACTAATTATATTAAAAGCGATTATCATTACTTAAATTAAATTTGATTATAATAAGTTATATTGCATTCAATTATAAAGATTAAAATTAAAATTTGATTATATTATTATTATTATTTAAGATTAGGCAAACAGTCGATTTTTGACAAGAACTCATTTAGAAGTAGCAAGGACCGCTTTTTTTAGAGCTGGAACCGATGAAGTAAAGAGGTCAATGTCAACATCCAGCTCATTGTAAGCAGCGCACATTCTAGAGAGTGGTCAATACTTTGTGTCAAATTGGAATGACATCTTGGCATAGAAAAGAGTCTCCTATTAGAACTTCTTGACACATGGAATAATACCCTACTGAGCAAATCGGGACAGTCTAGACCACCGGCCAAATCCAGCATGTTCCTGCGATTCTCCAGCGAGTCCATTTTAAAAATACTTGCTAGCTTCTAGCTTCTCCTGGTACGATTTGAGCTTATCCAAACTAATATTATAAATGCGAAAGTAACTCTGTCTGTCTGTCTGTCTGTCTGTCTTTGCTTCACGCCTAAACTACTGAACCGATTTGTGTGAAATTTGGTACAGACATAGTTTGGAACTTGAGAAAGGACATAGGATAGTTTTTATTGCAAAAAATAAAATAAAAAATAAAATTTATTCCGGACATACAGCGCCATCTATTGGTCAAGAGTCGGCATCAATTCAGCACTGAAATTTCCGGAAGTCACTATTCCATGCGAACGAAGTCGCGGGCAAAAGCTAGTTACCCATATTTTTGATATAGATAAGATGCCACATGAACCGTTTTTCAACCGCTCAATACGCTTGATGTGATGTGATACTTAGGTGACCAGACCACACTGCAATACTCGAGATGGCTCCTCACTAGCGAGTTATACATAGTTTTTTTTTAATGTTTACACTTCCTGATAATAAAGCCAAGCATCTTTGATGTTTTTACTTTGTAACTTTATCGATATTATGCTCAACAAAACTTAACTTTTTATCAAACTGTATTATTTTGAAATGCCTTGCCTATAAATGTAGTATTCTGAATTGCCTTGGAAGTTGGATATGCCTTTGGTGTGGAATGTAACTGTGTCGATACTCTTGCACCATCTCGTCTGAGCACGGTAGGCTGTGCTGGGGCGGCTGTTGCAGGTGCAATAAACCTCAAACGACGCCAATATAAAAATCTTATTGGGAATTATATATTTGAGCCAAGGTTCTTAATTATTCACAGATATTATAAATATTTAATATTTTGCAAATCATTTACATTAAAAAAATACTTAACTATATTACAGTAAAATAAAAAAAAAATATAGTTAATAAAATCCGTAAGCTTAGTACCTACGACTAACTAAAATCAAAGTAAAGTGTGGCGGTAAAAACACTTCTACATGGATGTCGACTGGTAATGTGTCCAAAAGGCTGGCGGCATTGCCACGTATAAGCTAAGGTTGAAACATTTGGGCCGTGGGCTCCGAGTGCTTATCAAGTAGTTTTAGATATCAACAATTGCTAATAATCGACTCTTGAAGTGACCAGAGGGCTAGGGTGTTCTTTGGCCAACGAATCAACGTTGGTATTCAACGTAGGTATCCTGCGAACGTTCCGGGCACTTTCCCCATTGTAAGCGATGTGGATGAATTTTTTTATGCCATAAGAATTGTCTGAATTAAAATACGCGTTTGTATGTTATTATTTTCAGTTTGTATATATACCAATAGATAAAATAATACCATAATTTAATGCGCCTAAGTCAAATCGAATACCTAGTTATTAAAATATATTCTAGTAATTGTATGTCTTTTGCGAATCACATCTGTACGACTTATTGTAAGAAAACAAACCAGTTTTTTAAAAATGAGTCATCGGATTAAAGTTCGTTTCTAACTGGTCCCTCTACAGTTGTCAACTGGGTTTTCCTAAACATCACATATGAATAAATTAATCTACATTTTAAATACATATTTAAATATCTAGGTACTATTATAAAGTTTACGAGTTTGTTTGGTTGAACGCGTTAATCTCAGGAACTTCTGGCTCAAATTGAATCATAGAATTTCTCACTCTTTTCAAAACCTTTCTATTTTCTATGGGCACATAGTCACTTATAAAACGTCAAAAGAATCGGCAACAAAATCCATTGGTACTCTTTAAAAAATAATAGTTTTGGAATATTTCCGTGTTACAATTTATACATTTAATATATGAGACGACAGTTTAGACCGGTAATCTATTTTGTTACATTTATTTATGAATTTTAATGTTGAATAACCCATTTATCTAGGAGGCTATATAGACTATGAAGCATCACGCTTCAACCAACAGAAATATAAACACCAAACCACAGGGATAGCTATTATATTTTAAAATATTAAAAGTCCGCGTCATCATCTTTCCGGAAAGGTGTTGATAGGCGATTCGTTATAAACTGTCTCACTATTTAGGACACGATACAATGAGTCACGACACACGCTCTGTCTACAGACTGGTCTTAAAGTGTGCGTCTAAATTGAAATGATTGTTCTCACACACCCCGCTATGATTGATGCATCATCGTTCTGTTGTTCTTAAATAAAAATAGCAAAGGAACGACACACCTTCCTGCCTAAATTGTATGAGTCATTTCACTCTCGATTTTTAAACGACTTCAAAAAGGAGGATTTTCTCAATTCGTTTGAATCGATTTTGATGATTTTATTTCTGTTTGTTGAAGAGTTTGTTTGCCAGGTGGTCCCATTTAAATTTGGTGAAGATCTGATGAACAACTTTGAAGATAGACCATGAAACATTTCAATAAATGATAGCAAAACATCCGGGATTCCTGCAATAGCATGTCTGTTCATTATTAACACTTCATAACTAAGTCGAAGTCGTATCGTAAGCGCGGTCTTATAGACGACGAGCAATCAGTATAACTTGAGCGATTGTTTAAAAGTCGAGTTACCGCGACCCTGGAAACCAAGAGCAACTGAACAAGAACGGGGAACGAGCCGGTAGATCCATCAGGGAGGCCTACTACGGGTGACTTTCACATGTCTTCAAATATTTAGTTTTAGGGGTTACCTGAACACATAAGATCACACCTACCAATCTTGTTTTTTAAACCCAAAGGTAGACTGGTAGAGAACGCCTTATTAAGTTCGCCTATGTACCACTACTGTACATAAATAAATAAATTAGAGTATAGATAAAAAATGGAATATCTTTCCGTAATAATGATGAAACGTTAAAATTAAAAAAGATTTAATAGGTATGTGTTTAGAAAAGTCTCTTTCTATTCTTTTGGCAGGTCTATCACATTTTCTATCGATGACTTTTCTCAAAAGTGCTGCGTTTTCAAGTGAGCATGGTCGAAATTTGCCGAATACAATCGGTTCTTTTTGTTGATAGACTTCATTGGTGGTGGTGGTTCATTTAATGACTTCTCCCGGTCTAGAGTGTAGCGAGAGGGCGTGTCAGACTTTTACTGACTAAAACCACATGTTCCTTCAGTTGCTTTTCTGCTTTCTAGGATCACGAGTATCCCTTTCTTAATTTTACATTTGAGGCACGCGAAGAATACTACGCGCCATCGATGACTTAGACTCGATCCATAAAGGACGAGTGGACGGCGAGCTACTCTCTGCTAGCCGTCCACAAGTCCGTGCCTACAGTGGCCGCAGATCACTCTGCGATTGCCGATACCAAGGTCTTCTGTCATGGTAGCTGGGGCGTGGTCGTTCGTTCCCTCACTCTTGCGGCTGCCTCCTTCGCTAGCATTCCTGCTTCGCAAAAGGATGCGACAGCATCCCTGTTGTACCTACCTACTTTTAATACATAAAACTACCATAACGAAGTTTGCCAAAAAGACTGAATCATACTTATCGATTTGCTGCCAAATAACTACTACAAAAAATATTAAAATGTGTTACATCCATATTTTAATTGTATTTCATGAAAACAAAGAATTAACCTAAAGGTTATAAAAAAAAACCACATATTGTAGACTTAATTAATTAATACCAAAGTAGGCGCCAAATAAACATGGAATAACGGTCATTGACCCACCTTCATTTATTGACGTTCTTAATTTGAAAAACGGAAATAAAGCTCTCTTGAATCGACATGCAATCCTTTACCTTTTCTGAAATATAGTTCATTGATGGTGTTTGCATCGGGTAGATACTTTAAATATACTCGTATTTGAGGTATTAGGAAAAGGTCAATGTACTTTAAGTTTATCTGGCGCCTTGTATAGAAATGTTCTTATGACTAACCACTCAACTACTCAATTGATTATTTTGTATGTACCTACAATTTAAAAATGTCCGGTCAAGTCACTCTTCTGGTTAATCCACATTCTTTTATACCTAATATTTATTCGACCTGACTTAACTGACGTCCGTTGATCTATGATTAATGAACTATTTTCGACGAACATAACAAATGTATATACAGGAAATGTTACAGGAATGAATCGGGGAAGTACAAATGAATATCTACATGTAGGTAACAGAGTTTGTAGCCGGAAGAATAATGTGACACACAAAGGAAAATACAGGTAGGTGCCTATACTACCTATATTATTTAAATTTTCTTTTCACTGCCACTGTAAAACCACACCTATGTTCCACTTATGTTCCACCTATGTTCCACTTATGTGTCACCTGTGTTCTACTTATGTGTCACCTATGTTCCGCCTATGTTCATTCCAGCTATGTTCCAGCAATGTACTACCTATGTTCCACCTATATTCAACCTATGTTCAGTTACTTTTTGCTTTCTAATACCATGAGTATCCCTTTCATACATTTCCTCATGGCCCTACTTGTACCGGTTTTACTTACATCTCTTTGAGGTACACATGGAACACAGAGCCGTGGACGACTCGGGTTGATCCGGATGGTTACGAGACAGCCGGTCTATTCGGTCTTTTACCAGATTGACCCAGAAAGAGGATATTTTTTTTGGTCCAAGTGACCTACTCTATGTAATACGTTCTAAGTTTATAAATCATAATACTTCATATTTTTTTTGTCTCAAATATAACTTTACATAAAAAAACAATTTATAAACTTTTAATAAAGTTTACAAAATTTGGAAATATTATAAAATTGAATTTTTACACACACACACACACACACACACACACACAAAAGCTGCCGGAAAGGTTTCCTTTTACAAATGTGACGGTTACTCGTGACAGCCACCAGTGGCTGTGGTCGGCAGCCTGATGGAGCCGAGCCTTAAAGCATACAGGCTCTGATGCCTGTTGTCAAAATGCTCTCACCCATCGACTATATTCTAGCGACATAGGTATACAAGGTGTAAGGGACAGCCCTCGAAACGAAAAAAAAATCAGCCTCACTATACAAAATGATAAACTTGATTGGACAATTTCCTGAAAAAGAATTTTGTGTAAGTTGTTCAGTTTCGTCTACTGAGCAAGCCCTTAAAGTTTGTGGAGGGCTGTCCCTTTATTTAGATGCTCTCACCTCAAAAAATCCGTTAAAATAGATTTAAGTTGTTCACTAAAATCGCTTTTATGACTCAGGTCACATTTACAGCCACTAAAAGCGTAAATATTTTTTACTATCACAACATTTTAGGAATAACGATTTCTTAAGAGTTTTTTAATCATCAATCAAATCATAGATTACAATAGTTGTGTCTAGATGGCGGCATCATTGTCGACATCGTCAGGTTTTCAACGCTAACTTAACATTATAGCTTAACTATTTGTTATATTTAACCGTATAATTGTGCTCTGGCTTTTTAGAAAAGAAGTTCTTCTTCTTTTTAACCTACTTCAAAAAAGGAGGAGATTCTCAATTCTGTTTTATCTTTTTTATCATCTTTTTATATTTTTGTTACCTCAGAACTCCTTACGGACTGATTAGCAATCTTTTTTTCTTCCCCCAAAAGAATGTCCTAACATTCTTTTTCCAAAAAAAGGAAGAAGTTCTCAAGTCCGTTGTATTTTTTTTATGTTTGTTATCTCAGAACTCATTTATGGACCGATTTGCAATTTTTTTTTCAATACACTTACTAGAAAACAGGCTCTTATCACACTACGAATAGGTTTGACATACCATGTCTATCACCCTCGTGATTTTTTTTTTTAATTTATCAAAACAAGGGCTTTTTTCATTCCTATTTCGTCACAGTCAACCGTGATTATTATTTTTTTTAAAGCAAAGAGTTGGAATATACTTTTAAGGTTTTAATATATAAATAAATAAGATTATTTCATCGATAGATGTAGATCACTAGAATATAAGTCAATGGATTATTTACACAATAATTTGTTATATTATCAACAAATTAGCATTATCTGTGTTCTAAATTCAAAAGTATTTGAATTTCTATTTTTAATATTAAGGATATATACGATTTGATACCTTTGCTTCTTCCTCAACCTGCAAAGGTAAAGTGCGGGAAAAATGTCAATTAAATAATACTTTTAATTTATGTTATGTATATTTTGTGAAAAAATATTGAATTTAAGATTTGAAGAGAATTCTTTAGATGATGCCGGCGCCGTCTATAGATTAAGTTAGAAAATACTCGCGATAGCTTGCTACGATCTAAATCAAAACTAAAATGTATGGCAACATTGGAAAATTTTCTTCACAACAAAATGAACAAAAATGCGTCGTAATTTTTTATTTTTGCCATCTTACGTCCAATGTTGGACAAAGATCCATAATTCCAAACATAACATTTCTTGAACTAAGAGTATATTCCTAACTAGCTTTCGCCCGCTGCTTCATCCGTGTACATAAAATATAGCTCATATCACTCAAGAATAAAGCAGCTTACTATCGGTGAAATAATTTCAGCTATCGAACCAGTACTATCAGAGCTTATCCCCTATAAACAAAAAAAAAATTACCTCTTTATAATCTAGCTGTTGCTCGCGGCTTCGCCCACATACAAAATATAGCCTATATAAAGCAGCTTTCTATCGGTGAAAGACATTACTTCCTTCAAACAAAAAACAAACTTTATCTCTTTATAATCTTATATATAAAATTTTCGTGTCGCAATGTTCGTTCCCGTACTCCTCCGAAACGGCTTGACCGATTCTCATGAAGTTTTGAGAACATATTGAGTAGGTCTGAGAATCAGCCAACATCTATTTTTCATACCCTTTAGTGATAAGGGTTGTCCACCCTTAACATTTTTTCTTTAATGGCAAAATGTAGAAGTAGATATTGACCTACATTATAGTCACGTATATGTTCAAACCGTAGATACCTAAGGTTTTCCTTCTTACAAAATATACAATTAGTTTTATGGGATTTGTGGTTTGTATTTAACGAGAACCGATGAGACTGTCCTACAAAATCATAACATGAATGTCGCACTAGTAGATAGTAACGATGGCTTGTGCGTCAATCCCAGCTTGACCGACTCAAAATCAAAAGTGATTCAGACGAATTAAAACAAATGAGTCACTTTACCGACCCAATTAGCAACAATTTCGTTTACGTATTTTGCGGGAGTATATCCTGCAATTACTGGGAACAGGATAAATGTATACTTATATGCCCATAAGGTTATTGAAAAGAGCTATGTCAAAATACCTTACATGAACCAGTTACGCAATGAGTCTAAGTCAGTGACGTCACTAATTTTCCCACTTCGATAATAGGTACGTCATAAAAGTGAGTACTAACCTACCTATTAACAAAACTTAGGTAATCCTTATATATAATATTTTAAAATAAAATCTCTACCTTGTATCTGTCTGTTCACGATTTATTAAAAAACTTCTTCTTCTTTTTCCTGCCCTCATCTCATATTACTTACGATCGGCGCAACACGTTTTTTTTCTTCCATTCTTTCCTGTCACCCGTTACAACTAAAATATATGAAAAAACTACTGAATAAATTTTCATGGAGTTTTCTTCAATACTTAGATAATGGTTTTATTTACACTTATAAACAACTTAATAACTATAATTACAGTAAATTACAAAATAAATAAATAATAAAACCCTACGCTAAAATACACTATCTAAAATATGGCGTCAAAAAACTCTTCCACATCGCTGTCGACTGGTAATGTGCCCAAAAGACTGGCGGCATTGCCACGTTGTATGGCAATGCTTATCCTCTGTCCAAGGTAAAAGCCAGCCTTTGGGTCACGTGAAGTGTCAAAAAAGACGGGTTGCACTCCGGGAGTGCCGGCAGAAGTGAAAACTTGATTATTAACGTTGAAATATATATATATATATATATATATATATATATTTTTTTTTAATTTATATATATATATAATATATCTATATATTTGAAACAGTAGGCCCAGGCATACATTTTCGCCGCGCCATAGAGAGGGGATAGCTGTCTACTCTCCATCCGTCTTACGCTTTTTCGATCAGGTCACGTGTCCTGACGCGAGTTTAAGATTTTATACCCATTACAGAAAAAGTGCTCAACGCCGCTAAAGAAGTTTTCACTTCAACTAGACGTTTCGACAGATCTTTAAACAAACTGTGAGCACTCGGACCCCACGATCCAAGAGTTTCAACCCCAAACGGTTCGAAATTATAACTTCCAACAAGGTTGTTATATTTCCGCCGCTTGAGGTATGCATATTTTAGTAGAGAAAGACCGAGAATTAAAAAAAAAATCTATCACCCATGAGAAACTAGGGTGGGTCGATTTAAATTCCAAAATAACTCCTTCTGTCTGTCTCTTTCTTACATTTTCACACCCAAACCAATTATCTACAATAAATTTTACCTGAGATGTAAAGTCGAGAAAACGCATAATTTTTATCCTTTGATTACGTTAATAAATGTAAGTATAAAGCGGAAAATTACCCTACAGGAACATTTCTAATAATAATTGATAATTTCCCACTTTTATGCGGACGCGGCTGCTAGCTAGCTTATACCAAACATAAGAACGGAAAAACATTATTTAAGACCACCAAATTCGTCTGTGGTTACCTATGTATAAAAATAAAAGAAAATTATCATTTCCTTTAACAGACTTTAATGAGGCTGACGCATAATTTCGTATCCATAAGTTGATATTTATGATGAGATGCGTAAGTCGCCGGTAGAACAAAGCTTTGAAACCTTCACGAGCTGCCAAGGGCACGCTCAGCACTCAGTCTAAGTACTTGTACATTATTATAATTAATTACACTTCCTTAGCTTACGGCTACAGCACCTAAAACAAATGTTGCAAGACATCATTCTTTGTTTACAATCGTTTGATTGTCAAGTTTGCTTATGAATCCTGTTTCATAATTAAAAATACTACAATGTCTTAGTAGTTAGTTTATAACTTGTCTAGTTTTTTTTTGCGCCTGTTGTGCTGGACCAACATATTATTAAGTAAAGTGTAAGATAAGAGGTAAGGACAAAAGTCATTCACTAACGGAAGCAGTGAGTCACCCGTAAACATAGTAATAACGGTGAAATGGACCGGTTCTCCGCTTCAGATCGTCGATAGTGAAACTCACAAATTCTGGGAACATCCATAAACAAAAACATAAGGCTTAGTTAAGAGTAATAGCACTCTCAAATACAAAGAACTGTGAGAATTATTTTGAGCAAACAACATTCGAACCTGTCAGGTATACAAGTTATCACATTAAGTAAACAAATTGTGTAAATATATGTTATTGAGCACATGTATACTAGTGGTATTTGCTATTGCTGGACGGCGGCCAGTGCTAGGGTGTACTAGGCACACTTCCAGCGCTTCCTAGTATACTGACAGCATTACCTTCATATGTTTACGGAATACCTAGTGCCTTAGTGCAGTAGGGATGTATCGCATTAGCACTCACCGCGCCACCCGCACACTTGTTGCACTATTCTGCGAAACACCCAGAGGCAATGACCGAACAGGCAGAAGGCTACCGACATGGAGTGTCAAAGTACAATCAAAGAGGAAAACATATTCCGCTAAACATCATAGTAATTAAAGTATGCAAGATATTGCCTACCGTATGCTCATTATTAAAATGTCCGGTATTTGGTACAAAAGTGTGTTGAATATAAACATGGCAATTACAAATCGCTTAAGATTCATGTGTAGTTCGCGCACTTTGTACGAATCGATGGAGATGAACAACGAAGGAGGAAGCGTTAGACCATGACCGCTGCTGCTACACGCGCGGTACATAAAACTGTTGACGGACGATAACTAGCCGATCAGCGTCAAGCAGTCGAGTCGATATCGCTGTGATTTGCCGTTCGTTGCTCCGTCTGTGTCATTTGTGCATGCAGCAGGTACGTTAAGCGTGGTATCGAGTGTACGCCGGGTCACTTGAGTAGTATCCGCTGGTACCGAATCGGCGCAGAGCAAGGCCGCGGGAACTTTGCTTGTACGAGGTGTGTTTGCCTGCTCCGCATCTCGGATATGGCGCGCTAATTCCGCGCGCTCGCACTGAATCACTGATCATGGCGCGGCAGCCAGCCCATCAGTATTCCGGCAGCACGGCGCCCGCTCCGCACGCTAGCAAATCGCTAAAAATATCTACAAGATGGACAAGGGCGCTTCATGGCCGATATGACCTTACCTGAATCACATAAAACCACTATGTGAATTACATATTTACTTCCTGAAGTGCCGAACTCGTAATCAACGTTATGCCTTTAACATCCAATCAAACGTACAGTTCAAAGTCCTACGGAGGAGCCAGGAACAGTTGTTCGTCCTAACGATGCTACCTAATAAGTAATGCATTTAAAGGTATATGAAATAAAATTGCTGTAGTAATGAGTTGAGTATAAATAATTTATTTCACCCAATATATTATGTACCTATTTACAAACTATACGTTCTCAGTGCATAACATACTATTTTTTTATTTATTATCTAATTGTATTGTCATGTTTAATCTGGCTGTCTAACAACAACAGTTTTGGCTGAGTTCTTGGCGGGTGTGTTTGTGTGTGAGTGAGTTCAGTAGCAGTATGGTTAATTTGTTTTGCTAGGTATTGTGATGTAAAATTGATATAGTTTTCTATCTCAGTTAGTCATTAAAACCAGGTGAAAATTATATTGTAGTATTGACTAGCTCAGTCAGGTTTGCAGAGAAAGCTGACTCGAGACATTTGCTGCCAAATACTGCAAAAGCATTATAATGTGTTACATCCGCATGCTAATGGAAAACCAATTAACTATATTATGAGAAAACATCGCTCAAAGGATTTAGTAGCCAAGCCAAAAATATATCTTATTGTCACAAAAAAAAAATGACTAATAAAAATGCTCAATACGTTACACGTGTGACATCTACTACAATCAGATCAGCGAACAAATAAGGGTGAGTTGCACCATTTAACTATAACGATAACAAAGCCGTTAACAGTTGTCAAATCGTCAAATTCCCAATAGGCGGCCGGCCGTTTCACGGCTGGTTATGGTTTGGTTATCGTTATAGTTAAATGGTGCAACTCACCCTAAGTAGTCACTGTCTATGGCGTATTTTGATTGTATCATGTTAATTGCCTAAAAAACACTATCTTAAAGCTATTTACAGTATCGGAAGACATCTTATTTTGTAGTACAATTACTTAACAACATCAATTCGTGTTATAATTAACTAAAAAGTACATTTGCATAGGTACTGCTAGTGGTTATGTTACATAAAAAACGTCTATTGTAGTTATTTCAAACAATTCAATTGTAAAGGACATAGTTGACATGGCGGTTGGCGCAGTGGCTGCTTCGCTGAGTGCAGCGGATTCGATACCTGTACGGAATAATTTACCTATATATTATTATATTACTTAGCCCACACTGTCCCACTGCTGGGCAAAGGCCTCCCTCTACTCCTTCCAACGATCACGGTTCCTTTCTCATTCCAGTTCAATAAAACCATCCAGCCATCCAGGTCAATATATGGCCTACAAAATGTTGTTCCGGCTATTTTTTAAGTAGGATATCATCAAATAATTTCCACCGCTCTGGGTGAAGCGGGAGGAAGTGTCAGGCTATTACTGACTAAAAGCCACCTCACAATGTTTCTTCAGCTACCCTCTTTGCGAGGGTTTACGGTAACATTTTCGAACAATCCGTAACCCCGGCAGGCGTCGGCCCTAACTGGCCACGTAAATTTTGCTGACATTTCTTTGAAGTATGGAAACAACTCGCGGCTTGGTCCTTACCGGCTGGACGGCAAGCTACACATTACTCATCGTCCGCAAGCCCGCGCCCACAGTGACCGGAATCGTCCTACGACTTCCAGCGCCCGCGCCCGGGTCATCTCCGTGTACTTATTCCGAGTTTGGGTGTTTGTAAACTCACCCACGATACAAGAAAAATCCTTATGCGATATATGGGGCAATGACTAAATTAAAAAAAAAATTATTAATTTACTGTGTGTACTACAAACTTAATTAATATTTTTATCATATAATCATTGGCTAACACAAAGCAATTCGTTACAGGCATAACTAAATAGGACACCTAGTTGTATGTAGCTATTGTGATTCAAACTGTGGTATGAGATGGGAGTTTCAAATCAGTCATCAACAAAACTTTATTAATGCTTGATACACACTCAGCAAAATCGGAGCGATAATTTACCACGAGTTTTTAACGCCATCCATTTTATTAGCTTCTCAAATGGATGGCGTTCAAAAAGTGTTTCTACGCTAGAAGAGCCGAGCACGAGCCGAGCTCAAATTCGTTTAGTACGGACTGGCTTTAAAGAGCTCAAATTCGTGTAGTGTTTACCGACTTTAGAGGAGTCGAGCACGAACAGAGCACAAGCCGAGCTCAAATTCGTGTAGCATAGACCGACTTTTGAGGAGCCGAGCACGAGCCGAGCTCAAGTTCGTGTAGTATGGACCGACTTTAGAGGAGCCGAGCACGAGCCGAGCTCAAATTCGTGTAGCGTGGACCGACTTTAGAGGAGCCGAGCACGAGTGGAGCACGAGCCGAGCACGAGCCTAGCTCAAATTCGTGTAGTATAGACCGACTTTAGAGGAGCCGAGCACGAGCCTAGCTCAAATTCGTGTAGTATAGACCGACTTTAGAGGAGCCGAGCACGAGCCGAGCACAAATTCGTGTAGTGTGGACGTGGACCGACTTTAGAGGAGCCAAGCACGTGCGGAGCACGAGCCGACCTCAAATTCGTGTAGTATGGACCGAATTTAGAGGAGCTGAGCACAAGCGGAGCACGAGCCGAGCTCGAATTCCTGTAGTGTGAACCGACTTTATAGGAGCCGAGCACGAGTGGAGCACGAGCCGAGCTCAAATTCGTGTAGCGTGGACCGACTTTAGAGGAGCCAATCACGAGCGGAGCAAGAGCCGAGCTCAAATTCGTGTAGTGTGGACCGACTTTAGAAGAGTCGAGCACGAGCTCCACCACACGAATTTGAGCTCGTAGACCCACCTCAAACTGAACTTTATCTATATAGGGTGTATTATAGCTCCATCGCTCTTTCTCACTCGCACGCCTAACATTTAAAGACGTATTGGTAAGGCCCCAGATTCGTATGTGTAGGTAGTGATTTTGTGATCACTATTCTGACAGTTGTCGCCGTTGACTTTCTTAGCAGTCTTTAAGTATTTTTGCAGCACACATACATGTCCTAAGTAGGCGCAATACAATATGGCTCTGCGTAACTAAGCGCAACGTTGTCTAGCGATGCATATCGCTGCGTAGCGAAACGTAGCACTACGTAGCGCAACATGGCTCTGCGTAACTAGGTATAACATTGTCTAGCAATGCATAATACTGCATAGCGAGGCGTAGCACTACGTAGCGCAACATGGCTCAGCGTAACTAGGTGTAACATTGCCTAGCAATGATATGCTGCGTAGCGAGGCGTAGCACTACGTAGCGCAACATGACTCTACGTAACTAGGCGTAACCTTATCTAGCAATGCATAATACTGCATAGCGAGGCGTAGCACTACGTAGCGCAACATGGCTCGGCGTAGCACTACGTAGCGCAACATGACTCTACGTAACTAGGCGTAACCTTATCTAGCAATGCATAATACTGCATAGCGAGGCGTAGCACTACGTAGCGCAACATGGCTCGGCGTAACTAGGTGTAACATTGTCTAGCAATGATATGCTGCGTAGCGAGGCGTAGCACTACGTAGCGCAACGTAGCCTTGCGTAGCGTTGCGATATCACCTCGAGCGTTCCTATCAAGAACTTTTCGAAGCGTCACTTCTTTTAGCTTTTTGCTACGACATAATACTAACTACGGGAAATCTAATTATTCTTGAATATTGTTCAAATTAAATTGTGTTAATGAGCCTGTAAAACCATATTCCGGTGATCAACAAGACATTGTTAAACTTTGACTATTTAAGCACGTATGCAACAAAAATGACTGTAGGTATGCATTAGCGTTAAACCAAGTAAAAGTCATCATGTTTTTTTTTTTCTGAGAATTGTTTATAAATGACATAAACAAAAAATATGTTAAATGTTACATGCGTTAACCTTTTGAATGTCTTATGTTACACAGTTCGACATAAGCAATTGTCTTTCTATTGTGTCTCTAATTGCGGCATTCAAAGAGTTAAGTAACTTACGATAAGTTACTAGCATGTAAGCAGGTAAATAAAATAGTTCTCAGGCTCCAGGCAAAGTGGCATTTTAAGAGCGATAATAGTTTATCGAATAGTCAAAATGTTTGGCGTTGACAACGTAACATTTCGGTAGCATTTCATGTTATTAGTTAATATATGTTAAATGCCATATTATATTGACAATCCTTATCGCTGCTTTAATGACGATTACCCTATACTCCATTTAAATTATAATGTAAACAATTTTATTTTACGGTGTATTCAACTTATTTTGACTTCTGTTCCGTAGGCAAGGATAGCATTAAAAGGAAAAAAGTGGTTACAATATCAATTATTTACTGCAGCTGCCACTTACCATGTGACCAATGCAATAAAGGTCAAAATCAGTTGAACGGACAGTAAAAAAGGTTTGTGTAAATGGCTAATCTTATTTCGAATGTAGCACAAAGACTTTCAACAATATAAACACAAACAAACATCTTAGAACTCAAGGACAAGTAATACTCCCAAACCCAGGTACATCAATAAACCCTTGTTGGAAGACCTGCACGTCAGGGTTATCACGTATGCGTTCAGCCAGAGTCTTCTCGTGCGCGAGCGGGTGCCAGGCGCCGAGCGTGCACGCGGCGTCGTCGTGCAGCGCGTGGTAGTGGCACCGGCGAGTCGCGCGCGCAGACGGCACGTACTCTAGCACGCGCACGCGTTCACAACGGTGCAGTGCGAACCAGAGACCTGGAGAGGTAGATAGATAAGTACTTAGTGCGCTTGGTGACAAAGGGCCTTTGGTATAAACAATAGACGGTAAAGCGCAAACACTAAATGCGAATGTATCGCTGCAAGTTTACTATAAGATATACATTCATAGAATAGAGTTGTTATAAAATAAAGTGGTATAACGATAATATCTCGCTCTCATGTAGATGGCGCCTTAGTAATAAAATTCGGTAAGTGGTGGATATATCAATGGCGAGTGAATTAAAATTAAAAAGAAATACGCTGAACTTGAAAAGAAATATTTGCGTTACTTTTTTCCTTTTTGACCCGTGATTAGTAGACGTAGCAATTAAATAAACGTAAATAACGTAACGTATATTACGGGCAAAATATGTACTTTGAGCACTCTGAACTTCCTCCACGTATTATTTAAGTCCTTTCGAACCATCCTAAGGTTGTCTGGTAGATATCGCTGTCAGCGATAAGACCGCCATTGTACCCATAGAGTTAATTTTATGTATAAGTTGTGCTACTTTTTTGGTGCACAACAAAGTTTATTCTATAGTATTAATCGAACCATTTTCGGAGCAAAATATTGCGAATTTTTTGAGTGGGCACAATAGTTTGATACGCCAACTTCAGAGTGATCCACATATTTCAAAATATGTTGACCACTCTGAAGTTGGCCGATGTTCTGTAATGTGTGAGTCCGTAACTACATATTTATCGATATTCTCATGAGTAAGATTCTGAAAAGAGCTATTTAATTTGATCATACATGACTCGAAAAAGCACATTACTTAGATTTTCCTGCAAGTGTTGTTACGTGACCAAACAAATGAACCAACCTAAGAAGCCTGATGACGGAGGGTTTCTCCGTAGACGGTATGGAGACGTGTCCTGTAGCACCGACCACAGTGACCACAGTACTTGCGGGTTCAGTAAATGGACATCTGCGTTGTGATTCTTTTCTAATAACCTGAAAAGTTTTAGAAGACAATTAATGAGGACTATCAAAAGATATTTTTTATCTGTTTGAAGTGTTTAGTTTGTTACAGTTTCGTGAGCATAACTACTATTAACGTTAAATTTAACCTGATAAAGTGGTACTCGTAACTTGCACAAAAATGTTCAAGTTAATTACATCCCTTACTGACAAACTGACAATACATGATCGTTCTGATAGGTGCTGACATACACATCCTTATTGGTGCATGTCTCCAATCAGAACTGGTTACAGCATAATGAGATGACATGTAAAATATTTGCATACTTTTTGATACGTGTTAATGTAGCCTTGAATTATAAAAAAAAACAACAGAAAATAAATCTTTAAGAAAATATAATAAAAATCTATTAAAAAGTCAACTTACTTCTTATAAACAGGGAAGAGAGGATAGTCCGGATAGTGATACCAGTCTTCTAATGTTGACGAGTAGTTTGCTGGATCCCAGATGAGAATGGATACGTTGCGAAACAAGGGATCATCCAAAAATCTGAATTCAGGCTTAGCAACCACCTTAAACAAAATTAAATTTCTTTAATTACACGAAAAGGTCTAAATTTAAAACACATTACTACTAAATTCATTCAAATGAGTCTGTCATTTACTCAGAATTACAGAAAACTCACACCCGAGAAGGATTTCCAATTAATATTTAACCACTTGAAAAAGAGGAAGAAAAAAATGTTATATGGAAATTGACCATTCTTGCCGATGGGAAAAACCTTTGACACTTGACTTGTTTAGTTTTTATAAAGAACATTTTCTTTTATTGAACATTTCCATTGTAACTAGCTTTTAAAAAATAAATCATTTTGAAACTTAGGGTGAGTTGCATCATTTAACTATAACAATAACCAAACCATAACGATTTGACAACTGTTAACGAATTTGTTATCGTTATAGTTAAATGGTGTAACTCACCCTTAATACTGTATGCTGTATCTAAAACGAAATAATTTAAATAAAACTTATACTGTTTAATTCTATTCTAATTTCTAAACTTAACATTGACTCAAAAGAAGTAAAGAAAAAAAAAAATTTCGTTTGTATTTCTCTTTTTAAATAATTATCTTTCAGTGGCCTAGCATGATAAGCAGTACAACCCATGTACAACCTTTTTGCTCACATCACCATTAATTTTATTATTGACTAGCTTCTGCCACCGGCCTCGCCCACTTGAAAGTAGATTTATCCATACAAACTTTGGACCCTGAAACGGTGGTCTAAAATCTTCCCCTTAGGCGAAACGAACACTAAGAGAGGATTTTCCAAAATGTGGGGTACATTTTGGAAAATCCTCTCTTAGTGTTCGTCTACGTCATGAAAGCTGTAGCACGTAAAACCTTGTGCAAAAATCCACGTTCCTAGTCCCAGTATTTTCGTCTATGCGTTGATATGTCGATCATTCAGTTTCTCCTTTTATATATATAGGTAGATAGTTATTCTAGGTCGATGAAATCTTGATGTTTCAGGATTACATTGCTATAAGTAATGCACACACAGATATAAGATGAACACTAATTTTAGAAAGGTGAAAGTTTGTATGTATGTATGTATGTTTATTACTCCTTCACGGTCAAACGTAGGAACGAATTTAGATGAAATTTGGCACACGGACCATGTCCTGGAATAGCACACAGACAAACCCCTTTGTCCATTTTTTTTCTTGTTTTTCCTTCAATATAGGTAACGTAGCAATTACTCCTGCATCTTGGATGTTTTTACAAACATTGAAACTAAAATACACAAGACACCAGAACTGGAACACCTATCTGTAGGTCATACAAATATTTTTTCCGTACGGAAATCGAATCCGCGACCCGTAGCAGAGCAGCCAATCGCTCAACCGCTGCGCCAACTGTTCCATCATATTTGTTCAAGCTTTAAATTAAGTTGCTTTTTATTTTCTCTCTGACTGGGCTTTTGGTCTGGTGGGTTCGATTCCCACCCAGGTCAAATGTTTGTGTGATGAGCATGATCATTTGTTCTGTTTCTGGGTGTAATTTATCTAAATCTATGTATTTAGAAATATATAAGTATGTTGTATCAGTTGTCTAATACTCATAGTACAAGCTCTGCTTAGGACTAGTCGGCGTTATGTGATAGTTGTGGAATATTATTATTATGTCATTTATTTTCTATTACATACCCACTAATATTTTTTTTTAATATTCCTGAAAAAAAGCATATTAAAAAAAAATATTTAAAAATACAAAAAATAGCCCACTGGCATACAGGGTTCAAGCTACCGGTGGTCAGGGCTCTTGAGAGAGGAATCGCCAACCAATACGGCCGTGTCTAGGAGTACTGCCTTCTGAATCAAGCCCTTGATCCAAATACCCAACGGGAAGCTCCTTCTCTTTTTATTATTATTATTTTAAAGGTCTCGTTGCTAACGTACCTGTGAGTTAAGCACTCTGAAAGTGGTCTTGGAGCCGACGCTTTCCGTATAATTCTCGGTGGGCGCGTTGTTGAATCTCAATACCATGTCGTGAGAATCTGTCAACATAAATAAGTTTGTCTGTAAGCTTGCTCATCAGGACTTATGTTAAGTTCTGTACATATTTATGACGAGAGAAGGTATAACTTAATGCACTTGGTTCTAATTTTACTTCCAAGTGATATGTTGCAAGTTACCTACTTAGGATCGTTTGAAAGAGTTACCATGGCCCTGTTTTAGCTAGAAGAAGTCTGAAACTCGACCCTAGAGCGAGAGAGAAGTTCACCACCTTAAAAAAAATATATACCTTACCATGATTACTTACATACACAAAATTATTACTTTGAATTATTCTGCGCATTTCTTTAAATAATTTTAATTGATTGATTTATTCAAACTTCGTGAAACATATACGTACAGACGGACCTATGTCTATGGCTTTCTCTCCCAGTCCACCGAGGGGGGTGTCTAGTCACATAGGAAAATATCATATAAGTCTCTTATAGGACTGTTCTGATGTAATGAAATGTAAATCACAGTTTTTTTTTTCAGCGGACCATAAAAGTACCTACTTGCATAAATTGGTTAATAGCTGTAGGTACTTTAACGTGTGCTGTTCAGCGGCTTTTTTAATTTTTCTCAAAATTATTCTTCGTCGATATTGTTATAAATTTATTTGTGTAGTTGTGCTTCAAGAATCAAAAGAGCCAAAAAGGCTGACTCGACACGTTTGCTGCCAAATACTGTAAAAATATTAGGTGTTGAAATTGAATGTGTGAAAACAAAGTGACTGTGTTACGTATAAAAAAAAAACACTAAATGCACAAACTAAAGAACTCAAAAGAGTAAATTAGGTCAATTTCTTTTAGCTTTATGTAAGTAACTATTAATTGAACTATTAGTAATTATATAGGTACATACGTCATATATAGCAATAGTTTTGACTGACCTAACGTTCAGGTAATTGTCTAACCCATATGTAGTAGTATTTAATTTTAATTGACAGAACTAGGTGCCACCTAAATAAACCACAAAGACGCATTTTCCGCTGAGTAATTCACATACAAGTAGGTAAAGCAGTGTCAAACTAGTCATTGACTTCACCAGTCAAACAATAGCGAGGTCTACACCTGGGCACCTGCCTACGCAGGTGTAGTACCTACTTCATTTAGTTTTTTTTTTATATATAATCTTTGCCCCACACTAGGACTCACGCCTATAAAGTGGGTGCGCTTACAAACATGTAAACTCATATACACAAGACACCCAGACTCGGAAAACTTACCTAATACAGCCTTATTTTTAGTATTTAGTACCTATAGTTTGTTCAGAATCAGTAACTGAATAGATTCCAATAGTTTTTACACCATGTTGTACAAGATGTAAGAGATAGCCCTCCGCAAACTTTCAGGAAACGAAAAAAAAATTCGGCTTCTCCATACAAACTGTCCAATCAAGTTTATAATTTTGTATGGAGAGGCCGATTTTTTTTTCGTTTCCTGAAAAATTTTTTGTGAATGTTTGTTCAGTTTCGTCTACTCAGCAAGCCCTTAAAATTTGCGGAGGGCTGTCCCTTATACCTTGTATTTTTTTTTTAATATTTGAAAAGGTCACCAAATTGGATACCACCAACACTAAATTCAACACAGTCACGACAGGTCATAGCGGGTATTGGGTGCCATCAAACAGCTGGGTGCAAGTGCAAAACAACCCCTCAGTCGCCTGAATGGCCTGGTGAACTTGTATTCTTACTTACATAACAAGCTTATAACTATGTGATTATTCATGATAGAGTTACGTAACTAAAAAATACTAGACACGAGTTTCGAGTTTCGTATATACTAAAACTAATTTTGTACATGTTCCGCGAGGGGATCGAATCCGCTGCCCGCAGCGCAACAGCCAATCGCTCGACCATGGCACCCACCGTACCGTCGTGATGACCCATTGTACAGAGCCTACGTTAAAGCTTGAAAAAAAATGTGTTTGTCTGTCAATCGTGACCCAGTGAGATCATTGTCATAATACTTATAATTCGAACAAGGCCTTGCCTCTTGTAATGCACATCGACAATAACGATTGCAACGATTCTTTCCGTTAGTAAAATTCGTTAGTTCAGACCTTGTGGACCGTTTCCGCTCCATTTCAGCAATTTTGAAACATTCAAACACCACAAATCAGTGAAATCTTTGTTTCTTTGTGTTTATTAGTTTCAGCATTTGATATAACAGTAAATGTAATGCCTGCTCGAATAAAACTTGGCTTTGGTAACCAAAACAAAATTAGTTTGTAATAGATAGGTATACAGAGAGTAAGGAACACAGACCTGCGCGCCACAACTAACATTAAAGATGTTGCCCGAAAAGCGGCCACTCTAAAGTAGGATTGGGCCGGACATGTTTGTCGCATGTCGGATGAGCTGTGGGCTAAAAGAACCACTTATTGGGTCCCATTAAACGCAAGGCGACATCGCGGCAGATCAAGGCGAAGGTGGAGAGGTGAGCTTGATAACTACCGGAGGGACTGGCCCGCAATGGCCGAAGACAGATGTGTGTGGAAAAGGGAGAGGGAGGCCTTCGCCCAGCAGTAGGACATAAATGGGCTAACTAACTAATAGATACCTAAATAATAAATAACGATCGAGTGCACTGGCGTTGTTGAATTTTCAGCCACGCTTCTGTATGGATGTATCGACTGGTATTAGTAAAAAGGCAATAAAATACAGAACCCTATTATTACCTACCGCGGTTGATAGTCACACTAATTGAAGGTAATCTGTGAAACGTATAGTCTAATTGCTAAATTTTTTCACCAAAAAAAGTTGCTTTATTCTTGAGAGATATAAGCCATATTTTACGTACGCTAGCGTAGTTGCGAGCAAAAGCTAGTACCAAATAATTCTAGAGTAGTTACAAGTAACGATCATAATTGGGTATTTACCTGTGCTTATTTTTTGTACAATATTTTATGCTATACAATAAATAACACCAACAAAAAACCTTTTTCTGAAAACAGCATCAATGTTGGTTATTAAATGAAGCTCCAATTAGCATTATTTAAATAGCTAAATACTAGTTTGAGGAAGACTGGAGGCTTAGCGGGAATATTTCGGCATCTCTTTTGCGTAACCTAATGGCGGCGACGTCACATTTCAGTATGTGCTTACCCTTAGTTCCGAATTACGTCAAAATTGTTTATATCGCGAATCCAACCAAAAACAGTTACAAAATATAAGGACTATTGAGTAATATTTGTAACGTTGCGCGTTGGTCGGATTCGCGATATAATCGCTTTTGACTCAATTCGGAAAGCGGGGTTAATATAAACCCAACAACAAGGATATTTTGTGCTCAGTAGGTACATACTCGAACACTACTTAAAAGTTGTTTGAATTCTAACAACTTCAAGAAACCTGATTTTTTGCTCGCCTTGGCGGGAGTACCGCCGTCGACCAGATTTGAAATAAGGGTTTTCATTTCTAATATACTTACCTTTCACCAGGTTGGCTCAAGCTGCTTAAAATAATATAAGTAATTAATTAAGTCATCCACAGAAATAGAGCCTGCAATCTTCCGCCGCCTAGTGACCGTGTATATAAGAAAGTGGAACAATAGAGGTAAACAACGCGACAATAATAAAGGACCTGATAATTACACCATTCTTTACCTGTAATTAAATAAACGCTTACTTTTTTTTTCTGTCAGCCACTGATTTATTGGCGGATGTTCGTAACTTTTTATATTGTTGATAGGCTCGCGCTTGATCGCTGTCTCACCTGATGGAGTGCGCTTGCTTGGAAGTAAGCTATTCACTTACGACTTTAACTTACCCAGATTGTAGCTATCAAGACAACTTATCTATCTGCTACGTAAATGAATAAATGAGAAATTTTGAATTCTATAGGTTTTTACTTATTCAACCAAATTTAGACGAGTCAATAAAAATTTGTAGATATTTGGATCTACTTCTTGGAGCCGCATATACTGAGGTGTTACTACGTACCTATGGTATACCTCAATTTTACTAGTTATGTTTAGGTAAGTATTGCCTCGAGCTGGCCAATTCCAAGCCCAGCCCTCCTAGCCAAGTTGCAACCGTTTCGTTTGCGTCGAACGCCTCGAATTAGCCACGCCCCCGATTCTTTTGTTGTGGTCACGTGACTGAGCGTCGAGATGACGTCATTCCATTTGATGTTTTCTGCTAGCGTTAACGATTACAGATTATGGACTTGGCTAGGGGTACTAGTCTGTTTATTTATTTAATCTTCATGCAACACAAAGTACATAGGTGGACTTAATGACTTAGTCATTCTCTGCCAGTTAACTTAGGTGTGTTCATATATAATTCCCAATGGAACAACCCCATAACAAAGCTCGCCCTGGAAACCAAACCCTGGACAACTCAGCAGTAGCGAATTCGACCATACAGAACAATACAACTAGGTACCTAATACTACATCTTAGATACCAAATTAAAATGTAAGTAGCTTTAAACTCTTCATCCACAACAGACTCTGAGCATATTATAATAAAAGCATGAATGTGTATTTATGGAAATAAGCAGGGCTGGTCACGTGCTCACTTTGAAAGCAAAAGAAAATGCCGAGGCGATACCATTTAATGGAAAACAAAACTGTTCAATAATGGATGCGGCGCGAACAGGACCAGCCCTATTGTTTATCACGAACACAGGATGCTTACATTACATTTCACTTTATTTAATTTGTTTTGTTATTGTGTAAAGTGGAAACAAAAGGCTATCGATATAAAATGCTGATTGGAGATATAATCCAAATTAATCATCAGAAAATAATCTTAAAAATGGTTTTCCTAAACATATCTGAAAATAAAAATTCTCAAAACATGAAAAGTTAACATCTAATGTTTTCCTACAAAGCATCCTCGTTTAATCCATGAAAGGAAAAACTCCCATTTCGCAGGACCGTTACCGCTAACATTATAATATAATACGAGCAATATAAAGGCTGAGAGGAGCGCGGGAAGCTCCTTATTGCCGGTGTATTGTATGTTGGAAGCGCACAATGGTACCGCATGAATTATGCACGCCCTTTACGTGTGGGTTGATGACACCTCGCGAACAATACCGCACGTATCCTGGACAGCTTTTCTTTCATTGCTGCACAAAGTACCTATAGTTAGAACAACCTTGGTTACGGACTTACGGTATCTTCCCGTACCCTTTTATTTATCGCAACTCTGCCTCTAGCAAACTTTCCACAGCAATAAGTCAAGATTAGTGCGAAACTTTGCCAAAATAACGCAGTTTTGGCGCTTAAGTCCGGCCATTATACATAAATCACGAGCCTCCCACAATGTTTTGCACTTTCTTTACTGCTAACCATAAAAATTACACGGAAAAATTAGATGGACGATTACTTAGTACCAACATGAGCACGTTATTGCTATAGTTACGATTTGTACCTTGATAGCCTTAGCTTGGCTTTGAGAACTTCAACGAAATCTTGCCTTAGCTTCTTTAATCTTCTTTTCTATCAGACGTGATAAGTTCTCAAGTGTCTATGAACGAGATAAGTAATGATGAATTACTCAGGTGATATACCTGTATATAGCATGAACCAGGAACTTACATACCTTAGTACGTAAGTATTTCAGTACCTCCAAACAACCCATAAATGCTGTAAGTGATTATGCGAACACCGGAAAAAAACACAAAATAAATCAAGTCGAGCGAACGAACACGAATTACACGAGTCGAGTGTACGAACACAAGTCGAGAAACGAGGGGGTGTGGCACTAAACATTTCCATGTCATTCGCCACTCCCTTTCTTTAGCAAAGCCTGCCGCAGATAAACCGATATGACTTGAAGACGAATTTCAAGTGAAGCTCCATCAAAAACACAAACACGGCAATGTGAGATGAGATTCCTCAGAAATAAGCTGTTAATTTTATATATTTTTTACCCTCGCGATACTAAAAGTTTCTGTGAAGTGCGATTCATCTTTTCGCTTTCTTGTGATCTTACATTGTCGTAGAACTCTCGGCATCTCTAAGAATGTTGTTTTGCGTAAGTAATGTTTTGTTTTGAAGCAAGTCAATAAACACTTATGTTTGGCTTTGTTGGCATTGCTGTTGCATCATGTATGTACCTCAAGTTCGACTTGGCTTGCCACCAGCCTTGCCTAGAGATACCTTCCTACTTATCTGTCTGTCTGTTATGTTTTCATTGTGTTGTTTGGTCTCAATATGGTACAACTGTACACACATTGCTCAGATATAAATAAAAGAAGCCTATCATCTTGCTGTACGATGTATCTTGTAGTTATAAGCTTGGAAAATCCTATATCCTGTACTGGACGGTGATAAAATGGATTGATCGATTGGAACGTATTGTTCTTTACGGCCTGCCATGTACCTAGGTTACGGAAAACCGTACGCAATTCTTTAATAAACAATATGCAAAGATGTCCTTACACGTGTCGCTCCACTCGGAAGCATGTGTCATTGTCTGTTCCACGTCTGGGTTATAAAGTTATCAGCAGATTTTCGAGAAAGGACAAAGACATGTGGTTACCGAGTGACTAACGCAAATGCAATAAAATAATAATATTATTCGTTGCAACTGTGATTCATCGAATTTTTTACCATTTAAGTAAATCTAGCTTACGTATGCATAGAAATTAAAAGTACATAAAAAAATATGTACCTATGACATAAGCTCCAAAACAGAAATATCTCAAATAATTTTGCGGTTACAAGGCTGCTTAACTAGATGTTGATTTATGGAAATACCTAAACAAACAATAGGTAAGTACAACTTTTATGCGATTATTAGCATAGCTGATATAGGTATGTTGGATTTTCCTGTGCGGACGCGATGGTATTACAGAAGAGCGGCGCAGGCGTAGCTGCTGGCGCCACTGAACAAACCCATCATGGTTAACTACAATCGAATCAGCATAGTAAACCACGCGTTTCAGTGTAAAACTTAGATAGTGAACAGATTGTATAACGAGCGAAACACTGGCTATTTGTGTAACAATAGCCAAGGCTTACAGCTTAGGGCTGACCAAAAGTACCGTCATATTTGTTTTGTTTTGTTAAATTACTTAAGTATATAATATATGATCCACTTAATAAAATCTTTGTAATATATAAATAGAAAACACAAAAACGTTTCTACCTATGACCGTAATAAGACTGAAACCATCAAACCGGCGATGTGGCCCAAACCAGATTCATTAGAAAGACAATAATGAGAAGATGAATAATACCATTAAAAAAATTGGTAGGTCCCAGTAAGGGTACCAATGAGTACCTAAGTGCCAATAGTCCACTCCTCTCACCACGACTTCAAGTTAGTAAAGATGGATTAACAAAAGGAACATGGGAATCCACAGAAGATAAGATATTGGCGAAAGAGTTTTAATCGAGTGGAAAAAAAGACATTTTAAGGAGGTATAAAATGGATACATACCCATGTAGGTACCCTAAGCGTTTTTTTTTTTTATTCAGTGGATCAACATGTTACTCTGCGACACCTGGCGACACCTAATCAAACAATAAAAAATGGTGCGTAGCATATTTAATTTAAAACAATGTGGGCACCTGCATCATAACATTAGCATACATATTGCCAACAACGTACTTACTGACATAATAATGTAGTTATTTAATCTGTTTCACTGATTACTCAGTCCCTGTCTCCTGGCCCATGGACAATAATTCGTATAATTCGCATACGATTTGGGCCGTTCGTCGAAGAGGCCGGACTGCGCATGTCAATGCGTTTCACAAAGCGAAGATCCGATGCGATAAGTGGCACAATACACGGTCGATCACCTACCCATGCTGACCACACATACATGTATCATACAGTATACTATACTTAGAAGATAATGCCAAATTATCATTCTGTTGCCTGTTTGCCCAATTTATTTGGGGTTGGCGCCACAAATGTCCTCCACTTCTGTAACTTAGTCGTCGTGTCAGTAGTTACCACTTTGAAAGACCTTTCTTTTTTTTACGAAACCATCAAAGAACTTCTTCCAACTGGGTGAATCACGAGGAATAGGCTAGTTGCCGTAAAAATGTAATTAGTCCAGTCTTGTTGTAAAAAGTATCTACTTGCGGCAAGCTCCTGCTATCTTCCGAATCTCAAGCCAGGCTCACATCTACCTATTACCCTAATCTCCTTTAACCTTTCAATCGTGGAAATCACAGACACAATTGAAAGACAATAGGTGCGCGAATGCCGGCGTTCGCGCACTTATTGTCTTTCTAATGAATTAATTTGTGATTGGAGCAGCATAATATCCTCTTCCTCCATAGCTAAGAACATTTTTATTTGTTATCTTCTCAATCAGTCATCTTTACTTTGTAACCATATTTCTGTCATTCTACCATAAACGTGCCATATCACTCATTTTCAAAATTGTGGGCTCATTACCGATTTCTTTTATTATTAACGAGAAAAACAAATACCCAATAAACCTTTGTAACTAATCACATTTGGGGCGATAACTGTAAATGGACTAGCGACTAAGTAGGCATCTGTGCTACTCGGAACATTCATATCACTGTCGACTCATGTATACTGTGAATCATGCCGAGTGTAAGCCCCGTCTTAGACACTTTGAGAATAGGTACATCAATGTGTACTAATAGAAAAGTAGGTGAGTACCTAAAGGCCCACGCAATTAGAAGCTAGCACAGTCATACATTTTTGCCAGAATTTCTAATAAACTGTCCAGGAGTCTACACAGAATGGATAGTGGAGTTTTTCAGACATTTTAGTACCTACTGAGATATTTTTACTTAACAGAGTAGATAAAGTATATCTACCGTATCCGGTGGATTCTTGTCTTGAATGTCCCTAGAGTCTTCAGTAATTATTTCAGATCTAGCATTCGCGTGGAGTTTAAGAACATTACTCTCGTTATGTAATCGTGTAAAAAATATTTGTTTCACTCGCAGATTTAGTCCATTTCCGTGGAAAAATGAAAAGTGGCGGTTAAATCTTAGACAACAGAGTTTATTCGTCAGTGAGGCCCGTCAAAATCGGTCCAACAATTTCAGAGATTAGCCGGAACAGACAAAAAATTTAAAAATTGTGTTCTTGTTTTAGTTGTTCTTGTTTTACTTTCTTAAAGATATGCATTTAGTACTTAAATGTTTTGGTATTACAAACAGGCACTTCAATTTTATTTACACTCATCGTGACTGTTGAATGACTGACTAATCCCTTTCTAGCGAATGTTCGACCAGATGTATGTTGATAAAAAAGTAGGGATTAATGGAAGATGTGGCTTACCTATAAATTTTCCTAAACCTGAGTTAAGCAAGGCTCCAGCACTCGTGACGACCGCACAAGTGTTATAGCGACGTCCTTCCTGCAACGGTGCTCTCGGTATCTTGAAACCGAGCTTCGCAAACGGTTGATCATCAGCCGTCACCGTCCGTATCTTCACACCTTTTAGAGCACACATCACCTCATGTCTAGAACTCCTCTTACGATAGCTGCCGTTATATTTGACATCGTATGTATTATGAGCATCTAACCCTGATGTGAATACTTTGCTTGCCCCCATAAGAACTCTATGAAACTCTTTTAACAGCAGCTCCTTGAACTCCGCAGTTTGTTCTTGACAGTCCGTTGATAATAGATCGTCGCAAATGTATTTATCGCTGTCGAACTCCAGTAACGGTCTGTGTAGGTTCGGGAACCTGGGGCTGCCGTTACTCTTCCTCACTACGGTGTTAGATGGAAAGCCATAGGAACCAACAGTTTTAGTAGACATTTGTCTTGATACGCCACCGCTCCAGTAACCACAAACAGCTGATCTCCGATTTTTTCGTTGGTTATCGATTCTAGAAGAGTTAAAAGGTAACGGGAACGGAGGGTTTTCCGCTGCATACTTCTCCTGGAAATTACCACCGGAAACCATTGTTTTGGGTGAGTTTTCCGACGTCCTGCTTGAATTTCTCTGCTTTTCATCGTACATCCAGTACTGATACCAAATTAAATACAAGTAGCCGCACATACCGAAGCAGAGGATGTTAATAAATATCCAAACCGACATCGCTGCAGCTTTCATGACTGTTGTTATGTTTGGTAAATCACACACTGAAGTTAATCCCGAAAGTACGGTTACAGTTTGCAACATAAGACGATGATTTAAGAAATGAGTTAACTGTAATCTAACCTTGAATATAAAAACCACCACCGTAAAATACAAGAGGACTGTTTCGGCTGAATCTGTATTCGCTGGGCGGAGTGCGATCAGCTGATAAGGCGTGCACTGCGCATGCGTACCGTACAATCGGCTGTAAACGCCGCAGCGCCCTTTGTCTTATTTTTGAAGTTCACCGTCTTCAGCCAAACCGAAGGACTCCATAATAAATAAGAGAAACGTGTTCAGAAATGATAAATCATATATTGTGTGTGTTACTTGTATAAAGCTAGTTTTCTACACAGCTAAATTTTAATCGTTTTAATCCCGTGGAGGGTCGATCCGGTATATGAAACACTATCGATTTGTAAAGATAAAATTAAAAAATAAAGTACCTTTTTTCAAAATTCGTCTTAATTTACGCATGTGCGAAATTAATTTCTTTAAGATAACGTCAGCTGAGCGAGTTCAATGACCAGTAGGTAGTTTGTACGCAACGCCGACTATTACCTAAAGGTCGCAAATTGAGTTTTTTTTTTTAATTATATTCAATCAATTAATTAAACCCCAAGCAAACGCCGGTGTTGGCGCTGTCATTGTCTTTCTATTGTCTCTAATTGACGGTATTTGAAAGGTTAATCAAGTTATAAACCTTTCTAAATCTGGTAGAAGGGGAAACTGTCAAATAACAGTATAAAGATGCACATACTTACTGTAAAGTGATGTCATCACCATTAGTGCTCAGAAGAGATAGCGAGATATTTCCACCACGCCCCCAATCTTCCTCAAACCAATTTCTAATTTAATTTCTGCGTCATTTAGTAACTTATTTTTTTAAGATTTTTTTAAGTGTAGTTTGTTGTTTTGTATGAAATATTGCATTGGCCTCATCAGAAGGCTTTAAGTCACCCAAAGAGCGATGGAAAGGGCTATGCTCGGAGTTTCCTTGTGTGATCGAGTCAGATATGAAGATATCCGCAGGAGAACCGACATAGCACGAAGAATCGCCAAACTTAAGTGGCAATGGGCAGGGCACATTGCTCGTAGAACAGATGGCCGTTGGGGCCG
This sequence comes from Mythimna albipuncta, assembly GCA_929112965.1. Classification (NCBI taxonomy): domain Eukaryota; kingdom Metazoa; phylum Arthropoda; class Insecta; order Lepidoptera; family Noctuidae; genus Mythimna; species Mythimna albipuncta. The sequence goes on from OV815962.1 coordinate 11,721,560, forward strand.
AAAGGTTCTGGAGACAAGGTGGACCGATGACCTGGTGAAGGTTGCGGGAATCTGATGGATGCGGGACGGCCAGGATCGTGCATTGTGGCGACACTTGGGGATGGCTTATGTCCAACAGTGGACGTCTATCGGCTGAAATGATGATGATGATGAAATATTGTAACTGGTGCATTTTCAATAAAAACAATAAATATTTCTTTATCAGAAATTTATTTCCAAAATAGTTTTTTTTTATATAAAGCAGGGCCGGTAAAAGCAGTTTATCACAACCTGAGGGATTGATGCTATTAATATAGTATCTAATAATATTTAGAAAGTAGTTATTGAATAAAATAAATAGGATAGCAAGTGACATCCGATTAGTTTTGTAACTACCGTGCTTCAGTATCAATGACTATGTAAATATGTCATAAGTTTTAAACTAGACTTAATTAGTTATTGGTTCACTTGTGTACCTTGTACAAGATATGGCATATTTTAAAAGTACAATAATAGGCTAGTTGCCGTAAAAAAATTAATTAATCCGCCTTTTTGATTATTCAAAAATAAGGGACACGTATTTTTTTATTTGTAAATTAAACCAAAAATGACTATGATATAGCCCATTAAAGTTACATGTAACGTCACGCCGTGCTGTATTTTTTCGCACGGGGTTACGTCACACGTAATTTAATGGGCTATATCTTTTTTATTTTTTGTTTAATCGAAAAAAGAAAAAATACGTGTCCAATATTTTTTAAGTCTAAAATACGGACTAAATAAAATGTAATTATTTTGACCCTGGAAACTACCCCCTATTGTGAAAATGCAGGCAATTAAATGTCGCGATGATACATCAATACGGATTCAAAGGGAACAGTTTTGAACTGCTCAAAATACTTGACTCCAGAACCCAATAAACTAGGTAAAATTAATTATTATTAGCTATGGTAGCCGCCAGATAAATTTGCAATCGGTAATTGACAATCCGACATTTATTGATATTCTTAATTTAAAAAACGAATATACAGACTTGACGCAGTCTTGAATCGACATCTATCGCGATCCTTTACATTTTCTATTAATGATAAACAGCTCATTGTTTGGTCTTGAAATACAGTTGCCATCACGGATCTTGAACGCTCGGCGTCAGTGGGGATTGGCGAGCCAATCGTCTTCGTTGTTAGATACATGCAGCAACGCAGTGAACGAATGAGGAGTGACGTCTATGACGCGATGGTGCGGCCAGCCAATCACTGACACTCCCCGCCCCCGCGTCGCACTTTGCACCACTAAAGAGACCGAATATTTGACTTCTGCGCAAGTGTTCAAGATCCGTGATGGCAACTGTACGTACTCAGAAATATTAGGAAAATGTTAATAAACTTTATTGCAAATTCTTAAGGCGCCTACCATAGCGATACTTCATAGACATCACGTCTTGTATAATGATAGATACAATCAACGGAAAAAAAACTTAACAATAACGGCGGTAGTTGACCCCGTAGTCAGCTGTAGTACTATGCGATTCAAATAAGAATAGGATCGACTTAGCGCCATGTTATGTCGTCATAGCTGTCAAACCGAATCAAGACGCAAAAACGTTAATGAGAATCTAGATTTTCATTTTTGCTCATCACTGTGCTAAGGGTCTGAGTAGGGGCGAATGGAAGAAGTAGAAGGCAAATTGTTGCCCAAATGAAAATAAGAAAGTAAACAGCTTTTTTTAAAGTAATTATGGTTTAAATCATATATTTAGCTAATTTAAATTTACTTAGATTTAAACAACCAAACCGTTTCAAGTCATATTTGACAGATAAAGGTCATTGACATTCATGTTATTTGAATCGCATTGTAGATAGTTAGAGATTTTTTAGTAGCTAGGTACTGTACAGGTTTTATTGTAACAACATCGGTAAATCAACAAATAACCAAAGAAATCATGAAAAATAAGACTTGGTATGTTAGTATGTCTATCTTGATAGATTTTTCGTGATTTCTTTTAGACAAGAATCTACAATATAAAAGAGATTCTTCGTCATGTGGACTTCGTCTTTTCTCTTTAAGCGATCAAAACAAATTAATAAAATAAAAATAATTTTATAAGTCAAAGAAATATTTATTTATTTTAAAAAATATTTCTTTAACTTTTTATAGTGGTTACCTAAAATATACATGGTCATTTATTTCCCTACATTTACTTGTTAATAAAATTCTTATTGCTCTAGATATAAAATTTTAAATATTTATTATTTATTATGATTGAAATTCTTTATTGCTATATTACAAGTTTATTATTATTTATTCATTTTATTCAAATTTAAGTTATCTTTCACAAATAATATAGACAAAATTGCCTTGTAATCTACTAAATAAATAAATAAGCTAAGGTTTATACATTTTTACATAAATGATTACCAAACTATAGGAAGTTTATTTTGTAAGGTCGCATATTCATTATAATTTAAGTACAATCAGTCTACTTATACTAATAAATATATAAGTTAATAATATTCAGACTAGATATTATGAGTAGGGATACTCATTATCAATTTTATCCAAAATAACATTTTTACCACCAAATCCTTATAAAATGCGATTTACTGGCAAAATGTAAAAGAAGCACAGCGATTTTGTACTTTTTTATACTAAAAACCAACCATAGCTTCTAATTCTATCTATGGTTATTCATTTTGAAGGTTAATAAAGTGCGTTTCATTTCAGAAGTTCCTTCGCCGTAATGTTGGCAATACGGAAAAACAGTGTTGCTATATTCTGAGTAATGAAATTACATAAAATTAGGGAGATTACCTGATATTTCGTTACTTTTAACAATTGTCTTATAGTTATAGTTTGTTTTCTTTTTTCTTTTGGAAACTGTAAAAACTATTTTTTAAATAAAATTAGGACGCTGGGCTCCATTTCGATTATCCGGCAATTCTTTCGTACCTCTCCACTAACAACTTCCTTTTAGACCTGGTTTTTTTTTAAGAAAATCCCATTCCCTCATAATTCTCCAAAAACTGTTGCAACTACCGTTAAAATCGATTTCGTTTCGCATTTTGTGCAACAATTTTGGTAGAGTAGGCAACTCTTTCCTTTTTTCCCTTCTGTTTTCTGTAGACAGACAGGGGAGCCAACATTACGGCAAAGGAACTTCTTAAGTGATTCGCACTGTACCTGTAAAGAAGTGCATTCTTCACCAACCAGCCAGTTACACTTCCATATTTAAATACTAAACTTGATCGTCACAGAGAAAGAAGACCGTACCATCAACTTTAGAACCCATTTTTTAACTCCTGACAGTTTTACGCATGAAGGGTAGCACATATTAGGCGATACTGCAAAATTTAAATATTTATAATTTGGAATAAGATGCGCTGCAGCCCTGTTACTCTAATATGCGCTAGCCTTAAATGTGAAGCCTGAAATTTTATTTACGTTGTGATCCACCAAAGCTGTGTTCACTGGCAGCTAGGATCTAGTTTATGCTTGAATTAAATGGATTCAGGTCCGCAGTCGACCTCAGTTGTACCTTTCAGCGTGGATTGTTGTTCCATCTGTTGTACGGAGGTGGTTCCGGAGTGGCGTCGCGTCGCGTCAGCAACGTGGAATAGTGCAGTATAGGGACCATCGCACCCCCTAGCACCATGGCGCCGAATGTCGGCTTGTGGACCAACCTAGGATAAATAATACAGGATTATTTGTCAAAGAAAGAAAGAAAAGTATTTATTTTGGCGCAAAAAACATTGTAGACAAAAAAAAACTTAAGACAAACACAAAACAAAAAATAAATAAATAAAAAGTAACATTGTACGTCACACGTTTGCGCCAAAAACACTAACAACTGTGCAGAACTGTATTCCTAATATCATAAACAACAACTTTTGTTCTATGACTTTTAACAAAATATAATTAATTTACCAAAAACAAACCTTCAAGATTTCGTTGTTCTATCTAACACATTTCAACACTGTATTTTGCTAAACTTACCTAGGTTAGTATGACGCGACACAAGCGCATCAAGCACCCCCGCAGCCCGAACCCGCTCCTGTCCGCTATCGTACTTCTGCTTCGCGTATACTTCGTTATATTTAGAACGGTCAATTTAAATATTTTTATGTTTGTATAAGATGAACTAAAATATGATAAATCTTTAAAAGTCATAGAACAAAAGTTGTTGTTTATGATGTTAATAACACAGGCCTGAGAGGTTCCTACTGGGGCCAGGGTTATCCGAAAGGGCACCTGAGCCCCGTTATGAAGGCTTGAAGGAACGGGATGGGTTTTTTAGTAAGTTTTTTTCAGTAAGAGTCTGACACTATCTCCCGCTCCGCCCAAGAACGGGGGTTGTCATAAGATGATTTTTCTCATCGAAAAAAAAAAAGGCCTGAGAGGTTGCCAGGGTTTCACAAATAACCCTGTATAACGTTAGAACAGACCATTTTTATGACACCATAGAGGATGAAGAATAAATTCAATAAGCAAATAATTTTACTAAAAACTTACCAAGGTATAGCAATGATGAATAACGTGTACGAAAAAGACAGGACTAAATTCACCCAAAACCTTGTGCACCGCCTTAAATTACTTGATATCCACTGGCATTGTAAAACTGAAAAGAAAGTGAAACTTTATAGCAGTATACTTATGGTTGACTTAGTTGAGTATCAATTAGTAACATAACAGACGCGGTGGCGTACTTTTTAAAGACAACAGTCGAAATAGGATTTATTAAGGCTTATAGTCCCTTGAACCATCTGGCCAAAATTATGTGGACGCACCTCTCGTACCCGCCTAGGCGGTAGTACGCAAATCTGTGCATTTATTTGCAGCCAACAGCGCCAGGAAAGCGCGCGGCTGACCTTTAAATCCATTTTCTTGACGAAATATTGATTGATTTACATAAGCAAAGTTCACTTTGAAGAATATTTAACCACCAATTTTAATGTGTAAAAATGTTTCTAAAGATCCAAGTCGTTTCGAAGGAATAGGGAAAAGTTGCGAAATTGCTAAATATTTTTTTTAGACAAAAGTACTGATCGCACGAAAAAATCAAATGTTGATAATGTTGTTCATGAATCTATAATAAACCTATTTTTTTCAAACCTATTTACCTGGCCGTTACCGAGGAGTAGGCTCCAGAAAGTTACTGTTTTAAAGCACTTTTCGAGCGCTTGGGCCTTAAGTGGAAACGCGTATTTGTCAGTATACAACTGACATACAAAACTATTAACCCCTGTCGACGAAATGTCAACGTGTCGTTGACAGAATTTATTGTGAGCGTACACCAAGCGTATAGTGACGATAACTCGTCTATAAAGCTGAGCGTCCATGGTCAATATGCCTAAAAACACAATTTATCATCTACTAAGAACATGTGTTCGTGATAATATTGAGTAATACACCTTATATATTTTCTGCCTCCTAAGATACAGGATCTTCCTAGTTTAGGTTCAAATGTTTATTTTGACACATGTAATACAGTTTTTTCTTTATTTTTTATTACCTAACTTTTGTGTCAAAATTGTTATTTTGGGCTAATAAATATTATTACTATTAAACTATGTGACAAAAAAGGCAAAATTGTTGAAACATCAAACGCCGCAACCACATAATAGTAGTGCAATCACATGTGCACTTTAAAAACTAATAAATAAAGTAGGTTTTTGCTTATCCCAATGCCTTACACTTGGATTAGTTAGCTAATATGTTTTATATTTTAAACTTACATAGTGTCACCCAGTCAGGATGCAATGTCATGGCAGATGCAAAAACTTGAACGAAACCCAGCAACCGATACTTCCATGTGTGCAGGTTTGCATCCCTTCTCTCCAGGTCATGCAGCTGCTTCAAACTGTAGGATCCTTTGCGCAGGATACAGATGGGGTCCGCCGTAGGGAACCTTGTTGGACTGTAAGCTTGTAGGTTGCCACCTTCTACTACTCCCACTGCTGTGTACTAGAAAAAAAAACCCGGTTTAACACTAGAAGCGCGGACTACAAATTTCAATGTTGGCCATTTTAATGATACAGTAATATAGATATGGTAAAAAAATTTAACTGGTAACTGATATTACAATATTTTTATTATCTGTACACAAATTTTGGTGTACTTTACGATTCTACAATTAACAAAACTAGTGTAGAAAAAAAAAAATAAGAATGAGTCAAAAATGGAACGCCCGCGCTTCTAGTGTTTATCTACTTCTAAACTAATATTTTAATGAGGTAAAGTTTGTTTTTCTGATTGTAGAAGATAATCTTTGTAAGTAGGTACTAGTCCGATTGCAAAAATTATTTCACCAATACAATAGTGCTTTATTCCTTAGTGACATAGGTTATAATTAATGTACGCGGGCGAAGTCGCGGGAAAAAGCTAGTAGTAAAAATAAATATCTCGTGTCACAGTGCTCGTTATCAAACTCCTGCGAAATGGTTTAAACAATTCTTAAGAAATGTTTTTGTGTATATTAGGTAGGTCTGAGAATTGGTTGTAGGCCTACGTTTCTTCTTTGACAACTTATTTGCCAGGTCAGCTAAGAGTAAATAGTGTTTTTTGTTAATGTTAACTATTAAATTTGTAACTAATTAAAAGTAATAAACCTCTTCAAGTAAAAAAGAAGCACCCTTTGCGATTTATCAGCCCGTTTGAAGCTCCACCCACTTACTCTAACCTTAACTGATTTCCTTAAATACGAAAAAAAATTAAAAAACCACATCCTTTTTATTGTTCATTCGGATCAAGAATAACTAATACAATTGCCTTCAAAACTTTTCTGCAGATTCAAAATTGAAATGTAACTTACAATGTCATCCTCACGGCCAGCATAAGAAAAGTGAATACGAAGATCACCAATCTCATGTTCCAGAGCACTCTCACCGTGGTAATAGAAACCTGAATGTAGTTTGATATCACTACGCTCTGGTCTTGAGTCGGACCAAATCTCATAGTAGTCATTCACTTTACGTTTTACATCCATACCTGAAAATTAAAACAATAAGAATTTTTAGGACCATATTCGCACCTCAGCTCAAATTGTCTCATAACTCAAAAAATCATTTTTCGTTAAATTTGATGTTAATATTTATGCTATTTAATGGGCTGGGCCACACGATGCGTTGCGGCGCCGCACCGCAAATATTTCAACGAATCGGTGGCCCTGCTAGTACGGCCAACTACTCCTACAGCTCTTAATTCTTAGTTATTCATCATAGCTACAGTTATTGACCATTTCAACTTTAACAGTCCAAAATAAACCTATATATATTATATACCAGAAAGTACATTCAATTTACATATTGATGCAGTGGTGAATCTACTATTCTAATAGGCATTGCTTATTTTGTTCCGCCAAGTTGAAATGACCAATAACTGTATAGGGGCCAATACTTTAAGTTATTTTAATAGTCATCATAATTATTTAGTATTTTACTTGTCTAACATAGTTGGGAAAGGTTAGACAGATGATTAGATCAACAGCCAAATAATCTTTTATTTGGCTGTTGATATATTATTATTATTATTATTTATATTATAGTTATCTCTATGACACATCAAAGTTATATATTAATTACATACCCAAGTAAAGCCATCCAATCTTAACATTATCAGCAATATGTGTCTCACTGAACATTGGCATAGAGGGAGGATTATGATGGCCTGGTCTGATGTAGAACAACGAGGACTCTACCACATAGTCCCGCCAGTCTTTATGGTACCAGTATGTCTTGCGAGACTCCTCTGCTGGCTCACTGAGGAAATTCTCTTGTTCTCTAGAAAAATAAGTAACAGTAATTTCAAAATTAGATTTATAAAAAAAATATGTTGTGCCTGTATTCCTGAAGGGTTAGAATGCCTAACCCAGTTTTCAGTTTTTTAAACTTACACAAAAAACAATATTTTAAATAATACCAACATCTTGGAACTAACATCAAACATGACTATTAGAAATGCTATGCTCTGCTTAAGTTTATGATAGTCACATTAACCTTTCGAACACTGCAATTAGAGACACAAAGAAAGACGAGAAAGTGAACGCCAGCATTCACTTGAGGTTTAATGAATTAAAACTTACGTAGTCTCTTCAATCCATTGATACATTTGTACCCTCTTCCTCAACTTGACCGCTTGTACTTGTATGTTATAGTCTGGCTCAGATATAGGCTCCAGTATCCTCAGGGGGCCTACAATGTGCACGACGCGGCCCTCATAGCGTGTCTCATCACCACTATGAACGTCAATACTTTCAGCTGCCGACACCAGTTCCTCCAGCATTAGATTACTTTGGATCGTTTGACTCTAAAATTACACTATCACTATTAGAAAGAATTATATTATTTAAGAACTTCTCTCTGAGTGCTCTTCTATGTCGTAAAAGGAAACTATGAGCAAAGTTTCACATTCCTAGTCCCAGTAGTGTCAGCTGTGTTGATATGTCAGTCAGTCAGTCAGTTACTCCTTTTAGGGTTATTTGTAAAACAATTAACCATATTTGTTTATAACTTTATTGCCAACCTTAGCTTAATACAGGATAAACATTTACAAAAGAATATATACCATAATGACACATAAGTAAATAATTTCATATTCCTAATAATACTGTCAAAAGGGTGACTTACCTCAGCCCATAACAGAAAATATGTAACACCAGAAAACAAAATTAGACTCAAAATAGTAGTGAGCCATGTTTGCTTGAAGTGGTTTTTAACTGCAGTCCAGTTCATCTGAAAATAGTCATTATAGTCACTCCTATAGGCAAATAAGTAACAATAAATGTTATTGTATGTGGTAAAGTTGTACAGTGCAACAATAATTAGGTGTAAATAATACAAATCAATACAAACATGGAATATAACTAAAAGCTAACCTTCAGACTGAGATTCTTTACCGTTTATATACATTTAATTTTGACACAAAAATTGCTTTTTTTGGATAGAACTTAGTGATTAGTAATTGTCTTTTTATTTCATAACATTGAGCAAAACAACTCGTAAATTAGGTACGTTACGTTACAGCGACTTGCCATCCTTGCCATAAGAACGGACAAGCGTGAAAAGTTGTCAATTTTGACATTGACAGCATTAAACTAGCGATGGCCGGTGCTGAATTCGGCTTATTCGAGTTAGACTCGATTCCCTCTTTGTACTGGCTTACCCGAGTACCGAACCGAACAAGAAAGTTACCTAGAACCAAAATAAATTGATTATTTTGGTGCGAGTATGCCAGACTCGAATTCAGTATTCGACTCAAGAGGATACAATTTTTTACTCGTAACTTGATTCTGTTATGCGAGTACAATTGACTCAAGTCTAGTACATAAACGAATTAGGATTACTTACTCATACCCGATCTCTGTTTACTTAAGAAACGAAATATAGCGATGTTTAACAGTAATGCAAAGAACGTGCAACTGTTTTGCTCCGATTTCTTGGTTTTGCATCGGTGTGCTGCTTGCTACTGTGTCTAGCTTCTTCTTCTTAGCGTATCGATGGCAAAACGAATTAAATGCCTTGCCTGGCCCACTCTTCGGCCACGACAATGCCGTCCACTGATGCTGTCATTAGATCCCTACTTGAACAGGACACGTCATTCTGGATGGAAGGTAGGACATGGTCTGTGGAGAGATGCCGCATAAACACTGAACCTCGGAACCATATAAGAACCGCCATCTGTGGAGATTGTCTTTGCTGCACCCAACCAGGGTGCGGAGTTGTCCCTGACTCAAGTACCGGGCTTTTTTTTTTGTTGGGTAAAAATCATCCAAATGACATCCCCCGCCCTCGGACAAAGCGGGAGATAGTGTCGGACTCCTACTGACTAAAAAATCCACACCATTCCTTTTTGCCTTTCATAACGGGGCTGAGCTACCTTTTGGAGCTAACCCTAGCCCCTGTCGGGACGACTGGGTATAATCATACTATTTTATATCTGTCTTACATCACAGATTTTACTGATTCATTGCTATGTATCTCTGATTACCCCAATGGTTCCGTAGATAAGAAAATCAATATACTTCACACCTGGATTCTTCCTGGGGTATAAGTAAATCTTCTCACTGGTTATGAAGAGTTCTGCTTTGGTTGTGTTTTCTGTCTTATTTATCTCCTTCCACCATCTGTGGGTTATGCCACTTGAGTATTTTCTGCATCCCGGCTGTCGCAGAGAGCCAACCGACATAATGCTCTCTGCGCACCCTTTTCCGTTATAACTGTAAATGACAAACACACAATTATTTATATATTTTATACCATCACATCCCTACCACTCTCGCCAGAGCGGATCCAGGGATCAAACTATCTAGTCTGCTCTGCCCAAGCGAGGCACACCTCCACTCTGTGCTCCGTGTCCTCCCCAGGCGTCACTTCCACATGAATCCGGTGCAGACCGCAGGAGCCTCTCGAACTTACTGTGTCTGGTGAGAACCTGCGTCATGCGGAAGGTAAGGACGTCGTGAGATCTTTCCAGCCACGCATCAAAAAGGGGACTTACCACCATAATTGTGGCGTGCCCAGCACTGGGTTGATAGTCGCTGGCGCCATTTCACCATGAGATCCCGCCGGAGCTCTGTCCGCCATGCCGTCAAGTACTGGTATGATTCGAATGCCGTACAAACCGAATCAAGTGGACTCGATCCTCAAATATTTGCGACTCGGCCATCACCACGTCAAACCTTTTTTTTTTTTGAAGTGGTCGTAGACTGTAATAGATTAATTGACTGTCAGAATTTGGCTTAATACTTAAAAAATAGGTAGATTTTTACTTTGAATCACAGTGAATAATTTCCTGTGCACGAGTGTGGCGTACGTTTCGACAGCAATTATTTTTTACATCATAAACCCCGCGTTCTGAATTGCGTCAAAAGCGATTTTATCTCGAATCCGACCAAATTTAATAGTCACAAAATATAAGGACTATTGAGTACGATTTGTGACGTTGCACGTTGGACGGATTCGCGAAATAATCGCTTTTGACGCAATGGGGTAAATTGTTTATGCTGACAGTTCGAAGAAATGTCACATTGACATTGACATCAGAGACTGTGCTTATTTGTTATTATTTACATTTGTAAAATGCTAGGTTAAACTAAAATAATAAGATAAAAGATTATCAGTCTAAAACATGAGATCGTACATCAAAATATTGAGATATTTAGGTGGTAGTGGTTTACATTTCTCTTATTTTTCTCAAGTCACATCGAGAAAATATCATCACAACTTACCGATTTTGGATTTCTACAAGAGAACTACAGGTGATTTTAGTATAATAATTAACTACTACAGCTGTTCAACACGAACGAGCTTTAATTGTGACCTATACCTATAATTATTACCTAATTCAAGAACTAAATAAAGAGGTTATGTTTCCGGTTGTTGTTTGCAGTAAACTTTTTATATAATTGATATTCTACTATATGTTTACGTTAGATACCGCTTTTTGTACTGTTATAGGCCACACGTAGAAATAAAAGTCTGCACAACTACAATAGATATCCGTATTAAACTAACCAAATATGTGTGTGCTCTTGATACAGGTGAATCAATATCGGAAGATCACCTAACTGTCCTGAAGAAAAAGCACCCTCACATAGACGAGGTAACCCACGACCGTTTGCAGTGCATTCTACAGATATTACAGAAGTTTGGCATCACTGCTGAAGAGGCCTGCCATAACCTCCATGTATTCAGCATGAACCCAATCACTATGGACAACTATGGGGAAATACTTAGAGAATGTGGATTTATCAGCGTTTCTGCTAAACATATTATAAAGTGAGTATTTGTTAGAATAAAAGAATCAAGGGCTTTATCATGTCACACTAAAGCGTCAATTGTGCAAGCAAGAAAGATGGATGGAACCATATACCTTACATGGCACCATCGCTATATCAGTTCAGTTAAGTTTATAAAATGGACACATGTTAAAAGCTTGTGGTAAGTACCTCAGATTTTTTTTTATGTACTTTTATTTTTCTGCTTCTTCAATATACTTACCTGTCACTGTGTTCTTGTTTTTTCATGTCATGATGAATAAAATAAACTTATATTTTATTCTAATACCAGTGAACTATATTTCCTGTGATTTCTCTGCATGTTACATAAGATTTGGTTTACCTGTCTTTAGATTTAAAAGACCCAAGAATACTTGTAATTTACACAAAATGCTGGAAAAATGTTATACAAACCACTTGATACTCACTATATTAAAACTTTAACCTTTCAATCGTGGAAATTACAGACACAATAGAAAGACAATGGGTGCACGAATGCTGGCGTTTGCTTGGGGTTTAATGAATTAATATTTAATTCCCAGATACCACACACTTGTGAAATCAAGAACTATAGCTAGGTTGAAGAAAGAGGGTTTACTTCCAGCAGACATTAAAATGGAACAAACAATATTGGATAAGTTCCAAGAATGGCCTGCAAGTAGTAAAACATTACAGAACTTCTCTGATTCTGATACATCTATTTGTAAGTATATAATTTTATTATCTCTTTTTATAAAAATGGTTTTCTATGCCACCTTTTTCTTTACTACCTTTTTGCACAAGTCTTTGCCTCATGCCGTATTTTACATGAACTATGTATACTTTTTAAGAATCAAAGGTCTCTCAGCAATAGTCTACCTCTTCTATTTTATTATTTCTTTGTTCAAAATATTAGTTCTTGATAATTATAAAGTTTTATTAAATACACCCAAAACATTAAATGGATTTACAAACATAAAAATTTATCATTTTATGTTTGTTAGTTTATTAAAAAAAAAAGTAATTTCTCAACACATTTATTTACTTGCGTTTTTCATTTAAAGAATAATGTCCCACACACTAGAAATTGCTCCTGTATCGTGAGTGTGTACATAAACATGAAAGTCACATACACAAGACTCTCAGACCTGGAACAACTATTTGTAGGCCATACAAATATTTTTTATGGCCCTAATACACTTACTCGAAAACCCGCTCTTATCCTGCCGCTTTGAGGCACGCAAAACTTATTTTTTTATAGTTTTGCGTTTCGCCACTATCTGATGGTAAGTGATGATGTGACCGACGATGGAGCACGCTTGCCTAGAAATAACCTATTAACTCTTGAATTAAAGACCCCTAGTTTGTAGCTATCAGGAAACACAGGTTTCCGCACTAGTGCAGAAAAGTGAGCGTGCTCATTTCTTTGTCTGCAAGCGTATCAAACGACTTTTTTCAATACACTTACATGTGATATCGAAAGGAGATCGCATGAGTTGCTTTTTTTATATAACCAACGACCTGGCTTGTAAAATATAATTCGAAGGATTATGCTATTCTAGAATAGTTTTGAAAGTTAGTAGAAAAAAATAATGTCTTGTTGTTTTTTCAGTGTTGAAGTGATTGACTGTGGGTTGACTTTTTTCAATACACTTATGTATTGAAAAAAGTCGTTTGATACGCGTGCAGATTTGTCACTGCAGCCCTTGGCCCTTGTTATGGAAACACATTCGCCTACGGCTCGTGCGAATTCCGCCTCGGTTGCAATGACAAACTTTCTGCACTTGTGACGAAATGTACTATTTCCGAGCGGTGATCCACCCCGCTACACGCAGCGTAGCAGCCAATTGGTTAACCACTGAATCAACTGTGCTGTCACATATACTTACTATTTTAATTTTAACACAATAAAATCTTTTTGATTTCAGTAACAATCCGCATGAATATCCTAGAAAGATTTCTCAACTGGAAACTATCAGTGACACCAGAGGAATTTCGGAAGTACTGTAAAAATTACCTACCTCTAAAACACAAGCCAATGTCAGACATACAGGAAGCAATCAACATAGCACACGATGACATAAAGTTCGACAAAGCAGGAATAAGAAGAAATGGCTTCGTTATTTCAGCAGATCCTTTACATACGAAACTTATTTTAGAAAATGTTGGCACACTGGCTGGTATGGACATTAGAGAGGTTTTGAAAATAGAACCCGCCATTTTGAAAAATAATTATAATTCTATAATTCAAGTTCGAGATGTCTTAGAGGTAATATTACAACTAAGTAATTTCCTATTTTATTTATTAGCTTTTTCTATTTACAATCTTAAATTTATCGTAGTTCTAGCAGTGGGCATTTGAACAATGAACAGTTTTCAAAGACCGTTTTTTGTTCTGCAACGGAATAACCATTATCCATCCTGCAACCAATCAGTCTTCATTGCACAATCCAGTCATCGAATTACTGTATGCGAATTGTTATCTTACCAATAAAAGAATAAGGTCGAGAATCCATTGATTCAACTATCACACTCGTCGCGTCGTCGTTATTTTTTCAAAAACGTTTTGGGACGCGGTGGTCCTGCGACCAAATAGTCTTCGTTGTACAAACCAGTCTTTGCCACTCTTAAACCATCCTCTAATTACTTGCGACAACGAACGTTTTCAGCAACTACTTCACTAAACGATAGTTTCGTCTTTAAACCTGGCGCAACGAGGACCGTTTTTAACTATCGTTTCTATCGTCCGTCGTGAGACCGTTTACGATTCGTTCGGGCAAAAATTCGATAATGACCCACCACTACTTAGTTCTTAATCAGACTTATTATTACTTCTTGAGCCTGCATAAAATTAGTACAAATCTATTTTCTTTACTATATTTTAATTAAAAAAAAACCTACATTTTAATAATGTGACTGAAATTATATTTCAGGAGTTCAGAATATCAGAGGAGGCTCAAAGGCGATGTCTGAAGGTATACTGCATGAGACCAGAGACTGTCCGTGAGCGACTAGAGGAGCTCAGGAATTTAAAAGAATACCAAGTGTTATCCACTAATCCTAGGGTAAGAAATATTTAAATCTTATTTTTTAATGGAAATTAAAACGTATATGTACGGGAGTAAAGTTTAATTTCAATTACCAACAGTAATGGAATTGACATAAAGAAATTGTATTCTATGTATCTGTCACAGACGTATCGTAGAACACGCCTTATTACAAATCCACTTTATGACACCCATGTCGATTGTGAAGTAATATTTTGTTGTAATGAAAACTTTTAAAGTCGCGTATCGACCGTTTGTAATTTGCGCTTAACGTTACTAAGCCGCTTTGACGGAACTGCTGCCTGAACTTGAGGTAGCCGCATTGCTTTACAACGCCGCTTTACAAATCGGCACGCCAGCGTGTAATACGATACAGCTAGGACATATCCACGTTGTTTAAAGCAAAGCAAATCAATACAACATAAAACAGAATTATAAAAAGCAAATTAATCCTCTTTCAATCTTCAGATTCTTTTACTCGTCATACACAAGAAGAAAATGATAAACCGTCTTACCAAGATAGAATCAGCAAAGAAACAATGCTACAGTCTGAATCACTTAGTAGCGTCCACGAAGGTGTTCAACAAGTGAGTCATTATTGATAAATTAATGCTTTCGAAGAAAGACAATAATTTTATTGACGACCTACTGAGGCAAACTCATTGTCGAACGAAAATGATAGCCTTTCGATTGAGTGGAAATTCATCTGGTTGACACATTTTCGGACTACCTACTACGAGACGCATCCAAAGCTTTGTACCTAAAGCCCAAATAAATGGATTGTTGGGAGAATTATCTCCCCACATTTAATTGTGGCAAGCGCTCTGTAACCAGGGGAGCAGTTCCCACATATTTAAAAATACAATAAATTAACTTAATTATGAACAAGCCATCGATTGTCGCTAGCAAGTCGAGATTCGAGTTTAGGTTTATGATTATTAATCTACTTTCTGATTGATTCACCATTGAATAAGTTGAGCCCGAGCGTGACCATATTCTCGTTATATGGCACTGAATTCGACAATTTTAGTTGATTTTACTTTTTTTATTATTATTATTATTGATAAAGCTTGGCTTGTTGTTGTGTTGTTGTGTGGCTAGTTGTTGTTTCGTTGTTGACTTGTACTGAGGAGCAGCATTAAGCCAAAGAAATGGTATTTGTTTTAAACTTTATTGCTGTGAGTCAAATTATCACCTCAAAATCTTCCTAATTCGCTAAAAATAAATAAACTAACAACTGACTTTTACTATAGTGTTGTAGTCCCCGCGTTCCGAATTGCGTCAAAGCAATTATATCGTGAATCTGACCAACGCGCAACGTCACAAATAGTACTATTAGTCCTTATATTTTGTGACTATTCAATTTTAGTCGGATTCGCAATATAATCGCTTTTGACGTAATTCTGAACTAAGGGCTTATCGATATCTACAGTGTGTCAAACTAACATAGTATCCAAAATGTTTCTACGTTATCAAATAAAGCGTATTCTTGTTCCTCAGTTACATCAACAGCTTCGGCGACAAAGTCTGCGGACGAGACATAGCCATCCTCATCTCTTCGTCTCTCAGCCGCTTGCCAGCCGATGACGACGGCAGCCAGGCAGAACTCGCCAACAGTGTGTTGCACCAGCTGAGGAGGCACAAGTACTGGCTACATGTTGCCATGAACGTTATCGACGAGAACATACAGTTTTTGAAGAAGAAGTTCGATGATCAAATCATTTTTAATAACTGTTTAATACTTTTGTATCCTGTGTAAGTATTGTTTTTACTTGAATTCTTATCTTCCATCTCAGCCCCAATGAGGCTTTATTATATTATGTTATTTAGTAGATGGTTTATGTGAAGTTTGGATGGAGTAGGGAAGAGCGGGAGCGAATCCACGCGGGCAAAAGCTAGTTTTTTATAAATATCAAAGGCTATTCATTAATCAAGGGGCAGAGCCGCAGGTAGCAACTAGTTTCTTAAATAATTCTAAACCAGATCGTACTTCCTACTCTATTAGTGTACCATCGTATGTGATTTTCAGTTCTATTATTGAATACAAAAAAAAACTGTATTACTACAAAGTACTGCTGGGACTGTTGTATCATCCCTTTTTTTATACTTACTATAAAAAAACGGATCACGATATCTCCCAGTATTTTTTTTTATGGTATGCGTTGTCATACCTGGTGCAAGTAAACACTGTTTCTTTCTTCTTGTTTATATTATACTAGCTTCTGCCAGCGGCTTCGCTCGCGTGAAAATTGTGAATCTAAACCATTCCCAGATCCCCTTGAACACACACAAAAAAATTCATCAAAATCGGTCCAGTCGTTTGAGAGAAGTTCAGTGACATACACACTCACAGAAGAATTATATATATAAAGATTAATCACTATATGGTCCACCGTTATTTTACTGTTTTATCCTTTTTTTCTTTCTTGAATTTAAGTGTTCGCAGAGCTGACTTGAGTTGGCGTAGACTGCTTTCTAAATTCTAATAATATTTTAACCTCTTATTTTTTTTATATTATAATCTATTATCATAATACCTTCTTTAATATTTTTTTCTTTCTATTCCAGTGCCGAAGTAAAATACTACATAGAAAGCCTACTAAGCATGCGTAAAGGACAAGAGACTAATGAAGCACTAAAAGAGGACCTTACATACAACAACGTCCATTTCGACAGCCTCAGTGATGATCAAATCCTAAGCCTAGTGTTGTACACCATCGAGAAAAAATACCACTTCAGTGGGGACGGTATCTGGGCACGACAGGACGGTGTTAGGGTGGTTACACAAACGAACTGACGGCATTTTGCCTCGCGGACGGTCAATGGTTCGCGATGAGGAAGACTGAATGTTCATTTGCGTCAAGCTCGAATTTATTGTATCCATTATTTTAGTATTCAATGGCAGGCTCAAGTGATTTATTGCCCGGTATATCTGACCGATAGGAACGTCACGCTTAATTTTTGGTTGCTAAATATGTTATGTCTTCCGTGCATCTCTATCAGGTCTTTTTTTTGTTGGGAAATCATCAAATGATTCCGCTCTGGGTAGAACTAGTATATCAGACTTTTACTGATCCAAAACCCACCAAAAAATCCTTCAACCCTGCAGTCAGCCCCTAAATTTGTATTAGTTTTCTTGCTGATTTAACATCTCAATCTGTATTTTTTTTATTTATTTATTATTTACACAATAAAGTTGAATAGTACGCGCCGTTTTGAAAATACTCCGTTCGCTTAAGAGGTATGTGCATACTTGTTACTGTGAACTTTTCAATTTGAAGTTTATCTTGGAATAGGCTTGCTAATTAATTGAAAAGGTTGCCTGAATTAATCTGTCCGGAACGGGTGTTGAAACCTCAGGGTAGACCTGGGACAGCCGGGACGTATGACGTGTTAAAGCCAATATGGTTCCATTATAAGACAGAGAGACTATACAAGGTGAATAGTACTGTCCATTTTCCACTATGGTATTATCTAGGGATGGGCGCGTGATACTACGGTCCCAATATTTTGTCATATTAGCTTCACTTTTTTGATTGATTGATTAACAATTTGAAAGTTCCTGTAAATATTTATTTGTTTATGATTTGATTTAATTTATAGTTATACAGTTTTTAAATGTCATAAGTTATATAAATGTATATTATTCACCTGTTTGTACATATACATACCTACCTTGTAAAAAGGAATAAAATTAAAAACTCACTTTAAGCACATTTTGTATTATAATTTCTCGTTTTCCTTATAATTAAATATTACAAAATATCTAGCTTATTGCTCCCTTAGCTTAACATTACCTTAGTATAAATGCTCTATTAAAATAATACACATGCAGCGGACACAAGTAAAAAATCTATTCGTAGGTATACCCTGCTATATATTATCAGGAGTTTTAGAATGTTAGCAGATATGTTCTTATATTTTGTAAAATTGTTGGTTCTTTTTTGTTAGAAAATATAAATAAATCGTTGTCTTTTGTCTAACAAATGCATTATACCTAACTATAATTTACTCGACCACATTATAGATCTCCAGCACAGGTTCATAATGACGAAACTAACTTAAATAATTTCTAGAGAAATGGCCTACATTTATAATAAACGAATTTAAGCAGATAACGTATTCCAAATAATAAAATTATATTCACTAATACACGAAGTAGGTTAAAAATTATAAAGATTAGTTTATTGATAGCTCTTATGAAGAAGCGCTAACTGCTAAAAAAATATTCCTTCAATACAATATTATTTAAAGCATTCACCATAAAAATCTACGTGTACACCGTTTGGAATTCAACACTGTCAACCCAGTGGGGTGAGAGGTCGCATCTGTACGCGGTGGTAGGTTCTGAGCTTTTTATATTTTGGCTCATCTTATACAGTGGCCTTATTGCGAGTTTTTTTTAACATACTCGATCGCATTAAAATAAATACAACACAATAAAACCGTTTAAAAAGGTTGCTATCTATGCCAAGGTTTGGTTTTAAAGTCTATTGCAACCATAGGTATGTCCTTAAGAGACTTTGAAACCATCCAATCGATGTGCCACAAATTGATTTCATGAGAAAAGCATAGTAGGTACTAGCATGTTATTTGCGAGGATGGTATTATACCATTAAAACAATTCACTTAAAAATAAATGCAAAATTACTTTTTTCCAACAAATAAACATAATAAGACATGGTATCCGCTAGCTCGTATTAAAACTTTAAGCACCGTCTTGTGGGGATAACGGAAAACTTCGGCGAAGGATATTACCTTTGTTTGTATTATAAAAATGTTATTGAAATAATAAGTAAAACCGATAGAAATAAAGTTACACGCTTTTGAAATTAGATACCTACCTACCTACTCCCTTGTCACATAAAAAACCGTTAGAATTGATTTGCAAAGTCATGATGGCGTTACTTGCGTATGACTTTTTTTGGTCTTGCAAATATGCCATTAGGTATACCTATTAGTAGTTGCACTCCAATTATGATCCATCACATAAAACTCTATAATCCATCGCCATATATTCAAATATCCACTCCAGCTTTGTATTAGGCCTGGAAAAAGTGTGTCAACATCGGCTCAAAAGTTGACAACATCATCGGCTCACAAGAAACAAACGGATCATTTGGAACATCGGCTCAAAATATAGGTACAAATTGAATAAAAAAGGTACAAATTTGAAACATTGACTCAAGATAAAAATGTTACTTTGGTAATGGTGGTCAAACACAAACCTATCAATAATAAAAAAAAAACTTATGAATCGTGATCTGTTGCGTCACACTATAGGTTTTATTCTGAAATCAAAATTAAAATTTTGATTTCAGAATAATTTAAAGGAGATGTTTTTACTTCATTTTGTTAATTATGTTACACTATTTACGTTTTAATTTGAATTTTAAAAACACTGCTGGTCACATAAAATAAAGAGTGTTTCAGTGTTCCAATTGTTCAAAATGATGCATTTAAAACATTACTGATGTCCCAATCTTTCGGAACACTAAAATGTTTCGAAACAGTGAGGCGGTTCAGTAAGGAGTTACTTTGTATATGCTAAGTTGATTTTTGAGTGATCATTTGTAGTCTCGAAAAAGTTTAGTTACAATGGAATTTGAGCTTTATCTCTCTCTCTCAGATCCTAAATTCAAAATTCGAGTATTTAAAAGACGGTCTCGTACAATAGTATCTCATGTAACAAATTATCCTAAGTGCAACAAGTACCTAATGCAACGCTCAACATGTCATTCACCCGGCGACCCCGATTGGTGGCAGGTCGAGGCATCACAGTGGAAAGCTCTTATGTATGTATGTACAGATCTGAGACCAGTAGGTATATAAGCTAATTAATAAAGGGCCCGTGCTGAGTTGAAACATGCGTTCAACTTAGATGTAACATTTATGATACATGAGATCTTTGGGTTGTATTAAAAAATTACTGACCAACACACTATAGGCCCATATCGTTCGGTGTCTTATATTTAAACTACTCTGCACTTAGCTAAACAATACAATATGAAATGATAATAATAAACAGATTTATTTTAATATTCCACTGTAGAGAGGATTTGTAAAACGACACAAAAACAAAAATATTTGGTTACTTATTAAAATAAATAAAAAAGTAAGTAATAAAGTAATCTAAACTAACTAAAACTCGATGTCTAAATAAGCACCTATCGGATGCTGCCCCCTTTTCTGGGCCACTTATTAAATAATTTTTGGCACGAACTGTTCACGTTTTCAAAACTTATTTACAAAAACCTATCTAACATATCATCTAAAACTTTATTCTTTGATTCAAGAATGTATAGTAATATATAACTACCTAATGTTAAATGGAGAACTTATAAATATTAAAGTTGCATGTTTCAACGATACTATTTGGCACAACAATTGATAACAAGCACTCAAGATAAGGCACAAGGAATGCACGAGAAGCGAAGTCTACGAGTATTTTATTTACTCAACGAATACTTTCAACTACCCTACAAAATGCCAATAAAACAGAGCTTTCAGAAAAGTGTAGTGCGTCACGACAGTTGCTTTTGTTCAGCTTCCAGAAAAGAAAAAAAGTTCACAATTTCATTAGCACCCAGTCGGGTAGTTGGAAATTATAACTCTCACCGAACTTTTTGGCCACTTTGAATTTGACATCCGCACTACGCTACTGAACAACATACCTACACCTCATATTCAAAACGGCCATTTCTAAAGTTTAGTGAGAGTTCTACTAAATATCAAAGCTTATAAATAATACAAAACCTACAAACAATTTAAACATTAAAGAGGCACATTTGTTTATGTCTAATTATATTTAAATAAGTAAATATTTACATTTATTGCAAAATCTTTAAAACACTACATAATTTATATAACTACAAAAATATAAAATTTTACCTAGCAACTTCTTTACTAAGCACCTCTATCTACCTATGAGCCTAATCGCATACCAATAATAGCATTTTATGTATTAAAATACGTAGTATACATTTATGAATAGTAATAAAATTATAATCCACTTTATATGAACTCATTACTGAATTGATACAGTGAATTCATTCATATAAAATAAAGACAGCATGCACTACTTTCAAAATATGAGAACAAAACAACGGTAGAAGAGACTGCATCGGTTTCCTCCTACCCATCTACATTTCTAGCTAATACTCCCTTTCGAAATTATTCTGGCTTAGTACACTGACGCTAGGACAATTTCGAAAAGGAGTATTTCAATTCAAAAAAGGAGGCAGCGTGGTGTACGCCTGTGGGGCGCTGGGCTCCATCTTGACGACGACGGGCTGCGAGAGGTCGGCGTGGCGCTCCATGTCGTAGTGCTTGTCATGCGCCAGCGCACACTTGTCGTAGTCATCGGGCGGCGCGGCGTAGCGGGGCGGCTCGTCCTGCAGCGCGCACGCTGCATATTTGTCTTCATGCTCGTGCGCGTGTGTTCGGTACTCCAGCTTGTCATCGTGCGCATGCGTTTCCATCTGTGGCGAGTGCGCCGCCATCATCGGGTAGTCACGCACGCCCAGCGGCGGCGGACTACCTTCTCCGTACTCGTACGAGTGCCGCGGCGCGAACATCTGTCCGTCGTGCCCGTTGAGGACGGTCGTGTAAGAATACGCAGCTGGCTGCGCGTTGAAGCCCGGGTATCCGCCGCTGCTAGATGATAGTAAATGATGCGATGAGAGTTCGTAGGAGTGCTGGTACGACCAGGAGTCTGAGGGGGCCGGCAGGCCGTTCTGGGGGAAGGCTGGCAGGTTGCCACCGATACCCGAGAAGCCGCCACCTAGTGTTGTGGAGCTTGGGGAACTGGAACCGATGTACCCAGTTTTGCGTGGAGGCTCTCGTTTACGCCACTTCGCTCTTCGGTTTTGGAACCAAACCTAATTGCAAATAATTAAATTAATATACCGATATACTATTTAATGTGTATAGCTATGAAGTACTTTCAGCTTGGTAAGTAATATGAGTTAGTTTACCAACCTGTACTCGTGATTCAGACAAATTAAGTTTGAGAGCCAGTTCTTCTCTTGCGAAGACATCAGGGTAGGGCGCGCGCTCGAACGCTCGCTCCAGTTCCTCCAGCTGATAAGCCGTGAAAGTTGTTCTGAGAAAGAAAAAATATGATCAGAAAAATGTAAACAGTAACAAAGACACAAATAGATAACCTATATTAAACTGAAAATTGCAGCCTGTTTTAAAAATATGTAGGTATGTGCAGGCTCTGTATCGGTATCTGAAACTCAGGGGTAGATTTCAAACAAAACGACCCCTAATTGAAAAGTAACTTGTTAGATTCTCAATTATATATTCACAAATAAATTTATTCTTATCTATCATTCATGAGGCTCATCTACCATCTGACGCGTGCAATATGGCTGCGGGCCGCACGCGCAGAAATTGATTGAGCGTGAAACGAAATTCACCCCCGTTGCGCGCGCGCTCCTCTAATTGCCTGCCAATTGACTTTAAACTTATAGTGACGTCGTGTTATTAATTGTTACACCACATTTTTATTTGATATTTATTACAACACATCGTTGTGCTTATCATCGCGGACTTAAAAATATGCTTTAGTGGACACGCAAAAAAGTAATTAAGTATCTACTTCTTAAGTGGTGTCACACTACTATTAAAAAGGCAATTTGTGTGTACTTCATGTTTGTTGCTTCTTCGCACTCGAACGGCTGAACGAATTTAGATGAAAATTGTCATACGGATAGACCATGTCCTAGATAGCACATAGGATACTTTTTATCGCGGGAGTATGTTCTATTGGGATATTTTTTTACTATCACTGCAGCTAGTTCTTAATAAAATCATATATTATTACAAATAGCCTAGTAGCAAATTCGCTTTGTTATACCATAATTAGAGACACAATTAAATAATAATATTAGAAACACACACCGACACACCGCCTTTCGAATACCGTAATTAGAGACAATAGAAGAGTTTGGAGTTTAATGAATTAAGGTGTAGTCTGTAGACAGTCTCATAAAAACATCCATAAATATTTAAAAATGGCGGAATTTAAAGCAACAATCAAGAAACCACATAGCTGCATAGTTACACTACCAACTATTTAAGTCAAGCCGTAAATATTTAGAGATGAACTACATAATTGTTCCCGTACGCTATCAACAGAGCGATCATTGAGCTGGTGTTGCAACTACATTCATTAGACGATGTACCCTCCATTCAAGCGATGATGGTGAGATAAGGCAATTGACTCCCCGCGGACATACGGGTAATTAATCTGAACGGAACATGTCGCCATTGTAGTTTTATAGCAGTTATTGCAAGACGCATGCATCAAGTGTTGTTACTTAGAAGAGGGCGAGGCTTTGTCTCGATTATAAGGGTGTCGTACCGTTATGAATTATGTTTTCACGCGTTTTTATATCTTTTCTCAGAGATCTTAAAAGTTAATTGTTAAATAAAAAATACAATTTCTTTAGTTAGTCCCGTATGTAGATATTATTATTATTACCTCTCGGTAGGCTACTTGCCTATAAGGGTTCTTTTGTTTTGATAAACAGTAACATAGAAAATTCCTTTATCTGTAAGCTCTGGTTTTTCTACTAAATTTCATAGGCATTTTTTACGAATTAGTATTAAGAATAGAAATGGTAGATGTGCCTTGATTATCTACTTTTCTCTATATAAAGTAGTAACGATTTTTTATATAAAGGTGTGCTTGTTACCTACTCCTTCACACTCAAAGGGCTGATCGGATTTGGATGCCCGGATGACACACGGACAGGCCATGACTGACCTGAAGCGTAGACGGGTGATTTTTTCGCGATCATAATGTAGCGGAGCGCTTACGAAGCAGCTCGAACAGTCTACTGAGGGTGTCGTCCACGCGGTGGAACCTGTCTCTAGTGCAGAGGTAGATACAGCTTCATGTTAGCGGTTCTTCTCGTTAAATTTAACATGGTGTGTGAAGATATTGGTAATTATTGTATTTGTCTAATTTTCTTATTCATTGTGTAATATGTTATTTTATTTTATTTTATTTAGGTATGTGATGACATCTAATGTTATTTACTTTTGATTATTTTAATGTTTTATGTGATATTTATTTTATTTATGTATGTAATGTGTGGACTGTGTAGGAATTAAATGAATCTTAAAGCCCAGCAAGAAGCACCGTTGGGCAGTTCTACACGTACTCGTAATTCATGAAATAAAAATAGCTTCATAATTCAAAAGTCTTACGAAAAAAATAATAGAAATAGTGCGATTTTCGCCTATACAAAAGCTATTTTTATAGAAAAGTGTATAACGTCATTTTTTGTTTTATTAGAAGATGTTTTTTTTTATCACAGAAGTGTGTTCTATTGAGATCACTTTCTATTATTTTCATGTCGGCGCAAGCGCAAGCAACTGGCAAAAAACCAGTAAACAATAATAAAAAAAAAAACAAGAAGAAACAATAAATTCAAAAACGTAAACATCTGATAAACCACCATGCAGCCATATGGTTTTATCACGTATTAAAAATCATCGTATTAGCTATGCAAATAATGAATAGAACAGGGGTGGTTCGCGACGGTACGATACAGTTGATGTAGAGAGGGTGCGCCTGCGCCGGTCACCTGTGACAGCGGCGCGTGCCGACGCATGTACTCACTTCAACAAGATTTGAAGAGCAGTCGTTTGTAAACTTTGCTTTTGACAATACAATACAATCCCTTTTTTGTATTTACAGGAATGTTTTATTTTATCGACTTTATTGTCTTTACGTTTTATAAAAAAAGTCCCTCACCACGTCTGTCTGTCTATTCGCGATAAACTCGTTTTGATAAATTGCGATAAATTGCGGAACGAATTTTAATTCGGTTTTCACTAATATACAGGTTTATAAGGAAGGTTTTAACAAGGAGCAAACCAAGAATTACAAAGATGTCAAAAACTGTGATACAGTGGCTGGGAGCTAGTTTATATAAATAGCGGTACTAACTTTCCTTCGATATATCACAAACTACTTGTATCCAGTCTTTTTATTTTAAACAATAATAATAAATTTATTTCGGTTATAAATCATAGATTGGGTGTTTGATGAGAATGTTAAGATGGATGTGTGGTGTGATGAGAATGGATAAAGTGAGAAATGAGTATATTAGAGTAAGTTTGAAAGTGGCGCCAGTGACTGAAAGGTTGAAAGGAAATCGTTTGTCTTGGTATGGTCATGTAAATAGGAGAGATGAAAAGCATGTTGCTAAAAGAGTTATGAATTTATATGTGGATGGATGGAGAGGGAGAGAGAGGTCAAAGAAAAGATGGATGGATTGTGTGAGAAGCGATATGAAAGAAAAGGGAGTTAGTGATAGCGTGACGAGTGACAGGACAAAATGGAAGAAACAAACGTGTTGCGCCGACCCCAAATAAAATGAGACAAGGGCAGGAAGAAGAAGGAAGGTGTTTGTGTATATTTCGTTGTTGTTGTATGTGTATGTTCGAAAACATCTTGACAACCTAAATCGATAAAGTAATCTCGAAGGAAATGTACACAAACAAGATTGTATCCTTCCCATACTTACACGAGATATCCCAAGTTTTGTACTCAACACGGATTGTCCATGTTTTTTTCACAAACTGATACAAATAGTAGTTATTAATAAAATGATATTTAATCAATATTTCGATCACAGTGAGTAATCAACAATCTCAACAAAGATTAGCCAATTCATGAGATATTATAGTGCACAAGTGTGTGCGCAAACACGAGTGAACTCTCTGTTCCTTTACTCTCTTATACCGATGGGACAGCAATCTGACACGACTGAAGAGTTATCAGGCGCCGGACCAACGGTTTCATTTGCTTTCCGGGTCACACCACCAGCTTCCAAACTCCGAGTTTTTTTCCTTTACGGATTACTCAATTCGTAACGGAAAAAACCCAGTAGGACTTTTTGCCCACTTGGGAATCGTAGCAAAGACCCCACGCTCAACGAGACCAATAAGGCAGTTAAGAAAAAAATCGATTGTCCAGTGTTCAATAACGGCTAGCATTTACTACTACTAGTAAGTACCGCCCTCTCCGGTATTGTGTGTGTTCATTGTGATCATGGTATGGCAAAACGCTTCATTATTTCAGTCAAAAGACGTCCACTGATGGACATGGGCCACTCCCAAGTTTCGCCACATCCTATGGCCCGGTCCTATGCATCTCGCATCCATCGGACTTCCACAACCGTCATTAGGTCGTCGGTCCACTTTGTCGAAAGCCTATTTCAACGCTGCGTCTTCCGGTACGCAATTTGTCCTCCAAAACCTTTCGGCCTTATCGACCATCTGTTCTTCGAGCAATGCTCTGCCCATTGCCCGTTAAATTCCCTTCCTTTGGGCTATGTAACTTTGGTTCTCCTGCAGATATCTGCATTCCTGATTCGATCGCGCAAGAAACTCCAAAAATAGCCCTTTCCAATGGAAATCGGCTTCATCAGAAGATTTACCCAAACGACAATCCGTTCGGGTAAAACCTTCTGATGAGGGCGATTGTGAGCGACCACTTATCAGAGCGACAGATTGCCCTTTGAGTAGCAGGATTACAGTAACTCCGCAACAATACCGCAGCCCAACAATCCTGCAGCACGAAATGCTGGGAGTTGTGTCCTCGACGAATGACTTTCTCTTGGACTATAGTTTGCCATGTTATTCTTTGTTCGGCTATAGGTAACTTTGAATATTAAGTTACCAAAAGTATGTTGATATTACTAACAATATGTGGTACCCATCCTCCATTTCCTCCTGTCTCTGTCCAAATATATTTGGATTTGGCACATCATTTTCTTCCATACTCTCCTAATAGGCGTCTTTTCAGTGATCACCCCCATATTTAGCTACTAGGTAAATACTATAATAATCACCTTTTACAGAATTTACCTATCATTTTGTTCATCGTTTCTTTGGCCTTCTTCTACTCACAAATCTTCATTCATAAATTATCTAGCCACATGCTCATCTTTCTTCCACACCACAAATACCATCCTTCCATAAAACTTCACACTCTCAGATTTAAACAATTTCTACTCAAAATTTTCGTGAAACATCATTTACATATTAACTGTATGTATCAGACATCTAGAATATAATATAGATTACGCAAAAGAAAAAGTGCTACGAAATTTTACGTAGCATTCTGCTACGAAGGCCCTACGAAGATTCGTAGATGACTTGCTACGCGCTGTCATCTTCGTAGCAGCGTAGCATTACAACATTTCGTAGCTGCGTAGACAAGTTTTGTGCGATTTAAAACATGTGATGGTTACTATATAACTCATGTTTTAATTGAGTTAATATTTAATTACTATTATTACTTCAATTATTAAGAGATCATTACAGAAATCAACTTAGCAACTTACCTAGTTTTTTTCTTCTTGATGCCGTTGTTATCGCTCTTCTTCTTATCGCTCTTCTTGGCGGGAGGCGGTGGAGGCGGATGCGGGGTGTGCGGCGCGGGCTCCACGGCCTGCAGCAGCAGCGGCTCGTCCTTGCGCTTGTGTTCGGCGGCGGGCGCGAAGGGCAGCTCGTCGCGGTACAGCTCGCCGATGTCGCCCACCACCACCGCCACGTGCCGCTCCTTGCCGAACTCGCCGAACATGTGCTCGTCGAAGGGCCCCTGGTCCATGTGCGGCGGCTCGAAGGCGCAGTCGTAGCGCGCGGCGCCGGCGCCGGCCGCGGGGGCCTCGCACACGAACATGTAGCCGTCGGCGGCGGGCGGCTGCGGGCCCGCGGCCTCGGCGCGCGCCTCGCTGGGCTCCGTCGCGCCTGCAAGGTGCTCAGCCACGACACCGGGACCACCGAACCGAACCGACACACAGATTTATCTATCTACTCCGATATTAAACAATTTGACTTCATTTAACCAAACCCCCGGGATCGACGAACGCTTGCGCCGTTCGTATCCTCGTGTCCGTCCCGGTTAAATGGCTTTAATCAACTTTAACGAACTAACCGAATTTGCTCTACGGTTGGTCAATTTATATTACCATAATACGTCGCTCTACGTCGGTTTTGAACCAATGAGTAGCGCGTCCGACAGAGGCGAGACCGCGCACGCGAGTGCTATTCTGACTCGTAGTGCCGGGCCGGAGAGGACAGATTCGACTACGTGAAGCGGGCGCTTACGACGGCGGTGCAAGTGCGCGGGGAAGCCAATAGCAGTGCCGTGCCGCCACTCCCCCGGGCGCCGGGCGCTGAGCGCGCTCCCCTCGCGCGGCGGCTGCGGGCGCGCTCGGTCGCACCAGCGTCGCCGGGACCATGCGGGCTGCTCGGAGTTCCCACCAACTCTCCCGATATTTGTTTGTATCGGTGCTATTGTAGGGCGCGAACGCCCACATCATTATTTTGAAAGTCCATAGAACTTTATTGTAAATCCGTATCAACACCACTCATGTCTCTAGCATGATTTATAGCCGTGGGAAAATAATCGCATCGTATCAAATAATAATCCTGTAACCATTTTCACTATTCTACGACACCTCAAACTTTAGGTAGGTATTACCTGTGGAAAATTATCTTCACTTCCAGTTGAAACGCACATGGTTTGAACACCGTATTTAAATTAACAACCTGTTTGCTTGTATGTTCACTACCCCAAATCAGCAATTAAAAAGTGATACTGAAATCAATGACAATGTCCAGTATCACCGGCTCGGGCAGCGGCAGGCGCGCGGATGCAGCCGGTGCGATGCGCGCGGCGGCGAGACAGCGGCGCGGCGCACTAATGCCGCCCGACCACAGTATCGCTTAATTATTAATTAACAGTTATTGCTGGCTATTATTAATAAAACATTCGCCCTGACTATTGGCACTTAGATTAGCGTCGAGGGAGTAATGGCGCATTTCAACAATTTCGGTTGTTATTTAATTGAAGTCAATTTAGATGATCAGAGTCTATTTAGGTTGGTGCTGGCGCTCGCCAGCGGGATCTCTGCTTCATTGGGCTTATTGGTGACTTTCAGACAACACGAATTGCACTCGTTGATGCACTTCTCGTCGCATTTGCAGTTTGTGTGCTTTGAAAACAAATGGGTCACGGACAAGCTCACTTTCTGACTGAGTCGCGAGTGTCCATATTATTGTGTACCAGTCTTCTGAAAGAAAATTGCTGAAAGATGGATCGTGTTTGTGCCACAGGAGTGTGTTGACTGTAAAGTGTGCCAACCGAAGTGGGAAGTGTTACTGCGACAGTAGTTGCGTGCTCTGTTCAAGGATTCTGTGTTGACCGCATCGGAACATTTCGTGCCGCCTGAAATTAAGCGCAACTTACGTAGGCGCCTTTACGGTTACATAAAAACATTTCTATACTTTAGGAACTATGAGATTAGGTCGTAAGTACAATACAGGTACGTACATTTTACTCTAAGTCTAAATAAAATCCAAGTACAAAATTTAATTTGTTTGTTAATTTAAGGGCCGATTTTTCAAACGTCAGATAAAATTTATTTCAAGAGTAAAATGATATACTGACTGGTTTTAAGCTAAAAAATGTTTATCTACAATATTTATTCTTCAGATAAAAGTTACCAGACCAATGAAAAATCAGGGTTTATTACCTGACACTTGTCCTTTATTAGATTTGGTTTTAATGTTACTGATTTCACACACTAGTCTTAGGATATCTCTGAGTGCGCAAGATACCGCTCTAACTACCGTACTCAACAGTTCCTAACTAAGTTGATATCGGTTCAAAATATATTCGCTGAGGAAACCTACACAGGCATACATGATGTGTACGCCTATGAAGGTTACCAAACGATGCAAAAACGCGCACAGGTAATCCACCGATTTATTATTAATAACTGTAACGGTGTGTAACGGTGCCTACTCCTTGTGGCCTATTTATGTTATGTAACTAACAGGCGATTAACAATCTTTCAATTTTGTCATTTTCTTTGACAAATACTTACCTATATTGCATTGTGTTGACCTGGAATACTCCATGCCCAGCGCCATCTTCAGCATATTTGGTGGCTGGACCGCCAGCACATCCGCTCTTCTTGACTTTAGGTTAGATTTTCTTATTGACCACTTTGTACAGAAACAGTAGTTGCTTAGTAGCTAGAAAAACATCGTTAGACTCAAGACAATTAAAGCAATGCAACTAGTGTAGCGACATCAATCATTTTAGCACCGAGTTTCCGATAAGTTAGGTGCAAAATGATTATTTTCTTCCCCGTATATTTTTTACTAGCGACCCGCCTCGTCTTAGTAGATGCTGATGTTACAAATATTTAAAATTAACATAAAAAATCCCATTGTTTATTGTTGAAGTTCGCATTAAAATCTATTTAGTACCTAGTTTTTAAGTTTATTCGGAACAAAGAGATATGTACTTGCGGTCCTGGCAAACGTTGTCCTGACCATAAGCGCACTACATTATCAGGAAAAAAATTTGAAACCCAATTGCAGCGCCACCTACTGGGTCCTATGTATTTTAAAACCATTTAGGAACCTACTCAAATATACAAACAAAACTTTATCTAAATCAGTTAAGCTTCTTAGGAGGAGTTAGGTGACAAATATCCAATCAGAAAAATTATATATTTATAAAAAAATGCTAGGATTTCAAGTTAGCAGTTGGCACTAAACTTAAAGAATCAAATGGAGTGGTGTCGTTTTTCGGTAAGAATAATCATATGTGCCGCGCATGCATGATGAGCGTGATTGAATACTTGGATCTTTCCCATTAAAATTGGTTTTATGTTTCTTCACACAGGCTGTGCTCACGGCTCTACTCACGTGGCCTACATTGTAATTTAGGTTTGTTGTGGAGGTAGATTGTACCTACAAATTTTGAAGTCGTAGGCTCGCGCCCCCTAGAACTATGCACTTAGGTTTTTCAAAGGGTTTGCACCTCTCATACCCTCGGGTAATAGCCACTTTAATTTAAGTCTGTACATATACGAGAAAAAGCTGTATTGTAATCAAATCAAGCTATAACCATCGCGCTTTGTAATACGTAAGAGAAAGCGGTAATCGCCTAATCAGGGTTGAGGAAAAAGATGCACAAAGCAAGTTGGTAATCAGGGACCTTAGCAAAAATGTCAAGCGTGCGAGCGAGAAAGAGGGTTAGAGCTATACCCATATTTGTGTATATCTCCATCTCTATAACAGTTCAATTTAGGTCGCCAACTGGACCGAATTATTATTGAGAGCTCGAGCTCTTAAGCACCCTACTGGTAACACATTCCTATGACATCAAACAACATAACAAAATAAACACATGAGCAAGCCACAATTATGGCGGTAATAATTACGGCGTTCTCACCTTCTGCATGACGCAGGACCTCACCGGACATGGCAAGTTCGGGAGATTCCTGCTTCGTATTCAGGCGGAAGAAACGCCTGGGTGTCACCATTGTGTGGACCATCATAGGACCACTAGACGTACGGCGTTGCGCCATCGGTACATGGTAGATATCCCACCCATTCGTACAAAGCGTTTTGGAAACACATTCATTATGCGTACAGCCAAAGAATGGAATTCCCTGCCTGAGTCTGTGTTTCCTGATAGCTATAACCTAGGGGTCTTTAAGTTAAGAGTGAATAACTAGGTTACTTCTAGGAAAGCATGTTCCATCGTCGGCCACATCATCACTTACCATCAGGTGAGATAGTGGTCAAACGCGAGCCTATCAATAAAAAAATAAATAAAAAAAGACCGCCTGGAGGATACGGTGAAGGAGTGCCCCGCTTCGGCGGAGCACCACCGTGTCCTTGTGGAGGCCATCGGCGACAGCGACCTTACGCGCCGAGGAGGAATAACAGGCGTTGGCCTCCTTCTACGAACCAGTAATGCTAGCGAAGGAGAAGGCCACACGCGTGAGAGAACGAATGTTTTCACGCCCCGCCGCAGAGATTCTGACCCCGACTACAATCCACGGTAGACGCGGGCGACCCGACGGCAAGCTACCCATTTCTCGAGGTCCGCAACCTTGAGAAATGGGTAGCTTGCCGTCCGGTCGTCCAG
Organism: Mythimna albipuncta; assembly: GCA_929112965.1. Taxonomy (NCBI): domain Eukaryota; kingdom Metazoa; phylum Arthropoda; class Insecta; order Lepidoptera; family Noctuidae; genus Mythimna; species Mythimna albipuncta. Next base: position 11,754,318 of record OV815962.1, read on the forward strand.
TAATTGACCGGACCGAGCCAAGTCGTCAACAGTGCGTAGTGATGATCCACGCGCTTCTTATAGAGAAGCAACGCAAATAGGTAGAAAACGACCGTTAGATAGTAGTCGGTGTTGCGTACAAACTACATACAGGTCATTGGACTCGCTCAGCTGACGTTTTTTTAAAGAAATTAATTTCGTAAATTAATACGAGTTTTGAAAAAAAGGTACTTTATTTTTTAATTTTATCTTTACAAATCGATAGTGTTTCATGTATCGGAGCGACCCTCGACGGGATTAAAACGATCAAAATTTAACGAAGTATTGTAACGATGCTAAATTTTGGTCGTAAAAATAAAGTAATGTATGTATCTCAAATCTCAACATATCCACGGGTAGAAAGGAATCCCGGGGTCCTGGAGCGCAAGGTAAAGAAAGAACATAAGTGTGGTTTTAGTCAGTAAAAGACTGACTTGCTCTCCTGCTTCACCCTAGAGCTAGAGAAGACATTGGGTGATTTCTGACCTTGCATAAAAACATACTTAATTAGATATCCAATTTTTTTTTATGAAACTGAAAGTTTTTGGCAGACATAAAAACTGTTTGCACGCCTAAAGTAAAGGTCCCTAGAAGACTTGCATAAAAAAAAAACTACCTAAAACTGAATCTTTGTCATGCAAAAACTTCTTCTTTTACTTTTTTTTTGTACGATTTTTTGACCAACAGTGAAATCACGAGAAAACCAACTGCACAACTCGACAAGACGCTTGTTTTTTTTTCGCGATTTCTGGTTTAATCCAGTTGGAAAAGTTGTTCACAATGATGAGTATTTCCAGTGGTTTTACTTGTCGTTGGATTGTCGTTTTCACATTTTAAGTAATTTGAGCTGGAAAATCATCAATTAGGTACCTACTACTAACTTGAGCTTTTTTTTATTTGAGATAGTGAAAATCATTCAATGACTTCCCCCGCTCTTAGGCGGAGCGGGAGATAGTGTCAGACTCTTACTGACTAAAAACCCACCCCGTTCTTTCGTGCCTTCATACCGAGGCTGAGCTATCTTTCGAACTAACCCTGGCCCCAGTAGGCTTCGACCCAGCTGGGCCCCTGCTGTTGCTGACAACTCCTTCAGGCGCGCGGGAACAGCGCGGGCCGTCAACGACTTAGGCTCGGTCCAGACAGTTACCGGACGGTCGAACAGCGAGCTACCCATTGCTCGCCGTCTGCAAACCCGCGCCTACGGTGGCCGGAGATCGGGATCGGAATCCCGGCGGCGGCGGGAGTGCTGTTGCCTGGTACGGTCGGCCTCCTCCTTAGCGAGCATTACTGCTTCGCAGAAATCGGCGACCACCTGCCACTCCTCCTCGCTCCGGACCATGGCCTCAACCGAAGCCCTGGACCAAGGCCCTACTTATTAATTGTATTTAGGTGGAGCGAGAGGGAATATCAAACTTTTACTGATTAAAACCCATCTATGTTCCTTTGCTTTCTAGGGTAGGGTAACTGTTTCAAACAATCCTAAAGCCCTGATAAAATGCAAACACCCCAATATTGTAAAAAATCTGATAAACAACCTAGGGATGTTTAAGTCAAGAGAGAACAGGTTACTTTAGGCAAGCGTCGGCTACATCATTGCTTACCATCAGGTGAGATAGTGAAAAAATAATAAGTAAACGTGAGCCTATCAATAATAATAATTTAAAAAAAAAAACGTTCGAAAGTACAAACTGTAATATTATGAAAATGTCATTTAAAATTAAATAAATCTCATCCTGTCACATTTTTACAATTTTATTATGAGTTATTTGAAAATAATGGGTCCGGAAAATTGTCCAGTAACATACACTGAGTGAATTTTTCAAGTTAGCATGAAGGAACAAATCCCTAATTATGATTTTGATGAAAACTGCGTCGTTGGTTTTTGAAAAATCAATATACCTTACTCTTGGTAATTTTACTCTTGCCAGAGTGTAGCTTTCCGGAAGCCATCAGGGTACCTCAAAGAGTTGTCAGCAACAGCAGGGGCCCATCCGGGTCGAAGCCTACTGGGGCCAGGGTTATCCGAAAGGGCGCTCGAGCCCCGGTATGAAGGCTTGAAGGAACGGGATAAGTTTTCTAGTCAGTAAGGGTCTGACACTATCTCCCGCTCCGCCCAAGAGCGGGGTTTGTCATTGGATGATATAACCCATCGAAAATAAAAAAGCGATCAGGGTACGCCGCACAACTTCCCGCCACTTTTGCCTGTTGGTAGTCATTCGGGCACACTCGTTCGATGGGCCGGCAGCAGCCGTTTTGATTTGGTCAGTCCATCGCATCGGTGATCTGCCACGCGAACTTATTCCATCCACCTTTCTTTGTCTGATGGAGTCACTTCCACGTCGACAAATATAGCCAAAGTATATTATATACAACCAATAACACGATCAATATACCTAGACAAAAATACTAAAAACAGTTTGCTATCATCATACATGGAGAATTGTAAATTTTTTCAGTTTTATCTAGTTTTGTTGTCTGGCTTGGACCAAATTGCTGTTGCAACAGTCACGCAAAGATAAATTTCAAAGACCGACAACGGTAGATAAATCATCAATTATAATTTACACTCTGGTCGCTACGCTGCTTATATTTTAGGTCATTTTTTCTGCCAGATTTCCTTATTCACTACTTAATTGCGATATTATTAGGTATTTATTAATAAAATAACAATGAAAAGTTATTGCTTTACTGAATCCTTATTTCTGTTACTTAATACCTGACTAGGCGATTAAACTCTTACCAATAACGGGGTACAAAAATTTAAATACTGAATTTTCCATTAAAATCCTATTAGTTACTCGCTCAAGACCACTGGTACTAGGTACACTAACTTGTAACCAAAAAGATAGTACACAAAGAATTTTCAACAAAAAGACCCAGTGTATATTATTATAGTACATTTTGATATACTTAAGTGTATAATGTTAGTGATTACCGTCGAGGCGGTATTTAGACCCGAGCCGTTGCGAGGGTCTTAAGAGAGCCGAGAACTAATTACTCACGTGTATCATACGACGTTTTTCAATACACTTGTGAAGAAAATAACTGTAAAACTAGTAAACTTTTGTGGCGGGAAAAATCTGTCATTCAATCAAAATTTTATTTACCTTTCAATACACTCACTGAAATATAAACGGGGGTTAACCGGCGACTCGTGGGGGGCGACCTGCACCCATCCTGATACGATAAATTCAATAAAATTATGGCGGGGGAGAGGTTGAACAAAACGATTTAACTACATTGTAGCACTAGTGCGTAATTGTAGTCAAAATGAAAATGTCACAGTTTGGTAACAGGGGCCATTATGTACCTAAGAGCAGTGCAATAAAAGTCACTTTCTGAGCAAGTCAATTGAAAAAAATCTAACCATACGATTAGAATAAATACTGATTAACAGAAACTAACTTAAAACCAACTTACCATATGATGTAGATTGGCTACATTTTTAAATAACCGAAATTACGACACTCGTAGCATCAGTAATGTACATAATGATTATCAATTTCTATTGAAACATTTACATAAATAACTTGTAATGATTACATAGCCGAACTGAATTACTGGCAAGTTTGTCTTCTCGTCCAAGTTAGGTTTTCGATTACGATTCTTTTGTTTCTACATAAGAATCGGAAAACCGAAAAGACCGAATCTTTTTCTTTTTAAATATGATTATTAGATCCAGTTTATCGATACTACCAACACTATTGACTTTTACGGTTTATTTATTACAAATGAAATGTTTTCGATGGACTCTGGCTCCTAATATAAGATTTAACTTGTGTTTAGGGTGCCAGAAATGACGACTATGGTCCATAAAACATTCCAAGAACGATCACAAAACTTTTCCATGACGACGAGTTATGTTTGTACCGCCGAGATCTGTACCCACGAATCCTTTGTTTAATTTCATGTCCACAAAGTTTATGTACTCAATTACTATGTAAATATTCAGTTATATAGGAGCATGCTAGGAAAAGGCCAGGATGATGTACCAGTGAGTCATGTGATGGTCGTGGCGTAGGCGCTTCACATAAAATCTCTCTGGCGACGGCGCGCGACGCAGAATCTGCCGCCCGCTCAATTGGACTCAATTGCTTTAATTGATTTCAATTGAAATGACCTCGCGCACCGGCTCTCGGCTCCCGCTCCTAGTCTGACACTTTTACATCTATCTTTTTTGGAACTGACATAAAAGCTCTAAGATAAATTTCATTGCCCCCAATAAAATGAGCCATTCGTTTGTCACTGCAATATCCTGTACTTACATTTTATATTTTATGTCTATGTATTGAAATAATAAAAGTCATAAAAGTTTTCTGTAAATGTAACTTTGTCTAATAACGACTATTTTCCGTCTTTACTGTATTTTACAAAGAAATACTTTTTGTATTGGTATTGGGTCAAAAAGCAACGTCCAAATCAATATGCTAACATTATCAATAAACTTTTTATGCAAAAGTATGTTCATCAATGAATTTTCATCGACATTTCTTATCATAAGATTGCAATAGGAAACATTTTGAAACAAGTAGAGAAACTTCGTCATTGCGACTGAAGTGGAATGTATTTCTTGTAGTATGTAAAATTCTTTCATACGAGAACCTTGTCTATCAATTCATTTTGTCGAGTCGCTCTCAAATGATGCTTCTTTATACACGTGGCCATAGATTTTGAATTGTAATTAAAAGATAATCAGAATGAACTAAAATGCTCAGTATTAACTAACCTTTCTTCGCATAGATATACTGCTTGCGCCTACCAATGGCACCGATATCTCACCTGATGGGCGGATAGCTTTTTTTAGAGGTGGGAAATCTTAAAATAATTTCTCGCATTCTGGGCAGAGCAAGAGAGCGTGTCAGATTTTTACTGACAAAACCCACCTATACTCCTTCAGTTGTTTTTTTTTTGTTCCATGGTAACGGTAACTCTTTCGACCAATCCTACAACCCTAGCTAGCAGGATCTATGACGCTCTTAACATGAATGTATCATGTTAAGCGCATCGAACCTTTTGCTTCGTTAACGTTCACACATTTGATCACACACGTTCGTACACATAGTCACACACTATCACCATCGTCATATCCATGATAAGTTACAAAAAAGTCTTCTAGACAATAACACTTTAGATTATTCTAGCTTTTGCCCGCGACTTCGTCCACGTACATAAAATATAGCCCATGTCACTCAGGAATAAAGCAGCTTTCTATCGGTGAAAAAATTTTAGCAATCGGACCAGTACTTCCAGAGATTACCTTCTACAAACAAACAAAAAAACATAAAAACCAAAAAACCAAACATTACCTCGTTATTATATTTATTAGTGTAGATATCTAATAATCTCCCTCAACATCACGGCTAAAAGAACAAGATATTTCAGGCAATTAAAAAAAAACTCATATTCTAAATTCAAAATAATGACAGTAGGTACACACGATGACGGAATGGCATTAAAAAGACATAACACATTTTGGCACGTGTTCTATCCGGTGCACAATTGGACTTAATTAGGAAATAGCGGCGCGGGCGCAGACGCCGCTGTGCCGAGTTGCCGACCATCTTCAACCGACGCGCGACGTCAGCTATTCTCGTAAATAATTACATCATATTTGATATCAATATATTTAATTAAGTTCAGTTAAAAATACAATATATTAATCTACACTACAATTACTATACGATGGTGCGGATGACATACGGTCCATGGGGATGGCTATCGGATTCATACAATGTAAGACTACATTGTATGAATCCGACCTATCCTTTTCTCTCATCCAAAAGATGCATATTTTCGTCCTGTTGTCATCCTACCCATGCTATGTAAAAATACCTTTTAGGGTGAGTTGCACCATTTAACTATAACGATAACAAAGCCGTTAACAGTTGTCAAATCGTCGAATTCACCAATAGGCGGCCGTTTCACGGCTGGTTAGGTTTGGTTATCGTTATAGTTAAATGGTGCAACTCACTCTTAGACTACTTTACTATTCAATGGTACCCGCATTTCCAAGAAATAAAACGTGTTTCTACCTTTTATTTAAATGCTAAGATGAGTGAAAAATAAATATTCTAAAGTTTTATAAAAATCTAATTAGTGAAAATTAAGACTTTAACGCAAAGTACTCTGCTGTTTCTTCTTTTTAGCTATAGGCTTTTTAGGTTTATTTTTACCGCCACCCCAAAAGTACGACTTGAATTCTCTATTTCCCGTACTGGTGCTCGGCTCGTCAATATAGCTATCTGCGTCATGGTCTTCCGACTGGCCCTGTTTACTACCTCCGTATATTACACTTCGCCGAAGCCGCGATTCGGTTGCAACTTCTTCTTCAACATCATCATCCTCACTAGCCTGTCTAGACCTTATTTCCTCAAATCTTATTCTTTTTCGAACAAGCCCTGGTTCTGGCTTTACATCACTTATTTCAGCAATGGTTGCCAACACGCTTACGGTTTCCGGTGAAATGAGGCTGTGGTCATATTTCACACATTGAATCTCTTTTTCTTCTGTATTAAATGGTTGTTTAACTTGGGTTTCAGCGTTACCTACTGGAGGAACTGGTGACATCTGCATAGAAACTGACCTAGCTCGTTTGAAAAAATGCAAAATACTTAATTCGTCTGAAGGTTCTTTTCCTATCATATCCACATCTAGAACTGATCTCTTGTTCGATGATTTTCGTTTTCCTTCGTAGTGAGCCACTATGTCATCGCTGTCTGAATCAAATTGTGTCATTCGCTCCTTCATTATTGGTTTATCTGTAAATTGCATTTCTAAACTAGATCCCGTTTGTACTGCAACTTCAGTTAAGTAAGGAGATCCCATTTTACGTAATTCTACTTCGGCAAACGAAAAAAAACGTTGATTTCTAGGGTCCATTTGACCATACCCTTCTTCAACGATTGTTTCGCTAGAAATTCTGGACAGTTTAGGTTTTCGTTTATATCTAAAGTATCGATACCATCGCATAAAGACGGAGCTTCGCTTGTCTTGTATTCGCATTGCCGTGCATTCCATATAGTCATTCATGGCAGCACTACGGAATATGTCTTTTGGACCCTCCGTATCGTGTGGAGAACGCATAATAGGGTCCAAAAACAAACTGAAAATAAATTAAAATATCAAGCTTATTACTAACTATTAAAAGGAAAATTATTTCAACCTGCACAAATAGTTGACAGTCTGAACATTTCGCAATTGTCTTTCATAAATTTTCTGAAATGTTACAATGAGGGCTTTACAGATTTACACCACCAGTTTTTGCCACATAGGCGAGAGGTCTTCAATTTTTGAAAACGTATATAATATGCATTATGTTGACCTCATTTTGAAAGGTACCTGGACCTGACGATTTAGTGCTGCCAACTAGTAAATGTCGTTTTAAAAAACTGTCACACATTTTTTTAGCATTAAAAATCACAGAAATCACAAATCACTCACACATTCTCAGCAGCGTCTGTGTATATGAAGAAGGCGTCGGAGACTTTGGGCACACATCGCTTGAGCCAGTAATGAACGGTGTACAACAAGGTCAGTAGTACCGCCAGGAACGTGAAGGCTGCGAGACACACGTTGTGCTGCAGCCCTGCCGACGCCCCGCACATCAGCCGGTCTTCATCATAGACATCTGCAAAAATACCGAAGGTTTTTTGGCAGTGATCAGGTAGTACAGTCTTTCAATGGCCTGTTTTACATCTTATGGATATTTAACTGAAGGCGCATAGTGTTCAACGCCTCAAAGAGATGTCAGTCACACCGCAGCGGCTCACCAGGGCTGAAACTAATGGGGCCATGGATCATCTGAAAAGGATCCCCGGGGTTCTGGAACGCAAGGCAAAGAAGGAACACAAGAGTGGGTTTTAGTCAGTAAAAGTCCCTCCCGAACTTCAATAGTCATTGAATGATTTTTCACTTAAAAAAAAGGTTTGGATGCGTGAAACCCAAGACCTAGTAAAATGGCATACAAAACAGGACAACTACACTCAGCATTGGGTACATACTGATTGAAACAAAAGAGATTGAGAGTCTTTAGCACTGAGGTCTTATTTAAGAAAGAGGGATGGGGGAACCCAAGACTGAGTAAAATGGCATACAAAAGAGAACAACTACACTCAACATTGGGTACATACTGCTTGAAACAAAAGAGATTGAGAGTCTTTAGCACTGAGACCTTATTCAAGAAAGAGATCCCTCTTACTATACACCTATAACTCCTTCCCTTTAACAGATCAGAAGGGCCTCAGGTGTACCGTATGAGCCGCAGTTAGCCACGCCGTCGCAGGCATTGAGCGAGTCGATGCAGACGCGAGCACCCAGCACCTGGCACTCCAGGTGCTCCGCAGCGCAGCGCGAGTCTGCCCTTAGCAGCGTGCGTGCTGGAGTCATCACCACCGACATGCCGTCCAACTGTAATATAAGAATTTCCTAGTTGCCTCATTGTGTATTATTAAGTCTAGTAGCCCACCATGGGCGCTGGAGCTTTTCGTGGGGGTTGGTAGCGGGTCTAAAGGCAAATGAGGAGCATTATGCCAACAATATACTTTAGATTCTTTAATAATTAATAATCACGACATTCAACTAAGACCACGAGTAGGACGATCACACAGAGAGAGAGAGAATTAATTTTTAAATTGTGATTTTTAATAGATAATAGATAGACATATAAAATTAGTATGTATTAACTAAGGTGGCGTTATAATTTTGTTTTTTTATAAAGAGGGCAATTGATCTTGAAATGTTGGGAAACTATGGTCTAGGGCCCTAAGACATAAAAAAAAAATCAAAAACAGATTCCACTAAATGGATTTTTGTAAACTATAAATGTGTAAACTAACAGTAAAATTTGTGATAGCTAGCACAAGCCTGGAGGAGTTGAACAAGATGGTGTACTTGGCAGCGGGTTCCACGGTGTCGAAGGCGCAGATATTGAACAGCGCCGGCCCTACGTACTGGCGCAGGTAGCGGAGCGCCACCCGATCGTGGATCTAGAGAAAGAAAACACAGAAATAATATTTAGTTTTCAAAAACCGGCCAAGAGCGTGTCGGGCCACGCTCAGTGTAAGGTTCCGTAGTTTTCCATCCATCACAATAAGTGTACCCACTTATGAGTTTAAAAAAATGCTTGCCTATACATACAACTATACAACAAACTTAGTCCAAAAATTATTTTGTAGAACCTTTTTGTCTTTTTGTACAAAAACTGTTCTTTCCATCAAGTTCAAAATAATTTTCCTAGAAAGTCCTTATAAAGTTCTACTTTTCAGATGTTTTTCATATTTTCTAAACTTATGGTTCAAAAGTTAGAGGGGGGGGACGCATTGTTTTTTACTTTTGGAGCGACTATTTCCGAAATTATTGACATTATCAAAAAATGATTTTAGTAAACCCCTATTCATTTTTAAATACCTATCCAACGATATATCACACATTAGGGTTCAAATTAAAAAAAAAATCACTTCCTACTTTACATATAGGGGGGCTAATAAAACATTTTTTTCCAATATTTATTTTACCACTTTGTTGGCGTGATTGATATACATATCGGTACCAAATTTCAGCATTCTAGTGCTAACGGTCACAGAGATTAAGCGAGGACGGACAGACAGACAGACAGACAGACAGACGGACAGACAGACATGGCGAAACTATAAGGGTTCCTAGTTGACTACGGAACCCTAAAAATGTTATGTAAGTACGCCGTATTTTCACGTACATCATGTCACTAGCAAAAATTTTTATTTATTTATTTTATTTTTTACCTTATTTTTTCGGTTTTACCCTTTGGCTTCAAACCCCAAAACTACAAAACCCAAAGGGTAAAATGGAACCCTATTAGGTACTAAGACTCCGCTGTCCGTCCGTCGGTCACCAGGCTAGCTGTCTCTCATGAACCGTGATAGGCAGACAGTTGTTACAGATAATGTACATGGATTTTTTTTAAGATAAAAAGATTAAACCTACTATCGATAAGCATTTTAATCATGAAAGTAAAGCCAGACAGACGGACGGACAGCAGAGTCTTAGTTATAGTTTCTCGTTATACCCTTTGGATAATAAACCCTAAAAATTAACTTACTTTTTTGGGAAAACACTATAGATTTAAAACTTTACTAATACTACTTAAAACATACCGTCAATAGTAACAAACCTCATCGTCTTGCATTTCAATGAGTCGCTGAAACTCCTGCGCATCGGATATCTTGTCGTAGTGCACGGTGGATGACGAGACCTCCACTTTGATGGGCAGGTGGTGCGGCTTGGCGAATTCGATGGGGATCGCGTGGACGAAACGCTTCCTTCGCCCCTTCATATAGCTGATAGAAAGAGGCGTAAATTAACTGCATCATTGACCAAGGAGTCTACATGGATTTAAACATAGGTATAGTATATTAGGTTTTCAAACTAACTTCATTGGTACACCATACAATCATCACCTCATATATAGGTACCTTCAGAGATTATCAGCCATGGCCATGGCATCATGATGTTGTGTAACAACATGTTTTCTTCTTTTCTCTGCAGTAAATATAGCTTTGTGTGGTGGATATTTGTGGAATATATATATTATTAAGCTATTGCATAGCTTCTATCGCGGGCCTTGAGCGTGGAGACCGAATCCAGAAATTCCGTAACGAAAATAACCTAACACCCCCCACGCATTTGTTTTTTGAGCGTCGTGACCGATAAGAGCAAATGATTGAACAATCAATCAAAATTCAATTCAAAGTGTGAAAGTGTAATTTCATGTAACTTCAATTAATATCAAAGAAAAAAAAACAAAGGAAAAAAATACTGCATAAATAAAATAAATAAATAATTATAATTGCATAAGTTGATAAAAATGCTATGCAATAGCTTTACCGCGGCAGTCCCCGAATGCCACACGTCTTTTTTTATGTTATATTCAGACTGCAAGATTTCATGTCAATGAAAAACCGTTGATAACCGTATAAAATAAAATTTGTAAATGATTAGTTTTCACGGTACTCATTTCCTAAGGAAATAGACACTTACTTTGATAGCGTTACGTTTAGTCCATGCTTGTCTTCATGCACACTTGGCGTGACAGACTGATTCAGTACAACGGCCATCAAAGACGCTGCTTGCACCATGTTCTCCCAAGATTCGTGGTCTACTAGAGTCATAGGTTTCATGCTAGAAGAAGTAATAATTTCATAAAAGTGTAATGTAATACCAAGCTAAGTATTCAACGTTAAACCTAGGTACTTACACAATTTTCCGATTTCATTGTATGACTTAGGCCGCGTTCCCACTTTGTCGTAACGACTAAAATCTCTAGCTGTTCCCATTATATCAACTATTGCTCGTGGCCACGACAGATAGTCGCAATAATGACATGATTTACCTCGTCACGGTATTGTTTCGACAAACTTACGTATATCGTTTTGACTGTCGTGCTAGCCGTTCCCACTATCATGACAATCTGTGTTGTTACCGCAAAACAATTCGTAGACGACAGTTAATCGTGTCGTCCTATAAGTGACCACCTCCATTTAAATATATAAGCCACGACACTTAAAACTACACGATTATAGTCTGTCTAAAAAGTCAAACGAATTGGGAATTTTGTATAATATTTAGTCATTTAAAAAATACTTAGGTATATTTAATACTTTTTTTAAGGTTCTTCTATTAGTAAACAATGATCAAGATCTCTTAATCAACCTTGATTATTGAACCAGTGTTGACTACATCAGATTTCGTTTTATTCTAATAATTACCAAAATCGTTTGACTTTTTAGAAACACTTTATCTGTCGTCACGACCAAGTGGAAAAGCGGCTTTACAGTTGCGGTCCGTCTGAAGGAAATAGACCATTATCATACGAGTAGGCGATCGCTTAATAATAAACAATAAATTATCTGGTAATGTCAGTGATTGTGAGCAGTTCTGTCCTATGTGGGTGACATTCAGACAAACTAGGTAGATCTTAATAGTAGAACAAAAGTATTTTAACAAGCTTATATTTAACTTGTGATGTTCATAATAAAAATACAGTTACCCCTAACCTCATTGAACTCAAATTTTACATATTCATGGGGATGACGAAATGCTAAGTGATGTCATTCTAAAACCAATATGATGGACTCATAAAGATGACACACTAGTTTTTTTTTTGCGTCCTACGAAAACACGAAAAGCACAGCGGTGTCAACTTTTTAAAAGCTTGTTTTAAAAATATTTTATAACTATAACTTGTCAATGATAAATCAACTCATTTGTAGTTTTTCGTTACATTTTATTATAGTGGCGGAATTTGGGATGACACATATTTTTTACTTATTAGATGCCAGAGTCTGTTTCCTGATAGCTACAACCTAGGGGTCTTTAAGTCTAGAGTGAATAGGTTACTTCTAGGCAAGTGTGCTCCATCGTCGACCACATCATCGCTTCCCATCAGGTGAGATGGTGGTCAAATGCAAGCCTATCAATAATAATAAAAAAAGATAGGATAGGTTAGGAAATAATTTTAATAGTATTGTAATGTATCACATTTATCTTACTATGGGTTTTAATAGGTGCTTCAATTATTTTAAAACATTGTACTTATAAGGCAAGATCAATATAGATAAATGACATACGTTTCAAGGGTCGGGGCACTAGTGGTAGTGCCGCTCACTTCTGAAGCCAACGTTATTATATTTTGTGAGTCAGTTATTATACTTTCCTCCATTTTATTAGTTTGCTGTGTACCTGAAAACAAACAACTATCAATCAGCTAGTATTAATTTTCCAAAAATATTTTGTTACTGTAGAATTTAGATTCAGTCTCTACTTCGTCTTTATTTATACATGCATATTTATACTTAATTTATAAACGCCATATTTTAGATAGTGTATTTTAGCGTAGGGTTTTATTATTTATTTATTTTGTAATTTACTGTAATTATAGTTATTAAGTTGTTTATAAGTGTAAATAAAATAAATTAATAAAATAATTTATAAAACATTACCTTAAATTTAGTCTAGATTTTATAAAAAGTAAAGACGGAAAAAGGACAAAAATGTGCCATAAACAATTAATCTTTCAATCGTGGAAATCACAGACACAATAGAAAGACAATAGGTGCGCGAACGCGCCGGCGTTCGCTTGGGGTTTAATGAATTTAAAAATACATAGGTAGATATGAAAAAAAAACACCTGAATCAGCATGAGCTGTGAAAAACAACAAATAGCACAGTGGCAGCACTAATATTCTTCTAGGGACTGCTGAGACTTTTACGGGCACATTCACATAAAGTTGTAAAGTAAAGAATAGACCAACAAAAATAAAATTATTAAGTGGAAAAAATAAAAATAAAATGTCTAGTCATCATCAGGTGGAATGGACGTACAGTAATGTCCCACCGGTATATGGTGGACCATTGAACATCATACCCATGCACACAAAACGTTTTAGCTACAAGTTAGGGGTATATCGATTTACGCCAAGAGCGTCACACATACCATCAGATGAGATTGTGGCCAAGCGCGAGTATATTAATCATTAAAAAAAAATTGGTTATCGGGATTCTTACCATTCAATATAAGTGGGTTGACATCTAAATCTAGAGGTAGCAGCGGTCCATTCCTGCCAACATCGATAATCACAGGATCATTGTTGTTTATAGCCATCATTTTATTGGTCGATTTATTGTCGTCTGTTGACAAACCCTCCTCACTTGAGGTGTCTTCCACGTCCTTTACATAACTTCTGCTGTGAATATCATGCGATAGATTATTTAAAATATACATATTGTTTTCTACACTAAAATTTTTTTTTTCGTTTTTATGTTTTTTTGTTTGTAGGAGGTAATCTCTGGAAGTACAAGTCCGATTGCTAAATTGTTTTCACCCATACAAAGCTGCTTTATTCCTGAGTGACATACGTTATATTTTATGTACGCGGGCGAAGTCGCGGGCAAAAGCTAGTATTTTATAACTAGCTTCTGCAAGTGGCGTCGCTCAGTGGTAAAGTGGCATTGCACTGGTGAAAGATTTTTTTAAATATGTCTAGTAGTTTTTAATTTTATTATAAACTAAATCTTTCCTCTCAAATATATTTGTATAGATTTAATTAATACACTGACTTGATGAATTACTTATACGTGAAGCAAAATACTTCCTTTTAATAAATAAATATTATGCGCTTCAATAAATTTGGAGAAATAAAACTAACAATTGGGCGAGATCGGGATAAAATCAAGATAATATAAATATTTTACATACGTTTTCAGCATAGTCATAGGCGTAGCCGTAGTGGTAGTGTCACTCACTTGTGAAGACAAAGTTTTTGGATCTATTATTGTACTTTTCCTTATTTTAATAGTTGGTTTTGTAACTAAAAATAAACAGATTTTTAATCACCTGCCCTTAAATATTATTCTCTGTAAGATTAAGTAGGTAAGCTTCTGTAAAAATGAACGACTAAAAATCTTTTAAGATTCAACGCCCGCCTCTGTACATATACGTGTGTAAAATCCCGTGTCACAATGTTTGTTATCGTACTCTGTCGGAACGGCATGACCGATTCTTATGAAATTTGTATGTAATTGGTAGGTCTTTGCCTTAAGCAATTTTTTACCCTCTTACTATTTTGTTTTCTTTGATAATTTAATTTATAAATATGATAGAACTACAAACGTAGTGTTGCTGAGTCAACTTGTATAGTTTTATAAGCCTAATGCTGACTTGAACCTATTGCTTTAAGGATAGGTATAGTTTGTAGTAATAGGTGTTGGATACAATAAACGTGATAAATGTTTCTTGTAAAAAGAAATGAAAAAATACCAGATGTTTTGTTCCATAGGAATCTTTTTATAGTAATTATGTTTTATTTCAATAAGTTTATCTATTGTATAAAGATATGTGAATAAAGACGAGTATTTGTTGAATACTATTTGGTGTTTAATATCAATTAAGTACATTTATGGCCTGTTGGTCTAGTGGTTAGTGACCCTGACTGCTATGCCGGAGGTCGTGGGTTCGATTCCCACCCAGGACAAATGTTTATGTGATGAGCATAATCATTTGTTCTGTGTCTGGGTGTAATTTATCTATAATATGTATGTATTTAGAAATATGTAAGTATGTTTATCAGTTGTCTAGTACCCATAACACAAGCTCTGCTTAGCTTGGGACTAGACGGCGTTGTGTGATAGTTGTGGAATTTATTATATGTATTATTATTATTTATATAAATACCGTTCAATATAACTCGGTCGACATCTAATTCTAGAGGCAGCAGAGGTCCACCCCTTTCAACATCGATCGCCACAGGAACATTGCTGTTCACAGCCTCCATTGTATTGGACAATTTACTGTCACCTCCATCTTCATTTAATGTGTCTTCTTCGTCTTCTTCTTCTTCTAAATAATTTGTTCTGTAAATATTGTGCGCAAAAGTATTCTAAAATAAACGATTTTATTTATTCTTTTGTTTTCATTTCAAGAATACCCTTTTTCAGGTGGAAAATCATCATGGCTTCTCACCCAAGAGCCTTACCACACACAGTTGGGTTTTAGACGTTTTAGTCAATAAAAGTGAAATTCTCTGAGTTTTCAAACTGTGATTGAGTTTTAGTCAGTAAAAGTCTGAAATTCTCAGTTTACTATTGCTCCATTATGTTCCAACCTGTGTTCCATTCACTAGGTATGGATGGACCGATAGAGAGTGTAAGACTTTTACTGACTAAAACCCACCTGTACTTCTTCAGCTGCCCTTTGCATTTCAAGGTCAGGAAAATCCTTTTGAATAATCCCACAACCTTGGCTGCCACCTGCCTAGTGGGTGTTAAAGATCTTGAGTTGGCAAACAAATGAGAACCTACACCAAACCTACACCTACACGTACGTTACTGAAATTGTTTGTGAGCCATTATTAGTAGCTGCCAGTTTAATTCTCTTTGCTGCCTATTGACCATGAGGAACCTGAAGTTTAAGCTGAACTCAATAGACCACTAGGTAAACTTGAACCATCTCCTAGTTCTCACAGGATAGAAACATCATCATGGTTCTGACTTTTCTACAAACACATTGGTTTCGTTACTATCTTAGATACCACATAATATTCCTAAGAAAAACCAGGCATTAACAGTTTTACGAGAAATTCCAGTACGGTAGATCTGAACTTAGTACGTCTGAATTCAGATAAAACTTGGAACTCAAATTCATATTCAGATCGGATACAGAGCAAAACCGCCCTTATGCCTTGATCACACGTACCGAGTCAAAGGCCGAGACAGTAAAATGTTGCTCAGCCGAGACAGTGATGTAAGCGAGTTGTAGAGATAAGAGCTCGGCCGAGCACTCGGTGCTTTGTTTATAAGTACCTACGTAATATTCGGGCAATAGCACTGACTCGCCCGTTTACTCGATACGTGTGAGCAAGGCATTAATGAAAGTGACATGATAGAAGAAGATACCTGTAGCTGGCTGGTGGCTGTCTCCACGTGATCGAATCAGTTCTGTACTTAGAGGAGGAGGAGATGAGTCGCCGGATGGTGCTCGCTGGCCGTCGTGTGTACCATGACGCGTTGGGCACTAGAACTATTGTGAGATATGAAACAACATACCTATCTAAAACGCTGGAGATAGTAGGTAGAAGATGAGTGCGACCGACAGGGTCAGTATAGGGTTAAATTTAGTAACCCACTAAAATTCTGAGTTACTGACGATTTGGACACAATATAATTGAACACAGTGTCCGAGTTGGCACATTTTTATTTCAATATTTTTTTTCACTGACCTGTCTGACTGTACTAAACAGTGTGTGTCCGAAAGACAGAGTTTTGATTTTTTTACAGAACAGCCATACATACATGTATGTAGGCCCCGGTAATAATACCTACACATACAATTTAAATGTAATAACACCAATCAAGTAAGTGACCAAATGAATAAGTGCTAACTGGTACCATCTCATATTAGGTTCCTACAAGAATGACTGTATCAATTAAGAAATCATTCACATTATGAATGAATCTCCCTTTGTATGAACTGTGAATGAATAACACGTATGTAACAGCTTTGGGCAATGTGATGCAGTGACTTCCTAGCTGATACCAATTATACCAACCAGTGATTTCCTACTATTACTTTTTTACTTTGAAACGAAGACGATGACGCAACTTTTTGACTGGCCTGTTGGTCTAGTGGTTAGTGGCCCTGACTGCTATACCACAAGTCGTGGGTTCGATTCCCATCCAAGACAAATGTTTATGTGATGAGCATGATCATTTGTTCTGTGTCTGGGTGTAATTATATAATATAATATTCCACAACTATCACACAGCGCCGTCTAGACCCAAGCTAAGCAGAGCTTGTGTTATGGGTACTAGACAACTGATAAACATACTTATATATTTCTAAATACATACATATTATAGATAAATTACACCCAGACAATTAATTAGATTATTAGAGAATTTATCCACAATATGTATTTAGAAATATATAAGTATGTTTATCATAACACAAGCCCTGCTTAGCTTGGGACTAGACGGCGTTGTGTGATAGTTGTGGAATATTATTTAAAAAAAAAAGAAAACTGTTGTCAGTGGGGTATCAACATGTAGGTATCTACTATTAGGTAATTTAATTGCAATTATAGCACTATTTATGGCACTTAAATCAAACCTTTTTGAGTTCTATTTCTCAATTGGCAAAAACGGAACCCTTTTAGGATCACTTTATTATATTGTCCGTCTATCAGACTGACAAAACCCTTTTTCTCAGCAACACAAGAAAGTACCTGGCTGAAATTGATATCAAATACTCAAGTCTACTTCCCCTTGAAGCAGTGAAGAAATCAAACTTCTAAGTCCACGCAATCTGAAGATAAGGCCGTTTACTCCGCGCATATTTTGATACTCGTAAGGAAATCAAAACCTATTGGGTACTTCCCACGCGGATATCTATGGTACTTCCCGTGTAAGTAGGTAGGTTTCTCCATAGAAACTTTGAATCTCCGTTTTATTATCTTGGATGAAATTCGGAAAATTCTTTTTTATTACTCATACTCTGAAAGTAGGTCTGAAGTTGCCTGAGGAGCGGGCTGAAAGTGATACTTTTCATCCCTAGGGAGTTTTACTTTACAACTGACAGCTGTCAAATTATTAAAAAAAAACTAGTTCAATCTTCACATTTCTATTGAACCATGTTCCAATTTTCCATACAGCCAGTCAATCACAGCGCGATATAAAATTGAAATAACTTAAAGACAAGTGTTAATTAAATAATATTATATTTTAAGTGATTTATTTGTTCAACTATTTCTTTAAAATACTTTATTTTTAAAAGATTACAATTAATTTCTAATTTTTCATTAATGAGGCTGAATAGCTGGCCGGCCGCATAAAAAAAAAAACAAAATGGCGGGAAAGTGGCAATCAGTCGTTGGTTTTTTAGAGTTTTGTTTACATTTCCGTACAACGAGATTTATATTAACACGTTATGTTTATCAGATCAAAATAGTTATTTAACGCCTAATTTCATAAGAGAAGAGGCTAAAGCAGTACTGGAATACCTTTTATCGCCTAAATCAGAAGAAAGATACCTACTTAAAATCATAGGTACGACGACTAAGGTTTTACAAACTTTATTTTTTATTTTTAGTTTCCTCGTATTCGTAATGAAAAGCACAGTGTTTACCTCGGGGTGAAAGTAACCCATTTAGTCCCTCGAATTAGCGACCTCGCTTCGCTCGCCCGCCAACTCCTTCTCGGGACGAAATGAGTTACTTTCACCCCTAGTGTAACAATGTACTATTATTATTTTAAAGAGCAGGGGTAGGCGAGGTTTTTCGAGTAGGTGTAATGAAAAAATAGTTTGATTATTTCCCATCTCAAAAAACAGGACACTCTTGTTGGAAGACAAAGTTGTTGTCAAAAAAGGTATCGGAAGTAAACCAACGAATGGATTTCGATTCCGAATGCAGAACATCGGCGTCAATCCGCGTCACTCTGTGCTTGCGTCCTGACGCTAATGAGGCCATATATATCACAAAAGGAACCGCTGTGCCATATTTCAGTGTTCTAGGTCCAAGGGTTTGGGCTGGGTGTTGATGAGTCAGTGAGCGGGTCAAAAATTTAGCTTTAAAATATACAGACTAAAGTCTATCTAAAGTTAAAATATACTGACCACTGTCATTATGACCAATGTTAGCAAGCCCTTGCAAAAGGTTCGCAACATCTTTGTCAATATCCATGTCTGTTTTTGCACCTTCCTCTTTAATTTTACTGAGGTTTTTCAATATGGCATCCACTATTCCGTAGGGGTTAGAAGCATGTTGTGTTTCTTTTTGTAATGAAGAACGCCTAAAACCAAGTTTTTTGATATAGTCGTTTATTTGAGATTGAACTTAAAGTTTTTATAGATATAATTATATAAATAGATAAAAAAAATATTCGGATCTTGTAACCTGAAAATGCTCCCAGTAGATATTTTAATTAAGGTACATTCACACGCCACAGAATCCGAAGTACTCATACTTCTTTATTATTCAAACATAGGAAAAGGGACCGTCCTTAAATTACGGCGCACGTTTATGTGACGGTTGACGAATTGTGACATAGTGTGACAGGGGGAAGGAGGAATCGTAAGTTTTGTGACATCACATTTTAAAATCTATAAGTATAAAAATGCGAAATGTTCACTACGGTATTAAAGTAAAACTGAAAAATATTTCCATCTCACTGATGTAGAATGTATTTATAATTATCAATTTTGTCAAACATTTGATTTTATAAAAAAAAAAATAGTCATAAAACTAATTTCGAAATAATTTAAGCATTAGATGTAAAATTCTAACATATATGACGTCATATTAGGGAAAGGGGTTCCTCACAAATCTACGCCGCAGTGACAAGGATAAGAAGGGATCAAAAAAGAAGTTCGTGTGACGTAATTTATGGACGGCCCCAAAATATACAAAAATAGGTATTCTGATTATTACGATCGTTCCTTTTCAGCAAACAATTTTCTATTTTTCTTGAAGTCGAGTCTGTGGTTCACAGTGTACTTAAATTTCCCCCGTTGCTTACTTCTAGTAGAAAGACGAAACATAGGATACGATAATCTGAAATTTATACTTGGACGTTGAAGCATTAAAAGGCACTGCCGAATTTAAAAAAAAAAACTACTAAAAAACATAAAATGCTAGTTTATTATTATGGTCGATAATTGATTTCATCTACCTACATACACTTTCAGAACAGCGTGATGTTATGTTATGAAATAGTGTAAATGTTAAAAGCCATGCGATTGCAGTTATCCCAGCAGGTTTGCTACCTATCATTTAAATTGATGAGGTTCATAATATATCTCCGAATTTCTTCAACAGATCTACATCAACAAATTTGAAATGGGATCACCAGTGGAAAAATTTCTTCCAAACAAAAAACAATATTAATACAATCAAGGTACATTCAGTGGCATTGAGAACCTTCTTTTCTAAAGTCAGTTAAAATAGCTACTTTAAAGTTATATGTTATGTATAACAAATAATGAATGTCCACTTTAACCATACTATAGTACAACATCACCTGGCGTCTGGAGTGAACCAGTCCCCATTCAAGTCGACTTCGTACCGCGGAGCGACTGCCTCGTCACCATTGCTACCGCGTCGGCTGTTCACCTCATCCGACATCGCAAACTGCACCAGAGGCAGCACCGTCGTCTTGTAGCTCACACCGGGCCTACATATACACCAGACTGATTAACATCCATCCTTACATGTTAAATGTAGGTTTTAGTCAGTAAAGTCTGACATTCCTTCTCGCTTCACCCCAAGCAGGAGAAGTTATTTAATGGCTGTCACTTTAAAAAAAATTGTGCAGCCCCTGATCAGGATATCTCACGATGAATAACTATATTCCTACGAGAGAAGCACTTAATAAAGCAGACAGCTGCGTCTTATATAAATATTTGCACACCGAAATTAAAGGCAGAATAAGAGTCAATTTTGTTCATTTTCTCAACCCTCTGTACCTACCATATATAATCAAAAAATAAAGTTAATCGCATAGTGTAAAACAATTGTACCACGGCTGAAGTATTTTTCATTTAAAAACAAGCGAGAGAAAAGACCCATTCGATGTGTTGGAATCTTTAGGAGCCTGCGATGGTAGCTAGTAGGTAGGTACATCTATTTTACATTTCTCCCTCAGACGCTAGATTTATTCTTACCTGATGGTAAGCAGTGATGCAATCGTCGACAGTGAGGCGCACTAGTTTATTATGAGCTAATTATTTTCCTTGAAAACACATAAATTTCCTGTCCGATTATAGGACAGGAAATTCATATCTTACAACATAACTTAGTGAGTGTAAGCTCAGTCATGCTGTAGAAACGATAAATGGTACCTCAAATTGTGAAAACTAGGGGCAGCTTTCGTAAATCAGTTAGTTCGTCGTTATCAAGCGCTACCACACCGTTACCTTGAACTAGACTGTACAAAATTAAATCAATAATTACTCGGGTCTGACATCAATGGCACTGTTGAAAGATTCCTCAGCATCAAACAAGGCAAAGCTGGGTAGGTCACCGGGCACCAATACAGCAGACACGTTGACGAGGGGAACCTCCACGACAATGGCATTTTGCTGACGGGTTGATTTCTTGAACTTGTCATCCAAATCCTTCGTTGTGGAAGGCATTGTGCTCGGTCGAGTAGTTCTTAGGGGAAGAAAAATAAAAATGAATAGTTTAGATTTTCTCTTGCTGAGCTGGACGGACTTACAACTCTTGCAGAACTTTATTCAATTCATTCACCTGCAACTTTAAACTATCTATGGCCTAATTATTGAATCTGTGCTCTGAGTCTATGTTGCTAATAGAATCTTCCATTTCATTTTAAATTTGGCCTAAGTTTTTAGGATTATGAGGTGTACGACGTCTAAAACTGATTTGCGACTTTAAGGCTAACTTTGCAAGGTTAAGAGACGTTTTCACCAACCGTTAAGATATCCTTCACTAGTAAGGCCCTTAAACTGTAGGGAAAGTTGAGCCACCAAAAAAAAAAAATGCCTGATTTTTTTTTTCAAAACATTCACAATTAGTGACAAATCACTCTCTTGCCACTTCACGACAATATTGCCGGCAATAGCAAACTATTGCCGGCAATATTGTCGTGAAGTGGCAATATTGCCCGAAGTATGAATATTGATGGCAATATTGCCATCAATACTCCCATATTGCCGGCAACGGCACGTCTCCATTCACAATGTTTTCTATATAATATTTTTTTTTGCCTTTTGACGACTCGGACTCGGTCTTAACGGTGATCGGAAGGCCGGACGGCGAGCTACCCATTGCTTGTCGTCCGCAAGCCCGCGCGTACGGTAACAAAGGATCGCCTCTGTGACTCCCTACGTTCGAAGAGTAGGTAACTACTGTCGCGGCGGCTGGGCTCAAAGATATCTGTTTCCTCTTAAATGCGGCCACCTCCTTCGCTAGCAATACTGCTTCACAGAAGAATGCGGTATCCCATGACCGGTCACCAAAGCCGATGCGCGATTGGGATGCAGGTCCTTACTTACTAAGCCAGTAACCTAATTTGTAGGTAAACACCTAGTTGAGGCTCAAATGTACCTTGTAGATGGCAAGCATTGCTTAACTTTCGATAGATTGCTGTGTGTACCGCTGTTATGGCTGTAGCCCCGAGCCCACATCACTCGCAAGTGTTGGCTGTTGACACTGTTAAATTTTTTTTATCTAAGTACTTACCTTCTCTTAGTAGTAGTGGTGGTCGTTGGTTGCGTTGTTTTTAAAGTGTATCGGCCCTCATCTGCGGGTGGCTCTGTTACTATGGGCTTCATCACGTTATCCGGCAAGGCGCCCCAGTACCCACCGAAAGTCTCTCCTATTCCGTAGACTAGCAGCTGATTTTTACTGTCACGACACGAGTCCATCACGCTCTTCTCAGACGAAATTTGAACGACTAATATTATGTTACTGCCTGATTCTGTCCTGTCAACAATGTAAAAAATAAATACCTAATGATAATATTCCACCACATTCACAATAGGCCATAAAGGACGGGTTTCTGAATTGAATATTTCTCAAACCCTACTTTAAGGCTTTTTGACGGGTTTTCAGACTAAAGTAGTATATTTGAGAAATACTCAACTTCAAATGCTTAAATCAGAAATCGAGAATTAGTCACATACTAAGAGTAGCTTATGATATGAGATCTACACAACTGAGAGACATGGACTTCTAAATAAATAAATATTATAAGTAGATAAATTACACCTAGACACAGAACAAATGATCATGCTCATCACACAAAAATAAGTCTGGGTCACTAATCACTAGAGCAACAAAGCTAATATATTTTTGTTGTTGTTATTTGTTCAAATCTTTATGTATTCTGTTGGTCTAGTAGTCACAAGGGCGGCCAGAAAGCATGGGGTCCTTGGGTTAGATCAAAAGCACGCTGCGTCGGCGTCTGCATGTATTTTAGGTTCACAGGAATAGGAACTCATGTTTTTGCATGCAAGAGATTTTTGACATAACTGGTGACATGTAGAACCAGTGGTCGAACCCGCCGAACTATAGGGTAATCCGGTCTGAGAAGCCGAGAACTCAGAAGAAGTACCTAACCTAACGTTTTTTTACAAAATATATTAATATGAAATCACAACAACAATCAATGAAAATTTTTTCAAGGGCTCCGACCAATGAATTTGTCAAGGGCCTCAGATGGTATAGATAGTTACGCCACTGTATAGAACATAATAAGGTAGTAAGAAACCAATAATAAATAATAGAAAGCTTAAAGCTAGAACTACATTAGACCGACGCACACGTAGAAAGACTTCGGATCAAGTGTAGCTCTATAAGTCTAGTTTCCATATATAAAAACTAGCTTTTACCCGCGGCTTCGCCCGCCTTTTTCTACCCCTTTTATCTCTTTAAAAAAAAAATTAGCCTATGTCCGTCTCCAGGGTCCCAACTATCTCTGTGCCAAAATTCATCAAAATCGGTTTTGCCATTTAGGTGTGAAGACGTAACAAACAAACAAACATACTCACTTTCGCTTTTATAATATTAGTAAGGATGTGTGAAGACCGACGCGCCCAGATCGGATGTGTGGCACACGTATGCGCAGTGTAGTTCTACCGTCATTCAACATTCGTCTACAATTGAAAAAACGGATCTTGAGCGCTCGGCCTCAGAGTGGGGATCGCTTTGCGCATTCCATACATTGGCGAGCATCGTCATCGTTGTTACATACATATAGCAGCGCAGGAAGCGAATCATGAGTGACGTCTATGACGCGATGGCGCGGTGAGCCAATCACTGACACTCCCCGCCACACTTCGAACTACTAAAGACAGCCAGCGCTCAAGATCCGTGGCGGGCTGGCGGCAATTGTACTAAGAAGGTAAAAGTACTTGCTTTTTATACAAACCTTATACTAACAAAGCAACTATAGGGCAGTTCTAATCGCGAGAAGTGTAATATTTGTGAGTAAGCATCCACGACTTGTCTGCCGAGGAACACTGAAGGCATGACGCGCCGCCGGCAATATTCTGACATATCCTTCTGATACACAAACCTGCGAAACCTGAATGCCAGTTCAACTTCTTGCCTTACAAACAATAAAAGCAATAATAATAGTTTTAAACAGTAAGACATTTTTGTTTTTATTTGACACCTACTATTTCGCTATAGGTCAAAGATATCGTAGCCATGTAGATGCTTAGAACTTAATTTAAATAACTAGCAATAATGATACTTAGGTATATTTATTCATAAACATGTCTCATTTCTTTTCTTCTTTTTAGGGTTTCGTACCCAAGGGGTAAAACGGGATCTTATAACCTAGTCTACTTAGTCCGTCTGTCTGTCCATCTGACACTAAAGGTCTAAACAGACGGACCGCATTTCAACTGCAATCCAACTGCAAATTGCAGTTTGAATGCAGTTGACACGACTGCAATAGATCTGCAAACACGACTGCAATAGAACTGCAAACCAAACGTGCGGTCCGATTGCAGTCGTGTGAACTGCACACCGACTGCATCCGAACTGCATCACGCGCAGGAGGGCGGAGCGTGCGGGCGGGTGTGTATGATGCAGTTCGGATGCAGTCGGTGTGCATTTTGCAGTTGGATTGCAGCTGAAATGCAGTCCAATTTAGACCCTAAGCCGTATTTCAAGAACCGTGATAGCTAGACAGTTTAAACTTTCACAGATGATGTGTTTCTATTGCCGCTACAATAAATACTAAAAACAGAATAATTATTTAAGTGGGGTTCCGACCGAGTTCCCATACAATTTTTCTGCCGTTTTTGCTATGGACAGTACAGAACCCTTCGTGAGCGAGATCGACTCGCACTTAGCTAGTTTTTATGATGTGAACATGGTGTATGAAGTTGCGGGTCTAACTTGTACAAATGAGTAGGTAGCTAGTCGTCTCCCTTGCGCTTTTAAACCGCTTTGATGTGATGCGGTGCGGGTCACGCGACCCCTATCATTGTCCCGGCCGACGCACGGCGGCGTCACGCCACTTCATTTTTTATAACAAAATAATATTAGAGAGGGCAATCGAGCAGTCCTGCTTGGTATACGATATAGAATCAACATGGTAGATGAGAGATTACTGCATAACATATTGCATTAATATAACTGTACAATTATGGGACTGTATAGTATACCTACCTACTAATAAATATAAATTGTTATCTTGTTGATGTTTTTAGATCATTCACGCCTCAATGACCGAAAAGGTTTTAAGTGTGCTCTAGAGTTATACAATTTAATTCCGCTAAGTCCGTTCCATCATCGGACCACAAGACGTACGGCGTTGCGACACCGGTACATGGTGGACATCCCACCTATACATACAAAGCGTTTTGGGTGTACCTACATTCATTATGCGTACAGCTAAGGAATGGAATTCCTTGCCGGAGTCTGTGTTTCCTGATAGCTATAACCTAGGGGTCTTTAAGTCAAGAGTGAATAGATTGCTTCTAGGCAAGCGTGCTCCATCGTCGGCCACATCATCGCTTACTATCAGGTGAGATTGTGGTCAAACGCGAGCCTATCCATTATAAAAAAAAAAGTAAGAACTAGCGACAGCTAGCGGCTTTGCTTTGCTCCAGGGATAAAAAGAGCTAGTTAGTTCTTTCATTTGTGCCACCATGCAATCATGTGGTTTACCCGTGTGCCAAATTTCATCTTAATACGTTTCGATGTTGGACCGCCAAGAAATAACAAATATATACACTCACAATCTTACGCTAGGGTAAACCTTCAACGGCGCTCTCACCGCCGCCGGTATTCCGATCCCGATTTCCAGCCACCGTAGGCGCGGGCTTGTGGACAGTGAGCAATGGGTAGCTCAAGTCCGGTCGTCCGGTAACTGTTCCCGCAACCAAGCTCAAGTCGTCGACGGCGCGCTCTGTTCCCTCGCGCCTCAAGAAGTTGTCAGCAACAGCAGGGGCCCAGCCGGGTCGAAGCCTACAGGGGCCAGGACTCAAAGACAGGCCTAAAAGGATCTCGAGCCCCGGTATGAAGGCTTGAAGGAACGGGGTGGGTTTTTTAGTCAGTAAGAGTCTGACACTATCTCCCGCTCTGCCCAAGAGCGGGGTTTGTCATTGGATGATTTTCCCCACCAAAAAAAAAAGGGTGAAACCTCACAAGCTAGTAGATACTAACTACGAGTATAAGCGGGTGATACTTCACACGAGGAAAGTTTCTAATGTTAGATAAATAATACCTACACAGTACACGGGTCCGATCATGTGTGGAGTACCTACCTTCTACAGTCTCATATGGGCTGGCGCTACAAAATCCCATGAAGCAGCTTTGGATTCCTGACTTGACTAAGACCAACCTACAAAGCACAGGTGCAGGACAGCCAGCCTTTCGGTATTTCATCATCATACGGTACGGTAGAGCAGGGTAGAGTAGGGTAGAATAGGGTATAGTGGGGTATAGTAGGGTGGAGTAGGGAAGAGTGGGAGCGAAGCCGAGCGGGCAAAAGCTGGTATCCAATAAAAAAAGAACTTATATGGAAATCAAGCGTAAAACAAAGAGACAAGTGCCACTGGTCTCACGATCGATTTCCTCACACAATGTACTTAATTGGTAACACTTTCTCCGGCCTAGGAGTCGAATTCAATCACGCTTGTAACCACGAAGAGTCAACAGGGTAATTATTACACTTGAGTCAGTTCGATGTCTACATATTTTATGTAAAATAAACTAACTAGTTAAAATGCACGCTTTGATACAAGTGGAAAAACGTGGCGGAAAACAACGACGCATTTTTGTTCATTTTATACTGAAAAAAACAAACCAAAGTTGCCATACATTTTAGATTTGACCTAAGTGGCAACAGGCTACGGCTATCAGCCTATCGCAAGCATTTTCTGCCTCGATCACAATATAGGACAGTGCAGCAACTAAAGAATTCTCTTCAAAAATTAGATTCATAAATTCGAAATTTTTCATACGATCAATAAGTTTCTAATAATAATAAGAAGCAAAAATGAAAACATTTTTTAATTAAGAAAACATACAAATGTTAATTCGTTGGTAAAAGCAAATGATTGTAAAATATCATGTTTATTTATAATATTCTGTTCATAAACACGATTTATTTTTCATTAAATATTTATTAAGATTTTAATCTTCATTAAATGATTAAACATAGAGGCTTTAAAAAAATGAGACTATTCGCTTTGAAAAAAGAACCATTATACTTACCTAATAAATACGGAACCCTAAAAACGGTAGTAGAAATTTCAGCGATTGTGCACTCGTAAAATTACGAACATATTCAAGAAGCAACTATTCTTTACCACGGTAGGTCATGAAAGCACAGAAAATCTTAACATCGACTTTTAAAAAGATGACGTCATTACGCAACGCCACCTATCGAACCATTTATGAACTGGTTTTTACCTTAAAATTTTGATAAATAGCGTTAAAAAAATGAATTTTTAGTTTTGTTCTAAATTGCCTTAGCATGTTCCTGATAGAAGTTTTATGTAGTTATAAGTTAATACCGCCAATGCCAAGGAGAGACCAACCGAACAATTCGATAATACCAGACTCCATCAACTCAGGAAAAATCCTAAAAGTACAGCGCCGTCTATCGGGGAATTGGGTTACTAATTAATACATAGGTACCAGAAGAAGTTTTCGGTGGTAATTTTGGATTGCAAGAACCGATTTTAATAATTCTTTTTTTGTTTGAAAGAAGATACGTTCAGGATAATAAAATATGTAACCGAAGTTAAAAAAAAATGCTTGCATATACGATTATACTACAAACTTAGTCCAGAAATTATTTTGTACAACCTTTTTGTCTTTTTTGTACAAAAACTGTTCTTTCCATCAAGTTCAAAATAATTTTCCTAGAAAGTCCTTATAAAGTTCTACTTTTCAGTTTTTTTTTTCATATATTCTAAACTTATGGTTCAAAAGTTAGAGGGGGGGAAACATTGTTTTTTACTTTTGGAGCGATTATTTCCGAAATTATTGACATTATCAAAAAATGATTTTAGGAAACCCCTATTCATTTTTAAATACCTATCCAAAAATATATCACACGTTAGGGTTGAAATTAAAAAAAAAAACATCCCACTTTGCATATAGGGGGGCTACCCTAATAAAACATTTTGTTCCAATTTTTATTTTACCACTTTGTCGGCGTGATTGATATACATATTGGTACCAAATTTCAGCTTTCTAGTGCTAACGGTCACAGAGATTAAGCGAGGACGGACAGACAGACGGACAGACAGACATGGCGAAACTATAAGGGTTCCTAGTTGACTACGGAACCCTAAAAAGAGGGTACATTGCATGTTGAACCTAATTGTTGTAGTGCAAGTTTTTTTATTAAATTGTTATGAAGAAAATCATATAGAACCCTCTCTAACATGCCACCCTATAAAGAAAAGGATGCAATCCAAGACTACTATAGTATACTGGATGCAATGAACATTTGGATATGCTTACAATGGAGGTACATACTGAAAATGATTTATTCGGTTCATTCTTCTAGGACTCTAGTGGACTTTAGGTTAATTTAACGTAACAAATGAACGATTTTTAATCAATAGAAATAATTGTATACTTTGAGATGGTAACATTATGAACAGCTGATTGTCAAAAATCATGTCAATTGTCAGCTGTTCAGGCCCATAATGTCACAATTACGTCAAAATCAGCAAAGAATCGAACGAAATAGTGATAAAAACCGGACGGTTTGATAAATAAAACCTCTTTTTGCTAATTAATAACAAAACTGTAACATAAAAAATATGGCTATCGCTGAATATATAGCGTCTCTTGCACAAAATCCTTATTTTGGTGCTGGTTTTGGTTTATTTGGTATTGGAGCTGGTGCAGCAATATTAAGAAGAGGTGTGCAGACATCTATAATACTATTTCGGAGACATTGCATGATCACTCTTGAAGTTCCATGTAGAGACAAGTCTTACCAGTGGCTACTGCAGTGGATAACTCACAAAGGTGCCAGACAAACTCAGCACTTGAGTGTAGAAACATCTTTCCTCCAAAAAGATACTGGCCAAATAAAAACCAAATATGATTTCATTCCTAGTGTTGGTCAACATTTTTTTAGGTAAGCCTTGGAAGTTTCACAACAGAAGCTTTTGTGTTCATGAAAACTAAATAAATCTGAAATATTTCAGGTATGGTGGCACATGGATTAAAGTTGACCGTACAAGAGAACAACATACATTAGACCTTCATATGGGTGTTCCATGGGAGACTGTAACCTTGACATCATTTGGAAGAAATAAGGAGTTATATTTCAACATTTTGGAAGAGGGTAAGGTATTATAATTGAATTTAGTAGTATTGCATACCTATTACATAATTTAAAATCTTTTACTCTAGAAACTTTAATGTTTTCTTAGTAAACATGACATAATTTTGGATTACAGCTAGAACAATGGCTCTAAAGCAGCATGAAGGGATGACAGTTATGTACACAGCCATGGGGTCCGAGTGGCGCCCATTTGGTCATCCAAGAAGACGGCGTCCCCTGCACAGTGTGGTGCTGCGTGCTGGTTTGGCAGACAAAATTCTTGATGACTGTTTGGATTTCATTAACAGTCCCCACTGGTATACCGATAGAGGAATCCCATATCGAAGAGGTGATGCAGCAAGCAAATTTTTTGTCATGTATTTACTCATCACAGAACGCATAAGATGGGCGGAAACCATCTTGCAAAGGCCCCTTAAACAATTTTTATGGAATGACCAATGTTTATCTCTGTATATGCTATGTAAGTGTACCCAAGAACAGCACTTGGTTGGTGGAAATCTACTAACACATAATTATGGAATTAAAATTTATTTCTTTATTGTTTAGTAAGACACACGCAGATGTTAGCTGATGCGTGTATTTCAAATAGCTTAGGGAGATTTATTCTGTCCAACGAATTTTTCAAACAGTTCAGTATGGGAGCTTTCACAACACTTTCTGGGAGCCATTCCATGCTGTAACTACATGGTTAGACAGAAATTGTGTTTCCTCAAAGGAATGTCCTTGTAAATACATTACATGTATATGATGTCTAATAGATTTATCTTATTGAATTACAGGATATTTGTTATATGGCCCACCAGGATGTGGAAAATCATCATTTATCATGGCATTAGCAGGTGAATTGGAATACAACATATGTGTGCTGAATTTATCTGAAAGAGGACTCACTGATGATCGACTTAACCATCTTCTTAGGTATGTTTTACACAATTGCATTAAAAAGGTGACAAAACATTTAGGTGACTTGATCTTTATCACCAGTACAACTGCTGGACTGCACAAATGTCAGTTTTTTATTTTTCAGCTCTCAAAATAGGTCCTTATGTAAAATAGTGTATTTTTGTTTGTTTTAATATGTTAATACTCTCTGGAAACACCAGTTGGAAATAAGAAAATCATTATATGTGAGACAGCCAGATTCATATGAATAGTATAGGTTAACATCATGCTACGACGCATGCAAGCCGAGCAGTAGCCAGGCACAAGTGAAACCACAGGGTACAGCTAGTTCTGCATAAGGACTTAAGCAAGGGCTTTGATGAACAATACTTACAATACTTAGATTAACAATTCCTAGGTATCCCTCTCCCACCTGGCTAAATGCTTTAACTAGTAAATATTCTAGATATAAAAATCTCGCAGGGAACTCAGGAATGCGATGGATGTCAGATACACAGGACCATACGTTGTGGCGACACTTGGGGCAGGCCTATGTCCAACAATGGACGACCTTCGGCTGAAATGATAATGATAACGGAGATCCCCCGCCCTTGGGCGGAGCGGGAGTGTTAGACTCTTACTGACTAAAAAAACCACCCCGTTCCTTCTTGCCTTTCATACCGGGGTCGAGCCTCCCTTTCGGAAATAGACCCCAGCCCCAATAGGCTTCAACCTTGCTAGGCCCCTACGGTTGCTAACAACTCCTTGAGGCGCGCGGAAACAGTGCGCGCAGTCGACGACTTTGGCTCGGTCCGGACGGTTACCGGACGGTTGGACTGCGGTGCTGTGTTGGTTTGTTGCCGACGAGTAATGAAAGAAAGAAAAATATTTATTTTGGCGCACAGAACATTGTAGACAACAAAATCTTTAGACAACACAAAACAAAAAATAAATAAAAAGTAACATTCTATGTCTCACGTTTGCGCCAAAAAAGGTCCAGTTCAGCGAAATACGAGGTAGTAGTATGACGCTGGTTTTCAACTGAACCTTATTAGGAATGAACAGATAAAAAAAGAATTTACAATTAGTGCCAGGTGTAGGTGAGCAATAGGTAGCTCCATTGCTCGCCGGCAGCAAACCAGCTCCTACGGTGACCATAATGATGTTGGTGATGATGATGATAATGATAAAAATCTCAAGTTTATTATAGAACTCTGGCAAAAAAAAAAAAAGTTGGTCAAGCCATTCAACATGACCGATTTTTATGTATATTTTGTAGGTCTAAGAATAGGTCATACGTTACTTTTTACCCTCCTACCCCCACCCCATACTTTTCATTAAAATTTATGGCAAATCAATGTTTATAAAGTCAGCTAGTTATTTTATAAGTGCAATTATTATTATTTTGTTTTTATTCTAGTGTTGCGCCACAGCAGTCCATAATATTATTAGAAGACGTAGATGCAGCGTTTGTCTCCCGAGAAGAAACAGCTGCACAGAAGTCGGCGTATGAAGGTCTTAACCGCGTAACCTTCAGTGGACTCCTCAACTGCCTAGATGGTGTTGCTTCTACTGAAGCCAGGATAGTTTTTATGACCACAAATTATCTAGAAAGGTAAGATGACTGGTCTGTAGGCGTTTTATTTTAAATACATAAAACATGCCCCCACACTAGGAATAACTATTGTATGTATGGTGACTCCTGGGTGTGTTCACAAACACGTAAAGTCACATGCACAAGACGCCCAGACCCGGAAGACTTATCTGTAGGCCATACATATTTGCCCCGTGTGGAATCGAACCCGCGACAGGCAGCGCAGCAGTCAATCGCTCTACCACTGCGCCAACCGTGCCGTCAAAACCGTGAAATGTTCTAAATATTTTAGCCTAACCTCCTTAAATCTTTATTTACTTTTTTTAGTTAGTAATTACTGTTTTTTTGCTAGGAATCATTCCTTATCGTGGGCGCATTTACAAACATGTGAACTCGCATACACAGGACACCGTGATGTCACAACATGGCGGGCGATCCTATTCTCATTTGGAACACATTGTAGAAACATTCGTTCCGTGCAGGAATCGAACCCGCGCCACGTTATTTTCGGCTTTACAAATGTAAATTGCAGTTTAAAACATTGGAAGTGAGATACATAGACCTAGAAAATTTTAAACCAGCATAGCAACAACACTGTAAAGCTACTGGGTCTGGAACACGGTATGAGAGTCGTTTTACGCTGGTTTTGGAATTCAGATTTGGAGTTCGTCAAACCTGACTTAAATGCTATGGTTTCAATATTTGACAAGTTTTCAGGTTAAGGCCCAAGCGCCCGAAAAGTGCTATAAAAGTGACTTTGAGGCCTACTCCTCAGTAACGGCTAGGTTTATAGGTTTGAAAAAAACCGGCCAAGAGCGTGTCGGGCCACGCTCAGTGTAGGGTTCCGTAGTTTCCCGTCC
This sequence comes from Mythimna albipuncta, assembly GCA_929112965.1. Lineage (NCBI taxonomy): Eukaryota > Metazoa > Arthropoda > Insecta > Lepidoptera > Noctuidae > Mythimna > Mythimna albipuncta. The sequence continues at coordinate 11,787,492 of OV815962.1, forward strand.
GTCACAATAAGTGTACCCCTTATGAGTTTAAAAAATGCTTGCATATACGATTATACTACAAACTTAGTCCAGAAATTATTTTGTAGAACGCTTTAGTCTTTTTTGTTCAAAAACTGTTCTTTCCATTAAGTTCAAAATAATTTTCCTAGAAAGTCCATAAAGTTCTACTTTTATGATTTTTTTCATATTTTCTAAACTTATGGTTCAAAAGTTAGAGGGGGGGGACACATTGTTTTTTACTTTTGGAGCGATTATTTCCGAAATTATTGACATTATCAAAAAATGATTCTAGTAAACCCCTATTCATTTTTAAATACCTATCCAACAATATATCACACGTTAGGGTTGAAATTTAAAAAAAAAATCACTTCCCACTTTAATAAAACATTTTTTTCCAATTTTTATTTTACTACTTTGTCAGCGTGATTGATATACATATTGGTACCAAATTTCAGCTTTCTAGTGCTAACGGTCGCAGAGATTAAGCGAGGACAGACAGACAGACAGATATGGCGAAACTATAAGGGTTCCTAGTTGACTATGGAACCCTAAAAAATAAATGTTTATAATAGATTCATGAATAATATTTTCAACATTTAATTTTTGCGTGCTATTAATACTTTTGTCTAAAAAAATACTTAGCAATTTCGCAACTTTTTCGTACTCCTTCGAAACGGCTTGGATTTTTAGAAAAAATTTTACACATAAAATTTGGTGGTTAAATATTCTTCAAAGTGAACATTACATAAGTATGTAAATTAATCAAAATTTTGCAAAGAAAGTGGATTTAAAGGTCAGCCACGCGCTTTTCGGGCGCTGCCGGCCACAAATAAAGGCAAAGTTATGCGTGCTGCCGCCTAGGCGGGTGGGAGAGTTGCGTCCATTTAATTTCGGCCAGATGGTTCAAGGGACTAGGTATACGCCTTAAAGGGTTGACCAGGCAGTTGCAAACTAGCGTTCCAACCAAGGTGACCTTGGTTTATGTGTTTGGTTTGTGTGTTTGGTTTGTGTTGCGGCTACATGGAAGTAGGTAAACCACGCGCCAACACGTTCGGTGGTTGAGGAAATTTGCCTCCCAACCAAGGGCGTTGAAGGTCATGGACTATACCTACGGATCGAAACTAGCAAGGTCATCTTGGATGGGACATTGGTTTAAAACCATTTTGTCAGCCCATTAGCCTGAAAACTACTTTTTTTCATACTGAAAAAAATATTCAACTTCAAGTTTTCATTCCGAAATTGGCAAGTAGGTCTGTACTAAAATAACCGACTATTTATGGAAATGCCAAAAAACGTCGAAACCTTATTACCGCTATGATTAACGGTAGTAAGGCTTCTTTAACAAAAACGTTAACCACCTCACTTACAAAGTCCCTTTTCATTTTCAGATTGGATCCAGCTTTGATAAGACCAGGCAGAGTTGATATGAAAGAGTTTGTAGGATATTGTGATCAAGAGCAAATAGAACTTATGTTTCTAAGATTTTATAAAGGAGACAAAGCGCCAGAACATGCAAGAACATTTGCAAAAAAGTATGTATATTAATTTTATTACTATTTTTTTTTTTTATTATCTAGTATTGTGTAGGTATATTAAAAATACAGGATGTTATGTTATGCTTCGAGACAGGGCAACAATAAAAGGGCGGACATTTTTCTATCCCTAGTTTATGGGAGAATGATGGTAGTCTGTACTAATGTTGTTAGTGTAGTTTATGTACTGCTATTAGTGTTGTTGTAGTTAATGAAAATTCGAGTTCATGAAAATAATCGAGATTTTGGTTTTCAAATCGAGATAGGTTCTATAATTGCCACAACAAAAAAAAAAAGACGGGTTGCACTCCGGGAGTGCCGGCAGAAGTGAAAACTTGATTATTAACGTTGAGCATGTTTGATATTTTGGAATGGTTAGGGAATAATTTTGCACCAATTGCTTTATCAGTATAAAAGTACTATCATTTATGTGGTAGAATACAATATTCATTTATTGCGCTATCGTACACAAACATGACAATTTATATTACATTAAAAATTTAACACTTTAAAACTATTACAATTATTTTACATTAAAAAGTTTATCTCTCCGAAAAATCAACGTCGCCCATTGACTTATATTCTAGTGATAGACAGGTCCTTTCATAGAAAAGATTTGTCAAAATATTGAAAAGTTAAAACGAAAATCTGCTGCAGTGCTACATTGGCATTATGTCGTCTAACAGAACTATTAAAATATAAAGCGCTGATAGCTTTTAGAGGATAATTTTTTCACGACCAAAACGTCTTAAGCGCCATGAATTTCGAAGTACTTACGCGTTTAGTTCAACATAGTGTAATGACATGTTATCCATATAGATTTTTATACCGCAGAAGTGACATAGTTTTTGCCTACAATACTTCACATTACAATAAAACTCTATTTAAAAATTTTACCAATAGTCCACGTTAGTGTAAATTCAGAAAAATACGTCTAATAATTAGTGAATTCAAAATCGTGTAAAATAATGAAACCATTGAACCACCAGAAAATGATGGTCAGGACTGCGCTGCTAATATTTAGTAACAAAACAAACAACAACTATAACTATAGCATAATCAGCTTTTTAATGTTCCCACTGCTGGGACTCAAGCCTTCTCTCTAGGAGAGGGAATGGGCCGTAAACCACCACGTTGGCCCAGTGCAAAATCAAAATCAAAGCATTTATTTCAAATAGACCATTTACAGGCACTTTTGAATAGTCAAATGTCGGTCAGTCCAAGAAAAGTGAAGGTAAAGTGCGGGTTGGTGAATGTCGCATGTCTTTGAAATATGCTGGTTTTCTTATGATGTTTTCCTTCACCTTTTTGAGAGCAATGGGGATGAAATAAATTACATAAAATACTAAAACTTTATTTTTCGGGGCGAATCAAAAATTGATTCGGAGTCAGAAATTTGCACTTGGTTTAATGATGTAGGGAAAGCTATAAATGTTTTAAAGGCACATTCTGAAGGAATAGCATTACTGCAAGGAATAACCGACTCATTAGAAAACGTTTTCCAGCTTTAGTATCATCAGTTTAAAAGAGTGAAGAGCAGATAAAAGGATATTTTGTAGGAAGCCACGTGTTGTCACGTCTATCCTCTTAAGATATTTTATCAATTTTTCTCTTTTCGGCTGACCAAAGTGAACAAACTTGAAATAATTATAATTATAGTTTATGAAGGACAAAATCTCAATAACAGTAATGATCACTTAGTGATGTATCACTTATATTACACATATGACTACAAATTCAACTGAACCTGAGTTTTTACAGTATCGCAAAACAGACGTATTCATATTTATTGAATTTGACGGAATTCATTGGTACCTATTATTTATACAAAAAAGAAAAAAATATTAAACAGAATATTTAAAAAAAAAACAAACGGAATAAAACATCATGCAAATTCGTGTTCACTAAATCAGTTGTAGGTAAAAAACCCGGTTTTTGTGGGATGGAACATCTGCATGTTTTATTCTATGATTGTAAAATGGAAAATCTTTTAAATAAAATAATATAATTTCTAACATACTATTACGAAATTTGAAGCAATTAAATTGCTTGAATAATCAATTATTTTATTTTCATGACTACTGAATTATTATTTACGTCCCAAATTCACTTTCTTTTGAATTTATAAGCTCCGCTCTCAACTGTATGAACGTCAAAATTGCACTAAAGTCATCAATGTCAATTTGCCTAGAATTCAGTGCAAAGGATTCGTTTGAAGTGAGTGTTCAGCACGCCCTATCTAGTACTTAGATATCGATGACGTCGCCGTCTTACACTTTTTCGATCAGGTCACGTGTCCTGACGCGAGTTTAAGATTTTATACCCATTACAGAAAAAGTGCTCAACGCCGCTAAAGAAGTTTTCACTTCAAAAAGCAATAAACGGAACAAGCCTATCGCGGACGGGGGCAGCGAAACTAAATTAGGCCACTTCCACAAAATTTAAGTAATAAATGCGCCCCACCTCAGAAAGACTAAAATTTCCTTTCATACAAAAGTACGACAATTATAAGCATTTGGTAGACAGAACCAGTGAAATATGAAAGCAAAAATATTTTAATATCTTACTATAAGACGACGATAACGTTTCGCTGTCAAAATTGGCGATCTAACAGAGTAACGAGGTTAGTGAATAACCGGGCTCTTTGGCGTCCTGATCAAGGGTTAATCGGGACGTGTCATCAAACCCTTGAAAATCAGGACACCTGGCAACACTAGTCTGTACACACACTTTTTCTAATGATACTTAATAAAGTAATAACACTAACCAAACCAATTTATTATATAATATTTTACACAACAGGAAATGCAATCGATAGGTGGTATCCCGAAAACTTGCAAACTACCTACAGGTCATTAAACTCGCTCAGCTGACGTTTTCTTAATTAAATAATTTCGCACATGCGTAAATTTTGAAAAAGACGCACCAATTATTGTTTCACATTATTTCGGGGTATTTTTGCACAAGCATAAGCACATCCACAATATTTCTCTCTACGATTAGTCGTTTAATATGTTTTTGTTGGAGTGACGATACTCTACGATAGAGAAAATTTTCGAGATAGGTAACCTATCGTCTAAGAATCGTTTTATTTATTTTTTTCTCAAAAACGACACTAAATTTATTTGCGGCGCACATTTACAGCAGATTACACACTAATCCAGTCTTACCGCTCTACGTGCCACTTTCCGGCTGAGATAACGTACACTACAAAATTTATTATGTACCCGAAACTACATCGATTGGCATCTTTAAAATAGAACAGACGTTTTTCTAACGCATTAATATTATTCCTAAAGTGAATACCTACAGTTATCATAATTACCAAGAGAAGACTGTCTCCTAAAAATGATTTCCTGTCTCTACAATGGTTCCAGGACCTTGCCTCGACTCAAAAACCTATCCTGTATTGTCACGATTGCAATATATAACTTATTTCTTGTTGTACAGGGTTCTGGAGCACAAGAAAGTGGTGAGCCCAGCGCAAATTCAAGGATATTTTATGTTCCACAAACATTCGCAGCCTGAAGAAGTTTTGTTGGATGTTCAATCAATATGGACGCTTTAACGACGCATTTTTTAACCAGTTTAGATATAGGTCACAGGAAAAAAGAAACAAATAAAATGTACTTGTTTTATTGTTAATATAACAGTCTATAATTTTGAGTTTTACTTAAACTGTTGTTCAGTAATTATTATTAGCACTTACAATATTTGTTTAAACAATTTTTTGAACTAAAAGTAAACTATATTTAGAAAAAAAAACTAATAATAATACTTAAAGTACCTCTATCTAACAAATGGCTTATTATCATAAATGGTCAATTTTCAGGATAACTCTAATAACAAGATATCTAACAACTATATTTACAGTCTAGATACAACGGCAGATCTGCTCTTGGAGTACCATATTAAGCACTTACATACCTACTTATCATACTTAAGGTCTATACACCAAAGCCAGGTCAGGTCATTCGGCTTCATTTTGAAACAAACATGCAAACATTCTAAAATAGGCGAGTCGACTAATACCGTAACGAAGTTGGTAGTTAAACACCCAGAATTCAATTGGTAATTTGTTCACAACAATAACCGAAAAAACAAAAAAAAAAAAAACAATATTCCAATAAAACCTTGGTAAACTTTTCGATCATCATTATCGCAACATGGTCACATAATTTCAGGGTAACAGTTATGCTAGCTGCCTATATAGCTATCGCGGTATGTCAGGTCGGGTCGTCTTTGGCGAGCAGTCTCAAGTTATCCTAATAGTAGAGGATACGATTAAGAACGACCTTCACCGGTCTATTGGATGAAACGTATTTTATGACAAATCTAGTACATAGGTATATTTTAAATAATATAAAGCGAGTGGATTGCCTAAGAAATACCTGGCCAAACTATTATTAATAAAAAATTGAAAACTGACTTTTTTTGGAAAAATGCACCACGTTATATTATTTAATATACCTACTAGATATGTCACAAAATACGTTTCATCCATTAAACAGACCGGTGAAGGTCGTTCTTAATCGGATCTTAAGAATATAACGTCTAGCCGTCAGACGACTCCGTTCGTAGCAAAAGTCGACATGGACACTTGCATGCGAGCAACCTCCATTAGCATACGATCTAGCTAGCGTAAATACGCCTTTTAACAGCAATAACATACGTCGCTAGCTATCCGCCGCGTTACTAATGGTAATATTGTCAAAAGGAGTTCAATTCAAATTGAACATCTCGGAACACGAGGCAAATAGCTGCTGTAAGGCGGCCAACGGTCCCGCAATCTGCGGAACTGTTCCTTAATGACAGTTGTAATACCGCATTGCAATATTCAATAAAATCGTCTAATACGTCCTGCATGACCCGCAGTTTTTTTTGTAGATGTAGATTCATTTCCGATCGTCTCGCTCCCATATACAAATCACGCTGCAGAGCATCCATCAAGCGTCAAAAAGGCATCTACCAACACATCCTCAGTCTTCTTGTGGATGTGGAGGAAGTTGGCCGCCTTAAGCTACGCAGTAATAAATTCATATGGCAAAAGGGTACAGTGCCGCACCCTAAAGGTGTCCACACACTGAAGCCACGTACCTGGCGGACGAATCCGCGCGCTCCACTAGACGTAGGAGCGCTATTGGACCGCTAGCTCGCGCCGGGTTTGTGGCGGGCTTCGGTGTATAAACACCATTAGCGGCGGGTGGCGAAAAGCGTATATCATAGCCGCCATTAGATTTGCATCGACCCACCATTGCAAGTGTCACCACCCAGGATTAAAGAAACCCAGCACCAACTGACTGTGCAGCATTGTGTTCCCCTATCCTGGTACTGAACAACATATTACGCACATATTACCTTAATTTACACGAGTATGAACGTAATATCTAAATTAATAAGAATGCGTACCTATTCTTTTGGCACTCCCTCAAATAAACAAAACAAAATCCTAAAACATTGTTACACAATGTGTCTGCATTTCAAGTTAATTTCATGATGTTACGGTTCAAGTCAAAAACTCAGTGAAAACTTAAAAGCTAGCAGTCGTATTCTTGCAAATATAATGATAACAAAACAATTGCTCCAAAGTCATAACAGTTTGTAAGTTTGCAACTGTTATGTTATGACTTTGGAGCAATTGTTTCATCGTAGGCTGGTTTTAGAGTTGCGCTGCCCGCACGCTGACCGTCGGCGCTGACAGCCGAAACGTATGAACTTCTAGGAAGCGTTTTAGAATAACGCGTAGCTATCAGCTCGTGCGTCGTTCAGCGCTGATGGGTCAACGCCCGTACGAATGTTGCGTCGGCGCCGCATAGCCGTCAGCGCTGACCAACGCACACGCGCCTCTGTCTTCAATGAGTGAGCGTTCTAGTGTTGCGCCGAGCGACGACTCACGCGCGTAGGTGCGTTTTGTAAATTCACGCAGGCACGCACTAATTTCATACAAAATCGCGCACGGTAATATGAGACTCTGTGTGTCATACCTTGCGTCTCGCCCCGCACCCACGCGCGTGTGCGCATGTTTCTCCGCTAGTAGGCGCGTGATCTGCATGAACGCGCGTAGATGCATTTTCTGTGCATTGAACTGTGCGTGTTTTCTATACAAACAGAGCTACTTACAAGCAACGTTAAGACATTCACGCACTACGCTGCGGGGTACGTGGAGTGTGATAACCGCCTATAAAGCAGCAATTAATAATGCCATTCGCATTTGTGTGCGTCTGTACCCCACCAGTGATATGCCCATTACTGAAACGTCTTGCGCTGAACCTCAGCGCTGAGCTGTCAGTGCCAATGGTCAGCCTAGTAGATAGTTATGTGTGGTCAGCGCGACTCTAAAACCAGCCTTAACCACAAACCTCAAGGTTTACGACAGTTGATTGATCTGAGCAAGCAAAATAATTTATTAGTTAAGTCATATGTCTCTTGGCCATACTTTCGAGCATTTAGTAACACTTTGTGGCTTACATCCCCACGATATGTTTGCAGTATTTCCCACTGCCAATTTGCAGATATTTTTGTCATATCTATAATTTCCTGATTTCTATCTCTAACTTGGAAACAGAAAGTATTCTTCAAACATGATAACGAGAGACAAAGTATTACTGGTGAGTCTCTGTGATAGTCTTGCTTGAATACCACTTTAAATTTGATAAGAACAACAAAGTTTGAAGATATTGCTTCATTAGGATCTAATAAAAATATATTGTGCAACTGTAAAAGGTCCTTCACGTACCTAAGGGGCGACTCTGTTCTTGTGTTCGGAAAATCTGTTGTATCCAGTATGACATATTCCGGTTTAATATTTGATGTAATTGGACCAGGCACTGGTTGAAATGTAGTTTCTGCATTAAGAGTTGGCATTGGTAGAAGTAGTTGTGGGCTGGTAACTAGCATCTGTGGTGTAATATTTGGAACAAAAATATTTAAGGGAGGTCGATGCGGCCAGGCGTTTTCTATTTGACTTACGAACATGTTACTGTTAGTAACTTGCGCTGATTGTTCTTTCATTATATCTAAAGTTCTCTCCGACATTAACTCAGATGCTGGCTTCACTTTTATTCTTGGGGCGGCAGGTGTTTCTGTTTTATTTATCTCTTCAGAAGTGACGGTATTTTTCTGATTTGCGTCTTGAGTCTGTTCTTTACTCGGAATTGTTGCCAAAGACGTAGTAGAAGTAATGATGGGTAAACAGTAGTTTGTATCATCATTAGTAGGTGGTGGCTGGCACACTACAGTTTGTTGGACAACTGTCTTGTTAGATTTCGATTCATTGCCTGGTCCCAATTTCTTCGGTAACTGTTTGGGGTTTGCAACTGGGTTGGCATTTAACAACTTTTTAGAATCAGAAGTGCTTGCTTTACTATCTACATATAACAACAAGGCTGGCATTGAGTCCAATTTGGCCTGATTGTTAATTGGTTCTGGCTGGCTTGTTTCAATGTTTGCCAACATGTTTGTGGCTATATTTGTTGTATCTGTAGAATCACTACTCACTGTATTGCTCGGTGGTCTGTTAGGGCCAGCTTTTTTAACAGATTTCTTGTTTGATGTTAAACTGAGTGGCTTTTTATGAGTCTTTTTAGATACTCTAACCCATCCAGTTTCATCATCTAAGACTGGATCGCCGCGTAGTTTTGTTAAAATTCGTATGTAATTTGTGTCTTTAGAATTCGACAAGGGCTGTGGTTTTGCAATCCACACAATTCCTAGATTTTTTTGCTCCATATACCGAAGCAGACCAGTACAATTAAAACCCTGCTTATTAATAATTTTTCTTCCAATGCTTAACACTTTATGTATTAGTTGAGATTCATTGCTTACATTGCATTTCTTTTTGTTCTGGTTAACGTTCATGTATAACATGTCCACCTCTGATGATTCGTTTTTTTTAAGGCATGAATTTACACACATGGACATAATTCCTTGTATTATTTTATAATCGTTAAGTTTTGCTTCAACTGGTTGCTTCAAGTCTCCAATTTGCTCCAAGTCTCCAATTTGCTCCAATTTGTCTTGTTCAGATTCACTTTCAGACGAATCATCAATATTTATGCATTGCTCATTGTTTAACGATCTATCAATACTGTTGCATACTGTAGCTTTAGAGTCTTCCTCGTCAGATAACACTTTGTTACTATTGCTTCCGATAACAACAGTTTCACTGGAACTTCTTGACATTATTCGTCTTTTCCTTTGCGTTGGATTATATACAATTCTTTCCTCACCATCTGAAGAATCTTGACTAGAACATTTGTTTTTATCTTCATTATGAATATCATTGCTTTTGAAATCACTAGTACTGTCCTCCTCATCCTCTTTAGAATAAATGGTAGAAAAATAAGGAGAATTGCCAGATTCAATAATTTTGTTGTTACTGTGAACTACCATGTTATTCAAACCTGTTAAATTAGGCTTGTCATCAATTTTGATCAATTTGACTGTACATAGTCGGTTGAATATATTTTTATATCTTTCCCTGAGACGTTCATGACTACGGTTATGAACTGCAAGAGCTTTTTTACTTGACCATACACTATTGCACAACTTACATGATATTAATTTCTTGTAATCCGCCTCCCATGGCATTGGAATTTTACCTTTTCGTCTTGGAGATTTGTTTTTATGAGACTTAGCAGTTTGGAATGATTGTTCGGATTCTAGATCACTAGATGAAGACGAACGTACAAACAGTCTTTTCCGTTTAGACTTTTTCTTTTTAGAGTTGCATGGTTCATTTATTATTGGGTTTGTTGATGGATGTGGTTCTATGGTTTCAGGAGCTTGTTGGCTTGAACTGACAGTGTCCTGTTGTGGCTGGATACAGAATATTTCCTGAAGTAATATAAAACATTTATTAGTGTGGTTTGTTTTTTGTTACATGTGAGGTATTTTAGTTTTATAGTTTACATTTTTTCGTCAAACTTAGGATGGAAGAGTGCTCATTAATAATATTAGTAGGCCTTCAAATGCTTCAAGAACTATACCCCTATACAGCAAATGCTCAAGCTTATCTTTTTTGAATATGCCACTGCACAGCCAGTAAACTTGCCATTTTAGTGCTGAATCACTATGAGGATTGAACCTATAGAACAAACTAAGTATAGGTGTATAAACAATGAAGATGGACTGGAGTATAAAAAACATCTGGGACAAGAATAGCTAAAATATGCAGACCAGAAGAACTTTCCTGTGAAACTACGGAGCGCATTGGAAGTTGTAGAGAGTACATCTCACAAGAGCGTGCTACGGATACGGAGTTCAAAGCATAACGCTCGCAGCGGCTCGTTAAGCAAAATGCATGAACATCCCAGACCAGTGTTAAAAAATGTAACTGTAAACGCAGCGAGTCGCAGGTTCGATGCACACACGGAACAAATCGGTGGTTGAAAGGCAAAATGGTGTAAGCGACATTGAGTAAACTTTACAAAAAAGTGTTTTAAAGTTAAAATTTTGAGTTCACTTTTGTAAAGTTTACTTTACGTCGCTTAGACCATTTTACCTTTCAACCGTCGAAATATTTATCTTGTCTGAGTTTACATGTCTGTAAGTAATTCCTAGTGCGGGATCGAAGAGTGGGGCAATGTTATTAAAGAAAAAGAAAAGTGTTACATTAAAATACTTTTCCTTTCTTTTTGATCCTGCTCCACAACCACTAGGGCGCACACACTAACTGTTAAACATTTGAAAAAATTTGAAAAAAATAAAATATGTAAAATTTTTATATAAATGCACAATTTTTTATGATACTTTTTTGTACAAAAATGATAAAATAAATAGACAATTGTTAGACCCGATGAAAATGGTAAAATAACTTTGCTTTGCATAAACTCAATTCCTTCATGAAACTTCACTGCATTAAGAGCCAATATACGGTAGGTACTATGTATTTTGAACTACCTTTTACTGACTAGACTTGAAATGTGCCCTAGCTAGCTCCTATATGTAAATAGAATAAGCTTTATAGTACACCAAACAAGTAACACTAAACTTATCGAAGGTTACCCGCTCAAGGGTGGAGCAAGAGGGCGCGTCAGATTTGTACTGACTAAAACTACAAGTGGGTTTGTATCGGTTAAAGTCTGACACGCCCTCTCGTTTCACCCTAGAGCCTGAATTCTACACCACGAACCATCTACCAGAAAACCATATCGGTTACGGCTATACCGCTAATTTATCGTTATCGCCTTCACACACGCGCAGTCGTGTGCCTTCAGTTGCACTTGGCGCTCCAGGGCCATGGTAACTCTCCAGAAATCTCTATCGGTCGTACAGTTTCGCTGTCATCATGTCGATAATTGGGGTCCTTACCGGACGGCGAACTACCCACTGCTCGTCGTCATTATACGTTCTCTGACCACACTCGTACTGTTATTCTGATAAGATGAATTATCAAGAAGGCTTGGATATGGCTTTACTGGTAAATAATTATGTGGTATATACAACATAAACATGTTGAATGAGGAATTTGTAATTATTGTAAATCGTCTGTACCCTAGCTACGAGTATAACGACAGTATTAAAGGTTTATAAATACTTACATCTTTTTTTATCACCTTGTTTCTCAAGTCAGTCTGCTTCTCACAGAATGTGGTCTTTATGGTGTGAAACCGGTTCAAGATCTCTTTACACTTCGAACATACTAATTGTGGCAAACCATCAAAGGGCTCAACCTGAAATTAGACGTTTAAAATTATTTGACACAAAATATATAAAAGGTAAGTACATACATGTATCACAAAATTAATTGAAATATGTATATTACATCTTGCAGCATTCGAATTTATATTATTTTCTATAATTTGATTTAGTTAAAGTTTAATCTTAAAAAACGTGTTTTACATCATCATCTCAGTACAGAGACATAACGGTCCTTACGTCAATATCAAAGCAATATTTAATTTGCTGCTGCACACTCGGTACTATCTGGTACTGGCCTAAATCTTCAAGGCATAACCGGCACGTGACAAACAGCTTTGGGTCAACTTGTATATCGTCCATGGTTATGTGATTCTGTAAATAAAATCAACAACTAAATTGAAAAATTATATAATTATAGTTTATTTATTTATAAGTTCTTGTACAACATCAGGGAGGAGATCCAAGGCATTGTAGGTACAAGGAAAAACTTACAAACTAACAGTGTACATTTATTAAGACAATAATAAACTAAAACCCGACTACGACAAAAAAACGACGCTGAAAAACTATAACTAAATTTTTCAGGATACAAGGTACACACAACAAAAAATACCCCAAGCATAGCTCTTTCCAATGCCCTTTTAGTGACTTTAAGCCTTCTGATGAGGCTAATTATAAGCGACCACGTTTTGGAGCCATATGTCATCACTGGCAACATGCACTGGTCATAGACTTTCGTCTTGAGACACTGTGGTATATTGGACGAGTAGACACCGCTCAGCTTCCCAAACGCTGCTCAGCCGAATCAGATTCGACGATTGATCTCTCTCTCGAAGTTAGAACTATCCAACTGGACCGTCTGTCTCAGGTAAACGTAGTCGTCCACAACTTTCGAGTGTAGGGTCTCCGATCTTGCTAGGAGTGGGTGCTACATGGATGCTTACCATGACTTTGGGTTTGTTCATGTTCATTTTAAGTCCCATTATTTCGCGGAAGCTCTACTGAGGTTACCGAGTATTGTACTGAGCTCCTCCGTAGTCTCAGCCATGTCTACTATGTCGTCGGCAAACCGAAGGTGAATGATATACTCGCCATTGACATTAATGCCTAGCCCTCTCCATTCCAGAACCTTGAAGACATCTTCCATTGCGGCTCTGAACAATTTTGGAGAAATGACGTTGTCTGCCTCACACCCCGCTGCAAGAGGATAGATTTCAAGGTCTGATCCTGAAGTCGAACTGACATGGTGGTGTCTTTGTATAAACACTTCAGCACTTCGATGTACCGACTGACAATCTGGCACCGTTGGAGAGACTGCAGTACAGCCCACGTCTCGATCGAATCAAAGGCTTTCTCGTTGTCCACAAACGCTAAGCAGAGTGGCTGATTATACTCCTCAGTCTTCTTTATAACCTGCTTTAGCTTATGTATATGGCCCACGGTGCTAAAGCCTTTTCGTAATCCGGCTTGTTCGGAAGGCTGGAAATCGTCGAAACTGCGCGTGAGACGGTTCGTGATAACTCTGGACATCAGCTTGTAGACATAGCTCAGAAGTGAGAAGGGCCTGTAATTCTTAAACAGGCTATTGTCGCCCTTCTTAAAGAAGAGTACCACCACATTTCAGTTCCATGCCTGTGACGTTTTCCCTTCAAGTATGAAGGAATCGAACAACTTCTGAAGGGCCTTTAGGGCCGGTTTTCCAACCGCCTTCAGGTACTCGGCCGTAATTCCGCCCTCACCCAATGTCTTGTTATTCTTTAACTACTTTAGAGCCATCTTAATCTCCAACAGGCTGACGTCCTGGATATCTTCGGTATAGTGTAGAGTCGTTTGCTAGATTTGCTTCTCTAAAATGGATAAAACGATTTCGACAAGACTCTCACTAATAGGTTGCTTAGATGAGTTATGTTATAAGAACTTATTATTTAGGCTTCACAATATGTCTAGAAGTAACCACTTCGAAGTTTCCAAAACGTTTTGTGCGTATGGGTGGGATGTCCACCGTGTATCGGTAGCCTATCACGGTACATCTGGTGGTCCGATGATGGAACAAAGCACTCTCTATGAAATGCAACTTGTAGAAAACCGACAGGCTGACCGACAGACTCAGGGTGATGCCCAAGACTGAAACATCGACTCGACGAGTGCATCATAATCAGCCAGCCTTTTTAATGTTCCCACTGCTGGGACTCAGACCTCCTCTCTACGAGAGGGAGTGAGCCGTACCCGCACTGGGCCCGCGTGGTGCATCCACGCGGGCCCAGTGCGAGTGCATAACTGCCAATTATCTTAATGGCTTGCTTCTCAATTGACTACGTCCATCAAATTGGTATTTGTAAAAAAAACACTAACTTTGGTGTTTCTCAGGGAAGCATACTGAGCCCAACCCTATTCTTGATTATTAATGATTTATGCAATTTTAACATAAAATAAGGCAAAATGATTTCATATGCTGACGACACAGCATTAATTTTTTCAGCTAAAGAATATTGAAAATACGACCTTAAATAATAAGCTGGAAAATCTGGACACCACACAGCAAGAAACGAATTTTCGCTTTGGAACAACGTAAAAGATAGAAAAAACTGCGCCACATCAACAATCGCACACCATCCTCTAAACCTGGTAAAAACAAACGGGCAAATGTATTTAACCCTAACACAAGTAGTTTAAAAAACAGACATCCAAATTAGTCCATCTCTATAATGCTGCTCTCCTCGCGGAGTTTAGAAAAGAGTATAGGCATTTGAACTAAACAAAGCACCAGACTACTTGATAACTGCCTAAATAATTCTAAGACAACTTTCTAATAAGTTAATTGGATTCTGAGGACTGAATATTTTTCAAGTAGTGATTCCAAAGCCAGGAAAACCAGCCCTTTGTGTCACCATACAGGCCAATACGTCTTCTGCCTGTCATGTCAAAACTATTTGAGAAAGTCGTTCGTAGGCTCAGCAAGATACAGACTCAACGGCGGAGTAGGTACATAGAGTGGTCAATAAGATCCGAGAGACGTTAGAGCGTAAAGTACGGCTCAGCTATATTCCTAGACAAGCGTTTGACAAGATCTCACATCAGGGCCTATTTATACAAAATTAAGAAACAACTGCCGCATAATCTGTAGCTGCACGTACTACTAAATTCATACTTTGAAGATAGAATCTTTCATGTAAAAGTTTATGGCTCGTACCAGAAATTTTATGATATAAAAGCTGGCGTACCTCAGGGCAACATCTTAGTCCCAACCTTATTGATACAACACTGATGATAAAGCGGCTCTGCCATCTGCGCTGATGATAAAGCTGCTCTGAGCAACGACACGAACCCTTAAATAGCATCACGAAAGCAACAAAGTCACCTCAATAAAATCAAAAACCGGCCAAGTGCGAGTCGGACTCGCCCATGAAGGGTTCCGTAGCAGCAAGTAACATAATATAAAAGTTCTTGTAATGTGTTGTAACTTTAATTGATGTTTTAATAATAGTGTATTTTTTTCGATTTATGACACATTAAAAAAAAACTACTTACTAGATTTCGTTCAAACCAATTTTCGTTGGTAGTTTTTATAGTAATGTACATCATATATTTTTTTTAGTTTTATCATTCCCTTATTTTAGAAGTTAGAGGGGGGGGGACACACATTTTACCACTTTGGAAGTGTCTCTCGCGCAAACTATTCAGTTTAGAAAAAAATGATATTAGAAACCTCAGTATCATTTTTGAAGACCTATCTATAGATACCCCACACGCATGAGTTTGATGAAAAAAAATATTTTGAGTTTCAGTTCTATGTATGGGGACCCCCAAAATTTATTGCTTTTTTTCTATTTTTGTGTGAAAATCTTAATGCGGTTCACAGAATACATCTACTTACAAAGTTTCAACAGTATAGCTCTTATAGTTTCGGAAAAAAGTGGCTGTGACATACGGACGGACGGACAGACAGACAGACAGACAGACAGACAGACAGACAGACAGACAGACAGACATGACGAATCTATATGGGTTCCGTTTTTTGCCATTTGGCTACGGAACCCTAAAAAGCGGATGTCAAAATGGAAAATAAAAGCTAGCTCGAACAAATCGACCCACACACACATGACATTCACGCTAAGAAAAGATGATACCTATTAAACTTTGAGAAAATTATAGTATTAAATGAAGGAGCATGTGAAAGTATCCTCCACATAGCGTAACAGCTAAGTAACTTGGCATAAATCTTGACAGGAAACAATCATGAAGACAACACATAGAAAAAAGCGTGATGAGATTAACATTACACTTCGAAGAATGAGCCAGGTCTTAGCAGGAACATCACATGTATCACTTGAAAATAAAATTCTTATCTACAAACAGCAGTAAAGGAACTGATAGACGAAAATAAGAATGCAATCTTTCAACATAAGATATCTGGTCTCTCAACTCATAAAAAGGACAATTATTTGTTATGGAAATTATACTTTATTATACCAAAAACTTCAAGAAACCACAAAATCATATTCCACCAATACTCAAAGTCACCTTTGGGCTAGAAGTGATAGTGAGAAAACAGAACTATTTGCAAACCACTTCAGCGAAGTATTCACTCCTAACAAATTGACCATGGAAGACTTTGAAACTGAAGTTGATAAAATTATCAATAGCGACCAGAAACTATCTGCACCAGTCAAACTGGTAACTTCAAAAGAAATAGCACGCACTATTCAGTAGGTACTTACAAAACAAAACAGCTCCTGGTTTTGACCTTATAACAGCTGAAGTACATAAGCAGCTTCCCAAAAAAGTCATTGTCTTCCTGACAATGCTTTTTAACGCAAAATTTAGAATACATCACTACCCGAAATTGTGGAAAATATCTCAGATAGGTATGTATGAGCCCAAAACCGGGGAAACCGCCAACAGATCCTAGCTCATATAGGCCTTCTTCTCCCCATACTGTCAAAGGTGTTTGAAAAGACTCTTCTTTAAAGACTCAAACCCATACTCAATGAGAGCAAGATTATACCGGATCACCAGTTTGGTTTTCGGCAGAAACACGTAACAGTCGAACAAGTGCATAGAGTAGTCTACGTAATTAGGAAATCACTAGATAAGAAAGAGTATTGCTCAGCGGCATTCATAGACGTACAACAAGCCTTTAACAGGGTGTGGCACAATGGACTGTAGTACAAGCTGAAAACACTTCTGCCTAACTCATTCTTCATGATCCTGAAATCCTATCTACATCAAAGGAAATTCCAAGTCAAATGCGGAGAAGATTACTCGAATCTATACTTGATCACTGCCTGTGTGCCCCAAGGATCAGTTCTCGGCCCCGTGTTATATTTTATATATACGGCAGACCTGCCTGAAACAGAAGGTGTTGTAACGGCCACCTACGCAGATGACACGGCATGCCTTGCAAGCGATAAAGACCCGAACAACGCATCATGGAAGCTGCAAGCACAGCTCGATAAAATTGATTCTTGGCTTCGGAAGTGGAGAATAAAAGCTAGTGTAACTAAATCAACACAAATAACATTCTCACTGAAAAGAGGCGAATGTCCACCTGTTCGTATGGGTAACAAGGCCCTGCCGAATCACGATAGCGTAAAATATCTTGGCCTACACCTGGATAGAAGACTGACCTGGAGTAACCATATAAAAGCCAAGAGGACAGAAGCAAACCTACAAATTCCAACACTAAACTGGTTGCTTGGACGACAATCACCTCTGTCTCTTAGTAACAAGCTATTGGTATACAAAGCCATCATAAAACCCATCTAGACCTGTGGAATAGAACTGTAGGGTTCTGCTAGCAACTCTAACATAAAGATCCTCGAGAGATTCCAAAACATTGCCCTTAGAACTATCTCAAGAGCACATTGGTTTGTAAGAAATATGGAGATACATGAATACCTTGAGATACCTACTGTGAAGGAGGAAGTCAGCAATACCAACAAAAGAAAGAAAGACTGAGTAAACACACAAATGAACTGGCAAAAAATTTACTGCACTCAGAAGAGAACACTAAATGCCTAAAAAGATGGCACATACTGGACCTGGACCAGAGAGCCTGAAAAATAATGAATATATTTAAATGGTGCCATGTAATGGAATGTCGCCTGCAAAGATAATATTGCTGGAATACATCTGATTATGGCTGAATAGCCAATTGCAAATATAAAGATAAGAAAAAAAAAATCTACAAACAGTACTAAAACTTGTCCGAGTCCGATGTTGAACTGTGAGGCTCAGTGAAGAACTGAAATGAGGAAATTCATCAGCAATTTAGAAACCAAGATCTCAGAATTTAATCAAATGCTCCATAGTTCATCAATACCTCCGAACTACATAAGAATCTTAAATGGAACCATGAAGGAGGATATAGAAAGCAGAGCAAAGTCATACAAAGACCGAGTAATGGTACATAGTAATACTAATACCTTAGCCACAGCATTAAGTGAACCAACAACAATAAATGGCTAAAATGCTACCACATTCGGGACTTTGCTTTATATAGCACAATAATATTGAGAAGGCAGATTCTTTGCTGGAAGAATGAACCTTGGTAAGGTGCATTTTTCGGTTCACAAAAAATCTGCTGATGATTTGTCCAACCAATCAAAATAAAGAAGAAAGAAAAAACAAAATAAAGGCAGCTGTAAGAAATTGTTTGTATTTTCAAAGAAGTCTCATATTACATTTAGCTGTTTCAGAGCGGTGAAAGGGTTCTCTGATTTAATTCATTAAACCCCAAGCGAACGCCGGCATTCGCACACCTATTGTCTTTCCATTGTGTCTGTAATTTTCACGATTGAAAGGTTAAAAACAGGTTGACAAGAATCCTTCTTTTGGGTTATTAGAACTCTTGATAACTCTGCTGTTTTGCCTCAAAACTATACAATATTATAATAAAAGATCTAATATACATTATACCTATACTGTGGTACCTATGCATGTTAACAAATTGTTTCTTTAACCTTCTCTAAAGATACGGTAGTAAGATGGTTTTTTTTTATGCAAGATGTTTGTCAATTGCAATGCCTATAGCTTTTGATATTATAGTGATTTCTAAATATTTGTTTATACTTTTTTAGAACTTGGAAAGTAATTATAGTCGAGTTCAAAATAACATTAAACAATTATGGAAACATTTTATTACTGTCCGTTCAACCGATTTTGACTTTTATTATGTTAGAAGCAAGTCATATGGTAGCTGCGGTAAATAGTTAGTAAGTATAAATACTTACTACTATATTATTTACGAAATAGAAGTTAAAATCAGTTGAACAGTCGGTAAAAAAGGTTTCTTTAGATGTCTATTCTTAACACAAATAGGGTATAGGTACTTTGTTTATTGCATAACCTATATAATATTAACTTTTTCTTAGTATGTTTGTTCTGTAAAATGCCTTAGATTTCCTGTGTTATGTTGTGCATGTACCTATTTGTAAATAAATAAGTTATGAAGACTTATATTCTTTAGTCATTGATTGTTGTGTCCTCTGCATACAAAACTCAGTCATCTTTGAGTATGCTTACGGTACAGTTTGTATTCATTTTTTTCATGGCAGAATAAACACTGTTAAGATATTATAGCATGAGATACAGCACATTGAAACCTACCAAAACTATAGATAGGATACAATCGAATTTCCCGCGGAATTATTATTCATTTAGTTAGCATTAGCATAGATCCCAGTTCAGATGAATAACAGCTGTCAAGCTGTCATCTTCTTTAGAGTCCCAGACCAACTCACCTTACAATTCCTATTGGTTAAAATCAGCAAAACAGTCCTGTTACACTAACAAAACAAGTTGATAGACAGTCAAAGACCGATAGTTTTTTGTACTTACCCACTAAACGAATATCAAAGGAAATATATCACGTTGCTGAATAAATGATTAAGTATCGACATACGAATGGTTCAACAGTAACAAATAAATAATAAAGTAACAACATCGCACTAGGCACTTAGAAATTATGAAACAAGGTTATGTTGTTCAATAATCAATCATGAACATAGAACATTTTCACTGCACGACGCGACCAACGTCACTTTTGCGCTTTCGCCCAATCAAATCGTCAAGAAATGGAATTTAAAAAGCTGATTCAATTTCAAACAGGAAGCAGTCATGTACTTGGTACGACATCTGTTGCCGAATAGCTAAACTACATCAAAAGCACCACTCTGCCATCTTGTGGAGTATAGCTGATGTGACCATTTGACATATCGAGCAGTGTTTTGTAAGGACTTAGTATCAGAAAATTCGATGAGATGGAGCTATTAAGAAAAAAAAAGTTAATACAAATAAAAGAATCTATTACATAATGATTCTAACTATAGTGCTTAGGCGACTAGCACACTCTACTCTACTCTACCCTACTCTACCCTACCCTACTCTACTCTACCCTGCTAGGAAACTCCCAGCGTAGCCCTTTCCATTGCCTTTTGGGTCACTGTAAGCCTTTTTATGAGGCCCATAAGCGACCATGTTTCAGTGCCATATGTCACTGACAACACACTGGTCGTAGACTTTCGTCTTGAGACACTGTAGTATGTTGGAAGAGAAGATACCATACTGATTCCCGAATTGCTGCCCAGCCGAGTCGGATTCGACAATTGACCTCTTTCTCAAAATTATACCTACCCAACTGGATTACCTGTCCCAGGTAAACGTAATCTATAATATAAAAATGAATCGCAAAATGTGTTGGTAAGCGCATAACTCAACAACGCCTGGACCAATTTAGCCAATTCTTTTTTTGTTGTGTTCGTTATTGTGAGGAGAAGGTTCTTATGGAAAAAAAAAGATAATTAGGGTAGTGTAGGGTAGAGTTGAGTAGGGTAGAGTAGGGTACAGTAGAGTAGAGTAGGGTACAGTAGGGTGGAGCAGGGAAGAGCGGGGGCGAAGCCGCGCGGGCAAAAGCTAGTCGTCTATAACTTCGTTAGCAGACTCCCCGATCTAGTGTGTGCTATATGGTTATTTACTCTGACTTTGGTTTTGTCCTTGTTCATTTTAAGACCCATTCTTTCGGAAGCTCTGCTAAGGTCATCGAGCATTGTGCTGAGCTTCTCCGTAGTCTCAGCCAGGACTACTATATCATCGACATACCGAAGGAGAGTGATTTACTACTGCCTAGTCCACTCCAGTCCAGAACCATGATGACACCCTTCATTGCAGCCGTGAACAGTTTTGGAGAAATGACCTCTCTCAGCCTCACACCGCGTTGCAGAAGGGTAGGTCCTGAAGTCGGACTGACGTTGTGACGTTCTCGTACAAATACTTCAGCAATTCGATGTACCGATAGTCAATCTGGCCGTTGGATTGCAGTACAGCCCAAGTCTCGATCGAATCAAAACCTTTCAGTCAGCGAACGCTAAGCAGAGAGGCAGGTTATATATACTCCTCGGTCTTCTGTATAACCTGCCGGAGCGTATGTAAGTGGTCGAAGGTGCTGAAGCTTTATTGGAATCCGGCTTGTTTGGGAGGCTGGATATCGTCGAACCTGCGCGAGAGACGATTCGTGATGACACTGGAAAACAGCTTGTAGATATGGCTCAGAAGTGAGATGGGCCTATAATTCTTAAGCTGGGCATTGTCGCTCTTCTTAAGTAATATTACCAACACACACCTGTTCCATGCCTGTGGCATCTTTACCTCTAGTATGATGGAATCGAACAACCTCTGAAGGGCGTTTAGGACCGGTTTTCCACCAGTGTTTAGAAGTTCGGCAGTGATTCTGTCGTCGCCCGGCGCCTTGTTGCTTATAAGCCGCTTCAGATCCATCCTAATATCGTACCGGCTGACAACCGGGATATCTTCGGTATAGTGTCGGATTAATCTAGCTGGTCTGGTCGTTTTCTAGATTCATTGTATGTTTTGTGATAGATGGCTAGAACTTCCATAGAATACCTTGATCTCTCCCAGAAGCTCCGATTTGGCGGATATGACTCTGCCATCGTCGGTCTTCACTTTCATGGCTATCTCTGCCCTATAGACAGATCTCTTGCAAAAATCTTGGAGCCTTTATTCCGCTCGATCACGTGTTTAATCCGTTCGATATTGAGGCGGTGGCGCGTTTTAAGGACTTAGAGATCAATCTAATGAGCTGCCGGTATATGCAGGCATCGTCAGAAGACTGCAGAATCATCTCACGTCTCTCTTTCAAGAGTTCGAGAGTTTGATCAGCGAGCCTTTTTTTATTTGTACGACGAGTCATAAAGAACTTAGAGCCGACCGTGTGGGCATTTTCCAAGAACCTATCGTTGTATTTGACTACGGAGCAACCCGATTCGAGACCGACTGACTCGAAACGATTTTGAAGTTCAAGCTGAAAGATCTCGACTAATGAAGTTTACGCTCCGTCCAGTACAGATCCAAATTCTGTACTGGATGGAACGTAAACTCCATCAGTCGAGATCTTTCAAGCTCGATATTGATATTCAATATGCCTCTTGCCATGCGGTGATCACTTCCAGTTTTCACCGCGTTGATCACGGAGAGATCATTGAATATTTGAATATTTGTTTTTTCGTCGACATGGTAGTCATTTCTAGTCTCACCATCAAGGCTTTGCTAGGTCCACTTCCTACGCTAACGCTTTTTGAAGAAGGAGTTCATCATATAGAGGCCCTCCTTTTCCATAAAACTAGTCAGTATTTTAACTTTAAAGCCAAATTGCCCTATTCGCAGCTCATCACCGTCTCGTCTCGTCTCGTTTGCACATTTCCAGTGTTCATGGTCCTAAATGAGTCTGTAGCTACATCTATGGCACCACATAAGAACCACGAAGAAAATACGAAATCCTGCATCGCACAATCAAAGTTCTCCACGCGATTTGAACATATACGACTGCCCGAAATCATCTATTGGGAAGTTGCCCACCAGACTATAACACCTGTCTAGTCGGAGGATGCTCCCTTTTCAACGGAGGTTTGCGGGACTTTACACTCTGTTCCGCTTACCTCCAAACTGGTGACCCTCAACAAAGAACGTCAGCGCAGCCTTCGTGCAGCTACTACTTCGTGACGTCATCATCAATTCCTCACGCTTTCGAGTAGCGTGGCAGCGAGATAAACAGCCAGCACCCACGGCTATGAAGGTTATCCTGAACACCAGCATGACTACCTGATCATCCCCCTAAGCCTCATCAGCGACCTTGGCACACCGCTCGTTTGGCCAGTCACATGAAGAGCTATAAGAACTTTTCCTGGTGGACGCCAACAGTCAAGCTCTACGTCGCACAGCACCGCTCTGATTCACTGGAGCCATCAGCACTACTCCGACTCACTGGAGCCTGCAGCATCATCCCGACTCACAGGGATAGCAAAAGCCCGACTAACTGGGGCATCACCGCAGGCAGTCGACAGTCCGACTCACCGAGAACTATGCAGCATCGGAACCAACCTACTCTGGCCTGGCACGCATCAAGAACCATCGATCTCCGATATCCGGAGGACAGTGATGTAGCGACATCTATGGCGCCACATAAGAACTACGAAGAAAATACGAAATCCTGCATCGCACAATCAAAGTTCTCCGCGCGATTTAAATATACACGACAGCCCAAAATTATCTATCGTGCAGTTGCCCTCCAGACTATAACCTGTCTGGTCGGAGAATCCTCCTTTTTCAAGGGAGGTATGTGGGACTTTACTCTCTGTTCCGCATACCTCCAAAAGTCTTAGAACCAGATATGGCTCTGGATGTATCTATATCCTCATACACGGATTCTATTTCGTTGTCGGGGCGTGTCGAGGGCGTAAACCTGACCGTCAGCGAATATCTTGATGATATTCAGAGTATAAGGTATAACACCTGTCTGGTCGACAGTCTCTCGATCGTTGCCACATAGTTCACGAGGGACTTGTGGACGATAAGCCCGACACCACCCTGGCACTGCTGGCTCACAGAAATAAAGCAGGTTACCGGATTTCAGAATTATCGTGTCCTCTCCCTATCTTCAGACTTCAGATGATCTCACAATAATCCATCGTAACTTACTCAATTCTTTCTCCAGTTCGGTGATCTTCTCGTCGGACCGGAGTGTACGCATGTTATATATTGCCAGGTCCAGTCGTGGTATTCTGAAGGAGTAACTTTGGAAATTCTTTACACCCCTTGCCTAGCCGTAACCTTGACCGCTACCGAAGTCAAGGGTAGACGGACTGCGGGCACTAATGCCAACTTTTGCTTGTGCTTATCACATGGGGGGGGGGGGGTAAAGCCATAAACGCAACGTCTAGCATGCGGATTGGCGATCACAATGTGGTTGTTGCAATGCAGAGAGGATGCTGAAGCAACCTCCCCGAAGTGTCACTAAAATAACCGGCCGGTTGCGTTTCGCATAAATCGGTTTGCGCTGACTCTCACCAGGTTATCGGTACACCTCATGGGAAGCCTTCCAACGCAGTGTTTTCGGTACTCGATAGGCACTCCAGAACCTAAAGGCCCCATCGACCACTGCCACTGAAGTTTGGCAATTCTTCGGACTATGTCGGTAACCTTGTTTGTCCTGAGGATTTCTTTATTTTGATTCGATCACGCAAGGAAACTTCGAGTAAAACTATTTGCTTTGCCTTTTGAGTGACTGTAGCTATGTTACCCACATACGAGTAGTATGTGTAGTTAGTGTTTTAGTGTTAGTGATAGTTCCTTCTGTTGAGGCCGATTGTGAGCGACTACATTTCGGATTTTGAGCCATATATATCACCACTGGCAACACGCACCGGTCAAAGATTTTCGTCTTGCGACACTGTGATATGTTGGACGAGAAAATACCGATCAGCTTCCCGAACGCTACTCACCCGATTCGTGTTCGACAATTAACTTCTACTTGACCGTCTATGTCAAATAAACGTCCACCAGTTTGAGTGTAAAGTTTTGAATCTTGACTGGAGAGGATGCTACAAGTGTATTTAGGTTTTGTCCAAGTTTATCTTAAGACCCTACTTTTAGAACCTCTTCTATGTTCAGCAAGCATTGTACTGCGCTCCTCGATAGTTTCAACCATGACTACTATAACATTGGCAAATCGAAGATGAGTGATATGATCACTATAGAAATTAATGTCTAGCTCTTTTCAGTTCAGAACCATGAAGACCTCCTCATATCCATCCCATACATATCTCGTATATCGCATCGTTAGAGAGACTGAAGTGCAGCCCAAGTCTCGATCAAATCTAAAGCTGAAAGGTTGAATCAAATGAACATATCGGAGAACCAAGGTTACTGACACAGCTCGAAGAATCGCCAAATTTGAATGGGCAGGACAGGACATTGTTCGCAGAACAGATGGCCGGTGGGGACGAAAGGTTCTGATGAGGCAAGAAGACGCATCGTTGGAAAGCGCCTAGTGGGTAACATCCCGGTAGTCAGGCCCCGCAAGGTGAGCTGGGCCACCTTCGTCCCAGAAGCTTTGAAGATAAAAATGCTTACGTTAATGCTTGGCCAGCTCCGCTACCACTAGGGTGCACATACTAATTGACAAGTAATAAGATTTAGCAAATTGTGAAACAACATTAATTTACCCCTATATAAACTCAATTTCTTTACCTAAACCATACCCACACATCGGCTGTTTGTCGAGCTTTGAATCAGGTCATAATCCAGAGCGAGAATGAATGGAATGCGATAGCCTCCTTCTATGAAGCAGTTATAATAGCGAAACAGATGGGCGCATGAGTAAGGGATCGGACATAATCATGCTTCAGTCATCGCGATAGGAGATGTACAAGGCCTCGGGAACCACATGGCGATGCCCAGCCACCGCAAAACCTTAGTTGCAGGGACGATCCCCACTGGGACCACCATGATTTCCCAACTCAAAAAAAGAATCGGCTTCAAGGAAATATTTTTTGAGATTGCATTTCTTGTAATTGTGGGATACGCACACTTCCACGGGATATAAAATTTCAGAGTTGACAATCGCGGGTGCTGCATTCGGTTTGCTGTAAGCAATGTAGAGACCCGCCTATCCAGGGCATTATTTTCAATGTCGGCTTGACCTAACCGTTGAAGGCGCGCACCTTGTTTCCGCCCAATTGAAAGCTACTGAATACTTTCTAAAATAATAGCTTCTCTTTTGACATACCCAATCCCTTATAGGCTTAGGTTGCAGAGAGGAATCTTAAGATTATGGAATCTGAAAGTTAAGTTCCCACAGATTCCACATTGCTCGCTTGCATGCGTAACAGCAAATTTGTCCAAACCAAACTCACACGCATCACAAGCATGGAGCAGAAGTGTGGTGGTAGGTGGTACTCTTCCATAAGAAGGCCGACAATGTCCTACTTAAGAATTACAGGCCCACCTCACTCCTGAGCCATATCTACAATCTGTTTTGCAGAATCATCGAATCGTCGCGCGTACAGGTTTGACGACTTCCAGTCTCGCAACTAGCCGGATTTAGCACCATAGAGTATACATACACTGGGGCAAGTTATAAAGAAGATTGAGGAGCATATTCTCCATCTCTGCTTAGCGTTCATGGACAACGGTACCAAATTTTATTTACTAACGGTACATCGAAGTTCTAAAGTGTTTGTACGAAAACGCGATCATCTCGAGGTATGGTGAACTATGACTACATAGCTAGACTATGAAAAAACTCAAAAGAATGGATTTGGTTATATGAACATGAACCAAAGTCATTGTAAACGACATGTAGCACCCATTTCTACCAAGATCGGAGACTACACTCAAAGTTTTGTACGATTACGTTAAGTAGTTGTAGTTCTAACTTTGAGAAACAAGTCCATCGTCAAATTCGACTCGGCTAGACGGCGATCGAGGACCTGCGCGATATTATGTCGTCCGAAATACCTTAGTCTCTCAAAAGGAAAGTGTAGGACCGGTAGCATTAGGGGGAGGCCAATCTTCAACATGAGAAATGTTTTGGCTGAAATGATGATGATGATGAAAGGTACATTTAAATACATTGCTGATACATTCCTTTCACATATAAAACATTCATTTCTGCAACAATACATCCGTCATTCTAACCTACATAATTCCAGCCATCTCATGCGCTTTAAATCATGAAGCACTGAACTCTATAGGCCTGTTGGTCTAGTAGTTAGTGACCCTGACTGCTATGCCGAAGGTCGTGGGTTCGAGTCCCACCCAGGATAAATGTTTGTGTGATGAGCATAATCATTTGTTCTGTGTCTGGGTGTAATTTATCTATAATATGTATATATTTAGACATATGTAAGTATGTTTATCAGTTGTCTAGTAGTACCCATAACACAAGCTCTGCTTTGCTTGGGACTAGACGGCGTTGTGTGATAGTTGTGGAATATTATTATTCCATTTATTTATTATAATATCCATATTTATCACATTTTTAAATACTTTTTCAAAAAATAACATTAAAACAAAAACATTTATAAATACAAAAAATAGTAGCCCACCGGCATCGGGAACAGGGTCCAAGCTGCCAGCGGTCAGGGCTCCTGAGAGAGGAACCTCCGGACAATACGCGCCGTGTCTAGGAGTACTGCCTTCTGCATCAAGCCCTTGATCCAACTGTCTAGCGAGAGCCTCCGCAGATGTTGGTCGAGACACTTGGCTATTAAGCCATTGGCCGCCACGACTATCGGCACAATGGTTGCTCTGTCCACTTCCAACATGTCGACAACCTTATTATTATTATAATTATAAAACCTTGTAATCCATGTTGATACATTTCGTCTGATGACCGTAGTACCACGAGACACACTTCATCATCTATTTTGAAAGGCAGACGTGATAGAATTGCTATATATACGTATATAAATATTTGTTCATTGTAGTTCTCAAAATGGATGTAAGAACTTTATAGAGCATGAGCAGCCACGAGATCGTCTATAGATATTTTTTGGATAACGCGGTACTATCCAATACGCGAAACTGACCTGGTAAAAGAAAACTTATAATAATATTATTCCGATATTATTTTCCTTATTACTGGACTATATTTCAATATGGTGAGATACTGACCCTTAATTGTATATTTACAATTTAAAAACATTAGCAACCTCTCAGGACTATATTAAGAACATCATCATAAACAACAAGTTTTGTTCTATGACTTTTAAAAATTTATCATATTATTTACATTCATCAGATTTTCATCAGAAAATAAATATTTAAATTAAACGTTCTAAATATTACGAAGTCTAGGCGCAGCCAGCGATAGTACAATAGCGGAGGGTAGCTGAACATGAACTTGACCTATTTACGAGTGACCCTCACTAGTCGGTCGGTCGCCTTGATGCGCTTGTGTCGTGACATACGTGTTCTATAGCAAAATTCGGCAGGTCAGATGTAATGTCTTTAAATGATGGTGTATCAATATTCTAATGTTGAGTACACGGAAATGGTGCGAATGCTTGCTAGGTGTAATGACAATGTATCAGAAGCCTGCTTACTATTATTACGAGAACAGTGCGAGGGAGCCGTCAGTAGATACAGCAAAATACAGAGTTGAAATTTGTTCTATAGAACAACGATATCTTGAAGGTTTGTTTTTGGTAAATGTATTATGTTTTGTATTTAGAACAAAAGTCCTCGTTTATGATTTTAGTTATACAGTCCTGCAAGGTTGTTAGTGTTTTACAAATAATCCTGTATATCTCGACGATCACACAAAAAAAAATAACACCAATAAACGTGATTACTCATAACGGACAATTTTTTTTACCATAATCGTTTAAGACGCTAGTTTCCGTCGAGTCGGTGTTCGGATACCAAAACTTCAGTCGAAACCAAGTCTTCGGCCGCTATCTAATTATTATTATTACTGTGATATGAGAGATATTCAAGATGCCATCGTTGCTTGCAGCACCCTCTGTAGTCAAGTTATGGGTAACATATTTTTACAACAGATGGCGCTTATTTCAATACAAAACTTTCGTAGAACTAATTTATTGTCTAACGACAGTAAAATGATAATTATGCACAATAAGCACTTACGCATAAATGTTGAATTTATTTATGTTAAACGACGAATCTTGTTCTTGTCACATTCACTCTCTTTTCTTCACTCTCTACTTCTCGCGTTTTCTCACCAGTTGGAACAGAATACTTAAATAAATTCTGTCTAAGAATATGAATAGAATACTTTGAGATAAAACCATTCGCTCTCAATAACTAGGCTCTGGTAACAGAACAACCTGGAACCTGTTGGTATCAACAAGTAATGCCTGGATTTAATAATAGCTTACTAAACCGGAAACTACTAGCGCCCCGGCAATAAATATAAGATAAGGCATAACTTTATTCTAGAACATTCTAAATTAGTTACAGTTTATGCCATCTAGCGGGCAATAGCAATACCTCTATCAAAATTGCTTCTGCTCTTAGATGTGAGGATAATTTTTTATGTTTTCAATAGATGGAATCAAAGTAGATTACGATTTATTAGAAGCTGTATTTTTAGGGTTCCGTAGTCAACTATTTTTGAGGATTCCTTTACCAACTTTGTCGAGGAAAAAATTCAAAATTTTAATGATGTTTCGGAAAGATTACTACAAATTAATATGCATTCGGCCATCACTATAATTCGTTTCTGCTGTTTCGGCCCTAAATTAATTTATTTCCTTCGCGCTTCTCATTTTTGGAAACACCCTCATCTTTTGGATAAAATGGACCAAATTATCCGGCGAACTCTTACTTCAATTTTAAACGTGGCCATGGACGACCGAGCTTGGGCTCAAGCTACTCTCCCTATCCGTATGGGTGGCCTCGGCGTCCGCAAAATTACTAGTATTAGTTTACCAGCCTTTATATCCTCGGTTCACGGCACTGAGAAATTAATCAGGAATATCCTTTCTCCCTCACTGATTGATTTCAATGTGCCGTGCTTCATCGAGGCTATAAATGCCTGGAGACTCGCTTGCCCGAATTCTAATCCACCCGACGTACCATCATCCCAAAGACGGTGGGATGAGCCGCTCTGCAAAGTAGTACAGGAAAACCTGATTGAAACATTTACTGCCCCTGCGGAGCGAGCGCGCCTGCTGGCTGTGGGAGAGTGGGAGTCGGGTCTCTGGCTTCACGCACTACCGTCGTCGAACATCGGCACCTTGCTCGACGATAACACTTTCCGCCTCGCTGTTGCCTTACGTCTAGGCGCTCCCTGCTGTTCTCCTCATCGCTGTCACTGCGGTGAAGCTGTCAACAGCCTCGGACACCACGGTCTGTCATGCAGCCGAAGTGCGGGTCGCATAGCGCGACACGCGAATATCAACGACATAATCAGACGCGCTCTTGTCACCGCCGGCGTTCCAGCCGTATTGGAACCCCATGGCCTGGCACGCGACGATGGCAAGAGACCGGATGGCATGTCGTTATTTCCTTGGAAGATGGGAAGGCCTTTAGTATGGGACGCTACTTGTGTCGATACTCTTGCGCCTTCACATCTTCCTAGCTCGTCGTGTCGTGCTGGTGCTGCCGCTGCGGCTGCGGAGAACCTCAAGCGGCGGAAATATAACAACCTTGTTGGAAGTTATATTTTCGAACCGTTTGGGGTTGAAACTCTTGGATCGTGGGGTCCGAGTGCTCACAGTTTGTTTAAAGATCTGTCGAAACGTTTAGTTGACACTTCACGTGACCCAAAGGCTGGCTTTTACCTTGGACAGAGGATAAGCATTGCCATACAACGTGGCAATGCCGCCAGTCTTTTGGGCACATTACCAGTCGACAGCGATGTGGAAGAGTTTTTTGACGCCATATTTTAGATAGTGTATTTTAGCGTAGGGTTTTTAATTGATTTTGTAATTTACTGTAATTATAGTTATTAAGTTGTTTATAGGTGTAAATAAAAGTATTCTGGAGGTTTATTTATTTAAACTTCATGTACAGTAGTGGTAAAAAAAAAAAAAAAATAATTAGATATTGTTACTTAAATAATAAATAAAATAATTCTAAGCATTTGTTTAGTCAATTTACTTACTGTTTCAGAGAGAGATGTATAAAAAAAATGGACCAATAAGCCTACTGACAACATCCATAATCATAATCTACATGTTTTCCGGTGTCCGAAACCATTCACAAAAGGCGGTCCTCATATTTTTCATACTCAACTCCCTTTGGCGCCTGCTCTATAACGCTCCCGGCATCAGTAAGCAAGTTTTATTCTATTTAATTTTTTTTTTGTTAGTGGCCAGTTTAAATTTCGAGTGTATTGGGGAGATTAACTAATATTTTGTTACTTTTAAGGATTGCCTAATATTTTTTTTCTTTTTTGGAATCTGTAAAAACTATTTTTGAATGAAATATACCATGCTGGGCTCCATTGCGTTTGTCCTGCAATTCTTTTAAATACTGTTACGTACGTGGGTAATCAAATGCCGATTTACTAACAGACAACTTTATTCACCACAAACAATAACAAATTAGTCCAGTCAACAATAATCCGAATCGCAATTAACACTAGAGTACCGTTACACCTATCGCTTAGGTAGATAAGTAAAATCACTTCAAGTACTAGGGTATTTCGCTCTTGATCGCAGTCGAAATCACAACTGACTCGCTTCCGGCCGGGGGCTCGTATTTATATGTGGAGCCAAGAAAATTCTTGATACCGACATCCCCGGATCTATCCAGAATTCCAGAACAATTGAATCGCTTCTCGAAGTCATAAATCATTTTTATTGCTCGTAGTAATAAGAGTCACTTTCATGCGAATTTCGACTCTATTGTTAACGTCGGAGAGTACAATTTCCCTTATCGGTTAGATGAATACCTATTACTACTTGTAGGTACCTTGTGGATGTTTCGAGATTTTTCTAAGCCTGTTTAAACACATCCATTCTAGACCTTTCGAACAGCAATGCGTTTTAATTATTACTTGCTACTCGTTATTTTCTCGGAGATATGGAGTAACAGTGCCCCTCTCTTAGTCATGCTCGTCCCGAGCATTATTAGATCCGTGATACGGCAATGATAATCTATCCACATGGGTTTTCCTCTTAGCCCTTTCTTGATGCGGTAGGTCACGTCATTAATCCTTTTTAACACGGTGTAAGGTCCCTCCCATCGAGCTTGGAGTTTCGGCGCCAGACCAATGTACCTTCCTCAAATCCCTTGTCATTGGCATTACGGTCGTATCTAGTTTTCATTTTTACTCTGGTGTTCATGCTATTCTTACGAACTCGTTTATGCACTTCGTCCAATTGATCTTGAAGGTCACTTACGTAGTCCGTAACTGGCTTAGTCTTGTCAGGTGGCACGCCAGTTATGGCATCGACTGGAAGTCTCATCTCCCTGCCGAAATTCACTCTTGCTGGGGTATGTCCCGTGCTATCATGCACTGCCGATCGGTAAGACATAGGGCTTTCAATACCGGTATTACGGGATCCCGTAATGCCGTGATCACGGATATATTTTGGTCTTTTTTCAATCACGGTATTGACGAGCCAATACCGTGATTACGGTATTACAATTTTTAATATATATTATTGTGTTTTGTTGTAATAAGTAGTAAGAAGTTGTATTATATAATATAAATTACGATGTAACATTATTCAAACACTTGTATTAAGCGCCAACTATTCGCGATACGTCGAACCATAGACTAAAATGGTCTAAATAACGCGTAGTGTAATAGGCCTTATACGACGTTATTGTTTTGTTAGTCAGTATCGCAAAGGCGCCCGGGTAACACGTGCATGTGAACTTGGTCATTGTGTATTTTAAGCTATTGCATAGCTTCTATCGCGGGCCTTGAGCGTGGAGACCGAATCCAGAAATTCCGTAACGAAAATAACCTAACACCCCCCACTCATTTGTTTTTCGAGCGTGGTGACCGATAAGAAAACAAATGAGTGAACAATCAATCAAAATTCAATTCAATGTGTGAAAGTGTAACTTCAATTAATATCAAAGAAAAAAAAAACAAAAAATACTGCATCAATAAAATAAATAAATAATTATAATTGCCTAAGTTGATAAAAATGCTATGCAATAGCTTAACCGCGGCAGTCCCCGAGTGCTACACGTCTTTTTTTTGATAAGTTTTTAATCTTGACGAGCAACATGGTACATAATATTAATACTTGTATTTTATGGGGTTTGACTCAATTCTCAACGAATCACGCGAAAGTAGTGTTTTTTTTGTAAAATCCAATGACGAATTACGAATTCACAATAAATTAAAGCATCTAAAATTGTGTCATGTTCCACTTTGTTTAATATCATTTTTACTTTAACGAATCGCGTTATCCGTTAGATCTACAATTAAAAACTAAAAATTGAATATTTGAGCGGTTTGGATGTGGCATTCTTTTTTAACTTCAAATATTATTAATAATTAATAGTTCTAAAAAAAAAAAATATTATTAATAGTACTAATTAGGCAAATAATTAGTACTTATTAACTACTTTCGTGTTCGAAGAAACCATGCAAAATTATACATTTATTTGGTAGTTTGGTACAACAATTACATATGAGATATTAATATAATAATAAGAAAGATACGAGTCCTGACGCTTGCTGACCTCTAAGGGCAGTATAGGTACGCATCGAATGTATCAGCCAGTAAACTATAGGTACGGCAGCGCCATGCTTACTTGAACCTTAGAACTGCGTTTTAACCTTACCTATTAGAAATGTCGTAAAAAAGTTACAGCGTTAAGTAAGCCTAAACCTTACGAAGATCTATGATGTTAATCTACCTTATTTGCTAATCGCCGGTAAACAATCAGTATGGCAGCGCCTTGCTTACTAGAACCTTATTAGAACGGTTAAGAGAGAATAAACACTGATTCGAAAACAAAAATATTTAAATGGTTTTATTAATTTCCTAATTAAAGTTCCTATGAGACAGGGTTTCAGTCAAGTACTAGTTTAAAAAAGAAACCTCGAGTTCAATACCGTGATCACGTGATCACGGTATTAAAAATTCTAATACCGGTATTGATACCGGTATTGAAAAAATCCGGTATTTGAAAGCCCTAGTAAGACATCAGAAATAGTGGAATATACCTGTCCCAGTCCTTCTGATGGTCATCGACAACCTTAGCCAGGTGATTCTCCAGGGTTTGGTTAAACCTTTCCACCATTCCGTCCGACTGAGGATGCGCAGGTGTTGTGCGTGTCTTATAAATTCCCAGAAGAGTACACATTTCCAGGAACAGCGCAGATTCGAAGTTACGGCTTGATCGGAATGGATTTCCAAAGGTGCGCCATACCGACATATTACTTCTTCGACCACCATCTTCGCCACAGTCGTCGCTTCCTGATTGGGGATGGCGAAGACTTCAGGCCACTTTGTGAAATAGTCCTGGATCACCACTATGTACTTGTTTCCGTCATTTGTAAATGGAAAAGGTCCAGCGACGTCGATAGCGATGCGTTCCCATGGGGCTCCCACATTGTACAGCTGAAGCCTGCCCCTGCTCCTTGTCTGTGGTCCTTTCACAGATGCGCATGCTGTACATTTCCGACACCATTGCTCTATGTCATCTCTACAATTGAGCCAGTAATACCGCTGTCTCACTTTCAGTAGAGTTTTCTTGATGCCCAGGTGTCGTCCAGAAGCACCATCGTGTATTTCCTGTAGCAGGGGAACTACTTCACACCGTGGTACTATCACTTGTGTGGTCAACTCATTGCCATCGTTCGATTCCCATTTCCTACAAAGCACATCATTTTCTAGGACTAAACTGTCCCACTGTGCCCAGTAGCTCTTTGTGACGGGACTATGTGATGATACTTCACTCCACTGGGGCCTAGTTCCGCTACGCTTCCAGTCCAGTATAGGTCGAATATCGTCATCTTCTTCCTGGGACTTCCTGAAGTTGCCTTCAGCCCTAATTAAATTAACGTGTTCTCGGGCTTCATTCTGCTGGCAGTGTCTGCAGTCTTCATTACATGGACGTCGTGACAGGGCGTCAGCATTGTTATGCCCTTTTCCACTGCGATGTTCCGTCACAAAGTTAAACTCCTGCAGCTACTCGAGCCATCTTGCAACTTGGCCCGCAGGGTTCTTAAATTGTAGAAGCCATTTCAATGCAGCGTGATCCGTCCTCAACGTAAATTGTCTTCCTATGAGGTATTTGTGGAAATGCTGCAAGGTCTTTACCACAGCCAGCAGTTCTCGTCGAGTCACGCAGTAGTTCCTTTCTGGCTTTGAAAGTGCTCTACTGAAGTAAGCGATTACGACCTGTCTGTCGCCCTGCACTTGTGACAACACTCCACCAATTCCCGTGTTGCTGGCATCGGTATCAACGACAAATCTTCCGTCTCTGCTCGGATACTCCAGTATAGGCGCTTCACATAGCCGTTGCTTTAGCTCGTCGAATTCTGACTCACAGTTCTTGTCCCAAATAAAATCTCGTTTATCCTCAGTCAGCTGATGTGGAGGTTTTGCAATGTCCGAAAAATTCTTGACAAACCGCCTGTAGTATGTGCACAACCCTAGAAATGCACGTACTTCAGTTTTGTTCTTTGGAACCGGCCACTGTTGAACTGTCTTTATCTTCTCAGGGTCGGTTCTCACCCCGTCAGCGGAAATAACATGTCCTAGGTAGCTGACCTCCTTCTTGAACAGGGCGCACTTCTTTGGGCTTAGTTTTAGGTTAGCCCCTCGTATCCTGGTGAACACTTTCTCCATATTCCTCAAGTTTTCCTTAAAAGTGCGACCCATTATAATGATGTTCTCCAAAAATACCAGACAGGTCACCAAGAAGGCCCACCATGACTCTCTCCATAAGGCGTTCAAACGTCGCTGGAGCGTTGCATAACCCAAAAGGCATGACGTTAAATTGCCACAGGCCGCTGCCAATACCCGTACTGAACGCTGTCTTTTCTTTATCTTTCTCGCTGATTTCCACTTGCCAGTAGCCACTTTTCAAATCAATGGTCGAAAACCACTTCATGCCACTGAGCATATCCAGCGTATCGTCTACCCTTGGTAAGGGATAACTGTCCTTCTTCGTCACATTGTTCAACATTCTGTAGTCCACACAGAATCTTGTGCTGCCGTCCTTCTTCTTCACCAGAACGACGGGGGAAGACCATGGGCTCGTAGAAGGCTCAATTATTCCGCTATCAGCCATGTCCTTTACCATTTCTGCTACCTCATTTTCCTTAGCCCAGGGTATGCGACGCGGTCTTAGTTTAATTGGTCCAGCATCACCTGTATCTATCTCATGCTTGACGAGACCTGTTCTCCCGCAGTCTTTTCCCGTTGCAAAGATATCTCGAAACCGTAGCAGAAATTCCCGGGCTTGCTGTAGTTCCGAAGTCGATAAATTGCTCTTAGAATTTTCCAGAAGTTGCTGGATGTGATCAGTTTCGACTTTGGTCATGTCTTGCTTTGCTGGAGATTTATTGATTTGACGGAGATACTGAACTTCTTCACATCTCCCAACAACACTGTTTTTCTTCAGTTTGACCTCTTCTTTCCCAAGGTTCAGAATCCTTACTTTGGATCTCCCTTTTGCCATAACTAATGTCCTCGCGGTGATGACCTCCGGGTTCCGGCCAGTATCCTCAACCAAAACACATCTTGTTTGCCTGATTTTCTTGGGAAACTTTACTTCGACTAAAGTTTCTGTTCTCGGAGCCAGTGTGGTATTCTTTAAACAATAGAGATTGCATGACTTAATTCCTCGCAGGAAGACTTCTTAATCTGGGAATTTCAATACTCCCCTATCGATATCTAAAACACATCGGTAATTACGCAAGAAATCCAGACCCAGTATGCAATCATCGGTAATATTCGCAATTAACACAGGATGGGTGTACACTTGATCACCGATTTTAAACTGGATTTCTGTATCACCGAGGACGGAGACTGACTGGCCGGTTGCTGTCTGAAGTCGGCAGGATGGAGACTCTTTTTGCCATGAGATGGTTCGTTTCAGCAACTCCGGTCTTACAATGGTTCGCGACGCCCCGAAGTCAACGGTAAAATTGCAGGCACGATGATTCAGTGTTCCTTCGATGATCAAACTATTTCCGTTGTGAACTTGATTGATGGTGATGGTTGGGGCTGTGGCCCTGGCGACATTAAGTTTTATCAGCTCCTTGTTGACTTGAGTTCCGGAGTCCACACTTTCCCTCTTTTTCCTAGGGCAATCGGTGCGAATGTGCCCTTTTTCTCTGCACCCGTAACACGTTGGAATATAGCGGGACTATGCTGGAGAAAAAGCCACTACTTCTTGGTGACGTGGTTGCGTTGTAGGCGAGACCACTCACACTGTTTTGGTCACGTATGCCGCCGAAGGGAGGTGGCTATTGAGAGACTTGTGGTCCAGTGAAGGGTTAAGGATACCAGGCCACGAGGAAGATCACCTATAAGGTGGACTGACCAGAAAAAAGCTGCAGTGAATGGGTCATCATCACTACACGAATGCACGAAGAAGGCGGCCATCAGAGAGGAGTGGCGGCGTGTTGTGAAGCTTGCCACCAACACCTGAAGGGTTGACCGCTCTGTCAAGAGTGATACCGACAGCGAAAAAGATATCATATAGTGTTGCTACACTATAACTGGTATGGATAATGCTTTATTATTGGTTGACTATTTTGATTGTTTTTCTATACCAATAATTACGTAAGTACGGAATTGACATCTTCAGTTACGGAATTGAAAATACTTTAAAATGAGTTCGTAATTACGTAATTACGTAATGAAAGCCCTAGTGCCATCAAAACGCGGCACATCAAATTTTGCGGCAGATGCACAGGGGGTGTGCGATGGTGAGCCGACAGCGACGGGTTCGCGTGCTTCGAGCTTGATAATTTTTTTGTTGATGTCCAGCAGGCGATCTTCGTGGCCATCAATTCTTGTTTCGAGGCTATCAGCTCGGGCGGAAACCTCCTTGACCTCCAAGATGAGATTCTTTACCTTCTCACCCAACGTGACAAGGCCGTGGTCGATTTTATCGAGGATCAGGTTCTACTTAGCCTCCTGTTCGCGGCGAGCGGCTTCCTGTTCGCGGCGAGCTTCTTCCTGGTTCGCTGCGATTAGGTCCTGAAGCTTACGCTGGTTGGCCTCTTGTTCGCGGCGAGCGGCTTCCTGTTTTTTTTTTTTTTTTATGGTGGGAAAAATCATGCATTGACATCCCCCGCCCTTGGGCGGAGCGGGAGATGGTGTCAGACTGACTAAAAGACCCACCCCGTTCCTTCTAGCCTTCATACCGGGGCTCGAGCGCCCTTTCGGATAACCCTGGCCCCAGTAGGCTTCGACCCGGCTGGGTCCCTGCTGTTGCAGCGGCTTCCTGGTCGCGGCGAGCGGCTTGCTGGTCGCGGCGAGCGGCTTCCTGGCCGCGGCGGACAGCTTCCATACTAGCTTGCATGGCGGCCAACACCACAGCGAGGTTCAATTCCGAGGATAGTCCTGTTGGCGCCTCAGCAGCTTCTGTTGCTACCATACCAGCCTGATCTTCCTCCTCCATACGATGACGCGCAGCATCCATCTCCATTTGCCTTCTTGTTCGTGGTCGCTGTTCGTCGTCTCTCGGTGTTAATGGCATTTCACTTCTGACACCAGTTGTTACGTACATGGGTAATCAAATGCCGATTTACTAACAGACAACTTTATTCACCACAAACAATAACAAATTAGTCCAGTCAACAATAATCCGAATCGCAATTAACACTAGAGTACCGTTACACTATCGCTTAGGTCGATAAGTAAAATCACTTCAAGTACTAGGGTAGTTCGCTCTTGATCGCAGTCGAAATCACAACTGACTCGCTTTCGGCTCGTATTTATATGCGGAGTCAAAAAAATTCTAGATACCGACATCCCCGGATCTATCCAGAATTCCAGAACAATTGAATCGCTTCTCGAAGTCATAAATCATTTTTATTGCTCGTAGTAATAAGAGTCACTTTCATGCGAATTTCGACTCTATTGTTAACGTCGGAGAGTACAATTTCCCTTATCGGTTAGATGAATACCTATTACTACTTGTAGGTACCTTGTGGATGTTTCGAGATTTTTCTAAGCCTGGCTAAGCACAACCATTCTAGACCTTTCGAACAGCAATGCGTTTTAATTATTACGTGCTACTCGTTATTTTCTCGGAGATATGGCGTAACAATACTAAAAACGCCACGCCACAATATCCTACCTTCATCTTCATTTACACCTCCCTTTTAGACCTGCTTCTTTTTTAAATAAAATCCTATTCTCATCATAATTCTCCAAAAAGTGGTGCAACTACCGTTAAAATCGTTTTTGTTTCACATTTCGTGCAAAAATGTTGGTAGAATATGCAACTCTTTTCTTATTTCCCCTGCTTTTTTCTGTAGACAAACAGGGAAGCCAACACTACGGCGAAGGATGGGCACGCCTCAATCATGGCGGTAAGTCCCCCCTTTGAGGCGTGGCTGGAAAGACCTCACGGCGTCCTTATCCTTACCTTCCGTATGACGCAGGTCCTCACCGGACATAGTTTGTTCGGGAGGTTCCTGCACCGGATTCGTGCGGAAGTGACGCCCGGGTGTCGCCACTATGCGGAATGCCCGGAGGACGCGGTGGAGCACACAGTCGAGGTGTGCCCTGCTTGGGCGGAGCATCGCCGAGCCCTCGTTAGGGCGATCAGCGGCGGAGATCTCTCTCTCCGGGCCTTGGTTGAGGCCATGCTCCGGAGCGAGGAGGACTGGCAGGCGGTCGCCGACTGCTGCGAAGCAGTAATGCTCGCAAAGGAGGAGGCCGAACG
Organism: Mythimna albipuncta; assembly: GCA_929112965.1. Lineage (NCBI taxonomy): Eukaryota > Metazoa > Arthropoda > Insecta > Lepidoptera > Noctuidae > Mythimna > Mythimna albipuncta. Next base: position 11,827,313 of record OV815962.1, read on the forward strand.
CATCAGGCAACGGCGTTCTCGCCGCTGCCACCGCCGCCGGGATTCTGATCCCGATTTTCGGCCACCGTAGGCGCGGGCTTGCGGGCAGTGAGCAATGGGTAGCTCGCTGTCCGGCCGTCCGCTAATTCTCGGTCACGAACCCGAAAAACAGGCTCACCATCACGTAACCCATCGTTGTGCTATTACCACCGGCGTTTCAAAGAGCAGGCTAGATGCTGCACGTCACCCTGCTCATTCAAAACGAACTCGGTAAACTAGAGAGAACGTTGGCAGAGGCGGACACCGGCGTTCACAAATCACACCGCCTATACGTCACCGACCATAAAAATAAATTATCGTTCTTGGTAGACACGGGAGCAAATATATCCGTGCTACCAAGAACGAACGGTCAAAAGCAAACGCCGCTGCCATTCCAACTGTTTGCAGCCAACAACACAAGGATAGCCACATACGGTGAAAAGACATTGTGCCTCAATCTCAACCTACGACGCCCGTACAAATGGCGATTTATCATTGCCGACCATTGAATTATAAAAAAGGTTTTCTGTATATCAATGTTGCCGACGTCTCGAAACCGATACTCGGAGCCGACTTCCTCCAACACCACCAACTCATCGTCGACCTGAAGAATCGAAAGTAAATTGACGGTGTCACGAGTCTGAAAGTCAACGTCCCGGTCCGAGTATCAGACGTAACAACCGTGCGCAGCATTGACATGTCGCAAACCTACCACGATATACTTGCGCAGTATCCCGGCATCACGAGGCTTACATCGATGAAATTAAACAGCAACTTAAAAGTGCAGCATTTTATCGAAACTCGTGGACCACCGATACACTGCCGCGCCCGACCAGCCCGCCGCACCGTTTCGAGATTGTCAAACGGGAATTCGAAAATATGATCGAACAAGGTCTATGCCGACCCAGTAAAAGTCCTTGGGCATCACCTCTACATGTCGTACCTAAAAAGAATGGCGATATTAGAGTTTGTGGTGACTATCGCCGACTCAACTCGATCACCGTACCAGACCGCTACCCCGTGCCACGCATCAATGATTCACCCCTAGACGACTCATCAACTATCTGGGAAAACAAAATTCTCCACGATCGACCTCAACCGTGCATATCAACAGCTGTCTGTATGAGAAGAGGACGTAGAGAAATTGCCATTATCACTTCGATGGGATTATTCGAATATCCACGTATGTGCCCCGGTTTGAAAAACGCGGGACAAACATTCCAACGGTATATTCACGAGGTCCTACGAGGGCTAGATTTTGTCTTCCCTTTCATCGACGATTTACTGTTAGCATCGGAAAACGAGTCGCAACACCGAGAACACCTTCACATCGTACTCAAGCGACTCGAAGAAAACGGCATCACAATCAACCCCGCTAAGTGCAACCTAGGTTAACCCGAAGTCCAGTTCCTGGGATACACCTTTGGGGATAGTAGTAGAAGGTTGAAGTAATGATCTTGACTTCAAAACTGAATGTGTATATTGTTACCAAGCACCTCCTTTTATACTAATTTACAATGTTACAGACTAAGGACTTGACCAATAGGGACGACTAACTTAATATTTACAAAACAACTTAAACAATAATACCTATACAGAATGTCCCGCTAAAACTAACTAACCACTAAAAACCTTTATCACTCTTTTCGTGTCCGTTACGTTAACACTATTGTCCAATCACTAAAATATTGTACAGTTAACTTTCGTGGCGCCAAAACTAATTATCCAATCGCTGCTCCGGTCCAATCGCTGCTCCTGTCCAATCACTGCTCTTGTCCAATCGCAGTGCAGTAACTGTTTCACGCGCGTCCCGCGAGGGGTCGTTAGCAACGTGTACAGGGCGTGCTGTCCTTTGTGGGTGAAAGCTTTTTTGCTCGGGCAGCTTGCGACGGTGGGAAGTGAGGATGGTCCGCTGTTGTGGTCGCACGTGGCGATTTGTTGAGCTGGCACATGGCGATTTGTTAAGCTGGCACGTGGCGAGTTGTTGTACAATGGCTGCGTGTTTCCTATTTCAATGGAGTTGGTCGAAACGTTACAAGAGTGCTTTTCAGAACTGACAGCTTTATTATTTCTTGATGGTGATGAAAAACGTGTAGAAAGTGATATGCTGTGTAGTGGCTACACACCGTATCAGCAGTCGGAATCAAACCTCCGTAACATAAGATAGACGCTATTGCAAACTATCCCAAACCGACAACAATTCAAGAGCTTCGAAGATTTCTCGGTATGATAAATTTTTATCGCGATCATATACCGAAGGCCGCTTCGCAACAAGCACCGTTAAACGCTTACGTACACAACGACAAGAAAAAAGAAAACACCAATTACTTGGACCGACGAAGCCATTCAAGCATTCGAACAATGCAAAGCGAGCATCATAAGCGCAACCTTAATTGCCCACCTGTCCCACAACGCAACAATTGCCCTATTCTGCGACGCATCTGGCAATTCAGCGGGTGCCGTACTCCAACAATACCGAACAACATCTGGGAACCGCTTGGATACTTTTCTAAGAAATTTACCGACGCACAAAAAACTATTCAACGTTCGACCGAGAATAGCTTGCAATTTACATGGCAGTAAAACACTTCCGCAAGATATTCGAAGGACGCCATCTCATCATATTTACCGGTCACAAGCCGCTAACATACGTTATGTCAAAGATACAATCCAACTCGGAAACACAGAGGCGAACAAGACAACTTTTAGTTATCAGCGAATTTACGACGGGCATACGTCACGTGAGCGGTAAACAAAACATCGTCGCCGACACACTCAGCCGCATAGAAACAATTTCGTGCCCATCTACAACCAACTACACCGACATAGCCAGCGCTCAAACAAAGGACAGCAATATTGCACAGATGGTATCCAAAGAAAACATCTGTCTCAAAAAGATAACAATACCCAACACCGACGTCGAACTGTACTGCGAGACATCCACTAATTATGTACGCCCGTACATACCTGAGCAATTTAGGAAAGAAGTTTTCGAAAGCGTACACAAAATCAGTCATCCTGGTACACGCACGACTCGCAAGCTTCTCACTCAAAAGTACTTCTGGCCATCCATGAACGCAGACATCGGCTGTAGGACTCGCTCATGTATACTTTGCCAAAAAAGCAAGATACAGCGACACACACACTCTAGCACCTCATCTTTCCCATCAAGCGAAAGATTTCAAAATCTGCACGTCGACATTGTGGGGCCATTAACTACAACATCTCAAAGACATCAGTACCTAATAACTATGATCGACCGATTAACGAAATGGCCCGAAGCAATCCCTACCGACGAGATATCAGCCATTCGCATCGCCGATATCGTCTATCAACACTGGATTACAAGATTTGGGTGCCCAGCCACGCTAACAAGCGACCAAGGTCGTCAGTTCGAGAGCGAGCTATTTCAAAACCTAATGAAACAAATGGGGATAAAGAAAACTCGTACAACACCCTATCATCCGCAAAGCAACGGCATTCTAGAAAGATGGCATCGAACTCTCAAAGCCGCATTACGCGCAAAACTTACAAACGCAACTTCATGGATTGATGAGCTACCTACCGTCCTACTAGGACTACGAGCAGCTCTACACACAGACACAGGTGTGACCGCCGCTGAACTTACCTACGGTCACAATTTACGTTTGCCTGGCGAATTCTTCACCGCGAGCACTAACAATCCTCCGTCAGTAAACTTCGCGACATCATCCAACAAAATAAACCGCAAGTCGCTACTCAGCATCACAGCAACAATAAAAGCGTATTCGTGCATCAAGATTTACTCAAGTGCAGCCACGTTTTTATCAGAACAGATGCTGTTAAGAAACCATTACAGACTCCGTATGACCCTTATCAAGTACTAAGCCGAACAGACAAAGTGTACACCCTACAACTACCTAATCGGCAAGCGAACATATCAATCGACCGATTGAAGCCTGCATACGTCATAACAGAAGATTCCAGTAATGTATTACCAACCACATCAAGTTCTATTACTCATACCTCACCTCCAGCTAAGATTACCACACCAATTACCAGTACCAACACACAGAATACCAAGCATAATACTTCGGCAACCGTTATCCAGGAAACCCAAGCACCACTTAGAAGCATGACGTTACCAGCCGCAAATAACAGAAAAACACGTTCGGGTCGTGTCGTCAAACTGCCGGTACGCTTCGCTTGAGGGGGAATCCTGTAGCCACTACACAGTACATCACTTATAACACGTTTTTCATTCTGTCAAGAAATAGTAAAGCTGACAGTTCTGAAAATAACTTTTGTAACGTTTCGACAAAATCCATTGAAATAGGAAACACGCAGCCATTGTTCAACAAATCGCCACGTGCCAGCTCAACAAATCGCCACGTGCCAGCTCAACAAATCGCCACGTGCGAGCACAACAGCGGAGCGTCCCAACGTCGCAAGCTGCCCGAGCAAAAAGGCTTTCACCCACAAAGGACAGCGCGCCCTGTACATGTTGCTAACGACCCTTCGCGGGACGCGCGTAAAACACTTTTTGAGTCAAGATCATTACTTCATCTTCTACTACTATCCCCAAAAGGTCGAAGCCTACTGGGGCCAGGGTTATCCGAAAGGGCGCTCAAGCCCCGGTATGAAGGCTTGAAGGAACGGGATGGGTTGTTTAGTCAGTAAGAGTCTGACACTATCTCCCGCTCCACCCAAGAGCGGGGGTTGTCATTGGATGATTTTTTCAATCGAAAAAAAAAAAAAACTACGGCGAAGGAACTTCACTGTGGAATTTTCCCCACCTACTAGCCATTTTTGTTGATAATTATTTATATGGCAGAACAACGTTTGCCGGATCAACTAGTTTGAGATGATAATTCAGTGACCATCAATCACCAGCATTTATAGGCTGATGACTCGTAATAAAAAACTGGGCAAGTGCGAGTCGGACTCGCGCACTGAGGGTTCCGAGAACTTTATAAGGACTTTCTAGGAAAATTATTTTTCATTACTCATACTCTGAAAGTAGGTCTGAAGTTGCCTGAGGAGCGGGCTGAAAGTGATACTTTTCATCCCTAGGGAGTTTTACTTTACAACTGACAGCTGTCAAATTATAAAAAAAAAACTAGTTCTATCTTCACATTTCTATTGAACCATGTTCCAATTTTCCATACAGCCAGTCAATCACAGCGCGATATAAAATTGAAATAACTTAAAGACACTTAATTAATTAAATAATGTTATATTTTAAGTGATTTATTTGTTCAACTATTTCTTTAAAATACTTTATTTTTAAATGATTACAATTAATTTCTAATTTTTCATTAATGAGGCTGAATAGCTGCATGGCCGCCCGCAGAAAAAAAAAACAAAATGGCGGGAAAGTGGCAATCAGTCGTTGGGTTTTTCGAGTTTTGTTTACATTTCCGTAAAACAGAGATTTGTATTAACACGTTATGTTTATCAGATTAAAATAGTGATTTAACGCCTAATTTCATAAGAGAAGAGGCTAAAGCAGTAGTGGAATACCTTTTACCGCCTAAATCAGAAGAAAGATACCTGCTTAAAATCACAGGTACGACGACTCAGGTTTTACAAATTTTTTATTTTATTTTTAGTTTCCTCGTATTCGTAATGAAAAGCACAGTGTTTACCTCGGGGTGAAAGTAACCCATTTAACCCCTCGAATTAGCGACCTCGCTTCGCTCGCCCGCCAACTCCTTCTCGGGACGAAATGAGTTACTTTCACCCCTAGTATAACAATGTACTATTGAACTTGATGGAAAGAACAGTTTTTGTACAAAAAAGACAGAAAGGTTCTACAAAATAATTTCTGGACTAAGTTTGTAGTATAATCGTATAAGCAAGCATTTTTTTTAACTTCATTTACATATTTTATTATCTTGAACGTATCTTCTTTCAAACAAAAAAAGGATTATTAAAATCGGTTCTCGCAATCCAAAATTACCACCGAAAACTTCTTCTGGTACCTATGTATTAATTAATAACCCAATTCCCCGAGAGATGGCGCTGGGCTATTTCGCGTTCGCGCTGTTTGGATTTTTCCTGAGTTGATGGAGTCGGGTATTATCGAATTGTTCGGTTGGTCTCTCCTTGGCATTGGCGGTATTATCTTATAACTATGTAGCCACTACACAGCATATCACTTTCAACACGTTTTTCATCACCGCCAAGAAATAGTAAAGCTGACAGTTCTGAAAAGAACTCTTGTAACGTTTCGACCAACTCCATTGAAATAGGAAACCCGCAGCCAATGTACAACAAATCGCCACGTGCCAGCTTAACAAATCGCCACGGGCGAGCAAAACAGCGGAGCATCCTCTAAAACTACATAAAACTTCTATCAGGAACATGTTATAGCAATTTAGAACAAAATGAAAATTCATTTTTAACGCCATCTATCAAAATGTTAAGATAAAAACTAGTTCATAAATGGTTCGATAGATAGCGTTGCGTTATAACTTTCATGACCTACCGTAGTAAAAAATCGTTGCTTCTTAAATATATTCGTAATTCTACGAGTGCACAATCGCTGAAATTTCTACTACTTGCATATTGTTTTAGTTATCACCGTCCTTTGTGGGCCCGTTCTTAGGGTTCCGTATGTACTTAGTATATTAACGTAACAATTAGCCTATTTTTAAACTCATAAGTGGGAACACTTATTGTGACGGACGGGAAACTACGGAACCCTACACTAGGCGTGGCCCGACACGCTCTTGGCCGGTTTTTTTTTTACTTTTGAGGTACGAAACCCTAGGAATGGGACATTACTTTTGTAATGTAATGTAACTGGATAGGTACGTAATATTAATTTTCCGTTTTCTTTAGTTCGCTTTAAAACTGGGGTAGTAGGTATGGAGAAAAAAATATTAATGAAAACCACGGATACATATCTATGGTGAAAACCTATAATAACAGTATGCACTAGCCTACTGAGGCCAGGGTTAATTCGAAAGATAGTTCAGCACCGGTACGAAAGGCAACGAAGGAACAGGAGTGGGTTTTTAGTCAGTAAAAGTCTGTCACTATCTCCCGCTCCGCAAAAGAGCAAGGGATGTCATTGGATGATTTTCCCACCGCGAACAAAAAAGTGTACAAGTAGTAGTTTCACGGGGGCGCAACTAGGGCTTTCAAATACCGGATTTTTTCAATACCGGTATCAATACCGGTATTAGAATTTTGAATACCGTGATCACGTGATCACGGTATTAAAAATTGAACTCAAGGTTTCTATTTTAAACTAGTGCTTGACTAAAACCCTGTCTCATAGGAACTTTAATTAGGAAATTAATAAAATCATTTAAATATTTTTGTTTTCGAATCAGTGTTTATTCTCTCTTAACCGTTCTAATAAGATTCTAGTAAGCATGGCGCTGATTGTTTACCGGCAATTAGCAAATAAAGTAGATTAAAATCATAGATATGCGTAAGGTATAGGCTTACTTGACGCTGTAATTATTTTACGACATTTCTAATAAGGATAAGACGCAGTTCTAAGGTTCAAGTAAGCATGGCGCTGCCGTATCTCTAGTTTACTGGCTGATACATTCGATGCGAGTACCTATACTGCCCTTAGAGGTCAGCAAGCGTCAAGACTCGTGTCTTTCTTTTTACTATATTAATATCTCACATGTAATTGTTGTACCAAACTACCAATTAAATGTATAATTTTGAATTGTTTCTTTGAACACGAAAGTAGTTAATAAGTACTAATTAGGCTAAATTAATAATATTTGAAGTTAAAAAAGAATGCCACATCCAAACCGCAAAAATATTAAATTTTTACTTTTTAATTGTAGATCTAACGGATAACGTGATTCGTTAAAGTAAAAATGATATTAAACAAAGTGGAAAATGACACATTTTTAGATGCTTCAATTTGTTGTGAATTTGTAATTCGTCATTAGTTTTTACAAAAAAAAACGATCGCGTGATTCGTTGAGAATTGTGTTAAACCCCATAAAATACAAGTATTAATATTATGTACCATGTTGTTCGTCAAGATTACAAACTTATCAAAAATACACAATGAACAAGTTCACATGCACGTGTTACCCGGGCGCCTTTGCGATACTGATTAACAAAATAATAACGTCGTATAAGGCCTATTACACTACGTGTTCTTTAGACCATTTTAGTCTATGGTTCGACGTATCGCGAGAGTTGGCGCTTGATACAAGTGTGAGAATAATATTACATCGTAATTTATATTATATAATACAACTTCTTACTACTTATTACAACAAAACACAATAATATATATTAAAGATTGTAATACCGTAATCACGGTATTGGCTCGTCAATACCGTGATTGAAAAGAGACCAAAATATATCCGTGATCACGGTATTACGGGATCCCGTAATACCGGTATTGAAAGCCCTAGGCGCAACCTAGTATATTTATCAATAAGAAGCGATATAGGTAAATATGTAGGGCGGTAATTTTGTCTGGGGTGCTATTCTCTAAGAAAGCGCAGCGCTGGCACAGCGACGAGTCGTCAGCGCAGTACATTGAATTAACAACCTAATGCTCCTTTACATTGGATTGTTAATTCAATGTATTGCGCTCACGACTTGTCGCTGTGCCAGCGCTGCGCTTTCTTAGAGAATAGCACCCCTGACCTGCGAGGCGTAAAAAAGATTAGGGCCGACGATGCGTTATTAAGCGGCCTGCCAAAAATACATTTAAGTTCTCGCTTGCCTCAGCGTTGGCCCTTAGGGATGTTTAGACATGAATAAAAAGCAAATTAAGATTTCTTATGCTTTATAATTACAACTATTCTGTCTAGAGGATTAATAGTTATTGTAATTAATTAAATAGTAATGTCCTACAATAAAATTCATGATTACATTCAGGATTAAAACAAGCACATTTGTCAATTATTATTTAGAACTATTCAAATTGATATTCTGGAAATATCATAGTCTAAAATATTCCACAAAATGCATTTCATTAACTGAAATTACCTTATAACAATTTATCCTAATGGGTATCTGTTTAATCACAAAATACTCTGGGGATACTTCAATTAAAGAAATTATTAAGTAGTTAACCATTTAAATTGCATGAACTTGCAACATGTTATCACAGCACTCGCAAAAATTGCAGTTGTCAAACGACGAAATATTTACAACATGGAGTCATTTACAATAAGAAAGCCCCAGAGGAAAATTATGAGACTCAAAGAGCAGTCAATTTGATAACATACACCATTAACAATAAAAGTAAACTTATAACTTGGTTTACAAATTCATTAATAGATACCTAACTAAACAAAACAATGGTTGTTTATTTATTTATCTGCGGTGACGTCGCTTCTTCTTATTGGCGCGGACATTTCCGTTTTGGGGTTGATTAGAAGTTCCGCTGGACGACGGCGGAGCTACAGGCGGCGGTGGCACGGGCGGCGGAGCCACCGGGGCCACCGGGGGCGGCACAGGTGGCTGCACTATGGCCAGACCAGTCATAAGATGTTGTTGCATATTATTATTTTGTGTAGGACCATTCTGTCTTTGTGGGACGTTAACGGCCCTGGGAGCTGGCACAGGGGGCTGTGTAGCGTTAAGGACGTTCCTAAGGCGCTGCCGCATGCGTCTGCGCGCATTACGTGACAGATGCAAGCCCGCATTGTTTTCGTCTTGTAAAATATTATCTATCGCAGGTGAGGATTCCCCTTCAGATGAGGTGCTAGTGCGATCGTTCGTACCCGTGTTGTGTCTATTTTCAATTCTTGCTCGCATTTCTGCTTCGGAACGCACTAGAGCGTTTGCTTCACGTCCAAGAGTAGCAAATGCACGAGAGAGCCTGGCTACGTCGTTTTGTAAATCTTGCAGGAAAGGCTCCAAGTCATGTGTATGTGAGTTGTCGCGATTGTTGACGCGGTTGGCAACACGGAGAACAGCGCGTGGCTGAGTTTGGGTCGCTAGCTGTTCAGGTGGCGTACGACGAACGGAGAGTTTGCCACTTATTGATACGGGTGCAATTAATGCCCTCGCGTCTGTCCCGCTCACTACCAGGCAACGTCCACGTTTTTTTAGAGTGCCTTCACATGATCTTACAGACCATACCTGAAAATATCAAAACTTGTTTTATAAGTAGTCATCAGTCAGCTCTTGGTGATGGACAAAGTCTACAATGTTATGCTGATGCACGCGTCATGCTCGTGACCGGGTGCCGTCAGTTGAGACCGGTTATCTCTTAGCTGCCAGTGGCTTAATTCAGTTTGTATCTTTTTTTATTTTTTTTATCTACATTGTGCTTACATAACAGAAGCAACATGAAAATTTGTAACCAAGCATTATATGCAACATAATGATTTAAAAGAGTGTCCATGGAGTTTCTTGCACTTCTCCATAGAGATCTATATCTTTTGGAACGTGCAATTTAGCTTCACTTTTCTTGGACTGACCGACATTTGACTATTCAAAAGTGTCTGCAAATGGTCTGTTTGAAATAAAAGATTTTCAATTTTTTAATTTTGAATGAAAAAGCCCAGGTGATGCCTGTTTACTCTAACTTTTGAAAGGGTTACAGATGGAAAAGAAGACAAATGCTAGCAGGCAATTCTACACTACACCTGTGAGTATAATCAATGTGGAGGTAAAGCATATTATCCAGTATCTTTTTTAAGTTAGTCAGAACATAATTTTGTATTAGTATTACAGTAATCAATATTATAATTTATTTTGCTTACACAGTCAGAAAATATTGCTTCTCGATCATTGCCAGAAATGGTGACTGTGTAGGAAAATTCGTGTGCTACCCAAGGGGACGCAGCCATAGATAGCCATGCACATACATTATCATCTGAAACAAACAATGGTTTGATCACATTCTAGAAAAAAATAATAATGGCAGCACATACATATTAACATAAATATTGTGCTAGCTTACTGGTTATTTCAATTATCAAAAAGAATATTCCCATGTCTGACACTCGTACTGCAGTAACAATTCTTCCAGGTACTGTAGAAAACTGCCACGCTTGTACATATTCGCCATTTTCAGATTTACCCTAAAATTAAAATACCATTAAGTGACAACAAATTGAAATATTAAATAAATAACATGAAACAGATAATTATATTAGGCTATTTATGACTTTTATTTAGGGCGTTATCACACTATCGGTTTGCGAGCGGTTGAAAGGCGGGTCGGGCGCGCAGCGAATGTGTCACGAACGCGCCGCGGCTGCATAGCGAAGACGCCGCGGACGCGTTGAAATTCGCAACGTTTTCAACGAGTATTTGTAGCAAGTTAACGACACGTACGATATACTCAGTAACAAAATGGATTCAGACGAGGACACTGCTGTAGGTTTAGTTAAGTAACGTATTCGTTGCGCCGCTCCGCTTTGAGTACGCTCGTAATCCGCTAGTATGATAAAGCCCTTAATAAAAACCTTGAACTTAGCTTACCTCAATGAGTTCAGGAGAGTGGAAATATCGCAGATGATTGAGCAAACGAGCAGCTGGGAGCCTGACTCCATTTCCATTCTTGCAAGAGAGACAACGAAATAGACCTTTGCAAGCTTGGGGAGGTCTCTGTGTAGAATGCTGTAATTGTAAAATATAAATGAGAATACTTAAAAAAAAGAACATTTTTTTAGGATTTTCGACGTAAAAAATTACTTTGCCAATATATTTTGGTAAGATGGGTAATCTCAAATTTTGCTGAGACAGATTACACTAAGTAAAATCACATTTTAGTATTTTAAGAGGTTGCCAATAACATTAGTAGGTATAAGTTTTTACTTACACTAGACTCACTTCCATCATCACCCACACTTTCATTTTCAGGTACTTCTGTTGTGTTCTCTATAGCCGGTGTAATAGTCTCGGGGCAAGAATCTGTAGTTACTTTCCCACCAAGTTTCTGAAATCACATTAATTTAATATAAACAAGCACTTTATTTTATTTTCATTTTTTTATTATAATTTCAACTTGAGAAAGACAATGAGTGCACGAACACCGGCGTTCGCTTGGGGTTTTATTTAAATGTTTGATACCTGTAAGAATGATACTTACAAAAGCTCTTAATTTCCTAACATTTGCAATGAGTTCTTCCATAGCATAATTTCGTGTTCCGAAAAACAATGCTCTGCAAACTGGGCACACATCGAGGCGCATTTTGCATCGTCCACATACATGGTGCCCCTCATTACATTGAAATATTTGTCCTGATGGGATCTCATAGCAGACAGGACATTGAAGTAGGTCATCTAAGTCTGGCAGGGCATCAGGCTGGAAAAACAAAAACATTGTATCAATACTGAAAATGTCTTCGATTTTTTTTTTGTTGTAGTTGTTGAAATTATCAGATATTAGGTCTTATGGTGTGTATTAATAGTGAATGAAATTTTGATGACAACATTCGGAAGTACACAATTTATTTGTACAATTACATAAATGATATTTATTTTGTAAATGGGTTTAAAATACACTTTTATACGTCAATTTTTTTTAGTCAGTTTAAGTTAGATGAGGCCGGTGTTTCCTATCTGACTACCCTGAGAAGAACCACCGAAACAAACTCAGGGGTCAGTCTCTTTTAAAGTCTTTACAGTAAATATGTTGGTCAAATCACATGAGAACCAAGCAGATTTGTCTGAGATGGTCTTTTGAAGAAAGAACCATACAGATTTGAGTGGACCTGTCCAATCAGTGTAAGCATTTGTCAGTATTCGAAAAGCTCAACTTAGGACTACTAAGGAGCTACACAACTTGACGAACAATACCAAAGAAAGGACATTTGGGTAGGCCTCGGAAAATCCAGACACGTTAAAATTACTGAAAAGAAAAGAAAAAGCAAGCACTATAAGTACTTCAAATGTATACATGTCAATTTTTAAAATAAAAATAATCTCCAATGTCAAATTGTATAAAAATAAATAAAATAACTATATGGACACGTCCCGTATAGTCAGGAGGTTCCTTTCTCTGGAGCCCTGACCGCCGGTAGCTTGTACCCTATTCCCGATACCGGTGGGACACTATTTTTTATATTTTTAAATGTTTTTTTTTTAATATTTTTTTTATTTAAGGAATATTTAAAAATGTAATTAATATGTTAAAATAGATAATAAAGGAATAAAATAAAAAGAAAAAGCACATTTGAAAATAAAAATAATTAAAAAAATGTGGTGGAATATTATATTAATCCCAAGCCTTTTCATCCTGAATATAGTCCTTTACAGTGTAAAAAGCCTTTTGACAAAGTTTTCGTTTTACATATGATTTGAACTTATTAAGGCTTAGTTGTTAGTTGTTGAATATGACTAGGAAGTTTATTATAGAAGTGTATACCGCTTCTTCTTCCTGCCCTTGTCCCATCTTATTTGGGGTCGGCGCAATACGTTTTTTTTTTCCATTCTACCCTGTCACTCGTCATGCTATCACAACTTCCTTTTCTTTCATATCATTCTTCACGCAATCCATCCATCTTTTCTTTGGCCTCCCTCTCCCTCTCCACCCATCCACATGTATAGTCATAACTCTTTTGTTCTCCTCTTTACATGACCATATCAAGACAAACGATTCCCCTTCAGCTTGTCAGTCACTGGCGCCACTTTCAAACTTCCTCTAATATACTCATTTCTCACTTTATCCAATCTCGTCACACCACACATCCATCTCAACATTTTCATCTCCGCTACATGCAATCTTTTTTCCATCTGTCTTTTTCACAGCCCAACATTCTGATCCATACAGTATGGCAGGTCTTATCACGGACCTGTAGATTTTACCCTTCAACTTGAGGGGCATCCGTGGGTCACAAGTTGTTCCAGTGACCTGTCGCCATTTCATCCATCCTGAATTGATCAGATGTGTTATGTCTCGGTCTACCTCCCCATCTCCTTGAATAAGCGACCCGAGGTACCGAAAGTCGGAGCAGATTGGTATGGGCGTTCCAGCGAGAGCTAAGGTCATAGAACCGGAGAGACAGCCAAAATTGCAGAATAAGTACTCAGTTTTCGTTTTACTTAATTTTAAGCCAACACTCTCCAGTCTATGCCACCACACCTCCAATTTGCTCTGGACCTCTAGGCCACTCTCGGCAACTAGCATACACCAGGGAGCCTCTTCCTGGAGGTCCGACGTCAAAGCGTCCATTATCATCAGGAAGAGGTAAGGGCTGAGAGCCGCCCCTTGATGTAAGCCGACTGCCACATTTAAGCTGCCAGTGTTGCCCACCGTAAACCAGACTTGGGTACTGCACTGACTGCACATTGCTCGAATCAACTGCACATACTTTCCAGGCACACCTTTCTCCTTAAGGGCCCACCACAGAACCTCACGAGGTACCCGGTCATATGCCTTTTCGAGGTCAAACAAACACCATGTGCAAGTTTTTATGCACATCTCTGTATTTCTCTCACAGCTGGCGTGTGGCAAAAATGGCATCTGTTGTACCTCGACCAGGCATAAAACCGAATTGGTTCTGTGAAATTTCACTCTCTTCTCTTAGTCTCCTTTCAATAACTTTCTCCCAGGCTTTCATAGTATGTGACATTAGCTTTATAGAAGTGTTTACATCTAAATGAACCCCCTATTTCTTTGAGCCTGGTTGCAGGAACTACAAATTTATGTGTTTCTTGTATTAAAATTATGAATATCACTGTATTTTTTAAACATGTCTATATTTTAATGAAGGCACAGTCACTACATTAACTTCTTTAAATTTATCTCTGAGGGAGTATCTGGGACTTAATTTATAAATTGAATAGGCTATTTCTTTTCACGAAAATTGTCTGTATATCGGTGGCATTACACACACAGTACATTCACAGTATCAGAAGTTACAAAGTACTGCTATTAGTGACATAGTAAGCTTCTAAAACTGGGTTCATTTGTAATGAAAAAGCTCTTTATTATAGCAGTATAGACAGAATAGACATTTTATCTCCATTCTGCCAAAATCTTTTTGAATAGGGATACCAGCTTTTGCCAGTGTAGCTTCGCTCCCGCTTTTCCCTTATAGCCTTCTCTACCCTACACTACCCTAATTTTCATTTTTTTCCCATAAGCTAACCTTCTTACATAACAAACACAAAAAAAAAATAAGCGAAATCAGTCCAGCCGTTCCCACATGTTGGCGTGACCAAGAAAATAGAATTCATTTTTATACATATAGATTACTTTATTGTTTTGATATGTAGGTATATTAATATGTCTTGTCTTTTTTCTACTAAAGGAGCTTTTATGTGCATTTAATCATCCAGTGTGTGGAATTCTTTTTTCAAGGTAACATATGCAAGGTTTTGTTTAATTAGTAATGCGCATATCAAACTCAATACTTCTAAGCAGTTATTTGATATTCACATGGTACAATCTTAACTTGCAATGGATGTTACCTAGGTGTTTCTCAACATTGTGATAATGTACATGAACTGGATATCAAGAACTGATTGCAATTAAAATAATTTAATGACATTCAAAAAAAGTTACCAGGTTGTTGCAGAAGTTTTAGCAAAAGTGGGTAGGTGCAAAAAAAAAATGTATTTTTTTTCATGGAAGTGTGCCGTCAGTATAGTATAGTTAAAAGTTTAATTAGCAAAATATGTTACAATTTACGTACAAAAATAATATTCATGTGCAAACTCTCAGAAGGATAGTGGAAAAATGGTATCAAAGAAAAAGTAAATGTTCCTTATCTTCCCATCAATTCCTGAATTATGGTTTGAAGCTTTGATGAAAGTTAATAGTAAAAGAGCTAGGTACGCATTCATAAAATCACACGTGTAATTAAAATGGTGACGTTTTTTTATTATACCTACTGAGATGAGAAAAGTAAATTAATAAAAATTAATGCCATCTGAACATATTGGTTCATGTCATGTCACGGTTTTAGCCCTGTGCTAGATACCTTCTAGTTTGCAGCAAATAATAATAAGTAGAAATTGCGAAACATAAAATGGTGGAGCAATTTTTGTGTACAAAAACTGAGCACTCAAAACATTTCAATGATCAAGATATATTTAAAAAAAAATTAAACGTAGGTAACTGCAAATTAAATGGAGTAGTAAATGATTATGAAGTCGACGATTTATACGATAAAACGATAGACGATCAATACCTACAACGAAAGAAAATCAGTTTTGTAAAAATATCGACCAACGGACAAGGTTGAACAATGGAAGCTTTATTGTTCATGTTATATTATAGCCATTTTACACATACCTTAACCTCCACTTGTTCCGACATTGCCAATATATTTTCTCAGCAATGGAGAAAATAAATATTGCTAGCATATAACAGAAACTAGCCAGGTGAACTGTTAAATGTTGGATAAATTGAATACCCTAAAACACAGCTGTCGTTTCACAAATGGCGTCCATTTAAAATTATTAGTAAAATAAAATTACAAGTACTATGTTGTCAGTAAAAAAAAATACAAATTCACAAGTATTGCAATTGCAATAATATAGCTTCTAGTATCTAGCCACCACCCACCACCCCACCTCTATAGCCCTGGAAGAGCCACATTCGCGGAGTTTTGTTGCGGCGAAAACCGAGCGCTTATGTATATAAAATGTTTCGTATGTATTTTATAAGCATTGTGTTGCATAAATTACAAGCATTATGCCTTTGTGCGTCTTTTACCTTCGACAGTTCAACAGTGAGTCCTATGCTTTGGGTCATGTCATGGCCTTAATTTATACTATGAACGCAAGTCCCGTGGTCCCGTCCCAAATCCCAATTCATATACAAAACTGTTCGTTTAAAAGTCCAACTCACTTAAGATTTTATGATTATAATTGACTGCAATTGACTACCTCAGCAAAGCTTGCCTAGAAGTATGTTTACTGCCGAATACTGCAAAAACCTTTCAATGTTTTACATCTGTATTCTAGTGGAACTCAAATTGTCAATTTTCTTTATGAAGACAGGCTAAAAAACTTGGTATTCAAGCAAAAATCATTGCTAAAAAAAAAACAAAATGTCATCGTCATGTCATTGCAATTGCATGTGTCATGTTTTTAGTCGTGATTTTGTGTTGCTTTTCTATAATTCATATAGCAATCGAAAAGTAATTAAAATATAACTACACCAAGATTAATATTCCCCATACAGTTACTAGGGATTCCACTGAACCCATAGAAATGAGAATATTATGGCACCTTCTAATTATCTTGTTTTGTTATTGATTTTTAGTTTCTGCAGATGTAAGTTGTTTTGAGTTTGAAAATATATTTATGTAAAAATTAGTCACTAGCGTATTGTTCATTATCATTACAGAGGCAGATATCACTAATTTTAACACAGGCCATAATTATTTATGCTTCTGTTGGTCCATGTTGTGCAAAAGTTTGCTTTTCAGAGTATATTTCCCTTTACAATATTCAATCATGTGTGGAAAATAATTGTTTAGCTATATTTTAGATTTTTCTAATTTCTAGATGGAAACTTGCAAAGGCTTCATGAGAGAATTTATTCATCAATTGAGGGAGGAGCAGCATGTTTCAGACGTCTAAATGGAACTCATCAAACAGGGTGTTCATGTATGTAGTTGTTATTTATATAAAAAGGATAATTAAAGTAAAAACCTATATATTCCCAATAGATTTAAGTTTTTGAAGTTGAGCATTTATCTATTCTTTGCTTTGAAAACTCAAAATACTCAATATGAGCTCCCATCCACACAGAACTAACAACTGAAAAAATATTCATCACATATCAATACTCTGTCTCTCTGTTACTCATACATTGTAAAATAATTTGATAAACCACTTGTACAACAGAAGGAAAATTAATTTGTAATACCTCTTTTAGCTGGTGATAGTGGTGCAGTGGGCGTGGTTCATATGATAAAAGAAATAACTGATGTCCAATGGCTGATGCAAAATGCTACAGCTGGGCCTTACATGGTTGTTCTGAGCACTCATCTGTTTTCTGATGTAATTGAACATATTTTGGAGAAACCTGAGATTATTGCTGGAATTTTATTACATGACAATGCTACAGGAAGGTAATTGTTACTGATTGTTTTGTTGATTGTTTGTTGTTGTTGCCATTTCTTTGCTACATACTTATCTGGCATGTATGTGCCAACTGCCAGGCAATTGGGGTTTTTATTTATTTATACATACTTTATTGTACACTAAGATTACACTTTTGCCCATACATAAAATATAGCCTATGTCACTCAGGAATGGAGCAGCTTTCTATCGGTGAAAAAATGTTAGCAATCAGACCAGTACTTTCAGAGATCCTACAAATAAAAAAAATAAACTTTACCTTTACTTTATATTGTGTAGAAGTGTAGATATATTTTATTGTAAGTAATCATACAACTTTCTTATATAGAGAAGATATTATCATTGATAACATAATTTTTTACAGTTCTGCATCATTCAGTCAAGAGACAAAATGTCCCAATGAATATTCATCAGCTTATGGCAGTACTTGTTCAGTCTCTACAGCTGGTAGTATTACATGGAATGAAAAGGGGACGGGACTGCTTCGAAAAGATATTCCATTCCCCATTTTTTATTTGCCGAAGTCAAGATCGTTAGAGGTTGAAAAAATGGATCAATGCTATCAAAGGTATATTTTTATTTTACACAAGCTCTCTCCTGCTTCCTTAGCTTTCTCCTGTTTCCTGCTGCTTTCACTAGCTCCTGGCAGTGGCTTAGCCCATATGAAAATTGGTTCTCTGTACAAACTTGAAACCCCTTTCATGCTTTTAGGGAAATCCTCTCTTAGTGCTAGCCTATATTATAAAAGGAAACCTTGTGCAAAATTTCACACTTTTAATACCAATATTTTTGGCTGTACATACATATATCAGTCATTTTCCCCTTTTTTATATGTAGATGAAAAAATTTGATATCAATGTATCATAGTATTCTGAATTGTTAATTGACATTTTCAGGTATAATGTAATGGACCAGGCTAATCAGAAAGGCAGACCACTTTGCTCCGTACAATTGAATTCCTTTATGTTTGCTGCCGTTGACACAGAAGTGTGTTTAAGAAGGTACAAAACCTTTTGCATAATTTTATATCAATTTCTAAAAATGTTCATGTTCAAGTACATAAGTGCTATCAAGTCTATTTTTAACGTGCTTGTTCAAAGAAAACTGGAGAATAGTGCATGCGTCTTGAACATACATTAAAAAAAATGCTTTGGTATTGAGAAAGTGCAAAAAGCTTACTCAGATATCTCAAAGCCTAGAAAGTTTCTTTTAAGATGTGTAGGTATAGTTTACTTGACATTGGAAGAAAAAACCGGCCAAGAGGGAGTCGGAATCGCGTCGAAAGGTTCCGTGCCGTCCATAGCAAAAAACGACAAAAATTCACGTTTGTTGTATGGGAGCCCGCTTTAATATTTATGTATTTGTTGTTGAGCGGCAACAGAAATACATCAACATTTCAACTTTCTAACTTTCACCATTCATGAGATACACTTTTTTCTTTTACATGAATGTATAGATTCGACAATGAGAAAACTGTGAAATAATAATAATATTCAACAACTATCACACAGCGCCGTCTAGTCCTAAGCTAAGCAGAGCTTGTGTTATGGATATTAGACAATTGATAAATATACCATATTTCTAAATATATACATCTTATAAATAAATTACACCCAGACACAGAACAAATGATCGTGCTCATCACACAAACATTTGTCCTGGGTGGGAATCGAACCCACGACCTCCGGCATAACAGTCAGGTTCACTAACCACTAGACCAACAGGCCTGTCGAAAATTGTGTAATTCTTTAGAATTCAACCCTATTTAGAAACATTTAATTTGTGATGCAAGTGATTTGAATGTGTTTTGTTACAGATCTACTTCATCAGCTTTGTTAACACCTACAAAAGTATGTGATCCTCTGGGTGATCACAACATCTACTATTCTCTCTTTCCCAGGACAAAGGTTTGTATTTAATGTATTGTCGAAATAATAAATTTTAAAATTGGAACTGGATTGTACCATAGCGGTCATTTCTGCCTGATCACATAAAAAAAATTCGCTTGAATCCTGTGGTGCGGCGCCAAACCAAACCCTTTGAAATTTTCGATTCGAGTGTAAGCAAAAATGAACTTAGCGGTGGTCAGGCGCAAGTGTCTTTGATGGTAC
This sequence comes from Mythimna albipuncta, assembly GCA_929112965.1. Taxonomy (NCBI): domain Eukaryota; kingdom Metazoa; phylum Arthropoda; class Insecta; order Lepidoptera; family Noctuidae; genus Mythimna; species Mythimna albipuncta. Next base: position 11,847,418 of record OV815962.1, read on the forward strand.
ATCATAAAAACAGTTAGACTAGTTCCTATTACGACTTACTTTTTTTATTATGATTATTTTTATTGTGCTTTTGTGCACAATATTGAATGGTCTACACTGTTCTTACATATTATCTATATCTATCAATATTGTAACGACAACCACTTTTTTCAAATTAAAAGAGTAACCATGTAGTTTCTTGCCGGTTCTTCTCCATAGGAAACGACCAATTTGGAACCATGCACTAGCTTCGGACGTTTTATAAGTGTCCATGTAGGCCTATGTGAAAAATGATTGTGCAAAGTTTTCGCTGCATTCGCGGTTTTCCAAGCTGTGTCGGTTTTTTAACGCACATCAAAGCGCGCGAACCTCGAACCTTTGCGTAGTCTCCCACACATTCGTGTAACCAGTTGCGCACACGATCGCGACGCTAACGGACGTTTTGTCACTGTTTATAGTTTGTGACGAGAGTAAAAAAAGTAAATAATAATAATAAATATTGTAGATTATGGATTGGAATAACTGCAAAGTGATGGAGCTTATTGAACTCCTACAGAATGAGCCAACTATATGGGATCCGCAAAAGAAATCGGCGGCGGAGACCTCTCGCGCCGGGCCTTGGTTGAGGCCATGGTCCGGAGCGAGGAGTGGCAGGCGGTCGCCGACTTTTGAGGAACAGTAATTCTCGCAAAGGAGGAGGCCGAACGCATCAGGCAACGGCGTTCTCGCCGCCGCTGCTTCTGATCCCGATTTCCAGCCACTGAAGGCGCGGGCTTGAGGACAGTGAGCAATGGGTAGCTCGCTGTCCGGACCAAGCCCAAGTCATCGACGGCGTGCACTATTCCCGCGCGCCTCAAGGAGTTGTCAGCAACATTAGGGACCCAGCCGAGTCGAAGCCTACTGGGGCCAGCGTTATCCGAAAGGGAACTCGAGCCCCGGTATGAAGGCTAGAAGGATAAGGGTGGGTCGTTTAGTCAGTAAGAGTCTCTATCTTCCGCTTCGCCCAAGAGTGGGGGTTGTCATTGGATGATTTTTCCCACCATTAAAAAAAACCCATTTGCATATCTGCTGTCTGCGAATGAATGTCTGACGGCCCTTCACATGCGTGCAAGACCATTACCACCATTAGGACCATTGGATGGGCGTCTTAGCCGAAGAGTTCGCATTTACTACGGAATTACTTTATCTCTCTTGATATTAAGTTAAATATATTTTTTTTAACAGGATAATCCGTCTCAAGAAGTTACATTAGTGACCGCAAGAATTGACTCGGCTTCTTTATTTGATGGTGAGTAAACATAGTGCTTGTTTACAAGACACAACAGTGATTTAGATCCATTAAAAGCGGTCATCATCTCAAAGCGATGTCAGCAAAATCGTAGGGGCCCAGCTGAGCTGAAGCCTACTGGGGTCATGGTTTGACTTTCGAAAAGGAGCCTCGGGGTCCAATAACGTAAGGGAAAGAAGGAACATAAGTGTGATTTTAGTTAGTAAAAGTCTGAAAGGCCCTCCCGTCCCGTCTTGGAGTAGAAGAAGTCATTGGATGATTACCCACTATAAAAAAAAACACAATTTTTGTTACTGAGCTGACAATTTCCTTAGCTCTCAGTATATACAAAAAATATAACGTTTGTTTAAACGTATATTTATGTACTGTATTATCGTCATTCTGTTTTATTTTCTCAGGAGTTTCTCCTGGCGCAGCGAGCTCCGTAGTCGGCATGGTGACGTTATTGACGGCGGCGGCGGCACTGTCCCAAATGATTCCCGTCAAAGACGCATCATTGTATGGTAAGAAATTAGGAAGGTCTCTAGTCTATCTCCTAAAATTATAAATGCGAAAATTTGTATGCATGGATGTTTGTTACTCTTTTGCGCAAAAACTACAAAATGGATTTCGATGAAACTTGGTACACGGTATACAGCACATAGGATACTTTTTATCCCGGGAGCAACCTTTGGATAATTTTCTACTATCACGCGGGCGAAGCCGGTGGCAGCAGCTAGTATGTATATAAAAGAAGAAACTGATTGACTAATGCCTTGATCACACGTACCGAGTAAACGGGCGAGACAGTACTCTCGGTCGAATACTCGGTACGTGTAAACACAGCGCTGAGTGCTCGGCCTACCATTTATCTCCACAACGAGCCGAGCAACATTTTACTTTCTCGCCCTTTTACTCGGTACGTGTGATCTAGGCATAACTATTTTATCACGCCAACTGCTTCGAGTCAGAGTCAATTGAGTTCAGAATTTATCTCAAGTTTATCTTTATTGAAGTGTGTTTTAAAAACATGATTATATTTCAGATCAAAATGTGCTATGGACATTATTCAACGGCGAAGCGTTTGACTACATTGGTTCTCAGCGTGTTGCGTACGACATAAAAATGGGCGCGTGGCCCCCCAGTGCCCCGCTGTCTGTGGGGGATATTCGACTGCATGTAGAAGTGGGCCAGATAGGCGGCTCACTGTCCAAAGTTGACCAAACTTGGCCCATTCACGCCTTCGTGCCTTACGTTGCTGATATACCAGCGGTAAGCAATATTTGTCAGCTTTTAGTTAAGGCCTCACTGAAGATACTTTTAGCGAGATACTAAAATTAAAGCGTGTTTACAGATAGCAGAATTCCTCAACATATTTTCGAGTAACCTCCAAAAGAACATAACATTATCGTCAGATTATTCCACTAATATCCCGCCGTCATCACTGCATTCATTCCGAAGAATTTTAAGAAATGAAACTGAAAGTGGCGCGTTACCCGAAGTTCTATTGACCGACTTCAAGGCTACATTCTCAAATATGTTTTACAATTCTGCCTTAGATGATTATGACAACATTGATTTTACTTATCACAATATCACTGTCGACAACAATGGCACATGTGAGTATTATAATAAAATTTATGAACAGAAAAAAAAAATCTTGATCTTACAAATTGGTAAAAATGTCAATCTATACATAAAATAAATCAGTATGCCGCGCACGACAGACGCGCGACGTCACGCGACGGATACCCGCGCGGGCGCTAGCTTAACGCAGCGTCGGCCCTAACGCAGCTTCGTCGGCCATTAGGCGATACGAAGTTCGCCGGGTCAGCTAGTATTTCATAAATGCCTAACTTTTTTATTTTCAGTTATACCCACCGACGAACTCGTGGCAAAAGGAAAGTTCAAAGAGGTCGACTCTCAAGTGAAAATTGCCCGGCTCAGTACGATACTAGCACGAACGTTGTACCAAAGGGTCGCTGGAAAACCATTTACTGGCAATATTTCTGTGTCGGCTCATTTGGTAAGTGTGAAGTTCATTTTAAGGATTTCAAATAAATTACATTGATAAAACTTGAATTTTTCAAATGCAATAGTATTTAATATGTCTATGTAAAACTACTTGATAAATGTACGCCGCCCGGTTGAAAATCATATTTTTTTAATATACCAAAATATGGAATAATTAAATCCTTGCACCTTGCTAGCCAAAACATAAAGTCGGATTACTCAGTCAGACTGTTACATTGCAGGTAGACGAGATGCTGTACTGTTTCCTGAAGAGCCAGGCTTGTCGGTTGATCCAGGCGGCCGAATACGCGTCGAGCGGGGCTGAAGACAATCCGCCCGAGCGGCCCGCGCCCCTGTACGTGGGCGTGGCCGCTTGGACCTCCACCGCGCCTGTGTTCGCGGGACACTTGCTCGCTCTGCTCACGGGCACACCCCTACCTGTCAACCGAACCGAGTGCTATGATATGTCTGTGCCTGTAAGTATTGCTGTTTTTATTTGAAACTAGCTGTGCTCGCGACTTCGTTCGCGTGGACTACAGGATTTTGAATTTATTATTTCTAAAATAAAAGTAGCCTAAGTTACTCCTTATTACATCAGCTACCTGCCAATAAAAGTCCCGTCAAAATTGGTCCAGCCATTTCAGAGATTAGCCGGAACAAACAGACAGACAGACAAAAATTGTAAAAAAAAATCTTGGTGTATGTACCGTATATATATTCATATGCATGTAGTAAAAAGTGGTTATTCACTATTACTATTATGATAGGAACTTAGGGACTGCACACGGCGTTTTTTAAATTTTCCCTTTCGCGTACGTTCGCATCGTATGCGTGTCGAACGCACAGTTTTTGCATTGAGTAAGTTTATGTTGAGTTTGCAAAGCGTATACCCGCTTCGATGGCGCCATAAACTCCATGTGCATAGGCCCTAGACCAACCACACATAACTATGTCTTTTACGCTTCTCACACTATAGAGACTATGTCTTTCTTTTCAGGGTTTCTCTCAATACTATCTTAAAGGTTGGAATCACAGTGGAGTTTGTATACAGACAACAATGAATATCAGTGCTGCACTCAGCCCTGCTTTTACTATCCCAAGTAAGTAGATTTGAGTATTAAGTAGTAGATAAAAAACATAAACTCCAATTTAAAAAAAAAATCCTAACCTTATTTTTTTTTAATGATAAATAAGAAATGTGCCCTTTCAGTCTTCATAACATTTAAACAGCTCTGATTTTTATTTTAGTCTTTTAATTTATATCTTCTACCTTAACCTTTCATTTTGGCCAAATGAGTTGTCTAGATTTGCAAATATCTGGTTGAATTTCCTACTTTCACCCATAACTAGTAATTGGCTGAACGATTTTGATAAAAGGTGTTCAAAAACCATCGCTAAATAATGTACTTTCAAATAAAAAACCGTATCCAAATCGGTTTAACTGTTTATGACCTGTGGTGTCACAGACAAACAAACAGACATACAAATAGCGGTCAACCTTATATTTATATAAGCCCCTCTTTTTGCGTCGGAGGTTAAAAATGGCACAAGAGAAAACATGACAGTTGTTTACTTATAAAGTATCTATCAAACTATATTCTAACTAATAATCAAACTGAACAATCATCAATTGTCGAAAATACGAAGATCTATTAATGATAAGTCTATACAGGGTGTCTCTGACATCGACGCACAAACGAATATCACATCCAGTACATGATTCTGGACCCTCTGGAGTGCTGAATGTTTCCATCGCATTTTTCCTAATTTTTGGAGAAAAAAATCTGTCCTTGTTATTTATAATTTAAACTGTGCAAAATCACTATTCTAACCAACCCCGATGATATTTTTAGTAAAAAAAAAAAAAAAAACAATAAAAAATACAATTCTTTTGATTTAAAAATTAATTAATTAAAAAGTGATTGGGGTAGATAAAATCGTTATTCTAATCAATCCTGATGACATTTTTAATTTCAAAGATAATTAATTCATTTTTTCACTAAAAATGTTAAAATAACGATTTTATACAGTTTAAATTAAAAAAGGTAAAAAAAAATAAAAATAGGAAAAAACCGACGAATAATTCCACCACTGGGGGAGTCCAGAATCATGTACTGGATCCATGTCGATCGTCGATGTCAGAGATACCCTGTACACATAAAAGGTGTAAGGGGAAGCCCTCCACAAACTTGACTTGCTCAGTAGACGAAACTGAACAACCTTCCACAATTTTTTTTTTCTTCAGGAAACGAAAAAAAAAATCAGCGTCACCATACAAAATGGTAAACTTGATTGGACAAGTTGTATGGCGAGGTCGATTTTTTTTTTGGTTTCCTGAAAAAATATTTGTGGAAGGTTGTTCAGTTTCATTTACTGACCAAGCCCTAAAGTTTGTGGAGAGCTGTCTCTTACACCTTATGTATAAATATGATGTCCATTTCTTCCAGACTACAACCTAAAGTCGGGTGAATACTCGACGTGGACGGAGTCAGTGTGGCAGGCGATGTGGGCGCGCATGTTCGTGTCATCCAGTGGCGTAGGCGCGCGCGTGGCCGCTGTCTGCGGTGCCCTGACCACGCTGCTAGCAGCGCTACTCACGTATTGGCTACAAACACACGCAGCGAGGATATTCACTGACGCGCCTGCACAATCTATAGTCAATGATGATGCCGCTTCTGGGTAAATATTTTTTATTGTGTTGTTTTTTTTTATTATTTTTGGCTTGGATACTAAGTCCTTTAAGCCATGTCTTCGTATCAATAGTTAATTTGTTTACGATTAGAATATGGATGTACTTACACATTCTAATGTTTTGTAGTATTTAGCAGAAAATCTCAACCTCAGCGAAGTTTTCCGAAAGGGGAAACTCAACTCTACCATGAAATTCTCAGCTCTGTTTTTTCGAGATCGCGTCTGTTTAAATTATTCCATATGTATTATTCAGTTGTGCAGACACTTGAGATAAAACACTACAACAATTTTACATCAGAATAGGTATCCATTAGAAATCAATTTACGAATAATTAAAACAGCACTGAACGGCCCTGCGATCTTGGACTGCTTTTATTTCAATCTACATATAGTACGAGATCCCTAGAAGAAATCTCTTCCCTCACCTGTTATTCGATTATGATAAATATTAGGTGCTAGATAATGCGTTTGTTAAGACATTCCGAATAGGTTGCTTAGCTAAATCTGGTGCCAATGATGTATGAAGAGATTTCTTCTATCGGATCTTAGATCAATATATCATATACCAGCTAGACATAGTAGGTGCGGATTTACGTAAAATTGACGGATCTGAATTGAAATTTTTCTTGTTTGTTGTGAACTACATATTATGTACCTAATTGTTTGTTATTCTAAATTGAAAAAAGAAATCTATAATCCGATCCTTTAAGAGAATTAATTCTATGTTATATTTTTGTTCCAGTATACTAAGGACTGTCAACTGTTGAGAACAACATGAAGGAAGTATTAGGAAAGAAGACTGTCGCATGAGGGTTACGTGTGAAGCGGAGAGCTTCGGAGCTAGTTTAAGTAGAAAACATTCCACGCATGTGTAGAGAAATGAAGACTACCAAATATTTGTTCAAGTCAAAGCCCTCTTCACCATGATTATAGGAATAAGTAACCTAAATTAATATGGATAGGCTTTTTTAAGTTTTCATACATCACGCGAATTTCCTTTTATAATAATTGAAATAAAAACAATGACATTTATAATATTTATTAATAGCTTCCTCAAATATACTCACTCGTACATAAAATTGTAATCATCAAATTAGTGCATTGTATATAATACACCTACTGTATATCAGAATATGTTTCTAAGATAGATTTCATTTAGGTACTTTCTTTATTTTATTTTTCTTTAGTACTTACCTACTCATTTATATTGACCATACCCTAACTCGAGTTTTCCAAGTGACTCAATTGAAGTAAAAGTTGTTTCTTAAATGTGTATTTTTTTATTGCCTATACCTATTGTCCACAACATTTTACGTATCGCGTATCGTACACAGATCTTATCAGTCGCCGAGTATCATTGCCCTTAGGGCTAACGCTGCGTTAAGCGCGTGCAACCGTCGCGTGACGTTGCGCATATATCGTGTGCGGCGGTCTCCGTTGCGGAAACTGGATAATTACCTGCGCAGTGTCGCTAGGTTAACTTTAACGGTATGCATGTAGTCGTGTCAAGGGAGAACTTTAATCTGTTATTACGTTACGTAGTAAAACGAGCGCGGCTACCCGCGTCGGATGCCCGCGCGGCGAGTCTAGCCGAGGACGGAGCACTTTTGTATGGGACCGCGCGGGCGCCCATTTAACGCCGCGTCCGGCCTTACTGGCGCCTAAGGCAGTTTATGGCAAAATAAAACAATAATGTAAACAGATAGATTTCGTAATGACATAAAAAAAATTGTTAACAGTAATTTTTAATCACGAGTCTTTATTTATAACAGTAAATAGAAAATATGGTTGCATTCCACTGGAAAAAAATCGGTTCTTGATTTCAAGTTTCTGAGGTCGGTTCACAGAATTGATCCACTGTTAAAAATCGATTCTTCGATAAAGATCTCAAATCGCTATACTTAGTGCTCGGATTTGCTCGGTGTATGAGTGAGCTCGTTTCGCTTGCTCCGTATATAAAATCGATTCGAAATAAATGTATCTATATTTTTTTAATTTCCTTATAATGCCGATACGGATAAGAGATTTTTCGAGAGAGGTATCGCGACCCGGACACGTAAAAGAACCATTAAGAGTTAGGTTTTAGTTAGGGCGCGTTCACACGACACGCGCACGCTCAGCGCACGCCACCCGCGGTCAGCTCGCAATGAAATTTGTTAAATAAGAATTTGAGTCTTATAATCATCATCAATAGATCTCAAATTGCATTTAACGAGGTCTACACGCGCACGCCAAGCGCACGCCCCGCGCCCGCCTCGCGCCAGCCCTGCGCTCGCCCTGCCCGCGCTCTGCACCCTCCCCGCGTACGTTTTGCGCCCGCGCTATGGCTAAATGCCTAGTGAACGAAGGAGTCCAGTCACTAGTAGTATAAGTGGGCGCGAGGCGGACGCAGCGCGTGTGCGGGTTTAAGGCGGGCACAACGCGTGCGCGGTTGCTATGCGTGATCGGCGCGTGTCATCTGAATACGCCCTTAAGCGTGGTTTTCACAGGCTTAGTAGCTGGCGGTCAGTAAGGGAACTTACTGTCTCGCAGCTACTGAGTCCTTGAAAACAAAGCTGAGCCAGTACTCACGACCGGTCAGTTGCTGTTGGTAAGCTACTTAGATTTTTTTTTTGTTTCTATTGTTAATTGACCTTCCTTCATTCCCGCAGGGACAGCTACTGGGTAGTGACTCGCTTCATATGAACGCAACTAGACAGTGACCGTTCAGTGCCGAACTGCCGAAGGACAGTAGACAGGTTTTTCTTCGTTCAAATGACGTTGGAGTGATGCTGATAATATAAAATTCCTCAATTTATACATAGAGAAAAGTTGTGGAATTTCTTCTATATAGTTATGGTATAAAGATAGAAATATTCAATAAGAATCATTACAGGACTTTGTTCGAGAAATGGCAATACCAGATTTTATAGAACAGCAAGTAATTAAAAAAATAAAAACTTTTCAGTCTACTTATTTATAATCAAAAAGTTTTTGGAAGAGTTTAGAATTCTATCGCACTGATCAGCTATTTTACTAGCCTTGCGAAAACGCAATAAGTCAGTAACAGCAGGCCAGCACTTAGCACAGTATCTACTGTCTGTCTCTAAAGCAGACCTAGTGGTGAGAAAAAGTCCAGGAATGTGATAGTATTGTACCTACAGACAGCGCAGACAGCGAAACGCACAGTTGCTGACTACTGGGTGGTCAGAAACTGGACCTATGAAAACCAGGCTTTAGTAAAAATCTGACACTCCCTTTTGTTCTATTTGGTTGTATGATGATTAACCACCTCAAAAATAGGTTTTGCGTTCGTTTTGAGACATTTGATTTTTTTTTGGAAATTCTTTGGGTTTCTGATGAAATAACTTGAAACTTTCGGTTTCACGTAAAAAAATCCTGAATTATTTTTATTTCGATGCTCTTGCCTAGTTTGCCTAGGTACCTACTTCCCCAGAACGCCTTTTCGCGGCTAATGTCGTTGGGTTTGAACTAAGAAACCCTTGTATTCTTATACAATACATATTCCTTGGTTTGAATCAACTTTGAATAGTATATTTCTTAATTTCAATTAATTTTTTTTTTATTGTTTGGTCCATCATTCTAGAATTTCTAATTTCATCCGTTATTTCTAATTTACGTTTTGTTACTCCCTTTGCCAATTAATGCCTATGCCAGATGTCATTGATGTCAATGTCAAAGTGACAGCTATCTGTCATTTTACTATCACCATCATCATGACTTCGTCTTTGATTAGGACAGCGAAATGCATTAGTAATGTTATAAAGTTGCCGGCCGCGAGAGCGTCGTGTATTGCAAATAATTTTATTAGTCGTCCTGTTTATCGATATTATTCAGTCACGCACAAGCATAACCCCAAAATGGCTGATAGAACTTTGCCTCAAATATTTAAGTATGTAGATGATAATGCAGCAACTTACAAGCAACTTTTAAAGGAAGCAGTTGCTATTCCTTCGGTATCGTGTGATATCAAGTACCGCAAAGACTGCGTCCGGATGGTGGAATGGATGCAAGAGAAACTGAAGGAAGTAGGCACGACCACTGAGCTCAGGGAAGTAGGTTATCAGACTATTGATGGAAAAGAAGTCAAGCTTCCACCCGTTTTAGTAGGCGTTTTGGGAAATGTAAGTACTATTTCTAATTCCTTGTAAATTAATGTAAAACTTAGTACTTCAATTTCTTGTTGACATTCCTAAGGAAATGGGTTAATGGTTAATAAAGGATTATTTTTTTAAATTGAATTCTTATTATAATAGTGTAAAAAAATAAGTTGGTTTACTTACTAATTTATTTTAAAATGATTGCTCTTGAGTAGTGGTAGCTGCAGGTGTAATATTACTTATGTATTTATTTATTTTAAATTAAAATCATCATTACAACCATCTCAGTTAGTCTTACCTTATTGAATAACTTATTAATGAAATAGCAGTTCAACAGGATAAGACAAACTGAAACTGAGGATGTTGTATAATTCTGTTGGTTGATAATAATTCTGTAAAAAAATATGTATTACGATTCAATTGTATTTTAACCAACATACAACTTGACACTTAACTGTAAAATGAAAAAGAAATCTTTAGAAAATTTTAATGTTGCAAGTTTTTTGAGCATCCCCCTTTAACAATTACTTTAAACATAATCATAATCAGGGACCGTTCTGGTTTCCCATTAAAGGGGTTTTCAATAGGCATTTTCTAAGCAGTTAATCAAAAACCCATAACACATAGGTAACCCTTTTAATTCATTAAACCCCAAGCGAACGCCGGCGTTTGCGCACCTATTGTCTTTCAATTGTGTCTGTAATTATCACACTTGAAAGGTTAAATGGCTAAAAGGATCATTTTGGTTTTTTATAGAAAGGGTGTTCGATAGGGTTTTTCTAAACAGTTAAACAAAAACCCATACGATGTGGATAATACTTTTGAACAGCTTAAATTAAGTTGTTCAAAAGGGTTTCTTACACTTTCAACTCTTTTGAAAACAATAACAGCGTAACATTCCAACTATGAGTTATGCAAAATAGGCCTGAGACTGGCACTATTTACCATTTCTGTAAAAAACTCGGCAATATAAAATGATTGGAAACAAAACATGGCTTAACCTTTCAAATACCGTTAATTTGGAACACAATAAAAAGCGAATGCTGGCGTTTGCTTGGGGTTTATTGAATGAATATGAATTCAGTTTGTTTTTTGCCATTTCTGGATCACTCAGTCAATAAAGGCTCTTGCTATAAAACTTACTAGTATTGTACTGTCTATATAGATTTTATTAATCATTTTATGATGGGTTTTGTTTATTTCTGTATTGTTTTCAACTTGTATCTTTAACAACTTGCCATTGTGTTTTAAATTAAAAGAATCAATAAACTGTTAGCATTTAATGTCCTATTTATCATTTCTATATTACCTAGAAATGTAATAATAATTCTGACATAATTATGATAGTAAATCAAACAATTTATATTAAACCCACTAAGAATATTACTTAGAAACCGATCAGTTAATTTCTACTCATTTAAAAAACTCTCCGTTTTTATGGAAAATCTACGATTATACAACTTGAAAAGATAAATTCATGAAATTTTATAATCTAATAATAATAATTTGTACAAAAGTTTCCATCATTACAAGTGTTATAATGTTCTTAACTATATAGACTCCAGCCCAGTCACCTTGTTTATTACTGTGTCAGATTATTTTATGTACATAATGAATATGTAAACTGTTTATTCACCTGTGTCAGTCATAGATATGAAATTATAAAAGTTTTGTCTAATTTTAGGACCCTCTAAAGCAAACAATTTGTATTTACGGACATTTAGATGTTCAACCAGCATTAAAATCTGATGGTTGGGACACAGAACCATTTGAGCTTGTGGAACGAGATGGCAAGCTGTTTGGCCGTGGTTCTACTGATGATAAGGGACCAGTTCTTGGCTGGGTACATGCTATTAATGCATACAAAGCTGTTGGCGAAGAGGTAAATATATTCAACTTCAAATATTTTTCCTAGGATATGTTATAATATTTTTATGAACACAGCTCATATTCTAGACTGTGCAAACAGTACACATTGCTTCATTATTTATTTTACCATATTATCTCTTAACATTACTTATATGATATATCTGAAAACATAAATCTGTAAGTAGTGATAATTATCTTTAAATTTTCTTAAATTGTATAATTATATTAACTTAGTGTCAGAAACTAGTTTTTATGGCCGAAACCGAAATCGGGTTTCGGTTTTAGCGTCTGCCGAAACCGAAACATCCATTATATGGTCATATTTTTATGGGAGAAAAATAGTCAGCCTTAAAAACTCTTTTATCTTTTTTTTAATCTCTATTTTTTATCACAAATTATTACCTATTTCAAAATAATGTTATAATCACTGCCACTCGCAATTTCACAGCAAACAAAAGAAACTACCGAACAGATTTTGGCATGTATTCGAGTAATGAATTTACTACATCATACAAATCAATTTTGTACATTATTTCAACAGTAAAAGGCTACATTATTCCTAAGTGACATCTAAGCTATACTTGATTGTGATTTATAGAGACCGACCGACGAATTGGTTTCGGTTTAGATTCCGGCCAAAAAATTGGTGTCGGCTGAGGTTTCGGTTTCTGCTAGAAAAAGGCCGAATATTCAGGTCGACCGACACTAGCGTTTTAAAGCAGAAGGTTGTGGTAGATGCCGAAAAACCTAACTGTCTCGTATTACGTGTGTTTAGATATTTGTGGAATCGCCGATATTCATTTATTTAGTTTATGAAAGTGATATATAACAATACTGAAAATTTGAAATACATATTATTTTATAATTTTGTAAATTTTTCTGTTATAACGTCGTTTCGACTGCAAATCGTCTTAACTTCGGACACTAATGATTATTAATATAGGTACGTTAAGCTAAAAAGATTTCGGGATAGTTTCTACAAAAACCCGAGTTTCGACTTACTTTCGGCGGCCGAAACTACGGCGGTAACCGAATGTTTGGTTGGACACCATATTAAGGGCCAATCGCCCGAAAAGTGCCATAAAACAGTGATTTTCTGAGGCCTACACCTCCGTAACGGCTAGGTCAATTGGTTTGAAAAAAATATATGTTTATTATAGATTCATGAACAATAATATCAACATTTGATTTTTTCGTGCAATTAATAGTTTTGTCAAAAAAAAAATATTTAGCAATTTCGCAACTTTTCCCTACTCCTTCGAAACGGCTTGGACCTTTAGAAATATATTTACACATGAAAATTGGTGGTTAAATATTCTTCAAAGTGAACATTGCATATGTAAATCAATCAATATCTCGCAGAGAAAATGGATTTAAAGCGCTTTCCGGGCGCTGCTGGCCGCAAATAAATGCACAGATTTGCATACTGCCGCCTAGGCGAGTGCGAGAGTTGCGTTCACATAATTTCGGCCAGATGGTTCAAGGAACTATACGCCTTAACTACTAGCTGACCCATGCCCACTTAACTGGGCGTCAAACATTTTTGACTTCGTAATAGATATTATTTATGAAACACAATTAAATATAGCCTAAGTCCAAAGCAAACTCACAAACATTAGTTAATTATAATTTTCTTTTTGGATAAATTTATTATTGTTTGTGGTGTAAATCTACACTGTTTGAAGGAATATAGAAATGCTAATGTAACACCTAATTTCAGCTACCCGTGAATTTGAAGTTTGTACTTGAATGCATGGAAGAGTCTGGTTCTGAAGGCCTAGACGCTCTACTCTTAGAGAAATTGAAGCCAGAGGGATTCTTTAAGGACGTAGACTATGTGTGCATATCTGACAACTACTGGCTTGGCACCACTAAGCCCTGCATCACTTATGGTCTGAGAGGCATCAGCTACTATTTCTTGGAGATTCAATGCGCTCAAATGGATTTACACAGTGGTGTCTATGGTGGAACTGTCCATGAAGGTAATATTACATCACATTATAAGTCTATAGTATTATAAATGCGAAAATTTGAAGAGTGTGTTTATGTTTGTTACTTCTTCATATTTGAACGGCTGAACGGATTTCGATGAAACTTAGCACATCAGTAGACCATGGATACTTTTTATTCTGGAGGTATGTTCCCTTACTATCTCGTGGGCGAAGCCACTGGCAGCACCTAGTTAAAAATATAAAAGCAAGTTTGTATGTATCGTGTGTTTGGATTGTTTCTATGTATCCTGTTTGGTGTGTGTGTTTGTTACTCCTTCACGCTGAAAAAGTTGATCAGATTTGGATGATGGGTGCGTGTCCTAGAACAGCAAATAATATATGTTTTACCCTTGGGATGATTTTTGCCAGCGAAGCCACTGGTATAAGCTATAATTGTCAAGAACTTTTTATTAAAGTACTATTTTGATTCGAACTCTAACCATATAAAACCGATGATTACGTAACTCTTGGAATGTAGGCTACTTTCCAAGAGTAACATAATAACTCAATAGAATAAACTGTTACGGCATTATAGATAAAAACAATGGGTAATCAAACATAAATCTAAACAAATACCAGGCCAAGTAGAAAGAACTATGAATCGTTCTTTCAAGTACCTATTTTTTTAAACATATTATTCAACTTTTTCCACCTACAATAATGTTACGTATAAAACTGATAAACATTTAATTATCCTTTCACAATATCACATATCTTTCGATATTGATAACAGCAAGCCTTGTCTTATTATATTACGAAAGCTGGTTACTAAGGAATTAGATATTATCAACGTTATACTTATCTTAATTATACTAAGATTTAATGATGAGTTAAGAAACAAGTTGATAGGCTACTGAATTTTGAACATAGGTAGCATGTGACAGCCACCAACTCGCACTGTGTTTGCGTGGTGGATGACCGCCTGTTCCCTCTCAGAGTGGAGACGTGAGTCCTAACAGTGGGGACATTAAAAGGCTGATTATGATTATGCTATGCTTTAAAATAAATTAAAATGCCTCCAGTTTTTGTTGTTGGTTTAGAATTACCAATTGCAAAATTGGTCAACAATGATGTAACAACACAAAGGAGTAATGCCGACGTCGTCAATTGAGTATGATTGTCCAATTTACAGCCATGACTGATCTAATTTATCTGATGAACGAGCTTGTGGACAAGAATGGCAAGATTCACATCGACGGTATCTACGATTCGGTCGCGCCTCTCACCGAAAATGAGAAGAAATTGTATACGAATATTGATTTCGATACTAATGCGTACAGGTAAGATGTCCTTGAATTTCTTTATCACCATCATCACCATTTCTGCTGAAAGACGTCCCCAAGTATCGCCACAACAAATGGTCTTGCGCGCTTTGAATGCATCGGATTCTCGGTCCACTTTATAGGAGGCCTTTTCTTTCTTCCGATTTATCGAATAGCATGAGAAAGAGATGTTTATTTTCATGTTTTGGGCTACTGACCGATTTTAATAGACCGATTAAGTTTGATACATTTCTAGGCTAGATATAATAATGAATGTAATTTTAATATTCTGGATGCACTTGCATAACTCGTACAGAGATAAATCGCCGGTACCATGTTTCATAAAGGGTCTAAAGTAAAGTGACTCTGCGAGTTTCCTTCGCCTTCCAAAGGTCCAGGACCCCAGGGTCCTCAGATAACATATAAATAAATGTAATTTATCTCATAATTATTTAGATAACAATACTGTAGTCAGAGGCGTAGCGTGGATTAATATAAACGTAGGCGAAGGCACATCAGCTAGGCCTTTTTCTTTTATAAATTCGAAAACGAGACAGCTCAGTGTTTGACCACATCGTCGCTTACCATCAGATGAAATAGCGGTCAAACGCGAGCGTGAACATTATAAAAAAAAAACCGTCGTTCTCAAAGAGCCCTCGCTTGTGCGAGGCCCCTTTGGGTGCGAGGTAAATACGCTATTGACTGTAGTGACTGAAGGTACCTAAGTAATAGTATATAGTTGTACCATACGGTGGTAAAACCTATTTTATCTTGTTTAGCGGAGTAAGAGGCACTAAACTAAACTGCGGTCTTCTCGTCCGATTATAGTTTGAGTGTCTTCAAGGCTAGAGTGAAAGGGCTCTTAATAAACTAGTGCGCCTCACCATCAGAGATCGCATCACTGCTTACCATCAGTTGGGATCGCAGTCAAGCACTAGTTTATCAATTAAAAAATAAAACCATACATTTGCTACTTTCGAAGTGTAAATATACGTAATTCAGTTGACTGAATTTCGTTTAATTTGCACACACACAACTCATTTGTCAGATGGAAATTATATTTCCTTTTTCCCTAAATTAGTTATTAAAGTGGGATAGTTGGGTACCATATTTAGATAATGCTTAACGTAAATAAATAACACGGGAATTCGAGCTCTAAAATGTACATACAGTAGTCTGTACTAAAATGGAGATGTCCAGTGCAAAATAAATAAAAATAAATAGAGTCAGTTTATTTGTGCCAGTGTAAATTGATATGGTATCAGAATGTTGTTTGCAGAATGAGTCAATGTGAAATTATCACCTTGTTTACAATATGGCAGTCTATTTTACCAACTACTTAAATACAAAATACTTATTCATTGTTTACATTGTGGAAATCTGAAGCCAATGTTTGTTCATCATGCTTGTTCCTTTATTTAGTGCTCGTATCATCATCCTGACTACTTATCACACTAATATTATAAAGGTAAAAGTCTGTGAGTTTGTGTGTATGTTTGTTATCCTCACGCTGAAACTGCTGAAGGGATTTAGGTGAAATTTGGTACATAGAATATTTATTGTCCAGGGACTATGCTCTGATTTTCTACTTTCATGCAGGCGAAGCCGCTAGGAGAAGTTACCCAGCTAAATTATAAATGCGAATGTCTGTTTTTTTTACTTTCACGTATTAGCTACTACCGATCATCAGGAAATTCCACATGAACATTGTCAGGGATACAGAAAAGGACAAAGGGTGCCTTTAATGCAGAAAAATAGTAGATATTGTTCCGGGGAAACATACATTAATGAAAGCTGTGGGTAAAAACTAGTATTATATAAAAGATATGTTTTTATCGGTTTTATTGCCTCTTCATATAAATATATCCTACGGTCAAATCGGCTTGAAAACGTACTTTACATCTTAGTAACTGAATTATTGGCTGATAATGTCTTGACATGTGATCGATCAGAGCGTTCTACGCTTGATGAGCGACTGTGCTTGACATACATACACGTAGAAACGCCATGCCATCTCCAAACTCGATATGTTTGTGGCACTTTGACGTCACGGCGGGACCAGGTACCTTTGCGATCGCTTCTCTCATCCGAATATGTCGTGTTAGCGTAAAAATTTACGAATGTCTAGTAATACGATCTAGCTGTTAGTATTTATTTGCTAATAATGAACAATTGACGTTTGTAGAAACTCCATCGGAGCTCCTAAATTGGCTCACAATGGCGACAAGGAACAAATACTGATGCATCGCTGGAGATACCCAAGTCTTTCCCTACACGGCATTGAAGGTATAAACATTTATTTATCATAAGATAAATGATTATTATATTTATTTAAAAATGACCAAATATGCGTAAAGGTAGCCATATACCTTAGAGTGTACCTGACAGGTTTGGTCTGCACAGTTATGCCTGTCATTACCTGACACACACACCTGGCTTGTGTGAAAACCTATACAAAGTATTTCTATTCTATTCTTTTCTACACAGTTGTGCAACATACACGCTCCAGTTTACCTGTAAAACTGAACTGTACAGGCAAACCTGCTAGGTATACCCTAGCGTGTATATTAAGGTAACCATATTTCATAATTTCATGTAATAATTTGTGATCTAAATACCGTTTAAGGAGCTGCTTTCCAACCCGGAGCGAAGACTGTAATTCCTGGCAAAGTTATTGGCAAGTTCTCCATAAGGATTGTACCAAACCAGGAACCCGAGGAAGTCGAGAAGCTAGTCTTCGATTTCATCAACAAGAAGGTTTGTATTGAAATGACCATTTTCATTTTATAAATAGCATTCGTAGGTACAGTCATAGTTTATTTATGGTCGGGGATTTCCGCGGATGTCTCTATGGTGAGTGATAAGAAGACTCGTTTTACACAATAGGTTTAAATTGTAGGTACTTAAATTATTGAGAAACAGGTTTTTCAAGAAATGACTCTGGGATTTTACCACAATAAAGAGTAGTTTAAAATTTCATGTGTAGGTATATTCAGTAGGCTAGCTGTATCCGGCAAACTTCGTACCGTCTAATGAATGTATATCTTATGATATAGGCAACCGATTGCGATGAAACAAAGTCTAAGTATATTAATAATATATCTCGATATATATAAACATAATTTTAATGTATAAAAGCGTGTGGCATGTTCCCTCTGGTTTTCGGAGTATTTCGGCCAAAGTTGACATAACACATGAGGGTCCTTATAGCTTCAAAGCAACAACATCAGGTGCCAGGGATTGCGGTGACAGGCTGAAATCATTATAAAAGCGTAGAAATTGAGTTAATAAAAAATTAGTATGAAAGAATAAAAATATTGAGCACCAAATTAATAAATTATAATTGGACATTGATTCATCACTAAAATACTAGACGTTGTCGCGAGTTTGTTATTATAATCTTATATCTGGGCAAACAAGTCGTCCAGCCATCTCCTTCTTGTATCTTGTGGTTTCAGAGCGCTATTCTTGTGTTTTCCGTGTTCATAGCTAGTTTGGTATGCGTCAGACATGTCCAGCTCAGTCCTATATAAGCTAGGCAGCCGTCTAAGCCACACCAACGATCGTTCGTTTCAGTGAGCAATAATCATTCTGTCAGCAATAATCATTTTTGTTTTCAGTGGGCAGCTAGAGGCTCTCCCAACAAGATGCGCATCACAGCGCAGAGCGGGCGAGCGTGGACAGAGAATCCTGACCACCCTCATTACCAAGCAGCCGCGCGCGCTACCAGAATGATCTATCTAGTAAGTTTTGACGTATAAACGTCTTTAAAAAAACGCATGATAACAAAATTGGGGGTTATAGTTTGTTGTTGCAGCATCACATCTATAATTGCTATCCAAAATTCAATTACACCACTGAATAGAATTTTTTTTATGTTTTATTTTTCCAAGGGAAAAATTATCTTATGACAACCCCCTCTCTTGGGCGGAGCAGGAGATAGTGTCAGACTCTTACTGACCAAAAAACCCATCCCGTTCCTTCGCCTTAGCCTTCATACCGGGGCTCGAGCGCCCTTTCGGATAACCCTGGCCCAAGTAGGCTTCGACCCGGCTGGGGTCCCTGCTGTTGCTGACAACTCCTTGAGGCGCGCGGCATCGACGACTTGGGCTTGGTCCGGACAGCGAGCTACCCATTGCTCACTGTCCGCAAGCGCGACCACTGAATAGCTAGGGATCAATGAATTTATTACGCTATGTAAGGATTGTCACACATCGCGCGGAGTGGAGAGGGAAGCGCCGCCATTTTTTGAGTGCACTGCTCGGTTGTCGTACTGTAGAACTTGTAGATATTTTAATGTGAGAGCTGTACCCTATTTATGCTGCTGTCTGTACATCCATCACTATTACCCATGTCGTGTCTTGGTATCTAAAAAGGTAAGATGATGTGAAGACAGACGTCAAATTCATTGTACCGATGTGTTGGTATAGCTGTGCATACAGAAGACCCTAGTGTCGGACACAACACGACACGGCGCGCATTATAAGTAGGTGCCTTACTAAGATTCCTTTATAATTGTCAGCTTGGAATGGTCCTAGGTAGGTAGTTAGTTGAGGATATGTTTAAAATAGTTACCGCGGCCCTGGAACGCAAAGTCGCGACGCAACTTATGATCCTTATATGAGTTATGACTACATGACACTGCAGGAAGCTGCTACTAGACCCACCATTACTTTATATATTATAAATGCTAGTTATGTGCATGTATTGGTGTCCAGCCATTCTTAGTAGGACTGCAGGAGTGTTCAAAAGAGTTACTTAGCCTTGGAACGCAAAAAGCAACTGAAGGAACACAGATGGGCAAGATTTAATCAGTAAAAGTCTGACACTCCCTCTCGTCCTCTCTCACTTTTGTAGCATACGTACGATTCAACGTTAGGCATTTAGTCAAACTATGCCAGCGGGCTATGCCTGGCTGTCCCGCTCTGGATAGAGCGAGGACTGTCAGATCGAAGCCCGCGCGGCGATACGCGACGTAGCACTTTTGATTGGCGCGCGGGCGACCGTGTAACTCAGTTTCGACCCTGAACCCGTTGTGTGTCCGGAACGTGGATTCACGCGAGACACAATAACTTTTTAACTGTGTCTCTAATTACGGCATACCAAAGGTTAAATCCACCTATGTGCCTTCAGTTGCTTTTTGCATTCCAGAGCTGCGGTAACTCTTTCGAACATTCCTGTAGTCCTCAAGGATGATTGGAAACCAAATCGTGTACTTATCTGGCATTTATAATATAAGAAATTTCGTGTCTAGTAGTAGATTTCTGCAGCGTCAAGTATAGTTATCGGCACGAATATTGAGAAATATTCGGTCTCTTTAGTGGTGCTGCGTGAGACGCGGGGGCGGGGAATGTTATTCGTGATTGGTTCCCTGCGCTTGCGATTGGTTGCTGCTTTTATTTAACAACGATGACGATTGGCTCGCTAATGTATGGAATTTGCAAAGCGATTCCCACTCTGACGCCGAGCGCTCAATATTCGTGCCGATAATTATACTCATAAGTCTAGGAATATCATAATTAAATTGATGATAAAACATATTAAAACTCGCTTGTTTATCACAGACGGAGCCGGACATGTCCCGCGAGGGCGGCTCCATCCCGGTGACGATCACGCTGCAGGAGGCCAGCGGACGCAACGTGCTGCTGCTGCCCATGGGCGCCGGAGACGACATGGCGCACTCGCAGAACGAGAAGATCAACGTGCGCAACTATATCGAGGGAGTGAGTATACATTATTGTCACTTCGTCTTGTCTTCACAATATCCAATGGTTTAGTGGTAGACACATGGGGTGGGGGCACTTATAGGAATGTTTTGACATATGTGTATGATATTAAACATCATACACACACGTCGGGTCACTGTCACGAGACGCACCAGTCGTGACTTTGCTAACATGTGGGACCAAAGTGTAAGCCAAATAAAATATGTATAACAAAAAAAAATGCAAATTTTGTGTCATAGTTTTCAAACAAAAGTCTGGCGTGCAATCGATCTTCTGATCTCGCAGTTCTAGCGTGTTGATGGCCACCATTCCGGCGATAAACAACACCGAATACAAATATGGATATTATTACCCATATTTTTTTTTATATATTTGTATGAAGGTAGGGAGCGCGCTGAACCCGTTCTATTACGGTCTTATATTTTTTTCACGCATTACTACGCACTTCCATTATAACACCATTTCGATATCCTTCTGCAACGCCTCGCAGTAAGACTAAAGCGCTATTGATACCCAAAAATAACTTAAGGCCATCTGACCAGCAAACATGTCCCACATCTTAAGGCAGCACACCATCCTTCTCTTCTGTTAGTCATATTTAGGCAGATAATGAAGGCCGCTTTTGTACAGTTTTTTGGTGCATAAAGCTTTAAATAAATAAATATTTTGCCATTACAATTAATTCTGTCTGTCAGAAGGTACTAATAATATAATATATTCCACAACTATCATTCAACCCCATCTAGTCTCAAGCTAAGCAGAGCTTGTGTTATGAGTACTAGATAACTGATAAACATACTTATATATTTCTAAATACATACATATTAAAGATAGATTACACCTAGACAAAGAACAAATGTTTGCGCTTATCGCACAAACATTGTCCTTGGTGGGAATCGAACCCACGACCTTAGGTATAGCATTCGGACCAACAGGCCACTCAAACTGCCTTAATTCAAAGAACAAGTTATTAATGGACCAGATTAATTCCCTAAGAAACGTTTAGAGAAATTCGTTCGAAACAGGATGAAGTAGCTTCCTATCTCAGATAATTACAAGCTTTTATTTAGTTTCACTTGTCCCAATGTTTGTTTGTTATCAAATCTTGCAAATTAAATTTGATTCACTTTCCGGTTACCGTTCCGGTTACAGCTCTATAGCTGAAATTTTGCATGCATATGTAAATTAGATGGCAATGCAAAATTATTAAACATGGAGCTGATCTGATGATGGAACCGGAAGGTGGCCATAAGAACTCAGATCATCCTATCGAAGCTGCGGGCAAAAGCTAGCTAATTATATACGTATATACCGTGCTCTAAAAGCTTGCTACGAAAATATGATTTACATTGAAAACTTGTTATCTAGTTTGTAATCGTCATTTTGGATCCCGCCTTAATAAATTAATCAGCGTTAACTATCCAAAATCAGAAGGTACAACTACCTACTTTGAGAAATGGCAATGAATAAAATGATTACATCTGCCAAAATGAAAAATGAACCAACCCACTTAAACTCGTAAAATCCGTTATATTTAATTAATAACAGTGGGCACAAACAGTTGAAATTGACAGGGCCTTTGTGTCGTAGTATTTCGTGATGCTAGAGTGATTCACTGACGTGGGATTCACTGTACGCTTTTATATGAAACTAGCTGTCCCCCGTGGCTGCATCCGCATCATTGGTTACTGCTCCGCTTCTGTATGTCGTAACCTCATTTTATATAGTCTATACTTATCGTCATACATATACGTCATCTGGCTATCCTATACAAATAAATAATATTTTTTAATTTGACTCTTAATTCCAGAAATTAGCATGTGTAAACAAATAAAAAAATTCAAAAAATTCTTGCACTTTATTATGTTAGTGTAAGTACTCGTAGATCGACTGCTTTTTATTGTTCAGGATAGCTGCTAGGGCCGCGGGAATTTTTGGAAGAGTTACCGTGGCCCTATAATGCAAAGGGCAACTAAAAGACATGAGTGGGTTTTAGTCAGTAAAAGTTTGATACGCCCTCTCGCTCCACGCTAAAGGGGGAGAAGTTATTTGATGACATGCCAACTAAAAAAAAAAACTGTTGGTGTGTTGGTATTCTACAGGAATATACTTACATTTGAGGCCCCCTGTCATGTCAGGTTTTAGCCATAACGAGCTAAAACCTGTTGTGGGTTTGTTCGAAGAAGTTGCCGTCGGACTGGAACGCAAAGGGCAATGAAGGAACACAGGTGGGTTTAGTCACTAAAAGCCTGACACCAAATATTTTTTTCGTAATTTACCACCTCAAAAAAAAAAATGCAAGACTGATCGAGTTTGACTTATGGCCGATGTTGAATGGTATAATACTTACAACTATTAAGTTGGATTATTTTATAACTATCAAACATATTGCGCCTCCGTTCAAATAGTGTTACAAATAAAAAAAAAAAATTGCTATTAATTTCAGAATTAATCATACTTAATAATGTAGTGTCACATCCCTGAATGATATGATATTTGAGTTGTGGTATGCTGGAAGAGATTTCTTTAGTAATAACCATCACCTTTGTACTATTCTTGTATTTCCTTCTTCTGTTCTTTTATTATTGTGTGTACATAAATGGTTGTTAAATTATTATTCGAGCGGAAGTGCGTCATGCATATGTGGATCAAAAAGGAGTCACTCATTATAGCCTCCATTGTGATTTAGCCATGTTCTTGTTATTTACTATATAGAGATTTCGAAACGTTGAATATGTAAAACAATACGGAAAAGCTGGATATGTAACATCACGTAATTGTTAAGTCATTACGGACATAAATCATAATTCGTGTCGTAACGTTATTCTTATGTCACCACCGTTTAAGACTTGCAGGGATGTTGAAATTTCGATATTGTGTAATAATTTTGGTATTTCACACATCAATATAATTCAAAAGGTTTCACATGGAGGCATTCAAAGTAATTTCCATAGGCTTAAAATTAATTGAATTGGATCATGTTCATCACGTGAAATTATAACGGAACAATTGACTCACACTTTATCTGGAAACTTAGATTAAAGAGGTAGTCAATAATCTAAAAATTTTATTGTGTCTTTGTGTGCCATCACACTTTAGCCACGGAGAATTTCTGCACAGGAAACCTATGGACCTAGAACTACTGGGTGCGTAAAAACCGTAGGGGCTCAGCAGGGCCGATGCCCGCTAGGCGCGGGTATTTTCTGATAAGAAAACTTGTGGTCTTATACTTCAAAGGGCAATTGAAGGACATATGTATGGTTTTAGTCAGTAAAAGTCAGACACACCCTCACGCTTTACCCAGAGCGGGAGAAGTCATTAGATGGTTTCTCACCTTAAACATAAAAAGCCAGTAAAAGTCTGATACGCCTCTCAGTACACCCTAGACCGTGAAAAGTTGTGTGGAACGAGGAGGATGTTTGAAACCTAAAAAAATCACACTTTCGCGTCTTTGCAAGGATATTGAAAAATTCCGACGATGCTGGCTAATCATTGCGACACAATCATTTGTTAAAGTATGACGCACTTGTGTGTTTGTAAACAGAAGTCATTCGCGTAAAAACCCCTGACTATATTTTCCCGTCGCGAGGGGGGGCTCGACTCTGTGACTGTTATCACGTACATACATACAAATTCCCCGAAACGTAAAAAAGGGGACAAAAATCGTTTTCCTCTTCCTTTATGCATATATTCATAATTTTACTGGGTAACAAAAAACATTATGATTGACCTACATGAAAAGGAAATCGATTTTTGTCACCTTTTTTCGTATCGGGGAATTTGGATGTATGATAAGAGTTTATTTTTTTATTTATTTACAATTTTATACACATTTATACAATTTATTGTATTAGTGATTCTCCGGAGTAGGTTATCTTTAGGAAAAACCCCGTTTTATACTATGTTTACATAGTATACCCGTACAGCAACAAAACTAGGGAATCTAATCACGCATCAAATTCTCGAGCTTGCAGGCTGGCGGGCTTGGGATTTTAAAAATGTTTTTTCGTTCTAAAAAAGTAGAGATGCGCCGTTTGGTATTCGGTATTCGGCGTATTCGGCATTTTTGCCACTATTTGTATTCGGCCGAATTATTCGGTTTTAGTGCCTAATATATTCGGTTTGAGTATTTCTATTTTCCTGGCTACTTGACATGGAATAGAACTGCAAGACAAGCTTCTTATGTAAGATATGTTTATTATAAGTTAAATAAAACTAGTGAAGAATGTGTTAAAAAGCTAATACCTGAATGAAAGCAATCAAACTTGAAATCAATATTTATTTTAACATCTTAAGTCCACATATTTATTTCTTGACCTATAGTTAACATTCATTATAAAACTTAATTCAACGTTTATTTTTAAGCCCTAGCTCTATATTCATTTTACTATTTATTTCGAATCTTAAAAAAATCATATTAATATAAACTTTTTTTTCAAACTCAGATCAACATTTTAAATTTTAAACGAACACATTTACGTGGCAAATTATTATAAATTAAAATATTAATCAATAGACACTGTAATAGAGATACCTTATAAAATGATAACTAAGAATATAAAATAAGAAATATATAATAGAGGTCAGAAATAAAATAGAACATATACAAAAAGGAACATACATATTCTAATATTTATAATTTATTAATGGTAAATTATGGTGCAGAAACACCAAGCTCTCGGCCAGAGTCTCCGGCAAGAGTCTATTGCGTTTTTCTTCATACAGGTTCCCTGCTTCCGAAAATAATCGTTCACTGTACGCACTACTACCAGGAGCACATAGAAACACTTTAGCTAAATTAGCTAAATGTGCATATTTTGACTTATACTTTGCCCACCAATCAAAAGGGCTCTGGTTTCTTCGTAGTAAACATTCAGCGTCATAACTGTTCAATACTCGAGGCAAGTTCTTCATAACAATTCCAAAATGTCACATGAGATTCCTCTAAAAAATTTGAAACATTTTGTGGTCTTCCTCTGTTTGACTTTGTAGCTTCATCTTCGCTTGAGCTTTCAGCATCAGGGTCGCTTCTTTGAATCGCTTCTAGAAAAAGCTTTCTTCTTACCAGTTCATAATTTTCATTAAAACTGAAATTAATTCTGTTAATTCGTTTGAACCTGTTTACGCGGGAATGCAGTGAAATGGTAAACCGAATAATTCGGCCGAATATCCGGTTCGGTAAAGATTGAACCGAATACTATTCGGTATTCGGTTATTCGGTGAAACCACTATTCGGCGCATCTCTATAAAAAAGTTATTACTCATTATTAACTAACAACTGAATCCTATAAGGATGTTTTACTGGTACGAGTATAAATAAACAGCGGCATTTAAGGAACAATATAATAAAATATTTAATTGTGGAGGAATCCCAGCCATAGAGTACTTAAACTGCCACGTTCCGTTCCACTTCCGATACTGGACTGGCACAACACAAAATAGAAATTAAAAATTTATTTATCTGTTACTCATCATTTTCCTGCCCTTGTCCCATCTTATCTGGGGTCCATCTTTTTTTCATCCATCTTTTTTTTGGCCTCCTCTCCACCCACACACATGTGTACTCATAATTATTTTAGTAACTTACGTTTCATCCCTCCTCTTTACATGACCATACCAAGACAAACAATTCCCCTTCAATTTTTCAATCGCCGACTTTATTTAGCTGTTACTATAAGGTAAAAATTGAAAACAAAATTATTTTCTAAAAAAATTCTATAGAAAAATTACGACTTCCATGAGAAATTATTAAATCACTTTATACCGAGACTATGCTGAGTTTAATAAATAAATCATAAGCGCTTGGTCTGAACCGATTTTAAAAAAAAATATCTTAATTCTGCAAACGTGCGGGATACCGTATTTGTTATCCCACAAAAGAGGTGTGGGATCCAGCGCTTTCGAGATCAGATTTCCTCATCATAACCATGATCAATGAACGTCTGGAAGCCAAGCTCGATATTTTTATGCTTTAACAAATCTGTGTATGGAAGCACTTTAGTGTCCGACCGAATGTTCGGTTTCGGTTTCGGTCGAGTTTCGGCAAAAAAGCAAGTTTCGGTTTAGTTTCGGTTTCGGTGGCAAACCTGCCGAAACTACGACCGAAATCTAAGTGCACTCGGGAGTAGAGAACTCTGTTGCGTCCACGTGCTGAATTCCTTCCAAGCGAGTAAGCAACGAAGACATGTTGCTGTGTCCACGTGCCTAATGTTGTCGTAATTGGCTTGTTTTACCTACACCCAAACTAAAATCGAATGCAGTAAAATTCATGATAGTCTTCTTCTTCTTCCTGCCCTTATCCCATATTACTTGGGGTCGGCGCAACACGTTTTCTTCTTCCATTCTGTCCTGTCACCCGTCAAACTATCACTAACTCCCTTTTCTTTCATATCACTTCTCACACAATCCATCCATCTTTTTTTCGGCCTTCCTCTCCCTCTCCATCCATCTACGTGTATACTCAGAACTCTTTTAGTAATATGCGCTTCATCCCTCCTCTTCACATGACCATACCAAGACAACCGATTACCTAAAATTCATGATAGTCAATGAATATAAATACCTAAATGTAAATTCATAAAAAAAGGACTGACTGATTATAATAACGTTTCTTTATTTTAACCTCAAAACATGATCCTTATAATAAAGTTTGTCACAGTTTTGGCCGAAGCCGAAACCGAAAATCGGTTTCGGTTGAAAAACCAGTTTCGGTCGTATACTAAAGCACTTGTTGTAGGCGGCACGAAGGCATTTTGTCTGTAATATTTCCATGGCTTTTTAAGTTTTTATAATATATTTATCGTTTAATTTAGCTTCACCATTATTATAGTGATAACTTAACATAAACATTTAGGAATCTCGGTGGTCTTCAAAACATGTTCATAACCTGAAATACAAGAAATGGTAATTTTTTGTTTTGTTCGAATTACGCTCAAGATTTTCCTGGTTGCAGTATTGAAACCATATTATTATGTGAAAAAAAAAACTAGTACCACTTGACTCGGTCAGTAAAGAGACTTTCCTCAACGTATTTATCTATATATATATATTTAATTTATAAATAAATGTGCGTGATGTTGTAATGGGGTTGGGGAAACACTCTGAAATGTCTAAAATATAAAATACAAAAAACGATGAATGGGCATCTAATTCATCGTTTTTGTTTTGGTTACAAATCTATATACATAAAAAGAAACTGACTGACATCCAAAATTATTGTGACTAGGAACATGAAATTTTGCAAACTTATGATATAGGCAAACACTAAGCGGGAATTTTCCAAAATTCACCCCCTAAAACTATGAAACGGGGGTCCAAAGTTTGTATGGAAAAATCTACTTTCACGCGGGCGAAGCTGCTGGCAGAAGGTAGTCTTATAATATCTTTTTACCAAGTTTAGTCGACTATATAATATGTTACGATCAAAAACCGAATTTACGTTGTGTGGATTTTTCAAACAGCCACATCGCGAACCTTGTGTCGAGGCGAGTTGATGCAACGTATATACATCGTGAAATAAATTGTGTTGTATGGAAATGAGTCGTGTTATATTTTTATTGTGAACTGTATGTGCGACTTTGACTTTCCCCGGACCGTGGGGTCTGGGATTTTTTAGACTGTGGTTGGTGGAAGCCCCATTCCTTTCGACCCCTTCGCAGGCTTTTAAAGATATGCGGAACAGGGTAAAGTCCCACATACGTCCGTTGAAAAGGGAGGATCCTCTGACTATCCCGGTCTTGTGACTGATCCGGGCAACTGCTCGATATATGATTTTGGACTACTGTATACGTTCTAATCGCGCGAAGAACTCTTATTTTGTATTTAAAATTTTGACGTGGAGTCATAGATCGTCTTGTTAACGTTTGTCACCGACTGTTCAGTCTTTAAATCATCCGTTAATTTCTTTCGTTATTGTTTCAGATAAAGTTGTTCGCAGCTTACTTCCACGAGGTTAGCAAACTTCCAAAGCCAAGCAAGTGATTTATTTGCAATAAGTATTTTTGTACGACAAGCAGAATGCTCAAGAGGGATTGTCTACATTCCTACCTTTAAGTACATATATTGCATAATTATGTATGTTTTATCTCGCATAATATATCTCGGTGCCTTTTAAACACTTAGACTGGTATATTGAATAATTTATTAGTTTTACGTATTATCAGAATGTATTGTTGACTATAATGAACATTAAGTTCCGTTTTGTATTATGAAATTTTCTTTTTCTTGTTATTAGTTTTCTGTGTCGTGTCAAATATTTTGCATAATAAAGATATTCATTTATTTACATATATAAGATTTTTATTTAACTTCCACTTTGAAAATTATCCAAAGCTGCATATCGTAATGTCGTTTACCTACTATCCTATTTATTTTGACTTGTTCCATAAATGTTTATCTCAAATATTGAATTCTGTTTTTAACAATAAACTTCGGAAGTCAACCAGGCAAAATTTAGGTTTTGCATTACGTTTGTATTGCACCCGATTTTAGAATCAAACGATTTCGAAAAAAACCATTGTAGTCCAAATGGTCACTTACAATGGATCAGAAGATTTAAAGTCATCCAAAGGGCAACGGAAAGGGCTATGCTCGGAGTTTCCTTGCGTGATCACATCAGAAATGAAGATATCCGCAGGAGGACCAAGGTCATCGACAGAGCTCAAAGAATCGCCAAACTTAAGTGCCATTGGGTAGGGTACATTGCTCGCAGAACAGATGGTCGATGGGGATGAAAAGTTCTGGAATGGCGACCTCGTACCGGAAGAGGCAGCGTTGGAAGGACTCCCACAAGGTGGACCGATGACCAAGTGAGGGTCGCGGGAATCCGATGGATGCGAGACGCATTGAACCGGTCGTTATGGCGATACTTGGGGGAGGCCTCTGTCCAGCCAACAGTGGACATCTTTTAGTTGAAATGATGAATAGTCCAAAATGCGTTTTCTAACGTTAAAACATGTATGGGATCGCAGTTTGGTAACCGGACCCATTCTACCTATAAAAAGATATCCACCTATTGAAAGAAAGCCCAACCAACGTGCAAGGGATTAAAGAGTCATGCAAAATCATGTCATCCGCCTTGGAGTTTGTGGGTGCTACAACGCCTAGATCGACAGCACAACAACAGCCTATAGTCTCACGGGTCAGTGTAGAAAAAATAAAATCACTACTTTTTCATTAATAATGTTAGTGGTCGTTTTTTTTGGGTTTAAAATAGTATACAATTACTAAGTATCATCAAAATACTACATTCTCCGGAACAGCTCAGTTTATTTTTCCTTAAAAAAATTATTAGTGTGTATATTACACACTCACAAACTTTTGCCTTTATAATATTAGTGTAGAGTGTGATTGATAGCAGAAGTGATAAAAAAATAATCACTTTTTGAGCATTAGGTGAATTTTTGAAAAAAAATAACAAAGTTTCTGGCAACATAACTCATACGCAACCCAACTAACAGCATATGCATGACATGAGTCCGCCCGGAGGAAACGTGTGATGGAGGTCTGCCCCGCTTGGGCGGTACACCTCCGTATTCTCGTGGAGGCGATTGGTAGCGGCGAACTCTCGCGTAGGCTATAGTTCAGGTCATGGTATGGAGAGACAGGGGATGGGTGGCGACCAGCCCCTTCAGCGAAGCAGTAATTCGAGCAAAGAAGGTGGCTGAAAGCATGTCGTGGAGACAGCCTCAAATCTGGCCCCCGCTGGAGACCCTCGGGCGATTCCTGCGACGCATTTAAAAAGTATCAGCCACTGGCCGCAAGTGGTTGTCGCGCGTTTCAGCTTTCTTTGTGGCGACGTTTATGGCTGTGACATGTGGCCGTTGTGTCACACTTAGACATATTGGAATTATTACAAAAAGTAGTTTTAGACATTTGTTAAATTTTGGCTTCCACCCACCACACTCCACTTGTCCCTTAGTGCCGTTGTTTACTAACTGAGATTACCCGCTTTACTGTAGACTTAAGTATAGGTATAGATTAGACGACAGAGGATCAATATAGGAATTATCTACTTTTTTTTATGGTGGGAAAAAATCGCATTGACATCCCCAGCTCTTGGGCGGAGCGGGAGATAGTGTCAGACTCTTATTGACTAAAAGACCCACCCCGTTCCTTCTAGCCTTCATACCGGGGCTCGAGCGCCCTTTCGGATAACCCTGGCGCCAGTAGGCAGGAATTATCTACCTATAAGATAAGGAAAGGAAATTATATATCTAGATGTTATTATAATAATAAATACATATTAATGCTCTGGGGATTTCTCAG
Organism: Mythimna albipuncta; assembly: GCA_929112965.1. Taxonomy (NCBI): domain Eukaryota; kingdom Metazoa; phylum Arthropoda; class Insecta; order Lepidoptera; family Noctuidae; genus Mythimna; species Mythimna albipuncta. Next base: position 11,878,582 of record OV815962.1, read on the forward strand.
ATCGTGCTCTAATCGCTTAGACCTGACCTTATACTGAACATAAGGCATAGGTAAGTGCTTGTATTTCTTTGGAATAGGTTTTTTTTTATTATTTGGCTTTGGATTAGTTCTTCTTCCTGCCCTTGTCCCATTTTATTTGGGATCGGTGCAACACGTTTTTTTCTTTCATTCTGTCCTGTCACTCGTCACGCTATCACTAACTAAGTCTTTGGAATAGTATGATAAATAAAAACCTATATGTTGCCCACACTAAGAATTAGGTACTCCTGTATCGTGAGTGCGTTCACATACGTGTAAGACATCCAGATATGAAACAACTATACGTATGTTATTTAATCATTTGTTCCGAACGGGAATCGGACCTGCGACACGTAGCGAAGTAGCCAATAGCTCAACCATTGCATCAAGTCACCAAGTGCTTGCGAAGATGAATCTGTGAGTGGATACAGCGAAATCAGAATATGCATATACAATAGCTTGAAGATCTTGTAAATCACGTATGTATAATTTGCTCTAGCTGCGCTATGTCCACGCTGCTGTTATCTTATTGTTACACTGCAGATATGATTCTTCTATGCTGCAGTTACGGGACCGCTACGATTCTGCTACGGCATTGCTACGGTTTTGCTACGGTACTGCTACGATTCTTCTAAGCGGCATCTACGAGTCTGCTATGCTGTTGCCACGGTACTGCTATGATTCCTCTACAATCCAGCTACGGTTCTGCTACACTGCAGCTACGATTCTGCTACTTTTCTACTACGATGCTGCTACGGGACTATTTCGATTCTGCTACGCTATAGTTACAGTTATGTTATGATACTGTTATGATTCTTCTTCCCTGCTCGGAGTTTTCTTGCGTGATCACATCAGAAATGAAGATATCCGCAGGAGAACCAAGACAACCCAAAGAATTACGAAACTTATGTAGCAGTGGGCAGGGCATATTACTTGCAGAAGAGATGGTCGATGGGGACGAAAGGTTCTGGAATGGCGACGACGTACTGGAAGACGCAGCGTTGGAAGGCCTCCCATAAGGTGGACCTATGACCTGATGAGGGTCGCGAGAATCCGATGGATACGAGACGCACAGAACCGGTCATTATGGTGATACTTGAGGGAGGCCTATGTCCAACAGTGGACGTCTTTCGGCTGAAATGATGATGATGATGATTTTTCTTCCCTGCTGTTACGGTACTGATTTTAGTTTTCTATGCTGCAGCCACAATTCTGTTTTACTGCTGCTACGATTCTACTACGGTACAGCTACGATTCTTCTACGCTCCACCTACAATTCCACTGCAGCTACGATTATGCTACGCTGCTACTACGGTGCTGCTACACTGCTGCTACGGTTTTGATATCGATTCTGCTATGGTAAAGCTACTGTTATGTTATGATACTGTTATGATTCTTCGGTTAGTCTTGCTTCTATGCTGTAGCCATAATTCTGTTTTGCTGCTGCTACTGTTCTGATACGGTACTGCTATTGTTCTGTCACGGTAGCGATACGAATCATCTATGGGAAAGCTACGATTTTTCTACGCTGCAGCTTTTTTTTAATAGTCTCAATGGCATCAGTTAACTCTCCAAGAGAGGAGGGTGTAAATTTGGAGATCATCAGCATACAGGTGTTAGAAAGAAGATAGTCGTTGAGAGATAGCGTTAATGAAAAGTATGGCAGTAGTGTTACTCTTAAAAGAGAAAGAATCGCAGTAGGACGGCTCTTTTTCGCAAAAGTATCTATGACATGGCTTCAGCAATATGTAATAAAATTCCCAGAGTAATAAAGAATATCATTGTTATTTTATATAAAAAACTAAAAGAATTTTTAATGAATAAATGTTACTGGGTATAAAGGCAATTAAAACTAAAATAAAAACAAAAAGTTGCCAGTAAGCCCGTTACGGTGAGTGAGTGTATGTGATAAGTGAGTGTGTGTGGTGAGTGAGTATGTGCATAGAGTACACAAAATTTAAATGATTTGAATTGGGAAAATATATGCCGCATAGTAAGATGTGTTAAATAAGAGTGTTTATTTTTTTAAACCAGGATTATCTAATAAGAAGTAAACTACTACCAGAAATTTTTCTGCACATTCTGCTTCAAAGTTTTTATTATCATAATTCAAATGTATAGACAATGACAATAATTCCATTTTACGTGTTTGTAAAATAGAATTAATGAGTTGTGTGCAACTCGCAAGTGTTTCATTTCGACATACGAGGAAGACGCGACATCCACCAATCCGCACTAGGCCCGCGTGGTGGATTGTGGGTCATTCCTTCACCTAGAAAAAAGGCTTGAGTCCCAGCAGTGGAAACATTATAAGATTGATTATTATGCTATTTGGTATTTGAGCAAATTGTAGTTGGTATTCGGCCGAATATAATAAAAGCAGCCGAATAAGCCGAATACCGAATAGGTAATCGTTGTAAGTCTAGTTTATATCTTTTGAAAATACGGATTCACACGGTTCCTTTTTTGATTGTTGATAGATTCGCGCTTGACCGCTATCTCACCTGATGGAAAGCGGCGATGCGGTCGACGATGGAGCGCGCTTACTTAGAAGTAACTTGCCCTTATTATTAAATTATAGGTGTTTAGGTTGGAGGGTTGTTCAAAAGAGTTCCCGCAGCCCTGGATCGTAAAGGTCAACTGGAGAAAAACTGGTAGGTTTTAGTCTGACACTCCCTGTCTCTCCAACCATAGCGAGAGAAGTTATTTGATAATTTCCCACCATAAAGTGTTAGGTGATTATATCATATTCAATTATTACCTACCTAGAAGTCATTTTTAGTAATTTCAAACATCACCTTATAATTATGATGCCTCGTATACATAACCGGTGTACACAAAGACTGTACCTATGCAACATCGGTATTTATAGGTCTTTATTTTATAGATAATCTAGAATACATGTTTCATAAAGCAAAAGGAAAAAGAGTGTAATGATAAAGCAATAGATATTCCAATAGAAAGCCCCGACAATTCAAAATTTGGTCGATCATTCTATTGTAGTCCGATCAGGTCATCTGAAGGCGGGGATGACCATTCAAAAGTAGGTATCCCACTAAATACGAGTAGGTCACTAGCACGGGCTCTCATACTTTACTTATACCTAACTAGTAGGTACAGCTTATTATATATTTACATGTTAACAAAAAGAGGTTGACCGTGATCGAGCTACGATCGTCACGAACGGCTTTTGAACGCTTAAAAAAGAGCATCAAACCTTTCGAGAAGCAATTTTTGATACAGTCATTTAGCGTTTTTTTTAGTATTAGTAGCTTATCTAATGGAAATCGTTTCATCCAGTTGTTGAGTTGTGGAAGTCAGATGGGCTGTATTCAGATGCGCGCGATTTTTTTTTTATAGGTTTCCATTTGACTACTATTTGGTGAGACCTTACCTTAACATGAGGTGTCATGGTAAGGTTAGCTATGATGTGGATTAGAAGAAATGTCATCATCATCATCATCATTTCAACAGAAGAACGTCCACTGCTGAACATAGGCCTCCCTCAAGTGAGAGAAAACAAGCCTAGAAGTAACCTATTTACATTACCATTCATTGGATGACAGTAGACTGTAGATAAAATGTAGCCAGATCAGCTGTTTTGTTTAATGACCTACCTGATGCGTACCATCCTCATCAAGCGTGAGGGTCATGTAAACAAATAACTACTAGCTGTAATTGTATCAACTGGCCGTGGGTTGTAAATGTGTTGCAATCATTTCAGGCCCGAAACTCAAGGGCCCGCCGACAAACGCTGACCCTACCGCCGCCATTGTCGACATACAGCGAAATCGTACAGTTATGTGACCAGTTAACGGTTACCAGCAACGACTAATTAATCAGATTATATCTCATTTAGCACGGTTATGAACTGATGTGTATTGTGTGGGCGATTTAATAAAAAGTATTCTCTTAATTTTACCTCCCGTTGACATCGGCTGGTGAGCTAACGCATACCAGTTTACAATACTAACATAAAAGAGGATAGCGACCGGCCCTCCCCTCATTCACTCAGTCTGTCTCCGAGTCTCGCTACGGTGCAACGTTACGCTCCGCATGTTACTTTATACACCAATGTACCGTGGATAAAACGTATATTAAAACACAACTATACCAGTATATTATAGTGAGACGCTTTAGTTATTAAATATTTTAATTCAATTAAAAAATTCTTCAATAAACCTTCGTGCAGAAAAAGGACACCACTTGGTGAGTTTCTGTTTTGTTTCACTTTAAGTGTGTACTTGTTGTTTGTGTTGGATGACTGCAGTGTAATTCGGAAAAATCACTTTATTTATCTTTGGAATAGTTTGAATTGAAGATAAAACTTATCTGTTCGTACACGTATGTTAGATATACCTAGATGAGTAAATGTCTGCTGTTTGTTACCGTTTAATTATCTGACAATAGTTGTTCTGTCATCCTCAGCAGAGTGACAGGTTCTCACAGACTTGTGTAACTGTGCAGCTTGTGTATCAACACACCGCGGTCCGTCACCGCCTGGCAGATTATCATGCACGCTTTCTAATTTACTGTGACGAATTTTCGCAACAGTACGCGCACATAAACATCCATGTCGTTTTAATTCGTTGCACATTACTAGATGTATACCTGTTTAAGGCTACTTAATCAATATGACGATTTTGGAAACTTTATTCATGTCTAAAGCTAGACTTATCGTTTAGAGTGTTTTTATTTGGAATTGATTTGTTTCTTTATAAGCTTCGATTTTAAAGTATTTGTTCAAAAAAGTGGTGATTCTCAATGCGTAGAACCTAGATGGTTGAGGTAGACTACTTTCTGGAAGAAGGGAAACTTTTTCTATTGAAACTTCAGACCATTTTCGCCAAATCAGTTTTATGATCGGACTATCGTTTTAAAAAGTCTAGGGATCTCTGGTTTCTTACTTCATTTCTATAAATTACATTGCCGATTGACAATTAGTTATGCAAACAAGAAACGAAGAACTAAAAAGCCTGCTGGCAATTATCAGCGTTGGTTCCGGTGGTGCGGATAAAGAGCACAATTAAAAAAAAAGTAGACATAGGTATGTGCTTACTCAATAGAACATTTTTTGTTGACTGTACCTTTCTGTCTTATCAGTTGCCCTTAAAAGATTTTATCTTTATGACTGTGATACCGATGCGATTGTGCGACTAGTTTAATCACGCAATTCATAGAATTTAGATAATAATAATATTACTTATCAAGCTTCAGTACTTCCTAACCTCGTTAGATTAGGTAATACTCGTGACATCTATAATTCTATAAGTGTTTGTGAAAACGTTATTATTATGCATTTATACATTAGGGACCTACCTTACCTACCTTAAGAATAAAGCTGACTATATGCATCAATAATTATTTTATTATTCTTAGAGGTATCACTCATTTTACCGTTTTCTAGGAAAATTGTTGAATTATATATGTATATATAATTAATGGGTCAATTATACGTAAATTGTTTTACGCATAATTAGTATTATAATGCACATATTGTAGGTACCTACTATAGCAACTCGCATTAGCTTCACATGGGTGATAAAAATCATTGTATTTCTCAGCTTTTCTACACTTAATTAAATTTGCCATTTACTCTTAAACCTACAACTGCTAATTCTTCCAACCTTAAACTTAATCAGGCCTCCACACGAACCATGATAGAATTGGTTTCCTTTTTATGTTTAGGCAAAGGCGTATTATATAACAAAATAGAACCCAACAAAGGTTCGATTATTGACATCAACTAAAGAGTTAAAGAGCGCTCGTGAAACTGTGTAGAAAGTTCTTCTCATATCTACACAATGGAGTTAACTTCTAATGATCCTCACCAAACAACGGCGAATATGGAAACTCGTTTTCTCCATTTCTTTGTCTTACAACAATAACTTAGAAGTGAATCATAAGTGCAAGCGCTATTTTAAAAGCACTAGCATGAGCTTAGAGATTTTTTAGCTTAGCGGATCAGGTTTGATTAATGTTACTGCCACCCATACGGTGCTTCGTAGCACCAATTCTGTGCGAGCAACCAAAAACTTCAAATATATTCTTCGATAGCATATTCATTGTGTATACAGTTATTATCGACAGTCAATTGTTATTCGGCAAGCGTGCCGGTTCTGTTCGAGGATCTTATGCAAACGTTACGCGTGCAATGTGGTGTGGTGGCCTTAATGTTTCCGAAAAATGGACCAAACGAACCGAGGTCGTCGGAAACACTCGCAATATTGTCCCAAAAAGACGAGACAGTCAAATAATTTTAGAGGACGTAGTCTGTAATTGTGTCTACTGTATAATGTTTTTGAAATTAAGGAGAAGCTATGGTTTTTGTTGTTGGAGAAGCCTGTATCCAACATTGCGGGATGCCCATGTCCAACCGTGAACATCTCGGCTGAAATGATGATGATGATATAATTTCTATAGAAAAATAACAGCATAACCGATAAGATAAGATCGATCCAAATAAATGGAACAAAGAAGTATGCGATGAGTGCTTTGACGAATATTTTTAAGTAAAAGCCATAAGGGTTTTTTAATATTTTAGAGTATATCATGTACAAACGACAAAGGTCATTAGAAAAGTCTTCTAACTCGATAACAGTATCGGTTTTTCGTCGTATGTTTAGGAAGTAGGCACTTTCGATACAGAATAATGTTCATTTTAAAAAGGTTGTTGAAAATGAGCTAAACGAAAAATTGGTAGATAGTTTTGTAATGCCCGACAGAAGTCCACTTTAAAATTTTCCTTCGATTTACTATTTCACTACATTTGTATAAAAAAATATTGCGTAGGTACTCTCTAGTTATAAAATATGTCATATATACTTATATGGAGAAAGAGTTGTTAGCGTAGTTATATAGAAGCCTTTTTTAATTAAACATTATTGTCCTAAAAACTCAAAATGGCTCATCAATTTATAAAAGTCAAGCTTTCCATAGTTTTACTAGGACAAGTTTCCACTAAAATTGTTCAAATGTTTTCTACACTTTAATAGCAAGTTATCAAATGATGTGCGAATGTGCGATCAATCAAATTATAAAATGCATTACTAAAATCTCGACAGTTAAGCTTTTTCATAAAACATTTAATTAAAAAGGTGGCGTCCGCTGATCGTTTTATAAAACCGTTAGTATCATTCAGCAATACGCGATGCGCATGCGCAGTACTGTGTCGGTCGACCACCCGCGTAAAAAGCGATATACAATTTTAATCGACCTCATTCCAATAAATAAATGATGACGGGCTTTATTCCTTTTCCCTTGAATAATCTGGAACAATATTATAAGAAAGATTGGTCGATGACACCATACAAAATTGTGATTGGTTGAAAAACTGCACAACGAAAACTGACTCCGAGTATAATAGGTTATTCATACATAAGCCAATACAGATAATATGTACATGAGCTATTATAGAAAACTATATAGGACTACCTTTTACCCGCGTACTGAAAAAGTACCGGTCCGATTGCTAAAATTATAATAATATTATGTTTGTGACATAATACGAGTATGTCACTCAGGAATAAAGCAGCCTTCTATCGGTGAAAAAAATTTTAAGCAATCGGACCAGTACTTCTAGAGATCGACGGCGCGCATTATTCCCGCGCACCTCAAGGAGTTGTCAGCAACAGCAAGGACCCAGCCGGGTCGAAGCCTACTGGGGCAACGGTTATCCGAAATAGCTCGAGCCCCGGTATAATGGCTAGAAGGAACGGGGTGGGTCTTTTAGTCAGTAAGAGTCGCCCAAGAGCGGGAGATGTCATTGGATGATTTTTCCCACCATAAAAAAGTACTTCTAGAGATTACCTCCTACAAACAAAACAGCATAAAAACAAACTTTACGTCTTTTCGTATTAGTGTAAATAAAACATCGATTTAATCCCCTCGTGTGTGATTAGGCTATGTGAGGCATCAAAACTAGGACATACGTAAGTCTGTATCTTAGGTATCAGCGTAAAACTAAAGATTGGGGTTATACGGTCTCGAAGGCAGCGGAAGAAGTAAGATTAATCTATAGTCGCTGTTATATTGCTGTCTCGCCGATAAATATCTGCATTGCAGATACATATCTGTATTGCAGATATTTACGAGACAATGATGGATGCTGGGCGTTATTGAATTGTGGGAGAAACCACATAATGCACTTGCGGGAAACCCGAGGCCATTTCAATTGGAACAATGAAAATCCGTGAAATTGTTACTGCGTACTGAGTATAGGTACATGTTAGTTTGTAAAAGCTTCGCCTTGGGATGTTTTGGTTCAATGTAATATGTAAAATTCATAAAGAAGAAACTTGTATTAGGAAAATTGTTGTGACTAGCCTGTTGGTCTAGTGGTTAGTGGTCCTGACTGCTATGCCGGAGGTCGTGGGTTCGATTTCCACCCAGGCCAAATGGTTGTGTGATGAGCGCGATCATTTATTCTGTGTCTGGGTGTAATTTATCTATACAATGTAAGTATTTAGAAATATATAAGTTTTTTTTTATCAGCTGTCTAGTACTCAAAACACAAGCTCTGCTTATAGCTTGGGACTAGACGGCGTTGTGTGATAGTTGTGGAATTTTTTTTTGTATATTAATATTTCATACCAACAGGTTATTAATAATTATCCACATTCATTCGAACAATGTATTCCTGCTAGTGGTACCTATATTTTAGATTTTTATAGGTACGCAAAAACATTTCTTCTCGAGAGCAAGGCACGACCGTAGCCTAGCTAGACCTACCTTTAAACAGTGCTTCTTACGATGTTTTTCAAAAATATCCATCAAACAATAGGCATATAGATCAGATTATCAGATTTTAATATTTGCAAAGCTTTTGTAAAATAATCTGATTTATCTTTCCAATTCTAATCGGAAAGACTGGCGGATATTTAGACGGACCGAATTCTTGTAATTAATATGAGTATATCATCGTATATTCGAATAAGTTGTCTTATTTCACCCGCGTTTTTGGTTATTGTTCTCCTATTAATCGTATTGTGATGGTATATAGTCTGTGACCTTCCTCAATAATTAGGTTAAGATTCCTCAATAATTAAGTAATAATAAAGAATCTTTCAATTTGGATTAGTATAGTGAGATAAGTGCGTTCAAACAAACTCTTCAGCTTTGTAATCCTTATACATTATTATTTATGTCTTGCTGCATTTAGTCCGCCTATGTAACACTACTGTATATAAAGTTTATAAAAAAAAAAAAACAAATATTATAAAACAAAGCCCTCTGTCGCGTCTGTCTGTCTGTATGAACGCAATAAATTCAAAAACTATTGAACTGATTTTCGTGCAGTTTTCACCAATAGACATTTAATGAGGAAGACTTAAGTGTATAGTATGCATCTTACATTACTTACAGAGAAGAACCGAGGATTTCAAATATTTGACACTAGTATTAGTCTACACTTATATTACAAAGAAGAGGTAAAGTTTGTTTTTATATTTGAAGGAGGTAATCTCTCAAAGTATTACCGATAATATTTTTGATTGATAGAAACCTAGCAGCTGCTTTATTCCTGAGTGGCATAGGCTTTTATGTATTCGGAATTTCGGACGAAACCGCGGGCAAAAGCTAGTATAGCTATAAACCAAGATGCTTACTGTAAATAAACGTATTTACGTGCTTAAGTACTTTTAGGTATCATTGTCGCTATTAACCTGGTAAACATGGATATACATTTAATGACTACTAAATTTAATGAGCTATGGAGGCGGAAAATAAATTTACACATAATGACTGTAATAGGACATAACTAGACCTACCTAACAAATACAAATGACTTGCTTACGCTGTTTTATGAGGGTAGCTCATACACTATCTACATGTAAATTTTTCCGAGTAGGTATCTTTACATAGTCATTATCATAATCAGTTCAGCCGAAAGACGTCCACTATTGGACATAGGCCTTCCTCAAGTGTTGCCATAATGACGGCTTTTCGAAAATAATGTGTCGTCGATAAATATCAGTCTTATTTTTATTCGCAGACACACAATACTGTACTTCACCCCGTTGTATTGTGAAACCTAGTTTCTACTTTTTAAACACATGATCTCATACAGAATTTCTTGCATATTATTGTGATTGCATTGTATTCCAATCAATCACAGGTTTTGAGGTACCGTAGATATTTTTAAGTATTATCAATACCGTAGTGACACGGTTTTTCTGTCCGGTTGTGTAACAAATGTGTCGAGGATGACGTGTTGCCTGACTTTCGCTGCAGCATTGATTTCAAAGGGAAATCCAAGCATTGAGCGGTACTGAGCGGCAGCGGCGGCGCCAGCGTGTGACCTACTCGCGACTCGCGGGAGGCTGGGATTCCCTGTGACGTCACTCAGCTCCGCTCTCAACTCTCGGTGCACGCACGTACACCGACATACATACCATATGAATTACTGATAATTATTTTCACTGCGGCATTTAAGCCTAAAGTATATTAAACTCAAATAACCCTGTAATTTTGCAATATAGGACAGCTCAGACTTGCAATACATTTCATAATGTAGAGCTAAAACGGTAAACATGAGAGATAAAACATTGCGTATTGCCAATTCCTTCTTTTAAAATTGTAAGCAAAGATTGAATGAACATTGGATACTCATGTAGGTACCAGTTTGCGATGTCAGGTCAAATGTAATGAAATTATAATTACATACTGACTCGTCATTGCTTGGAAACGGTACACTTCACGTTCCGCTTTCGTTTACATAAGACGGCGTTATTTCTTGAAAATACATACGTACATCCTCTTTATGAGTCATTCAAAAGGTCAAGACGTAAAATCTTGAATGTTTTCTGATATAAGGAAAATCGATTGTCAGAATCCAGTATTGGTTCTTGAAGGTTTCTGAATACGGACAGTGAGTTATGTCATTAGCTGCTTGTGCACTAGGCAACATGAATTTCCACGTTATGTATAAAATGTTATAACACGTTTGTACGAGGCCTGTATACGTATATACCTATACCTGATTGCAGTATGTATAAGCGTGTCCGTTATCAGGTCAAGCTTTAACAAGCATAGCATACAATACGCTGGGGTTTTCCCATCCGTATAATCAATGCATTCCGGAACTCCGTGGGGACAGATGGCAGATGTGACAAGCCCCGGCCGAGGCTATGTGTTGATTGCAGCCATTAATCAATCACACGCCATTGCCGGGCATCATTGAGCAGCTAACAGATATGACCCCCCTTTTTGAACCTAGATTAGGTATGTAATTAGATAATGGATAATACAGATTAGACACACGATAATAAATTAGCCTTCATAACATATTTATTTATCTACTCACGGTCAGGTAATTGGTCTAACTATCAGTCAAGTTTATTGGCACTTTGGCAGAATAATTAAAGCGAGCAAGATGCATTCAAAAGTCAACTAATTTTATAGTTCCTACAAAATAAATAAAAAAAACAAAACTGGTTTAAAAGGTTAATGTTAGAATAAAGAAAATAAAAGAATAAATAGAATCGTACAAAATCTAGCGTAGATACACAAATCGTTTGTTGTTGTTTTTTTCAGCTACACGGCTAGAACCGCAAGACAGTACGTAATTATGACGACTATAATAAACATTTTGGTAATGAGACTAAATATTCTATATGAGTGAAATTACAATGTCGAGACGAATCATAGGTAATGAATGACATGCTGTAGATATGTTTCGTGGGTGGCTGACCGCTCTGCCCCACCTCTGCTCGAGGAGAAAGCGCGGAGAAATGCCCACAGACAAAATAAATTCTGTCTGACTTCACTTCGTGCTTTTTATCATTTAGACTCGTTACGTCGTGTTTGACAATACTAGCCTATTAAGCATACCTACTTACCTGTAAGGAGACCGAAGCCGGCTGCGTTTTTTGTTATGGTATCGTAGTTAGTATGCAATCAACAGATATTGTACAGCAAACCGCATTTCGTTGATAGCATTGAGACACATTTTGGATATTGTCCCATTTACCCAAAAATACCTGAGCGTAAACTAATCTCTATCCTCGATAAAGTGTTGTGATAACATGCAAAACCACTGATGATTGAGCAATCACATAAATGAATTGCTCTGTAACATTTGTCATCTCCGTAAAATGAGATTTACTCGATGAAAACCCAATTTTTCCGTTTACGTCTAAATCAATACCCAACTAAACATGTTCTGGCCAGTCTGCGAAGTGTAAACAAATGTAAACATGATGCAAGAATGAAAAAAAAAACTCGTATTATCTATAATTACGTGTAAAATCCTTATTCCTCTGTAAAATGTTTTTCTACTGATAAGACGAGCTTTATTACACCTGTATTTCATACGAGTAATTTTGACTCATTATATTGATAGGTAAGTATACCACACGATATGTATTATAGGTATATAATGACACAAGTAAACAATATAAAACTCCATGTACTCCAACAGAATAGACAATACATAATAGGATTTTAAACGCGCCGGGTCTTAGTTATTTAACCTTTCAATCGTTATAATTACAGACACAATTGAAAGACAATAGGTGCGCGAACGCCGGCGTTCGCTTGGGGTTTAATGAATTAATTCTTGCTTCGTAATTTTTCCTGGACATTTTAAAGTAACCGTTTGTCATACAAGTTGTTCAATTGTTCCAGAGCCAATATGTTGAAAGTAGTGGCGGTGGGCCTGTTGGTCATCGCGACCGTCAACAGCCAGTGTTTCTACAAAGATGACTCCACGAAGAAGCTGGACCCTGAAGCCCGCACCTCGTTGTACCGAGGCCAGCTGGAGTTCACCCTCAACTTGTTCAATGCTATCAACAAGGCAGTCCCTGACGACAACATCTTCTTCTCTCCATTCTCCGTGTACCACGCGTTAGTGCTGGCCTACTTTTCCGCGGGCGGACAAACTGAACTCTCATTGAAGGAATCCTTGAGGATTGCTGAGAATATGGTACGTAACATTTTGTGTTTCTGATCAATCGTTTTTCTTTGATTCTAAATCAGGGCTGCACCTATACCGGTTTATTTGAACCAAGAAATAATTTGGCAGAAATATAATGTGTAATTTTACTATTGTTTTTGTTGCTGATGAATCATACAAGACTGATAAATGAATAGGTGTTTGATTAAATAATAAAACCAGATACTAAACGGCATCGTTTTATTCAATTCTAGGACAAGATCAACTTGATGACGGCATACAAGGTGGACCAGCGTTCGCGAGCTACTAACAACAACAGCGACAGCTACGAGTTCACGAGCGCCAACAAGCTGTTCACGGACACCGGGCTGCAGGTGCGCCAGTGCATGCTGGACCTGTTCGGAGACGAGCTGGAGGCGCTGGTAACTATCTCCATCAGTTATTACTTACTAACTCCTTGAACACACTTAAGCTATTCGCTCTAATAGACATCTACGAATCTGGCTGCTTTGCTGTCCACAATTCTCACGTTGACCTTGAGGTTCATCAGCGACAGTTTATGTGTCTTTAGTGGTCATTCTGTAGAAAATGCGGAGCCAAATGGCAACATTGACTCAATATATTTAAATATACCACTAACTCGTTCGCGTAGGTACTACGTAGATGCCTATTTCTACACTGAAACAATAGCGAGGAAAATAGAGTAGGTACCTACCTAAACGAATTGTGTAATCATAAGTAATAAGATTATAAAAAAATAACAAATAATTATTTACAGAATTTCCGTGAGAATCCCGAAGCTGCTCGCGTGTACATTAATGATTGGGTCAGCCGCATCACCAAGAACAACATTAAGGACCTGCTGCCTGAAGACGGCATCACCCAGGCCACGAAGCTGGTGCTGGCCAATGCCGCCTACTTCAAGGGCGTGTGGGCTTCTAAGTTCCCCAAGGAGAGGACGAAGAAAGAGGCCTTCTTTGTGTCTGAGACGCGCCAGACGCTCGTGCCATTCATGAAACAGAAGGGAACTTTCCATTACAGTAAGTTGTTATTTTACTCAAATGAGACTCAAAAATAATCGAATTAAAAAATTAGAAATATTGAAAAAAAAAACCAGACATTAAGTCCGCCTTTGTACTTTTGTGTTGCATGAAGTTATAATAAAAAAAAAATATTTTGTTAGCTTCTGCTTTGGTTTGTGCTCCTGGACTACCAGTTTTGGTGTTCGAATTGAAGTTATAGTGAAGAAATTCAAATTTCAAATTAATGTTATAAACCAGCTGTCACTCTCGGTTTCGGGCTCATCTTTGGTAACTGTTTCGCTCCTATTTGGTCCTAGAGTGCTGTTTTGTAGCCCTTAGCTTTCTTCTATAAACGGGCTATACAATATTAGGTACCATATTTCTTAAATTCGAATCTTTAATATCTGATATTAGCGCATTCAAACAAAAAGCCTTTATAATATTAGTGTAGATATCTTATATGTACAACACTAAAAGGTACACGTATTTGTTTAGCTCACATATACCTAGTTGTTCCGTGTCTGAGTGCTTTGTGTTCATGATTTTAATGTTTGTGAATGCATTTATGGAACAGGAGTAATAGAAGTGGCGAAAATTAACCTCTCGTGTGCCAAGAGACACAATTAAAAAGCCATTGTGTCTCGCGTGGATCCACGTTTAGACACACAAAGGGTTAAAAAAAAAAAAAAAACTTCTAGTAACAAGTGTATCACAAACTTTTAATTGCATCTTTTTATAGTGTCTATTTACCTTTGCAGTGGTCAGCGATGAGCTCGGAGCGCAGATCCTGGAACTGCCGTACAAAGGCAACGATATCAGCATGTACATTTTGCTGCCTCCTTACTCCATGAAAGAAGGTAAGTCTGCTGTTCAATTAAAGTTAGTCTGTGTTTCCTGATATCTATATTAACCTGGGGATCTTTAAGTCAAGAGTGAATAGGTTAATTCTAGGTGAGCGCGCTCCATCGTCGACCGCATCGTCGCTTTCCATCAGATGAAATAGTGGTCAAGTGCGAGTCGAGAAAAAAAATGCCGTGATTTAATCAATGAGATAACAAAATCTCGCATAAAATCAAGAATCGCATGAAACATCAATGCCAAGTTATTGTTAATATAATATAAACAACAATATATTGTCGGCCATGACTGCACCGTAAAACGTAAAGATCAATAATATAAATAAGCAGAAGCTGTCATAAAAGAAACAGCAATACTTATATGGTATTTTATTTATAAGTTACTAACTTCTGCCAGCGCCTTCGTCCACGTAAATATTGGTTATCGCGGCTTCGAAGAGTAACTTAAGTCCATCCTTAGAGTTCAAGCTTCCTCCGTACCAAATTGCGATTTTGATGTAATATAATCGATTCAGTAGTTTAATCATAAAAGCGTAAAAGTAACTCTGTCTATCTGTCTATTACAGATAGACAGAGTTTCTTTCACATTTATAATATTATTATGGAATATGTAATAAAGACTTAAACTCGAGAATCTAGAGTGATTTAGGGTTGAAAGAATGTTCGAAAGAGTTACTGTGGTCCTGGAACACAAAGGGCAACTAAAGAAACACAGATGGGTTTTAGCCAGTAAAAGTCACCCAGAGTGGGAGAATTTATTAAATGATTTCCCACCTCAAACAAGTTTTCAATGAAAATCATTTTTTTTTCATAGCAAGCTTTTATAGCGCGGTATGTACCTATATAATTAATTAATACTCATCAAGATCATTCCAAAATGCTCAAATACGATAAGGTTAACCGGGTTCCTATGACTAGATTCTAGTTCTATCATCAGATCAGCTCTATGCCATAATAATTTTGCATTGTCATCTGATTTACATATGCTTGCAAAATTTTAGCTCAATCGGTAATCGAGAAGTGGATCAAATTTAATTTGAATGATTTGATTAGGTACAGACACACAAACATTAGGACAGGTGAAATTAAATAAAAGCTTCATATTATAACTATACGTTTTTTTTAAACCTTTATTTTCTAAATAACATTTTTTTTTATGCACCTATCACATTGTATCTTCACCACCCTAAGTTGACTGGTAGAGAAAGGTTAAGGCATTTTTCAGATAACACCTTTGTGTTATCTGAAAAATCATTATGGTTAAATAAAAAAAAGAACATGACTTATAGGACTAACATTCTAACGAATATTATTCTCTAAATTAAAGAATTTTGAAAGCTAGAACTAAATTAGGCGGACGCAAACGTGTAACACAACTGGTTTGTACGTAAAACGATGTCGCGTGGCGTGGATCAAGTGTAGCTCTAAAAGTTTAGTTTCCATTTAAAATGTATGGAGACCGATGCGTCCAGATCGGTGTGTGTGGCACACGTGTGCGCAGTATCGGTTGTGAAATGCTATCGATACGTAATTTGATTGCAAAAATATAAACCTACTAAATAAAATACATTCGTGTGAGAGCTTCCTTCGTTTTGACGTCAAAAAACACTTTCGTTTGATCCTATCTCCTTCGTTTACGTTTGATACAGATCAGAACACTTAATCTAATGTGAATGATGGTAATTACTGTTAGGTGAACTTTCTAGTCCACTCGGTTGCTAACGGTACTCGCTAATTTGAGGCTGATGGATTTTATTTCTTACTTGGTTTGACCTGTGGCTCCCGAGGTTTCATCAATCATACTTTACTTGCTACCATGCGATCGGTGTAATTGAAAATGTAGCTTAATTTTTAGAAAGAACTGAGTTATCTACTTTGAATACTTCAGTTGAGGTCCTATCACGAGTTCCGATTGTACATACAGTTAGCGAAAAACGCTTAATTGTCGTATTGTACACACGGGTGTACGAAATTTATTCAGTCAAAAATGTTGGTCTCTATCAAAGATATAGAGTCTACGTTTTTCTTAGAAAAAAAAACTGAAAAAGCTTTTTTAGTGATTTCACGTAAAAAACGCACAATTAGCGAATAATAATAACCATTGCGTGCGAGGGATTATCGCGATCCATTTTACGACTTAAACTGAATTGTTAAAGATTTGAATCTATATGGAGAATAGTTCCGTCCCTCTGTCTCGCTAGCACGACTGATATTATAACACGTCATAGTAAGGCGCCTGTTCCATCACAAGAACACCTGATAAACGCTTGTTTAAAAATAATTATTAGATACCATATTTTATTATATTATATTATTATTATTACTCAGCCCACACTGTCCCACTGCTGGGCAAAGGCCTCCCTCCACTCCTTCCAACTAATTAGATGCCAGTTTGTGAAAAAAAGTTATGGCAATATTATTGTGACTTATCAAACGTGCATTAGCTATTCATAGCATTCATGCCTAATCACATCACTTTCGTTTTAAGGCGGTCTATCATCAAATGATTTCTCTCGCTCTGAGTGGAGTGAGACTAATATCCACAGTTGGTTCTCCACTTTTCCTTCGCGTTACCAGATAGGACCAGCTAACTCGTTCGAAAGAGTTAGCTAGTCCTGCAGTCATCGCATCACTTAACTTGCACTCAGGATCATTAGACTACGAGTAGTATATTCTGTGATGATTACAACCCAAATCATTACTGCACTTATATATAATTCCTTATATTTAAACGGTTCTTTGTCAACAGGAGTTACCAATATCATCGCGAACCTGACTCCTGAGCGCCTGGCTGCCGTGGTCGAAGAAGGCTACATGGGTCGCGAGGTCATCGTCGAGATTCCCAAGTTCACCGTTGAAAGGAGCCTGCCCTTGAGAGAAGTAAGTTGAATCATTTCCCATCCAGGTCCGAGTCTAGAACTTTATTTTTCATAGGACATACCCTCTTTGCGGGATGAAGTAGGGTTTTTAATTCATTAATGTTGATGAATTTCGGTCGTCTTCGAATTTGAGGCTATGCTATATTTTTCATTAATTAATTTTACTGCAGTAATGAGAATGGGTATGCTTGCTTAGCTTTGTACTCTCAGCATACAAGTCGTATGTCGGATCCTAACCAGTGCAGTGTCCCACTGCTATAATTAGCCTTCGACCCTGAAAAGTTTTGATCCGTAGTTAGCGCATAGGTTTATACAACATATGTGAAACAAGACAAGAAGGAAAGAAAAAAGACCAAGGAATAAAAAAAGACTGTTTCAATTGTTCCAGGTGTTGGAAAGACTAGGAGTGGGTGACTTGTTCAATGCGACCGCAGACTTCAGTACGCTGTCGGAACAGAAAGGCATTCTCTTCGATGATGCTGTCCACAAGGCGAAGATTCAAAACGATGAAGAAGGTAAGAAACCGCAAATCAATTAGGGTCTAAGAGCTACAAATACGCAAGTCATTGTTGAAATATTACTCACGTAACTCAACTCATCATTATGCTCAAGCCCGCTCTCATAAAATTTTGAATAACACGGCACTTAACGAATTAGGAACTTTCACTATTCTGCAAAAAGGTAGGCTATAAGGAAAACAATCTAACTATAGCTTTTTTAGTGTTTTATTTTCATGTTTTTGCAGTTGTGTAGCTTTAGTGTAGCATATTTTATAGGCAAAATTAATTCAGAAAAGTGAAATTATTGTAACAGGCGCAATTTCGGTAACATGGAGCTGAGAATTTTATTAGTGTCCACTACCACAGCGAAGCTTGCCGAGAAGGTTAACTCGATACATCTGCTGCCAAATACAGCAGAAACATTAGAATATGTTACATTCGTATTCTAATAGTAAACAAAGTGTCTGAACTATGCTGTATTAAAATCGAAATAATTTCTATACTTGACAATAGATAAAAAAAAATTGCTAATAACATGTCGTTTTGTTTAGGACCTGCAAATTATCAATCCGTATCTCTCATTATAGTGAATAGGCTTCTAATAAACTAGTTCTCTACACGATCAACGACTGCATCACTGCAAACTAGAAGGTGGGATCGCAGTCAGGCACTAGTTTGTATATTTTTTATTAAAGTGTGTATTCGTTTGCAGGCACAGTAGCTGCAGCAGCAACAGCGATCTTCGGCTTCCGATCCTCGCGTCCAGCGGAGCCTAGCCGCTTCATTGCCAACTTCCCCTTCGTGTACCTCATCTACGAACGTCCCACCAACTCCGTCCTCTTCATGGGAGTCTACAGAGACCCCAAGAAGTAAACTGCAAAGAACTGCATTTTTGTATGCTTGATTTATATAATGCATAATTCGAGATAATTTCGATCCATCGCAATTTACTCAAGTATCAAATTTAGGTCCACGTATTTTAAGTTGATTTAAAAGTGTGGGTTTAGTTGAATTTGAATTTTGTTCTGTATGCCATTGAACTGGTGGTTCCAAAATTTTATAATTATCTCGAATTCTGAATTCAAATATATGTTTAATTATACAATATGTATAACATTTTATATACTATGTAGTATTTACATTAACAATGATCTGTATTACCTTGACAAAGTACCTAATAGAAGATTTTTGTTTAAAAATAACTAAGTCCATGACGATTTATGTTTGACACATCTAGAACATGACATTACGAATGGAAAAAAAAAACAAAATATATTTGTTTCTCTTAACGTTTGGCTAAATTATTTTCTACAATAATTTTAATACATTCTTTTTAATGTTAATTTTGTAAAAGTATAATTAGATCTACCATCAAATGAAACTCATTTGTTTTAGTTATTAAGTTCACCTCATTTTAACTCATTAAATAAGACAATGTTAAGGTACATGTGCGTAGATTCATACTAAAATTATTGTTTATGAACACTTGTTATGAGATAAACTGTTTATGACAAATATTATTTCGATACTTGTAGATCATCATTTTGTATAATTATGTAAAATGTACTGCGATAATGATTATATACTTTTGTGATATCAACCAGGGTAAAAACCCAAAGGCGGTCGCCAGTGCACAGCTTTAGCTTCTTGATAAGTTAAAAGTAATTTAGAGTAGTTATGTATTTATTTATTTTTGTTCTAAGACAATTTAATGCAAGATCTTGATTTACGTCGTTGAAATTATTCCATTTTAATAATGTAAGGTATATTTGTAATTACTTAATAAGATTTTGTTTTTTAATGTTTTTTTATTATTAAGACTACATTGCATATTTTTGATTAAGTACATTAAACTGAATTATGTCGCAAGATATAATCCATCAAAACATCGCTATTTTTATTTTAAAATCCTTGGTCGCTCGCTGAGTATCCCAATCGTATTTCATACCAAATTACACAGGCGTTGGGTAAAATCTTGAAAACTGCTGGGCGAAATAAATTTAACCAATTTTTGAAGTGAAAACTTCTTTAGCGGCGTTGAGCACTTTTTCTGTAATGGGTATAAAATCTTAAACTCGCGTCAGGACACGTGACCTGATCGAAAAAGCGTAAGACGGATGGAGAGTATTTAATGTAAAATAATTGTAATAGTTTTAAAGTGTTAAATTTTTAATGTAATATAAATTGTCATGTTTGTGTACGATAGCGCAATAAATGAATATTGTATTCTACCACATAAATGATAGTACTTTTATACGTGTGCATCAGAATGGCGGGTGTAATTTCCAGATTTGCGTAAATTTATTACAGTTATTTGGTACCTTCTGTGTACCTTTACGTACCTCTTTTGAAAATCTGTGTACCTAAACCCATTCAATGATATTTTAAAAATTAGGTACACCCGCCATCCTGACGTCAGAACCGCGGGTGTACTGCTAACCAAGATATGTAGCCAAGCGTACTGTATAAGTAAATTTGGTACCTCTTGTGTACCTGCAGATACAAGTATTAAATAAACGAAATACTGAAACGTTGCTGCGAAAAAAAAAAGATTTTTCTTAGATGGCGCGTTACTATTTCATAATACTAATAACTAAAAATAGTAACGACGTCAAAGGAATATCTACATTAAACTTTATGGCCACAATACGTTTAATGTGCAATATGTTTAATATCAGGAATCCTAAACCTCCGTATATCATTTAGTCACTATTGCGTGACCATACCGAGAGTCAGAATTGAAATTAACGGACACAACTTACACACAGACTAAGGAGAACACTTTATGTGATGCGCTAATTGTTGTTTTATGTGGGTATCAAACCACAACTTCGTGTTCAGCAGTCGCATACTACGACCACTGGACCACTGGTAGTCTACAACTAAAAAAATTTTTTTTGTTTTAAAAAATTAAAATAACTTCGTAGAAAAATATCTCTTTGAATATTCTGAACTAGCAATTATTATTTTATCGGATGGGCATGGAAATAATTGTTATTTCCATGCCCATCCTAATCTGACTGTAGAACTACACTATTTTTTAATACACGTGCTCAGAAAGTGACTTATTGCACTGCACTTAGATACATAATGGCCCTTCTTACCAAACTGTGACATTTTGATTACCATTACGCACTAGTGCTATAATGTAAATAAAACCTTTTGTTCAACCTCTCCCTCGCCATAATTTTATTAAATTATCGTATCAGGATGGACGCAGGTCGTATGATTGCAGAATGTGTCATGTACGGATTAAAATCATATCTGTGACATAAATGGATACGTTAATATACTGTGTAGTAATAGAAGATGTTTTAATTATATACTAAGTAGTCTTATTTTTATTATATTGATTTATAGTTTTGTAACAAATTATAAGGCTGAGTTAATGCACATGAAATCAATGCGTCATTCATATTAATCATTACTTATTTCGTTATCGTTCAAATCAATTAAAATATACTTTAAAACTGTCTCTTGTTTTATTTTGATTCTGGAAACACTGACAGACAAACATGCCTATTCCATTAATCCTTCACAATTGTAAAATAGGCAATATGTTTTTAGGTTTTGTAATTATGTATACATATAGGTTTTTAGGGTTCCGTAGCCAAATGGCAAAAAACGGAACCCTTATAGATTCGTCATGTCTGTCTGTCTGTCCGTCCGTATGTATGTCACAGCCACTTTTTTCCGAAACTATAAGAGCTATACTGTTGAAACTTTGTAAGTAGATGTGTTCTGAAAACCGCATTAAGATTTTCACACAAAAAAAGCAATAAATTTTGGGGGTCCCCATACTTAGAACTGAAACTCAACTATTTTTTTTTCATCAAACCCATACGAATGGGATATCTATGGATAAAAATGATACTGAGGTTTCTAATATATTTTTTTTCTAAACTGAACAGTTTGCGCGAGAGACACTTCCAAAGTGGTAAAATGTTGCCCCCCCCCCCCATAACTTCTAAAATAAGAGAATGATAAAACTAAAAAAATATATGATGTACATTACTATAAAAACTGCCAACGAAAATTGGATTGAACGAAATCTAGTAAGTAGTTTTTTTTAATGCGTTATCGAAGAAAAAAAAATACACAATTATTAAAACATCGATCAAAGTTACAACACATTACAAGAACTTTTATATTATGTTACTTGCTGCTACGGAATCCTTCATGGGCGAGTCCGACTCGCACTTGGCCGGTTTTTTAATATTTAACTTAAGTTATCAGTACTTACGTAGATTGTTATTTTTAAAGATAAATACGTCAAAGAAAGATTTTTTTTTCGCAGCGACGTTACAGTATTTCCTTTATTTAATACTTGTATCTGCAGGTACACAAGAGGTACCAAATTTACTTATACAGTACGCTTGGCTACATATCTTGGTTAGCAGTGCACCCGCGGTTCTGACGTCAGGATGGCGGGTGTACCTAATTTTTAAAATATCATTGAATGGGTTTAGGTACACAGATTTTCAAAAGAGGTACGTAAAGTTACACAGAAGGTACCAAATAACTGTAATAAATTTACGCAAATCTGGAAATTACACCCGCCATTCTGATGCACACTTTTATACTGATAAAGCAATTGGTGCAAAATTATTCCCTAACCATTCCAAAATATCAATCATGCTCAACGTTAATAATCAAGTTTTCACTTCTGCCGGCACTCCCGGAGTGCAACCCGTCTTTTTTTTACTAGTGCCCGCCGTGTTGTCTAGAAACTGTTGATCTCCGAAACCCAAACTTGATACTATTGATCGGCAACCTTACGCCTTTGGGCAATTTAAAAAACGATTTGAATTATTACTTGGTAAAATTGCCTAATAAAAATAACGAACCGTAGGTATTTTAAATGCAGAACTTGGCTGTTATACCTTTTCAATAGCTCGGCAAATTTTTGAGGTCATCAATAAAATGCGAAATCATCTATATCTTAATATCTTTTTTTTTTTGTTTGTTGGAAAGTCTTTTTCACATAGGCTATATTTTATGTATGCGGGCGAAGCCGCGGGCAATAGCTAGTTAACAATAAATTGGGTAACTGGATGTTTTTTATTATTAACTAGCTTTTGCCCGCGGCTTTGCCCGCATTCATGAAATATAGCCTATGTCACTTAGGAATAAAGCAGTTTTCTATGTGACAATATTTTCGCAATCGAATCTATTCGAATCGAAGATTATCTCCTACAAACAAAAAACAAACTTTACCACTTTATAATATTAGTGTAGACGTAGCAAAAAGTAACTTTATTAAAAATTGTAAATATTAATAATTTTTCAAATCCATTCTGACTAGAATTTCTAGTGGAAGGGCAAACTATCAAGTAATCATAATTATAATCATAATCATTTATTTGTTAGGACATGTTAGGTATGTACATGATATGGTCTTAGGTTTAAATATTTAGTCTCGGCACGTTCTGCTACATGGGTGTGTAATATTAAAGTTATATAAAAGTTACATTTAATTGTGATAGTTAATATAATTGAAATTGGAGATGTCAAATAAAATCATATAAATAATCATTGAATTAATATGTCAAAGTGTAATTTAAGTAGTCATAGTAATAGAAAAAGGATGCACAAATCGAAATGTCACATCACCGCCATTAGATTAGGCGCGTGCCAAGAAGATAATGAGGTATTTCCAGCACAATCTCGCTCTTCGTCATACCACTATTTGAAATGCTAATTGTTGCTTCATTTTATGACCAATTAGCAGACCCTTGTCCACTTCGCTGGGCGTAATACATTTCTATCGTGTTCGTGTACAATATTATTAATCACAATGAAATATAGTCTATGTCACTAAAGCTTTCCCCTTGTGAAAGAATTTACAAAATAAGTTCAGTATCAGAAATAATGTTTTACAAATAAACTTACAAACTATCTAGGTACCTCTTTATAATAATAGTCAGAAGAGGAGATAAGAGTATATTCTTCCTCTTTTCTTTTTGTCTCTTTTCAACCATCGGACAAGCCGCCGTACGGCAAGTATGTACTCTTATGTTGCTGAAACTTCTACAGTTCGGATTAAGCGTTTCGTTTCGTTGTTAATACCGCGTACACCGAAGGACTGGAACAATTCATCTGCTGACAACGATTGCATCAGCGCTTACCATCAAGTGGAAAAAAGAAAAAAAAAATTTACAAATAAATATCCGACTTCACTAAAAAATTCACTAAATCAAATAACTTTAATTTCGGAAGTCGGTGTTTCTCGGTATTCTGTGTTTCTTATTTAACACCGACTTCCGAAATTAAAGTTATTTTGATCGATGTGAAGTCTGTTATTTTTTTTTGTAATTTTTCTTTTATATCACACATTTAGTTGCTATACATTTATAGCCAGAGTACCTTTTCCTCACGACAATTCCAGTTACCGAAACTCTGCTAAGATACATTGTTTTATTATGAAGTTCCCGTGTCCACCTTCCACCTTCCGGCTCCATCATCAGATCAGTTCGATAGTACCTTATAGCCAAAGTGCATCTCATGACAATTCTAATAAGCCTAAACACGGCTAGGATACATTGATTAATTACGGAATTCCGATGCCTATCTTTCGGCTCCATCATCATCATCAGATCAGTTTGATAGTACCTTATAGCCAAAGTGCATCTCATGACAATTCTTATAAGCCCAAACACGACTCGGATACATTGATTAATTACGGAGTTCCGGTGCCATCATCATCATCAGATCATTTCGATGATACCATTTTCTACATAACTATTCAGAACTATTCATTTATTTGTATTGTCATAGTCGCTTAACTATGTTCATTGTGACATTTGTTTGATTATGAAGTTCCGTTGGCTTTTTCTGGTCTTCTACACCAGTTCCACTTCATCAAGTGTCTCTTTTTGACTGTAAGTGCTTAAGTCCTCGATGAAAATACCAAAATAACTATATAGTTGCCTATAATATTTGAGGAGTTCCCTCGATTTCTAATGGATCCCATCATCAGAACTGGATTCTGAAAAAAATGGGACCAATCTGGAAGCGTATCATGTAAGGGGAAAAAAAATATGAAAATCTGTATATAAACGACGGAGTTCTGAGGTAACAAACATTAAAAAAATATTTCTCAAAGATTACGGCGAATACCTACCATACTTTTCGCCAGTAATATTTAAGCTCCACTTAGTAGTATGTTGAACCCATTGGCATAAAACAGGTACAAATCTAGATTCCCAGCTGGTACAGAATAGTCTCAGATTTCAAAACACTTTACACCGTTTGAAAATCGAACTTAGAACGTCATGCTCAGCAGTAGCACTTGTGGCCTACAAACTGACGAGCCAGTCTGTCCCACTGAATCTTTAGTTTTATTTCCTGAAAGATGATCAGAGGGCTTAGCCAAGTTGATGATCTACAATCGTTAACGCTTGTAGAAAACTTCAAATGTAAGAAAACAGTCACGTAACGTATCATTAACGTTAACGTTTTGGGAACACGTTCATTGTGCGTGCAGCTAAGGAGTGGAATTCCTTGCCGGAATCTGTGTTTCCTGATAGTTACAACCCGGGAATCTTTAAGTCGCGAGTGAATAGGTTTCTTCTAGGTAAGCGCGTTCCATCGTCGACCGCATCGTCGCTTTCCTTCAGGTGAGATAGCGGTCAAGCGCGAATCTAACAATAAAAATAAAAAAATTGCAACCAAATACTGTGAGGAAAGATTAGCGATTTTTGGTGTGCGCCTTGGTGGAGGCTGCGCAGCGACATGTGGGAGCTGCTTGGCGACCAGCCTGATACAATTAATTAAATAAAATGTGCTGCCGCACTAGTGCGAAATACAGCATTGCAAGTCTAAAAGCAGTAGGGGTAAGAGCGGTTTCGTGTTGAAATAGTAGCTTATGTTACTGTCATATAACAAAGGTCATTAAAATACGAGTGCTTGATAGTGCACGAAAGTTTAATACCTAACTATGTGCAGTATTATCTACTAAGTAAGTCTCACCAAAAATGATACATTCCTCCGTGATATGTTGATATGCCGCTAATTTACATAGGGTGCGCGGCCGCCTCCGAAATGTGGAAATGGCACTAGTCCGACACTAATGTGCATATTATTCATAAATGTTTGATTAGGTATATGCCAAAAATAATTTTTGTTTTATCGTAATGAATATCCATACATACATTGATAAAATATCTCTTTTATTCAAGTTGTATTTTTTTTTTATCAACCTCAAATAATACCTGTGATTTGACACGTCAAGCTCTACTTTAATAGAAAAAAAAGTTCTTGATAGCCATTTGTATAGTACTGTTTTGTTAGTAAAGCTGTGTTATGAAATAACTTTTTAATTTTATTACAATTGTCTGTGGATAAAATCTGTCAATAAGGTTTTACTGTTGATTTCGTAAGTAATTGAGAATTGAGATATGAGAGTAAATAAATTATGTTTACCTTGCATTCGCAGGAGAGTCATTTGACAATTTCCATTAAGATAAGATGTCTCGGATCTTCAGTCAAGCAATTATAATTGTATGTTTGTAACTTTATTTATAAGCTTAACCTTAGTTGTCGCACGATTACTTCCTGGCTCTCATTATCAAAACAGCAGCTTCCATAAAATGAGTAAAATGTCAATAAAAATGCCATACACATTTCGCACGAATGACCAACTTTGCACAAACTACTTTGATTAAATGGCGCGATCGATTAATGACTCAACATTATGTAAATTTAAATGTACACGGACTGCCAATGACTAATTTTTTCTAAATATTTTCTGTAAAAAAAATATTGTTATATGTCTAGACAACAAAGTATCGTTTTAAAACAGCAATTTTGAAAAAAAAAACTCGGTTCCATTGTCAGCCCAGTCATGCACAGAATACAAATTAGTTGAATTAGAATACCACATTAGGTTTATTTTTGATAATGGCGTCAACTTCAACAGCATGTGTTGTATAATTCTTCAAGAAGCGCATAAAAGTCGGAGTGATGTAGAATTAAACGTCGATGCATTTTGTCCCTCATATGAATAAAATATATATGCATGCAAATAAGTTTGTAAGAAATACGCGTATTTATGGTGCGAGCGTTGACCGAGTCGTATTTGTTGTCGACATATGAGTTTTTGAGGTATCTTGCCATGAACGCTAAAATGAAGAACTACTGCATTAGGAGAGTGGCAAAAATATGGTAAATTGATCGGTTAAGTTTCGGATTGGGTGCGGAAGATAACGAAAGTGCTTCAAAGATCATCTTAGATACTAATCTGCATGATTTGAAAATTACATGTTTAGACTTCCGAGTTTGTTTGGTGTTTCGTCTCAAGGAGTCAGCTAGAAAACACCGGCATCGAAAAACAAATGACGTAACGTATAAAATTGATACTTATAGCCAATTTGCAAAAAAATATTTCTATTAGTCATCATTACGGAAGTTGTATAACACATTCATAATCCTCTATTACAGATATATTCAGTCCAAGCTTAGGTAAAACATGTCACTAAAACAATTAGCAATAGTCTTAATTCAGTGCCATTATATCTTTGTTAATTTCATGGATTGGCAGAAATACAATGATACTATAATAACTTTACGACAAATTTGTTATTTTGATGGAAAGTCGACAAAACAGATTTCTATGTACTAAAGTTTTCGCCGTCGTGGTTAGGTTTCAGTGCTAAATTAGCTGTTTCATTACAGTGTCAAGTAAGTTTAGTGTTCGTGAGTCTCCTGTAACGACAATAAATTAGCGTTGTTATGGAGTCTACATCGACGCGATGTTATCGCGCACTGTCCACTTATCTCTGCTCCATGTAACTTCCGTGTAAGATCTATAATAGAAAGTTAGAGCGGTCAATGAAAGCTTCATTTTGGTAGTTGGTTTTTTACAAATCAGCTTTAGCGGTTTTCTAATCGCTATGAAAAGGTTAACCCTTTTGATTGGAGATGACGCGAGAGTTCAAGTCATAACTACGTACCTACTTTATGTCTGACACGATGCTTTTGATAGACTAGCCATGCCCCGCGGTTTCACCCGCGTTTCAAGAGATTACATCAATCAATCATGATTGATTTATATAAGTTCATTATAGACAATGTAGTAGCATTTTCGTGTGGTATTAAAATATATTGGTTTTCACCTGTATATTGTATAGGTACCTATGCCGGTTAACTGTAACATATATAATATTGCCATTAGGAAAAAGTGCATTCTCTTAAATCTATCCCCACTTGTATTGAGTATATCTCTGTTCTTGATTTATAGTAACAAGAAATTAATATTTTACGGGAAATTGTATATTTGCATCGTTAATAAAAATGCCATACACATTTCGCACGAATGACCAACTTTGCACAAACTACTTTGATTAAATGGCGCGATCGATTAATGACTCAACATTATGTAAATTGTATATTTGCGTCGTTCGCTCGGATATACATTGTTCGCACGCCGAGCCGACATCGACAGTTGAATTATTTTAATTTTTCATTATCTCTTAAACTATGCGTCCTAATAATTTACTGTTAAAATCGAAGTATTTCTACGGTCTATAACTTGGTGATGAAATCACTTCCATTCTTAAGAATTAATATTCCTTAAAATATCGCTCATCAATCACTTTTTTTTAGTATTTGATGGTCACATTTTAAGTAGCGTATCTTCCCATCAGTCTATCGTGCTCACAGTTCTGGATTGTGGAGGTCTGACAGGCAGTCGCCATCTAAAATACGGGTATTCAGCCGCATTCGGTTAGACTGGAAGGCGACCCCAAATTAGTTGGAAAAGGCTAGGGGGTGATGATTGTGGCTTATATAGAAGAAAAAGGCATATATGGTGTGTAAGACTTCCTATCTAGATGAGGAAATATGCCGTAATTCTCCACGCGAGTGACGAATATGAATCTGCCTCCTAGCCAAGTTACAACCGTTTCGCTTGCGTCGAACGCCTCAAGTTGGCCACGCCTCCGATTCTTTTGTTCTGACCACGTGTCATATGTGTACTGTGTCCTATGTACATTTGAAGTTTTCTACTACCGTTAACGATTGCAGCTTATCAACTTGGTTAGGGGTACTGGTATCTCTATTTTACCTACACAATTTTTTTTTCGAATTTTATTTGTAGTTCTATAAATTGGCAAACAAAAAAAAACTCTTCCACTTTATTATACTTATAATATATAAAGTATATCTGGGTAACAGGCGGATTAAAAGGTGAATTAGAGATCGTCAGCCTCGACATGGTGTCAGCATGAGGAAAAATGCTTTGCTACAGATGTTTGAAAGTCGTTTTATAGACATAATCCTGCTTAAATAATACTAGGGTTTTAATTAAAATTGGTTTTTAAAGCTTTTATTATACCTAAGTTAATTAATTTTTTAATTATTAGAACATATGAAATTTAGGTACGAGGTCAAAACATTTTTGTGATTCTGAATACTTTTGTGGAGCCGACAATGTTGCTACACCAGCAATAGGCATTGGTTAGCTACAACATCTGATTGAGACCTTTAAGAAATTCCAATTGTGTTCCGTAATGGCAGGATGAGCAGCAGATGTAGTGATTACGGACGATAGCCGCCGCCCAAACAACACAGCGCGGCCGCCGCCGGTGCATTATTGTGCCGCTGAGAAAATATTGACTATTACTCATCTATTACCACTAACTGTTCATGTGACTCGACGTGAGTATCCTCACCGTTCAGTTGAAAATGCAGAATGCTTAGTTTTCACTCGTAATGTACGATTTCCTGTAAGCAGCAACTAATGACGTCTGGTTACGATTCGTACTCTGCCTCTTGTTTTCTCTCTGGGTACCATTTATCATTTTAAAGATTCGTTTGTTTCCTACAGCATCTTTAATGTTACATTTTGGTAATAATAACTTAATAGTTATTTTGCTTAACTGCGGTTTAGCTAGCAGTTATACAAAGTAGGCAATAGTGTTGGCCAGATAACTGTGGTCATGAGATTTTTAGATTTAACCGTGAATCATTTTATTTAATTAATTGGTTAGCAATTGTCGAATTTTGCAACTTTTCTCCCACGTTCTTATTGATTGCAAGAAACTCCTAAGACTTCGTGCCTTATTCTTGTTTTTAAAAAAACGTCATTGATTTTTTATATAATGCGGAAAAGACTTGGAGTCTAGAACTACATTAGAAGGTTTTTACCTATATGTCAGTTTGAACGATATAGTTAAGTATGATTGGCTAAGGCAGTAAACCTCCGCTCAAAAGCCATAGACCGCTAAACGGCCATGTTATTTGGTAAAAATTACAGTTTTCCAACGGTACAGCAATCAATCCTTTGCATTTAGAGTCTATGTGAACTTAAGCGTAGTGTTATATCGAAGTGATAACTGGAAAATCGTCTCTAATTTATGATGATTGACGGCCCATCACTGGGAGAAAGTTGAAGTGCCTCACAATATTCACAAGTCTGTTTACATTAAGTATGCTATAGCATTTGTATATTTTCCTTTCATGCGATAACATATCATAGTGGCGCGACTTATGTTGCTCTTTATGTGAGCATGTTTTTTTATTAGTTGTCGGAGCGCACGTCAACAGATACCTATGTTTGTATGAGGGAAGGCCGTCCGCTATACTTCCGTTTTGCTGTCCGCTTTCTTGAGCTCATAACTTAGTTATTTTGAATTCGTACGATCGCTCTGTTTACTTTATAAGGATTCTTGTCTGCCCTTATGCATCGCTTTTCCCTGTTGCTATTGATACGAATCCAGTTGGTTTTCCATTTTTATTGCGTGTATATGCTGTATATGACTAAGGGAGGTGTTTATCTGTATCATTTATCTAAAATTGTTTCTTCACCTTTTTATAATTTAATATGCTTCAATGACCTTATAAACAGGCTGTTTCTGGTTTAACATAGTTTGTACAATGCATGCTTGGACTAAAATTAATTGGGTGCGGTGTTGTTTGTGCTGGCCGGCGGGACGGTGCGGCTCGGTGGCGGCGGACGATTAATAAAGAGCATATAAGTAAACAATGAGTGGAAAGCAGGTACGTAAATCCATCGGAAGTATTTGTGGCGTCGATAGCATCGGTCCGACCACAATAGAACTAATTACCGCCTGAGGTAGTGCGTGTGCGCCGGAACCGCGGGAAACAATGCCCGTCCACTGCCCGCCAACTATTTATATACTTACATGTCTTTTGTTAACTCATCTTAACCTTATCACAATGGCTTTGCTGATGCTCCGAAACCAGTAAATTGTTAGGAGTTAACGCTTAGTCTCGGTCATTGTTCGTTGCTTAATTAATGTTTTTGTTTATTCACGATAACCTTATCTAGAGTAAGACTTCTAAGAGTAACAGCTTCGATAAAGAACTTCTTTAACATCTGCATCATCCCACAGATACTAATTATATCTTATAGATTATAATAGGGAATATTTATTAAAATAATATTTGTTATCTAAACGGTTTGTCAATAAATATATATAAAAATAGAATACTAATTGTGAAAGCAGTCTATATCAAAATCGGTAGAAAATTAAACGTCGATATCTGTGACGACCGCAAGGGCGTTATGAACTTCGACATCAAAGTCCATCTCGGACTTCAGCTTTGAAGCTTTATAACTTCGTTGTTGATGAAGATATTTTAAAAGTTCTTATAAATTACTATACTGGACCTAAAAAAAAATATATCATATTCTCTATTTTTCAATATCCATCATGATTGAGCGGATGTAATAAACCAGAGATGGTGGACCTATGGCCAGTAGTGGCACGAGGCAAAATGATTCGGGCACGGCCGGCAGTGTAAAGTGTATAGCATAAATAAGTGATTTGAAGCAGCAGTAATCTCACTAATTTGTCACTAATGTCGCTATAATGTCAAATTGGTGCAGTTTTGTATTAAAATTTACGGGAATCCGATGAATGGTGGACGTCTTTCTGCTGAAATGATGTTGATGAAGATGAATTAATTAAATAATAAATTGTAGGTGTAGGTGTGTAACCAATTTAGGTGTGTGTGAAGTAGTAAGACGATAGAATAGCAAAGTCCACAGTACACGAAAAGAAGAAAGTACGAAATCTTACATCGCGCAATCACATTTCTCCGTGCGATTTGAACATATACGACAGCCCGAAATCATCTATCGGGCAGTCGCCCACCAGACTATAACACCCGTCTGGTCGGAGGATCCTCCCTTTTCAATGGAGGCATGTGGGATTTTTTTCTCTGTTCCGCATACCTCCAAAAACCCAAGTTTTTAACTTCAAAGTTGGCCTATTAAATTACAAATTCAAAATTCTTTCGCGGCACGTCAAGACTATATTTTTTTTTTCATATATTTAGTGATACGTTCTCCAATAAAGGTTTGCCATCTTTATAATAAACAATGTGCCATGTGCAGTAGTTTTTAAATAAGCTTTTTTATAGGTCGTGATTGTACAGATCTGCGACACTACTCTTTTCATTCTTTCAAATGTGAATTTCGTGCTTTCTTCTACATAGGATACGGCGATTAAAAAACCACAGCCAAGATAGTTTTAAAAGAACTAATAAAAATAGGTTCTCTTAGTTTGGTTGGTAAAGATTTGGATAATGTCTCCAAGATTTACGTTCATCTGCTGCATCTCTAAAGATAGTCTTTTTCCTTATGATATTCATTCGCTTTCAGCTTTCAGTTAAGAAATCCACTTTTTATTTTTCAGGAAGGTGCTCAAGTCAATTTAAGTTTATTAACTCAAGGAATATGATTCTTTCAAAGAAACTTTGATACCCCTAAATCGTCTTTAGAGACTAGTATCTATTGAAAAACTGATAATGTCCGTATTTTTTATTTATTTATGTAGATAGATATTTTTATCATGTCTTGAAACGTCTCCCATACTACTTTTAACACTTACTAAAACCGTTTGGTACTTTTGAAATACGAATGATGAAAACTTTTTTTTTACTTGCATTAATAGTATGCTAAGTTACATGAATATGAGCCCAAGGAATAAAATTTTACATACAAACGAAATTCTCCCTTTTTAACCCCTTAAAAGTTGAATTTTCAAAAACCCTTGTTTCGTGCTCGGTTACATCACAAAGGAAGCTTTGTGCAAAATGTCACATATCTAATCCCAGTAGTTTTGGCTGAGCGTTGATATGTCAGTCAGTCAGTTTCCCCTTATATATCATCATTTAAGTTCCTGTGTCCCCTAGATTGGGCAGAGGGCGTCCACAGTGCGCCGCCATCCCGTTCGGTCTTGAGCTTCGCGTTTCATTTCACGCCAGATCTTCCCAATGTTCTTCGCCTCTGCGATGACTGTCCGTCGCCAGGTCTGCTTAGGGCGACCACGTTTACGCTTTCCTTGAGGGTTCCAATCAAGGGCTTGCCTTGGTATATGTTCAGGATCCCTTCGGAGCGTGTGGCCGATCCAGTTCCATTTGCGGCGTTTGATCTGCTAGTCGATCGAGGTTTCACCGCAGCGTTCCCACAGATCTACATTTGAGATTTTCTCGGGCCAGAATATACCGAGAATACGGCGAAGGCAGTTCTCCTTATATATAGTTAGCACAATAAGTATAGATATTTTACCTATGATTATTCTATTAGTTGGTTTCTATCTACCTCAACTGCGGTGTCAAAAATCCATAACGCAGTTAGGTTCCAATATTTATGCAGGTAGCATGCAAACAGGCATTTTGAAATATAAATAATACTGATAATGTTCGTATAATTTAATCACAGAATTTTTATTTTGTTTTTGGGTTTTGTGGTCATACCGGAAAACCCCATTCGGAGATATAGTTTGAGCTCAAAATAACTTTAATATTTTCCTGGTTTGTATAAAAATTTGTCTTCCTACGTTTTTTAAAAGTAGTTGATCTTGAGTGTAGGTACTTACCAATCTTGGAGACATTACTCAAATCTTTCATAGGTTCTCTTGGTTTGGTTGATAAAGATTTGGGTAATGGCTCCAAGATTTACGTTCACCTGCTGCTTCTCTAAAGATAGTCTTTCTCCTTACGATATTCATTCGCTTTCAGCTTTCAGTTAAGAAATCCATATATAAAGGTACTGGAGTATAGAAGCACACACTTTTCATCCGTTCTGTTTGAAAAGTCCTATCCATGAAAAAGAGCAATAGTGTCCAGGGTCAAAATTCGTCGTATTTTAGATTATAAAAAAATATTGGACACGTATTTTTTCTTTTTTCAATTAAACAAAAAATAACAAAGATATAGCCCATTAAAATAACGTGTGACGTCACCCCGTGCGAAAAAATGTAGCACGGCGTGACGTTACACGTAACTTGAATGGGCGATATCTTTGTGATTTTTGGTTTAATATAGGTACAAATAAAAAAATACGTGTCCCTTTTTCGTTCCTTTTTTGACTAATCTAATCTGCGTATGGCAGGGACATCGGGATCCGATAGATTTGTTTTTGTAATGAGGACTAATTACGTTTTTTACGGCCACCAGCCTATTAGGTACGAACATTTCTGGGGATCGAACCCAAAGCATACATAGTATAAACATTCAAACCAACGAGGTTATCAGACATCCAGACTTCCAACCTGTCAGTTTAGCTATTTCAAGTTTATAAATTGACTAGTATGTAAGGTTATACTTACTTATAATATCTGAACTAGCTGCTGCTAACAGCTTCGCCCGCATGATAGTAGAAAATTATACCCAGGGAACATACTTCCTGGTTAAAATGTATCCTATATGTTATTCGAGGACATGATCTACCCGTATTAGAGTGAAGAAGTAACAAATAGACATACATACACTCACAAACTGGCCTGTTGGTCTAGTGGTTAGTGACCCTGCCGGAGGTCATGGGTTCGATTCCCACCCAGGACAAATGTTTGTGTGATGAGCACGATGATTTGTTCTGTGTCTGGGTGTAATTTATCTATAATATGTATGTATTTAGAAATATATAAGTATGTTTATCAGTTGTCTAGTACCCATAACACAAGCCCTGCTTAGCTGGGGACTAGATTGTGTTGTGTGATAATTGTGGAATATTATTTAAAACATTAGTTTGACAGTGTGATATGTCATAAAAGCAGTTTCATAATATTATATATTCGGAGTGTTTCTATGAAAATGACTCATTCTTTAGTAGAGGCTTAAATGAGTTTCAAAATTTGTATGAGGTGTTCACGATTGCGTTTCGATCGTAAAAGAAAATTATATTCAGTGAATCAGCTCACTATTTGCTCAGCGTACTTTGTACTTTCATCCTTGTTTACTTTGTGTATATGACCGTTGTGCTGTGTCTGTACCGAATAAAAGTATTTCTATTCTATTCTATTCTGTTCTATTCTACTCTATTCTATTCTATTCTATTCTATTCTATTCTATTCTATTCTATTCTATTCTATTCTATTCTATTCTACTCTATTCTATATTCTATTCTATTCTATTCTATTCTATTCTATTCTATTCTATTCTATTCTATTCTATTTTTTCGGTTGGCTGTTTAGTTTGTGTGAAGAGACTATTAAGATCCATTCAAGTGGATATTAATGGGAACTGCTGGCTGATGGCCGAGACTAGCCATCAAAACTCATGAAGGAGTCGGAAATAATTCTTCTGTCCTTTTGTCTAGAACGGACAATCATAAAATTGATTATATTCCCTCATACTAATTTATTTAACTTCTGCCAGCGGTTTCGCACGCGGCGGTAAACTAGCTTTCTCTAAACAAGCTTTAGACCTTCGTTTCATCCCTTTAGGGGGCACCTACATACGTCATAAAAGGGAACGAATTTTCCCGTCAAAAGTCCCAGTAGTTTCAGCTGTGCGTTAATATGTCAGTTAGTCAGTTTCTCCTATTGTGTATAGATTAGCCGATGAAAGGAAAAAAAAACCAAATATCATATTATATAAAAAAAACATTTTATTAGCAAACTAACATAGGAAAGTAAAAATATAAGAAATTCATTATAAAACTGTAAATGTTGTAAAAAATTATGGTAGCTACATTTATTATATTACACGTACCTTACGGTGTGATACTGATTTAACGTGACCAGATCTAATCTGACATTATGTCTGACACTAGCGACCACGCGCGCTACTCTTGCGCACCTGCTTTGGAAATTTCCTTATAAAAGAGTATTCTGTTGCCAAGTTTAATTTAAATATTCCATTGAATCTTATTTATCTACTTTACTTTGTTAGATTGGTTTACTTCCAAGATGTGATGTTTGTGAAACATGAAAGCAGGACTTCCTTCAAATTTTCAATTTATTGACCGAATTATAAAACCCAATTCAGTGCCAATTAAAATGCAAAGTTTAATTTGGCCATTTTGTCATTATTCGTAGGCCTTTATAGTCTTGTTATGTCTAAATATATTCGCGGTATAAAAACCGGTTAACATAAAAACATGTCTCGTTCGTCAGAGGTGAGCAGGCGGCGCAGGGGCGCAGCACGTGTCGCATAGTGTTCGGAAGACCTCAGTGATTGAATCAGTGCGGAGTGCGGCTGTCCAGCACCACCCTCACACTGTCTAATAGATACACAGATAAGCAAAAAATCACAGCTCCGGTTAATCAAAATACAATTATGTTTTTGTTTTCATATTTTCTTCACCTTAAAATATAATTCTAAAAATAAATAATGAAGTATTGTACAGGACGGCTCAGCTTAAGGGCGACGTAGATAAACCTTTCCATGTTTATAATATTTATGAAACAGAGCAAAACTGACTTAAAACTATTAAGAATTTCAGTTTGAATGAATTAATAAAAACAAGGTTTATGTTAAAGTAAAATAGTTGAGATGAATTAAGATAATGGTGAATGAAACGAAATAAGAGTGGGCAGTGACACCCTCATTGATCGAGAGATAGCCCTAAATAAATTATAATCAGTATTTACAAAGTATTGTATATTAGAAATCATCGTTGATAGCGAGTCATCCACGTCTCCCTTACAACAACTCCGAGACTATATAAAATTAAATTATTCATGCAATAATTACTCATAGAACCTTATAAACAAGATATAATTAATATCAATAAAATCTAATAATCAACTCAGGAACAAATGCAATAAAAATCGATCAATATAAACCTTTTCAAAATAATGTACTCAAAAACCAACATAATTTAATATATTACATGAATATATTAACAACCATTTATGCACTCACATAATTTATGAAGGTAGCCATAGTATCTTAAAGTAATCTGGTAAATCTCTCAATGTTTCTTATTTAGGTACTTATTAAAACTATAAATTCGCTAGTAATTCAAATACCATCTAATGAGATACAAGTGGTAGAGTATAAAATTTACTTCCAAAGTCAACTTTTCTATAAAATTCATTCATGATACATATTTACAAGATAATGAGTATTGTTCAAGAGTTTCCTCTGGCTTTACAACTATACTTTTAAACATATTTACGACAATCTCAATACAAAGCTTCACAGTACACGCCTCGAGCACGTACTACCCGAGAAGATAGTGTCGCTACAAAATTCAGTCTGAAAACATTTTAGATGTGTTGAAGGAATTTGTTCTGTACATAATAGTTAGATTATTTTGTAGTTATTAAACGACAAAAGTTTTCTTGTAGAACTTTCATCTTTAATCATATCAACTAGGTAGGTACTTATAAAGCGTTCATACAAAATTATTGTAAACATAAACCGAAATACTTAAAGGGTTGAGACTCAGAACTATAAAAACTTAAGTAAATATCTTCCACGCAAACACTTCATTCATATTAGCAGTGTCACAGTCACACAGGAGCGTCAAGGGGCAGTGTTCGTTTACAAATAGCTAAATACTGAACATTCTTTGTTCATCAGTATTGCTACTGGCAAGATGCATATTTATATCGGCAACTCAGCATATATAAGTAAAGAAAACTTACAGCGGCAGTTTCGAACAGATTATGAGAGAAGTCGTCGAAATTATCATTAGACCAGCGTCCAAGCGGATACGAAGACTAAAAGAAATACTACATACAATTTGTTTCGACACTTTGATTTAAGAAATAAATTCAACATTAGTATTTCTATCTAAACCGTTAACGAACTTCTGAGTTCAATCAATTTGTTGATTTACAATATTGTTTTATTAATGTTTTCCTATTTAATAATAGGGTTGTAGAAATAGACAGTTTATTTCAAAGTTCTATTAAATTTTCTTGTATCCGGGTAAGTGTAAATAATAATTAAATACGTTGCCACTATCGGAGCTAGTAAAGCTGTATCTAAAATTAACAAATCGGTATAGACGTAGGTAGATATTTATTTATTCCATGTAGCTTGTGGACGGAGGGGCCAGGAGACTAAAAGACTTAAGGCAAAGGAACAATTTAATGAAAAAGCTCGAGTTAGATCAAATCATCAGAGTCAGACATAGACATAAACTAGTAAAAACCTCAGTGTATTGTTTTATTTTCACAAGTTAGTTGGTCCAAATGCAGTTTATGCATAGCTTAATTAGTTTCAAAAGACGTCTAAAGAAATAATTTAATAGAAAAAATGACTAGGTCATGTCGCTATGACATTGTGTGTGATACCGCGCCTGACGTGCGGAGGCCGAAATATTATGACTTGACCTTAATTCCGGTGGTTTAATTTCAATCACGGCAGATAATTGAACTATTGTAATAGACACTGTATGGTATAGCCTATTAACGTATTTTATTGTGCTGCGCCGACACATTGATCAGTGACCGCGTACCAAATGGTCTACAATAATGAGCCTAGTTCGTAAAGTATACCTTGAGTTTACTCACAGGGGCCACTTGTATTAAAAACATTCAGTTTACTTTATTATTACTATCGTCTGGTTAAACATATATTTTCTCTTTTATGCATAAGTACATACTTACAGACACGGCTGCATAACCGTGTCTACATAAGTATTCAGTTAAAAAAAAAACAAAACATTCTGTTGTACTAAATAGGCAACAAATTGAACTAACTGCAACTAAAGAATATGTATCTAGAAATGTTGGTAATATTTTTATGTTGTAGAATTAGGCAATTTACACTAATCAAGTCATTTTCATTGTGATACTGAATGTTCACCGTCATTAGATGATATTGACGATAATCATTATTTAGCACATTGGCTTCCCCTATTGTAAGAATGCATTTGACGAATTTCATCTAATGACGTGATTTTTTTATGTGCTCCGGTAGGCGAATGCAAGCCTTTCACAAAACTTTCAGGCTATTCATTACATGCATTTATTGCTATAAAACTCTCTCAAATGAAAATAAAAGGAAAACCCATTCTTTTGCATCCTCACGAAAATAACAATAACATTCAGTTCTTTAGATGAAATAACCTCAGCACAAACCAACTGAGTGTATAGAAAGGTATCTGAAAATGTCAGTGAAACAGATTAGAGTGATGTCTATACTCGTATTAGGTAATTACTTTCACTAAGTGGAAGGTAAGCATGCACAGTACTTTCATGCACTTTCATACTCAAGATTACTGTTTCATGGCTAATAACCGGTAGGTAATAATGGGAAGACATAAAATGATTACTTACGTAGGTGTTCGACGGTAAACAATGTCCAGGGGACTACCTAAGCACGTAGATATAAATAATGACAGGGCGAGGCCTGTGTTATAAACACATAGACGGAACAAAGAAAGGCCAATTTGTTAGACGAGAAAGGGAGCACATTTTAAAGACCGCGATTGAAACGCCACTTGTATTTATAATTTATAGCAATCTGAGGGCAATCAGGCCTCTCCCAGTATGAGGCGAAAGATGTAATATTGGGAATGAGAAACCGTTCACTGCGTCGAGTCGTCCGATATGGACACTCGAATAATGGACCCTCCCGTCCCGAACAAGCTATTACGTTCCAATTTCCAAGAAGTACATTATAATAATAGCGCAAGTATTCAACTTTTTGTACAAAGCTTTATCTTATACATCGCAGAGTTACTTTAAGTAAATAGAAATGTAGAAAAATGATAATGCAACCATACTCGAAAAAATAAAAATCACTGTTCAAACCGAGAGGAGCACAGTGAAGAGATGCGATAGTTGAGCGGTGAAAGATGCTGGGTTCTGAATACTCGTTCTTTTAGTCTTTTTATTTTTATTTTTAGAAAGTTCAGTCGGTCGCACAGCGGGAGAAATTACTACGGCGCCGCGGCGACCAGTAACACCAGCGGTGCTCATCATTGTTCACTATTTATCTGATGTTGCTTTGAGACACATTGACGATAATTCCCCGTTTACACAAACACTTAGCAGAGCACAGTACCCGCGCCGCGTCGGACTTACATCAAGGAACTAGCTTCAGATATCTACCTACTTATACCAAAATGTATAAAACGTTGTTTACAAATATGACTTCTAACGTAACCTAGTATTTATGACTAATAAATATGCAATGTATGTCGATTTTATATAATCTTGTAAAACACTTAAAAGTATCTGTTCTTAGCTAAAGCTAAAATGTATACGGTAACGGGCGGAATTACATACAAATTAACAAATAAGATTAACGGCCGAGAACCTTCACATCTCTCTTTCGTAACTGTCTTATTTCTCTATAAATTATTACTTTATTAGCACCTTACCAAATTCATCTGTGATATTTTCAGCCTTTAAGTATCGATTATAAGAAAATACATTTGTTATTATATCACCATGATAAAGTTCAATTGACTATCAATGGGGTGTGAGCGGTGTGCGGTG
Organism: Mythimna albipuncta; assembly: GCA_929112965.1. Lineage (NCBI taxonomy): Eukaryota > Metazoa > Arthropoda > Insecta > Lepidoptera > Noctuidae > Mythimna > Mythimna albipuncta. The sequence goes on from OV815962.1 coordinate 11,919,405, forward strand.
TCACGGCGAGGGGCGCGGTGCGCGTTACCTCTGCTTGTTGGGCTTGACAGCGCCGTTGGCGGCCGCGGTTTTCTGCGCGATGTGCGTCTGGTAGTGCTTGGCAAGGTGCGCCTTCTGTCGGAAGCTTTTGCCGCACAGCGAACACGTGAACGGCTTCTCTCCCGTATGCGTCCGCACGTGCACGTTCACTGAGTATTTGTCCTTGAATCCCTTCGAACAAATGGAGCAGTAGTGGAGAGATCTCTCTTTTCTTACTCCATTCGACGTAGAGGTAGCCGCCTGAATGGCCGTCCCCGACTGCGCCTGCGGCGTCGGCGCCGGGTTCTTATTCTGCGGCTTCTTATATCTCCTATTGCCAGGCTTGGTGCTGGTGACGGTGGGCGACGCTGTCACTATTTGTAAGTGCTGGTTCAGCTGCACCTCCCCGGCGGGGATCATGGTCACGAGCTCGCCATTGACGTGATGTATATTGTAGACACTTCGCGTCGGGTCAATAGGTTCTACGGTACAGAACGGTTGCATCGATTCTCCGAGTTCCGTTGCTATTCTTTTTAATTTTTCGTAGTCTTCCGGGTAGTTGGTATCTAATCGAGACAATAAAATGTCATCAACACTTTGCGTAGATGATGGATTTTCCCCATTTGACACAACAGAGTTGTTGGGGTCTTCTAATAATATCGAAATATTTAATCGATTAGGTGGTGAAATCGCCATCAAGAGTTCATCTTTGCTATCTTGGTACATAGACGGTACATCAGGTTTGTTGTTGTTTGTAGGGATGACACGTTTTAGTTCACTACTAACATCGACTTTTGCAGGATTTTTTATAGTACTATATCTAATAAAGGCTTTTCCCTGTAATGCGCTTCTGAGCAAAGATTCATTCGATTCTGTATTTTGGTCCGTTATTTTCCAATCATTGTTATTGTTATTAAATTCTACTTGACTTTCTAATAAGGCTGGTGTTACGAGAATAGATGAACTATGAGAGTCGTCTTTTTTGTCATTACTCTGGTACTCACCTTCTTCGTAACTGAAGGGTTCCACTTTCACTAAATCACTAGTACTCAGATCAGCGTGTTGGCTTTCTGAGTCTCCATCTTCATAAGTGAATCCCTCTACTTTTGGTAAATCTTGGTTGAAGTCATTGGGGAATCCGTTCATATTTAAAATGGATTCGAGATCTAAGGAGTTGTGTGGCTCTATGTCAGTTGGACTAGACATAGACACGTCTTCTTCTTTAGCCCAGTATCGATTCGAACTGGTTTCCGTCATGTCATGATTTAAAACAGTGAGTGTGTAAATTTGTCCGTCCGTGTTGTTTATTAATTTATTTGAAATTGCCGTGTCTGCGCAGGGATGCGTGCCATTGATATCGCTTTCCTGGTTCCAGTAAAACTTGTTGAGATCCTCTAACATGGTATTATCCAAGCGATCACGTTCGCGGTCCACGTTCCAAATAGAGTCGAAGCTCTGTAGCGTGGTGGAGGTGGTGGCGGTGGCCATGCCACTGTTGGCGCCGACCTGCGCGCCGCTCACGCTCAGCAAGCTGTTGTTGTTCTGTTCTTTAGGCTCCTCTGAGAGCAGTGGGTTCGACCTCGAGTCGGGCGATTCCATGAACACATTAACAGAACGCATCTGTTGTTTGTACTGAGCATCAGTAACCTCGTTGGACGTCACGAAATCAAAGAAATCCGACTTTGACAGTTCTGGGGCAGTGGCCGTCATGACTACCGTTTCATTTACAACCGAGGACGACAACTCGGCTCGTTCTCCTGTCAGTTTTGCTACATCAAGCTCGCAACGTTTGTGTTCAGTTTATCTTTGTACTACAATAAATATATCTAAATTTAAATAAGTGAATAACCCGGTATGACTTGTACTTTATTGGCAGTCGCTAGAGCGTCGGTAACTGAGAGTGCGGGAGTGCGGGCGCGGGCTGGGGTGCTACTCGGACGTGCCCAACGTGCTCGAGTCAAGCGGCGGACCAATCCAGTGTGCGAACTTGATCCGTACGTTCCTTTTTCCCATTATTCACCCCAACCCTATCCTTGTTGGTCAAGAACTTAATTAGCCAGGCTTTTGGCAAAGTAAGTGCAATTGACCATATGATCCATGATGTTATGAAGGTGTCCGAAGTCGAGTGAAGTCAATCTGGAAAAAGGAAAAAGAAACGGTTAATGGCATTCCTCGAGTAACAAAAACAACATTAGATATTACAGTTACACATAATAGCAGGGTACCTAGGAATGTTGTTGTATCGAAACTATATTGCGTCGGCATTGCATATCATAAAGCAGAATATATCCGTATCTGAATGTTTAATTAATAAGCTCGCTCCGAGTCTTTAGATCCTGTACAAAACCAGGGCGAGCAAGTCACGCGTCGCGCCTATCAGGCATCACGTAGCGCCTGCGCACTGGGCCCGCCGCCCGCGCTTGCTCTGCAGCCTGGCTTTCAGCGCGGACACGAAATAATAAAGCTGAACATTAAATTTTATTAAAATGAAAGCAGAATTGAGATCATCACACGGTGTGTAATTCTAGTGGTTGTCTAAATGTTTTACTTTCTACATTATCATACTCATTTCCACATCCTTCGTTGTTTGTATCGTATTCTAAATAAAGTGTTTAATATGAATAATGATTATATTCTGTTATATTTAACGCTGGAGGTTTCCGTACATGTTCGATATACATGTCGTAAAATGAGAAAGGTCTGTCAAACGACACGATGAATTGGAGCAAGCGCGAGGGACCGAAACACTCGATATTAAGTTTCATCTGACAGCTGATACAATGGTAACTCGTTGATATTTGACGAAATATTATATACTTGCTGTATAGTTTACAGACTTCAATAATATATATACATAGTAGATTGATTGTATTTTGTCTCGCTAAAATATAGATACGACTTGTTTTAACAGAATTATGATAATTGTCTATTTATTATGTGAGTTCAAGTTGTGTGAAAACTTCGAAGAGACATAAAAGTCTTATTTATAAAACTCTCTAACCATACGCTTAGTTTAAATACTGATTAGCGGAATCTAAATTTAAATTTTTCATAGACAATTTTGAATTAAGAACTTGCTAATCAGTGTTTAAACTTAGGATATGCTTATTTTTTTTAAAGATAAGATTCAAAATTTACAAAAAGTGTTTGTTTGATGTTACTATACGTAGGTACGCTAAACACTCAGTTATGAAAACAAATAAAATATCGTGACGTCTTCGAATGAGCTTTATAACTGTTGTTAACTTCAAAACGGAATGTAATACTTGTGTGGTGAGCAATAAAACATTCTGGAACGAATCTTTAATTAAGAACAATGACGTTATTTTTTGTTTGAGTGTTTGTAGTTGTTTGGGCTCGAGTATTTTGCTACAATACCTAGTCAAGTATGGAATTACAAATTATAAAATTCATGCAACTATGCATGCTGCATACATGTGGCACAGAAATTTAATGGATATACATTTATGGTACGTAGTTTCAGATCAGTTCTTATAATCGTGTTGGTTCACTGACAAACTAATCAGCACTGGACAATGAAGCAAGCTTAGCTTACTGATGAACATAAATTAATCTATTTACTCTCTTGCGAGCGGCTCATAAACTTCTAAATTCAATCAGTACTTTACGTCATTGCATCACAAACATATTTTAACTGTACTAAATTGTGTACAGCCTGTCATTACTTTAAACGAAACACTAAGTTAACATGCGAAATTGTTGTGCAACTAGCACTGTTAAAAATAGTGCTTTTGACATTACTGAAACCCTATTTCACAATCGTGGACCGTTCGGAGCGGTGGATTAACTTTAAATTGCTTATAGGAAACATTGTCGATGGCTCTTAAGACATAAGTATCTATCATAAATGGAAAAATATTGGGTTAAATTGCTGGTACGTCTACGTTTAGCTTCGTAGTGGGTAATCCCAGGCTTCGGTAGGTAGAGGTGCAGGCAGCCATTACAGCTGGCTGCGCTAAGGTCGCCGCAGTGGTTTTTCTGAGAATCTGGTCTCGTAATAGCATCGCAAGCTATTAACTTAGCCGATAAGCGCCGATTATTGCAATTGGTTCGGGTTCGCATTCGCAACAGTACGGCAACAAATAGTTTAGCATCATTGTAGGTATAATGTGTGCAAATTTTAATATTGTACTAAAAATTCGGTCACCTTTTAGCGTTAAAACTACACGGTTTTTTATATTTTAATTGGATTTGTGTTCTCTTTGTTTATATTATGATATGAATAGGTATCTACTGAGAAAACGCCAGCTGCATGAAGTTAGTTAATGGGCACTTTAGTTGGCCTAGATTGTTTTATGGTGCCTACCTGTGTCAAAGTTGTAATTTGACTGCGAAGGTCACAGGTTGGCGTAAAAGAATTAGTATCAAAACATTAGTGATAAAATTGGTTAACTATTTGTAATTAAGTAATTAGTTGAAACAAGTATTATCGACAAGCAAGGATGTGAATTTGATGACTTTGTATTGAGCGGTGGCGGCGCGGCGCTGCATGTGGGTTAACGAGCGCGGTTGCGCCACGGAGCTGCGCCTGCGTCACTCCGCCGACAACAACGCCGATAGCTTCAAACATTAACTGCTGTACAAACGTTATATATCTTTTATTGTTATACTAAATCCTTTTGATTAAATACCGAGGTTTTATCAAAGCAACACAAAAAATATTTAGAAAAAGCTCAAGAAATTATCTAATTTATTCTCGTAAGCTACTTCCCAGTTTTTACTAGCAGACAGGAATGTGGTCAGTAGTGAGAAGACCCGGCAACGTGTGCACAAGTTAATAATAACATTTCTATTACCTATTGATGCGACTAATAAGGTAGAGCTGCGGAGAAACCTTACCTCTCTTATATATCTAGAAATCTTAAATTGCAATGTTCGTTAGCGCGAATACCCATTACATTTTATACCCATTTGTATTATTTCTGCCTTCATGCCATCTCAGGCAAGTAATTAATGCTTCTAAAAGATTTATGAACCGATATCTATTAATAGCATTCTTAAATTAATTGAAGAATATATTATTATAGTTACTGGACACGTTGGCGTAATAAGTTTATGTTCAGTTACACATCTTATACAATAGGTCTGCCGACTCTGGTATAACTTTACTTTTTGTTTATTATTATGGATGAAAATAGTGCATGTCGTTTTATAAAATAGTCCAGTCCTATCGATATCGTAGATCTAGTTCGATATCTTTAATTAACACGAATAAGCGGCCTCGATATCGCAACTACAATGGCCGACTTTATCTCCGCGAGCTATCGGACGATGTCTACAAATTGCGTCGTATTTACAACAAAAATACGCGGACAATTAACTGTGAAGTTCCGATGTGACGATAATGACTAGTCGTCTAGCCGCGAGTCGGGAGCGGGGCTGATCCAGTGCATGATCCAAGTGTTGCGCTGAGCGAGCAGCGGGCCGCGGGCCGGCACAGATGCGGGCCGCGATAGTGACCACATTGTGACGGTTTTAATTGGACGTTTTACATAGAATTGATTCGAAATAAAGCTGAACATGCCGCTGGTCATTCTCCGCAATTCAAGGCGACGCTCGCCGTGCAGCACGATGTTATGATTGTGTGTGACTGCGAATTGATTACGTTGTTATTTTACAATTAAGTTTTTGAACACAAAGAAATACTCAATTAATGAGCTAGCCAGACATTGTTTTGAAGGTAACTCCTCGAATCCTGAAGCACTTCAAATAACTGTTATCGAGTAATAACATAGCAAGAAATTAAAAGGCTCAAAACAAACAAATAGATATTAAAAAATATCTTCATAAGAGTAGGTAAGACGTAAAACTTAAATGACTAATCACCTGACATTTATCAATGCTTAGTTGCATTTTTAATTGTTTTGAACCTGTCATGAGGATGATGGGAATGGTTTTAGTATAAATGTCGCTCTGTTTCGTATCAATAGGTATTACCTAAGCAGCCGTACATGGCACCGGTTGCAGCGCGGCCGCATACCAGATCGCGCGTCGCCGCCGCCGGCGCGACCTCTGACATTTGAGCAGAGGATGACCGCTCGCTACGTACGAACAGCCTTTGATCTTCCATACTGTTGCAATTTTATGCCAGATTATTATAACGAGTCGGATGCCAGTAAAAGTGAAATTAACGTTGCGTACCGATCTGTTGGCGGGCGTTACTATAAACTCGAATGACACGCGGTTAATTGCGGTTCATGCAATTAAAGGGCTCGGCCACAAGCGTGTTTCTAAGTTCCGAAGATTCTCCATCTCCAACCGAGTTAATATCTCTAAGTGCCTATATCAGCGTCATATATTTTGTAATTTTTTTTGTTTATTGAAAACGCATTTGATGTTTCACATAAGAATTATCACTGATTGATATAGTTAAAGTAGGTTTGATGAAATAATTTTGCAATTCAATTATACCGGTGCTAATTATGCTCGAAATCTATTTGAATAATAATTAATTTAGTAGATAATAAACGTGGTGGTACTATGTACGAGTAAGTAGTTTAAGGCAGTTATAAATGCCAATATAGGTCGATTGCGGTTTACACACTGATTTATGGCAACTGGGAGACCGGTGGCTACGCAAGGATGCACAATCTAGTCGTGACATTAATGGCGGAGATTACTTGCTTACGCGCAACTAGAGTGCGTCGAATTCTGACGTAAAATATGGTTAGTATTTATATCGGATAGTGGTTGCTCGAGTTCCCACGCGGCTCGCGGCGCGAACACTGCGCCCGCGCAGCCGACACCGGCTGCATGATTGGACACATGCTAATGTTGCGACGATAGATTTCAACGATTGAGAATATTGAATACACCGTGATGCCACGGTAACTCGTACATATCACTTATTGACAGTGCAGTCGCGGCAGTGCCCTTTTACTGCAAGCGGCTACAACTCAGAATATCTATTGCTAAATGCTGATCCCTAGAGCAGAAATACAATAAATCTTTTAGAGAAATCATAATTCTGGACCCGTTTCTTTCTATGGTCTATTTGAATAACACCAAAATTTATTACAATTTTGAATACAATAACAACAATCTGTTTTATCCAACACTTTCTATTTGATACGTTATTTATGTGTTACCAAATAAGAGATGATTTTATTGATGTGTATAATGTAGGTATAATGAATAAGATGGTTAGATTCTGAATTTCTATATGCGGGTGTGCCGACCTGTCGTTCAGGTTTAGCTCAATTAGGAACCAAAATTATACTGAGATGACCGTTTTGTCCTAGAGCATAGCTCAGCAACTCAAGCTAATTGGACGCATGACCAGACTACGTTATGTAATGTGGCTGATTTCGTAGATACGATTCACGAACTTAATTAGCTCATCAATTCTTAGGTCGTTAAATAAAAAGCCAGCAACACAACATATTAGTGCTGTATAATTTGATAAACTATTGCTCTTCAGAACACGGTCATCATTTATTAGGTTTTAAAAAACTCTAAACGATACAGACGCGACAGGTCGGTATTTTACTGATTGGTTAATTTAACTCCAACAAAACAACACTAACGTAAACTTTCCCGCGATACTCACGTGTAATTCTAACAAGTTAAGAAAGGTCGTCAAGAGGGTGTTGTTTAACAATACATCAATCATTAAATTTAGCGATAATGTCAGTGCAAACTGGAAAGAACCAAATTTAACGAAACGTAAACAAATGGTCTTGGTATTATCTGCATACTGCATAGCACAATACTGTGTAGGATAAGCGTCAATCACGAGCTCGTGTTGAAATAAGCCATGCTTGGCCTACATCACAGGTGCACTCACAAAAAAGAGAAACTGCAGTATTGCGGCGTACGAAAGAAAATCTTATTATCGACATAAGGGGCGATATTCGAGACGGCCGTCTGCTCCAGTTACAGAAAACGCTCCCTCCGATTTGGATCCGGTTCGATCTGGTTTCGTGCGAACCTACCTTCACTCTCTTATGGTGTTTTAATCACTGTTATTTACGTGAGTAGGTACTCCGCAGACATTATCGGAACAAAAATCGATATTGTTAAGTAAATAAAACGACACCGCTTCCGCTCAATTTAAGCTTCCTCCTCGTTTAAACTACTCTGGAGTGCACAGTTTTTTTGTCTCAGCTAATAAGGCCACACGAAGCCAAACATGTCTTGTTTAATTAAAAAAGTTACTTTAAAAAAAAATCTTTACCAGTTAAAAAAACAATGACATAGACATAAAATGCAACCAATTATTTCACGTAGATACTATCTGTAGATGACTCTTATAAATATTCTTATTATTTTGAAGAACAACACTAAGAATATAATTTATTCGTTATATAAATGTAATGCGGCGCTCACTTGATAAATCAATTTAGAACAAAAAAAACTGTTTGAAATGAACGGTCGCGTTGAAAAGATCTTGAAGTGACGACATTTGATGTCCATAGACAAAACAGACAGTTAGTATTTGACAGACGCAGCTTCTCTTGTGTGGTGAAAATAAATGAAGATACTGACTAATTGGTAGTTAACATGCACGTTCGATTATGTGCGAAGCGTGCTAATATAATACAGAGGCAAATTGGCGTTAAACTTTTGACAGGCGGGTCAATAAGTGGCGGGAAAATGAAAGTAGCACCTGGTGCGGTTTTGTTTTGTTATTTTTACTGGATAGTTTTACGAATATTAAATTACCCGGTCGAGCTTGGATGTCACGGTTCACTTTCATACCTTTTGCACGTCAGCAAACATTATTTTTTGGTTAACAATTTTAACAGTACATATACGATGTACTAACGGTAAAGGTAGGTTTGATAATTTACACGCAATGCAGTTAGTTTATGAAAGTGTAAAGTACTACCGAACCGGATATCAACCGGATTTCTATTTTTGTTAGTTTTCTTAGCAATTGATTCTGAGGAGTGAACATGTCACTAATAATCAGATGTTACGTATGACTAATGCAAGATAACCGCAATCGACTGCGGTTAACTAAATGTGAAGATGTGTTGATGAGCTCTAAAAAGCTGACGTCATGGAATAAAGAATAGTTATACTTTGAACTAGTACGTATAAAAGCATACTAATTTAATAAAGCCGAAAGTTTGCGTGTTGTTTGTATGCTACTTCTGCACAAATTCGAACTTGGTACACGGGTAGACCATGTCCTAGAATATCACATAGGATGGATTTTTATCTCAGTAGTATGTTACCTTGGGATGATTTTTCACTATAGTCTGTCTAAAAAGTCAAACGACTTGGGAATTTTGTATAATATATAATCATTTAATGAACGCGTTCGCGCACCTATTGTCTTTCTATTGTGTCTCTAATTACCACGATTGGAAGGTTAAAAAATTCTTATATTCGATAGGTAATTTTTATAAGGTTCTACTATTAGTAAACAATGACAAAGATCTCTTTATCAACCTTAATTATTGAACCAGTGTTGACTACATCAGATTTCATCTTTCCTTAATAATTACCCAAGTCGTTTGATTTTTTAAACAGACTATATCACGCGGCCAAAGCCGCTGGCAGCAGCTATACAGCAATACAGTAAAACGGGGTGAATAGAGACAAAATTTTAAGGGGTATTTTCTCGATATTTGAATATTTTTGCAGCATTTAACTATATACATTTTTTAATGAATTGTTATTCTAAAAAATCGATGCTTTGTTAGAGGCCGATATTATGGTATCAAAGTGAAAAATCAAACCCAATTTTTGTCTCTATTCACCCGTAAGTCTCTATTCACCCCGTTTTACGGTACAATCTCTTTCTAAACTACTAGCTTTTACCTGCGGCTTTGCCTGCGTACGTAAAATATACCTAACCTATATCACTCAGAAATAAAACAGCTTTCTATCGATTAAACAAAATTAAGCAATCGGACCAGTACTTTCAGAGATTAACTTTTACAAACAAAAAAACAAACTTTACTTTTTTATAATATCAGTGTAGATTATCAATTTCATTTACGATCGCTGAAATAGCGTCCACACAAATGTATTGTTCGTTTATTCGTCAAATAAAAGAAAAAAAACGCTTATGTACTACTCAATACCATGCAATAAGTAATTCCGGATTTTGTTATTATAAAATAAGCGAGAGCAAAAGTCAATGTAATTATTCGTTCACGTATTGATCTCGGTATAAATAAACGAGTTGTTGCAACTTGTTACTTGCCATTCGGGAAGTAAAATTATAGCGTGCATAAACGCTAATGTTTATACGAACTCCATACACATATAATTTTAATGTATAATGACTAGATACCAACAATAACGCAAGTATGCTAAGTACGCACTTGTTGTAATGATGAAAACTTTTGCGTAAGGGGTTTCCCGGTCTTAAAGTTTTTTTTTGCTGTCAACACCTAATTGTAATTCAGGAAATTTCCATGTAGTTAAAAATATTTTTTCTACAAAGGTAACACAATTTTTCTGTGATCGAAACTTGAATATGAATAACCAATTACGGCACAATTTCAAAAAATTCAAACTTTATTCACCGTACAAAAACTAACTTTTGCCAGCGGTTCGCATGCGTGATCGTCGAAAAAGACCTAGAAGGAACATATAACACGAAAAAAAAACAACCTCAACCATCCGTCCTGTTCTTGGTCTTGGTTGGTTAGTCCGTAGTTTTCGTTCAAAAATATGGTGTTTTGTTTACGTGGGAAATAATCAAATAACTTCTCCCGATCTGAGTGGTGTAGGAGGGAGTGACTTTAACTGACGAAAACCTACTATGTTCCTTCAGTTGTACTTTTATGCAAGGGCTGCGTTTAAACCTTCAAACAATACGCAGCTCTGGCAAGGGACAGATCTAACTCGTCCCATCAATTTTACTGACATCTCAGAGAATGGTCTAACTAACTATATGCCAAGTTTTATCCAAATTCGTTGAACCGTTAAGACGTGAAGAGTTAACAGACAGACAGAGTTACTTTCCCATTCATAATATTACTCAGTTAGGATTACATGCATTAATAAAATATTCAGTTTCTTTTCGTTCGCGATTAGCATGTCTCCGAATCGAATGCAATCGCTGCATGAATTCCATTTAATATCATAATAAATTCGGATTGGAACCCACGCTGACTGGCGTAGCCGTCGCCGCAGTATTTTAATACGCTATTCATATCTATTTGAATTTATATAAATCATCTCACTTTTTCGCTGATTTGTGAATTGGATACATATTAACACGCTTTTATTTACATATTGATTAACTATGACTAACTATTTAACGTTGACTTTTGTGTAATTTTTTACAGTTTAGACTACATTAATCTCAAAGAGCATGTGCTTATACGAACTAAGGAAATGGGAAACGTAGATTTATTGTGCTTATTTCATAGAATCTACTCGTATATATAAAAATCAATGCCACTTTTCGTTGTAATTTTATAACTCAAGAACGGGCTCACCTATCCTAACCAAATGTTGGCTTTGTTCGGTCTATTTAGTAGATAGTTTATGTGAAGTTTGGTAGGGTAGAGTAGGATATAGTAGGGTAGAGTAGAGTAGAGAAGTATAGAACAGAGTGGTGTAGAGTAGTGTAGAGTAGGGTAGAGTAAGATAGGGTAGAGTGGGGTAGAGTAGAGTAGAATAGGGTATAGTAGGATAGAGTAGGGTAGAGTAGTGTAGAGTAGGGTAGAGTAAGATAGGGTAGGGTAGAGTTGGGTAGAGTAGGGTATAGTAGGGTGGAGTAGGGAAGAGCGGGAGCGAAGCTGCGCGGGCAAAAGCTGTTTGTATACTCGTATATGTTAAAGCGATGCACTAAGGACCTTTTCCCATGATACATAGTAATAGATAGACAATTATAAACCGACAACAGTCGTGTAATAAGTTGTATCTCGGTTCGCAATTACTAACGGGTAGTAATATCTCACATCGCGCCTAGCAATATGTCTGGCACGAATCTTAATGAAGCTCATCTGTTTAACTGCAATCACATGCTACATCGTTATGTACACCAAAAAGATCTTTGCATGATTGAAATGGTATCTCTCCTATGTAATCCAATCAGTAGGTAATCAATCAAGATCAACTTTAAACGAATTTTATATGCACGACAACCAATAGATTGCTAATAATCATGTTGTATCTGTATCTCATTATTTCAATCATATCAATATTTAATTAGTGTGAGACCGAAACAGGATTTTTAGCTGCAGAGGAACGATTCGGCCGAAACCGAATACTCAAATCATGAAATGATTGATGAAAAGAAGTGTTTGTTACCTTAAAAAAAGTTCTTAAACTATACACATTTGGACGACTGCCACTTTCCTCTATCAAAACCATCAGTCCAAAGACGCAAGTTTTATTTTTATTTATTCACCAAAATTGAAACTCAAACTTAAGTTTTTTTACCAAAACTGGTCGAAACCGATACCAAACCTTCGGTGAGACTCTAAGACTAATGGCGGAAGAGAAGCTGTGTAACGCAGACTTCAAAAAAGTGTGGTGACGTAAATAAAGAAAAATAGCTGTTATTGTTAGGCGCGGTCTAGCTAGTTTAGACAACGATGCAATCTTTACCGTGGTCGTAAAATAAATATCTGATTAATTCTGCATCCTTTCTATTCTTTAAAAAGTTGCTTCAACTAGAAACATTTAGAGAATAGAGGATCATAAAGAATATATATCCGTTTTCATAAATCAAACAATATTAAGTTACTAGCTGTCCCTCGCGGTTCCACGTATTTGGTTACTGCTCTGCTCATAGTGTGATGTTATATATCGCCTCGATAAATGGGCTATCAAACACTAAAAGATTTTTTATTTCGAACCAGTTGCGCCTGAGAATAGCGCGTTCAAGTAAACAAACTCTTCAGCTTTATAATATTAGTATAGAATGAAAGGATCCTAATGTAGAAATTGTATAAAACTATCAGAGACGTTTCGATGTACTGAATCAATAGGAATTTACACAAATCCCAAGTTTGGATATGGTCATAAATAGCTCTTAAGTTAGCAAGCATGTCCACAGAAGCAGTAGTCGTGTCCCATAAGTAGGTAAGTGTGCATATAACAGCGCGCAGATCGCTTTCCACGGTGTAAATGACTTCAGGTTAATAATTTTCAAATCGTGATCTCACATCAATTTATTTCACCATTAATAGTTTGTCCTTATTTATAGGTATTATCACGTCTATCGCTCGAGAGCCGGAGCAGTTTCGTAAGGCTGCAGTTTAACATCATTTGCATATTCCACGGCGGTGTCGATGTGGCCCCGTGTTGTACATCGAGCGAACCACTAATAATTACTATTCACAAGCTTCATGCATTTAAACTGAAACCATTTTCGGGTTACAACTAGTTGAATTTACCGAATTTATCGTAGGGTTTTCAAAACCAAACTCATAAAAATATTTGAATATAATAAAGTTGTAAGGAGCTTTATTGCATGTATAATAGAATGTCATTAAAGTTTAAGCACCTAAGTGGCCATTAAATTTTAATAAATATTACGGGTGGCATCGATATTGAGACATTAGAAATGGTCTTTAATGACGGGAAAGGATCATTACGTTTATATCAAATATGCTTCCGTTGAAGAGTAGTACAAAATTTGAATAAGATATTAATATCAGTTGTTTAATAGCTTTTGTCATGTCTTATACAAATTAGCGCGGCCATGTTCGTGCTGTTTGCTACAGTGCGGTGTACTGCGCGTAGGCAGAGGCACGGCGCGGGCGCACAGCTCGCGGATGTCGCTGTCGGGATGATCCAGATACACGACGAATCCTTTCACCAAGCGCAGCCTTGAGCACGCCGTGTCCCAGGACTGACCATTACCGACGCACCGTTGTTAATGTCCTATCGATTAACATAGATCGGTACTAAAAGATTTACTGCGCTCAAACTATCAACGTTTATAGACTACACTATTGTGTTCGACTTCTCGCATTTACGATATGTACAGCCAGTGAATTGGGTTAGCAAATGTTAGGCCGGTCCCAGGCCATCCGAGTCGATGACGAAAAATACCGGACATGTCCGCCAATTAAAGCTCGAGCGACGAAGACGGTGCGTCCGCGCACTATGCGGCTGTGCCGCGGTGCGACCGACCACGTGACGCGCTCTTTTGCAATTTAAATCAATAAACAAGAGATCGTTATTCTCGTTGTTAATGGGTCTCTTAATTGGTTTCACTAACTTTTTTTCTTTGTTTTTTTTTCTATCCAGATATGTCTATTGGCAGAGGTCAGTGGGCATCATCGACATTTTATTCATTCATGTCAAGTGAGAGTAGGTAAGCATTCACAATGGATGCACCACATCATAATACTTATTTAGGTATTACTAATCGAATTTTGTACACTATAATTTGCGGTTATTATGTTGCGCTTTAATGTTCTCTCACAAAGAAAGTAGGTGTTGTCTAAACGTAATACTTCACGTTTGTTGTTTCACTTGAAATATTTTGAATAACTTTCCTGTTCCCAAAGTAGAATTCGTTTCTACGTTTATGGTTATACCAACATTCAAGTGGATGAGTTTCATTAAAGAGCCTTAGTATCCACATTAAAATCTTAAATTATCACTTCCTTGAATATATAGTTTAATTACTTGTCTTTTTCTACATTAATACGCCCCTATATGGTTTCCTGGCTGGTTCGTCTTCTATATAAACTGGTATAAAAAATGGTATGTCAATTGCTATTCGCCCGTGATACTTTACAATGGAACTTTCGTAATGAATATAGCCAAATTACAATTCGGAAAAGTATGCAGCTCTGCAGCGTAGCTGCCAAACCTGAATGGACTTTTTAATTGAAGGGTTCACTTCGTGGCTGTTTATCAAGGTAATTGCGGCAGGTTTTAAGTGAAAACATATTTTATTTAATATTCTTTCTTAAAGTGCTCCACATATTGACATTTAAAGACTGCGAATCGCAAAGTTGAATAATTTATTACAAAATGCAGTATTACGGTTTACTTTATGAGATAAGATATTTACCATTTATGTACCTACCTACCTCCTGCGTGTCTAAAATTTTAGTGTTTTACTGTACACTAGTGCTTATAAAACAATCGTTTCCCCAGAAACTTTAGCTCCAACTTATTTTTATGAAATGTTTATTACAGTAATTGTATGTAATTAATGAAGCACTAACGAACGCTTCTTACACGATAAACAAATTCCAGTTTCGACTTTATGACGTAGTTACTTTGTATATCAGTAGTATGTTGAGGGTCTTGTGAAGGAACCTTGAGGTCCTCGGGTTCCTCCTGTCTCTTAGCGAAATATTTGGAATCTGTTTATACTTCCTGTTTACCTAGAAACTTTAAAATAGCAGCAAAATACTCCTTTCAAATTAAACTTATTCATGGCTGGATTTGAGTTGAACGATCTTTGAGGGTTTTTCTTTGTATATTTTTGGAATCAGACTTTATGGTTCATTGCTCAACAATAAGCTTACTTATACAGTTTTTTCCTCGATAAAATAGGTTTCATTTTACATATTAGTTCTCATTCATATTTAGAAGAAATTCGCTGACGTGGCTGATATATTCGACAAACTTTCTCAAAACATATTAGCCAAGACAAATAGTTACATTACAGTTAAGAATGTGACCTACAGTGCGTAGTGGTAACTAGTGTGAGAGAATGCATAATGATCGAACAATTTATCATAATGTGCACTCTCACTTAACTAGGTAACTTGTAGTGCAGGGGTGGCGAACACACGGCTCGAATAAAAATTGTGCGCAAGTCAAATATTAAACGATAAGGTTTCATGTATATTTTTAAAAAGTGTATGATTTGTTTCTCTAACTGTGTGTTGCTTTCTCGAAACGACATTACGTAGCCATGGTTTTTTATCATTTGTGGTGCGTCTGTGCTGTCTATATTAGAAGAGGACTGCAGGAGCACTGTTACGGGGCGATATTTTATATTATTAATCTATTACAGATAAATATAATAATATAACGTCTCTATAAACAAAGAAATGATAATGGTGTGATATACGATTTGTTAAATTGTGACTAACTTTTCTGTGACCGCAGAAGCAAAAGATTTGCCATCTCTGTTGCAGCCTGCCGGTGCGGTGTCCACGCTCCGTGTCGAGTTGTCGCCACTAGCGAGGCGTTCAGCGAAAATATTTGTAAGTCCAAACGACACACTACACGGATAGCGACTAGATTTATTATAACACAACACAGATTTATTATAGCACCTTCACTTTTGCTCGAATATGACAACATTGACTACTAAAGATTTATTTATTGTAATTTGCTTGACAAAATAAACTAGGTCTAACAAAGCTCCGAAATACGGAAATTTTGGTAATCTTATGTACTGTTAAGCTATTGCATAGCTTCTATCGCGGGCCTTGAGCGTGGAGACCGAATCCAGAAATTCCGTAACGAAAATAACCTAACACCCCTCACTCATTTGTTTTTTGAGCGTGGTGACCGATAAAAAAGCAAATGAGTGAACAATCAATCAAAATTCAATTCAATGTGTGAAAGTGTAACTTCAATTTATATCAAAGAAAAAAAAACAAAGGAAAAAAAATACTGCATAAATAAAATAAATAAATAATTATAATTGCATAAATTGATAAAAAAATGCTATGCAATAGCTTTACCGCGGCAGTCCCCGAGTGCCACACGTCTTTTTTTATTACTGTACTGTTATACCTTTCATATGTATATTGTTTAATGAATATGTCTTTTAGAGAACATGATTAAATGATCCCCGCTAAATTCGTGATTGACTACGTGATTCGCTCAGAGATAAAATCAAAATGTTTTTATTTCACATAGACCTACATACGCACTTATAAAATGTCAGAAGCTAGTGCACGGTTCCAATTAGTCGTTTCGTATAGAGAAGAACCAAGAAACTCCATGGTTACTCTTTTATTTCTTTTGTTATTGCCATGTTACTTTTTCTTTTAACAATAAGGACTTGTCACTTAAGTAGGTATGTTCTCCCGTGAAGAGTTAGTTGAATAGATAGAGTAATTCAACATCGAGTAAATACCATTCAGCAATATTAGAATGCTCTAACATTTTGAACAATCATAATAAAATGGATATCCACCGAACATGACTGTCTGATTTTATGAAAAGAGAGTTCGTTATTCCTTTGTAAATGAAATTTTAACTGAAATAAATAAATCCATCAATTATATAACCTGCGTATTCAAAATTGTTATTAAGAGCAAGTCATATAACAAATTTAAGCAATAACCGTGGCCAACAAGAGCCGGTACCTGTCAGGGTTGCGGGAATGGTCGAAACAGTTACCACGGTCCTGGACCGTAAAGGGCAACTGAAAGAGTACTGGTGAGTTTTAGTCAGTAAAACCAGACACTTTTTCTCGCTCCAAGCCAGAGCGAAAGGACTCATTTCATGATTTCCCATCAGAAAAGTAACCATATAACACCAAGCGTTACACGACATTTATTTGTAAATAGTTAACTCAACATTGACATAATATCCTTTTCGATATCTCTTATTTGTTGGACAAATAGAAATGAATAGGGTTACTGTTCACTGCTGTAACTTGTTGCCCATTCAGGCAGTTTCAATTGTGCACACTTGAAATTTTATGATTTATTAGCCATTCTTAGTTGTAGTCGTAGAAAGTTCAGTCCTCTGAAATACGAATACAAAGGGCATTTAAGATGTTTAAAACGAATCACCGCTGCATTTCGTTTGAAAATGCTTAGGAAATAATATCCGTTCAATGAAATAATATACCTACTACTGTCTAGGATATCACAAAGTTACTGACAGCATTATGTACATAACGCAAAACTTTCCAACTTTGATCTCAGTTCAAAAACAGAGCTATTAAATGGTAAATGTTTCTAACGCTGCACTGTGTTGAAATCTAAAAATTTTGAATTACAAATGTGCGTGAGTATTTACGAGGTGTACGAGACATAATTCAGTGGAAAGCGGGAAGTTTATCCGCATTATTTATGCGACAGGATTGACACCTGCAACCCGGTGGCGTCGGCGGCGTGGTCGCAGAGCGCGCGCGATCTTCACCTGTTACACTGATGCACATTTGTGATAAATTAGACACGCCACACTCGAGAACCAATCTCGACGGTTTGCAATCAGTTTTGCGAAATGCTCGTTTCCTCGTAAATTGTTGAAGGTACTCGCGAAATATTGCCGCGATCGCTGTTACGTGTGGACATGCTATTTGGCACTAGACATGCGTTTGTTAGCCTTGAATACTTTTTAGTTACCAAAGGTATCTTTGACTACTTTGTTTGCTTGACAAATTCATGATTAAAATACTACAGAAAACTTTGACAATACATAATATAATACAAAAAAATGTACGTGGGTCAAATATTGTCTGTTTTAATTTTGTTTTGTCTGTGTTTAAATAGTGTAATTTGGCTTCGGCCGGTCTATTTAAATTAAAAAAATAAATCAGAAGGCGTGATTATTATACTATCACTTGCAAGAGTGTTTTGTTACTTGACATCCGGGACTCATACGAACTAAAAAGTCATCCATAATCACCGGACCTCAAACAGACAGGTTTATTCATGCAAATTGATTTCTTTAAGACATTGTAACTGGCTGTTGTGGACGAGAACTAGTACTGGTTTAAGGATATTATTAGGTGATTAGATTAGATTCTAATCATTTAATAACTTTGAGCAGACTTGAAGGTCCGTTTCCAAATTAAATTGACCATACCGTATTTATAGGTCGTAACGATTTGACTGATCATTCTATTGAATGTCACTTTAATTGAAACCCCCTTTTTATATTCATGAGCCGTTTATCTAGGGCAGAACACAAAAGCTTCTCCGTAACATAATTTGTTTGTTCCGATCAACACGTACGCTCGTGATCTAGTTTTTTCTTCCATAAATGTTTATTTAACGAATTGCTATATATTAGAATGTATTCATAAGTAAAAAAACTTGTTAGTCCGTCACTAATACGAACTTATTCATTTTTTATTAAAGTGGAAATAATTATGAATTGTATGTTAACGTGGAGATAATTATAAATTGTATTTTTTTCGATGGCCCGGTTAGAGCGGTGGATGAGCGATTGGCCGGTTCACTGCGTATTGCGGGTTCGTTTCCCGCACTAAACAAATAATTGTATGGTCTACTGATAGTTGTATGAGAGTATACGTGTTTATGAATGCATCCACGCTACAGGATTAATTGTCAAAATAAGAATCAAAAACGTAAAACGTTTAATCACAAACCGAAACGTTATTTCGTCGAGTCTGTTGTTGCTATGAAAATAAAACGATTAAAACGCCAGATAGTGGTTCGCAAATTAGTCGGTAAACAATTTCACTTATGATTAATTTGCTACAATAATGACAAAGATCGAGCGCCACTGTGCGGTCGCTCTCTATTCAAATACCAACATACTTTTTGTTCACGTGAATGCAGTTTAGGATTTCTTGTTTTTATATTAAGTGGCTACGATACACTTGATTCTCTGCCTTGATGAAATTATAAAAACAATAATTAAGTTAATTATACAAAAAATATGCCTTTGATTTTCCTTATTAACCGCATTTTCGGGATAATATAACCATAATAACAATAACGCGATCATTGTGTTATTAGCACGTAATTGGTTGTAGTTTTCCGATTCAAATATTTAAATATTGTATATTAATTGTAGGGTTTGAAAGAAATGATTTTATGGTATAAATATGGGTGATGGTAAGGATCGATTTCGGATTATTCGAAAGTTAAATGTTTGTCTTGGAGACAGGCAAACATCAAGCTACGATTTTTTGTGGTCGAAGTAACTAATATGAATATGGTGTGAATCATGACTTATATCTAACTTTTTATACACCTAATACTTCACGTAACAATACCCATATCCATTACTCGATGTAATGGTCGTAAAATAAACAGAAAAAAAAAACAAACTAAAAGAAGGTAGAATAGAATACAATAACCTTTAACGTAATATAAAACGACAACTAGAAATCCCGTTTTTTTGTCAATTAATCGGACCCAAGTCAAACGGAATCAAACGAATTGGTCATGGGTTTTACTTTATTTGGTTCAAGCAAACGGGAAATTACCTATGGATAACTTCGAAGAAACGAGATCTAATAAAAACTTTACAAAAAACGAAATAGCTGGAATTCTGATAAGTTGAAATTAAACAATGGGACAAAGTCAACTTAAGGTCCTGTCAAGCAGGATGTAGGAGGCAGTCATTAATCCAACCACTGAACTGATTTTAATGGAACTTTCTCCACATTTTTGTCTTTATTGTAGTCTCATACCGACATTCGGAAGTGCCGAACTGTTTTTATTTTAAATAAGTGAACAAGAAATAAAAAGTGAGTTTGTATTTCACACAATACAGCGCTTCATTAGATCAGCATAATCAAATTAAACAAAACTATCGCTTTTCAACAGTTATATGCAAGCTAAGTTTTTGAATTGGCACACACTGGGCATGACATATTGGTAGGATAAATAATAATGTATTCATCCACAGACAGGAAATGAAGAAAAAGGAAACCAAGTAAGAGATGGAGAGACATTTTCAATCACAGATGTGAATCCCATTAGATGCAATAAGCACGGGAAAGTCAATAGTAGGAAAAGTTTAGAAGAAGCTTACACCTCGGGGGGACTACTAACATCGTACACTAATACTTTTACACGTATGTACAAACATAAATACATATGTACGTATGTGTATATATATAAAAGCGAATTGTTTTATGTGTGTGTGTATGTTTGTTACTTCTTCCTTAACGCTCAAACAGCTGAGTGGATTCGAATGAAATTGGCAACATGGTTAGTCCATATCCTGGATTAACATACAGGATACTTTTTATCAGTATGTTCCTTTTAGGATAATTTGCTTTTTATACACACATGTATCTGCTAGAAGAAACTAGTATATAATATAATAATCAATATATAATGTAAACACAACATTAATCTAGGTTAGGTTCATAAGTCATAAAAGTACATAATAACAACATTTAGCATTCAGAAAATAGTAAGCCATCGAAACGACGCAGGTGATAGTTATCTGAATTTCAAAATTAGGGCACAGCACAATCACAACTTTCTAATCTCATACATTTATGTATATTAGAGTAATATCGACATATTCAATTTGAGTGCCCCATACGAGTCGTGATCCTTTTGCTAAAGTGCTCGATATAAACAAATTGGTTCAACGAGATGTGATGTGCTCTAAAGCGTGCAGAGAGCAACTGACCTCGACCCGAGAGATGCGAGAAATTGAAAACACGCCCCACTTAACCTGGAAGCTATTAGGCGATTAGACCGAGGCACCGAGCGCATCAATACCATCTGTTTTCATTAAATACGCACTAGCTGTCAAAATGTGCTTATTTATAACCTCTGGGTATTTTATTACTTTTACTGACTGACACGCCTATAGAAACATAAGTGAAAACGTCTCTTGTGTCAAATAAAATATATGCACAATGCTCTGTAAAGCACACCACTCATAGTGCTCCTTCGTTTCCTCAATATGTATGAATTTAATGCGTTTCGTTAATAACTAACTGCAAGCTCGTTCTCTTCCAACGACAAGAAACTTTATGGTGAGATTAGTTTTCCATAATTATTAAGTAAAATATTATAAACTATACTTGCTTTCACATGAGATGAATTGCGTCGCTTACATTGACGTAAACTTTATCTTAGGTCACTTGTTAAGTTCTAGCGACCATCTCATGCAATATTGATGGTTTTTGCTAGTTTGAAATGGTAATTTGCAGCGATGGAGATGATAAAATAGACCCTTTAAGTTAACTTTATATACCGTGTCGTTCAAAAAATTAACATTACAAATACGCAGAAAGCATCAATATTGCATGAGATAGTGGAAGTTTTATCGAAGGCAGTGCTTCATCTACCATACTTTGATTTACGGCGGAGCATTATGTGATCTTAATAGATGTTATTTTTTTAACCATGACCACAAAACTAATTAATATTTTAATTGGATTTCGACTTTAATTTCATCTAAAGAGTTCATAATGGAAAAGAAACTCGGTAGCTAGTCAAGTAACAATGCTTACAAATGACCCACAAATGTTGCCATGAGTTTTTTGGTAGATCTTTGATATAATAAAATTGAAGTTGCTGTCCATCCAATAAGTATCTCGTCAGCAATTAAAGAGGCGAGGTTTGAATAGATTGCTCTCAGTTTCGCATAGCGCGGTTCTTTTTACACTTTCTATAGAACATAGTAAGTAGTCGATTTGGTCTTATTTGTGTTATTTTTCTAGAAACAGGTTTATTTGAAATACATGTTAGCTATAGAATGTACACATTATTGAAAACTTGGCCAACTATAATTATAAAGCTCCTAACGAAATAACTATAAATCAAGCATCAAAAAACGACGATTGTAAAAGTACTCAAAAAAACAGGCGGCATTGGATTGCTATGTTGTGTGGCAATAATTATTATTTGACTAAGGGAAAACTTACAGCCCTCGACCCACGCGGATTGTCATCTAGGCGTTTGTATAAATCTTTACATAGTCTATAAGCACTTGCACCACATGGCACAAGTGTCTGAGATACAAGAAAATTAAGATAAAGATTTATACTATGAATATTTTTAACCTTTTGAATATCGGAATATTTCTATTGTGTCTTTACACAAAAGAAAGACAATGTGAAAGCGAACGCCGGCGTTCGCTTGGGGTTTAATGAATTTAAAAAGTCACGTTGAAGTCAAATGTTTAAAACAGATGCTACAATATTTAAAAATATATGTTTATATATTATTATAAAAATATATATTTTAAAATCAATTATTGTATTTCTAGAGTCAAATTAATATTTTCTTATTTAATTTAATTATTATTATTATAATTCAATGTATATTTATATATACATATATTGTTAAATTTTACAAGCTATGAACACTTAATTGACATATTTGCATAGAATTAAACTTCATTACAGCTACAGAAATGTAAAATATCTTGTGAATATGTTGATGGTATTCCAATAAATACTCGTAAATAAATATTTGCTGTTATACTCGTCTTTGTAGGTATATAGATCATCCATTCAACAACCATGCAATTATAGTTTACAATAAAAAATATTGAATAAGAATTAACTTAATAGTTTTTCTGGCATTACAGTTCAACATGATCGCTATGTAATTGAAGCAGCAGCGTCGCGTGCGCATCGTTTCTCATCCAGTGCGTGTAAATAAAAATGAACGATTCAGAAGCCAGTCTATTAATTGAACTCGCTTATTCAACTGCATTTATTTTACGTACAATTTATTCAATGTTAATTAATTTTTGTTTATTGATGTTTACTTTATTTTGTGGCTGGTGCAGTAAGGGCAGGAACACACGAGTTCTATGTTTAAACAATGTCATTATAGTGAACTTTACCGTATTGGTGATTTTTGCTATTGGTACGTAAATCATTATCATCATCATCATCTACCTGCCCTAGTCCCGTTTTATTGGGGGTCGGCGCAACACGTTTTTTTCTTCCATTCTGTCCTGTCACTCGTCACGCTATCACTAGCTCTCTTTTCTTTCATATCGCTTTTCACACAATCCATCCATTTTTCTTTGGCCACCCTTTCCTCCTCCATATTTAAACTCATAACTTTTTAGCAACATGCGTTTCGTCACTGGCGCCACTTTCAAACTTCCTCTAATATACTCATTTCTCACTTTATCCATTCTCGTCATAACACACATATTCCATCTTGACATTTGTAAATATATACGTAAATATCAGAAATAATTTTATTTATTTAGTACAAGGAGGAGGGAGAGAGACAGCTAATAAAACAGACAAAAAAGAAACCATAATTATCATACATATACATAATACATTTGTGATGTGAGCACAATAACAAAACTTCGCTTTTTATTTAAGTAAGAAACAGTATAAATCCTTGGTGTGCAATTAAATTACTAATAAACTGAATCAATTCCACCTAACGCTACTTGAAAAATTTGCAGCTTGTGCACCTTCTGGCCGAGTTCACACTAATTGTGAATGAATCCAAATCACATTCTCTGCTTACGTCATTGAAATTACAGCAAATTACTTAATTAAATGCTGTAAAATCTTAAGCACAGAAATATACCAACAACCAACCATAATCAGCAACCATGATCAGCTGTTTTATTCCCTGTCTCCGTATCCAAGTGTTTCACTACATGAATTATCAAGTTGTTAAGTTTAAAAATGAATTTTCTCTTTGAAAGACTAGGAAAGATCACATTTGAGGGTAGGATCCAGTGTACAACATAAGCACAGTAATTAAAAATTTATTTACATAGTAAAATAACAAATACCAATGTACTATTTAATTCAGTTCAGGCTTTATTTTAGTTGTTTTTACTTATATAACAATAACGCGTAGAGCAGGTAAAGCGTGGGAGGTAATGTAAATATCACATAATATGTTATAAAACCCGTTAGCATTAATCATATAACATTAACTGTCCACAATCAGAAAAAAGACTACAGAAAATATTTTTAAAGTTCGTAATCACCGCAAGTCTAGTAGAGTATTATGCAAACAGAATGAGGTTCATTAATCAAAGCGTGTAAAGGTTAATATATTAATAGTGCGCTCAGAACTTTAATTGACAAACATTATTATTACGTCCACGTGGTCCTCGCTATCTGCCGGCGTATCGTAGCGTGCCACGAGACACGACTCGACCCTCGACAATAAGTAGAAAAAACCTGAACAGGATTTCTAGTATAATCCACGACATGATTAAATGCGGAAAAATATCAATGACAAAAAGAAGACAAATGCCTCAGTTCACTATCATACACGTGCGCAAAAAGTTGTGTTCGTTAAACAAGGTGTTGTCGGCGTGACGCCGGCGCCTACCGAATGTACCTGCCACGTATATAGCACCATATGCAAATATTTTACTAAAATATATATTTGACTAGGCCATCACTTAAAACTATTATGGACTGGCAATTAAATATATGTAAATTCGTCTAGTTTGTTTAGGTGTGGAAAAAATGTGCATATTATAATATTTGTAATTTTATGAATCTTCAAATATATACCTATTAGACTACTTCAGTTTACTCAGCCTTGTTCAAATAAATCAAATAATTTAAATAAGAAGCACTTGAACGAACTGCTTCCGAGAATTTGCTGCACGCATAATTTTCCAATAAAGGTGCGCAGCGCGTTGATGTCTTTTATATTGTAAACTATTGTAAAGCAGTAAACGGCTTAACTATTGATACGAAGTGGCAGTATTATAATGTTATAACATTTTAGGATTGTTGTTGATAACACTGCTTTATGCAGTAATGCGGCTCTATTGCAGTTGTATTAAGTTACTAAACAATGATTGTACTCGAACGCTTTTTCGTACCGCATAAATCGATCACTGCTCTAGATAGATAAAAATAAAATGATACCTGGAAAACACGCTCGAGCTGAAGGTAGTTCCGTGTCTGTTGATGTCCGGCAAACCTTCGACATTTCCGAACAAACACAGTTGAATCACCCGCTCTGGACAGCGCGGAGGGCGGGGAGGGGGGCACGGTGGAACGGGCGGGGTGCGCGGGCGCAGCGTGCGAACATACGCCGCGAGGTCGCTGTCTTTTTACTCGCATTACCTCCTGACATTCGAACTTAATGGAGTTGCCTTATTGAAATTTAAGCAGAACGACTACCGACGTAATGGAATAAAATTAGGTTATCGTAACGAGAAAACGGTCTTCGAGTGGCCATCTTTAAGCTCTCGGCGGCCCAATAGGAATTCGAAACATTCAGCGGCAGCGCGCGCTCGTACAGCTAGCCATCTCGCTTGCACCTCGACTGCGCCGCGCATGACAGAAAAGAATAGATATAGGAACACGCTCCTATCGACAAATAGTCATTGTTCTTGGCCGTAATGGAACAAAATAAAGACAGAACAGCGGTTTTCGTGACTGTGAGACGAAACTATCCGAATCAACGAGAGCGAGCGAGAAAGAAAATAAGGTTTTTAGGGTCGATGGCCGAGCGAAGGAACTTAAAATTGGATTTTCTTAAGAAATATGCTTCATTTAGGACACGTCTATCATAATTTTAAATGTTGTGTCAAGTATGTTTATTGGTGTTAACAAATTTAGTTGCGTTCAGCGGTGAAGACGCGTTGTGTTTCTAGTTTCATTTTGTTTATCTAATTTGAATCTTGTAAGTAAATCACGTCAACTTAATCTATATGTACCAAAATATATTAATATTATAGATAAACAATTAAGTACTAAACATGAATTCCCAGCTAGTCATTTAATTACAACTACTTAACAATAGCTTCTGTTACGGAGGCGATGACGCAACGGTCAGTATGAATCAGAATACCCATGCGTCCCGTGGGTCCTAGCGGGACCGCGCACGACCCCCCCCCCGCCCCCCGACACCTCACCACACCACCCCCCCTCCGCCCCGCCGCCCCCCACTCGGACCGTTACGCCGGCGTCCTTGGCTGAGTTCTTTCTCGCGCGGGCGCAGCAGGTCGGCGTGAACTCGTTCCGCCTCCAGTGCGCACGTGTTGGTAACTAACCTCGTGCGTGTGTGTGTGTGAGTGCATTAGATTACTTTACTCCTAACGGATATTACGGAATTTCTCAGATAAATATGAGTTGGGCTTATTAGTAGGCTTTATATAGAGCGAATTAGTTTTTGGTAGTTATTTTTATACCAGTTTTATCTCTTTTTTGTCGTTCACTCATACAACAACGCGTGATCTACTAATATGCTGTTTTCTGCAATGTGTACATGTCGCTCCCGACGATCTTTTTAATAACGTCTGGCCAACTTGGCGATGCTCTACCTCGAATGAGTTTTCCTAGCATCCTTTCCAGACTGATGTGATGATATTTTTGCGTTATTTCCCACAAATATATTTTTTTTTTAGAAATAAAATATTTTTCACAAATAAAATGTTTTTTACAAATAAAATGTTTTTCACAAATAAAATGTTTTTCACAAATAAAATGTTTTTCACAAATAAAATGTTTTTTCTTTAATGATAAAGTCTAAAAAAGTTAAGGGCTTATTTCAGGCATTGCAGACAACCACTTTGTGATGATGGTGTTTTTCCTGTAGAATGGACTTATACTTAACAAGTCAGTTCCTCCATTTGAGTCAGTTAATTAGACATGAAGAGCTAGTTATTTAATGACATAAATCGAAGTTCTTTTTTCTGTTGACATGGACACTGAGAAGATATTTTTTCTTATTATTTTTTAAACTTTACTCCACATTAGGAATACCTCCTGTACCGTGGGTGCATTCACAAACATGTAACCTCACATACACAAGACACACAGATCTAGAACATTAATCTGTAGGCTATAATAAAAATTGTTCAGCGTGGGAGTCGAACCTGCGATACGCAACATAGCAGCCAATCGCTCAACCAGTCCGCTAACCGTGCCATCAAATCAAACTGAAGTGTAGGAAATTTTCTATAGACGGACTTTAAAAATAAGTCCTACACTTGTGTGTGAGTGCACAAGATTACTCCTATAAAGAATATTACAAAAATATAGTTCTATTAAGAACTGGTAATAATTAACTGATATAGAACAAATTAATCTGAGTAGTTATTTTTATAAAAAAAAGCGGCTCTATTAACATTCAGCACAGCAATATCTGTGGCCTGCGAGCGAGAGCCGACGCCCGCTTGTCTATTAGGATTCTTATTAGAAATAACTAACCTACTTCACATTTTCCATTAACAGTATCATGTTTTGAATTTTACGTCTTAATTATTTTTTATTCATATTCAGAGGCTCGCGGTTGACCACTATCTCAACTTATGATAAGCAATGATGTGGCCTACGATGGAACATAATTGCCTAGAAGCAACCTATTCACATTTGATTTAAAAACCCTTAGGTTATAGCTATCAGGAAACACAGACTCCGGAAGGGAATTTCACTCCTTAGCTGTATGCATATGTTTGCGCATAAGGATGGACATAATATTAAAGATAATAATTTTATATTTTAAAATATTTTTTATTATATTGAAATATTTAAAAATATAATTTAAATGTGTTTACGGAAAATAAAGATAATAATAATAAATTCCACAACTTTCACACAACACCATTTAGTCCCAAACTAAGCAGAGCTTTTATGAATACTAGACAACTGATAAACATACTTATGTTTCTGTATACATACATATTGTACATAAATTATGAGACAATTGATATAAATAAAAACAATATTGTTTCTCCTCCGTATTAGGCTTGCTGGGTAGATTACAGCCCATTTCCTCTACTAGAAATGAAGCCTTAGTTCCAGCAGTGGAAACATTGTACGGCTGATTATGTTATGTTATTGTTTCTAATTGAACATAATTATATATATATATATATATTAATAATATAATTTATGTATTATATATAACTTATTAGTTTATGTATTGTATATATGTTAATTTAGTTTATGTCTTCTCTGTCAAATCCATCTAAAGGTTGTCTGTAAGTAAAAACCCGCTTTTAGCGATAAGACCGCTAATTGTGACACCCTGTTAATTTTAAGATCCTGATATAATTTTTATTTTTGGTATACAGTAAAGAATATATCTATCTACTTGGAAGGACGTTCAAAAATAAATTGGAATATGTTAATTTGATTGAGTGTGTATTTATTGTAGACAGTTTTGAAGGTGGAAAAACGATATAAAGGCAATAGAGGGGAAAACATGGACTGGGAAAGCTCCCAATATAATAGAGTAAAAGAAAATAGAATAGGCCAACAATATTAAAAGTGTCAAAGTAGTTCATTTAGTTAATTTTATGTCAACGTAGTCATTTTTTGTCTGATTAAAGGCTTATATTTATTCATTTAATAACACATAGAATTGTTTTAATAAGTATATACCTAAGGAAAGGAAGAGGAAAAAACATGTACATAGTCGCAAAATATGGTGTGTGTGTGTGTATGTGTATTATTATTATAATTATTTATTGTACACACAAATCTTTATTATACACAGTATTTTTGGTTTTGTGCTAATCCAAACAGAGTGCTGCCGCTGTAATCGTCAATATATTTAAAATAGCTTACATAACTACTCTCTCTGGTCTCTACTGGGTATCTGAGGAATTGCATTGAATGCAAGCAAATGTTAATGAACTTGTAATTAACAGCCAAGTCTAGTAATATTAACGTTTGAATGAACTGAATGCAACGTAATGGGCGACCCTCGACCCTCGTCCTAGCTATTGTGAGATTGCGATCGGTTTAGCACGTAACTTGCGATTAGAACGTGCATCAGCCCTAGCTTAGTCTGATGCCTTCTATATATTACTTTATATTTTGCAAATTTTTTTTTTAATTTTCTTCCAGCAAGAAAGCCTAAAAGTCAAAATCGTCGTACGTCAATAAAACACTCATGCAGTTGCTAAGCTCAGCTTGCGCGGCTACAACGTAGATACTACGCTCAGCCTACGCGGTTACGACGCAGTTGCTACGCTCAGCCTACGCAGCTGCAACGCAGACGCTACGCTCAGCCTACGATGCAGTTGCTACGCTGAGCCTGCGCTGCTACGATGCAGTTGCTACGTTGAGCCTACGCTGCTACGACGCAGTTGCTACGCTGAGCCTACGCTGCTACGACGCAGTTGCTACGCTGAGCCTATGCTGCTACGACGCTGTTGCTACGCTTAGTCTACTCTGCTACGACGCAGTTGCTACGCTCAACTTGCGCGGCTACAACGCAGTTGCTACGCTTAGCTTACGCGGCTACGATACTGTTGCTACACATGGCCTACGCAGCTACGACGCAGCTGCTACGCGGCCACAACGCGACTTATAAGAGCGACTACGCGACTACAACTCCGCTTATATTCAGCTACATAATTATGTAGTCTCTTGTTGTCGACTCATACAAAACTCTATACTTCAGCTATAAGGACTTGTCTCCACGTACAAAGAAAGGAAACTCACCCATAGACAACTGACCGTGGCAAGGCTTAACCTTACAGATCAGTCGATTGTTATGCAGCCACGAGCCCCCAGCACACGTCACTAATGACATTTATCAATAAATAGCGAAGCCTTACGCAACATCCTTTGTTACTCACAAGTCTATTTGAGGCACACTCATACACGACACAATTATACCGACGACCTACTTTGCGCATGCGCAGCCTTAAAAGAAAAAAACACGAGAGAGATTCCACGAAAAGTAACAATAGTCTCGCGCATAATGGACTCTGATATTGGAAAAGATAGCTTTTTTTAAGTTTTTTTTTCTGACATTCTACTTGATGTGTTTTGTGGACTGTTCCTACACTTATTGCGCCAATGAAGGTTGATTTTTCATTTGTTTCATTGCATCTCTTTGTGAGAGTAGTGTGAAATCGAGAAAACAATTTGATGTGAGGTAAGTATTTATTTATTTATTTAAACTTCACGTACAGTAGTGGTACATAGGCAGACTTAATGCAACAAGGCATTCTCTACCAGTCAACTTTTGAGTTCAAGAGTTCAAAAGATAACAATGTGTTAGGTGCACACAATAAATAAATAATAGATATTTCAAAAATAGTTAATTATTATTAAACTATAATACAATAGATATGTATGCTAGTTACATATAAATACTATAATAAATATCAAATCACAGTAATTAAGAGAACCTAAAATATGACAATTATAATGAAGACCGAATTAAGGTTGAGGGGACTTCAAATTTTACGCTTTAAGAAAAATATACTTATGTTTTTACAAGCTTTTATTTAGTTCCACCTGTAATGTTGCAAATTAAATTTGATCCACTTCCCGGCTACCGATTGAGCTGAAATTTGCATGCATGTGTAATTCAGATGACAATGCAAAATTATTATGACATGGAACTGATCTGATGATGGAACCGGACAATAGGAGCTTGGCAGTGAAACAACACAACCCCATCGAGGTTGGGCTCGTATGATTCGTCTTGACAAGAATTAATTGTGTATTATATCGTCCTATAAAAGCTTGCTATGAAAAAAATATTTTCATTAAAGACTTGTTAAATAGTGTGAATTCTAATAAAATGGTCCTGTTTGATTAATAACTGATCTCTGATTGGATGATTAGATTTACGGTAACATCTATTGTTTATGCAGCGTACACAGCGTAGTTCAGACTCGGTTGTTGACCTACTGATTGGTGAGACAACGGGTGTTCGCAGTTTAATTAGATCTTCAAATAGATTATTTTTATGATATCAAGGTGACCGAAAAAGAATGCCGAAATATACTAAAGAAAATTCTACGGAAAGTTATTTTTAGAACATTTAACAGGACAAGTTTCGTCACACATGGCAGTAAAGGTCAAAGCTAGAGGCGTTATGGCGGCGCCGTCCAACACTAAAACAGATACAGCCGTCTTTAATTACTTTTTGTTCTTATTACCGATTTTATTTTGGTAGTGGAAAGCTTTTAAGATGGCGCTAATATCGTGCACTTATCGAGCGTTGGGCAACGTGCAAGGACGATCACGCGGCTGTCGCAACACGCAGCCGCCGAGCACCGCGGGCGCAGCCAACATGCACTACTAGTTTACTACCAGCTGGTACAGTCAGCTACAAAAGTCGAATAACACTGCTATTCTAATAAAATAATTTTTACAGCTCACTTATATGATGAAGATTTTTAATTAGTTTTTACCAGCGGTTTCGCCCACGTGACTGTATAAAAACATGACACAACACAACGGAATGTTCCCTTAGGATATTATTTAAGTATGTATGTCTGGGATAAAAAGTATATTCATTCCAAAATCTACCTTAGCACCAAATTTCATCGAAATTCGTTTAGCCCTTTGTACGTGAAGAAATAACACAGACACATTTACAAAAAAATGTCTTTACGATATTAGTCTGATTTTGCAAAAAAATCCGATTTTAAACCAATATTAATTTACTCAACAATTAAAATTTATAACACTAGAATATTAATATATTTTTATTGCGCACTGTACCACTGTGTGACTTCGCTCGCCGACATACGACACTTGTTTCGCTGTTAAAGTACTGACTACCTGACAGATTGTCACATATTTTATGTAATTTACCCACTATGTTTAAATAGTCTACGTCTTAGGTCAGTTACAAAAGTTTATTGCGGTTTTATCAAGTGTTGTGTGGGTTGAGCTTTACACCTTTACTCTAAGTAATTTCCTTCACTCGACTTAGCCTTCTTGAATACTTAATTTTTATTAGTTATTGACATTAATCTAAGATTTTTCCGTTTTCATGACGACTGAGTCGAGTAAAGTAAAGGGAGTTTTCTTCAAAATTATTTGGTGTTAGTATGCTAGAGATATTGACATACGTATCATATATTTGATTTTTTTGACTGACTGACTTCTTGACAATTCAAAACTGCCCTTAAATGGCTTCTTTTATTAATAATATTTGTAAATACTTTGATATACTAACTTATCACTGAACAAACGCACGTGGCCACCGGGAAGTCGCTCAGCCTCCATCAACGCTGTAATCACACAAACATGCATATATCACTGCAACTCCTATCAGACCATTATTACGTGCCATAAAACATTTTACAGCAATATTAAGTCCAACACAGTGTACTGCATCAAACAGTCATAAATGAAAACAAATTAAGGAAGTCAGAACTAAGATATTGGATAAGTCGTTAAATGGACATTAGGTATCTGATTCTTATACGCTAATGTAGTATTAATAACAGTAACTCATTGCGTTCCTGAGTTAGGAGTTTAGAACACGTTTCCCTTCAATAAATATGCGAGATCGGAGTTACAGCGATGTAAATCTTGTTTATGTGTCGACAAAGTACAAGTGAGCGCCTTCAGGCAACTTGTTCCAGCGGTACTAGTGATGCACCAGCGGTGTACCAGTGCCGGCGCAAACATTAACTTAGATACCAATACCGCGCGTATTTGTAACAACTTAATCATTCCAACACGGATCATGCGAGAATTTGTTTTCTGTGAAACGTGTA
This sequence comes from Mythimna albipuncta, assembly GCA_929112965.1. Lineage (NCBI taxonomy): Eukaryota > Metazoa > Arthropoda > Insecta > Lepidoptera > Noctuidae > Mythimna > Mythimna albipuncta. The sequence goes on from OV815962.1 coordinate 11,952,411, forward strand.
CGTGTACCGAATTTACCACGCTATTGTAATGTGAACTTTATTTGCGAAGGAATAAATTAGGAAATGTAACGCGTGCTGCTAAAACATCATGCGCCTTACCTACGTATCGCGCCATGAATCAGATTAAAGTACTGACACACGTTTATTAGACGCACACAGACACGTACACAGCGTCAGTGCACGTGCACCGTGTCACCGTGTGCGTGCACGGTGTCTCTGTGTGCGTGCACGGTGTCTCCGTGTGCGTGCACACACACGCCGCCGCAGGTTCAACGTACCAGTCGCCACTACGAGAGTTCCTTGTTCCACTTTACCACTGACACTATATTATTATTGTTCCAATGGAGTTTCCGATTCGGCCGAGGCTTTTTTAAAGTCCTTATTTTTATCTTCATAGTTGCTAAGATAAATGAATTACTAGTAGCAGTGAGTGCTTCCTTATCCTTAAACTAACTTCAGTTACAACAACTGCATTGGTTTTTGTTATCCTTTTGTAATTATGTTTATGTTCAAAATCAATTTAGAGATAAAATTCGTTGAAACTATATCACTTAGTAACTGCTATAGATATTTAAATAAAAACATTCCATATTAATTGGTTCTGCATACCGTGCTCCAATCAGTTGAGTTACAGTTTCAAAGTTTTAATAATATTCGACTCAGTAAACGAACTAAAATTTTGATTTCCCTATATCCGATGGCCTTGGATTTTTATCAAGTCAAATTAAAATATCCAAGAGCTCATTAAAAATAAGCTTTCAAATAATTTAGGCCACTAGGGGTGTACCAAATTACGCAAAGACTGAAATTGCGTAAGCGATTTTGAAAACATATAATTGTGTAAGCAATTACTGTTCTAAAGTGCCCACAGTATAAGAGTTTAGTGTGTAATAAGTTCCAAAGTCGTAAACCGATTCATAGTACAACACGATCATTATATCTTGTTATTAAAATAAATGTCAGTTAACGAGCCACAAAGGATAAATGTACATTGAAGATAAATGCTTGGCTATTTATGAAGTTCCATTAAAAGCTGTGCCATGGAAAAGACATCAACGCGCGATACGCTGCGTACAGTTTATACTCCGCTTATGAGACAGATATTTACGTAAGCATATTTTATAGCCTATGTTATGTTAAATGTAATTTGTGAATAAATAGTACTCAAATTGTAACGTACTTACACAGCAATTTATCCAATTACGTCGGTTATTTTGTCAATGTAATTGCTTGACAGTGCTGTAAATTTAGAAGTAGAATAGCTCTGCTGAATCCGTCACCTTTATTGATTTTATTGTAATAGTCACGTGTATTTTGTCGTTAATTGGATTCAACAATGTGATTCATCAAAAAAAGTAAAAAGTGTAATCATACAGAACTCTGTGAATTGATTTTTTCTCGGAAGCAATAAAGGCAAATAACTGTCTTGACGTTAGTTACAATTAAAATCATATCTGTGCCGCAAGTTATTTCTACAGATTTGTATCTGTGTCCTACAATTAAAGAATTAGATCCCAGATTTCTCGGTTAATAAAAATAACTGTTCAATTTATAGGGTTTTGTTGGATATTTCGCGAACTACATAATACGTACAAATACTGAGTACCTAACTGTGCGCAACACCACTTAATAAAACTTATAAACTGGTTTTGCAACATGCCAACTTGTGTTTTTTTAAGAGTCAGACAAAGTTTTATTTCTTTTTTTATTAACGTTATTAATAGTCGCGCTAAACGCATGCTAACATGTTTGTTTCAGACTAATAATAATGTGCTCTTACGAAACTGTGCTTGATTATAATATTGAGAGAAATACAGTAATGTACATCATATACTATATTTGTTTGGGTATTGACTGAAATGAATTATTACCATCGGTGGCTGTGCAAGCCTGCTCTAATCGTAACGGTGAACTTCTTGTACAAGTAGGTCACACAAATGGAGCACTTGTTCTGAAACAATACATTCAAATAAAGTGTTTAACTGCTACACAGATGACAGATGAACACAGCCTACTCTATTATATTGTCGTTACACAATTTGTACCCTACGAATTGAAAATATATGTATTTTTATTTTTTTTTCAACAGATTTATGACATTATTATTGTAAGTTGACAGATAATTATTATTATATGGTAAGTAATTGATGACCTACAACCGGCATCGTGGGATTTATTTGTACAATCAATAAAGATGACACGTTCACAAAACAGAACATTTGTACTTTTGTGAGATTTACATACACCGACAAGTTGTTCATCTACAACGAAGTCAACTTTAACGACTGTCAGAATACTGTTTATCAAAATAAATAAAATGATGAATAATTAATTTCAAAATATATTAGGAATTATATTTTTACGAAATTTTCCGATTTTAAAAGTTGCCTAAAAACAAAATATTTGGTTGCCTAACTTTTAATTTATTAAAATATATCCAAAAATTGGTCTCTCTCGTTAGGAACGATTGACGCCAATTCTTGTTACGTCACTTAACCAAATAAAATAACATAAAGTACAAAGCATTTTAGTGGCTGAAGCGGTTACAGGTTCACAGTAGAGGTTTTTTGCGACGAACCATCTAACGGGTTAATGAGTCTTTGAGCAGTGTTCACGAGGAAAAAACTTTGTACAAGAAAAGTCTAGTAAAGCATAAGATGAGTGGGCGTCTAACAGTTGTATAGATGTAAAAAATGCGAACTGAAAATAATGTACTTTAATTTTTGTAGCAATTTTAGAAGTAATAGAGCACTTAGGTCTAATTACCTAAGCGTTGTTAAAAAGCCTTTTTGCCGTGTTGGGAGCTCAGTCAATGCCAAGATAGTTATATTAAATATGAACTGTAGATATTTATATTTTGCATAGATTCTGACGTCGGCTAGTGTGAATGAATTCCAAATCAGCCTTTTAGAAATTTCAGAAGAAAACTAACTTTCTTGGTAGACACTTCATAGTCCACAAATATTATTTTGATAACATATGTGGAGGATTAAGTTTAAAATAAATAAATTTAAAAAACATATTTTTCTTAATCTTAAGATATATACTAATTAATGCATTCATATTGATTTTTCCTTATGATTGATGCTAAGAAGCGAATGAAATGTTATACTTGAAATATGGTCAGACAAACTTGCTATTTCCATATTAAGCAAAAGGATGTGAAGCATCATTATCATTATGATCGAAATTACATTTTAATAAAAAAGTGATTGATCGAAGTCTGACTCTTATTCCTATTTCAATAAGATTAAAAATATTGTAAAGTACGGCTGCAGCTATAGCGAAAGCTGCCAGCGCTAATGAAAGCAAACGTGTTTTAGTCTTAGGTATGTAAAATTCTTTTAGTGCTTGCTATAGAAATTTTGATGCCTAGATATTGACGTCACTGAACACCGTCATAAGTTTTTCTAAAAACATATTTTTAATACTTAATAGCTAGAAATTAAATAAACACGAAACGTGATTTAATGTAAAGAGGCACTACGAGTTCCATTTTAACAAATTTACACTAAAATCTATTTTTAACATCACCTAACCAAATTGACTAGATGTTTGAATAAATACATATTAAAAACTCGTGATATGTTTTTTTATTTTACATGGTCTTTTTAGTACCATTTTGTCAGTCAAATAATTTTGGATCTCTTTACGTTAAAAAAAATAGTGTTCAATTTGTATTGTAAGTTCAAGGATACGAGCTGATTCATCTTACAGATTTTGTCGCAACAAATTACGTATAAAACATTTATATGCATATATTGACGCAAACACGATGTCTGTGCCACGCAAAGGTTACCGCAGGTTGTCTGCACACGCGCCTGAAGAGCTGCGATGTACGCCGCGACGCGCCACGCCGCCCGGCGCCCTGCCCTTGACTCTTGCCCTACGATAACGGCATTAAATCATGGCCAAAACAGTGTCTTTAGTATCCTCGGACGCGTCTGCGGTTACAGTCACGACCTCACTGTAAACTCACATTACACTTGGGCCCTGCCCAAACCACCATGATAATAAACACGGAATTTAAATGCACCAATATAAATTTTTAATAAAGCGGTTCAGAGATGAAGTGATGTGGAAATTAGTAACCATAAATCGACCCAATGTATGTCATTTTTTGCTGTAATAAAATCCGCGAAACCTTAATAAATCGCGGTCAAGCCATACTTGAACAAAAGCATTGTCAATCGAGTGGCTGGACTGGTATACCAGTTGAAAGTATTAACATATCGCAATGGTATGAGGTCGCATTCAGACACCAGGAACCGTAGCTCGATATATTGTATATTTATAGTATAAAAAATAAAAGTCAGGTGGAAGCTGCTGACAATGTAGTCCCGGTCGAGTGCAAGTCAAGTGTTGCTCGAAGTAGTTATTGTCCATCATTCATACGGTTCTATTCATTAATTCAGTTCGTTGCAGATTCAATGAGCAGCAGCCAGGCGCTCGCCGGAGGTGCATACAGACGAGATGACTTGCGATTGACTTTCACCTTCGTTCTAAAGTCATGTAACATTCACGTCATTTCTCATTCTTAGAGGAACCTTGACAAATTGACGATAACGAAATGTCGCATAGTCTAGTAAATAGTGAAAAATCATAAAATTGTATGATGCTCACCTTTTAGTTTGCTGCGACACCTGACGTTTTATATCTGTAATAAAAGAATTTAATGTTACTATGCATCTAAACGTCGATAGTAAAATGTGTGGGTCTACGGTTAATAATAGTAGATTCCAATGAATAAAATTTTGTCAAGCAAATATTTTTGTATAATAATTATGAATGAGTTTTTAGGCGACCGATTTGACACACTTATTAATATATTTTTTCCAAAAAAGAATACCTCGAGTCCATGTAACCGTTTTTATCACAGCAAAATAAAAAGAAATAACAATGAAATTGCTTCAAATTCAATAAAATTGTTAAAATTGGTCTTTAGCGAAGTCTTCGCGAAGGTTTTGAGGATTGTAAAGCGATGATTTGCTGCAGGATTCAGCGTAAATTGGTTTTTAATATTTAAAAATTTTGGCATTACGAGTTTCAAGGGGAGTTAACTCCGCCAGCTTTCTACACGACGTTATTATTGGCCATAACTGAGGTGTTCAAAGCCTTGTTCCATATTCAAGACGCAATCGTGGTGGGAAGGAAGCTCAGATGAGCGGTCGTGAACTCGTGATAAACGTTATAATAGACCATGATTTAAGGACTTATTATTGTTGTCTCAATAAAGAAATGTGTAAACAATTAAATAACAGTAAAGAGTATTATTAACTCTGAACAATTTAAAGTTAATGCCCGGGACACAATGTCAATCTGCATGCTCGTGGTGTGGTATATAATTAAATTAATTGTTTATGTGGAGAATCAAGGAAATTATTCATAAGTAGTCAACCATTTAGGTAGTTTATATACGAGCTTACTGTGCATACGTGCACAAACTGGTGCATTAAAAGGTTGTTTGTTTAGTTGGAAACTGGTGCAAAACAAAAGTGGTGCAAACCGCAGAACCAGTCCTGCGACAGGAAGCGGCCTCGAGCCGCGCCCCCCTCCCGCGCCGCTGCGAGCCCCGCGCGCCCCTCACCTGCTGCGCGACCACCTGATCCAGACAAAGCGTGTCCTTCGAGTAGTGACGCATGCAAGTGCATTGCACTAATAATACCGAGCAAGTCCTTTCCATGTCCGGTAGGCAACACCAACAAGCTCTGAACACGGTCTATAAGTGTCGTAGCGTATGAGACGCGAGATCTTGCATAAAGTTTATCGATGGTAAGATCGCTTGCATAATCGTCCGTGTTCAATTGCTTTACATGTTCTAATTTATATTTCAATATCTAGTTCTACATTTCCTTATTTTCTATAGAGATGAAAATATCTGAATAACAGGGAAATGTTAGCAATACACTTAATTCAATACCATATTTGTATGGACCAATCAATGGTAGTGACACAATCATCAGCGAAGTCAATGCTTTGAATAAATAAATTACAATCAAGCTATAATATATGAAAACACTGATCGTAATGTGTTTTATGACGAGTTCTAATCGCAAAGTTTATGTTAATTAGAATTGAAAAAGTGGCTTTATGTTGTAAAAATGTGCTAATACTGCGCGCCGTGCGATTATGAATAATTAAAAAAAAAGTTTTATAAACATATTTTGCTAACCCTAAGAGGAAGCTTGTTTTATGAATATAGTAACAAGTCGTGTGAAGATACCTGCTGCACGGTGACAGTCTGCGCCATTATGTCATGAAAACATGATTCATGAATGGAATATAGGATTCAATGCATGTGCTAACAAACAGACGCTTTCTTAGTGAAGATAGTCATCGCTTTACATGCAATAGTAGAGTACTTTAGCAAATTAATTCTAAGCTGAGTGCTAATTAATTAATGCTAATGTCTAGCATAGTGTTAGGTGACATATCTTAGGCAGAACTGTTGCAAATATACCTATTGCTTTTCATGAAACCTCTAGGTTGTGTCAGATTGTATCTGCGAACAAACAGACGCTTGCGCATTCATGTGGCAGTGATCTATTGTACTGATACTGATAATGTGTGTAGAAAAGAGACACGTTAGATGAACTTGATTAAAACAAGTAGATATTTAAGAATTATTTGTGAATGAACTGACCGCTTGAATCAAATCATCATAAACACAATATTTACATTGTTGTTTTGTCTCGGGTTGGTATGCAAATCTTTGTTTTGGTCTGAAAAGGATGCTCAAAGTGTCTACTAGCACATTTGTATCAACTTGTAAATTCAGGAATTTGATCCTCTATACAAGTAAGTACATAGATCTATGTAGCTGGCCTTTTCTGACAAAGAAATCGATTACTAACTATATAAATCGTGACTGAAATGTATCTCAAAATAGAATTGTTATTGTGTAGAGAGTAAAAGAGCAATGTTGTTGATGCGCACGCGGCGCGCGGCGGCGCTGGCCGGCACTGCCGGCACGAGCGCGGTACAAAGCCGCTCCGCGCAACAGGCGAGGCTCATCGGACCGCCCAAAGAAACGATCTCATAGAAAGTAGAGCAACTCATTTATTTATTCAGTGCAGCGGCGGGTGCGAGCGAGAAGCCGACGCGAAACTGGCTCATTAAAATAAAAATCCGATTTTTGAGTGCAACTCGCGCGAAGTAAAATAAAAGTTTCCGACGAAATTTGCTCGAGTTATTCCAAAAAAGGCGCGCGAAACGCCTCCGCGAGGAGATCACGAGATACAAGTGCGAGGTGAAACCGACCATGATAGCCTCCGCGGCTCCGACACACGCGCAGCCTGCGAGTCACGCGTTTACTTTCATACGTCGATGGCTAGACCGCTGTGCTATTGTGACTCACTAATACATCTCCAGTAAATACCTACATCGGATAACTGCAAAACACCCTTTTTGTCAAGCAATACTATGGATTTCTTTTCCGCAATAATACGAGTGTTTTCACTGTAAGAAGCGAGCCATTGTGTGAACATTACGCAGCCCGGTGTTGCATTAAGCGCACGATATAAAGCACTCTATAATCATAGTCACGAGTCACGTTATCCGCACCCGCATTCGCTATGTAAATAACACCATACACGACATTCCGCCGTTCAACAAAATATAAATCGTTTCTCATTTTGCATCTATCGCTGCGAGCAAGTTCCACTTTAATTAATAAAATACGTTTAAGTCGATTGCAAAAATGTACCGCAGGTTTGTGTGGGCAAGTGCTCTCGATCTGTACTCCGCTGTGGAGTCGGCCGAGCCAGACTGACACGCTGTCATTATTTAATGTTATTTTCGCTTACAATTTTCTTCATTAATGTTCGGCTTATAATCGCGTCGGTATCACTGATATTTTCAGAACAGTTCACGTCAATTATCCGCACGGAATTATCGAAAATCAAAAGAGATGACGATTGTGAAAGCGCAGTTGGATCCTTCTAGCTTTGATACGAGATGTATGAATTAAATTTATGTTTTACTGACTCGAGTCGTAACCACTTTATGCTATAATGGTCAATAAAAATGATTTCAGACAGCGATCTCATTTTAGCCAATTATATTTTGGAAAAAGTTTTATTGACAACCATAATTATAAAAGCAATCAACTATATGTAATGTGTTGGCCATTTACCTACATGCTAAAGGCATAAAGGATATTATGTATTTGTTAGATGCTTATACTTACTGTTTTATTATAAAACATACGTGTAATTATTATAATGAATCGATCGAACGCTCAATTGGTTCCGGAGCTAACTTGTAATTAATGCACAACTTTGAACTCCTCGTAGTTACATATAACTTTCACAAGCAAATGTGTCTATTAACTAAGGGTATCTAATATGTAAGTGCCTTATGTGAAAATCCCCAGAATGACAGGTAATAAATAAGTTTAATACACATTTAATTGCCTGCGGTGTCAAATTAAATCTCTGTGTAATTTCTCGTTAGTAACTCGTTTGTATTTATCTGTTTAGTATCAATATTATTACTACACTATTTTTTGGTTGATTATTGAGAACTAAATGCTCATAGTTATAAATAACTAGTGACCCACCCCAGTGTCGCACGATTGTTAGAAATTTTTGAAATCCTCTGATTTTTTCTACTATAACAGGCACACACTAAAACTTTCCTCATAAATCAGTCTGTCTATTGTTGAAAACTGTATGAAAATCTGTTCAGTGTTTTTTGAATTTGTCGCGTTCAAAGAGCTAGATGGAAAGATGAAGTGGGAGCTTGTGTAAGGATATTATCTATTTATATATATCAAAGGAGAAAATTACTTACTGACATATCAACACACATCCGACACTAATGGGTCTAGGAGCGTGAAATTTGGCGTATGGTTTCCTTATAAGACGTAGAGGAACACTAAGACAAGATTTCTCAAAATTCCCCTTAAGGGGATGAAACGGGGACCAAAGTTAGTTTGGACAAATGCGGGCAAAGTCGCTGGCAGAAGCTAGTATTATTATATAGAAAGTGATTACTCAAGTACGAAATATGAAGAATGCTACGACAGTGGAATCAAATTCTTGAACAGTGTAAATATTACAGTAAAATTGTCAAGTTAAATTATTGTATTTATTAATTTACAAGCAAAGTATAAACATTTTTAAGAATTTCAGAGGCTCTACCTATTATTTTTTTTTTCTCTCGCTATTTCTCTTAACGGAGTAAATAAAATGTAATTATTTTGACCCTGAAAACTATCCTAATATGTCGTAAAAACTGTTAAAGAGATGGAGCTATAAAAAGTGTATAGCTCCATCCCGCTTCCTCACTCGCACGACTGACATTTTAACACGTAAGTCATGGTAAGGCCCCTGTAATTCTTGCGTGTGAGAACAAAACTTTTGTTTTGAAGGTGTATGATCAAGACACGAGCGTGCGCCCCGTGAGCTGCCAGATCAAGTTGTCACGTCAATCAAGAGGAGAAACGGACCTGCACTCGACTTACTTTTTAATTTACACACTTTTTACTTTGGAACATAATATTATCACTCAATGTTATGTACCCATCTGTAAGTATTGAAGTTCACTTTATTTTTTCTTTCTTATCTCTTCGGTTTTAAAAACCCGATATTTCTTATTTAAGGGCTTTCGCTTGTAAGCCATTACCTCGATTTTGGACACTTAAATCATGTTTTTATCGTGTAGAAAGTAATTAAGTATGTAGATCAATTATTAAATCCGGATGGTACAAAATGGAACAGGTATATTATCAAAGATTAAATTTTTGGAAATGAAGGAAAGTATCTAGAATTGCGTTACAATATCTCCTATTGTAACGCAATTCGAGATACTTTCTTTCTAGATGATTTCTTTGTAATAACTAATCTCTGTACTAACTTTAATGTTTATTACACTAACATTATAAACCTGATAGTTTGCGAATTTGTATATTTGAACGGCTTAATAGATTTAGATGATGGTAGACCATTTCCTGGAATAGCACATAGGATACTTTTAATCCCAGGAACCTGATGCCTTAGGAAAATTATCTACTATCATGCGGGTGAAGCCATCGGCAGCAGCTAGTATATAGATAGATAGATAGATAAATTCTTTATTGTACACCAAACATAAAGCAGTTACATAAGAAACTTAAAATTAATAGGGTGCCACAATGGGTGGTCTTATCGCTAAAAGCGATTTTTTGAAAGACAACCTTTGGATGGATTTGACAGAGAAGGAGAAAAAGATACGCAGGTAGTTCGTGGTGTACTATTTACATATATACAATACATAAACTAGCCCACACAATGACATAGTAAACATATGTATTTATGTATATATTATATAAGTATATATTTATATATGTATGTATGTTTATGTATTATTTTATTCATATTATTTATTTATTTTATTTTTTAATTGTGCACTGGATCTTACCCTCTACTGTGATTTCTCTCTATCACTCAATGGTTTGCTGGAAGAAAACTCAACTTTGAGTTAAGCTCGCCTATGTACATGAACTCTCTGATGTCCACATATTTTGTTATCTATCATGGTGTACAATAAAGAATTAAGAATTAAGAATATATTAAATATATTATAATTAAGAACACATAGATTACATATATTATTATTAAGAATATAATAAATAAATAAATATATTACAAACAATATAATAAAAATTGTCATCCTTGACCCCTACAGGTCAAATGAGCTTGACCCCATTAAATGACTAGATACATGTAATAGCAACAGTAAATCAAAATTCTAATTAAACCAAAACTAAATACGTTATGTTCCAAGATATTAAATATTCTCGCCCAGAGATTGAACAAATATTTGTCACCGGTTCATAGCGTGAGGTCGAAGTGTGAAGTGTCTTGGCGTCCGAGTGAGCAATCACGCGCCGCCAATGTGTACAAAGCCGCTACTGTGCGACGCGAGCGCATGCTCACACCTGTTAATGCACAATTTTATACCCATTTAATGTTTTTAGAAAGCGTATGTATTAATCAAGTTAGTAAAGTGTTAAATATGACCAGTTTGAATGTGAAGTGAGGGTGTTCTATACAGTTATGTTGTACAGTTGAGTTGTTGTTGACTGGCCCGTTGGTCTAGTCGTTAGTGGTCCTGACTGCTATGCCACAGGTCATGGGTTCGATTCCCACACAGGACAAATGTTCGTGTGATGAGCATGATCATTTATTCTGGGTCTGGGTGTAATTTATCTATATATGTATGTACATATTTAGAAATATCTTTGTATGTAGTTTAGGACTAGACGGCGTTGTGTGATAGTAGTTGAATATTATTATTATTATACAAACAGATAACGTTTCCTTGTCCTGCTTATTAAATGAGCTCATAAAACCGTGCAGTAAAACCCCCTCACGTGGTTAATTACGAGTAAGTAATATAGATAGGTAGATTACTAAATACGCTTCGACTACAATGTTGCCTACTTCAATATGTTTAATGAAAATTAATGAGTAATAAAATAGTATTAAAAACTTAACCCATAAATCAGTGTCTTAACGCAAATAAGTCACAAGTCTTCCTCGAAATGGAGACGCTCTTTACACAACTTTTAAGTTAAGTAAATTGTACTATTATTTAACGTGCATTTTAATTATATCCGAAAATACCTATAAAATAGTATGTGTAAGTTTTACAAACGTTAAGTCAGTCGGTACACAATTGTAAATCAAAGTTTCTAGCGCGTCGCTGTCATATTTTGCACGTATTTGTGTAGGCAGACTAAACACAAACTCGCCATTACGTCGTGCTATTCACAAGTCATAGCACAATTGTTCTACTAATGAATCATACGTTAAATTTTGTTCAGAATTTCTTTAAAAATGAAGAATATGCAGGGGCGTCACTAGATGAACAACGACAAAAAAATATTTTTTACATGAGAAATAACTTTTTTGCTCTAGTATCAGACTTTTATTGACTAAAATGAGTTGCTATAATTACTTTTGGAACCTATTTTATTTAGATTTCGAAGGTGTAAGAATCCCCCCCTACCATGTACCCTGCAGCTACCATGTTATACGCAGCAAGCACCACCCTAAGATCGACTGGTAGAAAATGCTTAAGGCATGTCAGTAAGCCTTTGTACAGTGTTTATTACTAGTACATAAAGTTTTATTTATTTATTTAAACTTCATGTACAATAGTGATACATAGGCGGACTTAATGCAACGAGGCATTCTCTACCAGTCAAGCTTTGGGTTAAAAAAGACAACACTGTGGTTTTAATAAATAAATATTTTTTTCGTCTTCATACATAAATTTAGTTTAATAAGAGGTTTGTTAATTAGGTTTGGGGCCCCTCGAGCTTGGGGGTCAAGGAGCCGCCTAGCCCTTTGGTAGCTACGCCAGTGTGAACATGTATTGTATGTCAGAAAGCGCCACACCGATGCTTTGAGCAGCGCGGCTCCACTCGCGTTACCTATAAAAGAGAAACGCTCCGCATGTTAATATTGTAGATAATATGTGTGTTATGTTGCACACATTGCGTAACAAGGCCGTCTGCAACAATGTGTAGAAATTTATAATAGTTAATTAAGTTGGAATACATTAGCATCTTATCGTTGGCTAATAATCATCTAATTATAACATATATTTATAGAACACATGGGTTCAAGTGAATTTTTTGACTCCACCATGAATCCTAGAACCACTTTCTTATTTACCTTTTCTACATTTCAGACAATAGTAACACTATAGTGTTGGTATAACGAAGCTATGAGTGAAAACAAAGGAGATTATAAATGTACCAGGTGCTTTCTTCGATCAAATTAATTGACAGTGCATTTCTATTGTTTTATCTGCAGACATACTACAGTAAATTAATATCTTTATTTTATTTCTCTCATAACACAATTCTCAGCAGCTACAGTGACTATTTGGGTTTCAGATTCGTCAGCTAGGTAAATAGAAAATAGTTTGTTTTTATTTAACACTAGCTGCTACCTGCGGCTTCGGCCTGCGTGAAAGTAGAAAATTGTCTCAAGGAAACATACTTACATACCGGGATAAAAATGTCCGTATGTACTACCAGGACTTGATCAAACAGAGTGCCAGATCTCATCCAAATACGATCAGTCGTTTGAGTGTAAAGAAGTAACAAACACACATTATACCCTCACAGACTTTCGCCTTCATAATTAATGTGATTTAGAAACAAGCTTGGTCTTAGCTTTTATTTTTTTACCATATTAAATGTTTGTTTTGCCATTTTATCAACTGACCTTATCACCAGCCTTTTTACTGAGTGAAACCAGAATCAATCTGACATTAAACTTATTTTTATTTCTAGTTCAAGATGTTGGTTTAGGTAGAATTAATTGTCAAAATAAATTAATACATCACGCTAAATATTATTTATGATTGAAACTTAGTAGAAAAGATTAAATCCTACCTAACGGGTCTACCTAAATCATAATTAAAAGCCCGAGTCGACGTCATCATTTAAATTAAATCCAAATGAGTAAGTTTTCGTAAATAAAGTTACTAGGTGTGTCTTTTAGATTTATTTATGGACTTATTAAAACTGGTTGGTTGTAAAATATTAAGTTTTTAGCATTTAAACTGCGGAAGACCGAAGGCACGTAAATCACATGTGAAGGAGATTGAAACTATGAGATTCTGTGGCCACCTTAAATCTTGTAGCGTTTCCGGAATGATTGACTTCACTTAAGAGGCTCCTTTTCCACTCACCTATTGTCAACATCGAGCATGGTTTAAAAGCTTGTTGCTCCATCTAACGCAATCCAACGCGATGTTTGATGAAGAGGTAATGCAAAAAAAGGGAAATAACGCCTGAAAACTCTGTTGGGTATTCTGATTTACTCGAATATTTCGCAAAACTTGTTCCAGGAAATACGTTTTTTTTATTCAACCTTAAAAAGTTATACTTAGAAAAATTGTCATTATTTAGAATCTCGATTAAATGTGTAAGGCTTCCATTAATGTACCTACTTTTTATATTTTTTATAAATGAGTATATTATGGAGGGCCAAAGTTCACGTAAAATAGCCAATTTTCAGAGCTCTTTACTGGATTAGTTTTACACAAATGTATGTTTTTATTTCTATAAAAGCCTAGACAATATCCACACAATAGCTGTGTACCCAAAATATCTAGAGAAAGATGTGCAATAACGTCATAATCACGCAAGAGCGGTTGTATGAAAATGTACCTCGAAAATGACGCTCTTAAACGTCTCCTTTAACAGTAAGATTCTAGGGCTCAACATATAAACAAACTTCCTGTTCGATTGTATCAATTCCTTAAATGTAAACATATGATAATAATTTTAATGCTTGTACGAGTACCTTAACCTCGCACTGTTAGTTACTCGTACAAAGGCGGCTGTGATGACCGCTCACATTACGAAGACCTGCCTGCAGCTGATGTCTTCCTAGTACTCTCCACTTTATTATTGTCGAAGCTATCAAGACACCTTCCAAGACACACTAATGTCCGTAATATAAGTGTTTACCACGAACTCTGTATAAATGCCTGCTGTGAATAACTACATTTTTATATGCCATGATATATCATGACATTGCGGACACATCCGCCATCGCTCGCGATCAGGATCGGGCGAGTCACGAAGCGCTCGGTATCATATAGATATAATGCACTTAACATTGTGTTGCGTCCGGCTCGTTGCATAATCTTTACCGGTAGCTAGCTAGGTGGCTAGGTAGTACCTGTCACAGCGCCGGAGTTACGTCGGCTACTGCTCACTGCTGTAATATTAAACAATAATTACTCCAGCTAAAAGGTCGAGACCGCAAGCAGAGCGCTCACTCTATTACGATACGGACGCAATAAACGCTCCGGGCATAAAGTTTAGGGCTCTATTAACAACGATGCCGACTTCTACATAACAACGTTTCGTTATTTCATATTATTCTTCAAATTTATTAAACCTACTTTAATATCAAGATATTTTTGATGTATTTAATCATATTTAATTATAAATAGCTGACCGCCCGAACTTCGTACCGTCTCATATAGCTTTCGTTATACGAAAGCTATATGGGACAAACTCAACCGGTACGAACTCAACCGATTGAGATTAAACAAAGCCTAAGTAATATATCAAATTACACACAATTTTAATGTGTAAAAGTTATCTACATCAATTTTGTACATTTTACGCGATGCTCGCACAACTAAAACATCTAGATTATATGTATAGACTTGTTTTCCTATGTATAACTTTAAACATAAAATATGTTTTAGATATCTATGTTACAGCAGAGTATTACATGCTCGAAATTATAGTTAAGGCAATGTCTTATATTACAGCTATCAAATATTTTTTTTGACTTATTGTCGTACGTGCTAATATTCTGATCATGAGATCCGGTGTTCTATATCCGTGTCGTGAAAAGTGTTTTTGTAGGGTCTGGAATTTCTCAGTAATAGCTCGGAGTCTGAATTTGAGCCCCATTTACGAAAATTAGCTTATTACATGGCACACATGCAGCTCCAACTGGCATGTATATACATCCTATACCACAGGGACAGCCCTCTGGCAATACCATCGGGGAATATAAGTGTAATGTTATGCTATCTATCTATATATAACTCCAAAATCTATCTACAAATATTTAACGTTTTTATAATGGGTTTAGAGAGCACGATATCCACAAAGTCGTTACAAGTGGTATTTGGCAATAGACTCATTGAATCCGGCAGTGTAACGGTGCTCCGGCGAGTCACTGCTAGTATATTTATATGTACTATACGTACTTATACAAAACTTTTTATATCGAATCACGACCATGTTCGTACAAGGTATGTGCCTAGGTATAGGTACGTCGCCGTGGGCGGCTGATCGCTGCCCCGCTTCTGCATAATATCTAGGTGGATCGTAATGGCAAATTCCAGTATAAGTGAGAGTGCATGATTTAAGATAAGATTACAGACTTTAGATGCAGAATTTATGTCGCATGTTAAGGATACTGAAATATAGACCACCCATATTATACTAAGTGACCGAATATAATTTGTAAATCAAAAGTCGGTCACCAAACAACTTTTTGCAAAATCTTTATGGAAATAATCTTGGCGATCTACATCGCAACAAGCAATAACCGGACAAGTCTATATGCACCGATACAACTGTAGATTGTAGGAAAAATCCATTAATCAACCAGACAATCTAACCATGGATTTATTGGCATATCAAGATCGTAATAAAACATAAATAGAAATTCAAGTAATAATTATTTTCTTTTGAAACGGCATCACATTTTTCCCCCTACCTACTCGTTCGTACCTACATAATAGGGGCACATAGGTAAAGTTGGCATTAGTAATGAATTCAATTTTATGAGTAATATTAATGGATTAATGCCACATAATTCAAAAGAATTAATAACAATAAATATTATGTCTATTATTATTAGTGCCGATGCACCAACCCGAAGACAACAGAATGCAATAAAATTCTGTGACATGATAAATTAATTCAATAAATAACTATTATTGAAAATAATTTAAACAAGTTTTGACATTAATTTTGAATTCAATAACATTTATTTTCATCAAGTAGTTTGCAGCGTCCGACTCTCGCGGCTTAAGCCCGTCAAGTGATTTCACTTTCTGTAAGATGACAAGACGTTTATAAGTATTAGAGAATTAGTATCATTTTTGTCAATCGCTGGCAAAAAAATATAAATGGCAAGTATCAAGATCATAAAATGTTAATGATATAATTAACCAATTAATAAAAATATCAACACAAATTAATATTTATACATTTACATAAGAAAGTAAAAAAACAGAACTAATGGATATTACAGTCGTCTAAATGCCAACGTCATCGCTGCAACTGCATAATGTGCTGTTACTATGCATAACAACACCAATAAACATTGGTCATTATCATTTAAATAGCGATATCTTGCACCAGTGACTAAACATAGCGATAAACATGTCATATCGTTTTTACCAATTATAACAGTTTTAGTTCTATAATAATCTTTTACAAAGCCATTTGGGTTTGCAACGCCTGTATGGGTTGAGTTTCTCGTAATATATCTGCTTTATGTTTACCTACATAAGTTTCATATGTAGCGTATACTTCCCACGAAAACCATAAATTATAATATCCAAGCAGGATCTGTCTAACTGCTTGAAGCGACACAACACATTTTACGATAAAAATCTTTATGTTGCTGTGTGTGTGATTCAACACATCAATTAAACGCACGTTTGGGAAAACGCCTTCAGAATTTTTATCAATAGCAAATTTTTTTAAAGTTCTCTCAATCATGATGTCTGTGTGTGTGAGCAAATCCTAAGTCTTAATGGAGGATCATCTCTAATGGCACATGTATCTCGATCGTTTCAATATATTCGCAAATGGTGAATCGCTCCTAATTAAGTGCCAATCTCCTTGTACGAAGTATCGAGCATCGTCGATGGGTCGCTGAGGCTTGTTCAGACTCTTATTAAGTAACAGTAACACCGTTTTTGGAATTTTTGTTAGTCTGCACGCAAACTTATGGGCCATCAATTAGAATATGTATCATGACACACTAATGCAGCCTGTACCCTTGTAAATACTGTTAACGAATTCTGATGAGACCTTAATGAATTAGTTGCGTGTTTATCTCGAAAAGTCGAGAACTATAATGAGATGTTCGACTTAGAACATTGGAGTTAGAAAATGAGTGAACATATACGTTAATTAATCATGTGATTAAAAATATGATGTTCGTAGTATTTAACGAGTTGTACCGGCGGCGGCTACATCAAGCCCGCGGCGCGCTTGTGCCACGCGCCGCAACCGGATGTTCCTCACCAAATGCACAATCACACTAACACAAACTCTCACGAATTTTTCTCCCAACACTTTCACGTCTTCCACTAATTATTATCCACTTTATCGGGCATCTTCAATTTGATTTACGTCTAGCTCTTACACAGCTCAATTGGTACACTTTTTCTTTTCGGCTCGGATAATATTAAGTCTACATTAGTTGCGAGCGCAGTCGATACCGGCGCGGCGCCTTCCGCCGCCACTCGCGACTGCAACACAAACCCCGCTAATTACTAAATACGAACTTGTATTACATTATTACACCTAAACCCTAATGAGGATTTTGGGCTTAATTGCACTGCTATAATTACCGATCGTTACAGTTTGTTATTCCTAGGGTTTACTACTTGGAAAGTTAGGTTTAATTATAAATTCGAAGTTTATGATGTAGTTCACACGATTAATTATTTATTATATAGCTGAATTCTCGTTAAAATCTATAGTGTAGTATATTTTCTGAGAAACCTAGTCACAGGGTTTATTGTTAATGGGACGTTAAAGCTTTATTAATTTCGGATCACGTTTATTTCAATTAAATTCTGGAAATAAAACATGATAATATCAAAAGAAGCCTGTACCTGTATCGTAATATTATAGTAATAAACTTATAATTGTTGATTTAATTTGGTCCATAAAAGATGATTTAGTTACATCACACGAAATGGTTAGAGTTCTCAATTTGTGTGCAATGTACACTGCGAGTAAATCATCTTATGAACACATACAATGATCATTGTTGACCCTTCATACGAATAATAATAATACTCAATAATTAAAAGAGTCAATAGGCTGTTGTGGGTACTACCGTACTTTGTTTATTGTTGAACTGTTCGAGATGAAGAATGCTCACATGAAAGGGCTTTCAAGTCCGTCCATCCATAATGATGACTATCTTATAACGGAGTGTTTACAATCAACGCGGCTAATTAAAATACAAATGGCTTTGAGATGTAAGAAGTCTGTATGTGCGCCATTGTGTGATAAGAGTCTTGTGTCATGTCAACAGAATTAAATTAACTCCAACCAGTTCAACAGTCATCATCAAACAACTTGACGCATTTGCCCATATTTTAGTCGCTGAATGTTTAATGAGTTGTCTATGAAGTAGAAAGAAAAAAAAACCTTATTCGAAAACACGAATGCGCGATTAGCCTATGGATAGAATATTAGATGCATGATTAACTAAATGTCAGCTTGATGGCGTTGATGTTCCTAGCATTACAGAATTTTCTTTAAATTTCGTTCTGTTATGTGGTGTGTGATATGGATCAGGAAATAGTCTTAATTGCTTATTAGAGCCTAAAAAGAATAAAATGGGAATACCGCAATGATTCATTTACTAACAAATGTGTAGGCTGAAATCATAGTTAACTTATTTGAGCAACAAACACAAAGCTTCTTATGACTAACCTTCTCAAAATAAAATATACATTCCATTGTTATCTTTACAATAAAACGCCATTTTAGCAACATGTCTAGCAATTATCTCTGTCACAACACAAATTTCAAACAAATAATGAGACGTTGGAGTTCAATTGGTCAATCAATAACCATGACAGGCGTAACGTGTGCGGAGTGCAGACACCGCCTACCCAGGCAGCGCACAAAGCGGCGACCATCACACAACATACTCAACTTTCTTTGTTAATGAACTACTGAAATAACAATTTAAAATGTTGCGAAATTTAATTTTCGATAATAAAAACTTTTATTGAAGTAATTGTTAACTGTAATTATTATAATGCAAACGTGAACGCTAATGTAAGGTTTTCATCACGACTTTCCTTCGTTGTCTCTTTCGGCGTCATCGTCCGCGCTGCGACTGCGTGTGATGCAAGCCAACATTAACCGTAACACGAGCTCAGCAGTGCGCGCGCGCTCGCCACGTCTGCTCCACACACACGCCACGCCAGCGCCACACGGCGCCACGCCACGCCACGCAATACCACGCCACGCCGTGTGACTCATTACAGGCCACTGCCACTGGCGTGAGAATCACATCAGACTAATCGTGATTTGTCTACATAATAGCAGAAGCGCAGTTTTCATTTGACATAAGTGTGAGCCATCACGTTCATTAGCTATTTCAGACTTTCTTTTTCAGTTAAAGTATGACTAAGTGAGGTTTATTCATTTTTATTTGGTTTCACTTCGATGCTCTTAATTCTAACTGCTGAAAAACTGTTGTCTTCATTCAATAAAAAAATCTAAAACAAAGAACTGAAACCTGTTGAGACCGCTCAATAGTTTATTTTCATTTGAAAATTAAAAACCGGCCAAGAGCGTGTCGGGCCACGCTTAGTGTAGGGTTCCGTAGTTTCCCGTCTGTTACAATAAGTGTACCCACTTATGAGTTTAAAAAAAATGCTTGCATACGATTATACTACAAAATGAGTCTAGAAATTATTTTGTTCAAACTTTTTGTCTTTTTGTACAAAAACTGTTCTTTCCATTAAGTTCAAAATTATTTTCCTAGAAAGTCCTTATAAAGTTCTACTTTTCAGATTTTTTTCATATTTTCTAAACTTATGTTTCAAAAGTTAGAGGACACATTGTTTTTTTACTTTTGGAGCGATTACTTCCGAAATTATTGACATTATCATAAAATGATTTTAGTGAACCCCTATTCATTTTTAAATACCTATCCAACGATACATCACACGTTAGGGTTGTAATTTAAAAAAAAATCACTTCCCACTTTACATATAGGGGGGCTACCCTAATAAAACATTTTTTTTTCCAATTTTTATTTTACCACTTTGTCGGCGTGATTGATATACACATTGGTACCAAATTTCAGCTTTCTAGTGCTAACGGTCACAGAGATTAAGCGAGGACGGACAGACAGACGGACAGACAGACATGGCGAAACTATAAGGGTTCCTAGTTGACTACGGAACCCTAATAAAAAAGAGTTAAGATAGAAAATACTACTGTGAAAAAATACAAAGATATTTCGATTAAACACTGTAACTGTTTAATTTGCCTACGAATATATATTCTCTCGTTATAAAACCTATCAACAAACCAATGACTGAAGTTTCAACATTCTCACGCTCAAAATAAAGGCAAGCAAAACGGTAAGTATTTTACGTAAAGCTGGTTGATTCTTGGTGTGTTACAAAACGCGGGTACGGCGCATGGCGTGACGGTATGTCCCCGTGTCGCCGTGCTGCGCCGCCACGCGAGCAGCCATCATGCTCAGCCACTCAGCGCCTAATAATATCACTGAGCTGGCTGTACTGACACCCGGAACATATCAACCAGTAAGATTACTAAACAAATGACCAAGTTCTTTTGGCCCTCTGATGTCCAGAATAGAAATGACCTTAATGAATCAGGAATTAAAGGTAAATTTTAGTAAATAACGTAAATTCATGAATGGTTCGCAAAGAAAAATATTACAAAACATCTTTACTTCAACAATCTGAATGAAAATATATATAACTAAATACGAACAATAAGTATAACATACTGATGTTCGCTGGTTTTGACACTAGTAGAAAGTAAAAGCGTAGTAACTTTGAGAACTTACTCAAAAATATATAAATCAAACATGTTATTACAGAATGGTTTTGTGTAACAAGATTTCGAGAAATACACAAGACACTTTCGATTCGTCTCAAAAGCTTGTCACGCCCCAGTATGTTCATATTAAACAGACAAGTGATCAGATATATCAGACTATGATGTGAAAAATATACAGTTATTTGCATGTCAGATAATACATCAATTCACAGCTATTTATTTAAAGAAAGTACTTAAAAAGGTGCTTGACCAACATTCTTCCTTTTTGTACCGTTTATGTATTATTATTACCAGACTTCAATCGTTAAAGTACTTGTCGACATTTTTTGGTAACTACAAGACTGTTTATTTTTCACTAACTATCATACAACTTCAGACTGTTAGACTTAATCAGAGTTTTTTGCTTTGCTTTTTCAAAGTAAATTCTTTGGAGTCTAACTACTAACTAAACTATCTGAATATTTAAAAATGTCTCAGATATTTCGATCAAAAGGAGTAAATAACACAAGGCAGCGAATAATATAATTGTACGGAGCATGGGCGATCATTTCGGCGTGATAATAGAGCAGAGCTTGGCGTGGGTAGCGGTGGTGGCTGCGCGAACCGGATCTAAGCTCGCGATAAATTATGTTGCGCGCGAGTCTCGCACTTCGCCCCGCGACCACTTCGCACGCCCCTCACCATGTCTACGTGTAAACAACACTTGAAATTATATGTCACCGGGTACCCTTTAAACACTAATATTTATCACGTCTTCATCTTAATTTTCAGAACAGGTACAGATAAAAATATGTCTACGTTAAAAATACTCTAAAATATTCACCGTAATCCTTTTGCCCTTGTCTCTTTTCATACGTCTCTATTCACCCCCATTCCCAACGGTCCCTTCTTACCGTATCATTTTATAAACTATCACCCAACGATTATTTTATACTCTACTTCATACCCAAACGCAAGACGCCTATCTCTATTTGTTTTATATCTCCAGTCCAAAATAAAACTATTCTGATTCTCAATTAAATTAATTCCAACTTTGGGTTTATTGTTTTCATACCGACAGCTTTTGTCAGGTGCTAAAGTTTGAAACTTCCCATACCGAGGGGATCCTACTTCTGCTCGAATAATCAAAACACGCACAAAGGGGACGACGGCACAGGAACCTTTGAACCCAACACACCCCCCGTCGGAGTGTGTCAACTGTAATGATCAGTATTATACAGTTCAATACAGTTAGAGTGATTAAAGTAAGGTTTATCAGCTACAAGTTATTCATTATTGTGTGTTGTGTGTGTGTTAGTTAGTTATTAAAGTTTGTTAGTTTTTTTCTGTTTGAGTATATATAGAAATACAAATACATATTACTAAAAAGGTATTAAACTATTACTGTGACGCAAAAATAAGTGAACCATTCAAACGTATGTCGCTGCTCTACAATTGCATTATTCTTGAATTCGATTAATTAATATTAATAAATGACGTCGTATTGGTAGATTGCCGTAACATGCCTAGGATGAGCGACCAAACTAAGAGATATACAATCGGCAAAGTAGTGAATTGTTGGGCAGTAGTAACCCGGAAAAATTGTTGTTCCTCTTTTCCACCCTGCCTTTACAGGCCGGCCGCAGTGAATACTGAAGAGTAACAAAGCTCTCATCTTTCTCTTGCCTTTGTTGGCTGACTTGAGTGGAGATTCGCAGCGTAAACGTACTTGTGACCAACATGTATAATCCAGCAAGATGCTGGTAGGTATCTTAACCGTACTACAGGGATTTTATGGTAGTCGGATGGTATATCTGTCCACTCTAGATATCCTCTTCAGGATATGATGCTCATTTGTTGTTCAATTGTGATTCACTCGCTGGCGACCATTTTTAGGAGCCCATTAATCGAATATGCAAGCCACAACCTCTTAAATCAATGTATTTTAATAACATTGTTCAACTTTAGCCTCCTAAAACCTAAAATAAAAGCCTAATTTTTTTTCGTTTGCTTGTCCTGCAATAGTTCCACACCAAACGAAGGTAATCCTTGGGTGCACTTAAAGGAACTTGCACAGAAATAATCCTCGGTTGGTGTCACATTTCACTTAAGTATATCACAAGCGTGCATGGACCCCACATCCTAAGATATTTTTACTCCACCATATAATGAAAAGAAACTACGTAATTCATAAAATATATAGTGCATGCTTACAATAGGTAAACGTATATATATTGATGTCAATGAGACTGATTCTGTACATAACCCCATATAAGTTACAATTAGGTGGACTCGATAATCGCAAACCACAAATGTATATTGACAGCCGTAAAAATCATTAAAAAAAGTAGGTTTGGTAAATATACATTTTGACAGCTATACACAATAAACGTATAGCTACTAATATGTACATAAACTTATATGTTCAAGCCTAATATTTGCTCATTATAATAGGTACATCATATTTATATATATGTACCTATGTTTGTTTGAACAAATACCATCTGAGAAAGCAAATCATTTCACTAACCTCGGTATAGACGCGGATAGTGTATACCTACGCATAGTAATACAATTAACTCAAAGACGCCGCTCTGAGGAGCACTAGGAAACATAATCCCACTAATTGTTAATTAATTCCGTAAAAGTGCATTAAATAAAAAACAAATTCCATGCATACTTATGCTCAAACTAACATAGAAAATTATAATCTGTAAAATTCTTTCTATTAAAATAATGTTCGGCTTAGCCGAGATGTTTTGGCTAACTGTAGATATTTGGCACCACACAATAGCAAAACACCACAATAGGTGGCTTACTTACCTAACCTTTCCTATCAGCGATGCTTCGAAATTTAATATCAATATTATGGGAGGAATTTTATAGCCGGTTCGGTAGCTCTTCCCACGCGAATTGAAATCGAAAGAATAGATTCGAAACACAGTCCGTGATCATAAAAATACTTTCAAGTGAACACGAAAGTGTTATCAGTTTGAATGGCCCAATGATTGTTTTGGAATTTGGAACAGAATCTGAGTGCATGTGTGCTTAGTGTACACAGAGGAGAAGAGTACACGTTGACAGTGAGAACAAATGTGTTCACAGTGTGGTAGGTGTGTTCCGAGTGGTGCACGGTGGTGTGAGCCGTCGTCGGCGACTCGTGCGCAGCGCCCGCGCCCGCCTCCACCGCGCGGCCACTGCACTCGCTTCGATTTCACTTTTATTAGCAATCCACTTAATTGGATACCACAGTTGCGGTTTTATTCATTTTGCAGATTCATCTGGGACGCATTTTTAGTATTGTAATAATGACAAAGTCAGATATAAGCCTTCAGTTCACGCTGTGTGGGAACAAATGAATGCATTCAACGTTACTTTATGTTATCTGCATTATGAATAACACGTAATGATTCTATATAATCTGAGAATGATGAACAGTCATTCTAGATAAGATAAAGAATGATCCGTGTGTAACTTCACTTCGTTCAAGACAAGTCAGATTATTTACATATGCTTATTACCTGTTAGATTTGGCTTGAATCGACTTGGAATCTACTTAAATTGTACCACAACATTGAGTCCTAGCCAACCGTGTCTCAGTTTGTCTGACTCCAGGTTACTTCCGTGAAATGAGAAAGGTTTATCTTCAGCGTTCAGGAAAACAGTATGACCCAACTTCTCAAAGGTACAAACAAAAAATGTAGGTATATTTAGGTAAACTTCCTTGAAATGCTCCGGTTTTATCGTCAAGACATGAAGGTCAGTCGAACCGCTGGAAAAGTACAATACGAATTAAAATTTAATTTGTACCTAAAACTACGTTCGTAATCCCACGCTCGACAGCTCGGATTAAATGACATTAATGGAGTTTTTGTGCACGCCGCAGCCGGGTATTGTGCGGCTAATCCTGATGGCGAGGCTCGCTGTACCTGCACACTTGCTGAATGTGGCGCTCAACAACAAACAATAACACAGAACACTGCATACGTGACTACAAGTGCATTCAATTACGTACACATATGTTCCTCGTGTATTTTTGCGCAATTTTCGTACATATTTGGGCAAAAATATTATACAGGAAATAACCCACAAGGACGTCTGAGATGCTGCTTGCATGATTTAATACTTCCTAATGCCTAATTCAAATCACGTACTGAGCTAGGCCCCTGAAAACAAATGTCGGAATTGCCAGAACCAAAATAGATCTGAGCTCATGGACTGATGTGTATAAAATTGAGTTTAGTGGGCAAATTGAATTAGGACACAGCGCCGTAGTACACAATAATACAATTTGCATTACCTGCTGACATGTATTGTACTATTGTCATACTGCTAGTTCGGCTCTGCACTTGAATGTAGGTAGTAATTTAGCCGTTTAATTTCCGCGTCCAAGTGTCACTGAAGGACGTTTGAAATGTCATTATCTCAATCGACGCGTGCTTTTGTACTCTTATTATTATTTGTTGCCGAGATTGATTTGTAGCACAACAGATGAATCATTGGGCTTTTTATGGATTAATTAAAATGTTAATTAATCAAATTATATTAATCTTTTCCATATATAGAAATCAGATCATTCTAAAAAGTCATTTAAATTTATAATTCATTATTTATTTTTACATCAAGCTTTTCAATACCAATATCATCAATAAATTCTATGAAAATATCATTATGATACTAGTTAAATGTAAAAGCGGGAAAATCGTAGCGGGAATGACTACGAGCTACGAGTCTGCGAAGCTACGAGTGCTACGACGTGCTACGGCTACGGGAGCGCGCGGGAGCCTGGGAACCGCCACTGAGGATTCAGAATAAGTCCTCATACATTTATGTTCTAAGTACTTAATTGTTCGTTTTAAGCATGAAATGCTAATTAATGATAAAAAGTAAGATAAACCGGAACTGTTTATACGTACAATCATGACTTTCACTTGCACTCCATCATAGAATATTCCAACAACAACAACAAACCAGTTTCTTATTTTGTGACTAGTTAGAATTTTAGCTAGAGCTTTACAATTTTTTACGCTGCATATTAATTTGCTTATCGTACGACGATAAACTAATGGAATCTATTCGGATTTCATTATAATAAAGAACAGGTTTGAAATAAATTATGGGTTAGAAAATGAAATAGTCAAATTAATTGCTCATAATGTAAGCATATTATTCGAATAATTTCGTGACAAACAAAATAAAATAATGCAGTATACTGCATCGTCCAATGTTGCGCTTTTTTGTAGTTCCGAGGAGTTAGTTGCACAACTACTTCTCGCTTGCTCTAAAGATTTTCCCAATCAATAGTTAGGTGACACGGGGAACCCCTTTCCTAACGCTATGACAGAATGCTAAATATTTTGAGACAGACAGCACGTCGGAACTCCACAACGAGACTCGACGCTCGAGTAACATAAAATATGCAAGTGGCAACAAGTGACATGCAGTCAGGAAATAATGATTTGTGCCAACACGCCTTCACATTGAGGAAAACTTAGACATATCTTTAAGAGTTCCATGCAGGATGTGAAACAAAAAGCGGCCTACACGTGGCTGTCCTCATTGTACCTCTAATAGGAGGACCCACTTCTAGCGGTCGAATAAACAAACAAAGTGAGTTAGTGCAAAATGCTAAACGGCCCGTCCTCGTTCTCCTCTTACAAATAAGCAGCCTGATGGCCGACACACATTCGGAGAATAATGGCCTCTCCTTACTTATATTGATAAAGAATATTGAAGTAATTAATTCAGATAAGAGATAAGTGCAGTTTTATTTCCACATTAAAATACTTGTCAGAAAATTTTCCATGTAGTTAAAAAACGTATTTAAAGTAAAATTACTAGGTATAAAATGTAGACGTACCGAATACATGTTAATTTGTTGCGGAATCCGAGAGCAATAACCGACGGCACTGCTAGCGGTATTCGGCGGTTTCTTCGACTCTAACATTCGACAAAAACAACCGCTGTGGATGTGTGCCCGTGTTTATGCACTACCACGAAAAACTTCATTTGTATGTTTGATTTGAGTGTATTTCTACATATTAAGCTTAATGTGGAGATTAGTCACGCTACGGCCTTTAAAAGACGCGAGGCTCGTATCTAATATCGTATAATATTAGATTTCGGAAACAATGACGTTATCGCGATACATGGATATTATATGTTCTATAATATGTTTGTTAATAATAATAATAATAAGTCGTGAGCGTCAATGGCCTTATAGCCAAAAGCTTCGACGACCATCTGTCGAAGCTGGCGTTGCGCGGATGGATCAAGGGCCTGATACAGAAGGCAGTACTCCTCGATACGGCTCGTATTGTGAGGAGGTTCCTGTCTCTGGAGCCCTAACCACCGGTAGCTTGGACCCTGCTCCCGACACCGGCGGACAACTATTTTTTATATTTTTAAATGTTTTTTTTTTAAATTATTTTTTTAAGAAATGTTTAAAAATGTAAAATAATATGTTTAAATGAGAAATAAAGGTGATAATAATAATAATAATATTTATTTGCAAAAAACACGGTATTAAAAGGTGTGTTTGTCACTCGATAGTTTTATTTAAAATAGATTAGCTACGGATTTGCTAACAACAGTTTATTAATAAATAACTAGTACGTTTATTTTTATGGGACATCATTAAATAAAGAGTTATTTACTCGTTACTTGATCTGGATGCACTCTACCCAAAGATGGAGAGACTTTTACTGACTAAAATTCACTCATGTTCCTTCAGATAGGTACCCTTTGCATTGCGGAGCCGCGATAGTTTTTTTATTCAGTTAATTCTATAACATAGCCCGTGACTTCATCTGCGCAGAGTTTCAGCAACTAATCTCTCACTGTCGTAACAGATACTATAACCACTGAACTGTAACAGTGCGCCTATGTTTAAGCACACACTAGTGCGCTGTACTAATATCTGCCACTTCGATGGCTAGTTCACAGAGATTAGACGCCATAACTGAAATTCCGATTTCAGAAAAGAGGAATATGTCTCAACCATTTTTAGCCATCGAAAATTGTCTCACTGTGGTATCGTAGCTCCTAAACAGATGACTAAGGCGTTAAGTCTGACACTGTACCTTTGTGTGCAGAAAATATTTAATAAATAAACGTCTCGCAAAAAGCGAATGCAAATGCGGTTTTTCTACCAGAAACCTAATTTAGTCACAATGAACTGTATTTTTACACTTTTTCACCATTTCTATTATCTTTGAGGAGGTTGAATTAAAAAAAAAATCCTTTCTTATGAATTGTCTACATTACTAAAATTATATCTAAAGCTTTCACGACCAGCGATTTAGCCAGTGCAGTGATCTATCAGTCAGTCTGAAAAAAGCCTATAATCCTAAATAAATATAAGCCTCGACCATTGAAGTAAAATGTTTTGCCACCGTAGGTTAAATGTTAATCAACACTAACAAATAATTACACATTCGGTATCGTTAGTAACACATGAAAGTATGATTTAAATGGTAAAGTTTCATCAAAGTATTTACGTTAAAAAGTTTAATTGATGAACATGCATTACACAGACGCATGGTTTTAGATAAAAAGACAGAACCACAAGCGTTAATATTTTCACTGTTAAATATATCGAGAAATAAAATAGGGTTGCCAACAGCGGGTATCTTTGTTCAGAATTCACACAACGGAATCCATTCGTACCAACTGTCCGATTAACTTGTCCAGAACAAAAAAAATAACAAACTCTTTTCAAGCAGCCTGATGCAGATGGTGGCATCAAATCTGTGATTTCAAATGCATCAGATTGCTTAAAAAGTATCTTGTTAAGAACTTTTTTGTCGTTTTTTGACGTCGGGTTTTTTGATACTAGTAATTTTTTTGTAGTTCCTACATTTTAGTGACTTATATTTTTGGAATCGTCTCCTCTAGACTAGCTTAGGCGAGATAGTCTAGAGGATACGATGCTTATTGATAAATTATAAAAAGTATTTTCAAATACCTATATCCTGAACTGCTATTCTAACCAAATGAGTGAAGTTAGGTACATGCATACATTATGATGGACGGGCTTTAGTCGTACATAATTTTGTATGTAAACTGAAATGAAAGTAGTAATATGTTTTTGTGCAGCTATTAATTTTAGCTATGTTAAATTCTTAATCATCTGTTTATTCTTACAAAATGAACATTAATATGCATACGTAACGGATGTCAGGAAAGATATAAGTATTTAAAGCTTAGAGTTTTATAAATTCAAAACTGGCGACCACCAACCGATTCGGTAGAGTAGATTGGCAGCCGAAAAAGATCAATTATATAGATAGTAACACAAGCAACTTTCTTTACAAACTCAACATTTACAAAAGAATCATTAAAACGAATCACTTGTTATGTTCTTCTAGGAAATATTACCTACATTTTAGTCTTAAACTGTCTTCTTTGCATTATATAATTTAAAAAATACTTTATGTTATTTTAAGAAATATTTTTCAATTTATTTAGAGTGACTTTTTTGTTAACCTAAATTTTGAAAACTTTAGTTATTTAATCCGTGAGTAATAATTTACTATATTGGCTGGTTCTAGAAGGCGAAGACGAGAGAGAAGAAGAGTTGCTAAATGGCTTTTGCCCACTTGTGGGACAGAATTAAAAACCGTAGACCTTGTAAAACTATGCTTTACAAAAACACCATTATTAATGTTAGTGTCAAAGTAAGTACTTTAACCTTTACGGAGTAAGTGTTCTTAACATAGTATGATTTTGGTGACGTAAGTTTATAAGACCAAATTAACTGATTGATTACCTAACCAACCCATCAAGAAATATGACCACAGATCTAAAAGTTATTTACCGTCTAAAGCTAGGCACGACACAATTTTTTACACGGAATTGTATCTGACAAATTTTTAAGTACCTAACTTATCTATTTATTATATCTGTATTGTGGTTATTCTCGTTGCTCTTAATTTATTTCTTCAGTAAATGATATCTAGCACCCAATCTAACCTTACAAACCGGAATTGGTTTTAGTACCTAGTATTACAACACAAGAAAATGCATGTCAAGAAATGAAAAAGAAATTTGAAATTGAAAAATTATCACTAGAGACATTCCTTTTCTTAGGAAAATAGAGAGTAAATTGATCTGTAAACATAAGAGATGATGCTTGTAAACTTCTAATTAGTAATTACGTAAAGACTTGCGAATAGTGTTTTGTGCCAATCACGCTTTTATTGGCATGCAACATTTTCCTCATTGCGTACCGAAAGTTATCAATCAGCTAGAAGCTAATGAATTAATCGTCTGTTTTTGTTTCAGGGGTAAAGGTTACTCGCTGCACGGCAAGGACAAACACTTTCTGCGCAGGAGTACGTCGCGCTCGGCCGCGCACCAACCTTCCGCGTCGCGCCGCGCCTGGGCCGCACACGCAAGGGGTCAAGGCTCCAACACTGCCCATTTTGCTCTAATTTACTCAACTAAATAGTTTTTTTAGTCATTAGCATTTTAATTAGTTCTTTGCAAAATTTAAATTCGTTTTTACGGCTGTTAACATCGATTGAATATTTAATATGCACGTGGTGATCGAACACGAATCTATCAATTGGCATCCAGAATCGAGACTAATTTATGCATACTCAGTATAGTCTAGCGCGAAGTAGGTTTAAAGAATTTAAGAAATCTTAACGTATTGCAATACTTGCATCTCTACGCCTTTACGACAGTCTATTCATGAATCATTCAAAGTCAAAACACATTCATGCTTCTAAACATAATAACTAAAGCGTGGGCGGCAACTTTGAAGCAATTATTATCGGACTCTAATCAAACCTTACAATGAATATTTACAATAAAAATTCGTGTATTATAATGATTAATTACATAATAAACAATTAACCGAGAGATTTGTAAGCTGTCATTATCGCACTTTCTCCAAAAATCATAACAGACCGGACAGGCGGCGTTGATTCACTGCCGACTATTTTACACCTTCGAATTGGCGAGAGTTATAGATTGTTATTATTATGTTAGCTACGTCTACGTACAGCATCGCGTTCGCGTTACGTGGCCGCCGTCCCACGGTTTTGATTTGTGATTGGCACTTATGGAAATTCAATTGGTACTCTTATTTTTGGTTTAAATAATCATAACTTTGGTCGTAAGAGCTCCGAGGTTTTGTAACGAGTAGATGCTTTTTGTGTTTATTGGAATATCTACATTCAATAACCCATTACGACGTGATAGAACATTAAATAATTCAATGATACATCTAAATATACGCATGAATAAGTGATATGATCAATAGAAAAGAGTCCGACTTCGTTGAACGACGTAACGTGATTCTAAAGTATTGATAAAATAAGCGAAACTCCCTTCAGAGCTTGTAGTCTGTAGTCGATTCCCGACAAACGATATGAAACATTACGTTAGGCCGCTTATTCCACAGAAAGGTTACCGTTTTCACATTACGTCGTACTCAGCCTTAAGAATGCTATTGTTTAACCAACGAGCAAACAGTACTCCGTGTAACTATTTTCATTTGCAAGGCTCTCTAACTAATCAATTACAATGTTCACAAGTACATAATGAATAAAGATTTTCTTAACTAAGTACGTAGGTACTACACATTATTGGACAACGTCGACGGACACCACTTAATCGTTTTATGGTACTTAATTATGTTTGAAATCGCATATATCTACTAATATCTAAATATACATCGTATCTTTGTAATTATCAAACAAACTATTAAGTATTCACTTTCCAATGGTTTTCTCGTTTCTATATGGACGGACGCAGAAATCTAAAGTCTTATTCATGCGACTCTCGTGGACAAGATATTCTATTGTTCTTATCTTAAACCGACACAGTACTCTATGTTATTGCACGTTTGTTTGCGTGCCCGATACGATACTGACTTCTTCCTGAGATATAATTTTATTTATACGTGTGTTTATTTACGAGTATACATGTATTCTTACTTTAGAATATCGGAAATCAATCAAAGAATTCAAATGTAATTCGTTAATTTTATTCACAATCATTAATTTAATGTAATTGCATGATCCAATGTTGATTGAAATAAACAGAATCCATTAAGTATAAATAAGTAAAACGAAGCTTCCAAGACTGCTAAAATATAATTTAAAACATACCGTGTCTTAGACAGTTCCAAGAACTAACCAACTAAAAAATAACTGGCCATAGCATAAGATAAGAAATCTCAAAAAGATACCATCTACTATACTTGATGACCTACCGATTCGGAAGGCACAGCAGGACAGTTATTGATTAGTATGCAGAAACGTGCAACAGCGTACCCAGGGGTAGGCTGTCTCACTCTGCTAAAATCAGATAAAAAATTAACATTTAGTAAAAAAAAAATCAAAATCAAACAAGGAAGACACTCAAGTGCATAATTTGTTTAACAGTCAAACAAAACCTATCAGATGGATGCAAACATATTCATGCTTATTTTTATAAAGATAGACGAGAATGCAGTCGTATAGAAAATTAAAAGAAAACCTCTCAAATTCCTGAAACAGGGACTTAGAATATTAGAGTTAACTTGGCTGGCTATTCTATTTAACATAATCCGAACAAAATTTATTCGTACTGCCCTTTTTTTAGGCCGGAAATCGCCCTTAGGCCGAGCGAGAGGGCGAGTCAGACTTTTGCTGACTAAAACCCACTCCAGTTCCTTCTTTGCCTTTGTTCCAGGGTCAGAGATTCCTAGGTTCTCTTTCACATCACCCATTGCCCCAGTAGGCTTCTTCCTTCTGGGCTCCTACGGTTTGCTAACATCTGAGGCGTGCATGGAACACTATGCGCCATCGACGACTTGGCCTCGGTCCTGACGTTTTCCAGACGGTCGGACGGCGAGCTATTCGTACTGCCCTGAGACCGCAACAGGTTAAGCCGAGTTACCATACTTTTGACCACCCCTTAGCCGCTGGGTTCGTTCACGGAAGCGTTTCAAAGAACATTCTAGAATGATACTCACACAACTAATGTCGTCTCACGCTTGCACTTTCATTCAATTTCGTGATAACTTGTAATAGTACCTACTTTCGACGAACCTTGGCAAAAAACTTTATAAATTACTTCACATCTAAATAAATTGGTGTAATTTACAGTATAGTTTTATTTGATTTCTAAAGTACGAGTGACCAACATGAGCTTACAAATTGTGGTTTTTTTATACAGAACCGTCTTTTATATACCAGGATGGTATACGAGATTTTTCATTTCTGAAACATTCTAATCAGTCGCTTAAAAAAAGTTGTTATAATGTTAATTTCAGTAATCGATATCAAAAAACGACAAATAGCAGTGTTTTTGTTTTTTTTTACTTTTAGTTCTTCGAAATTAAAGTAATTTTACAATTTATTGTGATTTCATTTAGAATATGGCTTTGTAGTATATTTAAAAAAATGCTTTTTTAAATATTTTTTTTTAGAAAGAGAGAAGAGAATTCATTTATTTGAGCTTAGATGCATAAAGCTCAAATAAATAAAATCTCTATATCGGGATTGTTCAAAAGATATCATGGCTCTGGGTGAAAAACAAAGAATCCCTTACCAATAAATTACTATGACTATGACTATGAAGGAATACAGGCAGTTTTAGTCATTAAAAGTCTGACACTTTATCTTGCTTTACCCAGAGAGGGAGAAGTCGTTTAATGATTTCACACCTAAAAAAAATACTTTTACGTACTAAAATAAAGTAATCAAAGACTTAAAAAAAGGTGCGATATATCTATTGGTTTTTATAAAAGAAAATTATGAAAAGCACACAAATTACTGCGACAACAAAGCAAATTTTAGTTTTTTTAGTTCGTCATTTAAATGAGATTGACTAGACACACCGATTTCCAACGTTCGGAATTGGAACACAATTAAAAGGACAAATCGTGACGCATTATAAGGTATAGTTAAGAATATCTGTGGCGGCTCGGAGCCGTCGCGTTGTGTGGAGCATTCGATTGCGTAACGCGATCATGCGCCGACGAGCCACGACGACGGCGCTCATGCGCTCATGCCCAGCATCCACACAGCTATTTCTATTCACGGTTCCTAACAATACACATTAAGCCAAACACAAACAAGTAATGATGGTGCATTCTGGCTTTTGAATTGGAGCACACCATGTCCTCCGATGTAGGTACCAATTAGCTTCGCTGTGTGGATTTCAGCATGATAATTTAGTGGACAAAATGACCCCCAACGCGCAACTTGCCAACATTTTACAATGCATTCACGCTATGCGAAACATGTTGTCGAGCAATTTGATAGCGTTGCGCGTCATGTTTGACCCCCAATATGACGTGCAACGCTCAATCTACAGGACGCTGCAACGTTGCCTATTGTCCCGCAACTTACCAACATTTAGTAGCCGTGTACGCACGTACGAACAAATTTTTTGCGTTGCATGATACGCAATAACTTGTTTCGCACGTGTGTACCACTAACGAACATCAAACACTGTGTTCGTCAAACTGGTTTGCGGTGATCTATTTGTATGTTCCGTTTGGACAGTATTCTTCATGAACCAATGCGAACCTCAAAATACTTTTCGCTACTTCAAAATCGGCCACTTCCAACGTCGCCGCCAGGACAAACAAGAGCATTCACGACTGTTGTTCGCGAACTTGATTCGAACTATGTTCAGGTTCGTGTTCGAATATGCCGTCCATACGTACAAACCAAATGTTCAAGTTTAGTGTTTCTGTTCGCTATGTTCGTGTTCGTACGTGCGTACACGGCTTTACAACGCATTCACGTGACGCGAAACATGTTGTCGAACAATTTGATAGCGTAGCGCGTCATGTTTGGGGACAACTTGTCCTCCAATGTACCTGAAGATTAATTAACACATATCTATATGATTCATGGATTATATGCAAAACGGCATGGCGAGAAAAAAGGTGACGATTAAGATGATGGCAAATATATGTATAAAAAAAAAACCTGCTGCACCGACCCCAAATTAATTAGGAACATCAGTAGTGGGATGATATTATAATACTGATATAAGTAGTTATTAGTGAGATTCTAGAAAGTTTTTAAGCCTCTCGGACATCTACGTTAGGCTTTCTATTCACAGCCCAGTGTATCACAGCGACCTATTTCTAAATAATTGAGAACATTAAAAATTAGCTTCTGCCCGCGACTTCGTCCGCGTCCGTATGTCAATCAGTGATAAAGTTATATTCTATTTCCAACCATGAATACATGAATTAATAATTTAAAAAAAAAATGAAAAGAAAATGAAAAATGAATCAGTGATGTTAAGTGAATGATGATGATGATGAAATGAATTGATTAATTATTTTTTGATTTTGTGATCCATGAATTTTTGAAATCGGTCCAGTAGTTTTTGAGTGTATAGCACAATTTTTTCTCTTTATAATATTAGTATAGAGTATATATTTACCACCTTTCGGTTCTGACACATTCAGCGTAATTGTATTGTAAAATTCTGTACTCTGCTTCTATCTTTCTTTTTTATTTTGTTGCTGTTGTATTGTCTGCGTCAAATCAAATATTATAAAAAAGTGGAAAAGACATGTATGTCATCTATTCAGAACCATTTTATTTTAAATGTTACCGTATACAATAAAATGTAATGTATCATGAACTGTAATTCCCATAAAGATAGACTCTATCTGATACTTTATCTAACGAGATTTACGTATATTATTGCAATCTCCGGAACAGT
This sequence comes from Mythimna albipuncta, assembly GCA_929112965.1. Lineage (NCBI taxonomy): Eukaryota > Metazoa > Arthropoda > Insecta > Lepidoptera > Noctuidae > Mythimna > Mythimna albipuncta. Next base: position 11,988,424 of record OV815962.1, read on the forward strand.
GAAGTATTTATAAAATGTCTGTATGTGAATATATTCTCTCGAATACTCTCTGGGGCAAAAGCGAAGTGATCCTACCTGAAGACCCGTAAAGTAATAACAAGTTTTGGTTTAAAGAGCCCAAAGGTGCTTGAGTCAGTCTGATAGCCCTGTGGCCTTAGGCGCAATAGCGACCAGATTTCCTATCTTTACCATAAACATAAATAGATGGGAATGGTAGTGTATGCACTTACAATTATGATATTCCCTTAGAGCAACTAGCGATACAACTACCGAAAATTAAGTGTGCTCACTAAGTGTACTCAACTATGTCACTAATTTACTTAAATTAGACAAATAGACAAAGGACCCTCTTGGTCCTTTGTCTATTTGTTTAACATTTTTGAAAATAGAAAAACAAGTAGACGTTTAATATTTTCTTTAAATCAGTGTATACGGAAATTTTTGTTTTAAAGAAAATAAACGTCTAATAAGAACTCGGAAGAGAGAAGGCGGATGATCTCTTTTGCAGCTTACTGTAAGCCAGATGCAGCTGCATGTAGTGATGTCACGAACTCTATAACGCCATTCGAGTTCGTCTGAAGGCAGTGTTGCGACTTGCGAACAATACACGCTCCCCTTGCCGGCGAGCTAACAAGCTCCATCACCTTCATGCCATCTCATTGTACTATCGCCACGGGCTAATTCGTACTGTGACGTTATATCCTTTGTCCAATTCAATACTACTCTCAAGGTAACGCGGCCCGCTATAAAATACTCACTTAAGACAATAAAACACTTATCATGGAGATAATGTTAAATGCTTTAATAACTGCAGATCGACTAACAACAGGAATATTATGGTTGTTTTATCAAGATTATTGGAATAAAGGAATTATTTTGAAAAAGTTCGCCACTGACTGTAATATCCATTTTTGCACAAAAAAATCATTTATTGATTTTGAAAATGCAAGCAGTAATTTGTTCTGTTGTAACTAATGTTAACTTTGTAAAGCCAGTTAAAATACAGTTAAATATTTAGCTTGACAACAGTTCAATATTGAATTGGCATGCATATTCTGCAAACAATATAACTAAATGTAAAACCTAAAACCTACAAGAAGTATTTTAGTATAATCTGTAGCAATAACCCATAAAGTTAATTCTGAACCGGATATAAGACCACTGTACATATAAACGCGAGTACTTGCCACAGACCCCGGTTTTATAAGACAACAAGTTTTTCTTCCGTTCATACTCGACTTGTAATTTAGCTTAAACGTTTTTATTAGTCTCGACATGTAATTTGAGTGACACAGAATCAGATCAACGTTAAGTCAGACCGACGGAGTCAAAATGCACCATTTTGTATGTAATTGAATAGAAGAAATACCAATTAGAATCTTATTATAGCGCATAAATTTTGTATTTAATAACCGAAGGCAGTACCAGTGCCTCGCCATTGTACCGATAGAATTGAGTTTTTATTACTATTTTGGTGAATAATAAAGTTTATTTTATTCTATTCTTTTCTAATTCCCTTACACTTTTATTCCTACTAAACCTTTAACATAATGATCAGACCAAATTAAAATTCTTGGCCTTGTTTTCCGCAGAAGAAAGAAATTAACATAATTCCCCAAAACAATGCCACGTGTTCCGTATTTTTATTATACATATTTTATCATGTGGCTTTTACTATTCATTTATAGAAATTTCTGAGTTTTATTTATACTAAAGCCATCTACCACAGTTGACCTAATCGTTGCGAGTGACGGTAAGCAGCGTTACATTTCCATGTATAATCGACAGTTATTTTAACAATTTTCCTTATTGTAATAACTATCAGACAGGCTTTATTTGAGTTCTCTCACGAAATCTATGCATGTGTCCGTTACCTACATTCTGTATGGTCAATCGTGAGAAAAATATAGAGAAAATTTATCGTATAGATACACTGTATGTAATATTGTATGTATGTAGTGCGCAATGTTCGCACGAGTTCAATAGGTGCTACTGCGCGTTGAAGTCTTTTGAACAGAACATGACACGGCGCTCGACACAATGCGATCCTGGCTGTATTTTGTGATGATACGTGCTTATACGTTCAAGTATAGTAACAAAATATGCCAGTAGTAGTATGTTACAGTAATGTTAGTAAATAACTTCGTTCCAAACTAACTATGTATGTATGCACAGCATGCAACAAAAGGCGAATACGTCAGTGCTGTTGGAAACGTGGCTTCTGTTTCTTTTAGCTTTTCTTTGAATCTATCCAATTTAGAGTTTCCATATCATTAAACCGAACTCAAATACTGTATTCACACATATATTCTTGTTGTGGCAAGCTCCAGACGTAATAATCAAAGCCACTTATAAGGTAAACTATACAACAATTGCCTCACCGCCCACGTATATACTCTCCGACTGTTTCATTAAATAATAACAGACTTTTTACTTCATCCGCGTTCATAAATGTCAATATTATTATCAACCAAATGATAATTTCTTCATCCGTGCAAACTTTAATTTAGCAATAACTTATCGCAACAGTTATACAGGTTTATTGAAAACTTACATTTTACAATAATTAAATATAAAAACCTTGTTTTCGTAAATTCAAACAAACTTGGCTTCTTATTAGATGTTGGATTAAGTTGTAAAGTAATAACAAAGTATAACAAACAGATAAACTGCAAAACTCACCTTCGCCTGTGATGAAGCGATCCAATAAATATTCTGAAATCGGATTAACACTCCAGTGAAATAAGCACGAGTCGTAGCACTTAGTCTGTAGTTAGTTGACGCGTCAAGGGTCGTGTTTGCGCGGGGGCGCGGGGGCGAGGCACAGGGTGGCAGTCCAGGGTGCTGCGGAGAGCTTCGGGGTGCCGGCGGCGCGCGGGTGGCGGTCCAGCGTCCGGCCGCACTACGCGCCTCGCAACGGTAAACTGGCTGGCAGCGCCGACACAGCCTCTCCCTCGCTTGTATGAGTGCCTCCAACCTCCCTCCCGAACAAATAGTACCGTACGCCGCGCTTGTGTCTCGCTAACATTTATTATACTTTTATTGGTGTTCGCGTGCAGTGCGCGTGTGTGCACGCCGCCCGACGTCCCGACGTACGTGACGCGGCGCTGTGTGGGTGTTGGAGTAGGTAAAGTAACTACCTATGCGTGCTTTGATCTTACGATTCGGTATGCACGGCCGCGCGGGCGCACGTAGCACCGCGGCTATACTTTACTTCTATAATATCTAGTCAATAATTTTAGTTTGGGTTTGTGCAACAGCACACGTCGTGTCGAGCCAACTATCTAGGCTAGTAACCGGTATACACAACCATAAGTATCTTCACTTAAGAAATACTTATTTTTACGTAATCATAATGAACCCATAACCTATCAATAAGACCGCAATATCTTTAATTATACGTTCACATCAAAACTTCAACAGGTCATGGAGAAAAAAACCGCAGTCTGCAAACCTTTTTGGTTTGACTAACAATGAAACTGGTAGAGACCTGCCAGGGTTTAATAGCTGGGTCAAGCAAAATGATTATGAATTTTATATTAGGTGAGGAAAGCCTCAGTAGGACTCAACTTTTTTATACGGGATAGGACTACTAAATCATGGGCAAAATATGATGAAACATACTTGATTGTAAAGCACCTTCAGTTTCTGACTTTTTTAAGGAATACTGTCATGGTGTTCTAAGCGCATACCAATATGCCAGGGTTGGTGTAAATATTTTTATATAAAATAGTTGACGGTTGATCCACGTACACTTTGTTTTTTATTGGCGTTCAAGAAAATGGTTCTTCCTTCCACCTCATGTTGACGGCTCAGGTGAGGAGTGCGGGACTTAAAAAAATATACCATAACATACTCTAATGGCATACTAGATACCACTTGAACCTACCAGGGCTGCGAGTTGGTTTGAAAGAGTCACCGTGGCCCTGAAAGACAAAGGACAACTGAAAGAATACGGAAGGAGTCGTTCTACCTAAAGCGAGAATGTGCTATGGGTTGACTTACAAAAGTAACATAGGAGTGGGTTTCAGCCTGTAAAATCTGACACACCCTCTCGCTCCGCTGTACAGCAGGAGAAGTCATTGTATGATTTCCCACCTTAAAAAAAACCTAGAGGGAGAAAATTTGTTTGCTGCTCTATCACAATTATGACCCTCAAAAAAAAAGATAATATTTCAAATAATACACCGACACCTGAAATAAAAAACACAAGTAGGTCTAGATATTTGCTTACTTCGCGGCACGAATAAATGCCAAGTACCTTGCAACGTGATATTTAAAATCACTCGACCTAATCTAGCGTTCAAACGCCGCCTACTAGAATGTTTTATCTTTTTCTGAATATGGTGTTATACTTATTGTACGAGTGTGTCATTCACGCCAGCATTGCCAAAAAAAAATATACCAGCAGAGCTGTAAATCCTCGATTGAAAAGATAATGTTAGCGAGATGATGGATATTAGGTATGATTGAGATTAAGTGTAATCGTGAAGCGTGAGGAAAAGAGGCGGAGAAAACCTACGTGCGTTCCTCAATTTAGGCCAAGCTTTAACTGGTAAGTACTTCATTATGCCACGGAAACGAAGCCGCTGGGGGTGGGCGGAGCATCGCCGTGCCCTCGTGGGGGCGATCGGCGGTGGAGACCTCTCGGACAGTGAGCAATGGGTAGCTCGCTGTCCGACCATCCGGTAACTGTCCGGACCAAGCCCAAGTCGTCGACGGCGCGCACTGTTCCCACTCGCCTCAAGGAATTGTTAGCAACAGCAGGTGCCCAGCTGGGTCGAAGCCTACTGGGGCCACGGTTATCCTAAAAAGAACTCGAGCCCCGGTATTAAGGCTTGAAGGAACGGGGTGTGGTTTTTAGTAAGAGTCTGACACTATCTCCCGTTCCACCCAAGAGCGGGGGTTGTCATTGGAGGATTTTGCCTACCATAAAAAAAAGAAGCTGCTGGGGGTAGCTACCTTATCTACATCTGTGGTCTATATTTATAGATACTATCATGACCATCTATATATACATATATGCACATAGGTACATATTATATGTATTATAAAAAAAATTGAGGTGCTTTTTTGTAAAACCATTTTTTTTATATAAGTATGCTTATATGGAAGTGGAGCGACATCTATTACGTCCCATAGAAACTAAAATTCAAAATCCTTCATCGCAATATTAGAGTTCTCAGCGCTATTAGAACATGTAATTAACTATCGGGCAGTTGCCCGGATCAGATAGACCAACTTTCTGGTCGCCCTTTCGAACGTAAGTTTGCGGGACTTTATACTCAGGTGACCCTCGACTATTAACTTTGTAATGTCATCATCACTTCCCTAAGCTTTTGAGAAGCTATCCATACAGCCAGCACCCAAGGCTTTAAAGAGTCATCACACTCAGCCACATTAATTGTAATTGTGGCTAAGCACACTGCACCTTCGGCAAGTTTCATGAAGAGCCAGGAAGCTGATTTTTGGACGGCAATAATGTAAAGCCTTCAATAAAAATTTTAGCAATTGGACCAGTACTTTCAGAGATTCAAATACAAATACAAATCATTTATTTGTTTGAGTATGGGTAAAACATTAGGTGGTATAAAATTAAAGAGTTGTTCTTTGAACCATACCCTACCATTAGAGGTGTACAAAGACTACTACACTAAAAAATAAGTTAAAAAAAAAACGTGTGGCACTCGGGGACTGCCGCGGTAAAGCTATTGCATAGCATTTTTATCAACTTATGCAATTATAATTATTTATTTATTTTATTTATGCAGATTTTTTTTCCTTTGTTTTTTTTTTTGATATTAATTGAAGTTACACTTCCACACGTTGAATTGAATTTTGATTGATTGTTCACTCATTTGTTTTCTTATCGTTCACCACGCTCAAAAAACAAATGAGTGGGGGGTGTTAGGTTATTTTCGTTACGGAATTTCTGGATCCGGTCTCCACGCTCAAGGCCCGCGATAGAAGCTATGCAATAGCTTAAAAGATGTGTGGCCAAAGAGAATTTGCGTGTGGCACTCGGGGACTGCCGCGGTAAAGCTATTGCATAGCATTCTTATCAACTTATGCAATTATAATTATTTATTTATTTTATTTATGCAGTATTTTTTTTCCTTTGTTTTTTTTTTCTTTGATATTAATTGAAGTTACACTTTCACACATTGAATTGAATTTTGATTGATTGTTCAAGCATTTGTTTTCTTATCCGTTACCACACTCAAAAAACAAATGTGTGGGGGGTGTTAGGTTATTTTCGTTACGGAATTTCTGGATTCGGTCTCCACGCTCAAGGCCTGCGATAGAAGGCAATAGAGAATTTGCGTGTGGCACTCGGGGACTGCCGCGGTAAAGCTATTGCATAGCATTCTTATCAACTTATGCAATTATAATTATTTATTTATTTTATTTATGCAGTATTTTTTTTCCTTTGTTTTTTTTTCTTTGATATTAATTGAAGTTACACTTTCACACATTGAATTGAATTTTGATTGATTGTTCAAGCATTTGTTTTCTTATCCGTTACCACACTCAAAAAACAAATGTGTGGGGGGTGTTAGGTTATTTTCGTTACGGAATTTCTGGATTCGGTCTCCACGCTCAAGGCCTGCGATAGAAGGCAATAGAGAATTTGCGTGTGGCACTCGGGGACTGCCGCGGTAAAGCTATTGCATAGCATTCTTATCAACTTATGCAATTATAATTATTTATTTATTTTATTTATGCAGTATTTTTTTCCTTTGTTTTTTTTTTTGATATTAATTGAAGTTACACTTCCACACATTGAATTGAATTTTGATTGATTGTTCACTCATTTGTTTTCTTATCGTTCACCACGCTCAAAAAACAAATGAGTGGGGGGTGTTAGGTTATTTTCGTTACGGAATTTCTGGATCCGGTCTCCACGCTCAAGGCCCGCGATAGAAGCTATGCAATAGCTTAAAAGATGTGTGGCCAAAGAGAATTTGCGTGTGGCACTCGGGGACTGCCGCGGTAAAGCTATTGCATAGCATTCTTATCAACTTATGCAATTATAATTATTTATTTATTTTATTTATGCAGTATTTTTTTCCTTTGTTTTTTTTTCTTTGATATTAATTGAAGTTACACTTTCACACATTGAATTGAATTTTGATTGATTGTTTACTCATTTGTTTTCTTATCGGTCACCACGCTCAAAAAACAAATGAGTGGGGGGTGTTAGGTTATTTTCGTTACGGAATTTCTGGATTCGGTCTCCACGCTCAAGGCTCGCGATAGAAGCTATGCAATAGCTTAAAAGTACTATTAGATAAGTTTTCAGTCCCTTTGAATTCCATTAGAACGCAGATGTAACACATCCTAATGTTTTTGCTGTATTTATCAGCAAATGTATCGGATCAGCCTTCTCGATAAGCTACGCTGTGATAGTCAATATTCATAAATAATTCTCAGCTACATTTTGCCGAAATCGTGCGTTTTTCAATTGTCCAGCTGCATAGACACTTGACCGAATAAGTCAAAACTTACACGAGTTGTACATCACAATCCACTTAGAATCTATATGCGAACAATTAAAACAGTCACAAATATTCACTCCAAAGCTTCACTCAAAGACATCCCACTAAAAAAGAAGTAACATTTATCTGTGTTCTAAATTCAAAATTATTTCAATATTAGGACAAAATACAAAGACCAACAGTGACAAGGACAATTTTAATATTAGGACATAGACCAACAGTGGATGTTTATCATGTTATACCAAAGCGTTAGCTTACATCACTTTGCTTCATACCCTTGCTTCTCCATTTTCCTGCGCAGATTATGCGTAAGTTTTCTGCACTTTTATAAAATGCATTACTATAATACACCTGCAAAGAAAAAGTACCTACGAGTACCTATTACTTCTTCAAAAATTATTCATAAATACTTTTCTCCATAGGCACTGAAATCTCTCAGACAGTGAGAAATAGTATAAGAAGGAGTTCTTATCCTATATCTCAATTTCAGTAACTGTGTTCGTGCCTGCTGCTTTGTCTTTCTTTCATACTTCTGATTTTATTACTTCTTTTAACCTCCTATAAATTACTTTCCTTAGCTTACAAATATCAAATGAAGAAGTGAACAATCGTGTAAAATTAAAAGTTTATCTTCGTGTTATTTCAATTTTTTGTAGAATAACATGAATGTCCCATTTAGAATTCGCTTCGTAAAAACGAATTAATCTTCCGATTTTTTTCTTTTTACTCAATAAAAGCCAGATTGCAGCCACCACTTCAGCGTCCATTCTTCGGCTGATAACAAACTGGTCAAAACCGCGTTAAATCCAACCGCGCGGAGACATGCGTCAAACGCCTTACCGCGCATCGCTACGATATCTGCTTCGCCGCCACCGCCCTCCGCAGCGGTGCGCGGTGCCGCGCAATAATCGCCTGAGTGATGTACTAATACTGATGTTCGACAAATCTTTTGATTAATAATTAAAATTTTTGTTATCTATTTCTGTGTGTCTAATCCTTACTAATATTATAAAAGCGAAAATGAGTTTGTTTATTTATTTGTTTGTTACGTCGTAAGAAGACGTAACAAAACTAAACTAAACTGATTTTGATGAATTTTGGTTCAGAGATAGTTGGGACCGTGGAGACGGACACAGGCTAATTTTTTCATTAAAAAAGTAAGAAAAGGGGGAGAAAGAGGGAACTTGGTCTTTTATGTACGCGGGCGAAGCCGCGGGCAAAAGCTAGTACATATATATTTTATTGACTGTAACGTCGTATAGTAAAACCATAGGTACCACTCCAGTCTTTGATATTACCTTTTGGTTTTATTCAATACTAGCTTTTGCCCGTGGCTTCGCTCCCGCTACACCCTACTATGCCTTACTCTACCTAACTCTTCCCTACATTACCCTAATCTTCATTTTTTGTGTACCTTACGAACCTTCTCCTCACAATAACAAACACAAAAAAAAGAATTATCGAAATCGGTTCAGCTGTTCTCGAGATTTGCGCTTAGCAACACATTTAGCGATTCATTTTTAGGGTTCCGTACCTCAAAAGGAAAATGCGGAACCCTTATAGGATCACTTTGTTGTCCGTCCGTCTGTCTGTCAAGACCCTTTATCTCGAGAACGCGTAGAGGTATTGAGTTGTAATTAAAACCATATACTCACGTCCATACTCACGTCTGCGGTCCCTTCAAACTGTGAAAAAATCAAAATCCTAATTGAACGAATTTATAAGATACGGGCATTTATGTTGCAAAAAAACCTATATTTTGATACTCTCGAAGATCGAAATTCATAGGATACTTCCCGTTGACCCAGAATTCTGAAATTTGGCACAAAGCAAGGTCTTATAGCTCAGGTAGAGGAAAAAAATTGAAAACAGTAAATTAGTTGTTACCTACGTCATAAAAAAAAAAACACTTTTTTGCAATTCGGAAATATCGTTAATTGTAGTTTGCACAAAACCCTCAGTGCGCGAGTACGACTCGCACTTACCCAATTTTTATATTATAGACTAGCTTTTGCCCGCGCGGCTTCGCTCCCGCTCTTCCCTACTCCACTCTACTATACCATACTCTACACTACTATACCCTACTCTATCCTACTCTACCCTACTTTATCCTACTCTACCCTACTCTACCCTACTCTACACTACTCTACACTACTCTACCCTACTATACCATACTCTTCCCTACCAAACTTCACAAAAACCATCTACTAAAATAGTCCGAACAAAGTCTAAACATTTGATTTGGATAGGTGAGCCCGTTCTTGAGTTATAAAAGTACAACGAAAAGTGGCATTGATTGATTTATATATATATATAAATAGATATATACAGATTTATTAAAAAGTAAAAACTATCCTTTTTCGACTCGAGTGGTGTTGTTTACTTGACGACAAAGATTTTATATAGGATAATATAAAATCTTTGCTCGACGATAAAACTCATGAACTTCTGTAAGACATCGCCAAAGTAATATGAAAATGTTCCAACAGATGTCACTATAATTGAAAGTAAGTGTGAAAAAGAAGTTGCTTTTATGGATCCTAGTTGTTTTATATTATTGTTTTCACAACACATCTCATCAAACTCCGTTGATCATTTCAATAGTATTAAATTCACTGCTTTTAAATAATTATTCATGGCAACTACAACTTAGCAATTATTTCTGTATAATCTGTCTAAACTTTTTTATTAATCTGGCATCCCTGCCGGGTGTGTGAGCGACGTACGAATTGTGTATCTGTAATTTACTTAATTTTAAGTGTAAACAATGAGTTTAATAAATTGTTTAGTCGTGCGATATTGAAAATTACCGTAATTTCATTGCCAATGTCGTAATTTAGGTGTTTTATACGCTTTTTATATTGATGTGAGGTTCTCGTCGCTTTGTCTTCGTGTGTGACAATATACTCAAAATGGCGCATCAACTCGCACCGTCTGTAAATTGTTCATTGGACGACATTGACCTCAGCGCACTAAAGGTAAACTATTAAAGTAAACTAATATTATTATTTATTCATCCTGAATATCCAGAAGGCAGGGGCTCCCTTAACTTCCAGAAAAAAAGTAATCAAAGGGCAATGATCTCACAGGGCGTGAATCATAAGTGAAGGTTTATTTGAAATGGCATAATAATCTTTTTATGCTATTTCATTTAATTTATGTGTCATTTCAGGATCCTGCTGGAATATTCGAACTTATAGAAGTGGTCGGAAATGGCACCTATGGACAAGTGTACAAGGTATGTACTAGATTAAAAACAGGAGCTCAATAATAAACTAGCCGTACATATATCTACATCTATCATTAATTAAATTGATTAATTTTATTGGATCTCTTCACGGCCTACTTAAAATCTGTAGTACATGACATGGTGCTAGTAAAAATTAACTTAATAGGCTCCAATGAAAGCATTACAATTAAAGAGCACTGTCTATTAATGTCAATGAACTTCATTAGTTCCCATCAGTGGACTTTCAATAGGTACCACTACATTTTAGAGTGTAGGAAAATGTTGTGTTCCATATATTAGGTACTGTTGTCAACTAAAGTAAATAATATTGGAAAAACCTAAATTGTACAATGTTAAGAAAATTAAATGATGTTGATTAGAGACACCTATTATGATGATAACACTTGTGTATGTGGGTCAGAAGGTCATCTCAGTATTTAAAATTTATTATAATGTATTATTTTTCTCTATAAAATGTAGATTGATTTACATTCTTATGTTAGCCATATCAATGACCTAAATAATAGTTGATTAAAAATTACTTATACTTTAATTAAAATTGTACATTATTTTCAACCAATAATCATAGAGAGATTTAAAAACAATAACAAACATTTTGAACTAGAGACCTTTTACTGTTTTTAACAATTTGTCATCATAACAATTCTATTATGGTATTAGTTTATTTTTAAGAAAACATCAAGAAGCACATTCACAAAGTCATAAATTAACTAATCTGATCAAAACAGTCATGTTATACTGCCGTGAGATTAGATTGTCATAATGTTTATCAGCCCTAAAACGGTACTGAAAAACATGAGTGCAGTAATTAAAGTGGTCAACAAATCTTTGTAACAAGGAATGTGCAAACTAATAATGTACTACTAACCTACCCTCATTACAAATCCATATTTATTTTGTTATTTATCAATTGCTTGCTATACTTCAGTATACACAAAAGTGTATAGCAAGCCAACAATCTACGAACTAAAAAATTGAATGACTCGGTTTAGGTATGATTGTCTATAAAAATTTAACAACTAGAATTAACCTGTTAAATTCTGGGTGTTTGGTTTTCAGTAAAGTAGATGTGTTAAGTACTGTGTTAATCAATTCTCAAATAGTCTCATAAAATAAATTTAAAACTAATTATTTTGGCTTTCTATTTCTGAAAAGAAACTAAGACCAGTTTTCACCTCAAAGTTCTACTTCAACATCATATTACAATAAAACTAAATATTTCTAATTTGAATCCCATTATATGTAAACTTTTTCTTTGCATAATCCGTAAAAAAAATCTTATTACACATAAGTGTTATTTGTACTATGATTATATCATTGCAGGGGTCTATAATTTATTGTTCTAAAAATATAGCCATTAACCTTTCAATCGTGGAAATTACAAACACAATAGAAAGACAATAGGTGCGCGAACGCCGGCTTTGCTTGGGGTTTAATGAATTAAACATACTTTTAATACTACAAAATTTTATTATAGAAACATAGTTTACTTTCTGCAAAATATAGTGGTTAAATATTAATAAGGTATAGGTACTTTGTTGGTTTTTAGGGTTCCATTCCCGAAGGGTAAAATGGGACCCTATTACTAAGACCCCTGTCTGTCAGTTTGCCTTTCTGTCCGTCAGTCACGACGCTGTATCTCATGAACCATGATAGCTAGACAGTTGAAATTCTCACACATACTTAATGTATTTTTGTTGTTGCTATAACAGAATATAAACAGAATAAAAATAAATATCTAAATGGGATTCCCATACAACAAACGTGATTTTTTGCCATTTGTTTTTTTTCTCTGGGCAGTACAGAAACCTTCGTGCGCGAGTTTTTGATTGTAAGGCTTATTATTATTACCTAAATAAAATGTATTTTTCTAATAATGTAGAGTGTTATCAATCATATCACTACATTTTAGCTACTAATTCGAGGAACTGTAGGATCACATTTTGGTTTGAAACCTTACAATGTACTTGATTACTCATACAATTATTGAGAACACTAAAACTTTGTAAACATTACAGTGTACATTATTAAAGTGATGATTTTAAAAAGCAAAAAACAGAATTAGTCAGAATTTTGAATAGTTCATCACATAATAAATTATACATTTTAGGGACGTCACACAAAAACAGGCCAACTTGCTGCCATTAAGGTTATGGATGTCACACAAGATGAGGAGGAAGAGATAAAACTAGAGATAAATGTGCTAAAAAAGTACTCTAATCACCGCAACATTGCCACATACTATGGAGCTTTTATCAAAAAGAGCCCTCCAGGAAAGGATGACCAACTTTGGCTGGTTATGGAGTACTGTGGAGCTGGTATGTGTTCTGTACTTCTGTGTATACTTTTTGTAATTTATTTTATTTTACAGAAGACTTAGACTAATTTTAAATAAATATATAAACAGTGTAATATATACCCTTATTGCAAATAGAATCCAACTAAATACACCAAGATTTTTGTATTATTAAATTCGATCAAATCTGTAGGCTATTTACCTTTTGCCGAAGCTATCTTTATAAATAAGTGCCGTAGATCATAACCGGTTTTACCTGTAGTTTCGTCTCGGTGAGGCATATTGATAGCTATATTTTACTGGCTAAAAGATTGCAGATAGTTTATTGCAATAAGGTACAATATTATCAAATCGCTTATATAAGCCCTCATACATGGATAATAAAATAAAAACGATAAAAAGAAAATAAACACAAGTCAATCAATTAATTAGTAACAAGAAAAGTTAGTTATGAATGACTTATTTAAATGTTAAATACCCTCCAAGTTCTGACTCAACATTTCTGCTTAATTAGAACAGGTAAACACAAGTAAAATGTTACAAATTTTCTATTTTCATATATTACCTGATGTGGCACCAACTCATCCATATTATTTCCTTGCGCTAGCTCATCCAACTTTGTGTATAGTGCTCTTAAAAAGAGATAAAACTTGACAGTTAGAATATGGCCTGGCTGTGAAAAAGCTTCATATTCAAACATTGCTGTTTTTTTTTTAGGATCTGTGACAGATTTAGTAAAGTCAACCAAGGGGCAGTCATTGAAGGAAGAATGGATTTCATACATTTGTAGAGAAATTCTAAGAGGTCTTAGTTATTTACACTCCAATAAAGTCATTCACCGTGACATCAAAGGACAAAATGTCTTGCTTACAGACAATGCTGAAGTTAAACTGGGTATGTATTAGAACAAACATGTCTAGGTAATATAATGTTATTGTGATATTCACATAAACATTTCTTTTCCTAAGGCAGTTATAACACTACCACGCACCACGCAGCGTAGCGCGTGAAAACTCACCTACGCACGTACTTGAGGGAGTGCAGATCTGCATCATCGTGCGGGATTTATACGCATTCACGCTCGTAGATGCGTTTTGTAAATTCACGCAGGCACGCATTCATTTCATACAAAATCACGCACGGTACTACGAGACTCAGCATGGCATACCATGCGTGTTATCCCGCATCCACGCAGGGTGCGTGGCAGTGTGATATCCGCCTTAGATTAAGTTTAACATTTTGCATCTATGAGCACTAAGAACATATTGATTCAAACTGCAACATGGTGAATAATTTTACCAACAATTTATGTTATCAGTGGATTTCGGAGTGTCGGCGCAACTGGATAGGACTATAGGTAGAAGAAACACATTCATTGGTACTCCATATTGGATGGCACCCGAAGTTATTGCGTGCGACGAAAACCCCGATGCAACATACGATAATCGTTCTGACCTTTGGTCGCTCGGTATTACTGCTCTCGAGATGGCGGAGAGTCAACCGCCTCTTTGTGATCTTCACCCAATGAGGGCTCTTTTCCTCATCCCAAGGTACTTATAATTTCTCTGACATTTTTTATCAGCACTTTTTGCATCGGTAATAAAAACTAAATGTCACGTCTTGTCATTCCAGAAACCCGCCGCCTCGTCTTAAGTCAAAGAAATGGGCAAAAAAATTTCATAGTTTCATTGAAACTGTACTTGTAAAAGACTATCATCAAAGGCCGTACACTGAACAGCTTTTGAAACATGCATTTATAAGGTAAATCATTATTTTAGCACATTCGTTTTAGAAATTCCAGATTTCAATACCTACTCATGTTTAGTATACTGATCTTGAATTTGCGAAGTAACATTTTTTTTTTACTTTTGCAGAGACCAACCAACAGAGAGACAGGTGAGGATACAACTCAAGGACCATATAGACAGGTGTAAGAAGCGTAAGCAAGACAACTCCGTGCGGGAGGACTATAAGTACTCCGGATCGGAAGGAGAGGAAGAAGAGAACGCAGTCGCCGGCGAGCCGTCGTCCATCGTACACAACGCGGCCGCGCACCAGGGCGGTGACACTCTGCGTCGGAACTTCCAACAAATCCAGGAAGGACCAAGGTTGGTCATCACTATCAGATTAATATGCCTATTAACTTCTGTCACTTAACATTTGTGTAATTAACCAGACCAGCCGAAGCGCCTCAACCGCAGCCGCCCCCGAAACGTAACAGCAAGCGTGAGGAACGTGAGGAAATTCCAGGTGACATAACTATCTAACTAGTATTATGAGACATTTTGCAATAACTATGTGATATTGATTAACACTGCCCTGTTTGTTGGTACTGCAGAGCCTGGCCCGCCGGCAAGGCCTTCTATTCCACAAAGACTGATCGTTGTACCAGATCCACAGGCACAACAGCCTAATAGATATAGGTAAATATTGTCTATGTATATTGTAATTGTCTTGTTTTGTCACTGATATTAATGTTTAGTTATCTGATAGAAAATTTTACGCTAGAAATAAATTTGTGCTTTGGGCAGAGGTTAATGAGAGTGATAATTGCAGGCCTCTACCGCCAACACCAAAGTCGTCCGGCTCGTCGAATAGTTCGGGCTCCAACAACGGCACGCCGCCAGCCAGCGGCCCGCAGCCTCCGCAGCGCAGCTCAAATCACATGTTCAAACCCATGGTACGTGTTAGTTCCCACCGCTATTATTATACTCTGAAAAATATGCGATGATACACATCACAATGGCAGCTAGGCCCGATTTAAGAGGTCGTGTCTAAATCTTTAGTATTTCACTACAATAGGCATAATAGTCAATTCATATATAATTACATCGAAATTCCAAAGATTATCGTTTTAAAAAAGCCAGTGTTGTCAAACACTGTTCTGAGGAATGTTCATGATGGTAGTCACTTGTATCACGCTATATTTTACTAAGTATAGTAACAATTGGTTGTGTGTATACTGCTAAATTATGTTATTGTATGTATTTCTTTGTTACTTTAATTTTATTAGCTTTTTGTTTTTATTTTCATGTCACGCTGTTAACTTTCTTTGCACATCCGATTTAAACTGCAACTGCAGATACCACCGAGAAGGCCAGAGGTAGGTTGTTTAAGTTGCGTTTATTATTGAGATAATTGTATCGCTACGATATGTTATTGTTATAAGTTGTTTCATGCAACGTTTACAACTCGGCAGGACTTGGACAAGTTAGCTGCACAGCTGAATGAGCTCGGCGTCGTGTCTGGTAACGAGCCTCCCAACAGGCCGCCTCGCGCTCCCACTAATGGTCAAGGTACTTACATTGCTCTGAAAACTTCTTTATAAAAATATCACAAATGATTCTTGTTTACGCTTTTAACATAACGTCTATTTGGGTTCTATCTGAACGAAGCTTGGTAACGCAACTACGTCGCGAATCGGAACTCGTCAAGTAAACTTGGAAATAAAACTTAGTGAGCAAACTATAAATTGTCATGCAGGACCACCTGTGGAAAGAAACCAACCAGAACCGGCGTTTGAGGACTCCGATAGTGATTCTGACGCCGAAGAAAGTGGTGGACGAGTCCGCAACGATGGCACCTTATTGGCTAGCGACCCGCCCAAACCTCTGTAAGTAACGAAATCAACCCACGTATGATATACTCCTTTGACATGATCATTTCACGTGCATATTATTTATGCTCATTTTATAAAAGTGCAACTAACCATGATTTATTTCATTTTAATTTTATTTGCATATATATTATTTTTGTACCATACTTTTTGTTCGCCCTCCCCATCCCGTTCGGTTGTGTTTGCCTGTCAGTCCCGAGTTCTGTTACAGGCCAGGTCTGAGCGCGGTGTCGGAGGACGGCGGCGGAGGCGCCGGCGGCGCTCCCACGCGCCCGCTGCCGCCCACGCCGGACGACGACGACACGCACGCCGACCGCACGCTCGTCATGAAGCGGGTAAGTCCTGTCTACCATCACACGGTATTCCGCTCAATGCTAACACAGACGCCATTCGACCATTACTGTTCTACTGCATTCCATAGTGTTATAGAAACATGAAACTGAATCCATGGCCCCTTTTGACTACGTCCACAAGAGCAAAACTTAGTCAGTGCTTAAAATATCTAATATGCATACATTGCCTATTGATTACTCTTGCTAAATCTTAACATATTAATTTGATCACCACATCTGTTTTCACGGATAAATACGCCAGGTGAAATGAAATAGAAGTTACAATAGACTTTTTTTCGAAACATAAGATTATAAAAAACACAGAACTTATTTTTCGAAAATTCACATAATTATTGAGCGCCTATTTCATTACAAGTGGTAGTATTCGTGTGGTATTTGTGCTATATTGTGTGTGGCTTTACCAAATAGCAACTGACCGAATGGGGCCCCATGTGAAAGAAATGGACTGTGTTTTTATTTGGATTTTTATTATGAATGGTTTTCACGCCAAAGTAAGATCAGTGAGCATAAAGTATTGCTAATTCGTTTTTTATTTGTTTGTTTCTTGGTTCTTATCATTTATATGTACTTTTTGTATCGGACATGTTTGACAAACATCAGAGAGAGAATACCGAAAACAATAAAAGGCAGTCTGATGTCGATGAAGCAGTATTACTCAAGGATTGGGATTTCGCCCGATTTTTCCCTTCGAAGAGTTCAGAAAAAGAAGAAAAGCATGATACACCAAAAGATTCCGAACAGAAACGAGCTCAAGTGCAGCGTCAATCCCGGTTAGAAATGGAAGATGCGTGGTCTAAATATAAAGCTATAGCCACTCCTCCTTCTCGACATAAACAGCTATTCCAAAAACCCACCGAAAAATCGACGCAAGACAAATTAGCCGACATTCTGAAGCACAAAAAAGAATCGGATTCAGACGTCAATTCTCCGAACCGCTTTTTCCGTGGCTTCAGAAGAGAAAACTCCGACCTGTTCCCGCTCCCTAGCACACGTCACTCCGCTATATACTTTCCGAAACATGAAAGCCCGGCAGGAGCGAACAAACAGCTACGATCCAGTGGAATTTTTAACAATTCGCGCAAACAAGTTATGAAATCTTCGGCTGGAGAACCTATTTTAACAGATTTCATAAAAACTAATGATAGTTTAAAAATGTCAGCACAAGGTGATGCCAGAAAAAGCGAAAAGAAAAGAACTCCCGATCGAAAGATTGCAGCCAGCAATCCTATCGATGCACTCAAAAATGTAGCTGCTCTTATCAGACAAGATAATGAGAGCAACGGGCCCAGCCGACAGAGCAGCGTAAATAGTGATTCTCCAGCAACAAGCATTTGCTTCACGAGTAGCACATCTTTTGAAAAGGCGTTAACGCCCGACCTAACAGCGAATACCCACGAGAATAAATCAAGTGGGGATAACGTAAATGAAGGCAATGTGGTGAAACCACGCAGAGAAAAGACTGAGTCTGATATAGTTTTCCGGAGAAATTCTCAATATAACCGGCATTCAGAGCTTTTGGCAAGTTGTGGGCAGGAAGCGGTACTCGCTCAGGATCAGGTAAATTGCTCCCTGCTCAGGATAGTTTGATTAATAATTTTATACTTACATTTGGTATGAGGGTTTGGTTTTCTAACATGGTTTTCACTAACATCTACTTAATAATATAATATGAACGCTTTTATAAAAGAAATGTATGTTTTGTATTTAGTTTGTAGTGGTTTTGGTTCATATAATAACAATTACTTAAATGTATGGGAATGGTGTACGGCTCTTGTTTGTCATACTGCATACTAAAATATCTACTTCGTCTTTTTATCACATAAGGTGAACATTGGTTTTAGATATTGCTCACACGTCTTACATTTTGGCGTGATATCTCTTCTAGTTATTAGAATTATTTATATATTAGTTCAAGTCTGTTTGGGAAGACAAAAGGTACAAATAGGTAGTGAGTAAGAACTTTTAACAAAGTATACAAATTAAGATCATTGTATCTAACAATCACTTGAAAGCTTCATCACCTAACATGCGTCAATGCAACTCCTTATTAATATTGACTAACCCGTTCATTTTATTCATTTTCTAAACGCGATACCGTCTTCCTGCCAAAAAATCAACACATGCAAAATATATGCGATACCTACTTACGCCATCAACACTTGAAAATTAACCATTTACGAATGCTGCCTAACGACATGTCACAGAAGCTGACAAGAAACAATCATCAATTTGTGAATGTGTTTTACTACTGCATGTTGGCTGCCGTTGTATGTCGAGCTCTGTTGTTGTCCAAATTATTAATATTGCTATACAACATACAAGTTTGTCTAAGTTTGAGATAAGTTAGTAACATAGGTTTGTGATTTTGTGTAAAATATTTGTAAAACTTGTGTTATTTTCGATATGGTTATTATTACGATAAATTAATAAGGAAAGTACTCTACGGATTTAGTTGGTATTTAATAAATTATGAAACACTGTTTAATTAATTTTTAAAGAAATATATTTTTATTATACTTTATCAAATGCCACAAATCTTCATGTAATGATAATTGATTTGTTTTTTTAACAGAAGTACTTACCACAATTAAGATATTGAAGGCGGAAGTGTCCCAGAATATAGTAAAATGTGATATTGGGTATAGGGTCGTTCGAGCGGTGCCAACGAGGGCAGCGGATCTCGCACCAGCTCGGTGCTGCCCGACCTGCTAAGCCAGGCGGGCCAGCCCACCACGCCGCCGCGCCACGACAAGTCCACCAGTGAAGAGGTACGTTCATATGCTACTGTATAAATACATTCGCCTCTCGTACACATTTAACGACCTAGGACATATTTAAATGTAGAATCGTGCAATCCAATTTTCATAAATATGCATACTTTTGAATTATGCATAATAAGTATAACTCCATTTATTAAAAGTAGCCCCAATTTGCTTTTTGTTACAATGGTGGCTATTTTCATTATACATAATAATAGATTTTACCGCATACATATCACTTATGTGTCCTACCTATGTTAAGTTAAATTATTATTATGTGTTTGTGTGGCATTTCACCATACACGTGCTTAATTAAAGGGTTTAATTTTATTTACAAAGGGATCTCTAGTAACATGCCATGATGTATTCATAATTAAATATTACTGAGGTGCTTCCAACGCTAGCCGCTTCGTATACATAAGTATTTTTATGCAAATTGTACTCCCCATACTTTAATTTGCAATTTATCAGTAACCATTATTGCAAAGTCAGATAAACCAATAATAATCACTGTTTTTACTTTTATATAAAAGTATAACACTTGCTCATTTAAGTAATAAATTGTCTGAGGTCTAACTGTAATTAATATAAACATTGGAGTGTAAAGCTCTGCGTTGGAAGCTCCTGGTCCGGATCATGACTGTGTGGTGTCTCAAGCTTTTGGTTTATCGTATTAATGTGATAATGGTTGTCAATCATGCAAACACCCTGGAGCCACTGCGCGACCGGTTTGCAGACACCTGTTAACACTGCGTAAGTACGAAACGAATTGATGCAAGAGGAAATGCTTAAGGTTCTCATAGATTGTTGTTTGTTGAAAGTTAGATCTGTATCTCACTTCTTCCTTGTATTTATGCATTTTCTAGAAACGCTTTCATTATGTACGAAAATGTTTTGTTGATCATCGAATGCAGATCGATACATTTATCAAAGCTTTCTAAAGTAGTCCAATTTACTTAAGGGCTGCTTAATAACAGTTGTAACTATAGCAAAGGTATTTCGGGTACTTAATGAATTGCTATACGGCTCGCCTTTTGAGGCTATCGTTAAACTTTTCAAGCGTGTAATTAGTTAAAATATAACTTACATCTAACTATAAAACGGGAATGTTTTGTACAAGCAATTTGTAAACAATTCGAAAACAAAATATAAACAATTTAGTAATGCAATTATTATAAAATAATAAACTAAATGGGAATCTTCAAAGAAGACTTATCAAGTCTATTCCACGAATGCATACTTATCTACAGCATACACAGCGAGTTCATGCCTGCTGCAATTTCACGTCCATTATCACATTTTATGTTATGGTCATGAATGTAGATAATAGCCATCAAGCTAATAACTTTCCAAATGTATTTGAAATGACAACTAATCAATGGGAGATGGACTTATTTGACTAACCATCACTTATTAATGTACACGGTTGATGCTGCGGCGGAATGTGCTGCAAACATTTTATTGATACCGGTTTACTGCAAAAACTACAAAGTAATATTTGTTGTTTTCTCTGTTCCAGTATAGGCAAGCCATTGCCGGAGGCACGCCTCTTTCCCATCATCATCACCATCCGCTCCCATCCTCAGTCCAGTCCACACCTTCCAAATCTTTCGTAGTAGGCGCCGCTTCCCCACACCCCTTACAACATTCCCCCTCGAACTCTTCTGTGGGGTCCCAACAACAATTCCTTCCCTTACAACAGAAGCAGCGCTCGTTCCTCACGTTCGGGTTCGGCGCGGGCTCGACCGGCAGCGGCGGCACTGGTGGCTCGGGCGGCAATGCCTCAAGACGTGAGAGCCACGTCAACGTCAACGTCACGCCGACGGGACACGACTTGTCCTCCGATACACCCGAAATACGTAAATACAAGAAGAGATTCAATTCGGAAATCCTTTGTGCAGCACTATGGGGTAAGCAAATACCATGAGCTCTCTCAAAATGTCTAGTAGTCTATGCTATGCTGTGATCATGTATTCTAATACTTTCTTAATCTTACAGGAGTTAACTTACTCATTGGAACTGAGAATGGTTTAATGTTACTGGACCGTTCAGGTCAAGGAAAAGTATATCAGTTGATCTCACGACGCCGCTTCCAACAAATGGAAGTGTTAGAAGGACAAAATATTCTTGTGACTGTTTCTGGGAAGAAAAATCGTGTACGCGTATACTACCTTAGCTGGCTTAAGTCCAAAATCCTACGCACCGACGGACTTAGTGACGTAAGTTGTGAATTTTAATAGTAGTCGTAGTGGGGGTAAGTTCGCGCATGTCATACTTAATGCAAAAAAAAATTGCCGACTTTTATGGCTTGTAATTATTTTAGGATTATTGTCATAATTTATTTCTAAACAAATGTCGGTTCTGAAGACAGTAAAAAAGCAAAAGTACTTAATCCGTAAAGTATTCTAAGCATTATAAATAAAATAACCAAACTAGGGGTGTCGGTCAACTGATGATAAAAGGCTGTGATATACAACTAGCTTTTGCCCACGGCTAGCTTCTACCCTTCTTAGTTACCTATCCGAAATAACTTACCCTATGCTACCAACTGTGAGAAGTGACGAAAGAATTTGAACTCTAAATGATTACATGTATTGTTACATGTACTTCATCTTATTCTTAAATTAAAAAAATGTTATTTCTGCCTAGCATCTTGACAGTTGTCCTGGCTTCTTGACATTCCAAAACAATATCCTTTTCTTCCTATCAAATACGAACACCTATTCTTGATAAAGTATAAACCACCCCTCAAACCCCAAGCGAACGCTGTCGTTCGCGCCATTCTGTTGAACACTAAGATTATTAAAAGTCCGCGTAGATTATTAAAATTTTGAGCGTTATTTATTGGTTACGTATATAAGAATGTAAATAAGAAATTCTTCATAAAGTAGTTGGTAAATTTCGAAAATAAGCAACCCTTTCCATTTTTCCGTATTTGTACCTATTTAAATGCTTGGAGTCTCAGGAGCTAAAAATAATTATTTTACATTATTTTGCAAGTTAAAAAGTGCAATAGCAGATATGCGATCTTTAGATATCGCATGAGCTACGTCCCTACTCGAACTTGTAACAAAAACTCAACGAAAACAAAGAGCTTTAATGCACACAAGACAGTGTAATCGGGAGCAAACGGGACGTCACATCGCTAGGGACAACAGTCGACTAACCAACAAGTCGTGCGTTCGGAACGATGGAACCTCGTTCCCTGCGTCCCGCTTGATAACCAAAGAGAACTAAAAAATGACTACTGCGGTTATAACGACTTTATTGACAATTTACGTACCGGGAACTGTAATATTCTACAGATCAAATGGACCGACCGAAAACCTAACACAATAACACGCTCCGAGACAGGTATTACCGATGTCGGAGACAAATTTTCGAGGCTGATGTGGAATCGGGCGGGTCATACTTTCAGGATTCATGATAACACAGATGGGCGTAGATAGGCGGGTGTCTGTCGGCCATTTAAAATGGCTGTCATAACCGTCGCGCGCGCAGGCCTAAAAACGCTACTGTGCCGCTTCAATGATATGCATTGCACAGTAATTCTCTAGCCAAACTGTCAGGGACGACAGGTTAGCTAGAGAATTACAGACACAAAGATTGCTGGAAAAGTCTTTGCTCTGTAGGCAACGTAGGTTAAGATAAAATAAATATAAATTGTGTTTAAGATTATATAAGTACTATTTAAATTACAGCAAGCAGAAAGGAGGAATGGTTGGATCAACGTCGGAGAACTGCAGGGCGCAGTTCATTTCCGCATTGTCAAATACGAGAGGATCAAGTTCCTTGTTATCGCCCTGAAAGACTCCATCGAGATCTACGCCTGGGCTCCTAAACCATATCACAAATTCATGGCCTTCAAAAACTTTGGTGAACTGCAACATAGGTATGTATAATTTTTTATGGGACATGTCTGTAACAGAAGAAAACATTACATAGTTGTCAATTATCTGATGAATCAATATTGTATTAGCTAAAAGAGTTTCGAGTTGGATTTACTGTTAGTTCTCAATGTAGTTGGGCTAATAAACACTAACCAAAACACATTTGACATGTCAAAGTGTATTTTTACTCAATTTACAAAAATTTATCTTAATTTACAAAAATATTGTTTACTAAAACACAAATGTGATTTTAATTTTCAGGCCTCTTTTAGTCGATTTGACTATTGAAGACAGTACAAGACTGAAAGTAATTTACGGATCAGCAGATGGTTTCCATGCCGTTGATTTAGACACTGCCACAGTCTACGATATTTATATTCCAAAGCATGTAAGTACATTTTATATAGGCAGACATACTGTTGCGTACGTGGGTAATTAATTCATTAAACCCCAAGCGAACGCCGGCGTTCGCGCACCTATTGTCTTTCAATTGTGTCTGTAATTATCACAATTGAAAGGTTAAATGCCGACTTACTAACAGAGTACTTTAATCACCACAAACAATAAAAAAAGTCAACAATAATCCGAATAACACTAGAGTTCCGTTACACTATCGCTTAGGTTGTTAGATAAAATCACTTCACACACTTAAGGGCCTATTACACTACGCGTCATTCTTTTTTTTTTATTTTTTATTGTTAATAGGTTCGCACTTGACCGCTATCTCACCTGATGGAAAGCGACGATGCGGTCGACGATTCAGACTCGTTTTGTCTGTGGTTCGACGTATCGCGTAGTGTCATAGGGGTTAGACTGTCTTTCTATGATTGAGAAATAGTACGAGTCTGAATATCGCACGCGTTATTAAGCACAGTGTAATAGGCCCTTTAGGTAGTTCGCTCTTGTTTGTAGTCGATATGAAAACCGACTTACTTCCGGTCGGGGGTTCGTATTTATATGCGGAGCGAAAATTCTAGATACCAACGTCTCAAGATCAATCCAGAACACTAGGGTCGCGTCGCGAGGCCATAAATCATTTTTATTGTACAATGTACTAAGAGTCACTTTCACGCGAATTTCGACTCTATTGTTAATGTTGGAAAGTACCATTTCCCTTATAAGGTATGGTATGTACTTATGATGAATGTTTCGAGATTTTGCTAGGCCTAGGCACCTTCCCTTATTCTAGATCTTTCGAACAGCAATGCGTTTTAATTATTGCGTATAAAATTTTAATCATTATTTTCTCGAAGATAGCGTGTTCAAGTTTAATGGCGTAAAATACTAATCGCCGATGACAATAAGTAATAGGTACAGAAGTCAATCTACATACAAAGCGCGCTCGAGCAACGCACACATAGACACCGGTCACAAACACGATATCTTGGAGCGCCTCGGCCCACTCGTCGAACAGTTCCGGCTCAAACGCTCATTAGGGTCAACTCACACCGAAAGAGCGGCGAAGGGCAGCGCAGTTTCAGTGTCATATGAATTTTAACTTTATTTTCATTTCTATAATACTTATTATCGCGACCCCTTGACCGTTTATAGAATTCGCCGGAATTCCCGCGGCCCCGCGGGCATCCGCGCGACTCATTCGAGTTTCTCATGCGATAATAAGTATTATAGCAATGAAAATAAAGTTAAAATTCATATGACACTGAAACTGCGCTGCGCTTCCCTGCCCTTCGCCGCTCTTTCGGTGTGAGTTGACTCTTAGTGTGCCTCCGTCCGGCGAATGTAGGTATAAAAAGTGAAGTACATACATGAGATTGTCTTCTGTACCTACTTATCTATTTTGTCACTAAGCTGAGAAGCTTACAAGCACAACTATAGCAATAAAATACTGATCCATAATTCCATACTAATATTATAAATGCGAAAACTCCTCTTTGTTACTTTTTGTACGACTGACTGGATTAGGATGAGATTTGCTCAGGGATAGACCATGTCCCGGATTGGGGCTAAGATACATTTTATTCCTAGGGACTAATAATAATATATTTATTTGCCAAAAAACGTAGTATGTTCATTTGTGTCAATTTCCGACTTTTAGACGAGCGAAGCTGGTTGATCCTTAATAATTATAAAACAAAGTCGCCCATCGCGTATGTCTTTCTATATGAACGAGATAGACTCAAAAACTATCAAACGGATTACCAATAGAGTGAATTATGAGAAAGGTATATGTGTATAATACATGAATATTGCAATAGAGAAAGCCAAGAATCCCAAAGAATTGTAAAGGCCGACGCTGCGTTAAGCGTGCGCCCGCGACGGGTGACGGTCGCGCGTGTCGTGTGCTCGGGTTCCCGTCACGGAAACTGTATTATTATCTGCGCCAGGGACTCAAACTGTAACCGTAATAATGTGTTTTAACACTGTTTTTAAAACAGTTTTAATAGAAAAACACTTTTAAGTGATTCGGTAACAGATACAATAATGTTACCGAATCAAACTGTAACATGTTATATGTGTAACTGAAATAATCAGTTTTAGTATAGCTTTATGTAAATTGTAACTTTGGCAACGCTGCGTTTACACTTATTAACACTGTTAACACTTTTACATATATCTGTTACAGATATGTTAGAGTTACACTTTTGTAAGTGTTTTGGGTTAACACATTGAAAACACATAAATAAGTGCTACATATTTGATTCTGTTACCAATTCAACATGTAACACTTATAATTCTGTAATCTTTATGAAGGTGTTTTTAAGTCCCTGATCTGCGCGGTGTCGCTAGTTCAACTTTAACGGTGTGCAAGTAGTTGTGCCAATGAAGAACTGTAATGTATTATTACGTAGCAAAACGGACGCGGCTCCACACGACGGGTGCCTGCGCGGCGAGCCGCGACTGAGCACTTTTGTATGCGACTGTGCCTAGTAATCCATAATTTAAAAAAAAAAATGTTAATGAATAAATAATAAAGAGATTTCTTTGTTAAACTTAGTTTTTAGGTAGTAATCTGGTTTCTGTGATTGGGTCGTCCGCGTGAACACATGCGCTTTGTCACACAACGGGTGCCCGCCGCAGGCGTCCGTTTTACGCAGTTTCGGCCTTCATAGTTCCTTGTTTATTTCCTATAAATAATGACCCATTTTTTAATGTTTGCAGACACAAGGAGCTATTGTCCCACATTGCATTGTGCCACTGCCAAACTCTAATGGAGTTCAGTTGTTGTTATGCTACGATAATGAAGGAGTTTATGTGAATACGTATGGACGAGTCAGCAAGAACATTGTCCTCCAGGTTTGTATTTTCACCACATTCAGATACTTGCTACAGGTATTTTAATAAAATTTTAAATGATGTATATTGGTCTTCTTTCAGTGGGGTGAAATGCCAACATCGGTAGCCTACATAGGCACGGGACAGATAATGGGTTGGGGCAATAAAGCGATCGAAATTCGTTCCGTAGAAACTGGTCATCTCGACGGCGTATTTATGCACAAAAAAGCACAACGACTCAAATTCTTATGTGAGCGCAACGACAAAGTGTTCTTCTCATCCGCCAAAGGTGGTTCCTCTTGTCAGATATACTTCATGACGCTCAACAAGCCCGGCATGGCCAACTGGTAGTGCAGGGGCGAGCGCGCCGCTCATCTGTGATCCTAACCGCACGGCGCCCCTCAAAAGTGCATGCCCGTACTGTACAAGATAATGCCAGTAGATTAGTCAATATTACAAAAATCATGTGCTTTGGCCACTCGAAATTCAAAGACTTGTGATAGTGACAGAAATTAGTATATGTGCTCAAAAGACAATCCACAAAATAATATTATTACATTCAAGTATTCGAGGACCTTCTAGTAAATGTGGCATTTTGTACTGATGGAGATAATTTTCATTACAAGCTATTAAGGAATATATATTATTAAGCAATAACCTTTAGGATAAATGTTTTGATATTGACAATTATGCGTAAGTAAGTTAATGTGCTTAGGTTTTATATTATGTTGCAATTGATAATTTCTAAAAGAAAATGTAATTGAAATCAACTATTAATTCATATATGCCATATTGTTTATAATGTTAAGATAGTTGGGTGATGATTATTATTAATTGGTTACATAATTATTTTTATGATATTAACAAAGAAAATGCCATGTCTGACAGGTTATAAGTAATTATAACAAACATTCAACAAAACACAATTAGGGGTAATGTAAAATTATTCTTCAATTTACATTTGTAAGGTTCATTCACTTAACAAATTGGCATTTAGTCAAGTCACTTTGTATCATAATTATCTCACCAAACTACATTTTTTAATAATGGATAAATCCTAAAAAATTTGGTAATATTTATTATTTATTTGTTATGTACTATATTATTTACATGTATAAAGATATAACTGTGCATATTGAAAATATATATTTGATGACTTTTATTTGAAATACCTTAGCCCAATAAAATTTAAAAACATAATTTGAGGCCCTTTTATTGCAGTTCTGTTGAAAGAAAAGTTTATCACTTTCATTTTTCTCATCTTTCTTCTTAAAACATCATAGCACTCTGAAACCATGTTGATATAATAATGTCTGGAAAGTGTGAAACCATATAGAGGAAGAATCCGAATAATATTATAAACGCGATTGGATACATGATTTTGATACTGTCACACAAAAAATACTGAATGGATTTCGATGAAACATGGTGTACAGGTAGAACGTGTCCTGGGATAGCGTATAGGATCGTGGGAATATGTTCTCTTGGGATAATTTTCAACTATCATGCGGGCGGAACCGCTGCTGCAGCTAGTCTTAAATAATATTGATGCTACTAATTTTCAATCCAAGGACCTTTGATTTTTTTTTTTTATTCACAAACAGAATTCTACATTGTTCCTTATCTGTAGTGGAATGTGTCCGCTTGACTAACCCTGGAGAGCGTCGTGTCGAGAACTGGAGGAACTGAAGACATCACTTTAGTACTCAATTAGTAGGTATTCATTAGTAACAGCCATGGAGAACTACCTACTTCTAAAGAAATCAGCTTCATGTAGACCCACTGTTTCACATAAATAACATAGGATATACAAAATATAATGGTGATATACAGTTTACATGCTCCTATGGCACTTCAGCAAGTCATCATCACATTCACAGATTTCTCATCCAAAAAAATCCAAATGAGTTCTGTTCTAACATTTTTGTGCTTGTTGACAGTGATTGAACATAATTTTTATGTGCATACTTTAGGGCACTCTGATTCTTTGTTAGTTTTTGTTTAGTCGTAGATTTTATTGGTATTTATTTTATTTGTTGGATGGTAAAGTATTTTGTAATGTACTGAGTAGGTAGTCTGCTTTCCCCTCTGACTTGTATATTTTTCAAAAGTTGGATTATAGTTGATTCTGTCATTGAATCCAATCTTTCTCGAGGTATATAGTTAAATATAATTGGTATGATCAGTTTCTTTAGTTGTTTGTTTGTAGTGGCTATTATATTTGTTTACTTTTGTGTTGATGCCTTCAGAGATTTTTTTTTCATGGGGTAAAAATCTTCCAATGACATCTCCCGCCCTTGGGCGGAGCGGGAGATAGTGTCAGACTTTTACTGACTAGAAAAACCCACCACGTTCCTTCTTAGCTCTTCATACTGGGGTCGGACCTACCTTTCAGAAACCGGTCCAAGGCCCCAGTAGGCTTCAGCCCTGCTGGGCCCCTCTGCTACGGTTTGTTGGCAACTCCTTGAGGCGCGCGGCAACAGTACGCGCCGTCGACGACTTGGGCTCAAACCGGACAGTCGGACAGCGAGCTACCCATTGCTCCCCATCCGCAAGCCCGCGCCTACGGTGACCGGAAATCGGGATCTGAATCCCAGCGGCGGCTAGAGCGAGACGGGCTTTTCCCTCACGCTTGTGGCCTCCTCCTTTGCTAGCATTACTTCTTCTATCACTCCTCGCTCCGGACCATGGCCTGTACCAAGACCCGGCGCGAGAGATCACAACCACCGATCACCCCCACGAGGACACGGCGGTGCTCAACCGGGTGCTCCATGATGTCCTCCTAGGTGGTCCACATAGTGACAACACCCGGGCGTTGCATCCAGACGAATCTGTTGCAGAAACTTCCTGAATCAACTGTCTGATGAGAACTTGATGCCTTGAGAGATGTGGTTTTCTCATTTTCTTGAGTTGTCATTTGATTTCCTTACTCACATTTGATATGCAACTACAGCCAAAGCTAGAGGAAGTCTAACCCTGGTTGTACCTGTTACATACCCGAGTTATTTTTGTGGCTCCAGTATTTTTGTGTAACTGTCTGTAGCCTAAATGTCTATCTGTAATTGGAACGTGCTTTTGATTATTATAAAGTGCTTTTTCTATGTAGTGATTACAAGCAATCACCAGATTTTTGTCTGATTATATATGAATTCAATTGCTAATCTCTAGGCTATTAAACTATGTTCTTGCCTCTCATTAATATCTTATAGGTAATTAACTATGTAGTCATTACCTTATCCCTTTTTCTTACAATTTATACTTGTGTAATACACTACAGTTCACATAGACACTTCTCAAGCCACAGGTTGAGCATGCCTTATCAAAATGTTTAGGGAATTTCAGTTTACAACTGCTTTGATCATTACATATGTCTAAAAATATAGGATTACAAATTAAATACTTACATTTTAAATTAGACTATTTATTAAACTAAAAGAAAACTATAAATTAATCAACTTTGAACCAGATAAAGCTTCAGTTTCTTTTGATGATAAAGGATTTAACATTAATCCAGGTATGGGTGGCTGCATTTCTAGATCCCGTAAATTATTAACTTTCACTTTGAGTTCACTACGAAGTTTGTTTATGTCTATATTTATTTGTTTTTGATCAGCTTCTAGTAGTGACTTAGCTGCATCAACACTATGTTTTATTAAAACAGATCCTACAGTCACCCAACATTTTTTTTGTGTGGTTTTAGTAAGATCGCGTAGTGCTTCACGGTTATGGTTTCTTCTTTTATCCAATAGTATAATTTCATGCTTATCTGATAATATATCATTCGCTAACATTTCAACTGAAACTAAGTACTTTACAAGACGTTCTTGATCCTCCATTGTTTGGAAACGCAGAACCCAAAATAAGTGATGACCAATCAGCTCTTCACGGTGAAAGCAACAAAATATTCGCCACCAGATCTTTTAAAATGTTTGAATTCAACTGCCTGCTGCTTAGACAAAATTTACTCAAGATCTTCTTTGTTTTGTGGCTGTAGGAACACAGCTGAGCTGACCATTCAAATTAATACACTAGCCTCCTCAAGGATCTTGTATATGCTAGGCCTGCTTTCAATGACTTCAATGCTTCAACTCTTCACATTTATTTGTGGAAGAGGCACCACTATTTTGCCAATAACACGTGAATGAATAGACCGTCAAACGCTAGAATAACCCGTGTTCCGAATTGCGTCAAACTCAAAAGCGATTATATCGCGAATCCGACCAACGCGCAATGTCACAAATAGTACTCAACAGTTCTTATATTTTGTGACTATTTAATTTGGTCGGATTTGCGAAATAATTGCTTTTGACGTAATTCGGAACTAAGGGCGTCAACTAGACGTGATCTGGAAAGCGTTGACGTCGGGTGGTATCCATAAATAGTAGAGGTCATTTGTCGGTGTCAGTGTCCAAATTCATCAAAGCAAGAATCTAAAGGACCTATTACACTGCGCTGAATATCACGCTACCTAGTGTGTGCGTGTCGCTTTATTGTTATTGGATTTATTTCCGCACCGCACCGCGTCAAATCTGCAAGAAATCACAAAATTTATTATCGCGCGTTTTTTTTTCGCCTTTGCGGAAACTTCCTTCGGATTCAATGTGTTACATTACAGGTGAATTAAGATCGCTCGGTGAAATTAGTAGGGGCAATCGGCGCATGTGTACAATTGCGCACAGAAATTCTTAGTGTGTTAGGATTTTATTTTTAATTTCGTATGTTTGAACCTTAGTAACGTAGTACCCAAGTTCAACAGTAACCAATGATCACGTGGAACGCAACGCGGGAATTGAAGAGCGACTGATCTACCAATGAATTATCGCCGGCGGCGCACACCCACCCGCATGTCGCCAAATAGACCTTAGAATTGAATACTGCGCATGGCTCTTCTACTTTTGCCGAGCAATCATAATTCACCTGTACAGAATAACGAAAAAAAAAACCGCGCGGTGAAATACCGCTGTGCGGACAGGCCCTAATGGATGCCATAGACTAGAGAAATCACAATATCCGGTAAACGCCCGACCTGCCGCCATTTTGGTTTGGCTTTCGCAAATTAATGGCCGCCGGCGTCGTTTGCGGTTGCTTTCCTTTGCGTTTTTAGCGAATTGTATTGTAATTAGCATTCGTTATTATTGATTATTCTTTATGAGACTGAGCCGTGGCACAATAAGTTCTGTGAAATTTAGCGTGATCAAACGCTCTTAACCGTTTTGTTTATTCACTTCATTTGACGACTACAAAAATGGATGGGCCGCCAAATCGAGGCTTTCGTGGTGGTGGTCGTGGAGGTCCTCCAGGTCTTAATCCAAGAGGAGGAAGAGGTGGCTTTGACATGCGCGGCCGGTAAGATATCCTATAATTTTACCTTATAGTAGAGTAGGTGAATTACTTGTTTAATTTTAGGTTATGTGATCCGTGCACTCTAAAAATAACCACACCGTTAAAATACATGTCTATTAAAGTTAAATAATAAATTCATTCCAGCGGTGGACCCGGTATGAGGGGCAGAGGTGGGCCCCCTCGAGGCGGCATGCCGTTTCGTGGTGGACCACGAGGTTTTCGTGGCGGCCCTATGAGAGGTGGTGGTGGCGACAGAGGAGGACGTAGTTTTCCTCCTGGTCCTCAAGGTCCTGGGCCTCACCCAGTGCCCACTATTGAATCACGTGGAGCGCCACCACAGCGTAAGTTGCTTGTTATTCTAATTTACGTAGCTCCGGAAAGCCCGATTGTTTTCTCTGCCAACTTCGAATTTTTAAACAAAATACTCCCACAAGAACTTGCTACAAGTTTACAAAAAAAAAATCTGTATGATAATTAGACATCCATTCAGCTTAATGCCACCATACACATTACACGGTCAAACCTGTCGTCCAATCGGTATGACGCTACATGTTTGTTAAGGTCCTGACCCTATTATTAAGACTTTGCTGTCTGTCCGTAACCAGGCTGTCAGTTTAAATTTTCACAAATGATGTATTTCTTTTGCCATGGAGGATTCCATACAACAAATGGTTTTTTTTTTTACCAAGTTTGCATAAGTACTGTATACTACCCTTCGTGCGCAAGTCCAACTCGCACTTGGCCTGTTTTTGTTTTAGGCTGGGTCATAGTTGCAATACATATACAACTTGGTTATAAATGATCTTTATTTTGCAAATAGGTTTTTTTTTTAAAAAAAAAAAACTCTTACCTTTTATTTCAGTTTTTTTTTTTTAAACTAGATGCCTAGATGTGTTTCCTAGGTTGTGAATATTGATTTGGAACTATCATTTTTCAAATTTCTATCAAGGTTGGCTTCATTTAGAGTTCTATAGGGAACTAAATGTTTATAACTGTACTTGTTTCTACTCAGGTGGAGGGTTCAACAATCGTGGTGGCCCTGGTGCTATGAGAGGCCGAGGAGGAAGGGGAAGAGGAGATTTTGGACAGCGAGGTGACAGGGGTGGTGGCCGTGGAGGTATGCCAATGAGAGGTAACAACCTAATAATATGTAATAAAAACTTAAAAATAAAATTAATTCTTCAGTTTTAAATTCTGATTCTAAACAGAAAACAAAGAATAATTTTCTTTTAAAATAAAACTCCCCATGTGTTACACCTACATGTTGCTTCAGGTCAATGATAAATAATATTTATTTTGTAAATAGGTTTAAAAAACACATGTAAATTTACAAGTCAATTTTTTTTTCGTCAATTTATGCTAGGTGAGGCCGGTGTATATAATAATTTGGTGAAGCTTTGGAATAAAAACGATTATAAATAATAATATTTTATAGGTCGCGGTGGCCGTGGAGGCCACGGAATGCCGCCGGGCGGTCCTCCCAGTGGGCCACACCCGGGCGCCGGGCCGGTGGGGCCGCGCCCTGTGCCTCCGCACGTGGCGCCCTCAGCTGTTCCGTTGCAGTCACAACCTCAACAAGCCTTTAAGAGAGGTGGAGGCCCACCACATGGTGGACCTGGAGGCCCACCAAAGAGACCAAGGTTTTAACATTTAGATAACCTCATTTTATTTAGATTGTGATAAGTACATGTTGATCATTAATATCTAATAAATTTTGATGGTTCAGATTCGACGGTCCTCGTGGAGGCGGAAGGCCACCTCTGCAAGGATACCAGCAGACACCCCCACAGCACAACGTGCCACAACAAAACAATGGCTATGGACCATCGTATGTATTTAGAATAAGCCACTTTATTCTAAAGCTGTTTCTATAAGTTTTTACATGATGAACCAGAAAACGATAGGAATGTGCCGTCTGAAACACAAATGACGATTTTCTTTTATCTGATATAATAACACCCTAATTTTTAAATTATTATTATAATTATTCTCCATTTTTCTAAACTGTATACAATATTTACAGACACACTGGATATCAACCTTATGAGCCACCTGCGGCTGATCCGTATGCTCAGCCCTCTTACAACACACCTAGGTAAGAAAAATATTAGAACAGTTATATTAAATCTTACGTCAGACAATTTTTTGATATCATCAGTATCATTTAACCAAAGGTGCAAATAATAATTTAAATAAATTTATCGCTTATCACAGTATGGTCAAAATATGTTGGCTTCTTTGCACTTAAATATTTCGAGCTATCGCGCATACTTGACAAATACGCAATAATATGCATTCTCCATATTTCTGATACTTAAAAAAAAATACTAGCCAAAAGTCCGAAATAGTGAAGATATTTCTGCCATACTGTACAATGATGAAACAAATCTATCAGATAGGAATTGCCGTCTGAAACACAAATGCAGATAATATAGATTCTGAGAAATCACTTTATTTTAGGCATTAATTTTTGGGGCTGGAGATAGATTTCTAAGATGTGTTTTTCATTTTTGTTACCAGCTCTTATCAAAGCAACAGTTACTCGACTCCAGCTCCAGCACAACCCAGCTCAGGGTACAATTCTGGTAGCTATGGTTCAGGTTATGGGTACTCAACTGGTGCTCAAGGCGGCTATGAACATGAAGGATACAGGTTTGTAAATCTTCATCATTTGTATAATTTAAAACAGTATGTTTGTACCAATAAGCATTAAAACAATCCACATAATACTCAAATTAGAATTAAAACAATATTTAGAGAAAAATCATAATACTTATTACAAAATAATTGATTCCCGTTAATCATCAGTGGTAGCGGCGCTGGCGGTGCAGGAGACGCAGGATACGGCGGCGCAGAGCCCGCGTACGGAGGACAGGCGCCTGCCTACGACTCGTACTCCCAGCCCTCCTACAACTCCTACCAGCAACCGCAGCCGCAGTATAACAATAACTATGGTAAGTATCAAAAATACTGAATCTGTGTAGAAGTATACTTCTGCTACATTCTAGTCAAATTTCTGTGATGTCGAATTTATCTTTCCTACTTCGTCCTAAATGAGCGCAACACAAGATTTCATCTTGCTTGTAACCTAACCACGATGTTTTAGACTTCTGCTACAGATAATAAATATTAAAACAGTATATTCATTTAGCACGGGGTTGGACAACTTGCGTCACTTCTATGTATAAATTTTTGTTGAAAAGGATCAAAGTAAGAACTTAAACAATTGAGTCGCAAAAATTTTAGTTGTGATATAAATGTTATTTGCCAGAAGTAGTAAGATTATGTCACATTTATAATGAATTTTGGCATTAAATAAATAGTTAATGAAAGAACTAGTTTAAGACAAATAAGTAATGAGTGCAAGGGCTACAAGCAACATACACAAATATTTAAAAACCAGCAAATGAAAGCACAATGTTATAATATAAAAGCTAGGATGATATATAAATATATTATTCCAAGAAAGTTGTGAAATAGTTATTTATTGCAAAATAAAAGCAGCTTATAATATTTCTCATAAAAATCATACATGGTTGATTTTCTATGACAGTGTCAAGAGTCTGAAAGATAAATATGAACCAGAATTGAGGTGCTTAGTAATAGAGTTGTAGTCAATCATTTTATTATAATGTCATCAAAACCTGGTCCAACAATTAGAAATGTTTTATGAACAAAGATGAAATTAAGGGAACATGTACCCAAATAATATAAACCAGTTTAGATATAGTTCCTTTTATTTGCTACATAAGTCTTGGCTCAGACAGCGGCGACTGCGCGCGAGCATGCTAAAATGTCTCTTTAGCTCTCATAAACATCTATCGGAAAATTTAGAACAGGAGACGATATGCGACGACACGATAACTTTCAATTGATTTCAAAACAATTTACTGATTTACTCAAAACTTTGTTGCCATTGTTGATTTGTGTTCATGACCAACTGCCAATTAGAGAGTCGTAAATCTACATATGTAGCTGGACTTTCAGTCAGCCAGTGTTTATGGAAATGAAGTTAGCATGTCGTCGTCGATACGGTGGGGACAAATGGTTTAAATTGAATGGAAAATAGTTCACACACAGCTCACAGTCCAGGGTTAACAACACATTTGCTGCCATAGAACTTTGTAGCAAATAATGGAAATGCTATTTTTGTTTCTTTTTTGTGGCATCAGGTTTTTAATGACGTCAAAACAAAAATGGTGAAGCATATCAAACTTCTAGGATTTTATTAAGTACTAAATCCAATAAAAGAAAGAATCTGCTACCAAATTGGGGCAACAGAACCAGAATATATTAACAAACCATGCAAATAAATAGGCTTTAGAGATGCCACTTTAAAATATTTTTATAAATAGAATGAATTAAAAAACATACCAGTATTTTAAACAGAATATAAGTTATTTAAAAAAAAAAAGAAACAGCTATTAATGAATTTCTTCAAATAACAGCCACATAGTGTTAAGTATTTATTTTTGGATAACTTTTGACGTCTATTATGATTTGTTTGCATTACAGGCAGCTGGTGATCTGTTTGACTATACAGAATATCATTTACGTCTTTATGGTACACATTCAAAATAAAGTATCTGGATCAATATGTTGAAGCTAATGGATGTACTACTTGTACACTGCAGTTTGCGATGTATACGTCATGTTTTAGTTAGGTGAGAGTTTGGACAGTGAATAATGTTATGTAAATGACTGAATGAGACCATTGAGAAGAGACAATAAATAAATTGGGGTGTATTTTTTTTTAAATAATGAGATGATATCTTAGGAACAAGCAAGTTCCAATTTCACAAAAAAACTAACCTTAAAAAAGAATCTATTATAATTAGGACTTTCACTATTTTACCAATTTTAAAACAATATTTAACAGTTGTAGCAACTTCTACTTTGGCTCATTTTTTTGTAACAATGGTATAGTAAAGTACCATAATGTTTTAGATTTAAGGACTCAATTCACAATAAAAGTATGAACTAATATATGATGTTGTATGCTTTATTCCAAAATGGGTGAGCCCATGCTTATATAGCACCAGCTTAGTAATAAGTATTGCAAAAACACAGCCTACCAACCTGACACACATCCAAATAAGCCTTAGCCAAAGGAAATATATAATAAAGTATACATCCAAAGTATATAAGAGAACATGATAATAAGTGAGATACTAATGTTGAAATGGTTATTTAAGCTTGCAGTTTTTTCACAAACAAGAAGATATAATATGCAAACTAATTGAAAATAAATGACATTCTGTTACAGCATATCATGGTTATTTTTACGCCTGGATATAAGTTGTCTAAGACAAACTATGCACCATGGGTAAATAAATATCTTGTTCAATATTTGAATTCAGTGGTTTCTAAAATTTTCAGTAATATTAGATTTCATTAGGTTCAGATCGAATTAGTGGAGGGAAGTCTTTTTCCAATAGTGAAACGATATAAAACAGATAACCACTGTTAATACTGCTTTTCATTTTGCTGGTAAATGGTCTGTTTTAGGCCTAAAAACTATTGATACTCATTTTGTTCTTGAGTCAAAACAACAACAACATATTCAGTATTGTGCAAAGATTTATTGACACTGATAGGACTAGAAAATATCCAAGATGGGCAAGGCTATATGATGACCCTGTGCGCATAATGCCTGGGATGTAAAATTGAAAGAATTCCCTTTTAATTCTATACAACATATTCAGTACAAAAAATTCGGCTGCTTCATATAATTTGCTAAGTTATGTGGAACATAAATGTATGGAGCAGCGGGTTTTCTATTTTTCGAGATTTCAGAGTTGATCGCATAGTAAAAGTCAGTAGTCATTGATGAGTACAATGACACATTGTAAGGGAAACCCCTCCGTCGTTTCAACGTTGTTGTATATGAAATGTAAGTTCCACATTATACGATGCCTATAAATGAAGCATATGAGTAAAATGAGATGAGTAATTTAATTAGAATTTCATTTAAATATATTGTTCTGAAAAGTATTGAAGTGGTATGATGATTCAAACAATTGAAATAGCAAATAATAGAAATGTGTGAAGAACAAGAATGATGGGCTTTTCCATTAATATTTTCCTAACCTAACCTAACAGGTATAATATGGGCTATAATTAATATAATGTTAAACTAGGTAATATTCTCTAGTAAAAGGTATTTGGTCTACAGAACGAGAGAAACTAACACAAGCCTCTACTTATTTTTGTCTACCTGCTTTGAAGATACATTTTTAGAATACAAAAGTAAGACAAACAGGTAACATATACTTTTCTTTAAACCATGATTTTGCACCGTTTACTATTAGTCATAAAGTTAGACATAAGTAAGTATATTAGTTTTTTCCTTCAACAAAGGGAAATCATTCCATATTCGCATAATTATCAACTACCTACCTACTAAATAGCATGATTGCTAAGAATATAGTAATGAATGTCACTTTTGATTTCCCTAAAAAGCTAGGCATTGAATAATGGACTGTCGACATTGAAGGATCGACAGTATCTAGTTTAAGGATTAAGTTTAGTGTTGAAGTACTATAATAAAAATTTCTTTTACAAGCCCATGCATCGTTATTTCATAAGGTAAAATTCAATAAGTTTGAGTACAACTTAAATTGAGCCAAGAGGCCTGTAATGGAGAGAATGTTGTTTTCGAACACGATCAAAGTTTTGATACAGAAAGGTCTACGATAAACTTGGAAAATAAAGCTTGAGTTCTTTATTTATAAGCTTAAAACTTCTGTCTTATTGCAAAATTTCTAATATAAATCCAAGCTTAAATCTTTGAGCCGGATACTGTATTTAGAACATTATTTTAAGTGAAAATAGTTATGGAATTAATAAATTTGAATAAAATATCACCAAATATGTGAAAGAAAATCATTAAAATGTCTAAACAAATCAAAAAGTTTTGTCTGCAAGAATAATTTCGTTCCAAGCTGCGCGCCTTGTGTGACGTCATGCGACCCGTTTTACCGTTCATTATAATGAATTATAAAGTGTTGATCTATATTTTAATTTCATTTCGTTATTTATGATGTTGACGAAATCGCGAATTCGCGACACTTCTCCAATATCAACTTGAAACATAAACATGGCTGAAAGTTTAGGCTTGGATCAAAATCAGTATTCGTTTCATAATGAGATGTGTGTTCTAAGTCTCACAGGCTAAATTTATTTTGCAATAGGTTGTGATAAAAAGTAACTGCAGGATCAAAGAGAATACTAAAAAGTATGTTTAAAAAAAATGGTAATCCTTATAATAAAAATTAATATTTATTATCTAGGGAAAGACATTAAAGGAAAATTAAAAGTAAGGTTTTAGATAATTATTACACTGTCACTCCCAAGTTGGCACCCTGAGATGGTCATTGATCATGTTGGTTGTCGATAAAGCAAAACTGTGTATACAGCAGGAACATACAGATAATATTCGTAAAAAAATCTCAGGTGCTACATGGGATGCATACAGATGAAAATGCAATCAATAATATACATTTTTATTAAGTAATTATAAATAATATGTGTATCAATTTGATCTGCGATTAGGTTGAAATGCAGTATGATGTAGACTTCATTTGTATAATAATGCTAGTTGGTATTCATCGTATTTTAATACTTTTACTCACTTTTCAGGAATGGGATGAAATTGATCAACCCACTGATATTGATAATAATGAAATACTGCAGTCGATAGACCCTAGAGGATGAGAAGTCTTCCTAATCAGGTAAGTCGCAAATGTATTTATTTTT
The DNA here is from genome assembly GCA_929112965.1 of Mythimna albipuncta. Taxonomy (NCBI): domain Eukaryota; kingdom Metazoa; phylum Arthropoda; class Insecta; order Lepidoptera; family Noctuidae; genus Mythimna; species Mythimna albipuncta. The sequence continues at coordinate 12,028,422 of OV815962.1, forward strand.
ATGAGTGTTGTCTATCAATGTAACTGAAAGAAGCGCACTTTGGTGATCGTATTACAGCTTAAATTTTATAACGCTTTATTACGCATTAAACCAACTATTTTACATGGCCTTGTTTTCAAGGAATTTTGTGTGACTCTTAAAAAATTCCTGATGCAGAATTTTAAAATCAAAAATCTATAAACTAATTTTGAAATTCTAAAGCCTAGTACTCACCTACGGGCCGTAACTACAGTCCATTCCATTGTCATTATTTCTGTTATAAATGGTTACACGGTTATAAGAAGCGTATTTACTTACGAGCGATCGCTTAGGCATCAGAGAGCTTACTGTGAGCTTCTTTGTATTCGCGGAAAAACCAACAAGTTTCGGCTCGCTGCGACTGGCTAGCATCAAACCACAACGGGCTCGCGAACTACGTACTCATAAAGGTTACTGTATCTAAAACGGTTACAGTTACGGCTCGTAGGTGAGTATCCAGCTTAATATCCGTAACCCAAAATATTCGAAACTAAAAGATTACCCGAAATAAATGGAAATCCATGTATGCGAAATGGGTATACTTAATATAATTCTTATATCCGTATCCAGATGCGCAATTTCATATCACTGCCACTGAAAATACTTCATCTACATAATTCTCTGACTGTTCAAGTAAAGCTAGTGCTTAAGTAGGTACAGAGCTATATTTAGGGTCATGGTTTGCATGAATTTTGTTTTTCTTTATACAATAGAAATAACCAAAATTACCTTCCCGCCTTAGTTCTTCATTCTGTCAAGTTTTTGTACTATTTTTAATATTAGGGTTGTCGACGGCCAGTTCTCACAACTACAAAAAAAAAATCAAACTTACAAACTATTATTTCTAACAAGATATTGTGTTAGAATTTTATTTATTGTTTTCGCATTTTTGTTGAGAAAACTGCGTATAGCTAGCGCATCAATTCCCGGTTGCGACGACATTACTAATTTTAACTTTGTTGTTCCCAGGTTTGGCAGTTCCAGCAGAGAGCTTGATGACTGAACACGTGTGGTACTAATGACATGAATTTTGAAATAATAAACGTTATGAAAGGTCTTTTAATTTTCTTTTGTAAAGCAATTACCATACAAACAACACATACAAACTGGGTAAAAAAAAAAAACTTAAATATATGTATTTATTATATTTATCGATTTCTTATACAGCATAGTATTTTTATTCAATACAGTTGCGAGTGTTTAAATGTTGCAAACGAAATCTAAATAACGTGAAGGTCCTTTTCACGATAATTTCTATTCACCTTTACATGAGTACCTATTCTCACCCCGTTTGAGGACATGGTTGGTTTCTGAATTGAGTAGGCATTTAAGTAGAGTTTGAAATGTTATCAAGAAAACAAACACAATGCCAAGAGACTTGAAGAGATGGGGCTTGGGCCTAAAGCGCCCCATATACGATACGATCCGTCTGTTCAGACCGTGACCCAAAGTGCACAGTAGTGCAAGTAGTTTCACACTTTTCCAGCAACTTCATTCGCAAATGTTTTCAAAACTGTATTTGGTACCTAGTTTGGCAAAACGAATAATGACCATTTTATTTTGATTAGAATTTGTGCCAAGTTTTATGTTTATTAACCTAGTAATGTATCATTTATTGAGGTAGATAAACTGATGTCCAACAAACAGCGTTCTGTTGCGAAAACATTCAACAGGTATTTAAAACTGCTCATAATCTTCTTCATTGATGATAATAATAGCCTTCATACGCAAATGGGACTGACCTTCAGATGGGACTGGTCATCTCTTAGCTGCCAGTGGCTTAATTCAGTTTCTATCTTTTAATTATTTTACATTTTTATTTCTCTATCGACATTGTGCTCACATGATAGAAGCAACAAGTAATATGTAACCAAGCATTATATGTAACACATATATGATTTAAAAGAGTGTCCATGGAGTTTCTTGCACGTTCTTCTCCATAGAGACCTACTCTTTGGAACGTGCAATTTAGCTTCACTTTTCTTGGACTGACCGACATTTGACTATTCAAAAGTGCCTGTAAATGGTCTATTTGAAATAAATGCTTTGAATTTGAATTTGCAGCACTTTGATGTAGCCCCATGATATGAATACATCCATCCGAACATATAACCTTTTTTTTTTTGAAGTCGGTTAAAAACGAAACCGTGTGCAAAATTTCCCTTTGTTCCCGTTGAGTTACACCATTTTGTGTTACACTGTTACCCATTGGGATAAAAATTACCGATTAGTAACACTGTATTATTTTTGCCCTTTGATTGACAATGTAACTCAACAGAACGCTGTGTTCCCGATAAGTAACATCTTCTTGCAGTAATTCCACTCCGGTAAAAACAGTGTAAATTGACGGGAAAAAAATATGTGGCTTTGAGTTACAGTGTTACTAATCGGTAATTTTTTTCCCAATGGGTAACAATGTAACACAAAATGGTGTAACTCAGCGGGAACAAACCAAAATTTCATGTTCCTAGGCCCTGTAGTTTCGACTATGCGTTTGTACCTATGTTACTTTGTCAATTTCTCCTTTTATATTATATGGATAACGTCAGATCCGGATATGAACTAATATAATATGTTCGCGTGACAACCCTAACGACGTAAAATACGGATCAAACTTAAAAATGTTGTTTTCTAGACTCCACGCAATTAGGATGTGACATTTAGGTATGTAGGGAAAATGGCATAATTTTAGTATAAATAACTTTTCCAAATCCAGTCTACCTCGCATAGAATAATTTATAAGAACAATTTCCATCATTCCCCGCTAGATGTCTATTATATAAGCAATCAGTTAAGAGCTCTATTTACTGATTAATGTTTCCTAAATAAAGTCATTGCCAAACGTCATTTTCTAGAGATGGGCCATTGGCCTTGCCTTTATCGATGTTGCGTTTTATAAAAGTCAACAGCAGGCGTCGATAAATTACAAAAACAAAATACTAGGTAGGTACGTATTTTTTATTTTATTTATAAGGGGTTTGTAGCTATTTCATTAACTATGAAATTACTCATAATTGAAATTAAAGGTTTCTTTTGATGCTGAAAAACAATTAAAGCGAATAACGTGACAACAATAAATTAGCTGTTTCTCGCTTTTTACAAATGAAAATGTAAAAAAATAGTTTAATTAATAAAATAGATACATAAAAACAGGTAAAGTCAAAAATACTGACATAAATAATACCGAATTAATTTGTTCATAAGTATGTTTTAAAAAACACTTCTACACGTAATTTTTTATGTCAGTTTAAATTAAACGAAGCCGGTGTTTCTTGACTGACTACAAATTTGCTTTTATAGTCCATACAGATTTGAAAAGAACTGTAACACTTAACCTTTTTCGAGACTGCTAGAGTTTGGTATACCAAGATTTTTAATAAAGTGACTTCTTTTTCTTCTACCAATATCTAGAAATTCTTCAGAGCTAAAGTTTTGGCACTGCTGTGTCGGTAATGTATTTCTTTACGCTTTTAACCTTTCATTCGTGGAAATTACAGACACAATGGAAAGACAATGGGTGCGCGAATGCGCAGTTCGCTTGGGGTTTTATGAATTAATTAAACAGTCTATCCTTCATGGTGATTTGAAAAAATTGTGCTAGTTTTTGTAAGAAATCAACTTTGCCTTCCAGTCTGTCTGTATCTTTAGGAAATATGAAGTCGCAAAATAACACGAAAGCTACATTTTGAACCCATGGAAAGTTTAACCCTGTTTACATTTTATTTAGCTAAAATTAAAATAGTGTGCGTTTATAAATTTGTCGAAGCACTTTGGTATTTTCTTTCCCGATACAACAAAGAACATAATTTTACAATATCGATAATGGTAACCTCTAATTGAGCAGCTGACAGTGACATTTGGTGAATGTTTTAGAATATTTTTTTGAAAGTAGACTTTAAATAGCGTACAAAATAAAGTCAACTTCTATTTATTTATTTTTTTCATAAGATCTTATTTTTCAAAAATAATCAAAATAAAATAAACCAGGACTAACCGATGATAGAATATAACATTTGATAAATTCTTGGTTCTTTTGTCGTGTTTGCACTTCAAAACAGCACAGGTGGGCATTTTTATATTTTTTTATCTAGTTATTATCACCGTGGCGACCGTAACTAGACTAATGTGCGCGGCGCTTGCGCAATGGAGCATAAGCGATACTCCGCAAAACTCGGGATACGCGCGCCCCGCCTACTTAGGTACTCCTATCTACTGTATGATTCCTATGTTCTGTGCATAGGCTGGAAGAGCTTAATTATTTCAATTATTTTTTGAGAGAAAGTCAGGTTCAATAAGTTCAATTGTGTAGTTTCGACTGCGACTCTAATTGCTGACAGCTCCTCGACCAGTCGAGGAGCTGTCAGCAACAGCAGCACGACCCAGCTTGGTCGAAGTCTAATGGGGCTAGGCGAATAATTCGAAAGATAGCTCAAGCCCTGGTACGAAGGAACGGGGCCCGGGTGGACTTTTAGTGAGTAAGAGTCTGACACTATCTTCCGCTCCGCCCAAGAGCGGGGGTTGTCATTGGATGATTTTCTCAGCATAAAAAAAACTGCTGGACCAGTATTGTAGAAGAAAAACCGGCTAAGTGCGAGTTTGACTAACGCACGAAGGAAGTCATTGATTAAATATTTTGAAAGTTAAATCAAGCAGCACAGACAGCTAAAGGTTTGGCTATGTTTGTGCGGTCGAAATGTTGAGAAATCTTACGGCCACGTATTGTGCGTTTCACCAAAGAATTCCCCATATATATATGTATAGGTAATAAAAGTTCCCTTCTCTAGCAAAAGAAATGCGACACGAGATCGATTTCAACTGTAATAGTCGTATGGCACTGTTGGAGAAGCTGCAGTTCAGACCAAGTCTCGATCAAATCAAATACTTTCTCGTAGTCTACAAACGCTAAGCAGAGTGGCTGATTATACTATTCAGTCTCCTGTATAACCTGCCGCAGTGCATTTATGTGGCCACGCTGCTGAAACCTTTTCGGAGCCTGGCTTGTTCAGGAGGCTGGAAGTCGTCCAAACTGCGCGCAAGATGACTTTCGAAAACAGCTTGTAGACATGGCTCAGAAGTGGACCTGTAGATCTTAGCAGGGTATTATCGGCCTTCTTAAAGAAGAGTGTACCTACCATACCTGGGGCGTTTTTGCCTCGATTATAATGGAAGTTGAAGTAGGTGTTGTTCGAACAACTCCTGACGGGCCATTAAGACCGGTTTTCCGGTAATTCTGTCCCCGCCCGACGACTTATTGTTTTTCAGCTGCTTCAGAGCCATCCTGATCTCGTAAAGGTCAGAGATATCTTCGGTACCGTAAAACGGGGTGAATAGAACTCGCGGGGTGAATAGAAAAAAATCTTGGGAAAATTTCAAACGTTTTATATGGCAAAATCGGTGCTCCCAGTAGAAAAACCGCATCTTAAGCAATTTGGTGGTATTATTTTTCTTAGTCTGGCAATGTTTTATTTGTGGCAACATCGCTAAAAAACATCAAAACTGAATGTCAAAGTTGACAACAAAACAAATGGTAAAGTATACGTGAGTTTGAATCTCCATATTTCGGTGAATTTTGATGTTATTAGTTTAAAATTTCTTCAAATTACGGCCAGTGCAATTATAAATATATTGGGCTATAATTATTGAGAAAAGAATATACATTATTATATTAAATTGTTCTTATTTCATAAGCCTTATTTTCTTTAATTTTTCGAGGTGATTAGACACACGAAAGGGGTGAATAGACACGCCTGAGGGGTTAATGGACATGCGAATATGGTTAATAGACACAGCAAAGGGGTGATTAGTTACGAAAGAGGGGTGATTAAACATGATTATGTCAGGGCTGCCACTAAGTTTAAAGCACCGTTGGTAGTGGTTACCTACGGTTCAAATTTCAAATTATATTATTTTAAAGGCAAAGTGCATTTTTTGTTTTAATTCGAGTTAGAAGTTTAAGTTTTTTTAGAATTTGTTGATTTAGTCATTATTAATAATTATTGATTTTGATTGATATTGATTATATCTTTATTAATTTTTAAGGTACACTATTTTTTAGGTTTGTTTTCGAGTTACACTCTAAATTTGTTTTGTTTTGTTGATTTTAAATACAAGGTGTCGTTTTGAAGCTGCAAAATATTTCAGGAGGTAATTATGTTAGTGATTCTCGACCCGAATCAATAATAAAATGAGTAGGTATTTTTTATTTTCTTATTTTTGGAAATCGGTATGTGTGAACTACGTTTCTTAAAAAGCAGCAGCCAGTCTGATACCTGCCTTATAACTGCGCTTTCTTTCACACACACAAACACGGAAAAATAAAGGGCGTTTTCACACACACTAACTCGCAACGATAGTTTCATAAATAATGTATCATCCAATCATCATCCCGCACGCTACACCCTAGCCACGCCCCCGCTGCCATCGATCAATCGAATTAGTTTAGTATAATTAAAATATGAAATATGTATTACTGATTATTAGGTATCGTTTTTTCACATGATTATTTATGAGTTTTATTACAACCTCCTAAAATATTGTGCAGTTTTAAAACTGCACCTTGTACCTATATGATTTTGTATAGATACTCGAGTTTCATTTGCTTGCCTTTATCTTAAACAATATTCAGGCAAACTACAATGAGGCAGCCCTACGATTTTTTTCTAATCACCCCTCAGGTGTATCTATTGTCCCCTGATGGGAGGTAAATAGAAATCACGTATATTTTGTAGTTTTTTTTATTAACTATAAACATATCCGAATAGAAATGAATATATTTCAATAGTTTGGCCTAAGACTCAACAATTGCATCCTTAAAAAAATGGGTATCAATTCTAAAACATTACGTAAATCGTTACCGAAGATCGAAAACCTATCTATTCACCCCGTTTTACGGTACCTATAGCTAGGTCTATCTTGCTCTTGGGTCGTTGGATAGACTTGCTGCGGGGTTGGAGATTGACGTGTATATAAAATGTAACGTCCATAAAATGCCTCGATCTCTCTCAGAAGCTCCGATTTGGCGGATATAACTCTGGTTATCGTCGGTCGGCCTTCAGTTTCGTGAGCAGAGCCAGCCCAAAACTCTCTCTAGATCTCTTACAATGTTGTCGTTTGTGTTAACTGTTATGATGCAATACAACAAATCTGTTTTGGTGATGTTGTGTTTCAGTGCATGATTTGCAATTTTGGTGTAAAATTCTCAATTTCGGTGACCGTCATATTTTCAAAACGACTAGTTATTTGTTTCTTACTAATAACAAAATATCTAGAATACTAAAGTGTTCTTAGAATAAGACAAGTTTATTTTTTCATCTTAAAACCTACAAATAAAAAATACCTACCACCGAAATTAGCAAAAAATTGAGCCTGCGTGAAATTACCCAAACTTGTCAGACTTTTGGGTTTTAGAACCTAATCTTCACAATCCAATAGGTCCGATTGTGATGATCATGACGCTTAACTGCAAATCCGTCCCAGCCTCCCATAATCACATAATAGGTGGTGCTGATAGCGAAACAAATCTTGGCAAGTCATATAACAATAAGTAAATAAAACGGCAATGTGTTTTTATAAATTATATTAAAGATACATTTACACCTGCGACTCCGGCAGCGTGGTAATGATGTCAGAATCGCCAGGGTCTGTGATGGCGAGTGTGCACACCCTGTAGTACTTTCCGCAAGCTGTGCCTAACTCAATGTTGTTTCCACTGTAGTGGTGGACGCCAGTCTTGGCCAGGAGTGCATAATACTCAATTTCTGATTTCCTATAACAAGAATATAACATTATGTTTGATACAATTATTATACCTAAGTAATAAATAAATAATTTAAATACTAAATAATCTTATAACAAAGTAAACATGGGGCAAAAAAGTAGGGTCAGTTGGTTGTCTTAGGGGCAGATTTAGTCCTATATTAATCAAGGAAAGCAAATTATACAGGGTTAATTAACTCTAAGGACTATGTTACTAATATCATAAACAATGATTTCTGTTCTATGACTTAAAAGATCATATTCACCAGATTTTCATATAAAAATATTTAAATTGAATATTCTAAATATTGTAAAGTTAATGCAAAGCAACCGGTAGTAGGTAAAATAGCAGAGGCGAGCAGTGATCGGGCGGCGGTCGTACTTGATGCGCTTGCCTCATGTCATACAGACATAGGTAGGTATAGTAGAATACAAGAGTTGAAATTTGTTTCATAGAACAACAACAGTTTGTTTTTGGTAAATGAATTATGTTTTGTTAAGTCAGAACAAAAGTTGTTTATGATGTTAGCTACAGTCCTGCAAGGTTGATAATGTTTCACAAATAACCCTGTATAAGTAACTTTGTTCTTTTTATTAAAAGAAATAATACTGTAACTAACTCACCCATCAAAGTTCAGCAAATGGGTTATGACTACTCCATAGGTTTCCCATATGAATCAGAAACAGTCATGTTTTTCAATATGCAAAACACTTGAGGCTCAAAAGTTTAACTTCTATTGAAATACCACCTGCACATTCTGGGCCTGTAGTATTGTCCTAGCAACAATTACAAGAGATGTGAAATATTATATTGATACACATCTAGTTATTAGAGGCATAATGTGGCAAAATATTATATCAATACTCATCTAGATAATAGAAATGTATCTAAGTAAAAATTACAACATGACTGCTTCATGAAACACTATGAGGGAAACCATACTTCTTAGTCCAAAGACTCCATATGCTTCCCTTTGACAGACACAATATTGGGAAACTCTACTTCTCAGTAGTCTCACCTTAGTGGAGGAGCATTTTTGGCGATGATGACCAGCTTAGCTTTGCCCTGGCGGAGAGTCTTCAGTGTCTGCTTGTAGCCAAGGCAGTACTTGCCGGATTTCATAACCAGGGCCAAGCGGGAGTTGATAGACTCGATGGTCTTTTTCTGTTAAAAAAATACATAGCTATTGTAGGCATCTACCACATTAATTAATTTCATGGGCTCCATTCGTTTTGTTTAAAGAATTGAATGAACATCCGATTAGAGCCCTGGCTCTCGTTTAATGTACTTATTTTGCATTGCAAAAGAAACTTTTATTATAGCCATATATGTGGTCAAGATGTAGACGCAATCTCTACACATAACCTACAAAATGAATGATACTTGTTTGATACGTTCTCAACCTCACAAATTATGAAACAAGCAAGCCTATCTTGTATCAATTGATCTTGGACTATGATTTAGTTAGGATTATTAAATAAAAGTTATCAAATAACCCCTTTTGAGTCCACTGATATTTCAAACACGTGTACGACACTAACCTGTTTCTTGGCCGCAACCATTGTGTGTGTTGTTGTAATCACGAATTACTGAAATAAAAAAAGTAAAATAAGCTTTTCTTTGATAATAATTAAGATTCTAATAACCAAACATATAATTTACACGAGAACAAAATACAACGTACCTCTCGTAAAAACGCGTTGCAAAGAAAAGAACGTTCACTCACAGATCAAATAGAGTAGTACGTTCACTATATAAGCACAGATAATGAATTATGAACGACTGAAAAGAGTTTTCAACTCAGATTATCTATGACTTAAGGGCTTATTACACTAGCTAGAGCTAGCGCAAGATATTTTGGCGCGTGTTGTTCGTTCGACGTTTATGTCATGTGTCAGGAGAATGTGCTGTGTTCTGTTTTTTATCATTTCTAAAGTCAATAAAGTGCTTCAAAAGATTAAAAGTGCTAGCAGGGATATTATCTGGAAAGTCAAACGTTTTTTTGAAGAGAAATGAGAAAATATTGGGCCTACTGTACCATTTTTCAAAGTTAGACCCATTTGTCAAATAATTTTTCGGGTGACCTTCACTGATCATAACAATAAAATTTCCCTAAATATGCGTACCCGAGCGTTTCATAGCAAGTCAATAAAGTTTGTTGAAAATGGACTACTACTATGTGCTTAAATCTTATGATTTCTGCAAACTTCATCTATGAAAGAATAAATAGTGCCAAATCTAAAACAGAATTGTATTGTAGTAATGGATAATGCATCATACCATTGCACATAAATAAACTAAGCGCAAGCGTTACTGTAATGCCAGAAGAATGACAATGTATCTCTACAAGAAAATATTTTTTAAATCTGAAGATAATGGATCTCAAAATGGACAAATTAACAATGGACTTATCTGACTTTTTTGCTATAGACTAGTGTAGAATTCTGGTGCTAAAAGAGTGCAATTGTTTGTAATTAATTTATTAAGATATTCATTGACCTTTCAATCGTGGGAATTACAGACACATTAGAAAGACAATAGGTGCACGATCGCCAGCGTTCGCTTGAGGTTTAATAAATTAAAAGATTTACAAAGTGCTTACAATTTTATTTTTATTAAAAAAGGAAAAACGACATATATAAATTCCTATTACACTGTGTTATGTTATGAACGAGCGTTTTTTAATCACATTATGGAAAATAGATTTGTTAGGCTGGCAATATTAAGCACGCCCCCAGCTACGCGCCAATTTATCTTGCTCGCGTTCTACGCGTTATTCAGACTCGTTTTGTCTATGGTTCGACGTATCGCGTATATAGTGTATTGTCTGTCTAATAAGTTAAGCGACTTGGGTAATTATTAGGATTTAATGAAATCTGATGTAGTCAACACGGGTTCAATAATGAAGGTTGATTAAGAAAGTCAAACGTTTTTTTGAAGAGAAATGAGAAAATATTGGGCCTACTGTACCATTTTTCAAAGTTAGACCCATTTGTCAAATAATTTTTCGGGTGACCTTCACTGATCATAACAATAAAATTTCCCTAAATATGCGTACCCGAGCGTTTCATAGCAAGTCAATAAAGTTTGTTGAAAATGGACTACTACTATGTGCTTAAATCTTATGATTTCTGCAAACTTCATCTATGAAAGAATAAATAGTGCCAAATCTAAAACAGAATTGTATTGTAGTAATGGATAATGCATCATACCATTGCACATAAATAAACTAAGCGCAAGCGTTACTGTAATGCCAGAAGAATGACAATGTATCTCTACAAGAAAATATTTTTTAAATCTGAAGATAATGGATCTCAAAATGGACAAATTAACAATGGACTTATCTGACTTTTTTGCTATAGACTAGTGTAGAATTCTGGTGCTAAAAGAGTGCAATTGTTTGTAATTAATTTATTAAGATATTCATTGACCTTTCAATCGTGGGAATTACAGACACATTAGAAAGACAATAGGTGCACGATCGCCAGCGTTCGCTTGGGGTTTAATGAATTAAAAGATTTACAAAGTGCTTACAATTTTATTTTTATTAAAAAAGGAAAAACGACATATATAAATTCCTATTACACTGTGTTATGTTATGAACGAGCGTTTTTTAATCACATTATGGAAAATAGATTTGTTAGGCTGGCAATATTAAGCACGCCCCCAGCTACGCGCCAATTTATCTTGCTCGCGTTCTACGCGTTATTCAGACTCGTTTTGTCTATGGTTCGACGTATCGCGTATATAGTGTATTGTCTGTCTAATAAGTTAAACGACTTGGGTAATTATTAGGATTTAATGAAATCTGATGTAGTCAACACGGGTTCAATAATGAAGGTTGATTAAGAGATAGAGATCATTGTTATATAACAGAAAAACCATAAGAAAAGTATCGATTAAAAGTATTTTTTAAATTATTAAATATTATACAAAATTCCCAAGTCGGTTGACTTATTAGACAGACTATAGTTAGACGGTCTTTCTGTGTATGAAAAATAGTACGAATCGGAATATCGCACGCGATATTCAGCGCAGTGTAATAGGTCCTTAAAGGACATCAGATCATAGAAACACACTCTAAAGGACCTATTACACTGTGCTGAATATTGCGTGTGATCTTACTATTTTTCATTCATAGAAAGACAGTCTAGTCTATGGTTCGACGTCTATGAATGAAAAATAGTAAGATCGCACGCGATATTCAGCGCAGTGTTTTAGGTCCTTTTCCCCTATTATACTGCGCGATACGTCAAACCATAGACAAAACGAGTCTGAATATCGCGTAGTGTAATAGGTCCTTTAGAAATGTGTGGGACTGGCTTTAGTTTAAAGGACCTATTACACTGCGCTGAATATCGCGTGCGATCTCACTATTTTTCATTCATAGAAAGACAGTCTATAGTCTATGGTTCAACGTATCGCGCAGTGTATTATGGGTGTACTGTCTTTCTATGAATGAAAAATAGTACGAGTCGGAATATCGCACGCGATATTCAGCGCAGTGTAATAGGTCCATAAAGGTGGTTAAAGTCAGGTTTAAAGTTGACGTAACATGGGAAACGTCATCCAACAAACGTCTTTAGAGTCTGACAGCGTCACTGATTGAATGTCACCCAATGTAAACGCACAACTGGTTGTCTGATATTAATTTAAACTTATCTACAAAAGTCACTCATCATTGGTGAATGTAAGAGAAAGTTGTGCTATATTATTTGCATAATTAACCATTAAACGAGGTATTTCCTTGTAAGTTAGGTGTACATATTGATAAAAATGACCGAAAAAAGTGCAAAAAAAGTTAAAAGTTCAGGACCCACCGCTTTAGGAAAAACCTATCTTTTAGCATACAATGGTATCCAAACTTTAGGGTAAGTACAAAGTAAAAATTCTAGTTTTTTTTTCCAAATTTCTAGAAGTAATTGCAAGCTATTCATAATATCAAAGTGCAAGAGAAAATGTAGAATCATCATTCCACAGTTTTCCACTTTATCTTTCTTATTTAAAATAATATGTAACAGTCAAATGGTTTAATTATTTGTGACGTTAAGTAGAGAGGTAATCAAGAACTTGCCCAGTGAAGTATTGGTATTATAACCAATGTTTATTTCTGTTTCAGATGGTCATACCTGCTGCTGCAAACATTATCACATTTCCTAAATCGTGGAAGTTTGGACACCTTCTGGCCGTTAATTAAAACAACTGTGGTTATTTTCCAAAATGCTGCAGTTCTTGAGGTAATTATTAAGAACATTAATATTTGTACAAGACAAATAAAAATATGGTTTAATAGATGATAGACTTAAAATAAAACACCTATTGATGTAGAAAATAAAAGTAAAAAGAAATTGCTGGTGATTGATAATTCCCTTTTATTATTAGATAAAATATTTGTTGGGCCTGAATATTATGTCTAACAGAAAGATTTGAATTTAGATGCCACCAACTAAAAAATTGCTAGTGAAATTTTTTTTACTGTTAATTTTTTAGTGCCACCAACTAAAAAATTAACAGCTGGTGAGTTCTAACATGGGTATGAACAATTTTTACTAAGGGACTCATGGGTCATGAACCCAAACATTTTGTTGAGTTATTTGAATATAACTGGACTACTGATTTTTGTATATTTCAGAGTTGGTCCCATTATTGTTTATATTAATTATTTATATTCATGAAAACTAACTTTCAAAGATTGAAATAGAAATCACCGTCTTTGTATAATTTTCTACACAATAATGAGAAGGTAAATAATTACTATATATGCATTGTGTTTGCTTTTACTGTCTTGTCACTGTATATTAATTAGTACCTTTTTGAAATGAACATAGCATTATGAATATGTATGGCTTGTATATGTTGTACCAAAGTGTATTTTATGGATATAATGGTTTATAAAGTAATATTACCTGGTTACCAAGCAACTTTCTTGACAAACTAGATTATGCTTTGTTTGCTTAAAACCCCTTTGCACCCCCATAAAGTTGAATTCAGAAAAAAAATCTTTTGGGATATAGGTTGAATGTTGAGTTAGTAAGTCATATACAAATTAGAGTCAGAATATAAATGAGTTTGTCTACATTAACCATAGGCTTTAAGTCAAGAGTGAATAGATTGCTTCTAGGCAAGTACATTCCATCATCAGCCACATCATCTCTTACCATCAGGTGAGATTGTGGTCAAACGCAAACCTATTCATTATAAAAAAAAAGGCTAGATTATGGTTACTGTAGACAAAATAGAATAGAAAGACAATAGTTAGCTTCCATTTCACAATGGAAACTAACATTTGTCATGCTTTGATACCACATGACAACCAAATCATAGTTGTTGATGTTAAAAAAAATTATATATGTTTGGTCAGCAACTTATTGGATCAATTCTTGGTAGTATTGATTAAAATTTGTTCAACTATCAACATCAAATCTAAACTGCCAAAAAAAACTGAGGATTTCGTGAATTAGTATATAAAAAGAGTATGTCTTTTTTTACATCACCTTTAGCTTTTTTTTATTAAAAAAACTAGTAAATTAATTTGTCATCATCATCATATTAGCCGAAAGACGTCCACTGTTGGACATAGGCCTCCCCAAGCGTCGCCACAAGCAGACTTGCGCGTCTTACCGCGACTATGACCCGATCCACCTTGTTGGAGGCCTTCCAACGCTGCGTCTTCCGGTATGTAGTCGTGGTCGTGGTGGTAAATTAATTGCTAGCTTTTATTTCAAAAGTCAGCTTTCTATTCGCGCGATTGCATAAAGCCCGTAATTTTAACGAGTAGGTTTGAAAATCAACGAAGACAGGAAGTATTTACAAAGCAATTTTTATGAATGAGTATTACAATTTAGAGAATAGATATAGAAATACATAATATGCTGTGTTCGTTATATTTAGTTTATGAATATTTACTTTTTATTGGATTCCAGTTATTACGTAATAGTTACTAAAAACTTGTTGACTAGTTTGGCAAAGCGATACGTGTCGCAACTCTCAACGAAATATTTATAGAAAATATTTAAAAAAATGTAAATTATATAAATGGTAATAAGCCTATTGTAAGTTATAGCCAGAAGTCAGAATTAGAGATATTTCATGAAATTTTTCTAACAAATTCAATTTGAAGTAAAACTATAATATAATTTGAACCTTAAATTTAATCTAAATAAACCAATTTTGTCATTTATTAAGCTCGTTATTGCTTAAATATTAACAATGGAGGGAAATTAACAGTCCGAGGATTTTTTTCTGTTTTGACGATTTTTTTTGCCCATGAAGACGATAATGAAAGGAGATCTAAAACTTATCGATAGCGCGATATGAAAGAAAAGGAAGTTAATGATAGCATGACGAGTAACAGGGTAGAATGGAAGAAAAAAACGTGTTGCGCCGACCCCAAATAAGATGGGACAAGGGCAAGGAAGAAGATCTAAAACTTATCGATATGTGGATCTATCCTGGCCGTCCTAATCTACGGTGCTTAGACCTTTTTGTTAACCTAGTTGCAAAAGTTTAGCCCTAGACTTTGTCCAAAAGCAATAGAGTGGAGCCATGGAGCACAATACCGCAGCATTCTGGGTGTTAGAAAAGTCGACCGAATAAGAAACGCACTGTTCACAAGGTTGGGTCGGTAGTGAAACAAGATTATCCACAAAGCGGGTGTCTGAGGTGTGGATGGACGACGCTGCCGAGGTCGACCTGGAAAGAGATGGCGGGACAAACTTAACCTCTACCTACTGCAACTGTTTCGAGGTGGTTAGAGAAAGGAATGCTTTGAAAAATTTAAGGGGAGGCCTTTGTCCAGATACGTCACGTCAGCTGTTGAACATAAGCTTCCCCTAAGTATCGGTATCGCCACGACGCGGCGACGACCGGTTGCATGATTGCATCCATCGATCGGTTTCCGGGGCTCTATTTGAAGGGTCCTAATAGGACCCTTCCGATTCCTGCCAGGGCTAGAACGCAAAGGGCAACTGACGAAGACAGGGTTTTAGTCTCTAAAAGTTTCGACACGCTTTCTCGTTCCACCATGGAGAGGAAGAGATGATTTTCCACCTCAAAAGCAAAACTTAAAAAAACTATTTTTATTTGTCCCGATCTAAAACTCTGAATCCTGATTTGTTTTACCATCTGTCCAGATTTTAATCCAATCAGACAGCTGGCAACAGTAGCAGAGAGGCAAGTTTTACTTCTACACCTCTGCTCCATGCCGTGTAGCTTTGTCACGCAGTCGGAAAGTATAAGCAGGCTAAAAAAGAAATTAAAATATTTGGTTACGATTACACTACACTAAATGCAAAATAATGCAAAATAGCAAAAAGAATGAGGTATAATGAAATGAGCCCAGCCGGGTAGAAGCCTACTGGGGCCAGGGTTATCCGAATGGGTGCTCGAGCCCCGGTATGAACGCTTGAAGGAACGGGATGGGTTTTTTAGTCAGTAAGAGTCTGAAACTATCTCCCGCTCCGCCCAAGAGCGGGGGTTGTCATAAGATGATTTTTCCCGTCGAAAAAAAAAGGTATAATGAAATGAAACATAATTATTTTGATAAAAGTTAGAAAAAAAACGCTATGTTAACTGTGCATAACATAATATTCATTATTTTGAATATATAATCATACTTTAATTCGGAGTTTGATAGAACAAAAATATTTTTACTCAATATTAATCAATCAATAATTTTTTTTTTACGTAATATCTCTAGATAGAGTATATTTACCTGAAGACTGTAGACGTAAGTAACATAATGGTATAAAAGGTGTAAGGGACAGCCCTCCACAAACTTTAAGGGCTTGCTCAGTAGACGAAACTGAAGAACCTTCCACAAATATTTTTTCAGGAAACTAAAAAAAAAGTCGTTCTCACCATACAAAATGATAAACTTGATTGGACAATTTGTATGGCGAGGCCGATTTTTTTTTCGTTTCCTTAAAAAAAAATTATGGAAGGTTGTTTAGTTTCGTCAACTCAGCAAGCCCTTAAAGTTTGTGGAGGGCTGTCCCTTACACCTTGTATAATATTATTTGTAAAACACCGGCATCCTCTCAGGATTAAATTAATCACATTTTAGTTCATCAGATTTTCATATAAAAATAAAAATATTTAAATTGAACGTTCCAAATATTACCAAGTCTACGTGAAGCAAGCGATAGTACCTACAATAGCGGAAGGGATTGGGTATCGGGTGGAGGTGGTGCTTCATGCGCATGCGTCGCATCGTACAGACGTAGGTAGGTAGGTAGCAAAATACAGAGTTGAAATGTGTTAGATAGAAACAACGAAATCTTAATGGATTGTTTTTGCTAAATCTTTAAATATACAAAAACAAAGCCACTTTTCGTTGTAATTTTATAACTCAAGAACGAGCTCACCTATCCAAACCAAATGTTTAGGCTTTGTTCGGACTATTTATTTAGTAGATGGTTAATGTGATGTTTGGTAGGGTAGAGTAGGGTAGAGTAGGATAGGGTAGGGTAGAGTAGTATGGGGTAGGGTAGAGTAGGGGGAAGAGCGGGAGCGAAGCCGCGCGGGCAAAAGCAAGTGTATTATGTTTTGTAAAAAGTCATAGAACAAAAGTTGTTGTTTATGATGTAAATAATACAGTCCTTCAAGGTTATTAGTGTTTTACAAATAACCCTGTGTAATACCTTCTACTCCACAATCCTAGGATTTAATGGTCATGGGTATGATTCCTGAATTTTTGAGGTCAGCAATAATTATCAACTCTATGTTATTTACTTTCACGACCTTTAGGTACCAGAAAATGAAAAAGTTATAAATAACGTTTCTCCTCGTGAAGTGATCGATGTCACGGAAAAGGTTGCAGAGTATACAAATAGAAATACTTACCTAAGTAAATACATTTAAGCACGTGACTATGTAATAGGTAAACAATCTCAAGTAGGAACCTATGTCTGTATGTTTTAACATCGTCTTTAAGTAATGTTACGTATATGAACTCTGATCTCTGCAATTTTTGTTAAAATTATATTTATACAGTCAGCAACAAAGGACGATTATCAATTACATTTTTTGAAATATTAATTAGGTAAAAAAAAAAAACATCAAATTACAAAGAGCATCAAATTAAATAATATTATAATATGAACTCTTATTATAACCACTTTAAGAAATGCTAAAATCAAGATTTTATGTAAAAGCTAAAAAAAGTGAAGCTAAGTTGCACGTAGGAAATCATCCATTGACTTCTCCCGGTCTAGATTGGAGCTAGAGGATGTGAGGACTTTTACTGGCTAAAGCCACACCTGTCACACTGCACTGCTTTTTTTTTGATGGTGGAAAAAATATGCATTGACATCCCCCGCCCTTGGGCGGGGCGGGAGATAGTGTCAGACTCTTACTGACTAAAAGACCCACCCCGTTCCTTCTAGCCTTCATACCGGGGCTCGAGCGCCCTTTCGGATAACCCTGGCCCCAGTAGGCTTCGACCCGGCTGGGTCCCTGCTGTTGCTGACAACTCCTTGAGGCGCGCGGGAACAGTGCGCGCCGTCGACGACTTGGGCTTAGTCCGGACAGTTACCGGACGGCCGGGCAGCGAGCTACCCATTGCTCACTGTCCGCAAGCCCGCGTCTACGTTGGCCGGAAATCGGGATCAGAATCCCGGCGACGGCGGCGGCGATAACGCCGTTGCCTGATGCGTTCGGCCTCCTCCTTTGCGAGCATTACTGCTTCGCAGAAGTCGGCGACCGCCTGCCACTCCTCCTCGCTCCGGACCATGGCCTCAACCAAGGCCCGGCGCGAGAGGTCTCCGCCGCCGATCGCCCCCACGAGGGCACGGCGATGCTCCGCCCAAGCAGGGCACACCTCGACTGTGTGCTCCACCGTGTCCTCCGGGTGTTCCGCACAGTGGCGACACCCGGGCGTCACTTCCGCATGAATCGAGTGCAGGAATCTCCCGAACGAACCATGTCCGGTGAGTACCTGCGTCATGCGGAAGGTAAGGACGCCGTGAGGGCTTTCCAGCCACGCCTCAAAGAGGGGACTTACCGCCATGATTGTGGCGTGCCCAACACTGCACTGCTCCCTATCACACCAGACAGCGGTCTTTGCTTGGATATAATCTACCGGTTAAACGGATATGAACGGAAAAAAAACCCAAACGGCTCAAAAACATTGGTTTAGGTAAATATCTAATTGTAAACATTTTTAGAATTTTTTAAGGTAAGATAGAAATACATGTTAAGATTGTTTACATTTAGTTAACTACCTAAACAAATGGAGTATAGCTATAGGCTATCTCTATCATACCTGTGGTACGATAACTAACGTCATAAATGTACTTAAATCTTGCTACTAAACAATTTAAATGCAAAATAGTATTATTTATATTTGTCAGACTTTTACTGACTGACCCGCCAGTGTGTTTTTTCAGTTTCCCTTTTGGGTTTCAGGGAGCCTGGGTTTCAGGATCCCTTGAGATTTAAATGTTCCATAAAATATTATGGGACATTTACATCTGCTTGCTAAGTTGATACCGAAACAATTAAGTATAATTATCGATTAATCAATGCTAACGACCCGTGTCTAATAGATATTGATACTGAAATTTGAATCGATCTAAAGATTCCAATTTACGTCTTGGAAAAACTCTAAATGCTTCTTTTTCAAACTTTATTGCGTGTTTTTTTTCAGGTAGTGCACTCCTTAATAGGCCTGGTACCGTCTGGAGTGGCCGTGGTATTGCCACAAGTCTATTCACGAGTCTTTTTAGTCTGTGGTTCTCTGCTCGCCACTCAAGCCGCCGCCGTCAGCCCTGGTCTGCCGTTGTGCATACTCGCCTGGTCCATCACGGAGATTATAAGATATGCCTACTACACACTCAATTTGATCAACTGTGTTCCACAGCCGCTTCTGTTCCTTAGGTAACATATTCTTTTTTTTACTATGCATATTTGATAATACAATGCAGCTTACAGGGTTCATTAAACCTGTTTGTATAATTCTTCGCTGCTTATCGCAGTTGAACTGTGAGGTACATGTGCATAAATGTAATTATCGCTTGTAATTAATTACAATATTCGATTTATCCCATTGTCGATGTCGAAGCAAAGAGGCGATATATGCTTTTCTAATGAAGAAAATAACCCATAGCTATTCATAAAAATTAAAAAGCCCATGGGTACTTAACTAATTTAATTTTTTTTTGTTTGCAGATATTCCACGTTCTTAATACTCTACCCAATTGGAATAACGGGAGAGCTGCTGTGCATGTACCACTCTCTGGAGGAGATTGCGGAGAAACAACTCCTTACAATTTCTATGCCTAATGCTTGGAATGTGGCATTCAACTATTATTACTTCTTAGTTTTCTACATGTTCTTATACATCCCCATCTTCCCCTTCTTGTATGGCCACATGTTGGCCCAGAGGAGAAAAATGCTCAGCAAAGATGCTAAGAAATCCAAATAATAATTTATAATCATTTATAGCTAACTTATCACATTGATGAGTTTTATATTACGCACATAGGAAGGTCTTTACTTTCATTTACAAGAACGAAATAAATAATAAGTTTTCTCGCAGCGAAGTATTTTTGCATTGCGCGCTAATCCTCCCTGATAGAGCCGAGAACATCTAATTTCCGTATTTATGGAAGGACCGCACCATACATACTATTTGATTTAGTCTGATGACGTCATTCGCGCGATAGGTGTCATTGGTGTGTACCTACGTATTCTATTAAAGAATTCTTACAAACCTTTTCTTGCCAGCGAACGGCAAGTCTGGGTTTAAGGTCAACGGCGTACGTCCATTTGTAACTATTCGAATAAATATTTGAATTTAATTACTTTCGTTGTTGAGGTCAAAATAGTTTATTCGTGCTTCCTCAATGAGCGACTACTACCTACTCGAATTGTTGCATTTCTTTTTATTATTATAAGACTAGCAGTTAGATTTAAGTTATTTAAAACGGGGGCTGGGACATAGATTGCTAAATAATTTATTTATATTCCCTTGGGTTATGACATGGTAATAAATTTATTATTATTAATTACATCTATCGTTTTATTTGTTTTGCTACTGATTAGCTGCTAAGTAACCCACACACACACAAATCTCAGGCTAAGGCCCGGTATCCACCAAAGCGGAGAGGAGATGCGTTGCGGAGAGGAGATGTGAACTGTGTGTAGCGGAGATGTAAGTTGTGAGAGATCGAAAACAGTCAAGTTCTGTCTACGAAAGGAAGACGTAATATCGTTACAAAAGTTATATCTGAATTTGCTTGAGGAAGAAGAATTAGAGGTTGAAGAAACAAAATTAATTCTTCAACATTTAAATTATTGACGGCAACATAGATTCTGGACAAGAAACCATATAAAATTTTACAGTCATGGCGAATATGCCTCACTGTTTCGAGAGTTTGATGAATAAAGTTTTCATAAATCTTACAGGGCAACAAGGAATAATTTCTACGAGTTACATGATGACTTCAATGAAATGTTTGTCATCCATTTTGCAAGCAGTAAATATAATAGTAGTTTTTACACCACCTGCTCGATAATGTCGTTTTACACGTCATACAAACCTCACTTAAAGCAAGTCATTATATGCCTAGGGAGATAATGCAGTATGGCCGATCCCTAGGGAATAATGAGATTTGAATTTGGAGCATCAAGAATCGTCAACATTGTGAATTAAAATGTAGGCGCATCGAGCAAGTTGACTCGAAATTCAAACCAAAGAGTATGTAATCACTATGATTCAAACTGGCCACTAACAAAAAAAAAAAATAGAATATAACGTGCGTACTGACGACATGCGACACGGGAGCATTATAGAAAATTGAAACTATATCTAGACACTGCTTTATCCCCTAGTCACATAAACTACTATTATGTGACTAGGGGATAAAGCAGTGTCTTTAAGTCGCGGGCGGCATGTTGAATTCCGAACGAAACGAAGGTTGTTGATTTTAATCCCGAACGAACTATCGTTCGGGATTAAAATCAACAACCTTAGAAGGAGGGATTTATAGAATTAACTCCCGAGCATTGCGAGGGAGTTAATAAAAAAACCTGAGTGAAGTGAGGAATTTAAGCCGCCCAAGACAAAGACAGCTTTATTCCCGTGTTGCATATTCTACTTTTTACACCATCTGTGAGATAATTAAAAGACAATTTGGTCGACCAAATCATGTATTAGAGAAATATAAGTATTATATTTACAAGTTCATCAAACAAATAAAATTCACTACTCCAAGATTCTATAATTTCAATTTTCTATAATGCTCCCGTGTCGTCAGTACGCACGTTATATATCTTCTTTTTTTTGTTAGTGGCCAGTTTGAATCATAGTGATTACATACTCTTTGGTTTGAATTTCGAGTCAACTTGTTCGATGCGCCTACATTTTAATTCACAATGTTGCCGATTCTTGATGCTCCAAATTCAAATCTCATTATTCCCTAGGGATCGGCCATATTGCATTATCTTCCTAGGCATATAATGACTTGCTTTAAGTGAGGTTTGTAAGACGTGTAAAACGACATTATCGAGCAGATGGTGTAAAAAAATATGAACGACACACGCTTGCACTCAAAGCCAGTCAATCGAATGAGGCTTTCGGGACGTGCAAGGTGCGCGGCGAAGGCAGCGGGGTGAGGGGTGCGCGAGCGCGTGCGCCGCCCGGCCGCGCGACTAGACGCTTCTCCGCTCTACCGCGCCGCTTGCTCGCTAGCTGCACAATATTCTATAGAAAAATGAGACATCTCCTCTCCTCTCCGCTTGACCCATTTCCACCAAAGCTAAGCGGAGAAGAGATGTGGAAATAACGAAATCGGATTGGTTTATTCAAACACATCTCTCGTCTCCTCTCCTCTCCGCTTTGGTGGATACCGGTCCTAAGAGTGGCTACAATGCCTAAATTAATAAATTAATTCAAAATGTTGTAACTAGTATCAACAATAAAAAAAAAAAAAAAATATTCTATGAGTATCACGCAAGACAGCAGTCACACCAAAATAGTTTTTTTTTGGAAATGCACAATTTTTTTTCTTATACCATTTTATTGGATT
Organism: Mythimna albipuncta; assembly: GCA_929112965.1. Lineage (NCBI taxonomy): Eukaryota > Metazoa > Arthropoda > Insecta > Lepidoptera > Noctuidae > Mythimna > Mythimna albipuncta. Next base: position 12,051,225 of record OV815962.1, read on the forward strand.
AATTCGAAGACTTGTGACATTCATCAAATCGCACTGGGCCCGCGTGGTAGATTACGGCCCGTTCGCTCTCCTAGAGAGAGAGAGGCTTGACGCCCAGCAGTGGGAACTTTAAAAAAAGCTGATGATGAATATTTTGAGTTAAATAAACATAAACAATCTATTTTCTATTTGGTCTATCACGATTAATCACATCACGAATACCAGGTGCGACAATATTACGACACAAAATAATTGTTGATTATGATTTACGTACTTACCTGCTCACTTATCTATACTTATGTAGGTACTTAATTGATAAATACTTCTTACTCAATGTACCTATGTAACTAACACTCTGTTGCTGGCGTAACAGTAGTAGTATTCCGTCGCCACATACCTACCTACGTTTAATGCACATAATTATTGGATTGTTATTGTTGATAACGCTGGAGCAAACAGATTATAATATCATAAACCTCATCAATTATGATCTCTATCTGCGATGTAAAATCGACATTGATTTGTAATAATTTAATAAAGCATTTGATACTTAATTAGCTGTTTACTAATCTCTTTATCTTCAAAACTACCTGGCTCAGGTCTATTAAATTATTGAGAGTATTAACGAAATCACAGTCGATAAATCGTCGTCGGAGCATCATGGATAAAAAATATACCGCTTTGGTGCTAGCCTTCTTGGTAGCTGCAGCAGATGCCAACTCTATCAACCTGAAAAGTCAGCCAACATCGAACCTGTTGGACGCGAGGTACGTTATTTTTTACAAGTTCTATCAAGCTGTAATGGGGCCATTAATGAAAGACAGAAAAAAGGCAAGATGGTTTATTTAGCACACTGGTACTCTACACTGCAGAAATAACAGAAATTTAAAATTAAAAAGAAGACTAACGATAACGTTGTCTCTCATGGTGGTGTTAAATAGGACCAGTCCATTTCAGAAAGAAATACAAGAACAATAAAAAGAAAAGCCGCAGGACACGTACACCTGGTACCAACAGAAACACTTTAATAACGTGCGACATCGGATTTTCTTTTTGTTCTGTTCTTGTTTTTCCAGTTTATTTCAGCATCCTGAAAATCTTGTTTCGTACTTTTTCAGCGTCGTTTGTTTTTTTATCGTAATCTGGTTTTAGTTTTTGTCCTTTTTTTATTTAAACAAGTTTTATTTTAACCAACAGTGCTTTACGATGTTTTATCTTCTAAAAGGTGCCATATTGAATATTGGCGATATTTTTCGTAGGTATGTACAAGTGAAGCCCTTTCAAATGATACCAAACACGGAGTATTTATCTCCATTTTTATTTTTTCACATTTTTTTGTCCGCTACAGGGCGCCATATCGAGTTTTGTGACAAGTCACGTAGGTAGCCTATATTCAGCGGACGACTATGGCGGGTCTGAAGATCTCTCATAATATGTCGAGTTCCTTTAAGTAGATTAGGAGCTATGAGGGAAAAAATGAACAAACTCACATGAATATAGGTATAATAAATAGACTGTCTAAATCATAACCCTCCTTTGGCGGCGGCGGGTAAAAATGTCAGACAACTACATAGTAGTCGCCTGATGCTGGACACATATAGTTACACTACTCAAATAGTGTCTTTATCTTTAGTTTTGGGTTGTGGTGTGGGGAATATTCAGTAATTAAATATAATTTTACTGTTAGGTACTTATTTTCATACGCAATATGTTGTATGATGACGTATCTATTGTTCCCATCCACACACCACCACCTTCTTTGGCATTGCCGTAGTCGGGTAAAAATGCGTCGTCTCCACGGGTCGTCTCTCGTAATTACTATATACATAATTATTATGTACCTACCTATACTGAGTGCGTATCTACATCTACCTATATGTATCCGTCTAGCTATTACAAAAAAAAATTTTAGACTATCCACAGTTATTACTACTACCATGAGTGAGGAGGAGGCATTTTTTATTTAGCCCAGCCTTTCCCTCCGCTAGGTAAAGGCCCCTTGTCTTCCTCCGGGTATTCTTTTCTCGAACTACTTCGAAAGAGCCTTTATGGTAAGCGTCTAAGTCATCTCGCCACCTCTTCCCAGGCCGACCTCGGCGGCGTACCCAGGTACCCACTTTGTGGAGACACTTGACCAGCGGTCAGTGTGCATGCGGCTGATGTAACTCGCCCAATCCCTTTTTCTAAGTCTTTGATCCCCGGCTTGCGCAGTGTGTATTTCTCATTCTGTCGGCTCTTTTCAAACTTGCATATGGGTTATATAGGATGGGCAGGGTCTTGCCCACCCCAGTATGGTTTAACGCCCGCTTAGGGTCGAGTCGCCTCTGTGTGCAAAGTGCGCGGCGCTCACAGGCGCCAAGGCATAATGGGCGCCGGCAGGATTAGATGCCATGCCAGCACCAATTTTTGAAAATATTTTTCTATTTTTTTAATTTCATTTTTCGCTGCAATTGCCAAGCGTAAGTGAACAAAGCATTTTTATCTATTTAGGCAAACACTACATAAAACTGAAGCAAAAAAAAATTAAACAAAAATGCATATCGAAAAAGACAAAAAAAAATGGCGCTGCATTCGCATAGAGGCGCTGGCTGGAGTCGGCCACTGCGCCCGTTCCAGGATGTTGCGCTACCGATCGCCAAGATAATAATAAATTCACACAAAAATTAATCAAAGTCAGGGGCCAAGTCCCCTTTCTGAAAAAATTCCCACACGCCAATGGCTAGATGCTTTGCCCTTTGTTGATTTACTTTCTTTCTAGTAGCCGTAATTGGGGCGATCTCGGACAAACTGCAACAGTGAACGACTATGTGGACAACACGATTGACATGCTCGTGCCCTTCATCCAGAAGCATGGCCTGGACCCCATGGAGCTGCCCGAAGTTATCGAGGGTTTTGAAGTTGTAAGTAGACCTTCAATTATTTGTTTTAATTGTTTAAAACTTAAAATCAATATTTTGGTAGTATGGTCTGATGCTGAAAGAGGTAAATACTGTTTGAAATATAGATGTCGCAGCTGTATCGTCTAACACGCCGTATTACAAGTTGACGCGACGGGTTGAAAAACTTCACTGTAATGTAATGCGGCTACATCACGTTCAACCAGATTTCAAATTGGGTGAAATAAAACACGTCGCATTGTATACAAGTGCGTATACAATCCGACGTGTTTTACTAAAACCCGCTTAGTAACGTTGAGCCCAAATATCAACCGCTGTAAGTAAAACTGCATATGAACAAAAATAACGTCACGATCAATAACGGTAGGTATCACAACAGAGTGAAATTAGGAAGTCCTCCAAAACAATAAGTCATGGACAGCAATAATACCTATATGTATTTTTATCTAAAATAGTAGATCTATCATCTATCACTAAATCGACAATCTATTAATTAGATTATAACATAATTAATTATAATAATTAGTACAACAGCGAGCGAAGTGAGGAATGAAAGAGCACCTCGACACGGGCAGGTTAGCTTAGGAGCACGGATATCGATATCTATGGTTAGCAGATTATGGTGGTTAGAGTGAGCGAGCAGAGCGAGAAGTCGCTTCTCTTCGTGTTACATTACTTTAAACCCCGAAGATAGAAATAGGAGGCCCCCGCAAGGGGTGTCAATCGACCTCACTACTCCTAACAATGTAATTCAGTCATTATTCAAAGTCATCTAGCCCTGTCTAGCGACCCAAAGTGTGAAAAAGTAACTAACTTACTTTTCCATTATAATATTAATTACGTAGAAGGTTTAAAAAACTAAAGCGTTAATCGACTTTTGTGGCTGACTGTACTTAGATATATCTAACATAACATGAAACCATGACGAAAGAGAGAGAGAGAGAGAGTAGAGGTGAAGGATTCATTGACCAACTGCCTCTTCGAGACGTTCGTGAAGAGTAGGATTTATCGAGGACTTTCTATATAGGTATACAAGGTGTAAGGGACAGGTCTCCGCAAAAATTAAGGGCTTGCTCAGTAAACGAAACTGAACAACCTTCCACAAGATTTTTTTCCAGACGCGAAATATAAAATCGCCCTCTCCATACAAACTGTCCAATCAAGGTCATAATGTTGTATGGAGAGGCTGATATTTTATTACTTTCCGGAAAAAATATCTTGTGGAAGGTTGTTCAGTTTCGTCTACTGAGCAAGCTTTTAAAGTTTATGGAGACCGGTTCCTTACACCTTGTATTTAGGATACTTTGATAGTTTGATATATCCTTACGGGTGCGTCACTGCGGGGTGCCAGCTGAAAATCAGTGCTGGGTGTTTGACACCCAGCAATTGCTGAGTTGGTGACCCTTTCGGTTCAGGCACAGTCACTGCAACTGAGTGTATTGTATGTCTGAACTTTGTGTTATTATTATTATTTTATGTTGTGGTATATTCTGTTGCTTGCGCCGAATAAATGCTATTCTATTCTATTCTTATATGTTGCATAATTCGTGCGTTTCGTTTTCTTCATAATTAAAAAAAAATTGTTACTACTCGTTTGAAATGAGAAAAAAATATCCCGAGGATACAACTCCAAATGATGGAGTTACGAGCATATACATATTTACGCATGAATAACCTTTTGTCTTTATAATATTAGTGTGATTATTAGCTTATCTTTAGTATTAGATAAGATAATGATAATAACATAAGTATCTACCTATAGAATATTCGTGACCAAACTGACCAATGTTTTTCTTCTGGTTATGCTTTAGAGGCCCCTGCTGATTACGTACAGTGCGTGGTTGAAGATCCACGATGGGTACATGACTGGGCTGGTGAATGTGTCGCGCTCTAGCGACCAGACGGTTAACTATTTCGCCAAGATGTTGCGCGTGCGCGTTCAACTGCAGTTCAGAGACCTTGAGGTAAGATTATACTTGGACTAAACTTTGAACCTTCTATTATCTACATAAAAACACTACCTACCGACAGTATATAGTGTGTTTATTTCATTATTTTTATATGCACGCTCTGTATATACAAGCTTCTGCCAGCAGCTGCGTCCGCGTGAATGTGGTTACAGCGGATGCAAAGCCGAAGTCGAAAACAGATCAAAAGTAGCTCAACCCCCAAACAAACCAATCCCTGAAATTTGCTATCTCGGTATCAAATTCCATCAAAATCCGTTCAGCAGTTTAACTGTGAAAGCGTAAGAGAGAGACAGAGTTACTTTCACATTTATAATAAGTATTAATGTATGGATTTCGCTTTGTTCGCAGTTCGTCTACAAGTACTTGGTGAAAGTGATGAACATTGGACCAACAGGTGGTATCATAGCCTCTCTCAGCCGCTTCGTAGTCATCGTCGACATTCTTCTAGACTTCAACAACGACGAAATTCAACTCCAACAGTTCAGGCTCACCGACCTTGGGTTAGTTTTCTATAAATATTATATTGTTGAAAACGAACTCCAGCATATTAGTTAAAAAAAGGCCGATAATGATAATGTGCTAGTCTGCCCATCCTACTCCTGTTGCGGTCTGGTTTACGCGGTACTTCCCAAAGGATAATTAAAAAAGAAATGGCAAAAAAATCTTCACCCGCTTTTTGTTTATTTTGTCGAAATAAACAAAAAAAAAAAAGCAACAACTGACGGTCACATGAGTCCACTGTGGCCTGAAATAAAAAAGCATATTTTGATACAAGTGGAGAAACTTTGTCATTGCTATCGAGACGCAATTCGCCCCAGGCGAGAGTGTTATGGAGCCGAGTGCCGCAGTGACAAATGTCTACGTGTATCAAACGACGTTTTTCAATACTCTTACGAAGAAATAAATAAACCCGGCTACTAGTGGGGTTGCTTGGTGACCAGTTTTATGCCATCAATACCTACAATAAATTGTAATGTGGCGAGCTGGTGCACTTTTCCGTGCTTGTGCTAAAAACAGTAAGGAACTTTTTAGTACCTTACTGTTTTTCTCTCTCAGTCTTTTGAGTAGTATTAATACGAACCACATAAGTGCACATTTCGTACCTATACTTAATCGGTTATTAAGGTATTATGACAGCCTCTTTAAGTTACACAGGTTACCAATAATTTTTAAATGTTTTTTCCCCCCAGCCGTCTCCGCGTGCGTTTCACCGGTAACATCCTGACCGACTGGCTGGTGAACCCCGTGCTCAACACGTTCCTGCGAATCTTCGACACTATCATCATCAAGATCGTCGAAGTCAACATCCGCAACGCTGTTCAAGCCGAAATCGACAATATTAACGCCAGTGTTAAAGATGTGATCAAAGCTATTGAAGCATATAATTAGATAAGAACGTCATTTTTTCGTGATTCGAAACTGTTACTACTTACCTACTTCTTAAGATAACGATGCTGATATTAATTAAAATTAAACAGTAAAATGACAATTTATTCATTTCAAATAGACCTTTTAATATGGTTGGTGATTACACAATCATAATCGAACACACCGAGTAAGCCACTGTGACTTACTCATAGCTTTTAAGAACCGGTTTTTGATACTTCAACATTCTTCTGTTAATTACGTAGGTACCTATTATGATTAATGAAGTGTATGTATGAGTACGGTCTGTCTGTCTAAAAAGTCAAACGACAATTTTTTTTTAATATTTAATCATTTGAAAAATACTTATTTTCGATACTTTTTATTTTAAGGTTCTTATATTAGTAAACAATAATCAAGATCTCTTAATCAATCTTGATAATTGAACCAGTGTTGATTACATAAGATTTCATTTTGCCCTAATAATTACCCAAGTCGTTCTACTTTTGTCAGACTACGTAAGGTAATACTAAGCTATATTGTATTGCTGCGTGGGGAAGTGCAGCCCAAAAAATATTTTTCAATACACTTGTTCAGAAAGTGACTCTTATTGCACTGCACTTAGGTAGGTACATAATGGCCCTTGTTACCAAACTGTGACATTTTGATTATCATTATGCACTAGTGCTATAATGTAGTTAAAACCTTATTGTTCAACCGCTCCCCAGCCATAATTTTATGACATGTATCGTATCAGGCTGGGCGCAGGACGTCCCTCACGAGTCGCCGGTCAACCCCCGTTTATTCATTTCAGTGAGTGCATTGAAAGGTAAATAAAAAAAACAATGGGCGCGCATATGAAACTAGATTTTTAACGCCACAAAAGTTTACTAGTTTTAGTTATTTTCTTCACAAGTGTATTGAAAAACGTAGATATGATACACGTGATGCCCCAGCTCGGGTCTAAATACCGCCTCGTCGGTAATCACTAACATTACACACTTATATCATAATGTAGGTACTATTACAAGTGGAAATAGCCCTTAAGCAGTAAACCATTTAGGTATCCTACTCAAAAAATATCGGAATGCTGAATTTAATGCGCTAACAGTCTGGTAAGTGTATCTATACGAAAAATTTCACGAACACATAAAATTTATCGTTCCAATACAGATAAATCCCTACAAACCCAAAAAAGACCTAAACCAGTTTGTTCCAGAGTTCGTATCTACTCGTATTACGATCTTCGCACGTATCATGTCCGTAACAGTTACCCACATGCACTAATTTACTACAAATTTAATTATGCACAATTCGATATCCGAAAAAGTTCTATATTAAGACGACCTATGGAATATAGGTACCCGTTACATAGGTACAACTATGTGTATACAATTTGAAAAGTGCCGTCAATTTTGTCCAGGATTCCATCATCATATCTCGGCGCGAACTACCTCGGAAGCATACACTATCAACAAAAATGAATTTTCAACACACTTAGATACTCGAAAACCCCTACTCCTATCCTATCCCTACCACTTTTAGGGACGCAATTTGCTGTTTTCCACACTAGTGCAGAAAAGTGCACAAGCTCACACCACCCAATTTATTGTATTCATTGTATCAGACTGGGCACTAAGCGACCCCTACGAGTCGCGCGAGTCTTTCCATTCCATCCATTTAAAATGTAGAATTTGCAAATTAAAGTCTGGTTACTATATCCAATGAGAAACTCGATTATGTTAATGCCTCTACGCTGTCAGCTACTGTTTTGGCTGCGTCCAGTTGCGGTCCCTATTCTGCGTGACTCTCTTTGAAAGTCTCGGACTCGTGTGAGAGGGCGTGAGTGGTGACGCTCTCGGTCAGCCGATAACTGCGTTCCGCGTTTTTCGATGCTCTCCTAAGAAATTAAAGATTGTAAAACGCTGTCAGAATCTGCGTCGCTATTTTGGATCGGCTCTTCATAATTTATAGCCACCCTATTCTAAGCCGTATTGTCACCACAATCTGGCTGAACGTGACGAGATCATAAAATTACAAAAAAAGTATCTCTAATAGCTGTGTTTGTCACACAGGGCTGCGTTCAAAATTGAGTTTATATTTAACTCTAATGACGTCGTTGGGTAATTATTACTCTATCCTGGCATTTTTGAACGCGAACGGAGTTCACCTGTCAATTTCAAGCATTTTGCCGCTTACTCCAATCTACCCTGCTCAAAGTTAGGGTTAGTTGGGTTAATTCTAGGGTAGCTATAGTCTGTCTAATAAGTCAATCGACTTGGTAATTTTGTATAATATTTAATTATTTAAAAAATACTTATATTCGAAACTTTTCATCAAGTTTTTCTGTTAGTAAACAATGATCTCTATCTCTTAATCAACCTTGATTATTGAACCCGTGTTGACTACATCAGATTTCATTAAATCCTTATAATTACCCAAGTCGTTTAACTTATTAGCAGAGGTCGGAGTAGGTAGATTGATTTTATATACTTGCGTCAAGATATTATAATATGGACATGCCATTTTATCCATAATGTGCGGGAAGTACCGGAAAAGTTCCGGGATTGGAATTATGTAATAAAATAAAATAAGAAACATACAGATAGGCTAACAAAATCGTTTATTATATGAATGATTGATTGAATTCAATGATCAATTATTGCGTTGTGAACATATCGTCCGTTTTTAGGGTTCCGTAGTCAACTAGGAACCCTTATAGTTTCGCCATGTCTGCCTGTCCGTCTTCGCATAATCTCTGTGACCGTTAGCACTAGAAAGCTGTGGTACCAATATGTATATCAATCACGATTAAGTGGTCAAATAAAATTGGAAAAAAATGTTTTATTATGGTAGCCCCCCTATATGTAAAGTGGGAAGTGTTTTTTTTTTAATTTCAACCCTAAGGTGTGATATATTGTTGGATAGGTATTTAAAAATGAATAGGGGTTTACTACAATCATTTTTTGATAATGTCAATAATTTCTGAAATAATCGCTCCAAAAGTAAAAAACAACTCTAACTTTTGAACCATAAGTTTAGAAAATATGAAAAAAATCTGAAAAGTAGAAATTATTTTGAACTTGATGGCAAGAACAGTTTTTGTACAAAAAAGACAAAAGGGTTCTACAAAATAATTTCTGGACTAAGTTTGTAGTATAATCGTATATGCAAGCATTTTTTAAAACTCATAAGTGGGTACACTTATTGTGACGGACGGGAAACTACGGAACCCTACACTGAGCGTGGTCCAACACGCTCTTGTAGATGAACATGAGATAAATACTGTCAAGCGTCATTTCTATTTCAACAGTAAGGGTCAAAATACGGTATTCCAAGGTATCTTTGTATAAAATAAAATACTGATTTCTTTCACCATTAGCTAACACTGGCAGCGTAGATTGATATTATTAGAGTCTGTGCGGAAAGTAAACCATCGTGGGATTTGAGGGCGCTGCTGTAGATAAATATCGTTTTTGTTATGTAAGCAACATTGTGACGTCATTATAGTGCGAACGTTAAATCTTGATATTTTGAAACTATGTTAGACTAGCTTCTTCCAGCGGCTTCACCTTATAATAAAAATTATCCCATTGCCTAAATTTGCTCACCTAATGAAACTGCAAAGTTATAGCTTATGTGCTATATTATTGCAATGTTTATGATTAAGTTCACCTGTCTAGTAGTTTTTGCGCGACACATCCAGACATACGAGTACCTCCATCCATCTTCACAAACTTTCGCATTTATAATATTAGTAGCCTATTTATTGAACTTGCTGACGTGATGAAACTTAGCAAAAATATAGGTTATAAGCTTTATTTTTGCAAAGTTTATCATTAAATTCATCCGTTTATAAGTTTTTGCGTAATGCCGTTAATTTTGGCGACACCTGGGGGAGACCTATGTCGAACAGTGGACGTCTTTCGATTGTAATGATGATGAACATTTAAATGCAAACACAAACCGGTAAAGGAAAATAGCGTGAAGAAACTGCTGTACTGCCTATCGAGGTAGGTTCTACCAACGACCACTTACCCAGTTCCGAAACGAAAATGGTTCTATCAATTTGACTGGGATCAGTTTATTATCACTGACTGGAATATTGTAGCTAGCAGCAAGTTTATGTTTACCTTAGTAAAACATAAAGGTTAAAATGGGACACCCCACCACTTTCTCGTTGTCTTCCTCAGTACATTATTCCCTTTTGCTAATCTGCTAATCAATGAAAAATATGAATATAATAACTATGAAAATAAAGTACACTTCAGAATTTGTAATGTTGCTTCGTAAAAAATCTATTTAACCTGTAAGAAACCATATCGCATATAAGATCCTTGGGATCACTTGGTTGTCCGTCTGTTTATCTGTTAAGACCCTTTAACTCGAGAACGCTTGGAGGAATCGAGTTAAAATTAAAACAATACACTCAAGTCTGCGGTCTTTTGAAGTTGTGAAAAAATCAGACTTCTGAGTTAACGAAAAAAAAAAGACACGGTCGTTTATGTGGCAAAAAAACATATATTTCGATACTCAAGGGAATAAAAGTTCATAGCGCATAGGGTGAATCTCGTCGATCTAGAATCCTGAAATTTGGCATAAATGAAGGTCTCATAGAACAAGTACTAAATCTGAAAATGCAAATTTGTAGATCCACCACAAAAAAAAAAAAATGTTTGCAATTGAGAAAAATGAAAAGAAATATTCTAAGTTAGCCGAAATGCATTATAAATTTAAATACTCTTTATACTAGCCATCGAAAATATTGACCAAAACAAAATAAACAAATATCGTCATGTTTAAATGAATTTCCGTTTAATTTTTATATATTTGGAAAAACCAATAGGACAGGAGTTCACATAGGAAGTCTAAAAACTTTAAAATAAAAGTGTTACGTACCAAAAACACAGCATACCAATGTTTCTCAAGTTCATGACTTTGTTTTGATCAAAAATGGTGTGATTTGCCATTTCTTGTCTTTGGCAAAACTGTGATATATTAAATATTATTTCCCTTGCAGCTCAGTGATATTTTTTATCACATTTCTGAAGATTTCAATTCAAAATCACAATAAAATAACATAATAAACAAACCCTCTGTCAATATGATATGACGTTTGGCATTTGACGGATGGCTAGGTTGTGTTGCTACTTAAAATCTTCAATGTTGTTTTCACTTTACGCCACGACGGTTCTTTTATCGCACAGACAATAATACGTTTTTCACCCTAAACACAAATTCGTACTAATTTCAAAATTTCGGAACAAATATCACAATAAATATGAAGTTCCGGTATTTTGGAGGCAAATATCCATATTATCCTCTACGTTTGACGTCAACGACCTTAAACCAATCTACCTACTCCGACCTCTGCTTATTAGACAGACTATACTCGAGTTATAAAAGAACGACCCTGGGTTGTGCCAACTCAATTCAATTTTTTAAGTGCATGGCTCCATCGACGAATGTCCGATAATTTTGCCCAACTCTACTCGACTCTGGTTATTTTTGAACGCACTACAGCCTGCTGTCACTTGTCAGTGTCAGATTGATTCATAGATTGATTGTCAGTGTCAGTGCAACGCACATGTTATTTTTAATTAATTCTTGTAATTTTTGCTGTTTCTGTAAGCGAATAGTCTATTGATTATTATTGAATCATCTGTTAAAATTAAGTGACCATGGGAAAAGCTAAAAAGTTTAAGCCTTCCCAAATTGGGAAGAATTTAGCTTTAGCAGATCAAATTGAATCAGTGAACTCGGTAAAAAGTAAAAACAGAATCAAAGAAAGGAACAGGCAGGATGATGACGAAGAAGTAAGCTACGTTCCATCATTTATTGACTATAAATTAATGATATTCCAGGGCCAAGAGTGTTTATATATAACATTTGTGTTTTAATCAATGCATCATTTTATTCTTTAGTTCGTTAATGCAGACTTGTCCAAGAAAATCTTAAAAGCTGCAAGGAGGCAACAAGCTGAACTAGGCGACGGTGAAGCAGGCCCATCCCCTGCAAAACATGTGACACTACCTCCAACATTCAAAGGTGAGCTAGATACCTGAATAATTAGTACTCTTTATAGGAACTAACTAACTGAGAGTTGTCTATCTAAAAGGGGATTATTCAGAAATCATATTTTTTTAATACAAATAAGACCTGTTACATCCAGCTTTAAAAAACTTACAGAATTGATATGATAGGATGGCTTTTCCATAACATCAATTATTTGTCCACACAGATGCAGACTCCGATGATGATACTGGATCAGATAGAGATGATTTAGAGCCAGACACATATTACGATAATGTAGAAATAAATGAAGAAGATGAAGAAGCACTTAGAATGTTCATGTCAGCTAAACCAGAGAGGACTCGTACCTTGGCAGATATTATAAAAGAAAAGATCACTGAAAAAAACACTGAGCTACAAACCCAATTTTCTGATGTTGAAACATTAAAGTTGCAAAACATTGATCCAAGGTAAGTGTTCTTTACCACATCATAATTTAATTTGTGTTTTTCATATAAAAGAAGAATGTTCATTAATATAATTGACTAGCTTTGTCTGTATAAGTAGAAAATATATATCTTATGTCACTCGGAGATAAAGTAACACTCTAATGGTTAAGTGTTTTAGTAATTTCAGAAATAACCACCTGCATACTAATGTACAAATTTAATCTCTTTATAATATTAATATAGATTGCCATAACTTTTTCCAGAATAAAAACAATGTATGAAGGTGTCAGAGATGTATTGCAAAAATATAGATCAGGAAAACTGCCCAAGGCATTCAAAATGGTTCCACACTTACAAAATTGGGAGCAAATATTGTACATTACAGAGCCAACCACTTGGTCTGCTGCTGCTATGTATCAAGTAAGTTTATGAAACGGTTATTTGCTTATTATTTTATAGATTCACCTGCGCAAAAGTCAAAAAATCTGTAAAGCTGTAAAGTATCCTATGTCCTAGGCAGCATTGGCCTTTCCACCGCAATCCCATTTGTTTTAAAAACTGGTTTACTTATCGTTTGAAAACCAGAAGCAGTTTTTAAAAAAATCTGGCATTTTTGCCATGAATGGTATTTTATGGATTATTTATTTTTTTCTAGGCTACCAGAATTTTTGCATCAAACTTGAAAGAGAAGATGGCGCAGCGATTTTATAATTTAGTACTGCTTCCACGTGTGAGAGACGACCTTGCTGAATACAAAAGATTGAACTTTCATTTATACCAAGCATTACGTAAAGCACTCTTCAAGCCTGGCGCTTTTATGAAGGGTATACTATTGCCTTTACTGGAGGTAATTTAAAACTTTTGTATAATTAACTTAATACAGCAACATAAGTTATTATAGCCTCGATATAATAGCTATCTTTTTTTTTGTAGGCGGGAGATTGTACTCTACGTGAAGCCATCATAGTGGGTTCCGTACTGGCACGCAACTCAGTACCAGTGTTGCATTCCAGTGCAGCAATGTTAAAGATAGCAGATATGGATTACACTGGAGCAAACTCCATATTTTTAAGAATACTCTTTGATAAAAAGTATGCTTTGCCATACAGAGTCGTTGATTCAGTTGTGTTCCACTTTATTAGGTGAGATGTTTCTTTACATTATTTTATATACCTAAGATATAAAACTTAAGAAATTTGTATAAAATAAAATTGTTTATACAGCAATCCTCATTCAGAATTAAGTCCTCTGTCCTCAAATCAAATCATTACACTGTTATCAGAAGCCTATTGCTCATTTTTTTATACCTTTGAAAAGGTGACCTATTATCCAAAGTCTATTTTAAATTCAAATAACTGCACATACTATTTTGAAGTTATTGCCATAACAAGATTTTACTATTATTAAAGTTTTTAAGGAATAACACCAGTCTGAAATAGATATGTTAGGTATAGAATAGAATAGGATAGAAATACTTTTATTACAGGTACATTATATAACTTTTTTTTAATAAGTAATAATGTATATTTCTGTACACAAAATAGGCAGACACCAGCACGAAATACAATACATGCTAATGTATTATAGTATATGTAATTATTTCTAAAATAATTATTTTGTTTTTCAGATTCCAAAGTGAACATCGGAATTTGCCTGTATTGTGGCACCAGTCACTGTTAACATTTGTTCAGCGTTATAAGTCCGATATATCTATTGAACAAAGAGATGCCCTGTTGGAATTAGTCAGGAAACAATCTCATTTTACCATTACCCCAGAGGTAAATCGAAATTAATGTTAAACCCAAAGCTATTGTCTCAAAGTGACGGTATCTGAAAGGTTAATAAATAACCAACACTAAATAAAAAATAATAGATTTCTTTGCCCGTTGTGTTGCAAATGTTTTAAGTTGAATACTTTCTCAGGATCTTTATTTGTATATTTTCAGATCCAAAGGGAACTACAGGCTGCTAAGTGCCGGGATATTGAAGTAAATGAATCAGTGGCTAGTGCAATGGTGGTTGAATGAATTAATTTATACAACAAAATAATAAATATGTCATAATAATCGATCTGTTTTATTTAATTTACAAAGTATTTATCAATAAACACAGTTTTAGTGGATGACATACATATCCTTTTCATAAATTATTATCTAATAATATTTTGAATTTGCATTGGTCTATCGATTTGGCTAGTCACCAGATGTATAGGTGGTATAACTGATGATCCACAGTTACATTTTCGCCCCGATATATAGTCAAACGAGCCAATTCGATTATTACATTTCTGACAGTGCAGTTTGCCCTTAGTCCAGTCTTCATTTTCTATTTTCTCTTTAATCCATGCAGGCACTTTTTCCTCACTTACATAAATAAACCTTTTTATATCATAACTTTCACATTTTTTGGGATCACATGTTAGAGTATTGTCCTGGATGCAAGTATCGTCAAATAATATGTGGCGGCATTTGTGGCACTTTATTGCTTGCGGATTCATATTTCATCGCTTAATACGTTGTTTTTTGTGAGGATGTTGTACGTATATAAAATAAAAAAATAGTTATGTATAGGGTGTAATTAATTAGAAAATAATTTCAAATAGAAAACATTCACATGGCTTCATCGCTTCCTCAAATTTAATGACATTTTGACATTGTCACATTGAAACTTGAAAATGACATTGGCCGCGTTCCGAATTACGTAGAATCAGTAAGTTTATCAACAGCTGTTCGGTATAGAGATGTGCCGACCGTCGCCGGCAATATTGCCGGCAATGGCACATCTCTATTTCGGTCGGTCGCCTCCTTCGACGACGCAGTATCTACAATTACCGGAACGGATCTTGAGCGCTCGGCGTTAAAGTGTTGATCGCTTTGCGCATTCCATACATTGGCGCGCCAATCGTCTTCGTTGTTAAATACATGCCGCAACGCAGGGAACGAATCAAGAGTGACGTCTATGACACGATGGCGCGGCGAGCCAATCACTGACACTCCCAGACCCCGCGTCTCACTTCGCACGACTAAAGAGACCGAATGTTTGATTTCTGCGCAATTTGAAGCCAGCGTTCAAGATCCGTGCCGGTAATTGTATAATGCTCCCTTAGGTATTATTATACTCTTTGGTATAATGCTAGCAAAGGAGATGGCCGCAGCTATGAGGGCATGTACATCCTAGCGTCTCTCACGCCGCCACCGTCTCGCCGCCACGCCTCGAGATGTGATGCCCGAAGTCGCAGGGCAATCCTCGGTCGGGTACTGTCCAGCTGTTTGGTGACCGGACCGAGCCAGAGTCGTCGACGCCACCTATATATGTTTTACACTTGTGTGTTGTGTACGAAAAGATTGATGGTCGATGCTTGAAGCCACTAAGAATTTCTGAAAAGGAAACCTGGAACGTGCAGATGTGTTTTATCAGTAAAAGTCTGACAAGCCCTCCCGTTCCATTCTAGAGTGGGAGAAGTCATTGGATGTGGCTTTTACGAGAAACTCGTGAATGCTGAGAGAGCAAATAAAATATCTTGATTGTAGTAGAGTCTGTCTAATAAGTCAACCGACTTGTGTAATTACTTATTAGTGTAAAATGAAATCTGATGTAGTCAACGCTGGTTCAATAATCAAGGTTGATTAAAAGATATTGATAATATTTTTTACTACTTGAAGAACCTCATAATAAGTATCGAATATAAATATGTTTTAAATAATTAAATATTATACAAAATTTCCAAGTCGGTTGACTTTTTATATAGACTATACAAGAAGTTGTTGACATTCAGCTGTTACTGTGTTGATTGTTACTGGCAAAACGGTTGAACGAACGGCCAAAAACCAAACTCGCTTTCTATTGAGAGCTGTCAAATTGTTAAAAAAAAAAAAACTATTACTGTGAACCACGTCCGACTTTAACCTTCCTTACGGGGTAAATAGAAAAAAAAAATGAACCACGTCATTATTTTATACATATACAGCCACTCAATTACAGCGCGTTGTGCAATTAAAATAACATAAAGATAAGTAGATAATAATTAAAGATATTTTTTAAATGACTTTATTATAATTTTCTTTTATCTTTTTCCTCAAAAAAATTACATAAATATGGGAAAAATATTTACCATTTAGTCAATGATGAAAATGAAAAGTAATGGCTGAATAACCGGCCGGCCACAGAAAAAAATAATAAAATAAGTAGACGGGAAATCAGCGATCCGATCTTAATTTGTTTTTTTTTGAGATGTAGAGATTTTTTACAACAAACACAAACAGAGTTCTTGTACAAATCTCTGTTGTAGGAAATTAAGTTCATCAGATTTAGATGTGGATTTACCACCTGATTCATAGGAGAAGAGGCTATAGTCTGTCTAATAAGTCAACCGACTTGAGAATTTTGTATAATATTTAATCATTTAAAAAATAAAAATATTTAGTACTTTTTATAAGTTTCTTTCGTTAGTAAACAATGATTTGTATCTCTTAATCAACCTTGATTATTGAACCCGTGTTGACTACATCAGATTTCATTAAATCCTAATAATTACCCAAGTCGTTTAACTTATTAGACAGACTCTAAAGCAGTAATAGAAAACCTTTCACTGCCTAAATCAAAAGACAGGTACTTATTTTTTTTAATTTTTGTGCTCCTTGTTTTCGTAATGAAAAGCACAGTGTTTACCTTGGGTTTAAGCCTTATTTATCCTTCAAACTACTAAACAAACTCCTTTTCGGGACTAAATAAGTTATTTCACCCCTAGGGCAACACTGTACCTTTCAACCGTGAAAATTGAAGACACAATAGTAAGACAATGGTCATTGTTGTTGTAGGTTACAACTTTTTATTTTTTTATTTTTGACATTACGAGCATGGCAGTTGAGAGTTTGTCATGCTCACTCAAATGTCTCGCTGTTGGTGGCACGTGTTATTGGGTCGTTCAGTTCCCTTCAAAATGGTTGAGCTGAGTGGGGCTGATGCACGCGTCATGCTCGTGAACGGGTGCCGTCAGATGGGACTGGTCATCTCTTAGCTGCCAGTGGCTTAATTCAGTTTCTATCTTTTAATTATTTTACATTTTTATTTCACTATCGACATTGTGCTCACATGATAGAAGCAACAAGTAATATGTAACCAAGCATTATATGTAACACATATATGATTTAAAAGAGTGTCCATGGAGTTTCTTGCACGTTCTTCTCCATAGAGACCTACTCTTTGGAACGTGCAATTTAGCTTCACTTTTCTTGGACTGACCGACATTTGACTATTCAAAAGTGCCTGTAAATGGTCTATTTGAAATAAATGCTTTGAATTTGAATTTGAATTTGAATTTGAATTTGTCTAGTGACCTGTATTTTGGGTTTAGTGACCTGTACCATTTCATCCATCCTGAGTTGACGTCCGGTGTGTTATGGCTCGCACTACCTTGCCATCTTCTGAAATCCTTGAAATCGCAGAACAATTAGGTACCTACTTGGATTCAGAATACAACAACTTTTTTATTATTGATAGGCTGGCGTTTGACCATTATCTCCCCTGATGGTAAGCGATGATGTGACCGACGATGGAGCACGCTTACCTAGAAGTAACCTATTCACTCTTGATTAAACGCCCTTAGGTTTTAGCTATCAGGAAACACAGACTCGGGCAAGGAATTCCACATTCTTTGCCAGAACACCTTTAATCTATTCGGGACTGCTCTGTGGAGCCATCAGAATGTCATTAGCAAACGGCATCCACCAGGGAGTCTCTTTCTGCATGTCCGACGTCAGAGGATCATCAGGAAGGGCCAGGGTTAAGGGTCCTTGATGTGAGCCCACAACCACAAGCTATATGTGCAAGTACTATTTTATTTCTCGTACAGCTGGTGTACTTATAGCAAAAATGGCATCCGTTAAAGTTACCCTGACTGACAAACTCGATCGAGACTCGGTTCCGCCGTTCAATAACTTTCTCCCAAGCTTCCATAGTATGAGACATTAAATAGCTTTATTTTGTTCAATTTATGTGTCTAATTGTCTACGTCCGATAATTTCATGAAATGTTTGCAATTCCAGATATGACTGTATCTGGAAATGTTTAAACAAGCCAAGTGGTTTAAATGTTACCGTTTGTTGTTATGAAAATTCACGTTTGGCCATATCATTATTGTATGCTCATGATACAGTGCCGGTTTTAGGCTGTGGGGGCCGGATGGCTGGTCCCGGGGCGCCGGGTCTTACAAGGTGCCACACGCGCCTACTTAACCTTTATAATATATTTTTTTGTGGTGGTAAATCCTCCAATGAGTGAATATTTGTTTTCAAAATAGTTATAGACAGATGTGTATTAACGTCATAATCACGTAAGGGCGCTTGATTAAATTATAGGTACTGCATTTTGAATAAAAATTATAGTGGAAAGATTTTTTCACTTTTCACTGTAGGGTGTTTTCTTCTTCCAAACATTAATTCGCACTAGTAATGTTAAGACGTTTGAAGGAAGGTTTCTTTCAGTTGACGAAATAAAACAAATTGTCGCATGTGCGTGATATTTTATTCCACTGAACTTATTCCACGAGAATTTTGCGCTGTTCAATGAATGCAAACTTTTGATTAACTATGTGACTAATGTGCTCTGTTTTTAATGCTCTAAGTATGTACATGTAAGTTAAACATGTACTGTTTACGCATATTATTATAACAATAATGAACAAACGTTCAATAATTTGTATAAAAAGTATACCTAAAGCAAAAATTTGTGGCTTATAAATTAACTGTCATAATATCGTTCCAGTCAGTGCTTAGAATAACGTAGATGTAAATAAAATATTGATCGTTGTCACTATCATTATTGGGTGCACAAAATAAATAGTTGCTAAATGAGTGAAGATCCTTAGAACAATGTGTTTCATGCTGGTTAATATCTACGTACACTGAACATCGAGTAGTTAGTAGTATTAAATTAAATCCGTATTAGCTGAGCAAGCTAAACTCCTGGGTATTCATATACAGGCTGCAACGGATTCAGTAGTTTTATTTTAGATGCCTAGTAAATTAGGGTAATATTGGCTCTGAGGTATAACTGTGGCACAAGCTTATTAAAAAAAACTCAGTAAACAAAGTTTCTCATGCTCCTATTGGTTACCAAGCTTGTGCCAAAGATACACCCCAGGGTCAAAATAACCCCACTTTACGGTCCTGCTTTTGCGTATTAATAAAAAACTACTTCAAGGATCATAGTAAAATCCTAAAAAAAGGACTTTCCGTATAAATTTATCATCAGCTGATCTAAATTAGTACGGGTGGTCAAAATCTTTTTTCGGTATAAATTATTATCTTCTTAAAGAAGTTGTTATTTCAATGAGTAGAAGCAGTATTTAAAACATGAACACTCATTGTCGTTACAACCTGTAGAAAGGGCAGAAGTTCTTTAAACACGTAGGTACATACATAGGTATTATTGTTTAACACAAGATTGCTGCAACAAAAATGCTTCAGAGGTTTTAATAAAAACAGTTGGATTCAAAAGCGTCTTAATTAAATATGATTACAATAAGTTACTCAATACCTACCTAGGTACTTCTTTTATTGCCTAAATCCATTTGACTTTTTTATTTTCAGTTTAACTTTAGAATTCTTTAGTTGTTGAATTTGTAACCTACCTACACCTACAACGGTTGTGTGTGAAGATAAGTTATAAACTCTTAGTAGTTATACCTACGCTCTTATATATGCCAAGATTGTTGAAAAAATTATCATCGGTATGTAAATATTACATTAATAAAATCACCCTTTCAGTTTTTTCGCAAATAATCCTTTAACACTCCAGTCGATTTTATAACATAATTATAAAATTATAACTATGAAGAAAAGGAAATAAATGCAAAATAAACACTTAGGTATAAAGTTCCATAATACCTATGCGGTATATTTGTTGCATCCAACTAGTTCGATTCGCCATTCAGTTAGCAGCATAACCATTTTACTAAATGGCGTCATTCAACTGATTGCCCAAATAATATTCAGCCATTTACCCAAAAAACTAGGCAAATGACTTGGATCGGTAACGTTTAATTGCTTGCCTAGCCCGGAAATTTCGAAGAGGCTATGGCATGTAATAAAAATAATTTTAATTTTCGTTTAGCCGGCAGCGTGTTGACGACGGTTGTAAGTTAGATAAGTCAACGTATCTCTGATGTTCATGGCTGTTATTTCAATCAAGGTTTAAAGGAACCTGTCCGTGCCAGGATAGTAATTTTTTTCGTCACAGAACGTTCATGAAATGTGGTAGACGCATCGGCTGAGTATCGCACAGGCCGCTATTTGAACAGCGCCCTTTAGTCATCAGGCTACTCTGTTAACAGAATGGCGAATCGAGCTAGTTCGCTGCGACATATTCATAGAACGAGGCTCTTTTTATGTTCCAAATACAGTAATTTATTACTAAAGGCAGACTCACATAAATAGGCATCAACTTATAATATTATCTATCCATTATTGATAGATCTTAGCCAACAGTTCACACATGTCTCAACACAGCAGATAACTCAACAAGTATTGTAAGTAACCTTATAGCTTAATATTATAAATTTTTGTCACGATTCGGTAGACACGCAACATGCTTTAGAATAATGTTTTGTCAATAACAGAATTTGTTCATAACATAACTAAATTTACACTTTTCATATAATTAGTGAGATATTTAATAACAATAAGATATCTGAAAAGTTAGGAGATATTATACACGTGTCCCTAGTTGTATTTACTCATACATTCTGCAATACTTTTCTATAATGCGTCAATTTATTAGAAGGGTCTTATAAACAAATGATTTACAAGTATGAAGGCAAGGAGACTTTATTGTCGATAATTTTGCGTGTGTAGGTACCTAGTATATATATAGTAAGGTGCCTAAGTTATCATAATATGATTTGGTAGATAATGTAACATGAGCATAATAATATATCTGAGTGGGTAAGTAGTTTATGTGTGGTCAAAATAATGCATTGTTTTCAATAATTTAGGCATACTCTGTCATGGGATTGATCGAAAGAGTTACCTTGGCTTAGGAACGCAAAACAACTGAAGCAACACAGGTGGGTTGTAGTCCATAAAAGTCTGACATACCCTCTCATTCTCCCAAGAGCGGGAGGGGTTAAATGGTATTTTTCTACCGAAAAAGAAGGCATAAGGGATAAGGTATAAGGAAGAAGGATAGAGAGGGTAAGGTATTTAGTTTTCATTATTTATATATTTAGGATCGCCAACATTACAGGCACTGGGAATTTACAGAATCATTTTATATAACTATTCAAGTGCTGTAACATCTATTGACAATCACTACATTAATATAGAACATTTGATTTTAAAACACATAAAATCAGTAAATATGTTATGACTAGGAAGTGTGTGCCTACAGAACAATTGGAAACTTTGAATGTAAATCGTCTGCAAAATTAAAATAAAATAGTCAATTGTAACAGGTCCTCCTTTAAATGGAAAACGAGTGCCTAGTAAAAGTACCCAGAATGTATGATCCAATACATAGCATTTCAAAATAATTATACGTGCGCTTAATTTTCAGCTTAACAATATAAAATTTCGATCACAGACAAAATTACATAATACGATGCACGCGTTAACTTTGCGCTTATGTTCTTGAAATATAAAATACTTAACTTATCGTTACAATATTCTAATATAATTGTGAGATTATTCAAAGCTGAAACAACCAGTTTTCTGTGACTAAAATATTTCAAGGCAACAATTTTTAAATGATTAAGCGAACATCTTTTCGCAAGGTGACGACTTAAACTACACTTACATCTATGTAATTCTGAAGGGCGTTCTCAGCTAAAACCGCGGCGCCTACAGCTATTTTATACAACAATTCATTATATTACGTATAGTCACAGAATAAATCATAGTTTCTACTGGTACAGCGCGGTTCCAAATCGCTTTGATTAATCATTATAATTTATTTGCGACAAAATAATGTCTTTCTCAGTTGATAACGTACCGATGATCTTCTAATGTCTAGTTATGTAGCCATGAGTGCTACTGTCGTGTGTCTAACAAGTAAAGTGGCTGAAAGATATTAAATGTCGCAAAAGTCAGTTCTGTGTACTTAGGTTCACAAAGTTGTAAGTAATGCATTAAATAATGAAACAGAAGCGCCTGCGCACGACATGTGTCACGTATTAGAGGATATGGAGGCGAGCGGCTACAGCGCCGTCATACCAGCTGTAATAGGCCTTTTACATGGATTTGAGTAGTGATCATAACAAATGATAAACCTTAAATTCTTACCTACGCACATGTCAAGTTGAATCAGCAACAATTCATCGTAAATGTGATAGAATTACCTACGTCGGAGAAAATGACCGGTGTGCATTACAAATAGACTAAAAAAAGTTAACACAAGTGCTCCGTTTATAGAGTCCGTGCACCTGTGCCGGCAAACATACTAAGCGTTCGAAACTCTACGTTAATCAACATTAATATAGACAGTAGATACCTACGTTAACTTTATCGATGGTAATTAGTAATCATATTATTTAAGTATTAAGTATCTAGGATCTTAAGTTAGCATTATGACTTATGAACAAAATTACACCCTGTGCTTAAGCGCTATTAGTCAAACTTCTAAATCATTCTAGCGTGTTCGAAATGTACACTTGTGACGGTTCTAACAAGGTTTAGAAAACATGGGAGGTGTCTAGCTCTAGCTTATAAACAAAAAAATGACAATAGCAAATGATGCAAGCGAGGATTCGTAGAGTGTGCAGGTTGAACGCTATTGTGCTGTATTGCTTAGGGGAGACATTTCAAGGACATCAGGAGAACATATAAATAAAATTCGTTGTGAATAGTATTTTAAATAACTTTTAAATGACCAAGTCAAACAGGAACGTACATATATGTTTTTGCGTAGTAGACTTGTAAGAAGTGTTGAACCATTTCCACGTGTGTATGCAAGGTTACTTCGACTTGCTCATTTTGCAATAATTTTAATTGCTCTTAATTGTTTCTTGTTGTAGTTATAATATTATTCTAATTTCACTCGGTTTTATATTATTAATATTGCTTATAATAATAAGGTCGGTATTGTATTGTTAGCGCTATTTGTTCATCTAAAGCAATCTGAAATTTAATAAATAACGAACGTAACATATTTAGAATCAACTCTTTATTTTTAAATACTTAGTACTTGTTCTATACTAGTTATATTCATTTATTTATATGAAACTTCTGTTTATATGCCGACATCAAAATATAAAATCAAGAAAGGGAATATATTGAAGGGAATATTTTGCATGATCTCAGGATCTATTGAATGAATGGAAGAACGCGACCTGCCACATCTACGTCACAAGCACGGACCACCGTTGTTGATCGTACATAATATGTCAGCGGGTTACTTGGATGAGGTACAGGCTCTTTGAGTTTCACTAATAATCTAATTTTAATGTTTGTTATTTTTTTTACATACACATAATGGTATATATTTTATTGATAACTATTTAATTAAATGACATTCAGGCAAATTGTAATTCTATAACTACTAAAGCAAATAACAATGCTTAAATGTAGATCTAGAATGCTCGGCATATAATGATAGTAATATAAAGCAAAGCTATTAATTTTGATAAACTAGATAGATTGAAGAATAAGTATATCATCTGGGAATTGACCAATTTACAAACCTAAGTCTACCATATCTAAATATTTACATTCAATACAACCTACTACGCGCAGAAAATCAAGTGTTAATCTAATGTGCGAGTTCCATGCTCTTTTAAAACTAATGCTTACCTTATTATCTTTTATGTTATGTCAACCATTGAACTTTAAATTACTCTTTGTAAGGGCTTATATTTCTCTTGAAATTAAAACTGTGACATTTCAGGTAAACATCAAACTATATTCTTTTTGGTAATTTATAAATGTGTGCATTTCTTATAGTCATTTAAATCGCATTTTTCGCTGAACTGTTATTGTCTAAAAGTTTAACAACAATAAATAAATAACACGAAACCTTCTTGTGATAACACTGACTGATGTGTATGTAGATTGATTAGTATAATATCTTTCGAATATGTAATCAAGAACAATTTGGCAGTTTCTTTTCACAACTATGTATAGATATACTACCGCGTGACGTCATAAACTCGATATTTAAGCTAGTATTGCCATGTGATATTGATGATGTTTATTGCCTAAAAATGATCGAACATACGAGACAGATATAATTGTGTACAAGTAGTATGTATCCAAAGTTATAGTTTAGCTGGAAAATTGATGATGAGATATGCGTAATTCAACAAACAGTGCTCGTCTTGTATAAATAAATATAGTCTAAAGCTTTCGTTTCTTAAGGGGTTAAACAAAGTTACATTCTGTAGGTGTTTCCAGGACCTGCCGAATACGGCGCTCGCGCTCCCCACTCGAGCCTTGCTAGAGTTGCACTAGAGCGGTGCACCAAACTTAGGCTGTAATCGCATACGAGCAGCACGCGTGCAAGCGGCTCATTTGCATGGTCTGGACACACCCTTTGAGCGATAACAATGGTCAATTTTTTTAGAATGTGGATGATTTGACAAGCGTTACGTAAATGTCACGTGGTCAATCAGTAACATATTAGTACATATTTTGATAATCGCTATCGCATATAGCATGTCACTTTGACTAGAGCCCAAGAAAGAAATTTAATCTAGGTATTTATGTATAACCTTGCGTTGCCTCGAAACAATAATGCCGTGCAAAATAATTTTATAAGAAGTTTCACATAGATACATCTAATGTAGATACGCGGATACCTAACGTAGGTACGTAAATACCTAACGTAGATACATAGATATCTAACGTAAGTACGTAAGTAGCCAAAGTAGGTACGTTGATATTCAATGTATGTACGTAGATACCTAAATTAGGTACACATCCCTAACGTAGGTAAGGAAGGTTTTTTTAGGTTCTAGGTTGAAAGCGGCAGCGTATCAAGAGATCAAAAAGCACATTAAGAGGATTTTTTAAGAAGTTTCTGCTGTAAAAATGGCATAACTAAAAATGACGAATTAGAATTGTAATTTTAATTGACCGGCATTAAAAAAGCAATACTTAGTTAATCAGTAACGCGCCTAGCAGGAATGATCAGTAAAACTTTAATTTCAAATATAAAAGGATAAACATTTGAATTTAATAAATTGTTATATGAAATGCATAAAGAGTGATATGATGCAGTACGATATGATTATCACGGAAACTATAGTATACTCGAGAGTCCTAAATGCGGCGACAAACAAACTTTAGCTCTATCAGAGTGTCTAGTGCGAGTTTGTATTACGTTAACCCGATCGACACGTTTATGACGTTCGGCGCTCTGATTGGCCCGCTTCAAGCTCTTAACCAACCAGAGAGGTGAACGGGGTAAACGTTCGGACAACTCGCAGTCAGCACCCTGGTTTCATTGTACACCTGATGACGGTGTTATTAGCCACTTACGTTAATCACGATGTACATCCTAAACATACGGTGGGCTTTAATATTGCTTATAATGATATATTGGCGAAATCTCTTACTCCGTAACTAGGATACACATTACAACATAAAGTTAATAATTTGAGCCACAATTATAGTAATTAAAGTAAAGTGAAAAAGGAGACGAGGATTTTAATATTAAGTATGAGTATTGAAGTGGTTTTGAATGTCCGTATCCACTCGTCGTCAGAGTGCAAAGTACTTGACGCCTCTGTCATGTACTTTAGTAAACGAATACACGAAATCGAAAATAGTTTAATAAAACATTTATGTAGTTATGCATCATTGAAGACAATGCGGCAACTAATGTGTGTATACGTGTGTTGAATGAAACCTCAGAAACGCACTTCCACAAGGAGCAGTTCATATGTCGTCATAGTAGTGTTACACATACCTAGCTACTATGTAAAGGCAAGGAGCAAGGACGGGTAGAAAGCGTTATCGTTTAAGTACTCGCTTCTGGAAATACAGTTCACGGTATTTACGTAGTCTCTCAGTCTTATAAGCCTCATTCTGAATTAGCTGAAGTCTAGAATAGAATAATTACGTAGATACATTAATAAGTCAATTTGGATAATACATTTGGATTCATTAACTTAAACACATTAACCGGAAAGGTTGATGGAAAGTACGGTCAGATAGTGCTATTGTACACATACCCATACGTAATACATCATGTAAAAATTTACTTCTCTTTAAAGCCTGTAAATTACATACATAAAATTAAAGCACCCAATATATCCACCACTTATTGCATTTCTAACCACTCGTGTAGTCGTACACTACCAATATAATGTGAAACGGCTTCGTGTCTTTCCGTCGAACCAACCGGATCCGGCCCGCTGGACAATCTTAAAGTTTTACTAAAGCGAACATTATTGAAATTTTATTACAAATGGACTCGGCACGGGCGGGAGAGGCCGCCCGCTCGCGAGATCGCGAGGACGTGTTTATTTAGGCGTTAACGGAAGTACAAAATTGGTCCATGCGTCGGGTGAGGGCCGCGTCAGAGGAAGCCCCGGACGTCGGCGGGCCGCGCACGCGCGATGCGCCGGCAGAAGTGGAAGCGCGTGCGCGGAACTGGGCGCGTGCCGCCGGCGCCGGGCGCCTCCCCCGGCGACGCCAGCGAGCCGCACGAGCCGGACTCGGCGAGCGAGCGCGACGACGGCCGCGAGCGAGGGGCGCTCGTCTCGCGCGCCTCACACTACCTGTAGAACGAGTGTGAGTGCGGCGGCGGCGGCAGCGCGGGCGGCAGCGGCGCGTGCGGCTCCGATGCAGAGCGCTGCACGCCCGGCGTGCGCTCGCCGCGCCCACAGCGCGCGCCTCGCTCCGACCTCTCCCCGTTCCAGTTCCACTCCCACTACAAACAACGGATCGATTATTGACTTGTTAATTATTATTGCTCAGCAAGTGGTTGCAGGTGGCGAACATCACCTCATTCGTTTGAGGCACCGACAGAGAGGCTTTGGGTAACACAGTGGAGGGCGTGTGCGC
This sequence comes from Mythimna albipuncta, assembly GCA_929112965.1. Classification (NCBI taxonomy): domain Eukaryota; kingdom Metazoa; phylum Arthropoda; class Insecta; order Lepidoptera; family Noctuidae; genus Mythimna; species Mythimna albipuncta. Next base: position 12,078,896 of record OV815962.1, read on the forward strand.
TGGCTGCGCGTTGTGGTGCGCTGTGCCTTCGCGCGCCTGCAGCAGCTGCAGGATCCGTCGCACGTCCGCCGTCAACCCGGACTCCAGCACGGCTACACGACGACTTAACTCTTCTAGTCTCGTAAGTACGGTCGCTACCGATGCTGCCGTCGCCGCGGCTCCTACATTTTGGTACTGTGGCGACATGCTATCCTGTGACACAAATAGGATTACTTAGTGCGTGAGCTGTTCTTCTAATTTAAAAGTTCATGTATTTCAATGTTACCTGTGCGGTTGCAGCATTTTGTGCCTTTTCTTGAGACAGCGCGAGCGCGGCGGGGCGGCCGTTACAGGCGGCCTGGTGCAGGTTGACGGCGGAGTGAGGCGCGGAGCGGCAGGAGGGCGTCCGCGCAGGCGCGGCCGCGCTCGGCGCCAGGATGTCGTCGCACGACACGTGCTGGTGCGCGGGCGCGGGCGGCGACGGTGACGCATTCGTGTAGTACGAGCTGGGGTTGGTGCTGAGGCTGGACACGGGCAGCGTGGCGGAGTGCGCCGGCGTGCTCACGGCCGCCTCGCCCGCCGCCGCGCACGTCAGCGGCGACGTATCGTTGAGCGGTCCCACCGACGACTGGCGCCGTACCCCCGTGCGACTTCTATACGTTTGAGGCGTGGATTGCGCTGGAAATTACGCACGCGTATAGTGATTTATACTGCTTGTGACTAACTCAGGATACATATGTAATTCAACGAATAATAATGGTATGAGAACGAATAATTTAGCATGTTGTCCGGTAAGAATTGATTAATTTCATTTAGAATTATTATGGTTTAATGATAAAATACCGTATCATGATGCATATTCTTAAACTCGGTGTTGCTGTGTTTTAATTTAATATAGCCAATTCAGTTACAATTTTGGGTAAAAGTTCCGGTAGATAGTTGCGTGCCCATATTGTACAGATGAATATTTTACATGGAAACCATTCAACCGGAACTTTAAAGTGACTAATTTGATTTTTGTAAACCAATATTGATGTTGATTCATGCACTACAAAGTAGTATAATATGCATACTTACAGTACTTGTTGTGCAGTGGCTGATGTGTTTTATGATGGTAGAGGTCTGGGAAGCTCCGTTTAAGTTGCGCTAGCATGCCTGCACACAAGGGCCGCGCTCAGAGCGGGGCGGGCGGTACCGGGGGTGCGGGGTGTGCGGCCGCCAGCGAGAGCGCGAGGCTCTCTCCTACTAGCTCGGGCGCTGGCGGCCGCGGCCAGAGCGCATCAAGTGCCGACACTAACTGTTAGCCACACCGCATCCCCTCCCACGTCACCAGTAAATAGGAATATAAATAAATAAGGAAACAAGCGTAACACATGCTGCCCTAAATGAAATAAACTTTAATTAGTCGCTAGAATTTGAAACGTCATTTACGTATTTTTTTATATTTATGTCGAAATTGTTTGATTACAATGATGTTTGTACATTTGTAGAATTTTGCAAAAAGTTAAAAACAAATTCAATTCACTCTGTGCCCGTATACTTCTTACCGATACAAATAGAACTTACGACAACTTTTTGCAAAATATATTAATAAAAAAAAAAATAATGATTGAAATTATTAAAAGATCCCAAGACAAAAATTAAGTCCCTTAAAGAATTAAACATAAAAATAAATTTAAATTGTAACGTATCACAAGGTATTACAGTAAAGAAGAGACTTAAACATGGCGAAGGGAAATGCATATTGGTCATCCATTTACTATAATGTGTAGGTCATCTACTCTATGAATAGAGGAAATTTGCCACGACATGCCACCCGTGGTTTCTGTGACTTTTTTTATCCGGGTTTGTGGTCGTAATATTAAAGAAACAAAGGTTCATTCCTCGTGAGAGTGCTGGTGGCTACCTGTGATGGAGTTGAGCGTGGTGGAGCGCTGCTTGCTGAAGTTGAAGTTGAGCGGCGTCACGTCCTGGCCCGCCTTGTCGGCCGAGAACTCCAGGATGCCGCGGCTGGCCGGCGACTCGGTGTCGTCGTCGCTGCACTGCGAGTCCTGCAAATATCAAGGAGTATCAATGTATTTGTTGCGTAAACTCATGTTTGCAGTTATTACGAGTAATAAAAATAAAGGGTTGGTTTGTAATATCAAATTAAAATTAAAAAAAAATATTTTTCATATGAAACTATATTTGAGTTAAAAACTGTAACGAAAAACGTATTAGTTTTATCTGTCTGTCTGTCGGTTGGGAATATTTTTAGCTGCCGTCGTAGGTATGCATCAGGATGTAATGGCAGTGGACAAAGGTCTCCCCGCGCTCTCTTTGACTAACGAGAACTGGCACAAACCCAAGTACTAGATACTAATAACCACAGGGGAAGTGTGGTAGAGCAAAGATAATAATTAATAAACGAAAAGAATAAAAATATACATTCAACCGAACATAGAACCCTCTAAATTCGGGAAATTAGAAAACTTTAACTGTTTAACTGTTTTGTTGTTTAAGTTTCTTTGAAAAGCCACATGAAATCATCGTTTGGGGAAAGAACATTCGGTATTAACTTTTCTTTTTTTTTACATTATAAATACGTTTAACAATTCTACTACAATATAATACCAAATACTATTGAATTATTTGTTGTGTCTCGTGATGATGCAAGCTGGAAATACGAGCTAGATTTTAAAATAGTTCGATATACTACTTAACTAAGAAGCGGTGCCTTTTGTTTTTGTGCTCACACCATATTTAATGTATGTTATAAAGTCTATACGTGAGGACTTGTAATTTGGCTTTCTAGTGATTATGGATTCCTTTTTTTTTTGTCTGGTTTTTTTAGCTGTAAGTCCTCCATGTACTAAATAAATAAATATAAATATACTCACTACTTTCTCCGCAAAGGTCTCAGTGTGCGGTCGCCGCGTGGTACGCGCGTAGGCCTCTCTCAGCAAGCGCGCGTCGCACGGGTTCTCATAGCGCATACGACGCTTAGGCTCGATACCACCCAATTCTTCCTGCAAGGTACCACAAAAACATCACGTTGCTGTCTTTTATCAGGAGCTTTTGCTTGCTACGAAATGCCTACGCTCGTGTAGGCGTGCTACGCTTGTAGCCACGTAGCATCTAAAATCTAGTCAAAACAAAATAAGGGCCACTTGTTATTTTCAACAGCAATAGCGATAATTTATTTTTTAAGCGTTCTCAAGTAGCTGAATGTTTCTTGTAGTGTTACTTTATTTGTTTTCGAACATTTTTTGAGTGTTCTACCTGCATAACTGTGTAAAGAGGATATTTTTGGATAATTTATTGTAGCCACTTGATTCTACCCCATTTTTAAACGGATTTTAGCTCAGTCATACTGACGATTCTGTTAAGAACAGTTTAAGTTTTGTTTAAGTTGTGGCTAAATTAGCATTTTAATAAAGTTATGCCGGGAATTCGACGACATATGGACTTACCAACCGTAACTAGGGCCGTAACATTGCTTCAAGAAGGCCGTTCGCAGCGTTCTGTTGCGTTGCAGCTAGGTTTTTCCCGGCGAGAGATTCAGAATGCTTGGAATCAGTTCCAAGAGACTGGGAGACTAACCAGGAGACGGGGATCTGGCAGAGTTCGAGCAACTACCGCACAGGAGGACCGCTACGTGCGTTTGACTGCGCGCAGAGAACGCTGTATCACAGCGCGCTCCCTACAAAACCGTTTGCGGCAGGCAACAGGTACAATTGTGAGTGACCAAACGATTAGAAATCGGTTACACGAGGACCAGCAGTTCTCTAGGAGACGCGTAGTGCGGATTCCATTGACCAGTGCTCATCGTGCAAACCGATTATCGTTCGCAAGGCAGCATCTGGCATGGGATATGAGTGATTGGAGCACAGTATTGTTTACGGATGAGTGCAAAGTTAAATTTTTTAGTGATGACCGTCGCATTAAGGTCTGGAGGCGTGAAGGCGAACGATTTTCGGATGCTTGTATCCATGAAAGTGACCGATTTGGAGGCCCTAACGTTATGGTGTGGGGAGGAATCTCTACATCAGGTAGAACCGAGTTGGTAATTCTCAACGAAGGTTCAATTACAGCTCAACGTTATATCGAGGAGGTCATAAGACCCCATGTGGTCCCATATGCACAGAGAATCGGCGCAAGATTCCGTCTGATGCACGATAATGCTCGCGCTCATACAGCTAGGGCCACCAGAGAAGCTCTAGACGAGGCTGGTATACAGACGTTGGCCTGGCCTGCAAACAGTCCGGACCTCAATCCCATTGAACACATGTGGGATTTACTAAAACGCAGTGTTCGAAGCACAAACCAACTCGTGCATAATGAAAGACAGCTGATAAACGTTTTAAAATCAAGCTGGGAACAAATTCCTCAAGAAACAGTGGTACACCTGGTGGAGAGTGTACCATCCAGGCTTCAAGAGTGCATTACGAAACGAGGAGGGCACACAAAATATTGAGGAAATCACAAAACCACCAATACCTAATTTGTTTATTTTTTTACTTAATTTTTATTCCTTGCTTTTTGTTTGCACAAATGTTAGTTTTTAGAAAAAGTGGTTTATTTTATTTTTTTTGGAAAAAACCCTTCATCGTTTTATGTTGTTTACATTAAAAAATAATTAATGTATCCAGTCTAATCATTAATCAACCCTTGATACTCAAGTTTTCATGAGAATACTGTAAAAACGTGGTGGCCCTTATTTTGTTTTGACTAGTATATAATTAAGGCCAGTATAAATTATAGTTATTTGATATTATTTTGGTAATTATATAGATTTTGGTGTGTTCAGCCACACACCTAGTATAGTATAAATATCCGAGATTTTTATATTATATTATACTAATATCTTTTATGTTATACTATATAATGTCTATAGTCAGTATAGTTTAGTTTTTGTAATTCATAATTTTGCAACCTAATCAGTTAAAACGCGTGTTGGAGTACACTTTGCGGCGCTCGTATGCCAAACTATTGACTTTATGAAAAAATGTTCAGTATATAAATTATAGGTCTCTAGTTAATTTTATTAATATAATAAACTGAATTGGAAAGGACATATTAACAAAAAAAAAAAATTCTAATACGGCGGCGCGAGCGATAAAAATACGAGGTCGCAGCAGTCGTAATTTAGAAAGACTACATCGAAGTCCCTCAAATTACCAATGTTTAAAACTCCCGGAAAACTTTCCAGGTAGCCATTATTTTCGAACCAAATGACTGTACTCAGTATTATACCTACACAATGTAATAAATTAATGTAATGAGATGATAATTTCTTAGTGCTACGAAAGTTCTGCGGGTCGTAACCGTGCTACGGTCGTAGCGTCGTAACCGCGTGCTACAGTTCGCTACGATCTTGATATTTAAATGTTGATAGTTTCGTTTTTCGTTTTGAAAAATTATGATTTGGACAAGTTATTTAAATCTGTCAGTTTTAATTACTTTAGCATTAGAGTTATCTTATTTTGAAACTTTTTTTTTTTGGAAAATCATCCATTTACTTCTTTCGCTCCAGGGCGTATCGAGAGGGCGTGTCAGACTTTTAAGGGCTAAAACACACTGCTATGTTCAATTAAGGCTTCAGAATGTTCCTGCTGTGACTGAGGTTCCAAGGGCCCAGCTTTTCCTTTCAGGCCCTAGTAGACTCCATGGTCGATCTTATTTTCTGACTTACGTCTCGCATGTTGTAGGTGATCTCGAGGTTGTTGACGAAGGAGGCGCGGAACTCGGGGTAGAAGTCGAGCACGTCCAGCAGGTCGTCGCGGTGCACGCGGTGCAGGTCGCAGTAGGTGAGCGCGCGCACGCGGCAGTTGCTGCGCCCCACCGTGCCGTAGATGCACGGGTTCTCTCCGAAGATATCGTCTTTACCTGGTGATGCGAGATTTACTTCAGTCTATGAAGGGTCAAGTATAATCTATTTAAGCATTCGAAGCTTCGGGATATCATAAAAAAATTTCAATTCACATACTCAAACCCTCTATTATCCACAGCTTTAAAGCACGCAATTGACTGTTTTCCGCACTAGTGCAGAAAAGTGCGCATGCTTTCTCCACCACAATTTTATCACATTTATCGTATCAGGCTTTTTTTTTTTTTTCGATGGGGTAAATCATCTTATGACAACCCCCGCTCTTGGGCGGAGCGGGAGATAGTGTCAGACTCTTACTGACTAAAAAACCCATCCCGTTCCTTCAAGCCTTCATACCGGGGCTCGAGCGCCCTTTCGGATAACCCTGGCCCCAGTAGGGATAACCCTGGCCCCAGTAGGGATAACCCTGGCCCCAGTAGATCGTATCAGGCTGGATGCGCCCAAAAGTCACCGGTCGCCCCGTTTATAAATTTTTTCGTAAGTGTATTAAAAAAAAATCTGCTCTTGTATCAAAATGTACTATTGTGAAATGATGTTACGAGCATTGGCGTAGCTACGTGACATAGGGCCTTGGGGCAAAAAAATCAGGAGGCCTTTATTTTTACGTTTAAAATCCTCAAATAACTTCTACTCAGGGTGGAGTGGAAGGAAGTACATACAAAACGAGAACCATGATTAAAGTAGTGTTGCAATCTATTTTATTTAGATTTTGAAGGAGGGAGCATTTAGCACTAGTTCAATATGAGATTTGCTAATCAGGTTTTAGAGCCCCCAAGTTTAGGGAACTGACTACTAGACCAACGGCAGGACTAGCCAAGTTACGACCGTTTTGGTTTCGATTCTCTTTCGTCGATCGCCTCGACTTGGCAACGGCTCTGATTTCTTTGTTCTGACCACGTGATTGAGCGTTGAGATGACGTCATTCTTATACATTTGAAGTTACTGTTAACGATTGGAGATTATCTACTTGGCTAAGCCCTCAGACTTATTAAAGAATGCAACTGTTTTTATCAGCTGCTTAATAATGTTAACTTACCTAAAATGGCCATAACAATATCGTCCTTCAAGATTTCTATAGAGCCTCTGGATATAAAGTAGAGGGAGGTGAGGACATCGCCACGATGCACCAAGGTCTCGCCAGGGGGCGCGTGCGTCGTCTTAAACCTTAGCGAGAGGGCTCTATGGACAAAACAAAACCGTTATATATGTGTGAAATAATGTGTATAGTCTGTGACTTATTAATGTTGGCTTGGATTAATGCCAAACAAAAAAAAACTCTTAACTAATGAAAACTATGTATATATTATTATGGTATGTGCACTAAAGACACTCCTCTAGAATTCCTCTAGTCTGTTAAGTAATAATAATAATCTTTATTCGTTTAAACGTTAGTACAATATACATACTAGGTGCATTAGTACGCCGGGTTTTGGAATTGCGTATTATGAGTTAAGTGCGTTTTAAACCTATTTTAATGCCAAATTTTGTCAGGCTTTCAGATTAGGGTTTAAGAAATACGCAAATTTAATTGCTTAAAAAATCAGAGGTCAGGCACTAAAAACACAAAATACAAGGCTTCCACATTAGAACACCCTGTGTCGTAAGATTCGTAAGTTTAAAATTGTATAAAAATAATGAAGTATTTGTGTATATTCTTATTATTACACACAAGAACTTGTTACATTATTTCTTTCTTTTTTACAGCAAAGTTGTAACGTGAGTATAAATAAAATTACAAAGTGCAACTAAGTTTGTGCACGCACTTGAACAGTGTGTAGTAATATCTCCTGCGTACGTGACTGTGTTCGAAATACGGTCGGGAGGATTATTATTACTATTACCATTTTCTTTTTAACAAAGTTTAAAAGAAAAAGGAATAAAAAAGTTACTGAATAAAAAAATTTAAAATGCGTGTGTTTATGATTTATATAGTCTCTTTCGAAACCCGAAGTTGTTTTAATAGTTTTTAATGTTGAATTTTCTTTAGAAACAATGTTGGGTTGGTCGAACTGTAGTGTGCATGGTTTCCCACGCATGTGAACTAGTGTTTAAAATTGTTGGAAGCCAATAAAGTTTTTTTGTAACTACCATAGTTTATTACGTAGTTATGTAGCTAGTGATTACAGCAATAAACGTTTCATACATGTTTTAGAGGTATAAGGAACACGATGTAAAGTCCCACAAACTTCCTTGAAAGGGAGGATTCTCCGACCAGACAGGTGTTATGCCTGGTTTGGGCAACTGCTCGAGAGTTGATTTTGGGCTGTTGTAACGTTCAAATCGCGAGGAGAACTTTTGTTGCGCGATACAAGATTTCGTAGTTAAGTTTATGTGTGGCGTCATAGATGTGGCGCAAACTGATTACGTAGTGGATTATTTGACATTATACTTATTTAATATTGTGACATTCAAATTTATAATTTTATATGCAGTAATAATTAATCATTTTATTGACATTTAGTAATAATAATTAATTCATTTAAATTATCCATTTAATTATTATATAAGTTTGTATGCATTTATTAACTAACACAGAGTTAAAAAAATGTTTTTTAAAACCTTAATGTTTACAAATTAATAAATGAATGTGTCGTTATAAATTTAAAAGTTGTAATTACCTTAAGCATCCTGGACTAGCACCATCAAAAGCTGAGCAATTAGCGAGTAAGTTTCTGTTGAGATGAAGACAGATATCTGCTTGGAGGCACTCGGGGAATCCCTTGAGTAAGCTGGACGTATCGATCCCATTCGTGTAGCTCCAGGCGTGTTGGAAGTATTCCTCCAGTCTTTGTCTTAAAGGATTCGTGATCTACAAGTACAGTAAAAAACATTTAGTTACTTTGTACTACCTTTTACTAGTTCCCGGCCTATACGACTAGAACCGAATATGTTCTAAAATAAATTCCCAAAAAGCTCAATGATAGTGTAAAATTTCATCAATAAAACATTAAATGTAATCCAATCAGCACTTTCAGAAAATATTTCCAACGAAAAAAATGATTATTTTAATTATTTATAATACTAGTTTAGACTAGTTGCATTCAGTGGCGTCGCTCGCATGAAAATTGTTTTAAGGGAATATACTCCCGGGATAAGAAGTCAACTGTGCTATTTCAGGACATGGTCTACCCTTGTCTCAGATTTCATCCAAACCCGTTGAGCCATTCGAGCACGAAGAAATAATAAACATACCTACACACAAACTTTAGTCTATATAATATTGGTTTGATTAACATAATGTATAATTTCGGCCATCTGAGTGAGATAGCGCTGTACTACTAACTAAGCTTAGTTAGTTTACAACTTTACAGAGCTCTGTAAAAAGAATAAAAGAGGGAAATCGACCTTAAGTTTATTCCCAAACTGAACCGGACTGGGGCTGCGCTCAAGCGGCTCCTGCCCAACCTTGGGGGCCCAGATGCCTCCTGCCGGAGGCTCTACGCGGGGATCGTTCGGTCCATGGCCCTCTACGGGGCGCCGGTGTGGGCGCCGTTGCTGAAAAAGCAAGCGGCGGCCATACTAAACGCCTGCCAGAGGGTCATGGCAATTCGGATGGTGCGGGGATACCGCACGATTTCCCGCGAAGCGGCGAGCCTTCTGGCTGGCCTACCACCGTGGGATCTGGAGGCAACAGTCCTTGCACACATGCACGACATGCGCGTGGAGATGCAACGCCGGGGTGAAAGTCCTCTGCCGCGACAGGTCGCGGCATGGCGGACAGAGCTCCGGCGGGATCTCATGGTGGAATGGCGTCAGCGACTATCGCAACCCAGTGCTGGGCACGCCACAATTATGGCGATAAGTCCCCTCTTTGAGGCGTGGCTGGAAAGACCTCACGGCGTCCTTACCTTCCGCATGACACAGGTCCTCACCGGAAATGGCAAGTTCGGGAGGTTCCTGTTCCGAATTAAAGCGGAAGTGACGCCCGGGTGTCGCCACTGTGCGGAACACCCGGAGGACACGGTGGAGCACACAATCGCGGTGTGCCCTGCTTGGGTGGAGCATCGCCGTGCCCTCGTGGGGGTGATCGGCGGCGGAGACCTCTCGCGCCGGGCCTTGGTCGAGGCCATGGTCCGGAGCCAGGAGGAGTGGCAGGCGGTCGCCGACTTCTGCGAAGCAGTAATGCTCGCTAAGGAGGAGGCCGACCGCATCAGGCAACGGCGCTCTCGCCGCCGCCGGGATTCCGATCCCGATTTCCAGCCACCGTAGGCGCGGGCTTGCGGACAGTGTGCAATGGGTAGCTCGCTGTCCGGCCGTCCGGTAACTGTCCGGACCAAGCCCAAGTCGTCGACGGCGCGCGCTGTTCCCGCGCGCCTCAAGGAGTTGTCAGCAACAGCAGGGACCCAGCCGGGTCGAAGCCTACTGGGGCCAGGGTTATCCGAAAGGGCGCTCGAGCCCCGGTATGAAGGCTTGAAGGAACGGGATGGGTTTTTTAGTCAGTAAGAGTCTGACACTATCTCCCGCTCCGCCCAAGAGCGGGGGTTGTCATAAGATGATTTTTCCCATCGAAAAAAAAAAAAACCTTAAGTTTATTACATAGAGATAAAATTCAAATGTGGTTAGTCTCGTACCTGATGAAAGCGAATAAATTCCCGTACTCTTAATATCTGTGTATGATAACGAGCTGTTCCTGAATATAGTCTTTGTATAATAGCCGATACATTACCGAAGATACTGGCATACATGAGAGCTGCAAGAAGAAAGTATTTCTGTGATATTGACATGTTTTTTCATAAGGAGCAATGGGAACCAATTTTCTGACCCGGTAGTAAATATATTATAGGCATATTGATTTTGTAGCCTTAAGTATTATAATGGCAAACGCTTCTTTTCGTTATGTTTTTGTAGGCAAAATCAAATAACACAAGTCAAAATCATTTTAGTTGCGTAAATGAGGTACAGAATGGAAGACTAATTACAACTTAAGACATCTGGGAGCTTCTATCAAAGTAGATATAGAAAATATTTATTTTAATCTAATTTTAGTATGTATTTTTTCTCTTTTTATTTCAATTTTGATCATCATTATTATTATATAATTATTAGTTCTTTGTTATTTCAATTTTAACTCTGAATGCCGTAATTAGAGACACAATAGAAAGACAATTGCTTATGTCGAATTGTGTAACATAAGACATTCAAAAGGTTAATCATCATTATTATTCTTCAAACAGATTTCAATTTTCTTACCTTTATTAGTTTTCAATTTCAATGTCCAGTTTTTAGTTTATTTGTAATTTCATTTTTTAAAGCTTAATTGTTTGAATTGTTTTATTATATGTTGCATTCTCTTAAGAGTTAAGGAGTAGACCAATAAGCCAGATGTAACTTAAACACTAATAATATATGTATATTGTGTTCATCTTTTTGTTGGAGATCTTAAATAAATAAATATTAGAAATAATGAGTTATTTTTCGCTACGGGGGTTTTTTCACTCAATAATTAAAAAGGCAATTAAAAAGGTACATACATACTTGTTAGGTATCTATCAAGCCAATTATCGAGATTAATTTAAGGCACCTAAGGTCTGTCGAGTATCGTTGTGTACTCCGGGTCAGAAAAGATGGTGACAGGTTAAGCCAGAAGTACTCACAGCCAACCAGCATAACAAATATCGTGAACCCTTTCTCCATGTCAGTGTTCGGCGCAACGTTCCCAAAGCCAACGCTTGTAAGCGATGTGCACGTAAAGTATAAAGCGGTTATATATCTAGATCTGAAAAATTAACAACCCATATTAGTTTCATATTTTCATTGTTCATTTAAACTCTTGATTTGGTATACTACCTCATGGATGGACCAGTGGAGTTGTCATAAGAAGCTTGGACGTCGTTGGCGAGAGCGTCCAGCCATCCGATTGGCGCGTGGAGCTGGGGGCGTTCCCAACTGCCTATAGCGTACCTGGGTGACAAAGATGAGCATTATAGCGCAGATGAATATGTTGCTCTAATTTAGATCACAATGAAATCATATTGAATCATGGATTTATATTAGTTAAATTAGTATATATTTGTGTTTGTGTATTCTATATGTATTTATTTAAACAGGGCTATTCATTACAACGAGGTTAATTGGAATGAGATTAACGTTGTCAGATTTTTCATTGCAGAAAGATAATGTTAGATTATTAAGAAAAAGTACGCGTTTATTATAACATCACTGTTTTGAATTGCCCTCATGGTACAAATACTCACCATAAACAGGCCAACCAATGAGCAATTAGGACAAAAGTGGCCATAAGTAGAAGAAGCACGGCGGTGCCATATTCGGAGTATCTGTCAATTTTGCGCGCCACGCGCACCAACCGCAGCAAACGCGCCGTCTTCAGCAGACCGATGAGAGTCGTGGTCTGCAAGCACCACAACCACACCTCAGAACCCGAGAGCCGCCGTGCAACGCAACTTAGCCGCAAACCCAACTCAAGCGTTATATGAAACGTTCGCTTAAAACTAAATAGCATCAACGAGGCCTCGCAGCGAAACCCACGCTAACTAAGCAAAAACTGGCCTATGAATGCTGCTGAGCTCAAACTTAGATATATGTATGTAGTTTGCAGAATTAAAAGCGATTATTTTAAAACTATAAAATTAGCTGGCTTCGTACATAATGCGGTGCATAATACTGTTTGATTACTGATATCAGTTCACTGTCATTACATAGTCCCTCTACGGATCTCTGACCACGGCGCCTACTCCGTGCTCTTGTAGTGAATGTTAATGGTCGTGTGAGTTTAAGGTTTAAGCGAATACAATAATTAGAAATATATACAAAGATTAGTAATTTTCATAAAACTCGGTGCATTTAAAAACTTTTGGCAGACATGTTTTGCAAAAATCCGAATTTAGAGATTTTGTGGACTTACCTAAAGTTATCAACATTTTCGACGGATGGTTTGATTTATACCACAATTAAGAGAGGTATTCTGTTAAGTGTTACCTAGAGGATTTCGCATTAATTTAATTAATTTATGTCTGAGAAGAGCTCTTAAGATTTTATACAAACAATATAATTAATTAGTGGAATCATATTAAAATTAGCAAAGGTGTTTGAATTTTTTGGTTGAGGTAATATCAATTGAAAAGCTTTAGATTGGCGGCGATGTAGTGAAGGACACACAAACAGATTTGAGTTAGGTTTAGATTAATTAATATGTAAGTACTGTAAATAGTAGTAACATTCACACGTGTGGTCGTTCTGTGCTGTATTATCATGGCAAGCTTTGCTGTGAAGCTGATGCTGTTAGTCGATGGATTGCTCTCGATGAGTGACTAGTACAGGTTTAGCAACGTACCGCCCATCTCTCATGGGTTCTCAGTTTGAACCGTGCACTGCGGATAGTTTTAGATTTGATTTAGTTTTATGAGGTTTGGATTTGGAAAAAAGGAAAAACAAAAATAAATAAAATCGTTTCAAAACAATTTATTTTAATTTAAAATAAAAATAGGTATTCCTTATGTATGTAAGAAATTAAATAACAATGTAGATGATCATTAAAACCAATTAGTAAATTTTAACAAACACAAATAACGATGAGTAAATAAATGTAAGTGGGTATACAGATCAGTGGCGGATACAGTATTGTACATCAATATATTGATATATTGCTTGATGTAAGGTGGGTGCTTCAAGTAGTTCTGTAAGTTCGGGACACTATAACTTGGTGCTTCTTGTCGTGAATAAGGCGATCTATTGATCGGTACAATAAGTCTGGGAAGTGTGAGCGTAATTGCTACCAAGCTCTGTGCATATCGTGACTCTTGTACGTACTCTTACTAGAAAAGCCAATGAAAAATGTTCCACCGATGTATTTTCGCTATAAAATCATATCCGCGTGACAATTACGTTTTCATTTAATTTTCAACATCTAACTAATTACCTACTTGATGACTTCTAAAATAATTTTCGTTCTCGATGCTATTGGAGTGATTCTAATTAGTGGTACTAAATAGTACGTACATATGAGGTTCTCAACTATATCAGTAAGTAATTATGCAAGTAATATATCATTACAAATCTAAGTATATAATGTTACTGGTATGTGCTAATAAAGCTAAAATATTATGCTCAAATATAAAAAAAAGATGATACATTTTCTGAATACCAAGACGCATCTAAGTTCACCACAGTAGGTGGTCTCTCGAGACATTGTTTGAACTTAGCTCTTTAAAGCTTGGATTCGTTCAGTTGCTAGGAGACCATTGAGACTCACGTATCTTATGATTTATAAAGTTAGGCTACTTAGGGCGATGTTCTGTCGGATCTAGCCATGTAGCACAGTCGGGTCGCTGTCCTGAGGCGGCAAGCTCGTGATACTCTAGTGAGCTCGGCACATGTCGGGAACGGTGTACGACTTGTAATGATTGACATTTTGCTCATGGGAAGCGTCCATATCTTCCATTAACGCATTCACTTAGTGGATTCAAAATGGCTAGTGGATATTAATGAATAAAATATGTCAACTAAAAATATAATAAAATTGAGTGGCAGCAACATAAAAATAGTTCACAAAGATGGTATACCTCATCACTTTCCAGCCCCTGCTGTAACAAGAAATGGTATTACAAATTCAATACGCACCCACCTTCGGGCATTCTCCACAACGTGACTATTTAACAAATGATAAAATAAATCACGACTGGTTACTAATAGTCAACAAAATCAACAGGTAATAAGTAGTTGTCTTAAATCAAAATAAAATCACAAATCAACTTTGCTTACGAACAAAACATACTGGATGATATGATTTTAGTCGGTTTTACACAGTTTGATTGTTTTAAAATAATTATTGACTATGAACAGCTAATTGATTCAAATATAAAGTGGGATCTTTAAATGATCGGCTGTGGTATCCTAATCGATAGTGCAGTTGCATTGACTGCATTCCACAACTACGTGACTCGCTATGAAATAACCAGAACTTCATTTGTCCGAAAGAACCGTTCATCCCGAACGAAATAGGCTTTAACTGCTCAAACACTGTACAAGTACTTATTGTTTCGTCTTGAAATGTTTATCGTGCAACCCTAACTTGACCTAGTTCGCTTTCATATTCTTATGACCTATTTTACCCTTCACAATGCGGAATGTATCGTGCTTCGCCACCCTAATCTTGTTGTACTGTATGGCCTCCACTTGTGACCACTGTGTTATTTTTATATACTGGTTTAACTGCATTGATATTTTGTGAACTCTCAGTGTATTAAGTTCGGGATTCCGAGAGCTGTGACACCGTTTCGGACAACTGATCGTCTGGATATCCACCGTGAAATGCAAACTTACTTAGTTCACGCTCCAAAAGCGATTTGAATCGATTGTCGCTGTTGAGCGAGTGACTATCGATACGAGTTTGCGAATCACAGTAAGGCCGGTGTTTTGTCTTCTATTCAGCCATTCCTTTTTGTTGTCTAATTCTAAAATTAAGTTTGTGTAGGTATCGTATGTGAGATGAAACCAAATGTGGTGTATGTAGGTGGTAAAGCAGCTCACTTCGTCGGTGTCGGTGCCGAAGAGCAGCAGATCAAAGGGGATGGCGGCGACGAGGTCGATGAGGAACCAGCCGCGCAAGTAGTGCATCGCGATCTTGGCAGGGTCCGACTCCACTTCGTCGGCCACGTTTACATACGTGGTGCGGAAATTTATTAGGATGTCTATAATGAATGTGACGTCCACTGGAAATAAAACATTATGAGTTAAATTGTTTTGTTAAATTTTACACTGAATGTGCATGTATATTACGATGCCAAAATGAGTGTTGACACCAAAAATGAAATGAAACAGCATGAATATTTTACATTTGAATCAGAAAAAGATTTTTGCTAGTTAATGGAATTGAAGCAGAGCCCGAGGTTTGACCTTTCTTTGGCTGTTGTCCATGTATTCAAGAAAAAACGAGCCAAAGTATGACGCAGTTTCATACTCTGATTTATTTGATTGATTGTTTTGGAGATGAATGTTACCTATCATGTCGATGACTACTATGGGGTCTTCGCCGAAGCTACGGGAACGTTTATCAAAGTCGGGCTCGTTCAGTTGAAAGGCGGCCACGTAAGGAGTGAATATCGCCGTGTAGATCACCAGTATAAGAATCAACCAATCCCAAGCGGCCTGTAAAACAAGTTTGTGCATTTAATAGACTACTAAAGCCTACAATTTAAATATTTTACAACAAAACTATTTCGAATTGTAGCGCGTTGCGTGTCGGCTGTGTCGAGTAGAGCGAGGTCAATGCGACGAATATAATTTATACTTTTCTTATGTGCAAACTGTAATACGAACAATACAAACGCTACACTGTAGTTGTTAAATAATTACAGGGTAGATTAGATTTGTGGAGGAAAACTGACTAATCGTTGTTTTAACATTAGTTGTCCTTCGTGTACATGACTGTGCTGAGTCTGACGTAGATAGATGTCTTACCTTGTAAGGAGAATGGTGGAGGATAGTGCAGGGGTGAGAAGGCTGCGTGGTTCCCTTGTGGCCGCCCGTCGCGCCCAGAGACAGTACCTGCGAACAATGACGTCACCATTGTTTATGTGAGCCGACGAGTGAGGTCGCTGTCAGTGTGTGTGGGTATGCTGCGGCTAATGTACGCGACAATACTCGTATTTTTTAAATATTTACGAGGAATTTACCTTTGTTACTGTTCATTGAATTTATTTACCCAGAATCGAGTCCGCAAAAAATGGCAACGTAGTGGACCTTATCGGAACTGTATATTATTGAATCAAATAGTTACGAAGGTGTTGAATTCAGATTATTTTATGGTTTATAGACAAAAATCCTTGTAGGTTTGCAAAAATATCAATAGGTTGCTTCATAGCCGTGATTTGTATAATAATAACAAATCATTTTTCACTTTACCTATTACTTTTTTTACACGAAATTACATAATGTTTACGAACATATAATTGAAAACTACGAGAACAGGTGCTAGGTCATACGTTCTACAAGTTTAGGTATGTTTAAGATAAATAGGATGCATTATTAGGTACATCAGCAAAGGCATTCCCGATGAAATGAAGAAACAAAATCCATTCCCAACAGCTAAGATTTGGAACTATGAAAAATTAATGGATGAAGTATTCGTGTATGTACGAGTACCTATGTATGCAGAGTTGCAGACTAGTGACTATTTGTGGTTTCAAATCGATTAACTTCGGTGTCGGTGATTCTCAACGAAAGCCTTTCTAATTAAGTATTTAACATATCTAATCGTTCAGTCTCTAACGTTCTTATTTCAAAATATTGCAGAACTACTTGAACATTTTAAATGAATGAACAATACTGATGAATAGTAAACGTTTATCGGGATGGTCCGCTTTCCTCCGCGGGTCGTACAGGTCGCAGAGGTGTGAAACATGTCAATAGTTCATTCGGTGCTTCACGCTGTTTGCGATATTAATATTAATTATGCAATAGTAGTCTCCCTATTGTTGCAGCCCGTCTGTCACAGAAAATGTAATTTATTTAACAAATTATTATTTTGACAATCAAAAACCAAAATAAATTAAAACCTGTTTTACAACATTGAATGTTAAAGCGCAATGTCCTGCGTAGATACAACGGTGAGTTGACACATGGCCACTGGCCTTTTCAGATCTCTTAAACTTAAATGTAAGAAACACTCATCGAAACACATATCTGGCAAAGAGATAAATGAATTACCTCCTTGCCGATGGCGGGCAACCCGTTGAGGCCATTACAGGGCGGTTCGAGGCGAACGACACTCTTGCGTGAGCCGCGGAAACCGGT
Source organism: Mythimna albipuncta (assembly GCA_929112965.1). Lineage (NCBI taxonomy): Eukaryota > Metazoa > Arthropoda > Insecta > Lepidoptera > Noctuidae > Mythimna > Mythimna albipuncta. Next base: position 12,096,495 of record OV815962.1, read on the forward strand.
GTCACGCACGCGCACCGACGAGCGCCACGTGGAGGGCGGCGGCGTCTCGCGCGATCCGCGCGCGGACGCGGCGCGGCGCGACGTGGTGAGCGCGGCCCCGGCGCCCGCGCCTGCGCCCGCGCCACACGACGGCGACACGATCAGCGGCACGTCCGGCGCGCGCTCCTCCATGCCGCTGCGCCAACGTCCTCACCGGAACCCGCCGTGCTCCGACGCCTCCAGGTGCTCACATTCCAGCACGGCCCGCTCGAACGCCGACGCCGACTCCAGGAGTGCGATTGCCGTGTTTTGCATAGATGATCGATCTATCCGCACGTACACTTCTCAACCCTCGTACTCTTCTAATCCGGTAATCGTATTTAGGTATTAGTAAACAATCTCAGAACTGCATGTTAGGGTTGACGATGTTTTACGATGGTATGGTTTTGTATATTTTATTATAACAGCGAAATGGTATAAGAATGGACAAAAGGAAACGCAACTATATCGTATAAGTATTTGGAAGCACCAGCTTAAGTTTCCACAAATGTCGGCTAAGACAGTAGTTCAAGTGTATAGAGCACGTCTAATAGGCATACAGCTACGAGCGCCTGAAAGCGGAGAACGAGGCCGGGCCTCATTCAAGACACTGTGTCAATGGGGAGGCGGTTCTTTTCATCTTTTTGTGCACATGTTCAATGTGCGCAAGACGTTTCTCTCCGTTGTCGGAGCTCGAGAATAATGACGGACACGAGGAAGCTGACAGTGAACGACAATACAATACGAATATCGAATGAAACGTCTTGTTAAACCAACCCGTGCTGCCATTGTGATCTCAACATTATACAAAATCGTGACAGAAACTGATACTTTAGCCAATTTGTGTGTTGATCTGTAAGGTGTCGTCTTCTATTTAAATAAGGCTTGGGTCAGTGTGGATTATGTTGACTAAGTAATAAATAATTTTGAAAAAAGCTACGCTTACATACGCTAGCTAGCATTAGCAAAGCTTGTGAAGATGTTGTATTGATGTATCAAGTAATGGCAGTACAATCTGCTAATTCAGAAGCTTGTGGCTCACCTTCGACGAATTTTTTAAAATGACGTACAGTTACGACTGTCAATGAATTTAAATATACAAAGTTGTATTTGTATTTTATAAAGTAGATTTAAGTGCTTAAGGTTTATAAAATCAATGTCTATTATTTGACAATCTATTTTGGATTTCATTAGAAATATTGATTTCTATCTGAATTTTTTTCATTTTCAATAAGCTTGAAATAACCAAAAATATACCATAATTATTTTATTAAGTATAAAAGAATCCTATGAATCTTAGTGAGTTGTCTATATCTAGCGTCAGAGATGTGTAGCTTTGAGTGCCATATTACGTAAACTAGCTTTAGAGGGCCCAGGAGACGGGCTGCGAACTTCTACATACATAATATCTCCGTATACGTTCTCAGAGGATAGGCGATAATACACACATACATAATGCATAAATTCCTCATTCTCTTCGTGAAACTCTAACTTAATATTGCGGCAAGCTCGCCGCCTCAGGTTCCCGTTGATCATGCCAATTCTGAGAACTTTTACAAGACTTGTTATTGGTATTTGCGAGAACCGACATAAATCATAAGCATATTTTCCCTGCAATTACATTTCTTTGTTAAAAACATTATTCTTTTTATAAAAGCGCAGAAAGATATAAAATTATTAATTGAACATTGTGGATAATGGACTAACGTATTCTCGTGTTAGTTTAGTAACGTTCTCATCTTCAACTCAGTAAAAATAATAATTAATTAATATTATAAGTTGCCAGTGTTATGACATTAATGAGGAGAAACGAAACGACCCCTTCAGCTGTCACTGTCATTTGGTGATTCGAAACGATAACGTAGCAATAACTGGTGAAATATGTCACGTACAACAAACGACTTTAAGTATATAACGTTATGTAATAGTGTCCAGCAGCAATACGAACTGATGTGGCTACAGATGAACTAAAGCTGTGCATTACGCCAACAATGCGAGGTTTGATGGATATTGTATATAGCGCGACTCAAGCCTGAACGGAACCCCTACGGCCTGGGAGTCCTCCCAGAATGTGGATCGTGGGAGGGGCAGCATGCTCTGCATAGTTTTTACAATAGAATCACCGCCATACTATGAATATAGATAGGTACAATATAGCGAGTGTAACTCTCGTTACAATGAAGCTTCCAAAGCGAGAAGCACGGCTTTATTATAGAAATACAATGTAAACGACTAAATAAAATACAAAATAACTAGATAATGGCTAGATATAAACTACTCAGTCAGAACCAACAAACCCTACAAGAAATTATGAAAGAAGAATGGTTCGATGGTCTTTCATAAAATGTTGTAACATTCGTTCAAACTAAAAGCATCAATACGTGATAATGTATGTGAACTAACTTCTTTTACTAAGAAGAGAAAAAGTAGATAAATAACTTAGACAAAGGAAACCATACCATGGTAGTCATAACTCCAAGCATGGATCGCGTTTTTCCCCACAAGAATAACAAAACAAAACAAGATCCAACCGAAAGAATATATAAGAATAAGCCCGCAACGAAACGAACGAAGAAAAACACCTCGACAATTTTGACGCACTGATGTTCACTGAGCAGACTAAGCACAGGACGGCACCACACGTATTATGACTACTCGATAAGCCTAAGCAATATTTGACCACTTTCAGCTTTGTGTGTAAAGTTTAACTCAAAAACACCTATGGCAGCGCAACAAAATCCGCAAAGGTCGACTGCAAAACGATAATAATAATTTTTACTTTTTAATGCAGTCGATCGATTAAGCGCTCGACTCGTTTACAGCACGAATGGCCCGTTTTGTAAGATATGCATTAGTTTCGGTATATCGGGATGTAATTATACGTTTTAGCTATGATTCGCGACGGTCGTTCACAGAGGCGAGTCGCCTAGGAACGATATTAAGATAACAATTCGATGGCAGTGTGAGAAGCGGCAGAGTCCGCAGCGTGGTCGCTGGACGTAAACTCGATGGGGCACTGTAGCGGCGCACGCAAGAGGTCGCTGTGCGCGCGTCGCCGGTCGCCGCCGAGCGGACGCGAGCGGTGCCGAGCGGTGCCGAGCGGCGGCGGTTGCGGCCGGAGACCGCCGAGCACGGCGCGAGGCGTGACCTCGCACAACCTCTCCTTCCACCATCGAATATTTCAGCTGAAACGCACGGTGTCTCTGTGCCGTGCCGCCGTGTCGCCGTGTCGCCGTGCCGCCGTGTCGCCGTATCACCGATGACACGCTGCGGCCCGCGATCACGTGACGTGTCGATATTAGGCTCCTAGAGCTGACACACTAATAACAAATAATTTAATTTATTTTATGATCTTTTAGGCGTACGTTTTATAACAAATTTATTGATTTCTGTTATGTTTTCATTTAATATTGTAATGTGTTTGCGAGCGGACAGTAATTTATTCGTTACTGTCGTATTTTTACGATTGATTTTTAAGTGTTTTTTCACGTGTACAGACACCACACACCCCACATTATCATCACATAGTCGTATTATTAATGGTAAGAAATGAACACAGAAAAAAGATATTAGTCGCATTGGATATAAAGCTTTGTGTATCTACATATTTGTATAATTGTTTTAAGTATAGGTATAGTTTTTACTAATATAAGTAATTTTTTATATTTAAATATACGTGTGTATTTAATTGATACTTTGGTTTAAGAGTTCTTATAGTCTTCTTAGGGCACGCGACAGTCGAGGCGGTAAATCCCCTCTTTAAAGAGGGGCTGTAGAGGCACCACGGCGTCCTTGCCTTCCACCTGACGCAAGTCCTCACTGGACATGGCAAGTTTGGAAGGTTCTTGTTTCGGAATCAGGCAGAAAAAATACCCGGGTATCACCACTGTGTGGACTGTCCGGAGAACATAGTGGAGCATACGGTGGAGGATGTGCCTTTGGGCGGTGTCCTTGTGGAGGAGATCCGTGGTGGCACGGCCTCTCGCACCCGGCCCTGGGTCATGCCTTGGTTTGGGGCGAGAGGGAATGTAAAGTCTTCGCCTACTTCCTTCCTAATGCTAGCGAAGGTGATGGCCACAGTCGTGAGGGAACGAACAACCTCATGTCCCAGCCGCCGCCACAGGAGATGCCACGGGCGTCAGGAGTTACAGGACGGTCCCCGGCAACCGTAGGGTAGCCAATGGGTAGCTCACCGTCCAGCCGTTCGGTAAGGACCTAGTTTGAGTGATACGCCCTCTCGCTCCATCCTAGAGTGAAAGAAGTCATTTGATGATTTCCTACCTAAAAAAATTCTTCTCCTCCTGTTTTTACGCATTAGAGTCTGCATTTGTTAAGTTTCTACGAGTCTACAAGTCTACGTTTGACTGGCCTGTTGGTCTAGTGGTAAGTGGCCCTGACTGCTATACTGGAGGTCGTGGGTTCGATTCCCACCCAGGACAAATGTTTGTGCGATGAGCATGATCTTTTGTACTGTGTCTGGGTGTAATTTATCTATAAAATGTATGTATTTAGAAATATATAAGTATGTTTATCAGTTGTCTAGTACTCATAACATAAGCTCTGCTTAGCTTGAGATTAGACGGTGTTGTGTGATAGTTGTGAAATATTATTATTGTACATTTATTTCAAATTCGTCTTTACTGGAAGAAATGTCTATAGAAGTACGTAGTTTCTTTGTAGTTATGATAAAATTATAATATGCTGTCTATTACTGTTTATCTGTCTGTACATAAACAAAACTTGTTTGACAGTTTCTTTGATCTAGTGGTACCAAGTCGGACCGCTTAAAGTTTGGTATTTAGATACTGGTTTCAATCCACAGTAATTCCAATAAATGTTGTTGTTAATTGTTTTTAACATTATTGGAGATAACTTTCAAATATAATATAGGGGAATTTAATTTATTTACATAACATCTTTTGATATTAGATTTTTTAACTTTGAATATCTTTATCGAAACTAAAACAAAAGAGGTAAAAAGGAGGAGGTTTATAAAGAGGTAAAGTTTGTTTTAAGTTTTTTTGTTGGTTGCGCGAAATTATTTTTACCGAGATTTTCTTGTTTATTCCTGAGTTACATAACAGGCGAAGCTGCAGACAAAAGCTAATTGATAATACGTGTGATCGTCATTATAAAGTTTCAAGTAAACAAATGATATATGTTAGTCAGTAATAAACTCCAGAAATGGGAGTACCTAGCTATTCCATTTGATTAAAATCACTGTCTTCCAAACTAGGAAACAATCCTGTATCTTCTGTATCTTAAAGAACAGTTTACTTTAAATACTTTAATACAGATCTTAAATTTTAGGTGAACGCTGACAACTAATCTATACATCCTATACTCTATACATATAAATAAAATTGGAGTGTTTGTTTATAATATTGAAATAACTGCTTTTGACTACATGCATATGAATATATATACGGTACATATACCAAAATATATATTTTTTAAAATTTTTGCCTGACTGTCTGTCTGTTTGTCCGGGCTAATCTCTGAAATGGCTAGACCGATTTTGACGGGACTTTTTTTGGCAGGTAGCTGATGTAATAAAGAGTAACATATGCTACTTTTATTTTAGAAACAATAAATTCAAAATCCTGTAGTCCACGCGAACGAAGTCGCACAGCTAGTAAGTAATAATATGTCATTCCATTCAGTTGCATAAGGAAAAAGAGTTTCATATATGTCATACCTTTTCTGAACGTTTTAGGTATTCTATAAAATGATCGATTGAACAGATTGCCGGTAAAACTGATTTTTATCCTATTTGTATAAAATTATTTTTTAGTTTTTATTTCACTAGCTTTTGCCCGCAGCTTTGCCCACGTACATAAAATATAGCCTGTGTCACTCAGGAATAAAGCCGCTTTCTATCGGTGAAAATATTTTAGCAATCGGACTGTAGGGCAGGCATTCATCCCCTGCGTAGCACCCGCGTAGCACATTCGTAGCACACGCGTAGCAATCTCGTAGCAGTCTCTTGGTGCTATTTTTCCGGGACACTGGCAGCGCGACCAGTTGCGCCGCCATGGTGTCTCTATGAAATATAGACATAAGCTACCATATAGACACCAGAGTGGCTACACGTCTGAGTTGGTCGCGTCATCAAATTGGTTGCGCAACCAAACAGACTCTAGGTGAGTAACTCTCTATAGAGCTGTATATATATTGTTGGTAGCGGCGACTGGTCGCGCCGCCATGGTGTCTCGGTGAAATATAGCCCATACAGACGGCTGACTTACTCGCTAAGAAGACAATCCATCATTTGGATGCTAACCAAATTTTTTTTTACTAGGAATCTCGTTTAACGTCCATGACTGGGTAAAAACCTCTATCTCAAACATATATTTTCTCAAATTGTCTTTTCTAGATATTATTCTTATTACCACTTCGGACCAGTCTTCGCATTATGCGGAAACACTTGTATAAAAAACCTGACACGCCTTCAGGCTCTAGAAATTTCCACGAGATGGCGCTTAAAGCCATTTCCGTAATAATCAAGCATGAGCTTTCGCAATGTTTTTAATTATATAAAATGGTAAACAAATCAGCAATTAATGTGTACTAAAATTTGCAGCATTTATGAGTATAATAGGCAAATATTAAAGACTAGATAGTAAAGTTCGTTACATTTTGTACGATTATTTCTGTCGTAGGACATAGATAAACTCACGGTCAATGTAAGGGAGTCCCAACAAATTACTATAAATGGTGTTTAAAACCACAACATACCTTTGTTTGATAATTAGTCGAGGAAGACACGAATATTCACTGATTGCATATTATAATTAAGAAACTGAAAACAGGGTTTTATTTTGGAGTCGATGCTTAACTCCTTGGGACACCTTTACCTTTTACTATTGTGTGCTCAGTGATGAAAGTCACCTTCTGCAAAGAAGTTAACGAAAAAGAGACAAAATTCACGTTCCGCCCCCCACCGTGACACCCTGAGCGACGGGAGTCACAGGTTGAGTCCGGCTAAGGTAGGCGCGGGCTTACAAACGGCGAGCAATAGGTCGCTCGCCATCGTATGAGTACCAGGGGCCTTACCATGACGTGTTAAAATTTCAAGTATGCCTTTTATAGCAACTTCTTATAGCTCCACCTCTTTATCAGTCCTGTTTAGGTCGTCAATTGAAATGCGTTAAGAGCTTATGTTAGGGCCTTTGGCCCGGGTCGACGGCGCGTTACGCATCTCAAAGAGATATCAGCACGACTGACGGGGGCTATTACAGCTAATGCCTGCTAGGCTTACAGGGCTGTTTGAAGTACTTATTGCGGTTCACGGAACGAAGAAACATAGGTTCTTTTTTGGTGGGTAAAAATCATCCAAATGACATCCCTTGAGCTGAGCCGAGCTTAAGCGTCCCTTTCGGAGCTAACCCTGGGCCCTGTAAGCTTAGACCCACCTGGGCACTGAAAAAACACTAGTGGACTTTAGTCAGCGAAAGCCTGACATTCTGTCTCGTTCCACCCGTAGCGGAAGAAATTGATGGACGATTTTTAAACTAAAAACAAGACATCTTCTTTTTTGACACGTTCTTAATTCTAAATGCTCAATCCAAAAACGACCCTATTCCAACTAAATCACTAGCTACGATTTGTAACATATTAAACCGCTGTCAGAAACCGAGGGTCAAATTCGCTTTCTTCGTTAGTGAAAGTGTTGCAACAATCTATGTAAGTAAACGTACCCGCGTGACGGGGAAGATGGGCGTTAGATTGGCGAGGGCTGCGAACCGGCCTCACCGCCGCCGATTAGCACGCGATAGTTCAAGGACTCGATACACAAAAGATAGCCACCGCGGCACGTATAGATAACTCCTTCACGTCGCGCAGAGGCGTAGCGTGGACTAACCTAAACGAGAGCGAAGGCACATCACCAAATCTTTTTCTACACTAATATTATATAAGTGTAGAAAAAGAGGTAAAGTTTTTAAGCTATTGCATAGCTTCTATCGCGGGCCTTGAGCGTGGAGACCGAATCCAGAAATTCCGTAACAAAAATAACCAAACACCCCCCACTCATTTGTTTTCTTATCGGTCACCACGCTCAAAAAGTGTAACTTCAATTAATATCAAAGAAAAAAAAACAAAGGAAAAAAATTCTGCATGAATAAAATAAATAAATAATTACAATTGCATAAGTTGATAAAAAATGCTATGCAATAGCTTTACTGCGGCAGTCCCCGAGTGCCACAGGTCTTTTTTTTTTTTTTTGTTACTGAAAGTAACAAAAAAAAAAAAACTGGACCGAATGCTAACATTTTTTCACTGATAGAAAGCTGCTTTATTTCTGAGTGACATAGGCTATATTAATGTACGCGGGTGACGCCGCTGGCAAAAACTAGTCTTTCATAAATTCGAAAAAGAGAGCGGCTGTCGCTGCGAGTGTGACAGCCGCTCAGTGTTGAGGTTTAAGATATCTTTATTTCCCACAAGAATTTACAATTCACTTACATGTACGTGTTCGACCATATCGTCGCAAACGCTTATGAACTAACAATTTACCCGATAAGTAAATACTTAGTTCATTAGTAACAGGAGTATTTAACTACCACGACCACCATCACTACCACTATTGTAGTGTGTGTTGTGTGTGTGTCACTACCAGTATTGTAATAATTAATTTTGTAAACAAACAACACAGATCTGTGAGGTTAGTAACAAATATTATTGTCCTATGTTAGTACTTAATTATAAATCGGGACAATGTACAGTCCACCAATGGCCCTCACAATCTATCTTGCCTTCCGACCACAACACGTACAATGCTGTTAGGTTGCCACGGAGTCTGTTTAACAGTGAGGCCGCTTTCTTTCTACGTGAAAGAATAAAACGCGAACCTATAAATTATAAAGAAAAACCTTCGTTCTTAAGTGTCCCCGCACACGGGGCACAAAAAAGGCCGCTTCTAGCTGCTTTTTGTGGCGGCCTTTTTTGTGGCCCGTGTGCGGGGACAATAAAGAGAGGGCTCTTTGAGTGCGTGAAGCCTGAGTGCACGTCCGTGGGCGAGGGCCCACGCCTAGCTACGCCACTGACGTTGCGCAACTAACCTTTCGGATTCACTGGCGTGGGAACGCGTGATGTGGTTTCGAGGCTGGTTGCTTTTAAAAATACAATGGTTTGTTAGATGTGGGATTGCATTGAATGATTTATAACACATTAAGCGTAGGAAATATTATATAAAAATCGGTTTTGCCAGGTAGTCGTGAAGACGTAACAAACAAACTCACTTTCACTTTTATAATATTAGTAAGGATAAACAATACAATCATAATATTTAAATAGTAGTTGGTTTTGTCCGTTCTATTTAAAGCCAAATAAATACATATTTGTACCTGCAAAAGTTTAAGGTGTATTAATTATTATTCAAACTAATGTGCTTTTGCCAACGTTATTATTAGTTCAGCTGTAAACGTTGTTTAACTATAAAACGAATAACATAAATTACCTCGGAGAATTATTTAAAAATTTTTTTTTTTAGAAACAAGAACTTGAAAAGTTCATATTTAAGAAGTTTAATGTAAAACGAAATGAAAGTTTCGAAGTTGCATTAGAGAAGTACAGTTGTAGATTGTCTCTGAGTCTCTATTATGAGTTTAGAGAACTACTGTACTGCTAACTATTGTGATAGAAATAGTTGGATAACCTCATCACTGTGTTACTAGACTGATCGTCATTATTACTATCGATGGCAAACTGTAGCATGCAATAGTATCTCTAACTTAACAAATAAGCGAGACAAATAGTTGCAAAGCTTTCGATCGAAGGCATTCTGAACTGAAGCTAGACATTTCAATTATTCAGGCCATTTAACGAATTCAATATGATGCTTCTCATCACCTCCGAGTCGGAATATCATCAATATCTAATGAAATATTTATAATTAAGTACAGCGTACGTCGACTTGACGCAGCATGAATACGACTCGGTGGAATTGAATTTATGCATGAATTGCTGCGTGCACACACGTCTCTATTTCCATCATGAAATTAGCAATATCCAGGTAAAGATATACGACATTCATGGAAAACGTTTAATTAAAGAAATATTCATCAACTGCTCTTAACACGTCTGGACCAGCAACGTCCTATGGCGTCAAATTTAAACAAATTGTTGTTAACACAACGTCTCATTATGCCTAATAAAAATATGTCATTATTTGCCCTACATCGCAATATCGCATAACGCCAAGCAGCCATAATACCCAAAAGTCCATTGCTTAAAGTTTTGCGCCGCATCGCTTGGAAATGTCAAATATATTTGTTTGTAGAAGGTAATATCTGAAAATACCGGTCCAATTGTTATTTTTTGTCGATAAAAAGCAGCTTTATCCCATCTCCACTAATAATAATAAAGAGGTAAAGTTTGTTTTTAAGTTTTTTTTTTTGTTGGAGGTAATCTCGTACTGGTCAGATTGAGATAATTTTTCTCCAATAGAAAGCTACTGTATTCCTGACATAGGCTATATTTTATGTACGCGGGCGAAGCGGCGGGCAAACGGTAAAGGTTATATTTTATGTACGCGGGTGAAGCCGCGGGCAAAATCTAGTTGTATCATAATGTGCGCACCATGCGAGTCAGTCCATCATGAGAGCGGCGCTGGGTCGAACGTGTTGAAACGGCGAAATCCTCGTGAGGAAAGCGAGTTGTCCTAAAATTCGTAAAAGCCATGTTCTCGCTGGACCAATGCATTACTTACCACCACTAAGACCATCATCACATCAAGTACCCAGAAGTGGGTACGAACATAGGCCTTTTGTCTTAGATGTGGTCACGACAATGTTTGAAATTCTTTGTTTGTTCGTAATCTCTGAAAGTACCTGCTGACCCAATTACAAAAAAATCTTCATCTTTCATCTGTTATGGTTGACTCGACTGAGTGACATAGAATAATTTTTATCTTGGAAAAGTTTATGGTGCCTGTGAGATTAGCGATTCAGTAGGAGTGAAGTTATGGAAAGAAGCTAACTGGCATTAAAAAAAATAATTGTAATAATTTTAGTTGGTAAGAAAAATGATGAGAAGAAGCACGTTACTGAACAGTGCAACTCTTGCTGAGGCGTGGATGGGAGACCATGAATTACATTCCAAAAGCATGTGAATAGGTTACTTCTAGGCAAGCGTGCTTCATTGTCGGGTTCATCATCGCTTACCATCAAGTGAGACAGTAGTCAAACGTGAGCCTATTTATAATAACGAATAAAAAAAAGTAGGTACATAAAGATTCTGGTTTCGATTTTCACAATCGTCAGAGTTAGCAAGAAGATAAAAAATCTGACACCAGTCTCACCAAGGAGTAACGTGTCATCGAGTTACTGGGCTGTAGAGGTCCGATAGACAGAAAATGCCAAAAAAATATCCCAGTATTTTACTTCCATTCCTACTATATCTGATAGAGTAGGAGCTGATGCCAACGTATTTAGAACAAGGCTGGCCATGAATTTGTGTTTGGAGGCTTCATTTCTAAAACTTTGGATATATTGAATTAAAGACATAGTGCCACTATTCTCAAAAATAATATAAGAAGCACACGGAACCTTTTAACTTCGTGTCTGAATGATGGACGCGATGTGACACACGTCGGACACGTCCGCTGGACGTGATCCACGACTCACAGTTGTAATAAGTTCAGGTTACGGCTGTAAAAAAAAAAGCGAAAGTTCTTACCATCCTAATGTAAATTAGGATGGTAAGAACTTTCGACACATGGTAAAAAATACATAACGTCGGTGAAGTTTAGACAGTGTATGCCTAAATTAAAATCGTTTCTTTACTGAAAAATAAAATGACGATAAATCAGTCTTTCTGATTTATTGAAAAGAAAGCACACGTCGTTTCTAAACCTCATCCTCCTGCAAACAATGTATAACAAGAATATTGCACCGACAAAAATGATTTAGGTACAACATTATGATCGTTATCATTTAGCCAAAAGACGTCCACCATTGGGGCGCCTTTACGCCTTCCCCAAGTATCGCTATAAGGACCGGTTCTATGTATCTCGCATCCATTAGATTCCTGCGGCCCTCACTAGGTTATTGGTCCACTATATGGGAGGCGGTCATCGATCTAGAACCATTCAGCAGATCAGATGGTCCCATCGACCATCTGATCTGCAAGCAATGTGGCCAGCCTACTTTCACTCTAATTTAGCGATTTTTTGGGTTATGCTTAACTTTGGTTCTCCCGCAGATATCTTCATTTCCGATTTAATAACGCAAGTTAACTCCAAGCATAACCCTAGCTTTTGGGTGAATTTAAGCCTTCTGATAAGGCTTATTGTGTGCTCATGTTTTAGAGCCTTATATATGTATGCAATAACTGGCTTAGGCAGATACGCAATGTTAGATCTTTATCGACATTAAGCGACTCTAGAAAATGTGAAAACGCTAGGCCAAGAGCGATTGTTTTAACGCTAAAATATTTGGGATTGATAACGTGACATTTCAATGGTGCACATGCACCATTGAAATGTCACGTTTTCTACACAGTTACACATTTTTGACTTATCGACAATTGATAATGCTGATAAACAGATAGTTTAGCTGTAAGATATCTTTTGTAATTATGGTTACGGAAGTACTGTCGAAAGTAAAGGTGCGGTGGAGGTCCAGTCGTGGCTTTAACTCTCCTCCCTGGGTTTACTTAGTCTAATTTACTTCGTCACTACTTTTCTCAAAACGGCGAATAAAAATATCGTCAGGAAAATAGTATGTCCTAGAACTAAATAAACCGGGCAAGTGCAAATCGAACTTGCACACTGAGGGTTCCGTACAAACTTATTTGTGAAAACAGTTCAATTCCCGAATTGAGTTCTGAAGATTTTTCCGAATTGCAAAAAAAGTTTTTTTTTGTGACGTCTACAAAACAGTTTTCAGATTTTTTCCTATACTTGGCCTATAAGACCTTGCTTTATGTTAAATTTCAGGATTGTAGGTCAACGGGAAGTACCTTACGAATTTTGATTTCCTTGAAAGTAGAAATACACGTTTATTGCGCTTGACTTTTTCACAGCTTCAAGAGACTGTAAACCCAAGTATATGGTTTTAATTTCAGATCGATACCTCCACGTGTTCCCAAGATAAAAGGCCTAGATAAACAGATAGACGGACAACAAAGTGATCCTATGAAGGTACCCGTTTTTCCTTTTGAGTTACGAATCCCTAAAAATGAACTTATTGCTAAGTACTGGGCGGTTCCATAAAACAATCTTCGTCGTTGTGCTTTCTTCATCAATCAAGCTCTCTATTATACTTTTTATTATTTTCAACGCTGATACTGAAAATTAACGCTTACTAATATTATAAATGCGAAAGTGAGTTTGTTTGTTTGTTGTTTGTTGCGCCTTCACGCTTAAATGGCAACCCGATTTTGATGAATTTTGGTACAGAGATAGTTGGGACCCTGGAGACGAATATAGGCTAATTTTTTCACGCAGGCAAAGCCGCGGTTAAAAGCTAGTACTTAATATTTTAGTTTGTTGAAATATGTTTCTTTGAAGAATATAATTTATTAAAATTCAACCCTCGAAAGAAAAGTTTATATTTGATCCAGGTCTAGAATGCAAAAACGCAATAACTCATGTTCAGCTGAAAGTTGATTCAATGCATTGGTTATGGTAATCGGAGTTCTAGATCTGAAATAACATTACGTATTCGCAGGCCGCCATAAATAACTACGGGGAAAAAATCAATATCTGATGTCTTAGTTTGTCAAGGAGGACGAACTGTTGAAGTTGTAACTTAATGGAACCTGATGAGCAGGGGAACTACCGGATTTTTCATTGTGATGATTGTTCAAAGAAACCATATAGGGAAGTAGGGTACATTCGGCCTAGTTATAATAGGCAACGAAGGAACAGGAGCTGGTTTTCAATCAGTAAAAATCTGACACTATCTCCCGCTCCGCTCAAGGGCGCGGAGATGATGATTGGATGATTTTTTTAATTACAAAAAAAAAAAAAATGTAGGGTAGTAGGGAAATCTGTGATCGTCTTTTGAAAGGGATCATGATTTTTTCAAGGAAGGTAACATTTCGGAAAGGTTTAAACTTACCTCTTATTATTGGAGATAAACTGATCGTTCGAAAAGTTTATGATTCAATCATTTTGAAGGTCCATTTCGTCTGGTTGATTTATAAATAGAAGACAATTCTATTACGCATAATTTTGTTTAGAATATTTATTTAGAGATACGATTATTTGGTATGGGTACATATTTAAACATCAAAAAAATTAAAATACATGCATCTTCTTATAAAAAGTCAATATTATGTTGTGCTACAAAATGTAGTGACAGAAACGAATCGCTGCAAAACCGACTTTATCACTTTACGCAGTCTGGTCTGCCCTACCCCTAGAGTGTAATTCAATTCCGCGTAGGCGCGAAGGGGTAGGCTGTGGTGGTGAGCGTTAAAATCATCTGCGAAGATAAGTTCGCGTGGGGCCGCCCAAACCCCGCAGCGCCGGAGCCGTGACAGAAACAATGCTTGCTGCATGTTGCATGGCTGCCTGCACGCTGCATGCCTGCTTTCATTCCTGCTTGCATGCCTGCTTTCATTCCTGCTTGCATGACTGCTTATATGCCTACTGACATGCCTGTTTGCATGCCTGCTTTGCGTGCCTGCTACATGTTGCATGCCTTCTTGCATGTTGCATGTCTGCTTGCATGCTAGCCACCTTAGTTATTTTTTTATGACAACTCAGAAATAGGAGAGCTTCAATGGGGACTTCGCCAACCCTGTGTTAACCAACAGTCATGTTTCGTAATTAAGACGTTTCTGACTGTGAATTTTCTACTATAATGATGGTTCTGCTTGTTAATTATTATGGATATAAACATTATGCCAAACGATAATTCTGTCTAATAAAATTATGAGTTTTGAATGTATGACAAATGAGTGTATGGGAAATGATTTTCGCCGAAATGAAGTTTAAGCAACCCGTTGTTATGCAAAATAACATTATGACAAAAAGTTCTGCTACAAAAGGTAGACCCTTTGCAGACATCTCTTTGGGGCGCGTGTAGAACACTACGCGTCGTTTATGATTTGGGCTTGGTCCGAACGGTTACCGGACGGCCGGACGGAGACTTATTTTTAACTGAATTGGGGTCGACTTCCAGTCTAATGCAACCAAGTATCATTATTTTGTTATGACTTGTATGTATCAGTATTTTATACTACAGCCACCCTGTAGTATCATAATTTGTACAAAAGTAGTGTCATAATTTGGATTAGCTGCATTTGGAAAAAATGCGATTATATTTTTACGAAAAGCTTATATGAAAGTGTGAAATTAGGTACCTAATATTGAAGACCCTATCCGAAAATTCCTGCTAGTGATTATATAACAGTTGTAAGATATTTTATCTAGGACGAATTTATGTTATATTTATATGACATTACTCTTCATTGTGTATCTTATTAGTACTTGGGTAACATACTTCAACTTCTGTAGAAAAACATTTTCCATTTATGTTATAAGCTCCTTGAAGCTACTTCACGTGATCGCGGAGAAAAAGTACCTCTCTCTTGCAGAAAACCGTAAACTACTTAGCAAACAAATAATCAGGAGCCTTTTCTGATAAATCTACTTATACCTATGTTTTCTTCGTTAGTTCCAAGTAGAGCTACTTGCTAATAATATTAGTTGTTGATTTCGCAATCGATGACGACTTGTTTACCAAGAATATGTTCACTCGTCCTATTTTTTTTCATTAAATAATAAATTAAGTCACTCGAAGTTTCATAATCAATTTTTATAGTGTTCCGTAGCAAAATAACAATCAGTATTATGCATTATCTTCGACTACTAGTTTTTCATACATAATATGTACTGCACACAAAAAAAGTATATAATTATAAAGTAGAAATTCCATAATTGATAAAATCTTAAGAAATTAATTTATTAAGTAAATTATTTTTTTAAGATTTTTATAGCTAAAACCTTCAGAAAAAATATATAAAAATATTTCATAATTTAAGTTTTTAGACAGACATCAAAAGTAACTTTACTGTGAAGGCCTTTGATATCTATGTTCCTCAGCTTCATAAAATATTTTTATTACATGATTTTTTTTCTTCCTAACTAGCTTCTGCCCGCGGCTTGGCCACATATAAGTAGGAAATTACCCCAAGGGAACATTCTGTTGGGATTAAAAGTATATTATGTTCTATTCAACTAAATCCTTGCAGAAGTTTGATCGTCAGGAAGTTGTAAATATACACAACACACATGCACCTATGTTAACTTTCCCCTTTATAATATTAGCGTTATTTAGGTAAGTAAATATTTGCGCAAAGTGTCAAGTTTCTTAAGTTACTAAAGACCCCTTCTTAGTGATTGCATATCATAAAAGGGAGTTTTATGTAAAACGTCACTTTCCGATTCCCTGTAGTTTTGGCAGTGCGTTGATATGGCAGCCAGTCATAGTTTCTTCTTTTTATTTATATATTCCTAATAGGTAATTTTCCTTGAAATTCATAAAGCATTTAAGTCAAAGGCAATCAGGCAATAAAATTATGATTACGACTTTGAGTTAATCTAAAAACAAATTTCAGCTAGCTAAAAAGCTTAAATTAACGTCACAAAAATGTAAGCAAAATTGTTCTGATTACTAAATCGTGTGCCATTTATATCGTCTCCTATCACAACTAATCAAGAACGACAATAATGCTCAGTGAAACACGACATTTATCTACAGATTGCCCAGTGTATCTTGACAGGCGATGAAATAATACATAGAACAATACTATTTTGATTAAAATGTGCTCAATTTGATATGTGTGTGACATTTACGTCGTGCG
Organism: Mythimna albipuncta; assembly: GCA_929112965.1. Classification (NCBI taxonomy): domain Eukaryota; kingdom Metazoa; phylum Arthropoda; class Insecta; order Lepidoptera; family Noctuidae; genus Mythimna; species Mythimna albipuncta. Next base: position 12,113,331 of record OV815962.1, read on the forward strand.
CTTCGCTACTCGGCTTGGTGATCGTAATATGTTGGGCACAATGTACAACCAACGATTTGTTTATTATTGATAAACTATTTGGACGGGCGCACGATATCTTAGCAACGTGATTCGAAGGCAAAATCATGTCGTAAATAGATGGATCGATACATTCTAGATTACTTATTTTGCTATGATATTGCGATAGGCACCGGTTTTTATGAATTGTAGATTTGTTAAAACACACCAGGGTGCGGGAATTTCTAGAAAAGGAAACTCGTAGTTCTAAAAACCTAAAAAGCAATAGGCAACTAAAGGACCTGGTGTGGTTTTCATTAGCAAAAGATTAACTCCCGCTCTAACTTAAAACGGGAGATGTCTTTGGATGATTTCCCTTAAAAAAAGGTGAGCTACCCATTGTTCGACGTTGCGTCTATCGTGGTAGTTGAGGTCCGAATCTCTACGGCTGGAACATGAGGATGTTCGTTCCTTCAAGCATGCACCCTCCTCCTTCGCCGCCTTTTTCTGCGACGCAGCAATGCTATGCTTCGCAGAAAAAGGCGACCGCTTGCCATTCCTTATCGCTCCGGACTACAGCCCGAACCAGAGCCTGTCATGAGAGGTCACTGCCGCCACGAGGACACGACGGTGCTCCCATCAAGCAGGGCACACCTCTACTATATATCTACTATATATGTGGAAGGACCACATTTGATCTACTTTTGGGAAAACAAAAAGCAGCCCATAAAAAATCATAAACTTTATTGGACAGTTTGTATGAAGAGGCCGAATTTTTTTCGTTTTCTGAAAAAGTCTTGCGGAAGGTTGTTCAGCTTTGTCTACTGAGCAAGTCCTTAAAGTTTACGGAGACCTGTCCTGTGTATAGTTTGTCTTAGCCATTCAAATGATGTACTGTATTATATACTCGTGAGGTCGATCTTTACAACATGTAAGCTGGCAGAAAATACTACTAACAGCTTTTGAAATGCGTATATAGAATCTATCTTGTATCACATTGATTTTTATATAACTTTTCCGGCTTGACCGTTTTTTGAGGTAGGTTTGAGGACAGGTTGTAAACTATTTTTTAACCTTCTACCCCTATCCCCTAATTTTTAAACTCGATGTTTGTTTTTTGTTTCTTTGTTTTGTTGAAGAAACATCGCGTTTCATTTACATGGTATAACAATGTTTACCAGAGGGCTTAGCCAAGTCGATAATCTACAATCGTTAACTCTAGTAGAAAACTTCAAACGTACGGGAAAGACATCATCCTAACGTTAAGTCACGTAGTCAGAACAAAGAAATTGTGAGCGTTACCTATTGTAGAAAGAAATTCAAAACAAAACGGTTGTAATTTGGCTAGGTCGCCGACCGCCGGAGCTCACACGGCGAAGGCCCCCGACCAGTCAGCTTGGCGCCTTCATTGTGAACCTTCGCTGCTTCACTCGCTACCACGCTACTTGTATATTTAGTTTAATTTCTGCTCTACCTTGTCTTCCATATCTGTCTACTAACTTCTATTTTTCTACTCAACCTAGCGGCTATCGCCGTTGTAACGAGACTACTGGTTGAAATAAAATGATTTTAAGAATACGCTATCTTATTTACCGCTCCGACGCGCCTGCAAGTATTATATAAAAGACAAATATTCAAACGAATAAATAATAGTAGTTTATGTGACTAGGGGATAAAGCAGTGTCTTTAAGTCGCGGGCGGCATGTTAAATTCCGAACGAAACGAAGGTTGCTGATTTTAATCCCGAACGATAGTGAGGGATTTATAAAATTAACTCCCGAGGTTTGCGAGGGAGTTAATAAAGAAACCTGAGTGAAGTGAGGAATTTAAGCCGCCCAAGACAAAGACAGCTTTATCCCCGTGTTGCATACTCTACTTTTTACACCATCTGTGAGATAATTAAAAGACAGTTTGGTCGACCAAATCATATATTAAAGAAATATAAGTATTTTATTTACAAGTTCATCAAACAAACAAAATTCACTACTCCAAGTTTATATAGTTTCAATTTTCTATAATGCTCCCGTGTCGTCAGTACGCACGTTTTATTCTATTTTCCTTTTTTTTGTTAGTGGCCAGTTTGAATCATAGTGATTATATACTCTTTGGTTTGAATTTCGAGTCAACTTGTTCGATGCGCCTACATGTTATTTCACAATGTTGACGATTCTTGATGCGCGAAAAAATGCTACTACTAATCACTATAATTAGTTACTGAATTGGTAATAATTATAGTCATTAATTTGACTGAAATTTATTAAGAAACATAAAATCATGTTATCTAGTTATTAACTTTAATTGTATTATGGGCAGGTGTTTTGTCCTTTTAAGCAACGTTACATTTTAAAACTAAATATTATATTTTACGTAGCAATAGTTAAACTATACGTTACAAACACGCTATGACGAACGACATTTTACCTATGTGTCGCAAATAAATATAATTAAATTATTATTTCAACTTTTGTGCTTTTGTGCTTTTTACTTCCGCGTATTCGTTAGCAGAAATCAAATATTTACTTAAAGTTAAGGTCATGACATTGTGTAAATCAATCTCTTAGATCGTACGAGTACAGATATAGACCCTTAGATGGCAGTTCGTATAACTTCATACCAAAAACTTTGCCGGCAAACATAAGTTTTGAAGTTACATTCTATTTGTCTGTCTGGAAACTATTCAATTTCGCGAATGTAGTGTGTGTAGAATGAGTAGCATTGATTTTATGTACATTTTAAAGGAAATCATGTAGTATTATAGCTGATCATGGGTACATGTAAACTATATTTTTCCAGTGACGGATTTAAAATGATGTAGGGCAGTATCTATGCTCTGAAAAAAACTGTTGGAAACGAAGAAGGATTGCATATTCAAATTTTTAGAAATAAAATATTTAGAAGGTTTTTGGCGGTGTAATTAACTGATTTCTAAGCATGCTATTCCAATACTTTTCCCGTATGCAACGACCTATTTCTGTTAATGAGTATTTTCAACTCTAGCGTACCATTTTATGGTGTACTTTAAAAAACATCCGATTTCCTAGATGTACCTTGAACACAAAAACTTTGTAGAACACTGGTAGGGGTAATAGTAACGAGGTAATAGCTGAGAGTGTAAAATTGTAGATCTTTGACAGTCGTTTTGGATAGTCAGAAGCCAGAAAAATGTGACACCAGTCTTGTCAAAGAGTTTCGTGTTATTCAGTTACAGGATTGTGGAGACCAGACAAGCAGTCGATCCGTGTAAAATACTGGTATGGAACTGTAAAAAGTTTGACTAGAAGCCGAATCCAACATAGTTGAGAAAAGCTTGGCCAGTGGAAGTAATAAAACTCGATGATATAAAACCTTTTATACTAACACGCATTCTGACAAGGCTAAAGCTATGTAAATATAACTAAGAGTGACACTGGTCTATATCACCAGTAGGCAATCACCATATAGGCAAAATTTTTCTATACACGTAGGTACTGGGTTCAGAATAGAATAGATCTTTATTTGCACAGAAAGTAGGTACATGTTATAGGTGTTTGTTAAGTTTGATGATTCATGTCAAAAAAAGTAAAATAAGTAGATGTTAGATTAATTTAAATTATTATCGGTCAATAATTCACTCATTGAGTAATAACATTTATTAATTAGTAGAATAGAATAGAATTTTTATTTTGCAATTATGGGTAATACATAGTTCTTAAGATTACATTTGGCTCAGCCACATTTTAACAACTGGTATGAAAAAAAAATTAAATTATTATTATACAATGAATTGGGTCAATTTTTTTTTTTAATTATTACAATTAAATCATCAACTCAATTTAAAATATATGTTTGTATTAAATGAAAAAAGAAAAAACATAATAATGTAAATTGTTATCATTAGATTATTAAATCATCATCAAAATTTCAAAATGTCAAAAATCAAAATGTCATAAATCATAATGTCAAAAATCAGAATGTCAAAAATAAAAATGTCAAACATCAAGTGTTTTACAAATATTTTTCTCCGATAGGAACTCAGTAACACTGTAGTACGTTTTATGTAACAAAAAATTCCGTAATCTACTCTTAAACTGTGCTGTATTTAAAGCTTTCCAGCCACTCGGTAATTTATTGTAAATAATAGGGGCCATGCAATAAACGCTTTTACGCATTAAAGTGGTTCGACATGATACTTGACATAATTTGCTGTTGTCACGCCTACTCCTTGGGAATACATCAGCCAGGCGACCAAAACGAGATGGATTTTGCTTAACAAACATAACTACTTCCAAAATATAAATACAGGGAATTGTCAAGAGTTTTATGTAAGATTTTGTGTGTTTTTATTTTATAAGGCGCGCAACCGTCTGTGGATTCAAGTTTGTAAGTAAAGTAGTAATTCATTCAATTTCTTTTTAAATTGTGGAAGAGCCTCATTTTTTATCCCATTGGGTATTTTGTTAAATATTGTATGATATATATAGACACATACATAAAACAATTTTCTTTAGTAATACGGTGTCAAAACCATTTCAGCTTTGTTCAAAGCGCAAGTGAGCTTACCTGATCAGTTTAAGTTGTATATTCTAATCTTGTGTAAGTCTTAGTTGATAGATGGAACGTGTGATTGACATATATCCCAATCTCAGCGGCAAAATTGTGTAATTTGCTTGTGGGTGTAACGCAAGGTTCGGCTCGAGAAATGATTAGAAATGCGACTTAGGAGAGGGTGAAAGGGGTGAAACCATTAACCACACGGCCGCAACCGAGAGTGAAAGCTAGTGATTAATACCTTTTGATGAATGACTAAGAGTATTGTAGTAAGTATCAAATTGGTTGGTTGCTTTAGGTCCGTAATATTACACGGTATTTGGAACAGACTATGTTGTAATAGAATTGTCTTAATTCTATCAAATAGTGTTTGAAACTCTGTCTTCTTATGTGTGAATCAATAAGTTTTATTCAGTCAAATACACAATGAAAAAGTACCAGGTATGCAATGTATGGCTATAAAACTAGTAAGTTTGGATTGTCTCTGTTTTTCGCTGTGTCAAATCAATACTGGTCCACTCTGACTTTGAAGACAGAAAAAGGAACTATTTACACTTAAATCTGGCCAGGGGCCTTACCATGACGTGTTAAACTGTCAAGCGTGTGAGAGAGAAAGAGCTACACACCTTATAAAGCTCCATACCTTTAACAGTTCAGTTCAGGTCGTCAAATAGATCGAATTAAGTTCTCGTGGAAGGGCCTCTGTTCATTATAACTAAAACAACTAATAACTGAAGTGAAAATATCAATATTCGCTAAACTATTGAAGCTCTAGAAAGTCTGAAAGAGCACATGTTTGAATATAAAGTAAACGGGCTCAAAAGGGCTAGATGACACATTAACAGTCCGTCAACTATAAGCAACAGTAATCATCCAATTATCCAGATAATCCGCACTTTAACGGTTTGACGCGCATTACGCTTTTATATCGGAAACGGTGACAAGCACGTAGTGTTTATGTTTATGTTACAAGCTGTCGTGTTGGAGTCTTAAAGTCGATGGTTGTAAGTGTCGTAACTCCTCAGGGACCGGCGGCGAAATGTCATAATCCACAGCAGTACATACTTGTATCTGTTACACGGATATTAAATTCTTCCCCAGTATCATAGTTTGTGATTTGTTGTGCTATGCAAAATATGCTCATGGAGAAAAGATTCGCATAACTTTGGAAAGTGGTTTTAATTAAAAGAACAGCGTGCTCTAAACTAAACGGTTTTCATATTTTGTTTGGCTTCAATCTTTTTTTATGACCATCAAAAATTTCTATAAAGCTAATGCCACGACTCGTCGCGTCACTAAGATGACCTTAGCGATATGATAGGCCGCTGGGCCCAAATTCTTCTAATTTACAAACTTGATACTATATTTTTGATACATTTTATAATAGAGCTGTCAAAATAACACCATCGAGAGACCACTGAAATCTTATTTTTTTCTTTATGGTTGGCCTCACACTTGACCACTATCTCACATTACTCAAACGTTAAGGGAACGCCGGCGTTCGCACGTGATTTCGGGCCATTCGGTTAAACACAAAGCGAACGCCGGCGTCCGCGTAGATAATAAAATATTGAGCGTTTCTTTTATAGGGTATTTGTCCAAGAGCGTTATTATAAAGTTCTTCACAAAGTAGTTTGAAAATCTCGAAAACAAGCAAACCTTTCCGTTATTTTCCATATGTACGAGTACCTACCTATTTATAAGCTTGAACAGTAGAAAACAACAATGTGATTGACGATGGAGCACACTTGCTTAGAAGTAACCTATCCACTCTTGACTTTACCCTGGTTGAAGCTATCAGGAAAAACAGACTTTTAAATTAATGGGGTTAGTATCCTGAAGCTTTATACAAATTGAGCTTTATACGTGAGTATGTTATTAGCGATAACGATTAATTAGTGAAAAGTTAATGTATTGATTTGATAAGCGCAATCAAAATGTTTAATGGCCTACGAGTATCTGGCCCACTCACGAAAATTGGGTAGTAAAATCTTATTTTTATAGCCGTTCTTATTACGAAATTGCAACACATTATAAAATTCTCGCAGTAAAAAAGTCGTTAACGTATTTTGTAAATGCAATACGGGTACAAGCACCAGCGTGGATTGATGGTCGCCCTTATGAAAATTTGTTTATATTCTAGAAGGGAATACGTAGGGATTTTCTTTGCCCTGAAAGTGTTTGGGTCCAGAAGGTTCAGGAGGATTTATAGAGGTAGCAGGACTAATAATGTGATACTATACTGAGAGGACATTGAAACGATCGTAAATTGATGGAGTCTTGGTACATTTAGAAACATATCGACGGTTGAAAGGCAAAATGGTGTAAGGGACATTGAGTAAACTTTACAAAAATGTGATTTAAAGTTAAAGTTTTGAGTTCACTTTTGTAAAGTTCACTTTTTGTCGGTTAGATCATTTTGCCTTTCAACCGTCGATATGGTTGGTCATTTTTTATTTATATCTGTACGTGTGGTATTTAGATCAATATTGTATTGTATTTTGGCAATGCTGCCAGTCTTATAGCCATATGTCCAAATGACAGAGATGCGCAGAGTTCTTCGACACCCGAGTGTATTTTTCTTAGGTATTGTGGAAGGTTAGATAGCTAACCTTCCACAATACCTTTTTTCAGGAAACAAAAAAAAAATCAGCTTCACCATACAAAAAGGTAAACTTGATTGGACAATTTGTATGGCGAGACCGATTTTTGTTTTCGTTTCCTAAAAAAAAATCTTGTGGAAGGTTGTTCAGTTTCGTCTACTGAACAAGCCCTTAAAGTTTGTGGAGGGCTGTTCCTTACACTTTGTATACATGAACGTAGTTGGGTTTAGTATAAAATTTGTTCATAATAATATTTAAGTTTCTCGTGTACATACACATATATTTGTTATTAATAAGATTGTTATATATATTGTTACTGATAACTAATATTTCATTAATATTATACTTGTAATGTGCAGAATATTAAAAAAGTAGGAGAGCAATAAATTAAAAAGTAAACGTACGAAGCAAATGGAATATCGGGACATAACTGAGTCAATGACATACTGACTACGATTCCACCTGATGGTAAGTAGTGATGCAATCGTAGATGGTGAAACGTTCTAGTTTATTAAGAGCCTATTCCCTCTAGCCTTGAAGTAACCTTGGATATCACACAACCTTGTTGAGTTCCGTTTGAGCTATGCGAATATTGACAAATATTTGTACTGACTGGACAGGTCCACTCAAATCTGTGTGGTTCTTTCTTCAAAACACCATCTGAGACACGAATGTTGTTCTCATACGATCTGATCATTACATATTTACTATATAAACTTTAAAAGAGACATAAAGACCTGGGATACACCGGCTACATCTAGATGCAGCTAACGAAAAAAAAAATTGATGAGTAAAAGTGTTTTTATAAAACCTATTTGCAGAATAAATATATTTATCACTTACTTTATTACCATACGAGTAACGTGTAGTAAATTATAAAGGAAGAAGAGTAATAAAAGAAGCAGCTAACGTACTAAGTAGATGAAGTGCGGGTAGTAACTGCATCAGGGCGCCCGGGGTCCCGCGCGACAGCCATAATGTGATTTGGTGTGAAAGTGCACAGTTGAATGTGAGGGTATTTTAATACTGGAAAATGAAAATGATTGTGGTCATTGTCCTCTTGATTTAGTAGAATATTGAGTCTTGTATTTACATGTTTTATAATAGTTTTAAAATATGTATATGATGGAAATCTTTTTTTTGTTTTATGGTTGGAAAAAAATCATCCAATGACAACCCCCGCTCTTGGGGGGAGCGGGAGATAGTGTCAGACTCTTACTGTCTAAAAGACCCACCCCGTTCCTTCTAGCCTTAATACCAGAGATGTGATGGGAATCTCTAAACCGACAGCGAACCCAGGTTGGTCGCTGTAAAAACGATTTGGTCAACTGGGGCTTATTCGACTCATCTCTACCGCAGTGACCGTGTAGAGCCGCTGAACATATGTGATCTGCTATGCTGCCCATACTGCATAACCACTTGCACTTTTTGTATGAGACCAATAATAGAGAGTAAAACCTGTACAGGTTGCCGAATGCTGGCCAGAAAAAAATCTAGTTTGAGAATATTCACGAAAAGAAGAAGAAGAAGAATATATGATTAATTTTTGTTTGTAATCAATGAAGGTTCATAAAATAAAGACGCTCATCTGTCTGTATAACTGTATTAACCTTCTTTTAACTGTCATGTGAACACAAGTGGTTCACTGAAGGAAAAGCTTCTGCATTTAATTGAACTTATTTTTTTATTCCCTCACAATTATAATGTTATTTTTTAATGTTTCGGACAGTCGAATGGTCAATATGCGTTCAAAACTACTTAGAAAATATACAGTGGAAGGTTTAGGTATAGCCTAATATACTCGTATATAACTAAGAGTGTTAAACTCGTATACAAAAGAGTTATCCCAGAAGAGACATGTTGGTGTTGAATCAACTCGTATAAACCGAGCTGAGTAGTATTTCATAAATAACGTTTTGCCGTTATTTTGTTTAAAAATTCACATGTCATAATAAATAGTGCAGGAAAGAAGGTATTTTTGCTAAGTACTACATGCAGATTTGCAGAAATTGCACGAAAGTTAAAAGCGACTACGGTCGTAGCACACAGCTACGAGCGTAGGCGCTGCGCTACGAGCGTAGCAAAGTCTACGCGGGTTCATAGTTCACAGACTTATTTGCACTTACAAGCAATTATTTTGCATAATTATGTTAACTTCGTACAGCACAGCATTGAGCTATTTTATATTTTATTTTATATAAAGCTATCTTAAATAAAAATATAATAATAAAATTTGGTTAATTTTAAATTAATCATCACCACGATGCAAAATCTATGGGTGTTGGTACATGGTTAAGTGTATAGCAGGGTCTGCGAGCGTATTCACGTAGAAAGGACTACAAACGCAGAAAGATCTACGAGCGTAAAATGGTCAACGAGCGTAGAATGGTCTACGAGCGTAGAAGGGTCTACGAGCGTAGAAGGGTCTACGAGTGTAGAAGGGTCTACGAGCGTAGAACGATCTACGAGCGTAGAAGGGTCTACGAGCGTAGAAGGGTCTATGAGCGTAGAAGGGTCTACGAGTGTAGAAGGGTCTACGAGCGTAGAACGGTCTACGAACGTAGAAGGGTCTATGAGCGTAGAAGGGTCTATTAGCGTAGACAAGTTCACGAGCGTAAAAATATCTGCGAATGTAGAAGGGTCTACAAGCGCAGGAACATCTACGAGGTTTCATACGTTTGTAATTTTCAGGATTTATTAACGTTTAGTCCCAATATCTTTGTAAACCATACCGCTTTTGTTAAATAAAAATATTTATTCCATGAATTAAATCTAATCGTTTTGAGTAAACTCACAATTACATACAACTAGCTAAGCAAATAATAAGCACGCACATGACTTAAAAAGCAAAGTTGTTAACAAATTAAATGTAAACAATTATAGAATGTATGTGTTTTAACAATTGTTAGTGACACTTTGGTTTATTACTGAAAGCATTTGGATCTGTGGGCGGTATTTTGAATATTGTAATAACTGTAACTATTCTCAAAGACAAAAAATATACATATAAAGAGTATACACAAATAAAGCACTGTATTTGTTTACTGCTTCTGAGCGTAAGAGGTACTAAATTCCCAGTCGGGGAAAGTGCTGTAGAGTTTTTCCATCTGGAAATGCTTGGAGTCTGCATTTGTACCGGTTGATGGCATTAGGCTCGCGTTCTGTTACATGCTGATAAAATAAAGTACAAGCATAATCGGCCTTATAATATTCCCACTGCTGGGATTTAAGCCTCTTCTTTAGTTCAGGGAATGGGCTGTAATCCACCACGCGGGCCTAGTGCGAAATGGTGGATGTCACATGTGTTCGAAGTTTAGGGTTCTAGGAAATGTCGGTTCCTTCAGGATGTTTTCCTTCACCGTTTCAAGAGCAGTAGTGATGAAAGTAAATTATACAAAATAAAGCGCCTGGCTGAGATTGAACACGCGACCTACAACTTATAAGTCGGAGCTAGAGCTCTAAAATAGTCTAAATAACAATATTCCACAACTACCACACAACGCCGTCTAGTCCCAAGCTAAGCAGAGCTTGTGTTATGAGTACTAGACAACTGATAAACATACTTAACAATGTAAGTGTACCATAGGCATGTGGGATTGTTCGAAAGAGTCACCACAGCCCCGCAACGCAAAGGGCAACTGAAACAACACAGCTGACACTCCCTCTTGTTCTTCCCTCCGGGAGGAGGTATTTGATAATTTCCCACCTCAAAAAAAGTGCAAATGTAGTTCCTTTTTATTCTTCGAGAAGTGCAATAGCGAGATTTTGTTTTTGTACTCTAATAAGTTCGCAAACAGAGAAAACATCTGTTTGACATTATTATATTTAATATTCATTACCATTTTAAGGTATATTCGAGAGAAGTAACAAAACAAGCAAAAAATAAATAAAAAAGAACTAGTTTCCTAAATATGTAGATTTATTATAAAGTTATGTATTGTGTTTTTAACCGACTTCGAAAAGGAGGAGGTTCTATGTTCGGCTGAATGTATGTTTTTTTTATGTAGGTATGTTCACTGATATCTCGGTCAATTGCGGACCGATTTTGAAAATTCTTATGGTTATGCTTCCAAGTTGGTCTCATAGAAATATTGTTTTGATTTGATCATGAACTTCGAAGATATGGAACAGAACTCCTCATAGAATCACAGCAGAACTGTGGTTACAAGTAAAGTTGCTTTGTTTATACGTGTAGTCGATGATTGACTGTCAGAAAAGAGGAGAGGGATGTATTCAACTGATCTAATGATAAAGCTAGAAGGAAAAAATAAATTAATGTAATCTAACCGTGTTTGGGATTATTAGAATCGTTATGAGATGCACTGTGGCTATAAGTTATTTAAGTTTATCTGAGGGGTACTTTTTAGTGGTGGTACCATAACTAAAAAGTGTAAAATAAAAAACTTAAAAAAAAATACAACCGACTTCAATGTTAAAAAACACTGAAACTTATAAAATAACTTTAATTTCGGAAGTCGGTGTTAAATAACGAAGAGACAAAACTATTATAGAAATACCGACTTCCGAAATTAAAGTTAATTTATACTTTTCAGTGTTTTTTAACATTTAAGTCTTTTTTTTTTTGTATAAAGTTTTTATGTGTATTTAAAATTGTTTAATTTTGTTAGCAGTAAACCGAAGTATTTTAAGTTCTCCCTGTATTATTTTAAGTTCTTAAGTTCCATCCTAAAGTTATTTGGTAGATATCGCTGTCAGCGTTAAGGCCGCCATTATACCGATATATTTAGGTTTATTTACGAGTTTTGTTACTTTTTAGTGTACGTAGTAAGTACTATTCTATATATGTGATGAAAAATCTTCTTTGTTGTTGTGTATATTCATGCATGCATAAAAAATTCGTATCATGCACCCGCCACGCTTTGTGTCAGTAGCCGTGGCTGCACCCACGTCCGTATTTTCGGAGATAACATAAACATACGTTCCAGGCACAAGTTAGAACAGTTGAAAGGTGCGCCGCGGAGCTCAAGTGGGTGTAAGAGTGAAGCTAACGAAGTACTCACCACCTTCTCCTCGAGGATCTCGTTGTTGTTGTTGTTGCTCCCATATTTTAAGGCACCGTTTTCCATGACCACAACTGATCGTCGTGTGTTTAACTATATCTTTAACACTAGTTTTTGTCCTCATTTAATATACATTTTTACAATATTTACATATGTTCAGTGATATTAAATTACACATCGTCCTTAACTCTCTAACACTGCTTAGTTTAAGATAAGTTTATTATGTTACTGATATATCGTTTTCGTTAGTCAGTAGTTATTGTTATTTATATTAAACATTTCATTGGACCTGAAATTCAAATACGCGTTAATTTTAATGGCTTTAGAACTATTTGTAATTAGATTTTCTATTAGCATTATAAATCTATGTTAAGAATATGTGTGTGGTATTCATTTAATTTTGCAAAATATTGATAGCTTACGCTGAATTAAGTTAATATTAATGACACACACATACTTAGAAGTACATATATAAGCATATTATTAGCAAGAATGACTATTTAACTTACTAAACGTTGACTACACAAATCTGTCATAAAACAAAGTAGATAAACATTAGAGCCATTACTTATTGTAGTTGTATCCTACATTTGGTAAGTTTACCGGTTACACACGACTTGCTCCATTATTTTTGATTTTTAACTTCTACGCCAACTCTTCTTTAATACGAGTAATACGCCATGCTGAATTAATTAAAGACGTTACATAATTTTACTGATATTAATATGACATCCGTTGCTATGTTACTTTTCTTTGTAAACACATTTCTTTGTTCGTTAAATCATTTCGACAAAAATATTTGCATCAGACAGCGATTTATTGAGTGCCTTCAGACAGTTTGCGATATTTCAGTTCAAGTTTTATAATTTGATTAGTCTTTCAAACTCCACTAATGAACAGTCACTTTTACGAAAAGTTTTCGCATCGATAGGTACGCATAAAAAATTACCTAACGATTTTATTTTGATTATTGAAAGGCACAATTGTTTTAGGACACATGATATATGTTTAGTAGTGGATGCAGTTTGTTAACATCGTGTCGGGGTCGCGGTGCAGGTGACGCGCGGTGTCGCTCGGGGCGCGGGCGGGCGACTCGCGGGCCGCGTCATACTGCGGCGCGGCGGACGCCGCCGGCCCCCCGGGCCCCGGCCGCGCCGCATACCCGCACTCTGCGCTCGCCCGCGCGCCCGCTCGCCGTCGTCGGCCACCATACCACCGATACGCACCATCCTTTATTATTGACAGACGACCTTGCCCCACATTATATTTTCTCCACTAAAAGGATTTATTAGGTCAATGATGGACGGATGTTGAACATTTGTGGAAAATGGAAAACAATGACTGGCTTGATTGACCCTGCGTGAAATAGCACACCGAATATTTTATCCCCTTCTCCTTTATTGATATTTTCTTTTCATTGAGAAGTTTTGTTGACAACTTCTTTCTTACCGCAATAAAAAAGTTAGCACATACCTAACTTGTAACTTACGAGGGTGCTGCGTAGTTTTATGAGAGTACAACATTTGTTGGCGTGTAACTTTTTTCTACATATGCATTTAGAATATAAATAAGCCAGATAAGGAAGACATGGACTGATTTATTTCTAGAACATTAACTTTATTACAAATAGTTAGGCAAATAAAAATGCACATACAAAACATACATGTATTTACAAGCCAACGTAAACGATAACTTTGTATTCCGAAGTTGTTAGGGAGATAAATAAATTAAGAAAATACATTTTAAATATTTCTCAAACGCTAATGATGCACTATCGAAGCAGTGAAACATAATTCAAGCTCATAGTGATGACAATTTTAAGCACTGTAATGTTCGGGCAAAATATTTTAGCGAAGCTTTTGGCGTTTCAACGTTGAAGTTAACAATGTTTTTGTAGTGAGAACCACAATTAAGTACTTACTTATATAAGGTATAAACATTTTCTTTCACTTTAATAGAATTTGACGGCACGGGTGGCGCACTGGCTGACCGATTGGCTATCGTCGGGGGTTGCGGGTTCGATTCCTACACGGAACCATTTTATTATGACCTACAGATAAGTATTCTGGGTGTAGGTGTCTTGTGTATGGGAGTTTATTTTGTGTATGTCATTTCTAGTGTTGGGCAACGCTTTTGTAAAAAAAAATAATGTAAATTATACGGTTTGTTTCATAAATGTAACAAGAAACCACTACATGATAATATTTTTATTAAGTGAGTGGGACGCTGTGTTGATTAGATTGCCGGCGTCCGTAATTTCATAATGCCTTCTGGTCACAATTTCAAGAAGCCTTTTTTTGCGCGGGACAGTAATATTTTTCTAAAATCTTTTACCAATGGAGCAGTAATGCTAGCGAAGGAGACTGCCGCACGCTATCCCGACCCTGTCTACCCGCCATCGCAGGGGCAACGACGAGCAATCGGTGGCTTGCCGTCCGGTGACACTACAGATCGAAGGCGAGTCGTCGACAGCGCGGCCAAGGAGCCCAATAGTGCCGAGTGCCTATGCCTACTAGGGTCACGGGTTGATTTCTGAAATGGATTTCTAGAACTCAAAGGGCAACTGAATAAACGTAAGTGTGGTTTTAGTGCCGGGCCTTGGTTGAGGCCATGGTCCGGAGCGAGGAGGAGTGGCAGGCGGTCGCCGACTTCTGCGAAGCAGTAATGCTCGCAAAGGAGGAGGCCGACCGTATCAGGCATCGGCGCTCTCGCCACCGATCGGATTCCGATCCCGATTTCCGGCCACGATTTGCGGACGGCGAGCAATTGGTAGCTCGCTGTTCGACCGTCCAGTAACTGTCCTGAAGGAGCCCAAGTCGTCGCAGCGCACACTGTTCCCGCGGACCTTAAGTAGTTGTCAGCAACAGCAGGGGCCCAGCTGGCTCGAAGCCTACTGGAGCCAGGGTTAGTTTCGAGAGGTAGCTCAGGCTGAGTATGAAGGCACAAAGGAACGGGGTGGATTTTTAGTCAGTAAGAGTCTGAAACTATCTCCCACTCCGCCCAAGAGCGGAGTTTGTCATTAGATGATTTTCCCACCATAAAAAAAAGTGTGGTTTTAGTCAGTAAAAGTCTGTTACGCCGTCTTGTTTCACCCTAAAGTGGGTGAAGCCATTAGATGATTTCGCACCTCAAAAAAAAGTCTACCAGTGAAAGTCTCGTCAAAATCGGTTCACTCGTTTTAAAGAGTAGCTGAAATAAACAGATAGACACACAGAATTGAAAGAAAATGCGTTTTTATAACTGTTTGGTCGCGGCGGCAAACTTTTGCAAAAAAATTGTTATCTTGGGTGAAATTTTGATATTCACACATACATTTCAAATTTATTTAAGTGCTACAAGATCACATTCTTACTTCTAAGCGGAGAAGTTAGTTCCAACATCATTATTTCAAATGGGATCTTGCTTTTAAGGGCTTCTTCACACGTACCACAAGCACACCACGTCGCAACGACAAAAATGCTGTCAACCAGTGGTTACGTATGAATAGTGCCACCGCAGCTTTTTGTAGTCGCGTTGTGGTACCGACAAAATGTCGATGTGGTTGCGTCCACTAGTTCGTAGTGTCGCTGGTGGTTGCGTTGTGGTTGCAATGTGGTCGGTATCAAACACACGGTCGGTAACGACAGCAAAATGTGGTACGTGTGCATAGTCCTATTCATTCTCAATACGAAATATACGCCGGGCAACGTGGTGTGGTTGAGGTGTGGTAGGTGTGAAGATACTCTAAATAAAGCGATAAAGTTTTTACGGAGTTCAATTGTATAAACAACACTTAAACTCATTCTCATGCTGTTTTCTCTGCAAACGCTATTGAACAAACTTCGAAAAATATACGTTAAATTTACATTTTTAAAGTTCTATCTGTTAGACAACGAAAGTTAAGGATATATTTTTTTAAGCTCGGAAAACAAACAGAAAATTAATTAAAGAGCAAATAAGGTTCTTTTCCAAAAAGTGTTTTACAAGAATTTAATGAATTGGTTACTACCCAAGTGGGTGTACCTCGGGGATATATCCTGAAAGGATTTTCTCTTAAAATTACAAAGATTTATTTTAACCTCTGCCTACCTATAGCCGTTTCTTTTTTTTTAACGCCGTTCAATAACTTCTTTAGGGTGGAGCGGTATGGTCTATGTCTTTCGAAGCCTACTGGGGCCAGGGTTATCCGAAAAAGCGCTCGAGCCCCGGTATAAGGGCTTGAAGGAACGGGATGGGTTTTTTAGTTAGTAAGAGTCTGACACTATCTCCCGCTCCGCCCAAGAGCGGCGGTCTATGTCTTTCAGTTGCCTTTTGCGTTCAAGGACTACAGGTTTACTTTCCAGAGACTCCCTGTGCCCTAGCGGGCACTTCAGTTTTGCTGACATCTCTTGGAGGCGTTCGTGGAATACGACGTGCCGCCAACGACTTGGCTCGGCTTGACTTGGCTTGGCTTGGCTCGACCCGGACGGTTACGGGCCGGCTGGTATTAGTCCTGCTACTCCCAACACCCGATGCGCCTCCTGTCAAGGCGGCTAGGGCGTAAGGATGTCTGTTCGCTCACGCGTGAGACCATAAGCAAGTAAGCTTTATTCTTCAGGATAATAATTTACAAAATGGAAATGTATACAGTTGCCGGCTTTGTCTTATTCCCCAATTTCTTCCAGGCAACCTAGATTTACCAGAGATTGCCTAGACACAAAATAAGGTTGCACTTGGTGCAAATATGAAAGTAAACAAATACTTAATACAATGGATAAATAAATACAATGCAAGTGAATAAGTAATTATTAAGTTGAAAACTACTAAAACGAAGACGTGATTACAGTGATTAGTAATGTTTCCAAAGTCTTTTAGACACAAATGTATGAAACAAAAGACGGACTAATATGATTACAACTGAAGTTAGCTACATACGAATCACAGTGTTCATAGCAATCAGATAATAATCCAATATTTAGCCGAAAGGTTTTGGTGTGGCAACCGCGTACCAGAAGACGCAGCGTTGGAAGGCTTACCACTAGGGAGACCGATAACCTGATCCCGGTCATTCGAGAAACACAGAACCGTTCGTTGTGGCGACACTTGGGGGAGGTCTATGTCCAACAGTGGACGTCTCTCGGCTGAAATGATGATGATTTAGCAGTCGACAACAGCGATCGATCTTTACTTTAATCACATTGTCAAAAATATCTACACATTTAATGAATTTCACTTCACCATTCAACTTCAATGAATGTTACCAATTAATAAAAAGAAAATTGCGATATGAACTTTGCCAATCACAATTTTATTATCCGTAGTTGAGGTAAACAAGCCAGTAACTCATACTAGTGCAATTATCTTGTTCCCCACTTCCTAAGGTAAATAGTTCTGACGTGAAATGCACTGTCTGATAGCAAATTAATCTCGTAAATAGATACTAAAGTTAAACATATATTGGATTAGTACGCAGTGTTTATTGTACAGGTTTAACTTAACAGATAGTGTTATTACATAAGAAGTGTACATTAAAATATTTCTTAAACAAACACATTTGTGATGACTTCAAACTTCAAACGTTGATACAGTTTCTTTTTTCTCCTATGTAGGAATTTACCAAATGACTCCACCTGCTCTGGGTGGGGCGAGAGGGGTGACAAGACTTTTACTGATTAAAATTCGTCTGTGTTCCTACAGTTGTCTGCGGTCCAGAACCATTGTAACTCTTTCGAACAATCCATCCTGAATATCTAATTTCCAAAATCTAGTTAGCAAAATTACAATTCCGAAGTTTTGTAAACTTGGTATACATATGTATTAGTGTAATATTATTTAAGTTACTTATCTTTCTTTTGTATACAGTGGTTTATTACTATTATGTCATGTAAGATGTACTTAAATTCTTACAGTATGTTTCCTTATCCTTATAATTATACACATCGTGCATCATGCGTATGTATTTGTTCACATCTCTCCCCCAATTTTCCTGTCGTATATCTACTGGAAGAAATTTCTTTAGAAATAAGCGCACTACATTTTTGTTCTTCTCTCTGTATTGGTCTATTCGTTTTTAAATATGAATAGAATATAATAGAATAGACTTTATTGTACACCAAAAGTAACACAGCTTATACAAAAACTACGAGACTATTATGAGTGTGTACGTAGACAAATAAATAAATAAATAATTATTTAATCAAGGGTGGCTGAGCTAATGATTCTTCAAAACATTTGCGTGTCAGTCATACTTATACAAGGAACTAAAGTGTAAAAAAATATCGTTTTTATTGAATTTTAGATTAGCCATATGTACTTCATATTTACAGAGAAAATCTTCCTTGTATGTCTGTTAAACTTTAGTCTGGTTGATCGCAAATTGTATGCAGCTCGCATTCTAACAAATGCGTGCCAGCTGCTACTTTCGACCTCTAGTGCCGTCCTAGGCCTTGCAGGTCTCAACATGCATCAACGTCTAGCCACGTCCGACGATACCGTCTCATCGACCGAGTGTGCTTGCTGAGTCAGCCTTCGAGTTAGCAATAATTGTAGTTGTGTGAACAAATAGCACCTGCCGGTAACTTATACTGATTTATTATTACTTCTATTGATTATTGTGATTTCAAATTATGTAGCAGTTTTTAGTTGTGCGCCCATCACGTAAAATGTGCCTGTGTAAATCGATATAGATAACTTTTATACATTAAAATTGTGTGTAACTTGATATATTACTTAGGCTTTGTTTCATCACAATCGACTGACTAAATTGAAAGATAAACTACATTAATTGATTGTTAGGTGGTATGAAGTTCGGTCAGCTAGTGATTCAACTAATTCAAACAAAAACATGAGTGGCTATTATTCTGTTGGATTGGAGGTACTAGTTCAAACTCACCAGTTTATAATTCCGAGGCAAGGATTGCGTTACGTAATACCAGGCGCAAAATCTGTGAGTCTAAATGCCTCCTTCTTCCCACAAACATTTCCCGCCCCCATTAGCTTCCGAATTCTGTAAACAGTATTTACTTACGTTATTTACTTTTCCGTACCCTTATGTGTTCAGCAAAATGTAGGTCGATTAAACGTTTAATTAAAATGCACAAACCATTTGGTTTTATCTTTATACGTATTGCGTCGCACCGCGCGTTATTGTGCGCGCTTCCCGAATGCGTATCGCTTTCCTGTAAGGGTGTTATTTATTTCGCGAGTTTCGTTAAAAGTACATTGACATTCAGTTGTTGCTGGCTGTGAGCGCAGTAACAAACAACACAAAAAAAATGAAATTAACTTTTTACGGCCCGCGGGACGAAAAACATTTTTAAATTGTTGACGTTTTGAGAGCATGGGAGCAGGCTTATGAGGTGGAGCTGACTATTCGTTTGTAGAAGTTGAGTACAATGATGATTTATATGAAGTGTGACGTGAGATTATGTACCGTCACGCTCGCTTCGTCCGCTAAGTGAGCAGAAGCCCTAGTGATACAAGTAAGAGTCGCGTTAATACCGTTTCTTGTCACGTTCAGCTAACGTAATACATGTAAAGCTATATAATATGAAAGCAGACGAGTTGTGCAACTAACTGTGTCAACATAAATAGCTTGAACGATGATTCTGCTAAACGTAAAGTATTTAGAGAAATATGTGGGAGAGATCGACATTGATAACAATGTAGCATTAATAAAACTGTTAAAAGCTGTATAATTTTTTTATTTGTCATATCGTAAAGTTCCAATTCTATGTGGCGGGCGATTGTAGCTTTCTGCGAACAGTAATGCTAACAAAGTAGGCGGCCGCACGAGCGAGCCAATGGCCGTCGCGCCCCAGTCGCCGGGATTCCGATCCCTACTTCCAGTCATCGTAGGCGCGGGCTTGCAGACGGCGAGCAATGATTAGATCACCGTCCGGTCCGGCAACCGCCCGGACCGAACCCAAGCCGTAGACGGTGCGTAGTGTTCCATGCACACCTCAAGGAGTTGTCAGCAACCATAGGGGCCCAGCAGGGTCGAAGCCTACTCGGGCTGTGGGTGAAGCGAAAAAGATCGCCGGGGCCCTGGAACAATAAATAGAAAAGAAGGAATATGAGTAGGTTTTTATTAGTACAAGTGTGACACTACCTCCCGCTCCGCCCAAGAATGGAGGAGGTCATTGGTTGATTTTTCTACCTAAAAAAAGATAGTTTTGAGCGTATTTTCAATTTAGCTTCACTTTTTTGACTGACCGACATTTTGACAATTCAAAAGTGCCTGTAACTGGTCTATTTGAAATAAACGTTTCTGATTTTCATTTACTCTGTCATATTTTCACACCTTTTTGCTCCTGCATGCTATACATTACACACATTAAACAGATCTAGTATAATAATTTGATTTCACCACATGACAAATAAACAAACGTTTAATCTATTGATTTGAAAAATAATTAACTCGATAGTAGATCAAGTTAATTATTTAGTTAATTTCATTTTTCGTCGTCGTCTTGTAAATAGATATTCCTTTACATATAGTATTTGAAGATTGATCATCGCGGGCCAAATAAACAAATGAAAGACTTTTCATTAAGTCAGTCGGTTTTACCAAATTTTAATGAAACCGAGCGAAGCAAGCTCGAGAAACCATACAAAGATGTAACTTTTTTAATTTATGCACAAAATCTTGATAATCATGGATGCAAGAGCAGCTCGAAAAATTTTCATGCAATGACATACCCCGCTCTTGGGCGGAGCGGGAGATAGTGTCAGACTGTTACTGACTCTACTGATTGGCAAGCCCGGGCCTACGGTGGCCGGAAATCGGGATCAGAAGCCTCCTCCTTTGCTAGCATTACTGGTTTGCAGAAGGAAGCGATTGCCTGCCACTCCTCCTCGTCGCCCAGAATTTTCTCTGAACAGACATGAAGTTACGGAGCGTGTATATACATAGACGCTCCGTAACTTCATGTCTATGTGAAACATACGTTTCACACGTTTCGCCTCGTCGTTTATACCGCGTACGTCGAAGGACTAAAACAATTTGCCTGCTGCGGTCTTCCCATTCGATTATATTTTGGGTGTCTTCAAGGCTAGAGTGAAAAGAATGCGCCTCACCATCAACGTTTGCATCACTGCTTACTATCAGGTGGGATTGCAGTCGAGCACTAGTTTATATGAAATTAAAAAAACTGGCCAAGTGCGAGTCGGACTTGCCCATGCCCCATGGAGGGTTCCGTAGCAGCAAGTAAAATAATATAAAAGTTCTTGTAGATCGTTGTAACTTTGATCGATGTTTTTATAATAGTGTATTTTTTAGATTTATGACGTATGAAAAAAAAACTACTTACTAGATCTCGTTCAAACCAGTTTTCGTTGGTAGTTTGCATGGTAATGTACATCATATATTTTTTTAATTTTATAGAAGTGAGAGGGGGGGGGGGGTGGCACATTTTACCACTTTGGAAGTGTCCCTCGCGTAAACTATTCAATTTAGAAAAAAATGGTATTAGAAACCTCAATATCATTTTTGAAGATCTATCCATAAATATCCCACACGTATGGGTTTGATGAAAAAAAATGTTGAATTTTTTTGCTTTTTTTTCTATTTTTGTGTGAAAATCTTAATGCGGTTCACAGAATACATCTACTTACTAAGTTTCAACAGTATAGCTCTTATAGTTTCGGAAAAAAATGTCTGCGACATACGGACGGACAGACAGACAGATATGACAAATCTATAAGGGTTCCGTTTTTTGCCATTTGGCTACGGAACCCTAAAAACATACTTTTCTCAAGAAAATATGGAGGGCTGGTAAGTATAGCTTCAACCGATCGTCGCAGTCTGTGGCTCCAGGCAATGGCCCTCTTGGTCCAAGGGTAAATACGTTACTGAAAGTGAAACCTATGATTTGAAAACTTCGAGTTGTTCTTTAATATAAAAAAAAATATACGTTATAACATTAATTTGTCAGAGAATAATTTATAAAATTACTACAAAAATTCGTACTTAAATTAAACGAAAGGTTAAGCCAATCTAAATTGTTATTTCCTTCGTATTGGGAACCCTATCCAAATTGTCGTTGGTTTTTGTAGTCACTAATCAGAAGTCTAATTTCCACTTGGCTCCGTCACCTTGACCCACAGGAACCACACACTTTACAGCCTACTAGCGGTCTTGGCAGACGTTGTCCTGCTCGAATGCTGGAACCGGGTTGTAGGCGCCACCAATAAAAATAACAATTTTATATCATCCAGAGAACCACTCTAATATACACACAAAATTCCATCCAAATCGGTTAACCCGTTTAGAAGGAGGTGACAAATACACGTACAGAAGAATTGTAAAAATAAATAGAGAAAATTGTGTTAAGGGAAAATACTTCCGAGATAAAAAATATCCAATGTACTATTTTAGGATATGATCTACCCGTGTGCCAATTTTCATACAAATTCGTACAGTCGTTTGAGCGTGAAGAAGTAACAATAGTAGATTATGTGACTAGGGGATAAAGCAGTGCCTTTAAGTCGCGGACGGCATGTTGGATTCTGAACGAAACGAAGTTTTCTAATTTTGATCCCGAACGTCAGTGAGGGATTTATATAATTAAGTCCCGAGTGAAGTGACGTGAGGAATTCAAGTCGCTTAAGACAAAAACAGCTAGATACGCTTAACTATCACTCAACATGTTTTAAAATTTGATTATACAAAATTCACTACTCTAAGATTCTATATTTTAAATTTACTTTAACGCTCCCGCTCTTCCTAGAGACAGAATGACTTGCTTTAAGTGATGATTGTATAACATATAAAAGGGGATTATCGAGCAATTTTTGTAAAAACAGATTATACAAGAATTCATACAAACTTTCGACTTTTTAATATTAGTGCAATAAAGCTCTTGTCATAACTTCGTAATTTGATTGACTCTGTCTTGGACATAGGATTATTTTTACCCCTGGTATATTCCTTTAGGATAATTTTCTAAGTACACGCGGACGAAGCCGCTATTATTGTTAGGTTGGACATTACTATTCCATCATGACGTTATCAAATCATTAGTTTAACGAGATAAGGTAAAAAGTGCGAAGCATAGCTTCGGTTTTAGTGAGAGCTGCTCCCTATATTAAGTTACTAAAACCACATTATAGTAATGGTTTCACATTAATCCACTCAGTCATCCGAATATTTTCCAAAGTCTTATTCTTTTTAGGATAAAAAGTAGTTCCATTCATGTTTATTATAGTGTGAAAGATAAATGGATAGACAAGTAGGTACATATCAGTCTATTATATTAAATCCCTCTATCATATAGATTAGTTTAATCTAAATATAAATGTTTCTAGCTCTAATATTGTTGAAATATGTATAATAGCCAAACAACTGAAACATTCGAGTCATTGCGTTCATATAATATAAAAACAGCTTTATAATGCTACTGGGACTCTCTTCTTTCTGGTTCTAGGATATGCCGGTTTCCTCAATATGTTTTCGTTCATCATTTTGAGAGCAGTGGTGATGAAATAAAGTAATGCGCCTGGCTGGGTTTGATCCCGCATTTCATTCGTTTTATAATCATGGATATTACGTGCGTATCGTTGACAAGTCTTAAGAACGCAAAATGTCTGTGAATACTAAATAAAATATGTACATGGACTATAAGTCTAGCTGGTCTGTCGGGGAGTTTTGCTGTCAAAGCCCTACCTTAAAATCAAACTCCCCGTTGCCCTTCATCAAGGTAATGCACTACTAAAACGAGAGATTTCAGAAACCCACACTATAGATTCTTTTATTGTGAATAATGTCGTTCTCATTTCAAATAGTGAAAAAGAAATGCAAGAAAATATGGAGCAATGGAGGAAATCTCTTGGGTTTACTCATAAGCGGAACCAAAATAGAGTATATGGTATGCAGCTTCAACCCGAATTCATAATATCAAGATCTGATGTAAAATTGGAAGGTGTCGCCCTACCTACAGCAAAATAAATTCAAATATCTCACGATCAATAACACCACACACACATAGAATGTTGCCTTGAATGAATTAAATGGTGTACATTAACAGGAGTATTCTACGTTTCAAAAATGCCTATAAGAACCATGGCAAGGTTTACAAAACAGCAGTATAGCCTGCTCTACGCTATTGTGGTGAAACGTTAGTCTAAATAAAAACCGATGAGCAAAAACTATTAAAAATGCCGATCCCTTACAATGGGAAGAGGTGAGGGCAAAAAAGAACACTAATAATATTGAAAGTCGACAAAACGAAGTTACCTGAATATCATGAAACCAGTTCTAAAATAACAACTGCAATTTCCAGGTATCATTGAAACTGACTTCAAATTAGCAATTACAAATAATTAGTTTGTATTTGACCCTTGTTCATAAGGTAAGATTAATCTACAATAATATTAGTAGAATGAGCTTTTATTTGCTACATCACCTTAACTACCCAAGTCTTACGAATATTGAACATCTCCGAAAACGATCGATTAACCCAATTGACTTAATTGCTAAGTCACGATGCATTGTAGTTTGTGAAATCTATGTGTCATCGCCGCGCCTTTGAATCTTAGATTAGTCGGCTAATAAAGATTATAGCCGTATTTTACCATAAATAATAATTATCACTAAAGTAGAGCGTAAAGAGCGCGGTTCAGTCGCGCGATACCGTCCGTGTGAACGAAACGCGCTCGCCGTGCGCAGGAGCACGCTCCGTGCATCCCTCGACACTGACATAGTATGCTCACTCAGACGCTACTATTGGATTAAATTAATTTTCTTTATAGTTAATTAGTATAGTTATAATTAAGATGGGTTCAAAGAAAGAAACGAAAGACTCCAAAGATGCAGCTCCCCCGAAGAATGTGCCGCAGAAACAAAAGACTGTGCCAAACGTGTTTATGAGGACATTACTATGCTGGATGATACCTATATTCTATTATGGTAATAAAAGAGATTTGGAAGAAGAAGATCTGTCGCCTCCTAAGAGTATATATCGATCGAAAGCACTTGGAGACAAATTGGAAACGTGAGTTCAAACAATAACTTATTTAAAAAGAGTGTCTTATTTACCGTTCCATTTACTAATATCAAGCAGAAATAATGTTCAAAAATAGGTAAGAGAATAATTTTAATTTATCAAATGAGTAAGTACGAGTATATTTCTGAGCAACAAGATAATAGATTATGATTGTATTTTTGATTATATCGCTTGAGTTTCGATAATGTGTTTATAAACTTTGATGTAGTAAAAATTACACTTCCTGTTGTTTTATTCGGTAATTAAAATAGTAAGCATGACTGTTAATTCTTGAATTATTGTTTAATTACAAAATATCAACGTATGTTTACCTAACTAAAAAACTACCTAACTATAAATATAAATATTACCTAACTATAAATAACTAAAAAAAACTATGTACCTTTTCTTTGATCTCTTCAACCGAATAACTAATTTGTCATTAATGAAAAGCTCTTGCTACAAAAATTATGATTCTCAAATAAGTCAAACGGTATATATAACATCAAAAGTATCTACTGTAAATACGTAATAAAAATAGCTATTACAAAATACCTGATATCACACATAATGAGTATTTATTCTATATTACACGCAAATAAACCCAGAAAAGAAATTCAAAATGCGAATGCCAATATTATTATCAATATTTGCGTTCCGTTATCATCACGTAGCTGAAGCGAGCACATGTTTGCTCTAACTCAGATCTTTGTATTAAAGTTTAAACGTTTGATATTGAACAGACTGCTCGTGTCCGATTCACTTGCATGTTGCGTGTGTAATATGAAATTTTAATACAAAGTCGTAAAGAAGAGTTTCGTTTGAAAGTGAAGAGCGCCGCGCTTCGCCGCGTGCATGTCCGCCCGACGACCGCCTCGTGTGTACATAATATCTATTACATGTGTACGAGATTCAACTGTAAAGATCCCGGAACACAAAACTCTCAACAAAAAACAGCTTGAATTTCTTCAAGAAAAGAATCCCCGCTGTGTGAAGCTTAAAGTACCCTATGAATTATTATATCATATTTCCTTCATATTATTATATCATCCACCTCATGTATTGAAATTGGGATATTGCATCGCAAATTTTCTTAAAAATATGAAAAGGATGGGTGAAATAATTTATTTGACGCGCACTTACTATTCAATACAGCCTGTATCTGAAAACAGAGTAGATTTTCAGTGTTAGGCATCCATTGGTGATTTAGGTAAATGAGTTCCACTTTTTTTAAACATCACTAATTGGTCTACCCTTCTATTTATAGTAAAAGTAACGGGAGTCGATGACGCGTGCCAAAACTGCGCAATGAGAACGTCATGTATAAAAACTTGATTTGGTTACATATGTGTTCGGTGGTACGTCATACACACTGTACCTACGTCACAAGTACCTTAGGGTTATTGCCATCAAGACATTTTATTGCTAAGAAAAAAATAACATTAAGTTTATTTTTGGAGCCCTAGTCAGGCCCGCCTGCTACTGTTTGGAAATCTATGTTTTAGTAGCCCATTCACTAGATTATTGAAAAGTACCTAAACATCATTTTCAAATTCGTGTGAATATCTTTGAGGCATTTAGTAGGTACTGTGATATCGAAAGGAGATCGCATGAGTTGCTTTTTTTATATAACCAACGAACTGGCTTGTAAAATATAATTCGAAGGATTATGCTGTTCTAGAATAGTTTTGAAAGTTAGTAGAAAAAAGTGTGTCGGTTGTTTTTTTCAGTGCGGAAGAGATTTTTGTAAAGACAACATGTATTCGTGAATGGTGAAATAAGTTACAAAATATAAGTGTGCGCGCTACAAAGTTTTTCATTCCTAAAGTATCCCAGTACGTGCCTATCGGTGAGCTGAGCTGCGCCACAGTACCTAGGTTTATTAACAATTATAATCGTTATTTTATTTATGACTGTTAATTTTTATAAATTTTCAAAAATAATATTTTTAATGCAAAATTCATGTAGCATCATTTTGTAAATTTTGTATTTCTCACGTATCGTAACGAGTACCTAGTTTTGATTGACTAACTTTGGAAAAAGGACAAGAGTCTGATGAAGATTTGCCCTTGTTTTATTTTTTCAGTTATGTTTATGCCCCTGCTATATTTGTCACTCCACCACCCTTGATTGACTGGTAGAGAATACCGACATTATATAAATGAAATATAATGCATACCTTTATCGATGTGTTCATATGAAGGCACAATGATCTTATTTAACAAAATATGCTGTTATTTTTTGTTGCAAATGTAATAAAGTTGTTGATACGGATCGGTGTTAACGAAACAAACGGCTGTATGATTTTTATTGGCTTCTTGAATAACATAGCTTTCAAAAGAAAGTCTAATATAAAGCTGAAATATTCTTTTAACGATTAATCATGACCATACAGGGTGAATATTTAAGATGGGGCAGATTGAGGTGAAAGCTAAGGTCCCGAGCGCGGCCATGTTCCCTCTAGATGGCACTGAACTCAACATTTTTAGTTTATTCTTTTTAGTTTTTTTTAAGGGTGCAAATCATTTAACAACTTCTTCTTCTCTAGGGCGATGTGGGAGGCTAGCTGCCACATTTTTACTGACTAAAACTACACCTATGTTCTTTCAGTTGTCCTGAGCATTCAAGGACCATGGGTTTCCTTTTCAGAAGTCATCCCATGACTCCAGATTCAGTTTTAGTCTACGTTATTAAGTCAAGTAAATGGTACTAACAAAATCACACATCACACTTTCTTGAATTTTGTCAAATTACTGCTTTAAGGGGGAGGCCTATGTCCAACAGTGGACGTCTTTCGGCTGAAAGGACGATGATGACCAGGACCGTAGCTACCGCTGTATCAGTCGTATCGATGATATGGCGCCCCCGAGATACACGAGCCCCAAAGTGTGCAATCGTTTGTAACATGTTATCCACAATCTTAAATTCTTTTCTTAATAAGAGGCCTGTTGTAAAATAGTAGGTACCTAATTTCTATAATTGACAATGTTCCAATTTTACGAGCTAAATGGGATGATAATAAAAAATTAACCTACCCTAGTCCAGAATACTGTATTAAACGAGCTCATTTTCAATCGAGACTCATCAATATAACCAGTCTTGAAAATAGCAATCAATATTATTGAATACAGTGGCTTCCTCGGGCTAGCAACGCCACAGATGATGATGATGCTGCTTCAAAATTCAACTACTAGAATCGCTATAGTGCAGTATAGCGCTGTACTTAAGCATTATTACTACAGTTATGGCCACGGTCGGGTCCACCCGTAGCTATCAAGTTAAAGTCACAGCAAAACGTTCTTTGGAGACCGTCCCTAAAACTTTATGTAATTGCTAACTACTTTAAAAATACCGTGGTTAAGATATTCGATCACTACGAAACGTATGAGAATATTACAGTGCTGAGGGACAATTATCCACGTGTATCAAACGACGTTATTCAAAACCTAAATTGTTCTGACCGTTTTTGATCCTTATTGGAAACTGGATCGATTGGCTTCTAAAATGTTTTTTTTGTACTTTTTCAAAATCTGTGAACGCTGTTAGAAATAACTTAAAAATAGAAACATAATCTCCTAACAACGTTCTCTTGACGCTACATCAGTTAAGTTACCTACCCTTACTGACCCGTCTCATAAATCCACCCTACATATCCTGACAATATGTTTTCAGTAAGCCAACCTCAATTTCACCTTACCGGACCGCGGTCACACAAAGTTCCTCTATAATACTACTAGGCCAGGTAATATGTCCCCATAACCTTAGATTATATGAGTAAAGGTGAAACTATTGATTTTCACTACATATTAAATTAATGCGCATACTTACATCTTTCACGTAATTTCGTGGTATGCCAATTTATTTTTAATTAGGATTCCATTACAATACCGAAGGCTAACATATTCGTCGTGTGGCAATGTTTTGCTTAATCATTGCTTTTGATGTATGTATGGGCAAATGTAAAGAACGTCATCAGTAAGGTTTGTTGGCAGAGGTGCTTGGAACTTAATGTTATAATAATATTAGCCTGTTATTGTCAAAGGTTTTGATTGATTACTTTGCATGTTTGTAAAGACCATCTGATTCGGGTAGGTCAGTGATGTCTAAGGTTGAGAGAATACCCAAAATCTACATGTTCAATAATATTTACATTGCTTTTTCTTTGTTGTTTTCATGGAAAAAGCTTGTGAGAGCTAAATATGAAGGTTTGACGTGGTTAAACGTCAAACCTTCATATTTAGCTCTTTGATATTATACGTAGAGTAGTAGAGGGATGCGGGATGTGAGGCATGTTTAGTTATAGAAGCCGTTTCGAACAAAGCTGGGCCCATGATATACGACTCAGTGCAGACCAAAGGCTTCCTCTCGGAATAAGGAGACAGTCTATTACGCCGTACTTTACGGTTTTAAGATACATTTGCCTTTGAACTGATGGAAATGGGATTTTTGAATTTATACTGTGGTTTTTCAGGATACAAAAAATAAATTCTGTGCGTTTCTTTACGACAATACCGTAAAGAAACGCACAGAATTTATTTTTTGTACAAATAACTATGGCCTTTATGTGAGTGATTTTAAATAGAGCACATAGATACATTGCCAAATAATGTGACTTGTGTCAAATTATTTGTTGTACTTGTACTCATCGTGTAATAAATGGATTTGAAATATTACCTTCTATAAAAAATAGAAACGAGTAAGTTACGTTACGAGCTATTTATTACATCTTTCTTCATCATCGAGATAAAAAATAATGCTGATAACGACTAAATTGGAAAAAAAAGGATTCGTGCTATTGCGAAGTTCTAAAAAATGGGTCAAAGACTCGTTTTGTAAACTCGCTTGATAAATGCTAGTCAGTTTTGAAGAAAAAACTGCAGTTACTGCAATATTCCCAAAATGAATTTAGATTCTTTGTTTCCTTTAGGCTACATTTTTTCATTGACAAAGACTAATCGAACTCGTATAGTGGCTCCCACACAACCACCTCGGAAACAACGCGGCTAAAATTGTAATGTAAGATTAGATAATACTGTAATCTCATTTCACGATATCGACTTTGACAGCATTATCTGAGGTTGTAGGCGGTACCCACTAAAGCCTTCCGATTTGAAATTACACAAAACCTATTTTGTGTTTATATAAAAAATACCTCACGGTTATTTTGATGTCACGGCAAACTGTTTAACCAGTTTCTCTATTTTTTTTCTTTTGGATTTTAACAGTTTTTGCATTTAGCCAATGCTATGTTCAGTTATTTCATTTCCCAAATTTTTTGGCTTTTTCATCATATTTATCATAACGTCCGTGTTTTTTTTAAGCTATTGCATAGCTTCTATCGCGGGCCTTGAGCGTGGAGACCGAATCCAGAAATTTCGTAACGAAAGTAACCTAACACCCCCCACTCATTTGTTTTTTGAGCGTGGTGACCGATAAGAAAACAAATGAGTGAACAATCAATCAAAATTCAATTCAATATGTGAAAGTGTAATTTCAATTAATATAAAAAAAAAACAAAGGAAAAAAATACTGCATAAATAAAATATATAAATAATTATAATTGCATAAGTTGATAAAAATGCTATGCAATAATAATCATAATAAGGTGCTGGTAGGGATCTTAACCGTACTTCCGGGATTGTCCTGATAGCCGTGGTATACCTCTCCACTCCTCAAGCACATTAGGATATGTTGCCCTCTTGTTGCTACGTCACTTCGTGCTAGCGACTATTTTGGGGGCCCATTTGTTGAGTGTGCAAGTCACCCCTTGCCTTTTTATCGAAGGATATTAAAAACATTGTTTAGGCAGGGGCCATAGTCTTAACATAGTTCCTGGTAACCAGTCCAATTAAGACTCCAAAAACCATAGCCTTATATTAGTTTTTCATATGTTGCAATAGTTTCCCTTCAACCGGGGGTTGTCCTTGGATGCACTAGCATAGCGCATACAGGGATAATCGCCGGTTGGTACCACGTTCCATTAGAAGCAGCTAAAAGGGCCTCTGCGAGTTGGTTTCGGCTCCTCGTATGCCTTCTAAAGGTCCTGGACCTCATGGTCCTGAGATAAATAAATGTATAAAAATAATAACCATTTATTTTCAGGCATCAGAGGCCCATAGAAAAAAATACATAAAATAATCTTATAAATTAATAAACTAATACATATCATAACCACAAAACTTATTTAATAATTATACACGTAATATCGGCGTCGTGTTCCGCTGCGTGGTGTCACGTAGCCGTCCTCGGAAACGTCGGTACACGACACCTTTCGGCCAAAAGTCCTCTCTCAAAAAGGTCTCCAGATGGTGGGTGACTCGTATCACGAAAGACTTGAAGTTGGTGTCGTGGCGAGAATCCAGCCTTTCGACCCTCAGAGTCCAGTTGCTCTTTATCTTCATATACTCCACGACGTCCTCAACCTTCGTAGAGCAATGCAATAGCTTTACCGCGGCAGTCCCCGAGTGCCACACGTCTTTTTAAAATTTTTATTAAGGAACTTTGTGACTATATTGACCATGTCGCTCCATCATAGCCAAATTTTGTATTTTAGATTTATTTAAAATGATTGTAACGTAACACATTTTGTATAGAACGTCTCTGTTAAATTTTGTTTGAAAGAAAGTTTATTGTTATTATGGTGTACGTTAACAGCCAGTCAGATTAACATTTCCGATAACTGTTGAAGTAAATAAAAGCTCTGCTTCTATAACCGGATTAATGGCAAAGACCACTTGTGTGCAAGTTAAGTGTATCACAATAGAACCGTCCAGAAGCCACAAAAACAATTGTGTTACAAATTAATGTGATCGGATTACAGTAGCTTACAATAGATTGACCGTAAAGGTTTTGTCATTTGTGGTCACCGGTAAAGACAATAATGAATTATTAATAGTTTTATAATGTAATGTTAATTAGTTATTGATTACGGTGCACTACACAAAAAATAATCATTAGTGAGTACGCGAGTAAAAATATGCTTGAATTTATGGCTACATTAGAGATAGCTACGCCTTAAACTGATACAATTTAGTTTAAGCTTTAATTTAATTAGGTTTTTGAATATTTAAATCCTGTCGTAATTCTAAATTTTCAAATCATGCTGATATTCATTTTACCTTGACGCATTATGGTGATAGGTTTATCTGACATACCGATTGTAGTGCGCAAACAGTTACCTGAGTAATAACAGCAAGGATGTGAACTATTCCATTAATTATCTCCTTATATGTAACCAAATAAGAATTGAAATGGTCCGTCAGCTGATTGTTTTATTTTTTTATGACATCATATTGCAATCATCTTATCAGCAACGATAAATAAAACGTTTCAATGATCGATCATAAATGAACACAGTCTTAATCACTAAGTTTGAAATCTGATTGGTGATTGAAGTTTGTATTATCATTGTTGTTCGTATGTTGATGAAAATCTTGTGAAACATCAAGATGAAGACAGATTTTTAAGCTAGAATTAATTGGACGGATGCACACGTGGATCACGCCTGATACAAATCAGGCGTGGTCTACTAGTGGTTACGTACGATCGTAGAACGACGCCGCGTGACGTCGCGTAGCGTGGATCTAATGTAGCTTTACAAGTCTAGTTGACATATAAAATGTATGGAGACCGATGCGCCCAGATCGGTGTGTGTGACACACGTGTGCGCAATGTGGTTCTACCTTGAGAGTCTTTGGCTAAATACATTAAGGAGGAATGCAAAAGACATTAGTGAACACGGATCCTGACCATTTAGATTACGACTAATTAAGTTTGTAGTCACATTGCCGTCTGCGATCTTCTTAATGCGTACACAATTTCTAAAACACTGTTGATTTTCTTCTATAGATTCTAAAGAATGTTCACAGAATTGTTTTTGGTAAACGGTAACGTAAGTCATTGATGAGTACAATCAGTTCATTGGGCGGCCTCATATGAGGGGCCCATTTTACGACGAACACACACAGTAGTTATTATTTTTATTCGCATGTAAAGTCAAGTGCATAACCGCAGTCTTGGAAATAAAATCGAAACGTCTGAATGATTAACAAGGTTATTAGTCCATAATTCAAGGAAAAATGTATCTTGTTAACTTTTGATTGGTGGATAACATCGGAGTAGCATGTTGTTGGTCAATCGATGCTGGTTTACGACTCATGCATGTTTATCTTTAGCGAAGTTGTTCCGAATATTCTTCGACAGTAATGTTATGTCCCAATTAAGAATCTGTTCCGTCGTTCAGTCTCCATATCTGATTTATTTTACGTACTCGTGATAATAATTATGTTTGATATAACATGTTACTTCCATTTTGTTATCTAAGACTTTAATTAAGATGAGCTCCTTAGAGTAGGCAGTTGAGTTACACGAATACTGACAAACGATTGCACTGATTGGACAGGTCCAGTCTTTGTGTGGTTCTTTCAGATTTTGTTTGTATATTTTTTTAACCTACGAGTTTTCGGGTAAAAAAATACGGGGTTTCTTATCAAGTTAGTCAAAAACATTGGCCTCATCTAGCTGAAGTTAACGAATTGTTGTGTAAATGTGTTTTTTAAACATGTTTGCAAATTAGTGAAATAAATAAATCTAGTTATACTGTATTAGCTATCCACGACTCCGCGTGTTTTAACATTTAACATATTCTTTTACGGCACTTGGCTGATTATGTATCACCATTTGTGAAATTATGTTTGTAAGCGGACCTCCTTAAAATAGTATAGCTTGGATGGCAAATTATTATAGACCTCATATTAGGTAAAGCTTTTACCCTCTCTTCTATTTTGCTGTCCCTACAAAGTTTAGCAATTTCTAACATTGTGTCAGTTGTTGGCGTTGGTTTGAAGAAGGATGATATGGGATCATTTTAACAAATCAGAAAGGAATAAGTTCTTCGCAGAAATGCGCTCGAGGGCTAAGCAGTGGTGGCCGAGTGGTAACAGCTCCGACTTTCGATTTGTAGGTCGCGGGCTCGAACCCATCTAGGCGCATTACTTTATGCAATATTTATTTCATCATCACTGCTCTCAAAACGGTGAAGGGAAACATCGTAAGGAAACGGGCATGTCCTAGAACTAAAAATTCGAAGACGTGACCAACACCAACTCGCACTGGGCTCGCCGGCTCGCGTGGTGAATTACAGTCCATTCCCTATCCTATAGAGGCCTGAGTCTCAGCAGTGGTGACATTAAAAGGCCGATTATGCTATGCTATGCTTAATAGTAAAGCGCTCGCAGGTATGCAGGAAGTGATTTATATCTGTAATGGTCAGTAATTGCCTAGACGAAAAATGGGGCTGTCATTGTTGTGACAAAACCAGTATTACCACCACCTTTGTTCTATTTCTTATCTATTTTCTCCTTTTTTGTTTGAAAAAAAAACGAATGCTTCTTCAAAAAAAGTATGTTTTAATGTTGCTTACCATAATTGCTTATTATTATTTTACTTTCTGTAAATATTTTTTTATTTAGGTGCGCATTGTTACAACTTCGCTGATGCAATGATTATGTCTGTCTGCTTAAAATAAAAAAAAACGATCCATTTCTAATTTTCCGAGATATTAGATTTTATGAACATTTTTAATTCATTAAACCCCAAGCGAACGCCGTCGTTCGCTCTCTCATTGTGTCTCTAGTTACGCTATTTGAAAGGTTAAACCATAATCAATTAACTTAGTCCAGTTATTCTCAAGTGATGTACTTAGTTTATGTTTCAAAAATGACCTGAAAGAATTTAAACTAAAAAAAAAAATAACGAGATCATTGAACTTTTAACATCTTCTCGCCTGTATTCGTCAAAAGAGTAGCTATAAAATCGAGTATTTTGTCATAATTATTAATCTATTACTTTAATTAAGGATTAAGGAATTAAAGTTTAAGTAACGAAACCCTTTGTCCGGACTTCAATTGATTCTACAGCCTCATATATTTGTTTTATCATTCAATAAAACACAATTTAAAGCAGTATTATTACATATCAATTGATTAAAAGAAATAAAGAAAATATTTATTGATAAGATAAGGAAATTAACAAATATGAGACATTTACTCGTATACTAACTAATATCTATCTATACGAGGTATCTAACTCAGTATAGATAGGAAGATTATTGAAATATTTTTTATTGTCCACCAAAATAGTGATACTATCGTATAAACTTCTTTAATCTATGGGTACAATGGAAGTCTTATCTTTCTCATTATGCATAACAGCGACTTCACCCGCGTGCTAGTAGCAAAAAATCCCAAGGTAAGATATTCCCGGGATATTATATCCTATGTGCTATTTCAGGACAAGGTCTACCCGTTTCATGGAAATACATTCAGCCGTCCGAGTGTGAAGAAGTAACAAACATACACAGCTTTTCACCTTTATAATATTAAAGAGACTAGCACTTTGCCCACGAATTTGTTCACGTAGTGTTCGTTTTTTTTCGTCCTACAAATGGTTTTTTTTAAGGGTAGTAATAATTAATTCATTAAACCCCTAGCGAACGCCGGCACGACTATTGTCTCTAATTACGGTATTCGAAAGGCTGAGTAACTTTTCCTTTTCTGGGTGGAGCGAGAGAGAGTGTCGGACTTTTCCTGGCTAAAACCTGGTGTTCCTTTAGTGTCCCTTTGCGTACCAGGGCCGCGGTTACTCTTTTGGCGCGGGTTTGCTGACAGTCAGATATGGACGTCGACGGCGAATAGTGTTGTTCTCAAAGAGAGGCTCAGCAGGATTGAAGCCTGCTGGGGCTATGGGTTGTGCGAAAGAGAACCCCGGGGCCCTGGAATGAAGTAAAAAAGAAACTAGGAGTGGGTTTTAGTCAATAAAAGTCTGACACGTCCTTTCTACTCCACCCGAGGGTGCCAGATGTCATTAGATGATTTCCCATTAAGTGTGTAGATCTTTTAAATTCGTAATGTCGTTAGAAATTTTAAGACTGATAAGCAGCTAAGCTAAGGGGTGGGGGAGAGGTCATATTAACCCAGCTCCCCAGCTCGAGAGCCTAGTGAATTATTGAGGTTAGAGAACCAGAGGTTAGAGGAGCCGCTCTAAGCAAATTGTTATCCAGCTAGGGCCAGTTCGGATAGGATCATCAAGCATTCTAATACTGTGGTGGATTTTAATCGCACGGGAAGACCGCAGCTGGCAAATTGTTCCAGTCTCTCGATGTACGCGGTATAAACAAAGAGACGAAACGCTTGGTCAGGACCGTACAGGTTTCAACAACGTAAGGGTGGATACTCGCCATCGATCTCCTGTTTCACATTTCGACTGCGGTTTTTCAAGACTAACAGTCTTTGACCAGTGCGTGTTACCAGTAATGACATATAGCACGAAAGAAGTCGCTCAACGAGAGCCTCAGACTGAAAGTCACGCAAAGGGCAATGGAGAGGCCTAGTTTACATTATGCGCTTGAATTTGAAATGAGTATGTGAAACTGATGAACTGGGGAGGGTATTGAGTGGCCGATAGATAATGAAAAGTTGTAGAGCGGCGTCAGCCGCATTTTGGGTAAGGTATCGTGGAAAGGCTTCTAAAGTTAGGCGTGATGATGACTTGATTGTAAGAGTCTGCTAAGTGTGAAAAGCAAAGGACTAGTTGACGTGAGAGGCTTTCGGAGAGAGGAGAAGGAATCTAGCGACTATTAGAGTAAACGTAATTTTAACATATGAAACATTTAATTACAACTCCAAACTATTCAAATAATATGACACCGGGAATACGGTGCGTAATTCTCTGTTCGACTATGAAAGATGCTAGACAATAAATATAAATAAAGTGATAAAACAATGAAACTGAAAAATTTGTATTGTAAACTGGTTAATGTATTTGGCTTTGATAAAGCCTCGTCTTCGTATTTGAATAGTTTATAGTTGATTTGTTTACCGTTAGTAATTGGCAGTAAAAGTATCAAATCGACTTTCTCAGCAAACTTCGCTGAAGTAGTCAGCACTACAATAAAATTCTCAGCTTTATTTTACCGAGTTCGCGTCTGTTTCAATGATTCCACATATTATTAAATTGCGCAGACACTTGAGACACAAAACTGCACCAATTTTACATCAAAATAAGTATACACTTGGAATCAATTTTCGAATAATTAAAACAACCACTGAACTACATTCAAAGAAATCCCGCCAAAAAACCTATATTGTTTTTTTGTTGTGAAAAGAACTGATAGTCTATGAAAAATTCTTCATTTGCTGCCAAAGACTATAAAAACATTTGAATGTGTTACCTATATCCGTATTCTAATATTGAATAAAGTAACTGCATATATAGGAAGACTTGGCTTAAATGACTTAGTATCCGAGTAAACAAAACCATAAAAAAAACTTGACCATGACCTAAAAAAAACCATTATAGAATGGTTGACAGTAATTTTTGAAATATGGCGGGAAAAAGAAATAAAAGGGGGTTAAACTCAGTTAAAGATTTTAATATACCTATCTTATAGTATTAGGCGGGAATCTTTAGTTTTGCGAGGACAAAAAAGTAAGAAATATTTCAGGATAAAATGGTAAGGAATTAATAGAAAAATGTGTTATGACAACATAATTTTTGTAGCGTTGACGCAGTATTTAAATATATGTGTCAGCAATATTTACAGTGGAGGTTTTTATACTTTCTTCAGTTTAAAGAGATTATTTAAATTGTTTTTTTTTTTACAGAGCTTGGTTAAAAGAAGAACGAGAAGCAAAAATTGCTGGGCGGCAGGCGAAGTTAATCAGAGTGCTCTGCAGAACATTCTTCTGGTCTTACGTGCCAGGGGGTATCATGCAATTCATAGCCATAGTCCTCAGGTGAGAATCATTAAAACTACAAAAAAAAAAAAACTATAAAAAGACCTTTTTTTTTCGCCTAATAACAATCTACAGATGTAATGCAAACATCGTTAATTTATTTTATCTTTATTTTATTTTTTTGGTTTTTGTCCTATTCACTCAACCCCAAGGCGAACGCCGGCGGACTATTGTGTCTCAAATTAACGGTATCTGAAAGGTTAAGGATACGAGTATGTCAGTCAACCCCACTGTACTTTAAACAATATTTGTAAATGTATATTTAACAGCAATATACTTTGACTGGTCCATTAACGAACTTTAATAATTGCTCATTTAACTATTAAAACAATAAAATCCGCCTCTAAGACGACCCACTGACTAAGAGCGCTGAAGAATCTCAGTAGGGCCGATGATTGTTAGGGCTGCAGGTCAATGACTGCAGGAAAGTTTGATAGAGTCACCGTGGCCCTAATACAAAAGACAAATGAAATAATATTTTTTGTTTTTTTGTATGTTACGATTAAACTTAAAAACTACTGAACCGATTTCCACCAGTAGAAAACTACGTGGACAAAGCCTCTGGCAAAAACCATTTACTCACTCCTATTTTTTAATTAGTGCTTGTATTTGTACTTTACTGATCATAAGGGTGTAGTCAAAAGTAAAAAAAAAACACAAAATTGTCTACGAAAGTTAGTCATAATTGGCTAATTCATTATTGAATCAATTTCATAATAATTGCTAGGTATTAGAAGATAGCGCAGTGTTTTTCCATTTTTCCATTCATTAATTCCTAATCTAGCCTCTGACATTTGATAAAAACAAACGCTAATAACTTTACTATTTATGAATATTATTTGATTTTACATAAATAATAACAAGACATTTTCGAATAAGCTAGAAGATATTATAGAAGATATTATATTTTCTGATTAAAACGTATTAACGCGATTTTCCTTTTAGAACAACGTCCCCATTGCTGTTCAGTCAACTGCTGCAGTACTGGTCAGCCGAGTCCGACATGTCTCGTGAGACAGCCATGTACTACGCTATCAGCATGATCCTGATGAACTGGGTGTCAGCCTTCATGAACCACCACGGAGCTCTGTTCTGTCAGCAGTTCGGTATGAAGCTGCGTTGTGCTATCGGATCCTTGATGTTTAGAAAGGTAAAGATTTATTTATTTATTTACTTCATACTTTAGGCACATAAAGGTACAGTGCCAAAGCAAACAAAAGAGAAAAAAAAAGTAAAAAATAAAAATCATTTCTTCATTTCGTATAGACGGTACATTTACACACTAACACTTTTAGGGCACCATCGATGATGTGATGTGAACAAAGGCTATTTACATCACAAACATACCACAATATTTACATCATCGATGGTGCAAGTGAAAATGCTTTCGGGATTCCTGTAGATGGGTTATTTTAAAAGAAAGAAAGAAAACATGTTGATCTGGCACACAGGTACACACAATGAGATAACAATTAAATAGTGACTTAAATACTACATCAACGTTGTGTGTCTGACGGCTGGGCCAAATAGGTCCAGTTCAGCATAATGCCAGACTTGTACCGTATACTAGTATCGTCAGGTACACCGATGGTTCTATATTCCCCCCATTTCGACTTATATATAAATGTGCGATTTCATTAATACAATAAGTACCAAGGTAGGTATGTAGCGTAAACTTATTACTCATAAACAACATCATAAATGCCATAAAATTAGTAGTGTTTACAAGGTTCACTTTATGATTAGTAAATTGTTTTATGCTTTATAGAATGTTCTAGATTTATTATTAATGTTTTTCTTCTACTATTCTTCTAATCTAAGGACTCGTGACGGGACCGATTGTTTTTATCTTTACCGAATTATAATTAAGTCACTTGATACAAGAATTACCACAAGCTGAGTGCATATTGTTTATTATTTTGTTGAAGTCACTCGTAGTCGTCAAGCAGTAAGTCAGTCCGGCATTGGTCCCGGCTAAAGATATCATGTAGATATAGTTATTGGTCCCAATAAATGAGATGTAATATGCGTTCTAAATGAGAATACGATCGATTGCATGTTGTGAGGTCACGATTTACCGAGTATTTTGATAATCGAAGAATTTTTTAAAAAATTGAGGCATTCAGAGATGAATAAAATTGAAGTACTGTATTCTGATTAAACTTTTTTCGTTCACAGTTCGTAAATAAATTAGTAGTAGTAAAAAGGTTAAAGTTTAAAAATGTGTTTCTTCGATTTGACAGTAAATCGTGACGTGACAACATGCAATCGATCCTATTCACATTTGGAACGCATTGTAGATGTAGTCATTGGTCCCGGCCTTTTGTAGTTCTTTAACAAAGGTTTCGAGTACTAAGAAGCTCGAAAGTCTTACAACTAGATTTTGTCTGAGGGTATCATGGTGCCTAGTTACGTATATGGAGGTCAGACAGGCTGTCGCTTTATGCAAAACACAGTATCATCTGATTAGACTAGGAGCAGACGCCTACATCTTTGCCAGAAGGTTGATTGAGATAGATAGATTTATAGATAAAGTATTTGTTCAATACAACACAGAAAATTAACAGACAATACACAAACAGTGGAATTACAAAACGAAGCACATAAAAAACATCAATATTATGGGTTCAGAGTAGAATTACAGAAATCTCACTAATCTATCAATCGACAATATTTAAAACCAGAGGATGCCAGATTACTGAAATGTTCAGGATTATTGGATTAAATAGAAAAAATCTGTTTCGAAGTTAGATTACTCGACGATAACAGAGCGCTGTGCGTGGCTTAGAGAGGGCCAAGGGCGGTGCTGGCAGAGGGTGTCGAATTATAGGCCGTGTCGGACTATTGAAGTGCCGAATTAGTGAAATCTATACATAAAAAAATACACGTTAAAAACTAGAAAATTCATCTTTTTAGATTGGTTGTAACAACACTTTTACCTTTAAACCATGACGTAAAACTCTATGCTTTCTGTGAAGAGTGATATAAGTCAAATATATTGTAGTAGTAGTGTGTAAGTAAGTAGTTTAGGTAGTAATATTTTTGAGATTTTTACACAGAACTAACGTTTGTCTAACT
The DNA here is from genome assembly GCA_929112965.1 of Mythimna albipuncta. NCBI lineage: Eukaryota > Metazoa > Arthropoda > Insecta > Lepidoptera > Noctuidae > Mythimna > Mythimna albipuncta. Next base: position 12,154,292 of record OV815962.1, read on the forward strand.
CTCGTTTTTCTATCACTCATAGTTTCGAGGATAATACAAGAATTTATCAAAAAAAAAAATGACGTTTTTTTGGTCTACTTCATGTTCTTCTATCTCTCATAGAGATAATTTTGTGCCTTGAATTAGTCTTTAAAATAATAATATTGTCTTTAAAAAATAATGTTCATTATGAAAGAGAATGTTTTTATCTACAAAAAAGGTACAGCCCACTTAGTTTACGAACTAAGACTTTTTATATACTTGTTTTTGTTCTCCTGTGAAGTGGAGATTTTTGGTTTGTATCATTTGTCACAGGAGGCACAGAAGTAAACCAAGAACTTTTTCCAGATAATGCGCATGAGCAACGGCTCGTTAGGTGACACGACGGCCGGCAAGGTGGTGAACTTGCTGTCGAACGATCTGCAGCGGTTCGACATGGCCATGATGTTCCTGCACTACGTGTGGATCATACCTATACAAGTGGCTGCTGTCGTTTACTTGGGCTACCTGCAGGCCGATACGGCTGCCTTCATAGGGTTCGCTGCCTTAATCATCATAGCTCTTCCTTTCCAAGGTAAGTTTTTTTTTTTAATTTAATATCTCACGTGCCGATGGCTTGTCCTTGCACACGTTGACCTCTGTGACTGAAATTCGGTCTGGGAAACTATAATACGTTTAATATTATTGCTGTATCATTTCGGCAGCATTCCTTTTTGCTCATGAGCCAGCAAATTTTATTTTGATATTCAAATTCAGAAATACATTTCATGCATTTTGGCTTCCCAATTTGAAATGGCTAGTATGTAGTCTAGGGTTAGCAACGTATCGGTCAATTTCTAGAGGTAAGAAAGTCGGCAAACTACAAAGTTACCGAATAAAGTTACGTAGTATGTATGTTTCACGAACATAAAAGTTTTAAAGCACACATATTTTCCAGGTGGTTTGGGTAGATTCTTAGGTAAAATTCGTCTACGCACGGCTGAAAAAACAGATGCACGAATTAAAACTATGAGCGAAGTTATTAATGGAATACAGGTTGGTAAATTAAGATATTGTTTGCGAATAAATGTATTTCTTTAAGATAATTGATATACCTGCCCAATATGAAAATAATTTTATTTAGCTTTAAAAGTAATCATATTAAGATACATACGAGTTTTCTGACATTATTTTTGAATTATTAAGCTTTAAAGTTTATTATTTTTGAGCTTTTATATGTTTATTTAATTGAATAATATCGTGTTTAGGAATTTTAATATTATTTCCCGACACATTAAGGTAGGTTTCTTGTTAACTAGCCACTAACTTCACAAATCCTAAAAATAAACCACGTCTACAAACCAAACGGTTGATAATGCGTCAATAACAGTTTCATACATGGGAGAAGTGGAAATAAAACATTTATACGTTTTAGGTTATCAAAATGTACGCGTGGGAGATTCCGTTCCAAAAAGTAGTGGGCGAGAAACGTGCCGATGAACTGAAGGAAGTGAAAACGGCCACCATCTTGAGGACTGTGTTCATCGGCTTCATGATGTTCACGGAGAGAGCTGCCCTCTTCTTCACAGTACTGACTTACGTCTTAATGGGGAACGTCATGTCTGCTAATGTGGTAAGTTTCAATATCTCGACTTTGTTTGATATCTTTTTTTCCTTATCGACACTAGTGTACATTGAAATTATAAAGAGGTTAAGTTTGTATTTTTATTTTTTGTTTGTAGGAAATATTGATCTCTGAAAGTAGGTACCTACCGGTTTTATAGCAAAATGTTTTTTACCGATAGACAGCTGCTTTATTCCTGAGTGACATAAGCTATATTGAATGTATACGGGCAAAGCTGTGGGCAAAAGCTAGTTGCCTATATAATTACAATTCATACTTCGATCGTCTTCATCTGTATTAGTCTTCTCATATTCAAGAGCTTCATTAGACTGCTAGCTAGTTTTCTTGGTACATAATTGCTTGTTGAAATGTTGCCAACACCGGCTTTGTGCGCAGAAGCCATAACATTAACCTCATGCAGCGACATTACAATAAAATCACAAATCCCGTTGAACATAAAACGTTATCTGTGGTACATTCGCAATTCAAGATTGGCTGCATTTTATTGTCTCCATGTTGAAGCTTCTCCATTTTTGGCACCGAGGCTGTTTCGATTTTGAACATGCATTTTATTCAAATGCATAAAAGAATGATCTCAGATCACAAATGTTTTTTATCATTTTGTAACTTCTACATATAGCTAGCTAGCTCTTGAAAAGGCTTCGATCGCTTTAAATTCAACAATTGTGCACTAGAACGCACTATGGGGTACAGTACCTTATGGTTTAAGGCCTGTATGTTTCTTTCTTGTAGACCTGAAGGTAAATGAGATGTGTAGTGATAAAGCACGCTGTTGTTATCTTTTCAACAAAATCCGTTCAGCTGTTGAGGCAATATAAATTAAATAGCATACAGACTTAAACATTTAGTTTATTAGTAGGACTCGCATAAAACAAGCAGCAGAGCTTTAAATAGTTATGTCGGAACACAAAACTGGCGAGTTAGCGCGGTGTAAGACCGGCGATCGGTGCGCACTGCATCCGATTCTAATCGAACTGTCATCCTATATTTCTTTCTGCGTACGTGTGCAAACGCTGTAAACCAGATCGGCTTTGCAATAAGCACTGCATTTATATTAGATCCTATATCCTGTATTAGATTAAAAAAACGTGTTGCGCCGACCCCAAATAAAATGGGACAAGGGCAGGAAGAAGAAGAAGATCCTGTATTAGATTAATAGTGTTGACACACGCTCAAACTTGGTACCACGGATTTGGTCCGTCCATACCAAGGTCGAGCGTGACTTAGAGTAATTTCTTTTAACAAAAGGTTTATGAAATACTTCATTAATTTTCAATCATACAATAATATTGTAAATGTGAAAGTCTGTATGTTTGTCAATCAACCACGCACGCCTATGAGGCGAACGGATTTCAATGGCACCGATATTCGCACGCAGGTAGACTGTCTTTGGATGTTACTCGTTTTTCCAGTACCACCAATTAAAGAATTCGGTAAAGGATACATTCAGCTATAATTTTCAACCTTCATGCCGTTGGAAAAAACGAGTGTTAAATAATTTATTTTGCAGCAATGTCCTCACATATCTATTATTATTGTATATAATATGGTAATATTGTAAAATATATATATATTTTAAAAGATTGCGTTCATTGAGTTTCTTACCGGTTCTTCTCTATAGAGAATTACTAATTGGAACCGTGCACTAGCTTCTAGCTTTATGAAGTAAAAAAAATAGTTTACTTAAATTCATTGCATGAATTCACTCATCGGTAGGCATACGGCATGCTGTAGTGTAAGAGCTAGCGCGCACTGGTAACTTTTGTCAGGTGACAATAAAATTTTTGTCATTTTTTAGCCAACTATCACGTATTCAAGTGCGCGCATCACGTATATTATTATTTCGTGTATTGTTAAATACACAAAAAACCAAAAGTTTGTTGTTTTGTTTGTTAATTATTGTTGATGGGTTCATAAGTATGGCGACATTAAACAAAAAGTTACATAAGTCACCAGTGCCGGCTAGCCTACTCCTTATAATTACGGGAAGAGGGTATGTTCGTTTCCTAGTTCCACCTCCACAACTTTGGGATACTGTTTTGTTCCAGTTCTACCCGCTACAACAGTTCATGAGTGCGGCTCAAGTGAACATCACATTAATCCTGCCTCTGGTGCTGGCCTTCACTGCTGAACTTGTGGTGTCCATCGGAAGAGTTCAAGAGTTCCTGTCATTACGTACGTATTATAAAAACAAACTAGCTTATGTCAAGGTCAGTTCAAAACTGAACAGCAGACGAAGTTTATAATAGTGTCACACGAATATTTCTGTACCTAATTATGTGCTTTATAGTACTTTATCTAATTTGATCCAAAATACGATTTAAAATATCGCGTGAACATGGATTTAGATTAACATTTCACCACGATGTGATGCTAACGATGTGTCGCCAATTTGCATAGTGCGCTGCTACAGATAATGTTGAAAGATAACAAAATTATTTATTTTGGCTTTGGCCATAATAATGTTTTGTTTCTTTCATTTATTTTATATAGGTACCTAAATTGTTAATACCTACTAGGGTTCATTTAAAATAACTCTATTAGATTACGTATTTTTATTAAACCCCAAGCGTTCGCGCACCCATTGTCTTTCTATTGTGGTTTTATTTGACACGATTGAAAGGTTAATTATTTTATGTAACGACGTCTAGTAAAACCTATGATTTGTTGACATTGTGCTTTCGCTGTAGGTACTATAGTAGAAAAAAAACGTGATTTTATAACATTTATATTTATTAAAGCTTTATCCACATAACACTGTACAAAGGCGGACTTATGCCATAGCCATTATCTATCTTAGGGTGGTGCAGAAACATAACATGACATAACATTTTGTTTGGGAAGGTGTTTTATAATATCTACATAATATATTCAATTTTATTAGAGTTATCTGTAAAAAAATCTATAACGTATACATTTGATTTCGTAATTGGAACTATACGATATGAGGGTAGATAAAGAAAATTATCGGAAAAAAACGGGAGCGAAGAGTCGAGGAAAACAGTAATATAGATAGATACGCATTAGATCTTTTGAGAACCCTTTCCGCGCAATGGTCAGTAGTCCAGCAGAAAGACTTATATGCCCTTGGGTGTCGTAAAGCAACTTGAGTTACTACTGTGGAGTAGTTGGCGTAAGTTACGCAAAGATACTTATTGTAGACAACAAACAAATAAATATTTAATACTTAGGTAGTGTATGCAATGCGGGTTATTGGGAAGAGTACCCGTGGCCCTAGAACACAAAGGGCAACTGAAGAAACACAAACCAGGTGGGTTTTACTCAGTAAAAGTCACTCATGTCTGAGCTGCCGCGACACCGATTCCGACTACCAGTCACGGTAGGCGCGGGCCTGCGGACGACCGACGTTCTGGCCACCGGTAATCGTCCGGACCGAGCCCAAGTCGTGTCAGGCGCTCCACAAAGAGATATCAGCAAGCCGGCCCTGCAGCTAGCTGCGGGGATTTTCTAAAAAGCAAACCCGTGGTCGTAGAACGCAAAGGGTAACAAAAGGACACAGGAGTAGTTTTACTCAGTAAAAGTCTGACACGCTCTTCTACTGAACCCTAGAGCAAGAGAAGTCATTGAATGGTAAGACCCACTAAAAAAAAAAAAAAAAAACAGAACGTGGGTAATCCCGTAATATGATGATTATGTTGGGTTATTTAATGATTTGACACCGAAAAAAAAAGCTAATGCGTGCAGCATTATTTATCTAATTGGTTAGCTATGTATTTTGTAACTATTAATTTAATATCTTATTGGTACAGTCATTATCTTGTTGCCCAATGTTTAATTTTTATCAGAAAACGTTATCTCTATAGGTTAAATGTAGTACCTATTAGAGTATTATTAATGCGACACCATTTACTTAAATAGGATAAAAATGACAAAAGAATAGAGAAGCTAGAACAGTCGTATAATGTTAAGTCATAACGAGGGTTCACACTTAACCGTTCCATGTTTTTTGTATGAGATTTGACCCATATTATGAATTTCAGACGTTATGCGTCACTGTAAGGCCTGCATTCCACTGTGGTGGTATTCGAAGCATGTTAGGAAAAAGGTGAATGCGTTACCTTGAAACCTGAAATACTTAAATAAATAGCTTAAATATTTGGCTAGCTACATACGTCATATGTTTTGTTATTCATTGTAATACGTAATTATGAAACTGAGGCGATTGACCGCTTTTCTATTTGGGTTGATTAGTGTTACTAGTATTAGGCAGGAACTTATCTAATCTTATTTGTGACGATTACGGAAAATCATAATGCAATAACTATGTAGGTTAAAGTTTTAAAATAAATAAATATAGTTGACAAATCAATTTTGTGATAATTTAATACAATATTGTAATCAAAATCCGTTGAGTAGTAGTAGACAGACCGCTGCGACTTTGTTGTAGTGATAATTATTGAATAATGTAGGTACGCTATTGTGATAATTAATTTATTGCTACTGGAATATCCTATTATCAAAAATTCGAAGACATGTGAAATTCACCAACACAAACTGCGCCCGCGTGGTGGATTTTAGCCCATTCCCTCTCCTAAAGAGAAGGCCTATGTTTCAGCAGTGGGAACATTAAAAGGCTGATTATGCTCTGCGGGGGATAGATTTCTGATTTAAGCATTTGAAGTTGAGTACTTCTCAAATTCTACTTTAGCCTGAAAACCTGTAAAAAAATATCCGTAAAGTAGGGTTTGAGACGTCACTCAATTCAGAGACTCGCCCTATGTATGCTATTCTAAGAATATGTTGAACCATGTTAGAGTATATCTAACAGGGTTCATGTTTGAGCTACTAGATACTTATGCAACATCCATAAACAATATGGATGCAATAAATAACTAAACAGCATACAACGTTCAAGTCAATTTAAACAAATATTGAAGTGTAATGAAACGTTACACTCCAGTGGCGCATCACCCTAACTTTCGCGTAGAGTTGCCAAAACTATATGTTTTAATTTCCAGAGGACAGGCCAGATCTGACGGGGCCGTCGGAAGAAGTGTCGTCCAACTTGTTCCGCAACTTGTCGGTGAAGACCGACTTGACGGCCGACTTGGGCGTGAACCCTGACATCCGACCGCTCTCCTATCATCGGACATCTGATGGATTGCCTCCCGGTAAGAGATATCGATTTATATGATACAATTAGGTTGACAGTGGAAACTAGATTCTGCGGCGGCTTTGCTTGCGTGGAAGTAGGTTTCTCCATGGAAACTTTGGACCCCGTTTCATCCCTTTAGGGGTTGAATTTTGGAAAATCCGCTCTTAGTGCTCGCTTACGTAATAAAAGAAAATCTTGTGCAACATTTCACACTCTTATTCCCAGAATCTTTGGCTGTGTGTTAAAATGTCAGTCGGTCAGTTTCTAAAAAGAAAAAAAAAGTGCGTCCCAAAATTATAAACTTGATTAGACAGTTTGTGAGGAGAGGCCGATTTCTTTTTTCGTTTCCGGAAAAAAAATCTTGTAGATGGTGCTTCAGTTTCATTTACTGAGCAAGCCCTTGTGGTTTGCGAAGACTTGTCCCATACACCGTGTGTCTAACACACGAGTAGGAATCAGGTTAGGTTGGTTGACAATCTTCTTACATTCCAACATATCTTTTATAAAAATATAGAAATTTTATATAGTTAGCTATATCAAATGATAAACCTGGTAGTTTTATTAAATCAGCTGGTGTACTATTAAAAATTTGATTAGGTAGATCAGATATCTTCAACACGCTATTGATTTTTGATATACGTTGAATACAGATAAATTGGTAGAACAATCCATTAATCAGTTTCCCGCAACATGCACGTGCTATATTTATCTACAATAGGGTGGTGTCCAGGGTCAAAATAATTACATTTTATTTATTTTAGATTATAAAAAAATATTCGACACGAATTTTTCCTTTTTTCAATGAAACAAAAAGTAACAAAATGTAGCACGGCGTGACGTTACCCGTAACTTTAATGGGCTATAGCTTTGTCATTTTTGGTTTAATTTAAAAATAAAAAATACGTGTCCAATATTTTTGAATAATCTAAAAGATGGACTAATTAATTTTTTTACGGCAACTAGCCTATTGTTATCGATATCCAGACATTGTCGTAGTACGTTTGCACCTGTTGGCTCATGAAAACTTTGAGGTCAATAAGACTATTCTAAATTCAAGTCATATGTTTGTACTAGTTTCGACAGGTTGAGAGTTTTATAAAATGTTTCTCAAGTTCAGTTACCTGTCTCCCCCCACACGGAAGTGAGCTTGCGTTTACAAGATTGTAAAACTGTAAACTAGATTTTATTGAATGACTAGCTTTTGATCGCGACTTCGATTCCGTCAACTGACTATTCTACCCTACCCTAATCTACGCTACTCTATCCAAAAATAATTATTAAAATTGGTCTAACCGTTCTTAAGTTACACCGTGACCAGGAGAAATAGGGGTTCATTTTTATATATAGATTTGACATCTTTACACATGGAAATTAACCTCGAATATCTACGTTTGGCATAATTATGTTTGTTGCCAAGTCCAAAACAAAATATCTGAACTTCCTTACAGACCCAGCCTTAGATTTACAACTCAAAAAGCCTGTGAACCGCAAGTTTTCGAGGAGCATCTCCCACCAGGATGAGCCTGCCTTGGTGTTGCACGACGTGTCGGCCAGTTGGACAGGGGACCCCAACTTTATGGCGCTGAAGAATATCTCTATGCGACTGCGGAAGGGCAAACTATGCGCTATCATTGGGGCAGTCGGCTCTGGGAAGGTAGGCATTGGAGATTGAGATAAATACGAAATACAGAATAATGTAGCCATGTGTTAATTTGAAAGAGTTAACGCGGCCTTGGCAAAGAGCAATTGAATTGGAGGAGCACAGGTGGGGTCTTGGAGCGAGAGGGAGACTTTTACCGACTAAAACACACCTGTGTTCCAGAGAAAAAGGATGTTTTTTGATGATATCCCACCAAAAAAAAAAAATGTCTTAATTATGTGAATTAGTGTAACATATATTATTAAGTTTTCATATTTCATGTAAGCTGATTTTGTAGAGTAGAGATAAAGTTACCATAGTATCTGACATAAAATAAATTGTTTAGTAAAATTACTTTTTTTAGTATCAATAAAGATATCAATGACTAGTTTCAGTATTAACTCTACTAGTTAAGTGGTTTCTAATTTTACTAACTACATAATAACATATTTGGAAATAAGTTGTTCATTTGATTTGTTTTTCATTCTCAGTCCTCGATTTTGCAACTACTACTAAAAGAGTTGCCTTCGGCGATTGGCACTGTTTCAATATACGGCAAGATATCGTACGCTTGCCAAGAGGCGTGGCTCTTCCCCAGCACCGTCCGAGAGAATATACTTTTCGGTTTGCCTTTTGAACCCGGAAAATATAAGAAGGTACGTAAATAAATCTTGATTTACATATAATAGGAATTTTCCCTTTATTTGTTCACTTATTTGGGTCGTCATAGGTTTATAGATAGCTGAATTGTATCACTGATACGATCATAGTTTCATAGATAATAATAAATTAAACATAGTAATAAAGGTTACGAGTAGATTACAAATATATTGTTATGTCTTCGTTTGTGGCAGGATTCCAAGAGAAAACAATACGAGGTGCCATTTTGCCGCTTAACGCCCCGAAAAGCAATAGGGTGCGGAGTTATAAAATTGTAGTAGCCTGGGGCTTAATTGGTGGGCATTTCAGCGCTGCAATATACTTCTCAAAATAACAGAATAAAATGTAATTCATTCAGTTTTATATGTACCTTGCCGTAGCATTTAATCAAACGTGGTTTTCATATGTTTTTAGAACAGGTACGCGTTTTATAGGAGCATTAGACCGTATTCTTACATATGTATTCACATGTCGTTCATGTCGTGTAGGTATGCAAGGTTTGCGCTCTCGAGAAGGACTTCAAGCAGTTCCCGTTCGGCGACCAGACGCTGGTGGGGGAGAGGGGGGTGTCCCTCTCCGGAGGCCAGCGAGCCAGAATCAATTTGGCGCGCGCTGTTTACAGAGAAGTAAATTGATTTCTATTTTGTAGCACAAATATTGAACTCATAGCTGCTGGGAAATGAGCAATTTGGTGAGGCTCTTCATTTATTTAAGGGTTCCAAAAGTTAATTTTCAATATTTTATAACTTTATTCAAATAAATCTTAACTTATTTACTTTAATATCATACAAAACTTATCTATCCTGTAAAATAGCTAAGTTAAAATAAACTTTTCAACAAAGTTTCCCTAGAAATAACACATACTGTGTGTTTATTTTAAGCGTACCTTACTATAGCTTAACAATGGAAATGCGGACAATTTCCATTCAAATTGAAGCACACTTTCCATGCAATTTCTCATTAAAATATTCAGCTTGAATAAACAGCCGTGTATATAGTCCACATTTTGATAATCAGTTGTTCATTGTCATCAGTTCTATTTCTGTAGCACTATTACCTACTATTCCATGAACGCGTATAATAGTAGATTTTGTATATTAAAGGCCAATTTAGACGGTGCGAGTTTCTCGCACGTTCTGGTTCGAGTTTAGATATATGAATGTTTAAACAAATAAACTTTTTTTAAGCTATTGCATAGCTTCTCGCGGGCTTTGGAATCTAGAAATTCGACCGAAAATAGAGACCGAACCCCCCACTCATTTGTTTTTTGAGCGTGGTGACCGATAAGAAAACAAATGAGTGAACAATCAATCAAAATTCAGTTCAATGTGTGAAAGTGTAACTTCAATTAATATCAAAGAAAAAAAAAATAGTGCCACACGTCTTTTTTATATTCTTACAATTATCATATGTTCGAGGCGAAAAGCTCGTACTGTCTAAATGGGCTTTTAATTTCAAATTTTTACGGACAGGATATAAAGATACTTTTATCTTTTGTTCCCTCACAGTCTGCAGAGCAATTGTCTCTGCACCGAGGGTGTGAGTGCCAAAAGTTAACTACGGAATAAATGTAACGAACTTTACGAACTAAAGGAGGAAGGAAATGAATTTGTTTCAAAAGATCCATATATCGTGGCACACAAGCTCTGATCCAGTTTCCAGTTTTATTTCTTTTTTTATAATGTTCGAGGATTCTCGAACAACTTTAAACACGTTTCATTTTAAAAATGTATCGTGTACCTCGGCGCGGGATTCGTTTCCTCAATTGCTTTTAATGATTCGCACTCGGAATGAGAAGAAAACACCCTGTTTCCTTTTTACTTTAGCTTTAAGGTCGAAGCTCAATGTAGGGCACTTTACTATTGCATGTACGCCATGGTATATTCATAGACTTGAAGCTGCGGACCTACCTCTTCGTTATGAAGGGGGATCCTTGCGTAGTGGGATACAATTCCGACGTAGAGAAAATTAACTTGACTTGAACAAGGGACTATGAAAGGTAAATCAGACCAGTTTGTTATTAAACACAAACGTTCACAATCCGAAGTGAATACTTATATGAAACAGATCTTTATCCTATGTTATCTAGATAATAAATTACCACATATTGGCGCAGTGGTTGAGTGATTGGTTGCTGCGCTGCAAGTCACGGGTTTGATTCCCGCTCGGAACATATACAAATATTTGTATGGTCTACAGGCAGTTTTTCTAGGTCTGTGTGTCTTGTGTATGTGAGTTTACATGTTTGTGAATGCACCCACGGTACAGGAGTAATTCCTAGTGTGTGGCAAATCATTTTTTTAAGACTGCTAACCCACTCTGATATAAAAATATTACATTTTGATACAACTGAAGTTTACCATTGCGACCGAAGCGGCATACATCAAAACCGTAGGCAAGGCTGTTATGTAGCGATAAATTTAATAAAATTGACGCGAGAGCCAGTAGGCGCACTTTTCTGCACTAGTGCAAAAAACAGTGAATTGCGTGTCTAAAAGTGGTAGAGATAAGAGCGAATTTTCGAGTGAGTGTATTGAAATATATGTTTCTAGGCCGATATCTACCTGCTGGATGACCCCCTGTCCGCTGTGGACGCTAACGTGGGCCGGCAGCTGTTCGAGGGCTGCATCAACGGGTACCTGCGCGGCAGCACGCGCATCCTCGTCACGCACCAGATACACTTCCTCAAGGCTGCCGACTATATCGTTGTTTTAAATGAGGTTCGTACGTTTTTTTTTTTTAAATTTATTCATTATTTTATTTATTAGATTGGAAAAATTATTTTTTGTTATTTTTAATTGGTAGTAAAATTAATAAAAATACAGCTAATTTGCTCTCAGATAAGTTTTCCTTGTAATTATTTCCTACTTCCTAGAGATATCCAAACAGTGGGTATTTCTTGAGGATATTATTGCATATATACTTTTGTTTTTTTATTTAGTTATAGACTAGCAAACATGAATATTTAACTCAACTGTAAATCTAAACTAATTTGAGATTTTTAAGATTTTTAACGTGAGGAGGAGGAATTAAGCGCATATACTAAAAAAGTTCTGAGTGTACATGTAGATGGATGGAGAGGGAGAGGAAGACCGAAAAAAAGATGGATGGATTGTGTGAGAAATGATATGAAAGAAAAGGGAGTCAGTGATAGTTTGACGGGTGACAGGACAGAATGGAAAAAGAAAACGTGTTGCGCCGACCCCAAGTAATATGGGTTATGGGCAGGAAGAAGAAGAAGAAAAAAGATTTTTAATTCAAAAATGCTACTTTATCACTGAGTAATATTATTATAGGCTATCATTATATTTTCTTCTTTGATGCGGTTGAAATTGGCATAAGCTAAGGTAGGCGTTAAATAAACATGTAATAACGGTCATTGACCCATCTACATTTATTGACATTCTTAATTTAAAAAAAGAAATTAAAGACATAAAGCTGTCTTGAATCGACATCTATTGTGATCCTTAACTTTTTCAGAAAAACAGTTCATTTTTGGTTTTTCGGGTACCTTTGATATATTGAAGATATTAGGAAAAGGTCGATGTACCTTATTCTAAGTTTATCTGATGTCTTGTAAAGTAATTAATAAACAATGTCGTTCTAGGGTCGCATTGAGAACATGGGAACATTCGACGAGTTGGTCTCGTCGGGCAAAGATTTCTCCTTGATGCTGTCCCAGCTACAGGAGGGCAAAGAAAAGGATTCGGACAGTCTTGGATCACGAGTAAGTTACCTGAATGAATTTGAACGAAATCAAGTTGATGGTAAACGGTGCTTAAGCTAGGTGCTAGTGCACAGTAGGGAATATTCATGGTTTTTTTTTAATCAAAATCAATAGCATTTTTTTCAAATAGACCATTTGCAGGCACTTTTGAATCTTCATCATCATTTCATCGATATACGTCCACTATTGGACATAGGCCTCCCCCAAGTGTCGCCACAATGAACGTTCCTGTGCGTCTCGCATCACTTTTGAAAAGTCAAAATAATCATGTTTGGTTCTAATTAACAAATATGACAGATTTTTTCAAATCTCTTTATCAACAACCCACTTGTAAAGTTTAAAAGCTGCGAATAAGAAAGAGAAGTCCGATATGGTCTTTGACGTCACAGTTCAAAAGCAAATCAGAAAACAGCGACTTGGCAAGAGAGGCAGATATTTATTACAATTATTACATCTCGTTTGCTTTTCTATCAATTTTGATATTGTTCTCACAGTTAGTATTTTATTTTTCTATAATTAAGTATTTATTGATAATCTGGATAGATAATATTTTTTTTTATATATATTCCTTGTAGGAGAGGCATATTATCTAACCAGTTGTAAACTGTATTTTAAAAAATGTTAAAGGAGCATTACCTTTCACTTTGATTTTTTCTTCTCCGGGTTTTATTATATATTTGATATTCAATTCAATTCAATTCAATTCAATTCAATTCAAAGCATTTATTTCAAATAGACCATTTACAGGCACTTTTGAATAGTCAAATGTCGGTCAGTCCAAGAAAAGTGAAGCTAAATTGCACGTTCCAAAGAGTAGGTCTCTATGGAGAAGAACGTGCAAGAAACTCCATGGACACTCTTTTAAATCATATATGTGTTACATATAATGCTTGGTTACATATTACTTGTTGCTTCTATCATGTGAGCACAATGTCGATAGTGAAATAAAAATGTAAAATAATTAAAAGATAGAAACTGAATTAAGCCACTGGCAGCTAAGAGATGACCAGTCCCATCTGACGGCACCCGTTCACGAGCATGACGCGTGCATCAGCCCCACTCAGCTCAACCATTTTGAAGGGAACTGAACGACCCAATAACACGTGCCACCAACAGCGAGACATTTGAGTGAGCATGACAAACTCTCAACTGCCATGCTCGTAATGTCAAAAAAAAAAGTTGTAACCTAATAAAAATGCTCCATGGTGCTTCACATTCACAAACTTGGAAAAAGTGCTTCTACATTATACAATGCAATTGTGTCTTTCAAATTAAAAAATAATAATATTAGTTTCCAACTAATCAACTAATTAGTACGCCCTAGTGGTAGTGGAGCTGGACCAGCATTGAGCCAAGCATTTTTATCTTGAATATAATCCTCCAACTTATAATATGCTTGTCTGCATAGTGTGCGTTTAATAGAAGATTTAAATTTCGTTTCATTGAGTTCTAATATGTGGGGAGGTATTTTATTATAACATTTCAAACAGTACCCCATGAAAGAATAGGCCACTTTAGCCAGTCTGAAACCTGGTTGAACTAATTGATCCCTATTTCTTGTAACATAATTATGTCTATCGCCTCTTTTGCTAAAAAGATGAAGATTTTTTCTAACATACATTATGTTTTCATAGATATATTGACAAGGTACTGTCATTATGTTAATATCTTTAAACAGTTCCCTTAAAGAATCGCACCGGCGGAGATTGTAAATCGCTCTGATGGCTCTTTTCTGTAATATAAAGATTGACTCGATGTCAGCAGCCCGTCCCCATAGTAAGATACCGTACGACATGACACTATGAAAATAACTAAAATAGACTAGTCTAGCGGTATCAACATCCGTAAATTGGCGGATTTTTCTAACAGCATATGCAGCTGAGCTAAGCCGACCTGCAAGAGAAGTTAAGTGAGGACCCCATTGTAGCCTTGAATCAAGCGTAATCCCCAGGAAAATCGTTTTATCAACAAATTCTAGTTTTTCATTATTCAATACAATGTCACAATCACTACTTTTGACATTCGGTAAGGAAAATCTTATGCATTTAGTTTTTTTCCCATTTAGAACCAGATTATTAGCAGTGAACCAGTTTTGAACCTGCAATAGGGCGCTATTTTCGTTGTCAAGATTGTTAGTTTGTCTATTTATCTTAAAAATCAAAGAAGTGTCGTCAGCAAACAACACCATATTAAGTTTATTTTGCAACAAATTGGGTAAATCATTAATATAAACTAAAAACAAAAAAGGACCTAAAATTGAACCTTGGGGCACCCCCATTTCAACATTCAATCCAGACGAATTGACACCGTTTATTTGCACTAATTGCTGTCTATTATTCAAATAAGATTTTAATAAGCTTAACGCTGCATTGCCTAGTCCGTAATGCTTGAGTTTCCGAAGCAATGTTTCATGAACTACACAATCAAACGCCTTAGATAGGTCGCAGAAGATGCCTATAGCATCTTGTGCCTCTTCCCACGCATTAAAAATGTGTTTTAGTAAGGAAACACCCGCGTCAGTTGTACAACGTCCTTTGGTGAAGCCATACTGTTTATCATGTAGGATGTTATTGGAGTTAAAATGACTAAGCATTTGATTTAACATTACCTTTTCAAATATCTTGCTAAGAACCGGCAAAACGGACACCGGTCTATAATTATTAGTGTCTTTACTATTCCCGGATTTAAAGAGCGGTATCACTTTACTATATTTCATTAGATCTGGAAAGACTCCTTGATCTATACACAAATTAAATATTAAAGCCAAGTACGGCGCTATAGTCTCAATAATTGAGGTACAAACTTTTATAGACATACCCCACAGATCTTCTGTCAATTTAATCTTGATTTCTTTAAAAGCTTTTATTACTGTTATGGGGTTTATATGTTTAAAGTTAAATTCAGTTGAACAGGCTGCAACGTTCGCCTGTAATAAATCAAAAGCATGCG
This sequence comes from Mythimna albipuncta, assembly GCA_929112965.1. NCBI lineage: Eukaryota > Metazoa > Arthropoda > Insecta > Lepidoptera > Noctuidae > Mythimna > Mythimna albipuncta. The sequence goes on from OV815962.1 coordinate 12,169,986, forward strand.
ATGGCGACGAATTTAGGGCTTTAGTAGTTTTAATTGGTATACTGGTAAAGAAATTTACAAATTTTTCTGCAACTAGTTTGTTATCGCTAATGAGACCATGATGAGTCTCCAATGTGTAATCATTATTATTTCTTTTGTTTCTGTTGGTTTCATTATTTATAATATTCCAAACTGTTTTTTTTTTATTATCTGCTGTTTTAACTTTGTTGCTAATGTATAAGGCCTTAGCTGCCTTACAAGTATTTTTAAACATTTTAGAATAAGTAGCAACATATTTATTAAAAGTTTCAGTGTTAATAATAGGCTTAAGGCCATACAACTCGAAAAGTCTTTCCCTACTTATTCTGATTCCTTTAGTTGCCCAGTCACTAAATCTAAACTTAGGGCAGATAGTTTTAGTTTTTTTCTCAAACGTCTGACTAAACTCCTTTTGAACTACTGAAAAAAAATTTTTATACAAAATATTACCATTGTTTTCTGCAAGGTTCCAATCACCCAACCTGCTAGTTATAGTGCTATTAAATTTATTTAATTTACCGGATGTTATTGGTCTGAATTGTATCTGCACTTGTTGTATTGGTAAGTTGGATTCAAATGTTACCATTAGGCCGCTATGATCAGAAGGCAGATAATTTACAATGGCTTTTTCTAAATACTTGCAGCAACAAAAAACATTATCGATACATGTAGCAGTAGTTGTCGTTGTTCGAGTTGGTTTAATAAACACATTTGATAAATTAAATGATTTGAAAAGATTTAATAATCTACTGCTATCTGAATTATTTTCTAAAATATTAACATTAAAGTCTCCGCAGATAATTACTGGTTTAATACCAGTTGAAAGTTTAGCCATAACATCTTCCATGACTGACTCAAAAATAGAGTAGTTTTGATAATTAGGGGGCCTGTAAACGCACACTATGATATGCCTATCCAGCTCAACACACGACACTTCAATGCTATGTTCAACGGACAGTGCAACTATATCTTTACGAGTTTTAAATTTAATACTATTTTTAATAAGGATTAGTGAACCCCCACGTAACATTGACTTGCGGTTAAAACAACTGCCCACATTATAATTATAATAATTAATTAGCATTTCAGAATCCTTTAACCAATGCTCAGTAAAACAAATGATGTCAAACTTAGTTTTTTCCAAAAATAATTCGATTTCTAATTGTTTCGAAGAAAAACCCTGAATGTTCTGAAGAAACAAATTAAAGGATTTTTGCGTAGCTTGAATGCTAGACGATACTGTATTAAGTTGACATAAACTACTAACAGTACCAACTGTTGTCTTATTAACTAGTTTAAATCATTAGTACTACTACTAATGGTTGGACTAACTACCGGGTACGTCGACATACTATTTATGTCTGAGTAAATATTAAATTCTAATAGCTTCGCTATTTGACGTCTTAAAACAATAGGTAGGTATACAGTATACCTGGTCGAAAAAAGTTTATCAACAACATTGTTGATGTCAAAATATAAAAACTTATTACTATGGTGCGTAACTAAAAAATGCATATGCATATTTAGCATATGTATGTACTTATTTTGTCTGTTTGATAAGTGCTCAAAGTAAGGAAAAGCACACAAAATAATCTTTTTACAATTTATCTTCAACAGTTCAGTGATATTATTGGTGATAAATGATATTATTAGTATATTTTGTAATGTATGTATATATTTGTGTTGTTATTTCTTATCAGTATTATTTTTAATGTTGTACACTGACAGCCTTAAATAAGCTTAAATCTTTCTCCTTTTTTTTCAGTCCATCCAAAGGTTGTCTGGAATAAATTGTCTTGTGCGATAAGACCGCCCATTGCACATTTATTTTTATAATGTTTGTCCTGTATTTTTTTGTATATGTGGTGTACAATAAAGAGTATATAATAATAACAATAATAAACTGCAATCGGATGATGATAATGATGATGAGCTTACAAATTACTTAACTCGTAAGAGAGTATTTAGTTTAATAATGGATTAAAAGTACTAACTTTACCATTCCTAATGGTACCTTTGTTCATTTTTATAACAATCAAGTTGTCGCATTTGCAAAACTGTTTGAATTATGCATTCTAATCAGAGCGGTTGATACAAGTTTATCGATTGCTTTACCGGACGGCCGTGATATCGACCCGTACTTGGCTAAAGCTACGTTCCATTGTCGCTCCCAGAATATGGTAATTTATGTAATTGTGGTCTCTTTTGTTCGCCCAGTAATTTCTCAATTAGCATTTCTCATAATGCTTTTATTTAAATTCAATTTATTCTCAGTTGGACTGTATCTAACAATAATATACTTTATAGGCATTTATCTTGCCGTAACATCAAAGGTGAAGACTATAATAAATACGACACAACTTGTGATTATTACTTCGAATGTTAGTCTCATAGAAATAAATCTTTATACGTCATACGCAGAAGTGTTTATGAAGCAAACGGCCCTATACAGCAGACAAGTACCTTCTGCTACCGCGAACTCTGTTTACACCTTCATATTTTATGAGCATCTCAACCCGCTCTTCGTAAAAATACAATTTATCCCCAAAAGGTTTGACGGAACCCCTTCACAGTGGCAACTAGCTTCTTCAAATATGTAAAGGTTATCACATAGCTATATAAAAATGAGCTTCGGTCATTCGTTTACTGGTGAACTCTGACTTTAATATTTTTCGATATTTATGTGAATTTTATGTCAGCACTTTGCCGAGGTTGATGCATCCTTAGCACGATAAACTTTGAAAAGATGAAAAGATTCATTTATGAAAATAGCGGTACAAATTTTTATGGCGGTGCCGAGAGCTTTCTGGCTTTTAAGTTACCTTAGTTTACCAGGACTAGTATACAAATATGTTACGTTAGTATTTTCTGTATGTAAAAGAAAAAATCTGAAATCTTTTTAGAAACAATGAATATTTGGATTTCAAAGGAATTCATTGTTCAGCGAGGGTATCCTACCTACCCATCTATTATACAGTTTCCAACCTCTTCACGTTGTCTGTTTATTTTTTCGCCTTTATTGCTGTCAGCTTCATGAGATGAGGTTGGGAGACTGGGAACCGCCCGGGGCCCGAGACTCGGAAAATAAACAACGTAAAATGGGCGAACGTAAAATTCATAAAAATCGTTCATCCTTGCTAAAGTCGATTGCTCGTACCTACTTGAATATTTGTTTTCGTAAACTAAAGGCTTTTTGCATAACATATAGCAATAAGTAATATTGAAAGAAGTTTGTAAGCCATATTTCTATAGTCGTTTTTTTTTATGTTTGTTACGCCCGCACGTTCAAAAAGCTGATCGGAATTGACTGACCTGACTGGCCTGTTGGTCTAGTGGTTAGTGACCCTGACTGCCATGCCGGAGGTCGTGGGTTCGATTCCCACCCAGGACAAATGTTTTTGTGATGAGCATGATCATTTGTTCTGTGTCTGTGTGTGATTTATCTATATTATGTATGTATTTAGAAATATATATGTATGTTTATCAGTTGTCTAGTACTCATAACACAAGCTCTGCTTAGCTTGGGACTAGATGGCGTTGTGTGATAGTTGTGGAATATTATATTATATTATATTATATTATAATTAGATGAAATTTGGCGCTCGGTTAGACTATGTCTTGGAATATACATAAGATACTTTCAATAATAAATGTCAATTTCTTATTTTCACGCTGACGAAACCACTTTCAGCAGCTTATTTTAGACGTGATTAATATAGGTAAGTAAATTGTATTAAGAAAATTTTGGTAAATTGGAAGTAGTATCTTCATGTTGACCATTGCCGATAAAATATCAACATAATTACATAAGCGATATTTGTAGGCCCAAAAGTTAACGTTAATAGAACAGTTTTTTACATGGTGCGAGCGAGTAAGGATGTTCTTTGTAAGGAATTCTCTTCTAACCCGTTTACTATGAAAACCTATTCTGCACCCACTCGGCTGAATGTGAACTTTTTCAAAAGTGTATAGTGCTGATTGTATTTAGAGGATGTTTAATTGTGTTCTTTTTTAAATGTGCTTTTAGTGATCGTAAGTTTTCTATTACTTTAAGGGTGAGTTGCACCATTTTACTATAACGATAACCAAACCATAACAAGCCGTGAAACGGCCTCCTATTGGTCAATTTGACGATTTGACAACTGTTGACGGCTTTGTTATCGTTATAGTTAAATCGTGCAACTCACTCTGTTTCTACCCGAGAAAACCTATAATTGGCTCAATGTTTCTTATACTGTTGTGATTCATTGATTATAGCTGTTGGTTCTCCTATGAGTAAATAAATAACTAAACAAATTTCGGTAAATGTGGACAAAGTTTGTCATTGCGACCGAGGTAGAATGTTATGGAGCCGAGTGCTGTAGTGATTTTCCACGGGTATCAAACGACGTTTTGCAATAGGTACACTTTCGAAAAAATAAATAAACGGAGAAGAAGGGTAACTCGTGGGGGTTACTTAACGCCTAGCCTGATACGATACATACAATAAATTGTGGCAAGGCGAACTTTACCGCACTAGTCCTAAAAAAATTCAATCACGTGCGTAAAAGCAATTGGGATAAGAGTGGGATTTCGAGTGAGTGTAATCCATGTTACTTCCTTCAACAGAGCATCGAGGAGAAGGAGAGACCACTTTTAAAGACGATGATGAGCGTGACGAGCGACAGCGAAGAAACGCAAGAGTTCGAGGCTCAGAAGATGGAAGAGGAGGAGCGGCAGTCAGGCAACCTGAAGTGGGAGGTCATCTCGGCCTACTTCAGGTCCGGAGGAAACGTCTGCTTCGTATTATTTGCGCTCTCCATCGTTGTGCTGTCCACCGTCAGCGCGGCTTCGGTCGACTACTGGGTCAGTTTTTGGTAAGTAATAATATCTGACATATTCCACGCATTAAAATAAATACTTGTATGAAATGGACATTTGGGTTACACGTGTGGAGCAATCCCGCGTGTGTGATCGCAACGATATAAAAACACCTTTAGATGCGCTTTTTGTAAAATTTTCCTGCTAAGAGTTTTTCAGTCCCATCGTAGTATCAATTAGATTTATGTACCTAATTTAGCATTATTTTCCTGCTCGTCCATTTCACAAAATAGATAAGCACAGAAGTCAATCTACATACAAAGGAGCGCACGAGCAACGCACACTTTGACACTGCTCACGGACACGATATCTCGGAGCGTCTCGGAGTCGGAGCACTCGTCGAACAATTTCGGCTCAAACGCTCATTAGTGTGCGTCCACCGAGCGTACGTATAAACAGTAAAGTACATACATGAGATTGTCTCCTGTACCTATCTATTTTGTGTCCATATTATCTACTTTGTCGTGTGTCCTGATGGCTCAGTGGTTAAGGAACCTGCCTCTCGCGCATGAGGTTGCGAGTACAAAACCGAGCCTATCTACCAATGTGATTTTTTCAATTCATTATGATCTTTTCTAAGTTTATCTAGGTCTTTACTGACACCCCGTGCCTTAGAAAGCACATAAAGATGTTGGTCCTAAAAACTCATTTGTAGATCTTTGACAGTCGTTACAGGTAGATACACCAAAAAGTCTGGCCATCGGTCTATCCAAGGAGTATTGTGTTGCTCGGTAACTAGATTGTGGAGGTCTAATAAGCAATCGCTCTTTGTAAAACAGTGGTACATCCGCATCCGTATAGTCTGGAAGCCGACCCCAAGCTAGTTGGTCTAGTGGTTAGTGGCTCTGACTACTACGCTGTAGGTCGTGGGTTCGATTCCCACCCAGGACAAATGTTTGTGTGATGGCATGATCATTTGTTCTGTGTCTGGGTGTAATTTATCTATAATATGTATGTATTTAGAAATATATAAGTATGTTTATCAGTCGTCTAGTACCCATAATATAAAAAACAAGCTCTGCTAAGCTTGGGAATAGACGGCGATGTGTGATAGTTGTGGAATATTATTATCTGTCTTACTTGGGGTCGCGCAACACAGTTTCTTTTTTTTATTATATATTGACCACTATCTCACCTGATGGAAAGCGACGATGGAGCACTCTTGCCTAAAAGTAATTTATTAAATAGTCATTCTTGACTTAAAGACCCTCACGTTATCAGGAAGTTGTGGTTATCAGGAAACACAGACTTCAGTACGGATTTCCACTCCTTAGCTGTACGCACGTTGAATGTAGGTATTCCATTCTGTTTGCGTGCTCCTCTGTCAACTGTCACGCTGTAATTCGCGCCTTATATTTCATTTTATTCCCAATCCCCACACAACCAATGGGACGTTACTGAATTTTGGTCTCAGTGAAGAAAATGAGACATTGCCTTCAAATTATTTTTATTTAGAAATACGTTTGTTCCAAACTCGCCGTTAGACTGCCCGCAGTCCAAGTCAAGTTTAGGCCAAATTGCCTTGGCCTTTATGTCATCTATGTTATTAGCTTATTTTGGACTAAACGTTCGACTAAGGAACACAGGTGGGTTATAGTCAGTAAAAGTCTGACATACCCTCTCGCTCCAAGAGCAAGAGCTATGCTATGATTTCCCATCGAGAAAAAGGGCGATTGTCAATAGCTCTAGGTTAGGGTACAGCCTATATTAGTCTATACCCTAACCTAGAGCTATCGATGGATGCCGATGGAAATGTCGGTGGCCCAATGGAAAAATAATAAACTTAATTGTTTTGTTAAAGGACAAATCAAATGGCAGTGTACGAGGAGTCCCTGGGCGGCGAGGCCATTGGTACGTACCTACTAATTGATACCCTAAACTGATTGATCTCTTAGATTAGATTGCACTTAGAACGTAGTTTATTTCACAATCACATTGGAAACAATATGAATTCACTTTGATAGTTCTTACGATCTAGTCACTAAATAGTAAATTCATTATAATCATCGTCTTTTCAACCGAAAGACGTCCACTGTTGGACATAGGCCTTCCCCAATTGCCGCCACAACAAACGGTCATGTGCGTCTCGCATCCATCGGATTCCTGCGATTCTCATCAGGTCATCGGTCTACCTTGTGGGAGGCCTTTCAATGTTGTGTCTTTCGGTGCGCGGTCGCCACTCCAGAACCTTTCGGGCCCATCTAATATCTAGTAAATCAATAGTAAATTGACATATTTTTTTTTACAAAAACACGGACCTTCTGTGGAGACACAAGAAACATTCATGTTTATTTATTACTAAACTAACATATAGCATTATCGCCTTATAGGTCTGAGTCCCAGCAGAAGGAATATTATAAGTGTGCTGGCCTCTCTGAGGCCAATTTGTAAAACAGTACGGGTTACATATATCTTTGAATTTTTGATCCTAAAACATTCGGTTTCACCACGATGTTTTCTTTTACTGTTTTGAGAGCAGTGGTTATGAAATAATTTACGTAAAGTGCCCAACTGGATTTGAAGCTAGGATCTACAACTCGTAATTTAAGGCCTTCGCTACTGCTCCTATTATAACAGAACCATATTTATTCATCAAACAATATCATGCAATATTTATTATAAGTTGCTCATTTGTTAGATCATAACATCAGAAGCAGCCTCAGATTATACCTACACTGTAGGCGTGAGCCCAAGTTTTCCATAATCACATAAATACAATATAACGTAGTACACAAGTCCCTCGCGATGGCTCCTAATTAAAGTAGCTAACTAACAGGGACCACTAATTAATAACAAGCATCGTTAGGTAACTTGATTCGCGACATAAATCCTTGAGCTCAAGAGTCAGGCCGTAGATCGAATGTTAAACTGTTACAAACAACTTAATAGGTCGGTCGGAAGTTGATAGTGGGTAATAGTTATAGATAGTATGAGTAGGAACATAACTACATTCCAAAATAAAAACTTTTGTTTTAATAGTTCTTCTTTTTAGGGTTCCGTACTTCAAAATGAAAAAACGGAAACGAAACTGTTTAAGGATCACTTTGTTGTTCGTCCGTCCGTCCGTCTATCTGTCAAGACCCTTTACCTCAAGAACGCGTGGACTCGTGGAGGCATCGAGTTGAAATTAAAACCATATACTCAGGTCTGCGGTTCCTTCGAGCTGTGAAAAAAATCAATCTTCTAAGTTAACGAATAAAAAAATACGGCCGTTTATGTAGCAAAAAAACGTATATTTTGATACTCTCAAAGATAGAAATTCATAGGGCACTTACTTTCCGTTGACCCAGAATCCTGAAATTTGACACAAAGCAAGGTCTTATAGCACAGGTATAGGCATAAATCTGAAAATAGTAAACTTGTTGTTACCTACGTCACCAAAAAAAATACTTTTTGACAATTCAATTTAGCAAATTGAATTGTAGTTTGCACGGAACCCTCAGTGTGCGAGTCCGACTCGTGCTTGCCCAGTTTTTTATTAGGTACCGCATTGCTATGGTGCACCGTGGCGTCTGACTGCGATATATTTTGTTTTTGTGTGTAGCCTCTCGCATCTTAATGAGGTTGTCGTCTGCTTGACTAGGCTGTGGTGGGCTTAATAAATTAAAGCTAGGGCTTACGGCTTCCAACTAAGGCTTACAAAACTGCGACACATTGCAGTATCGTATCGTATTCAAATATACGGTGTCGAGTCGTGTTGAGCGGATGGATACACGGTACAGTGCGGCGTCGTACCACGACACCGTGTGGTCTAGGGGCTGCGACGTCAAAAATTTTGCGATCAGTTTCCGACCTAAGGTGTTTGCGATATTATCTTAAGGCGTATAGTCCCTTGAACCATCTGGCAGAAATTATGTGAACGCAACTCTCGCACTCGCCTAGGCGGCAGTACGCAAATCTGTGCATTTATTTGCGGCCAGCAGCGCCCGGAAAGCATTTTAAATCCATTTTCTCTGCGAGATATTGATTGATTTACATATTTTATGCAATGTTCACTTTGAAGAATATTTAACCACCAATTTTTATGTGTAAAAATGTTTTTAAAGGTCCAAGCCGTTTCGAAGGAGTAGGGAAAAGTTGCGAAAAGTTGCGAAATTGCTAAATATTTTTTTTTAACCAAAGTATTAATTGCACGAAAAAATAAAATGTTGATATTATTTTTCATGAATCTATAATAAAACATATATTTTTTTCAAACAAATTGACCTATCCGTTACGGAGGAGTAGGCCTCAGAAAATCACTGTTTTATGGCACTTTTCGGGCGCATGGACATTCAATATACTCGTAGGTTAGCTGAACAGAGAGGGTAGTATTGATGATTTTAATGATAATAACCCAATTAAGCCATATTTGTTACGGTCGTTAATCATATTTTAATGAACAAGAACCTGATACTGAACTGAAAATACAAAAAAAGAATCTGTACCGCTTTCACCTAACGACCGTTGTAATGAGACCGGGCCCTTACTGATAATATAATAACAAATAACAGATTCTTGAACACCTTTCCAATTTATGTAGGTGTCTATTAAATGACTTAAAATCAGCCAGGCTAATTGAACTATTCGGAGGTGAAATATTGTTCGCAGACGGTGTTAGATCGATTTCGTAGGAACACAACAAAATCAATACCTAGTAAAATAGTTGTATAATACCATAGATGACACCAATTGAAGTAATAACCTCGTGGGATTCCGCAACTGTGCTTCACATTGCTCTAATTAAAAATTCATAGTTTTAATCGACGAATCGAGTCCTACTAACATGACCCAATAACCTTAGTCTGGGGGTGTAGAAAAAGTCTGGTAATTTCGTATTATATTTTTTCAATACACTTGCTCAGAAAGTGACTTTTATTGCACTGCACTTAGGTATATAAAGGCACTTGTTAGCAAACTGTGACATTTTGATTACCATTACACACTAGTGCTATAATGTAGTTAAAACTTTTTTGTTCAACCTCTTTGTTCGCAAAACAAACTTTAAATATGAAAAAATTTCACATAATATATTATTGCGTTCAATTATAAATTAGTGTCTTACTTACTTATTTCATGCAATTTTAACCATTTCAACTTGTAAAAACGATCTAGTTAATAAAAAAAAACATTTAGTAAATAAATCTTCAAATAAAAATTGTTTTTTTTTTATTGTGGTCTATGGCCGCCATTTTAAGATGCGCGCGGTTTTTGGCTTGAATTATTTGAGTGAAATTCAGGGGCTGTATTAATTAAATTAAATTAAATACTACAAAATCATTATAAAATGTTACATGCGTATTCCATTTTCACTCCGAAAGACATTTTAGTAAAAACTTTTCAAAAATATAAACGTAAGACCAGGCAGTATGATCAAAATACCTTAGTCTTCCCCAAGGGGTAAATATAGTAGTTTATGTGACTAGGGGATAAAGCAGTGTCTTTAAGTCGCGGACGGCATGTTGAATTCCGAACGAAACGAAGGTTGCTGATTTAATCCCGAACGATAGTGAGGGATTTATAAAATTAACTCCCGAGCATTGCGAGGGAGTTAATAAAGAAACCTGAGTGAAGTGAGGAATTTAAGCCGCCCAAGACAAAGACAGCTTTATCCCCGTGTTGCATACCCTACTTTTTACACCATCTGTGAGATAATTAAAAGACAATTTGGTCGACTAAATCATAAATTAGAGAAATATAAGTATTATTATTATTTACAAGTTCATCAAACAAACAAAATTCGCTCCTCCAAGATTCTATAGTTTCAATTTTCTATAATGCTCCCGTGTCGTCAGTAGAGTCTGTCTAATAAGTTAAACGACTTGGGTAATTATTAGGATTTAATGAAATCTGATGTAGTCAACACGAGTTCAATAATCAAGGTTGATTAAGAGATAGAGATCATTGTTTACTAACAGAAGAAACTTATAAAAATTACCGAATATTTGATTAAATATTATACAAAATTCTCAAGTCGGTTGACTTATTATATGTACAGACTATCTATTTTCTTTTTTTTGTTAGTGGCCAGTTTAAATCATAGTGATTACATACTCTTTGGTTTGAATTTCGAGTCAACTTGTTCGATGCGCCTATATTTTAATTCACAATGTTGACGATTCGTGATGCTCCAAATTCAAATCTCATTATTCCCTAGGGATCGGCCATACTGCATTATCTCCCTAGAGATATAATGACATGCTTTAAGTGAGGTTTGTATGACGTATAACACGACATTATCGAGCAGATGGTGTAAAAAAAATATTATTTCTTTCTTTCTTTCTATGATTACCGTTCTCCTTTTTCTTAAGACCGCCTCGACTGTAATAACTAACATTACACACTTACATCATAATGTACTATTATTATTCACCGTTATGAGAGCAGCAGAGCGTTCTTGTATATCGATGGTATATTTATTAATTTTTCAATCAGTGTAAGTAATGTTTAAACTAATTAGGTTTTCTAAATCATAATCTCCCAGTCATTCAATAAATAATACAATCTGTACTTTCGAAGAAAACACGCAGTATAACGTAATTGCATCATAAGTTACTTGCAAGCCGCTTGAAATTCAAATAGCCTCAAGGAATGCTATGCCAAATCTCGACCGAACCCGACCACGTTCGAGCTATAAAGAGACTCGCACATATGTAGCTCGTACTGGAATGCTACGCAAAACTATCGCGAGAGATATGCTAACTAGCCAGTGTGTGAATGTATTTTCATAATACGTACAGCTTAGGTATTAGAAGTAAAATTATGTAGGTATTTTTATGGTGGGAAAAATCATCCAATGACAACCCCCGCTTTTGGGCGGAGCGGGAGATAGTGTTAGACTCTTACTGACTAAAAGCCCACCCCGTTCCTTCGTGCCTTTCGTACCGGGGCTTGATCTATCTTTCGAATTAACCCTGGCCCCAGTAGGCTTCGACCCAGCTGGGCCCCTGCTGTTGCTGACAGCTCTTTGAGGCACGCGGGAACAGTGCGCGCCGTCGACGACTTGGGCTCGGTCCGGACAGTTACCGGACGGTCGGACAGCACTCCGCAAGCCCAAATTGGGTAGGTAATTACTTAAAATAGTCTCTAGAATACGATCTGGACAAGTACCAATTAAAAATTTATCATATTTTAATTTTTATAAATATAAAAATCAGTTGTCTAGTACTCATAACACATGCTCTGCTTAGCTTGAGACTAGACGGCGAGGTGTTGTGATAGGAAAAAAAGTTAGCCTAAAAAGGCTAACTTTTGATAATTATTTTTTACCTTAATGTGTGTGTAATAGGCCTTAAGATGTCCAGCACCTTCATTTATGCAAAATTAAAAGCTACCTATTAACTACTAAGATTTAGGTAGGTACATTTCAAGGTATTTTGGTTTACCCTGTAAGAATCAAAGTTATTTTTATAGTTATAGTTTATTTATATGTCTATAGTAAATTGTCTTTAAAAGTGCTTGTAAGTCGCTAAGGATATCACAGGGCTTTCTCAGACTCTGTTTAAGTATAGAAATCATAAAATTACTCGTACCGCTCTGGGTGAAGCAAGAGGGCACACTTACCTGTGTCCAATCAGTGACTCTTTACATTCCCGAGCCGCGGTAACTATTTCGATAAATTCCGCAAAAAAATACAATGGGCTGACACAACCTGTAAATCGGTGGAACTCTCTAATAAATAAAGAGCGTTAATGAATTAATTGGTCTTTGTAGTGCCACAAGTGCGATGTTGAGCGCGTAGGGTCAGTCCCCGGGTCGGCAACGCGTTATGACTTACAATTTATTCCAAAATATCTGCTCAGTGTTACCCCTACTTGTAACTCGTAAACATAACTGGCTTAATGTGGGTTCCCTTCGGGGAATACAGGCGTCATATTGCCTTGTATTTTCAGCTTAACGATATTAATCAGCGTTGCTCCATAATATGAGATTTTTAATAGCTCCACGTATCATCGAGCATGTGAAAGAGTTGAGAGGAAGGTAGCCTACATACCTACTGAAGCGTATTTCGTAATTAGGAAGCGTCTGTTTCGGCCGAAAATTTCGGTAATCTAATTAAAGTTGAGAAAAGTTTCAGGCATAGAAAGCGGATTGTAATCAATTAAGAAACAATAGAAGGCGGCTTTGGACAGTCAACATTTTGCGTCTCTTTTCTATTCTATATTTCAGCTGTTGTACTAACAGTTCTTTAGATATTATTTAATATGAAATATTTGCACGATGTGGTAATGTTTCTTTCATAGTTTACGTGGTAAGATGAAGTTTGAACTAGTCAAGAAATCTCGTAGCTGGGTATAAAATGCAATTTATTTAGAAATGCTAAAATTGTTAGAGAAGATAATTTATGCTAGTAATAGGTAATCGTATGAATTTCAGTATGAAGATATTCACAAGAGAATCAAGGTTACCAACATAGCTCGAAGAATCGCCAAACTTAAGTGTAGAAGCACATGATGATGTATTTCTCGACAAAGGGCAACATAAAATAAATAACAATGTGATAATTAATTAATTAATAACTTTCATTCATTCATTGGAAAGCGGGTTTTGAATTCAAAATTCCCAATAGATTTGAATTAAGAATGTGCTAATTGATTAGCCTATTTAAATATTAATAATATGTATATATATATATTTAAATAGAAGAAAGTTATAACAAGCATTTATTTGCAATTTAATTGTGGAAGGCTAACTTCGACTTCGATAATTAACTGACACATTATGGGAGAAGACACTGACTTTTGTAATAGTAGGTTTCTACCTAGCTCAGATGTTCCCTCGCCAAGTTATAACCGTTTCGCTTGCGTCGAACGCTTCGAGTTGGCCACTCCCCTAATTATTTTGTTCTGGCACGTAACTGAGCGTTGAGATGACGTCATTCCTGTACATTAGAAGCTTTCTGCTAGCGTAAACGATTGCAGATTAGCAACTTGGCTAGGGGTTCAAATCTTCAAATTTTACAATGTAAAGTAATTGTTTGTGCCAATAAACTATTTGATTTGAAGTAAACTAATCATAATATCAGCCGAAAGACGTCCACTGTTGGACATAGGCCTCCCCCAAGCGTCGCCACAACGACCGGTCCTGTGCATCACGCATCCATCGGATTCCCGCGACCCTGACCAGGTCATTGGTCCACCTTGTTGGAGGCCGTCCAACGCTGCGTCTTCCGGTACACCGAAACCGCCCCCCGCGCCGGTTCCAGAACTAATATTAAACTATAATTTTGGTTTTGCTTTCAGAGCCCGGTCTCGACGTGCAAGCTGGTCCGTTCACAGTGGGCCAGTACCTGATGATCCACGGCGGCCTGGTGGTGGTCTGCGTGCTGATGGTGAACCTGCGAGTGTTCCCCTTCGCCTACCTCTGCGTCTCCGCCTCCAGCAAGCTGCACAACACCATGTTCTCCACCATGCTGAGAGGAGTCATGCGCTTCTTTGATACCAGTTCTTCAGGTATTATTTTGGGCTGTTCCATATGTTCAAATCGCGCGAAGAACTTTAATTGTGCGTTGCCGGATTGGTTCTTATGTGACGTCATATCGCTACATTCATTTGAAAGCAAGAGAATGAGGGTGTTATATAACAGTAAAAATATTGAAGAAGCCTATATAGTTAGTATATATGTATGTATGTATGTATATGTTTTAGTGTTAAGTATGTACTTTGATTTTCTCACCAATTGTTGTTTTGTATACTTATTATATTATCTGGTGTGCAATAAAAAAATAAAAATGATGTAGCGTATAAAATAATAAAAATGAGAAATAAGAAGGGACACCCCTATTTTCTTCAGCGTTCAAAAGTTTTGTGAAACTTTAAGGCCTGGAAAATTTATCTTTCCTAATTACAAAAGAATTTACAGCTCTTAAATTTAATTAAATAACCCTGTTTAGTTTTTAAAAGAAATGACTTTCCAGCATAAATATAGATGTTTAAACAGTTTCATTTTACCTATGAAATCAAACTTTCGGATCCTATCGTCTATTGTGATGTTTTACTATCAGTCAATGGTTTGCTAGAAGAAAACCCAACTTTGAGTTAATCTCGCATATGTAGCATCGCTGTCATTACTGCCTGACCACTTAAAAAAAATTTCGCTTGAATCTTGCGGCGCGGCGTCAACCATTGAAACCCTTTGAAGTTTTCTTTTCGAGTGTAAGCAATAATAAACTTAGCGGTGGTCAGGCGGAAGTGTCTTCGATGGTACATGAACTCTGATTGACTCTGATTTTTTTTTCCCACAGGTCGTATATTGAACAGGTTCACAAAAGACATGGGTTCTCTCGACGAGATCCTGCCTCGAACCCTGCTGGACGTGCTACAGATCTACGGAACCATGACCGCTATTCTGGTCCTCAACGCTATAGCTCTGTACTGGACCCTGGTGCCTTCAGCTGTGCTGCTGGTTCTCTTCTTCTTCATGGTCAGGATTTACATGAAGGCGGCTCAGGGTATCAAGCGATTGGAAGGCACAAGTATGTATTAATTAATTTTAAAATCATTGAAAATACTATTATTTTAATTTTTTTTAATGTTCCGCACTAAGAATTACTTTTGATTCGTGGGTACGTTTCACAAACATGTAAATTCATCTACATAAGATACTCAGACCAGGAATAAGTATCAGTAGGACAAACAAATATTTGTTCCGAGCAGGAATCGCATCCGCGACACACAGTGCAACAGCCAATAGCTCAATAATAGTGACAACAATTTTTTTTGTTTTTTCTTTTTTTTTGTGACCTCTCGCAGGTCATCCTAGGAGGTTGTCGGCTGCTTACCCGGACTTGCCTGTGGCGGCCTTGATATCTAATCAAAGCCTCCAGCTAGGGCTTACTATACTAACTTAAAAACTAAGCGACTACGTTAAGGGCACCCTCTGTAGGGTACGAGACTCGTCTTAGGGCGTCGCTGGGGGAGGGCAGCAAAGGGACGGGCTGGATCGAGCAAAAATTCATTATTATTATTGGGGAATTTTAGTCTACTGGCTCAGAGGCGCGGGCTGGCTCGAGCAAGGGACGGGGAGGAACAACATATCAAATCATTTGTATTATATAGTTATGTCATGGCCAAATCATAGAAATTAATCAAAACATGATATGACCAAGTAAAACTAGCCAGATCGCTTTTACCGTTAAGTTTGATGACGATATAATTGTACATTAAGGTGTTGTAGATTCTCAAGTAAATATTTGTGGCATTTCACGGTAGTATTGCTTGAAAAGATATAGGAAAACCTAACGATAACGCCTAATAAAATGTCGTAGTAAAAATGACGCGATATTTCGCCGCCCGGACGGCACGTAAAAATCTTCAAAGCGGGTAATACATAATATAACGGTACACGTTTTCACTTTTACAAATTATCTGAAATCTTTTCAAAAGCTAATGCCTTTTACGAGTATCTGCTGAATAGCAAATAGTTTTCATGTTTATAATGTACCTATAGTATGATTGACAAGTTAGAAACTTTAATAGGGAATACATAATATGAGTATGATCGAAATTCTTAATATGTCTTGGTAATAAATAAAATAAAAGAAAAACAAAGACAACCAACTAACCTAACCTGTTTGAATTGTTTCTCTCATTTATTGCTATTTAGACACACACTGTTAGTTGTCTCTTTTGTTAAATAATAATTTAATAGTGTCTACATGGTATCTACGAGTGTGTATGTTAAATAAAAAAGACATGTGGCACTCAGGGAGTGCCGCGGTAAAGCTATTGCATAGCATTTTTATCAACTTATGCAATTATAATTATTTATTTATTTTATTTATGCAGTATTTTTTTTCCTTTGTTTTTTTTTTCTTTGATATTAATTGAAGTTACACTTTCACACATTGAATTGAATTTTGATTGATTGTTCACTCATTTGTTTTCTTATCGGTCACCACGCTCAAAAAACAAATGAGTGGGGGGTGTTAGGTTATTTTCGTTACGGAATTTCTGGATTCGGTCTCCACGCTCAAGGCCCGCGATAGAAGCTATGCAATAGCTTAACCTTTTGAATGTCTTATGTTACACAGTTCGACATAAGCAATTGTCTTTCTTTTGTCTCTAATTACGGCATTCAAAGAGTTAATAGTTTTCTTTCTTTCTATTTAAAATTAAAGTAGTAGTCGCCTCCTAGACGTAAGCTTCCCTCGACCCTTTCCATAGTTCTTTCTATCTCTAGCTTTTGTCATCCAGTCAGGTCCTAAACCTTTGCACAAATAGGTCTGTCAATCTTTTCCTTTGACGTCCTCATGACCTCTCTTGGGATCCATTCCATAATTTTCTTGGTTCATCTGTCGATTTGCGCCCGACAGTTTCGGATAGTCAGAAGCCAGAAAATCTGCCACCAGACTTGCTAGGGATACCGTGTTACTCAGTTACTGAGATGTGGAGGTCAGATAGGCGAATGCCTACTACACATAGAGTGACTATTCTATGTGAAATATTGGTGCTCGGCTGCATCCGGTTGAGCCGGTATCTGACACCAACATAGTTGGGAACAAATTTTACATTATTATGAGGATACTAGCTGCTCCCAGTATCCTCAATTATACCAAGGGAAATACTTCCTGTATAAAAAAGACCCTATGTGCTATTCCAGGACGTAGGCTACCCGTGTACCAAGTTTTATAGTTTTTTTCATCTTTGAACGTGAAGAACTAATAAACATTTACACATATACATTCACAAACATTCAGCTTAATTTTATTTTTTATTTGTCTTCCAAATTATCTAATAGGTGCTTTCGTTTGTTTCAGCTAAGAGCCCCATGTTCGGCACTGTGACGTCATCGCTTGGTGGCATTTCTACCATCAGGTCAGCCAATGCCCAGGCGAGACTCATCGAACAGTTTGATACGCACCAGGTAATTTTTTTATTTACGTATATTTGAAACCACAAGACATTTTTTTTTCGATTTCTCGTTTCTGTGTAGAGTAAATGCTGTAGGGTAGGTGCTAAGCGTTAGACCGATGATACCGACACTAAAGAACCACAGAGACCCCATCACAAGCTCTTAATGCGATCCGTTTGACGTCCTAAACTGGAACCCTATATAGGATGGAGCTATACAGGTCGTATAGCTGCATCCCTCTTTTTCGCTCGCACGCTTGACGTTTTAACACGTCATGGTAAGGCCCCAGGTTAAGTTCTCACATGTTTGCAAGGGCAACTGAAGAAATACTGGTGGATTTGAGTCAGTAAAAGTCTGAGACGCTCCCCTCTACATTCTAGAGTGGGAGAGGTATTTGATGATTTTCCACCACAAAAAGTTTTAATTCATTGGCAGTCACCCAAGACACAACTGTGGTAATGTAAACTCTGGATTCTATGTCAAGAATTTGAAGTTGAGAACTTATGGAACTTATTGCTTACAATTTTTTTTTGAGGTTGGGGAAAACGTCCAGCAAAATTTTCTCTTTGGGCGGAGCGAGAGGGAGTGTCAAACTTTTACTGATTGAAACTTGCTCAAGTCCCTTTAGATGCCCTTTGCGTTGTAGTGATGCAGGTCAAACTTTGACAGTAGAGTAGGGTATAATTTTTTGTATATTCGCCTTTTTTCTCTTTTATTGCACCTATCAATATTTGTTTCTGCCTCATCCAAAGGAAGACTGGTAGAAAATTCCAAAGCTATAGGCACAAAGTCTTTTTTGTATGACTTTTGTGTGCATAAAGTATTTAATAAATAAAAAACCGGCCAAGTGCGAGTCGGACTCGCCCATGAAGGGTTCCGTAGCAGCAAGTAACATAATATAAAAGTTCTTGTAATGTGTTGTAACTTTGATCGATGTTTTAATAATAGTTTATTTTTTTCGGTTTATGACGCATTAAAAAAAAAACTACTTACTGGATTTCGTTCAAACCAATTTTCGTTGGTAGTTTTTATAGTAATGTACATCATATATTTTTTTTAGGTTTATCATTCTCTTATCTTAGAAGTTAGAGGGGGGGGGACACACATTTTACCACTTTGGAAGTGTCTCTCGCGCAAACTATTCAGTTTAGAAAAAAATGATATTGGAAACCTCTGTATCATTTTTGAAGACCTATCCATAGATACCCCACACGTATGAGTTTAATGAAAAAAAAAAATTTGAGGTTCAGTTCTATGTATGGGGACCCCCAAAATTTATTGCTTTTTTTCTATTTTTGTGTCAAAATCTTAATGCGGTTCACAGAATACATCTACTTACAAATTTTCAACAGTATAGCTCTTATAGTTTCGGAAAAAAGTGGCTGTGACATACGGGCGGACAGACAGACAGACAGACAGACAGACATGACGAATCTATAAGGGTTCCGTTTTTTGCCATTTGGCTACGGAACCCCAATATTAAATACATAGGAATAGACAGAGTGTCAGCAGGTAACGGCCAGACGCATTATTTTGCTTATTTTATTTCATCACTACTTCTCTCAAAACGATGAAGGAAAACTTCTTGAGGAAACCGGCGAGTCCTAGAACCAAAAACTCGACATCCAGCAATCCGTACTGGGCCCATGTGGTAGATTACAGCCCGTTCACTCTTCTATAGAGTAGGCCTAAGTTCCAGCAGTGGGAACATTATAAGGCTGATTATGCTAGAGATAGACCAGTGCTAAATTTCAAGGTGTAAGTCAATTTTTTTTTTAAGTTTTTTATTAAAACTTTAGACACTAGTAAACTGTACAAAGGTGGACTTAATGTCTTAGACATTTTCTACAAGTCGACCGACCTTAGGGTGGCGCAGAAACTTAACAGTTAGTAGGTTCAATTTAAAGGCAAAAAAACAAATAGAAAATTAAAACAAAAATAAATGCATAATTATATAAATACATATGTAGGTGTAGGTACTTTACTAGTTTTATAATTGGTATTTTTTTTATACTATATTGTTTGTCGTAGGACTTGCACACAACTTCATGGAACAGTTATTTGAACGGAGGCACTACGTTTGGCTTCTACCTGGATACCATGTGTTTGGTTTACCTCACTACTGTGATATTCGTCTTCCTCTTCCTCGACTTCGGTAAGTATTTAGAAGCTCATTTATTTTGAAACACTTTAGACTTTACGCATATACCTACAACGTATTGAGTTCCTGTAATTTCTGATGGAAAGCGATGATGTAGTCGAAGACAGGACACGCTTTCCTAGAAGTAATCTATTTACTCTTGAGTTAGAGATCTCCAGGTTGTGGCTATCAGGAAAAACAGACTTCGATAGGGAAGTCCACTCCTTAGCTGTACGCACAATGCATGTGTTCCCAAAACGGTTTTATGCATAAGGGATTCGGGTTTTAAAAATATACTTCAAATACAATTCAATTTGTGTGAATCGTGGTCGAACTTTCTCCACGGAAGTAAACCCTAAGCAGGAGGGGCAACTCTAGTCATTTGCTGACACCGTTGTAGGTTTATGTATCGAGTCATTACAGTAACTCCCTCTCTTATAAAGAGTTAAGTTGAGTCTGCGTAAAGAGCGTTTACACCTCACGGATGCACTGACCTCTATATGAATAGTAGAGGTCAGTGTACGGACGTCATACAATCTGGCAAGTTCTTATATTACCGATTTAATTAAATTACACATGGGCCAGGCACCTACAGTTGCCATAACGGATCTTGAGCGGTTGCGCAGAAGTCAAATATTCGGTCTCTTTAGTGGTGCGAAGTGAGACGCGGGGACGGGGAATGTCAGTGATTGGCTCGCCACGCCATCGCGTCATAGACGTCACTCTTCATTAGTTCCCTGCGTTGCTGCATGTATCTAACAACGAAGACTATTGACTCGCCATTCTATGGAATGCGCGATCCCCACTCTGACGCCGAGCGCTCAAGATCCGTTGTGCCTACTGTACATAGGTGTAAAAAGTTAGATACGAACATTTTCGAAAAAATTAGTTTAGCAGAGAATTAAGAATATTTTCCGAGAACTTACAAGTTTGTATAAAATACCGTGAGGTGTAAACGCTTTAAATGGGTTTCAGCAGAAAGAGCCCCAAGTGACTTTATGGTAACGTTAGAAAAGCCCTCCTATTACTTAGCATATTATAATAGTGAACATTAAATTACTGTAAAATATGTCTCGGGATACTAAGCCTGGCCGCACACAGGCCACACGCGACAGCCACATATGTGGCTACTTGAAGCTAAAAAGTGGCCGCAAAGCTAGCCAACGCACACGACAGCTACTTGTACTTGTGCTCGGTAGTAGACACTTGCAGTTGGTTGCTTTTTAGGGTTCCGTAGTCAACTAGGAACCCTTATAGTTTCGCCATGTCTGTCTGTCCGTCCTCACTTAATCTCTGTGACCGTTAGCACTAGAAAACTGAAATTTGGTACCAATATGTATATTAATCACGTCGACAAAGTGGTAAAATAAAAATTGGAAAAAAAATGTTTCATTAGGTTAGCCCCCCTATATGTAAAGTGGGAAGTGATTTTTTTTTTATTTCAACCCTAGCGTGTGATATATTGTTGGATAGGTATTTAAAAATGAATAGGGGTTTACTCAAATCATTTTTTGATAATGTCATTAATTTCGGAAATAATCGCTCCAAAAGTAAAAAAACAATGTGTCCCCCCCCCTCTAACTTTTAGTTTAGAAAATATGAAAAAAATCTGAAAAGTAGAACTTTATAAGGACTTTCTAGGAAAATTATTTTGAACTTGATGGAAAGAACAGTTTTTGTACAAAAAAGACAAAAGGGTTCTACAATATAATTTCTGGACTAACTTTGTAGTATAATCGTATATGCAAGCATTTTTTTAAACTCATAAGTGGGTACATTTATTGTGACGGACGGGTAACTACGGAACCCTACACTGAGGGTGGCCCGACACGCTCTTGGCCGGTTTTTAACCTATGATTGATGGGATTGAATTTCTGATATAAATAATACTATGTCCATACCCATTATTCTAATCGACGTATTTAATGATCACGTGCGTGTGTTGCTTTTGATTCGAAATGTTTAACTGGATTGAAGGGAGAGAGGTGTGAGGTATAGCACGAGCGGCGTGTGTCGGCGTTTTGTGTTGACGTATTGTGCTCAGGGTACCACAAGAAGGGAACGGCAACGATTTGTAGCGTGTGGCGACCACTAGCGTCATCGTGTGCGGGGAGTTCAAAAATGCATGAAAAGTAAAGATAATAGATTTGTGGAGGCATTTTTTTATTGTGGTCATTGGACCGTGTGCGGCCAGACTTAAAGTTGTGCTAAGATGGAAGTAGTTCACATGTCCTTCGTTTAACTTGGGTTAAGTTAACCGAAGGAGGTGTGTATTAGGGCCAGTGTTAAGTGAACGGCTTTTAGGGTTGCTAATGTAATTTTACCCTCAGCAATACCTACCTGTAAATTGTTTAGTGAATGATTGATTTATAGACAACGTAAAAGCCACTGAAAGAATTAAATCTAAAAACAGAAAAGATATAAATGATGTATATCTTTATATGATAAATGATGTTTTTATGCAAATCTTCCCAACATAGGTTTAAAAAGTCAATTGCTGTTTGTTATTTTGCAAAAATTCAAAACCTGCTCGAAAGATCACAATTTTATAGGTAATAATCGTTCGTCGGATTAGAATTTTTAATTCGATTAGCATTCAGGACGAATGTTTGTGTGATGAGCACGATTTTTTGTTCTGTGCCTGGATGTAATTTATCTATAATATACACATAATATGTATTTAGAAATATATAAGTAAGCGTATCAATTGTTTAGTACTCATACCACAAGCTCTGCTTAGTTTGGGACCAGATGACGTTCTGTGAAAGTTGTGGAATATTATTATTACATTATATTACAAGCTTCCACCAGCGGCTTCGACCGCGTGTAAGATATTCCACAATAGCTTAGGACACCCGTTTTAACCCCTTAGGGGCGAAGTTTTGTAAAATCCGTTCTTAGCGGATGTCTACACTCTATAAGGACCCTACCTGCCACATTTTAAGTTTGAAGGTGTTATGGTTTCTGTGATTTCGCGATTAATCAGTGAGTGATATTTCGCTTATATATAAATAGATTATTTATAAGCAATAAACATGTTTAAGCAGAGCATGTACGTTAATGTCCCAGGCGACGCGATCCCGGTGGGCAGCGTGGGTCTGGCGGTGACGCAGAGCAACACGCTGACGGTGATGTTGCAGCACGGCGCGCGCATGCTGGTCGAGTTCATCGCGCAGCTCACCAGCGTCGAGCGCATCCTGCAGTACACGCGCATCGACACCGAACAAGACTTGTTCGAAGGAAGTCAGTCGCCTCCTACTGATTATACACTTACAGACTTATTTCATACTAGCTGCTGCCGGTGGCTTTACCTGCGTGGTGGTAGAAAATTATCCCAAGGGATCACGCTCCCAGGCTTAAAAGTATCTTGTCATACATCCATAAGTCCATACATATACCTGCACATCCATACATCGATACATCGATACCTTGATACCTCGATACAACCATACACCTTGGTCATATCAGATTGCCTTCAAGTGTGCACCGTATGCGCAGCGCACAGAGTCGCCCACTATAATATCTTCTGCGCCAAACCAAAACTCAACAGAAATGGGCTAAGTAAGCCAATATCAATAAGAAGGATATAAGGCTACTATAGTCTGTCTAAAATGGCAAACGACTTGGATAAATATTAGGGCAAAATGAAATCTGATTTAGTCAAC
Source organism: Mythimna albipuncta (assembly GCA_929112965.1). NCBI lineage: Eukaryota > Metazoa > Arthropoda > Insecta > Lepidoptera > Noctuidae > Mythimna > Mythimna albipuncta. Next base: position 12,193,500 of record OV815962.1, read on the forward strand.
ACTAGTTCAATAATCAAGGCTGATTAAGAGATCTTGATCATTTTTTACTAATAGACGAACCTTATGAAAAGTATCGAATAAAAGTATTTTATAAATGACTAAATATTATACAAAATTCCTAAGTCGTCTGATTTTTTAGACAGACTTATATTTATCTGGCTTTGACTTTGACTTAATGTCCGCATAACCGACATTCACGGACAAAGTCGAGGCCAAGAGCTAGTAAGTAATAAATTAATCATCTTCTTGCCCTTTCTACATGAGATTTGGAGACGGTATAACAAGAATAAAGTTTCTTCTATTCTCCTCTATTAGCCGTCACGTTATCAATGACACTTCCTTTCATTTTTCAAGTAATTTCTCACACAATCCTATTCATATTTTTTATTTGGCCTTCCTTTCACTCTCCATCCATCAATATTCATATTCATCACTCTTTTAGACACAAGCTTTTCATTCTCCATATTACGTGCCCATAACAAGACTAATGATTCCCTTCTAACTTTTCTAACTGGCGCTACTTTCAAACTTCTTATAAATTTATGCAGGTCAGGTATATAGCACTTGTGAATATTCATTTTCGTCTTTCTATATATCTTCACTTTCACACATCCAGTTCAACATTCACATACGGTACAGTAGGGGTCCAGTTGGGTCGAAGCCTACTGGGGCCAGGGTTATCCGAAAGGGAACTCGAGCCCTGGTATGAAGGCTTGAAGGGACGGGGTGGGTTTTTTAGTCAGTAAGAGTCTGACACTATCTCCCGCTCCGCCCAAGGGAGAAAAAAAAACATTCACACACGGTCTAAAATGTATGAATAATGTCAACAGTTGTCTCTAATGTTTGTTTCGATTTTTTCAGAGGTTCCTATGCCGCCTAATTGGCCATCTCATGGTAGAATTGAATTCCAAAACGTTTCTCTACGATACGCACCAAATGAGGCTCCAGTACTTAAGAACTTGAACATCATAGTCGAAAGTGGACACAAGGTATGTTGTTCACACTTGGCTATCAAATATATAAAACTTCAATACCAGTAATATTGTAAGATACCTGCTTGTTCGTTCAGGTCGGGATCGTGGGGCGGACGGGTGCCGGCAAATCTTCTTTAATATCAGCTTTATTCAGATTCGCCTACCTCGACGGAACCATATCGATTGACGGACTCGATGCTTCCATGATTTCGAGACAGGTACGAATTTCACGGTTACGGTATTACTATGCGAGTCCCTGTAAGCGGCCATTATTTTCTAATTTATTGTTATTTCCAGGGATTAAGATCAAAAATTTCTATAATCCCTCAAGAGCCTATCCTCTTCTCTGCAACAATTCGGTACAACCTAGACCCCTTCAACATCTACAGTGATGAAGAACTCTGGAGGGCTCTCGAACAGGTAACAATAAAAAAAAAAACTTGCCTGTGTTTCGTTATTGATTTATTGCGGTTTTTATAATTTTTGAATATTACAGGTTGACTTGAAGTCTGCTATTACTTCGTTGGACTTCAAGGTAACAGAGGGAGGCTCTAATTTCTCAGTGGGGCAGCGACAGTTGATGTGCTTGGCGCGCGCCGTACTGAGATCCAATCAGATATTAATTATGGACGAAGCTACGGCGAACGTAGATCCTCAGTGAGTATTTGGAGAATTACATGCATAGTTAACGAGAGTGCGGCAGAGATTGACTTCGGGGTTTGTTGCAGGACGGACAACTTCATCCAGGAGACGATACGGCGTCAGTTCGTGTCGTGCACCGTGCTGACGATAGCTCACAGACTCAACACTATCATGGACTCCGACCGGGTGCTGGTGATGAGCAGCGGCGAGGTGGCGGAGTACGACCACCCCTACGTGCTGCTGTCCGACCCAAACAGCGCCTTCTCCGCCATGGTGCGTGAGACCGGCGAGAAGAACAGTGCCAACCTCTTCCGAATTGCCAAGGATGCTTACTTCCAAAGCAATCTGAAAGAAAACTTGAGATAAACAAATGCACCCCCAGTGAGATACTACACCTACTATTAGGATAAACTTGTATATATTTATTAATAGTTAGTTAAGTTAGAGGCGATCATTACAGGAAGTTCTTAGGCTAGTAAAAGTATTGTTACCATATAGAAGTTACGAGTCAATTAAAAATAAATTATGAAACACGTTGCTTTATTGTTTTGAATTGTACCTTGTCATATTTTGAACCGGTCAACAAGTAGATCTACTGCCGTGGCTGGATTTCTTGCACCGAAACAGTTTATAAGCTAACGCTGCTGCTATAAGCAGTAGGATTAGTAACAACCCATGATACTTGTGGTCATCGTAGAACACTTCCCAACTGGTGTCCGTGCAGCCGGAGCAGCAACCCATCTTACACTGCGGCTACTATGCATCATAATTCTTGCCTATTTAAATTTGCTCGTTGTTTTTTGTATTTCTTTCATGTTAAGATATTTTGCGGGACTTCATAATTTTTGGGTGACATTTGTCAAAATTATGCAAGGGCCTCAAATTGACACACATTTTTTTTTCGGGTATGATCTAACTCTTTTTACCTGTACATAAAAAGGATGCATGATATTCTTCTTACAGTCTGTCTAAACAGTCAACCGACTTGGGAATTTCGTTTAAAATTTAAAAAATACTTATATTCGATACTTTTTATATGGTTTTCCTATTAGTAGACAATGATCAGTATCTCTTATTTATCACCTTGATTATTGAAGAAGTCGATTGACTTATTAGACATATTCTAAAAAGTCAAACGACTTGGGTATCTAATAATAATTATCAAATTCTTGAAATCTGCTGCATTCGTTGCTGTAGTCAACATTGGTTGAAGAATCAAGCTTGCAAAGAATTGATCATTGTTTACTAATAGAATCTTATAAAAAAGTATTGCATGTAATATATATAACAGATTTTTTAATTAGTTTAAGAATTTCAAAGTCGTTTGACTTTTTAGACAGACTATTTTGGGTTTCAAAATAAATACGTTTCAACGTATGTATTACGTATTCGTAACGTATATAATTATTACGTATTCAAAATAATACGTTTTGGGCTTCAAAATAAATCTTTACATCGAGGCTCTTACTGACTGCACAGGCTCCGTGAATTGATCAAGTAACCAGGTGCCAATACGTACGTATTCCTCTTCGTACACATCGCTTCTATCAAGCATGCATGTATTCATTGGTGATTCTACCAAGCTGCACATAACCACGTGGTAAGATACATTGAGTATCAGCAAATCGTAACTGGTAATGTTGGAAATAGATGGTCGTAATGTACTAGGATCGTTTAGAATTAGCGTTGGTTTATTTTAGCCAAAGATGAGAGAGGTTTTTTAGCTCTTTTTTATAGGGTTCCGTACCTCAAAAGGAAAAAACGGGTCCCTTATAGGATCACTTTGTTGTCCGTCCGTGTGTCTGTCTGTCAAGACTCTTTATCTCAAGAACGCGTGTAGGTATTGAGTTGAAATTAAAACCATGTACTCAGGTCTGCGGTCCCTTCAAGCTGTGAAAAAATCAAACTTCTAATATATGAATAAAAAAGATACGGCCGTTTATGTCGCAAAAAAACGTAAATTTTGATATTCTTAAAGATCGAAATTCATAGGGTATACTTCCCATTGACTCAGAATCTAAGGCACAAAGCAAGGTCTTAAAAATTTGTTTAAATGTGAAAGCAGTAAATTTGTTGTAATCTAAAAAAAAAAAATTGCAATTCGGAAAAATCTTCGAGACTCCTTTCGGGAATTGTAGTTTGCACTGAACCCTGATTGCGCGAGTCCGAATCGCACTTGCCCAGTTTTATTTTATTTTATTATAATATGTCATTACACCCCAATATTTTATCCTAAATAGCGACACTGTTAAATGGTGTTTTAACTGTTTTTTCTTTCAAAATCAATGAAATGGAAATGGGTTCCATGGCTAGGATAATTCATTTTTCGAAAACCCAATGATGCAGTTACTTTAATTTTTCATCAATATGGGGCCCGAGATTCACAAGGGTGATTTTTCCAATTTGTTGTAGACGCCAAATTGGAAAAATCGCCCTTGTATATAAAATCTTTATATAGTCTTCTGCTAGATATTTATTTTTAGGATACAATTTTTAGTTTTCTACAATTTGCTGAGTTAAGAGAACAAAACTGTACTGAAGCAAAGGTTCTACTTAATGCCAGGATTTTGTTTTGTCTTAAAATAATAGGTTGTATTAATACATTAAAGCAAGATAAAGAGATACAACGTAGGTACATAATAAATTATTTATAAAGCAAATGCCTATTACTATAACTTTACCAGACTTGCTAGCATGAATCTAGCTGTAGAGTGAATAAGGGCGATTTTGTATTCTCTCATAAAAACTCTCCGCAATATTCAACGCAATGCAACGCTTAACCACGTGTGAAGAACAAAGGAGAAATAGCGAGGAGTAACTTTATAGGTATACTACACAAGACAAAATAAATGTGAGGCGTAGGTACCTAAGATAGATATCAGATCTACAAAATATCATTAAGAACTACTTCGAGGCACCATGATAGGTCTATCAATATAAGTCAAATAAGACCTTTCTAGAAAGGAAGTGCCTGAAAATTGTGTAACTGCACCAAACCGCACTGGGCCACGGAATCCACGTTGTGGATTACGGCCTAGATTAGTATTTCCTTTTAGAGAGGAGGCCTGAGTCCCAGCAGTAGGAATATTATAAGGCTGATTGTACTATAGAGTCGAACACTCTCAAAACGGGGAAGGATAACTTCGCGGCAACCGGCACGTTTTAGAAACAATATTTCGAAGACATAATGACATCCATCAACCCGCACTGGACCCACGCGGTGGATTATAGTCGTAGTTGTGATTACAATCCATTTCCTCTCTCAGGTCTGCGACCCAACGGTGGGAATATTATAAGGCTGATATTATTCAAACAGAATAAAGCAGGTCAAGAAAATTTCGAACTAAAATCTGTTGAAGATTTTTTTACCCGACGACGGCAAATCCAAAAGGAAGAGTCATGATTTTAGTAGTCTTAGTAACTATGTATATTCCACTGTTACGATTAAATTACTAAACTAATTTTGATGAATGGAGTCAGTCAATTTGGTAGAGTCCGAGAAGCGGGCATATTTTATAAAAATAAAACCACTGGTGGAAGTTATAACCAAACACTTCAAGAAAATTTTGTTTGCCTCCTTTTCCAAATGAAAGAGGAAAAAAATGTGTGTTCATTTATATACTTACTGTACATATATATAGTTTAATTCATTAAACCCCAAGCGAACGCCGGCTTTCGCGCACCTATTGTCTTTCAATTGTGTCTGTAATTATCACAATTGAAAGGTTAATAGTAAAATATTGCGAATTAAAAAAAACTACTAACTAAATTGTAGTTTTTATTTGCGTTTATGAATAAAATCGCGTTTTTCCCGTAGTCTCGCTTTAGTTTAAACTTTGCGTTACTTATTCAGTTTGTTTCAAAAGATATTTGTGATACTCACATATTATCTAGCGAATTAGACGAAGATCATGATTTAAAGTTTAGTCATTATCATCATTTCAGAGAGAATCGTCGTGTCATGTCTGTGCGGCTCTGATGCAGTAGATTTCACCAGGTTATCGGTCCATATTTCAGAAAGCCTTTCAGTGCTGGGTATTTCAATCTTCGATGTCTGATCTTTTAATAATGATAAATTTAAGGTTTCAACATTATCAATGGCGACGGCCTCTGCCACTAGATGACCTAGCTGACCTACCAGACCAGCCACCCTGGCACCGGTACAGCGACACCGACAGGTACAAGATGACGATGACCAGCGCAATAGTCGCAAACAGCAGATAAGGACTACCGGCAAAGATAGAGGGGGTACAACAAGGCACCGGCCCGTCGCAGCATCCCATTTTCGTGAATCAATAAGAGTATACGTTAATCCAAATATGTCCCATTTTTATTTCATGTTTTGTTTTTCGTAAAGCTGTTTTATTTACAAATATTTAGATTGTTTTCATTGTGTCATTGTGATTTACTTGCATGACATTTTGAGTTAAGTTATACAGAATATAAATACAGCATAGATTTCTCAGGTACAATTTATTTTATGGTGATTGTTGCCTCTTCCAACAGTTCGCAGATAGAATCACAGATTTATGGACCTATTGGATTGTGAAGATTAGGTTCTAAAACGAAAAAAGTCTATGTTAAGTTTCCATTTTAGTGGCGGGGAGAACATGTAAGAATTTCCAAAAATATTATTATTATTTAACCTGACGCAAGGGCGTCAGGTTCATTTTTTACTGTTTATGGGTTCATGGTTCAAATGTGGCACGGGGAACATTACAGGGTGCATGGTTTCTCACCATATGATTTTCTGACGCACTCGAGTATGGTGCAAATTCCCAATCTGGCCGCCCCTACTATTAATCTATCATGGGTAAACTGCTGTGTATAAATTATTTAAATTGCAATATTTTCATAGACTGGGCCAATAAAGCAGATGACAATGACCTCGTAACATTGTTTGTCATCTTTTTAAACTGTATTGACCCATTTTTTTTAGATGGGAATTCATCTACAGTAATGACTTCTCCCGCTCTAGCGTGCCAGACACTCTCTACATAGTTATTGTACTCTGTGGTGTCAGTCTTTTACTGACTAAAACCACACTACGTTGTGTCTATGTAGGTTCTAAGAATATAAGTACTCCTTTCTTAATAGATTTTCCCGGCCTTGCTCAATTCTTCTTGTTCTTGTTCAATTATTTGTAATGTTACTATAACTAATTATAAACTGATACAACTCCCATATTTGAGATAAGTGACTCAATACTCAATACTTTATTGCATTCCATATGTACATAATACAGATGGTATAAAAATATAAATAAGACCATTATGGACCCAGTTAACTAACGTGGCACACGGTATCGTTAAAGTAAGTTTATGCAACCCACTCAAGAAAGATTAAGCAAGCACTTGACTGGTAAAGAAAATGCCTCGTGGCAATAAGTGCTCTTATGTACCAGGATATGAACATGAAGTTTAATAAAAGAAAATAAAAAGTCGTAGTCGTAGCGGCAAAGGAGTTTTACCTACGTATATGAACTGAACACAAGGTAGAGTATACAGAACATTATACTCGGTGAATGGGTTCGAAGTTCGCTACTGCGTAACTGAAGCAGGGAAAGTTAGATTGTATTTACAAAACAGTTTCAGGCGAGGAACGGCTTGCGCTTGAGGTTAAATACTTCCACCTGCTAACGTCGTACGAAATGCCATTCATTACATTATACACCAACGTATAAAGTTAGTCAAGTCCTTGTTTCACGACAACCCTTTTTTTAATGATATGAACTATAGAATAGTGCTTGACTGCGATTCCACGTGATGGTAAGTAGTGATGCAATCGTTGATGGTAAATAATTTATTTCTGATTTGCTTGCTCGATTATTAGTCTAAGATCCGATTAAGAACGACCTTCACCGGTCTGTTTAATGGATGAAACTTATTTTATGATAAATTTAGTGTATTAAATAATTTAACGCGGGTGGGTTGCCTAAGAAATTCCTAAATATTAAAGAATAATATACTAAATTTATCATAAAATACGTTTCATTCATTAAACAAACTGGTGAAGGTCGTTCTTAACCGTATCCTCTACTATATGTTACAGTTTTTATCACCTGTCCGTATAAATATTAAATATTGCAAGGAATAGGGTACTTAGTAATGAAAACGCCATTAAAAATATAAATAATATATTACAATTAACTAAAAAATACAAGTAATATTATGTCGATCCCAAGTAAATGGGGATGACAGTAAGTACCTATATGTTGATGGAGGCTTAAGATATAATTACTTCGTCACAGAAGTAATTATATTTTAAGCTTCTTTGTTGTCACTGTCGTACTTTGTTTTGGCCACTTCGTATAGGATCTTGGACATACTGTCACCGGTTTCTTTAACCATCGACGAGAATTTGCTATTCGGGTTACTCAGTAAGATATGTGGGTGGTCAAATTCGGCGGCTTCGCCCTGGTCCATCACTAGCACTCGGTCTGAGTCCATGATTGTATTCAGTCGATGCGCGATGGTAAGCACCGTACATGACGCAAACTGCCGCCTAATCGTGGTTTGGATCAAAGCGTCCGTTCTGTAATGAAAAATGTATTATTATATATTATATATATATACATACGTATATTCACAATTATATCAACAGTAATTAGGAACCAAAGCTAAGTTGATACGTATGTAAACATACGTAATGACTTTGATAACTCTCACAAGGTCTTATATTAAAAATTATAGCCAGTCATAAAATGACTGGAGTAACAATCATTTTAAACCAACTCGTATGTATCTTACAGTTTAAGTAGGCACATATAACAATAATATAATAGCTTACAAACTGTATTAATATAGACGTATTACAAACAAGCCTGCCTCTTTGTACAAACATCATGTCTATACCTACATACAGGTAGGTTATACAATTATAAAATCTGCTACCTCGTGTGATATGAGACAGTAAAATAGGATTTCCTTTTATAAACTTACTGTGGATCGACGTTGGCGGTGGCTTCGTCCATTATGAGAATTTTATTCGATCGTAGGATGGCGCGCGCCAAGCATACCAGCTGACGTTGTCCCATGGAAAAGTTGCTGCCGCCTTCTGATACTTTGTAATCCAGGGCTGGAATACCCTCTTTGAGTTCCACCTTGAATGATAAATTCGTTTAGTAATTAATTTACTTCGCAGACGCCGAGTTTCTGTTCAAGATATAATTTAATTAATCATACCTGTTCCAGCGCCCTCCAAATGTCATCGTCACTATAGTCATTAAAAGGATCTAAATTGTATCGGAGTGTAGCCGAGAATAAGACTGGCTCTTGCGGAATTATTGAAATTTTTGATCGCAAAAGCTGGAAACATAAAAAGTTATCGCTGCATTAATGTTCCAAATTAAAAAATAACTTATACTCCTGAACCGATGGTTCTTGTACAAAACTGCTGATGTTGGATATTTTAAAATTCCATTAATAGATATTACTTTGTAGTTGATGGGGCTTTTGTCAATTAATGAAGCGTTTATCAATTGTGTAGTAAAGCCATAATATTTTAACAAAGTTCTTTGAATTCTTAGTAAAAATGATGTTAGTTACGGTACCTTTTTGGCTATTCCTTTTGTATCCAGTCCGTCGATTTTGATGCTGCCTGTTATGTCAGTGAGCCGAAACAGGGCAGCTATTAGTGACGATTTACCAGCACCGGTCCTACCGACGACACCAACCTAAAAAAATAATAATATAAATCATTTGTTCACATGTATAAATGGATTACTAGCTTCTGCCAGCGACTTCGCCCGTGTGAATGTCGGGTAAAGCGGACGTCAAGTCGAAGTCAGATAATAAGTAGCCTATGTCTTTCCTTGGGGTTCAAGCTTACCCTGTACCAAATTCCATCGCAGTCGGTTCAGCAGTTTATCCATGAAAGCGTAACAGACAGACAGACCAAGTTACTTTCACATTTATAATATTAAAGTATGGATGTAAAATGTCTGAAATAAGGGTATCTGGGTACATGTACTTAATTTAAATGAAATGTCAAAGAACATAATTATGTAGTGGTATTACCTTCCATCCGTTTTTAATTTCAAAGTTCAAATTCTTTAAAACTGGTGGGTCTTCGGCTGCATACTTGAGGTATACATTGGAAAATACTATGTTGCCGGCGGTGGGCCATTCTTTTGCTGGTGTTATAGCTGGAAACCAAAATTCATTGGTATTTAAAATAAGTTATAAATTCAATAGGAATGTTTATTTATCTATTTAAATTTCATGCACAGTAGTGTTATTTCATTGTGTGTTTTATGTGCCAAATAAACGTGTTTTCTTTCTTTCTTCTTTCTTTCTTTAGTGGTACATAGGTGGACTTAATACAACAAGGCATTTTCTACCAGTCAACCTTTGGATTAAAAAAGACAACACAGTGGTAGGTACCTAAGTGTTCACAATAAATAAATAATATAAATCAAATTGACTATAGTTTCATTAAATGAAGAAAGAATGCTTAGGTATATAACAAGTTATTTCATAAAACAATGATTACAATAGGGAATGTTCTTACATCCTTGCTCCATATACTCTTCCGTGGGTAACCTGGTGTACTCCAGAATCCTCTCGACAGCCGTCATTTGTCCAAGGAAGTCTGCAGTGAACCTCGCGGCCATTTGCAACATCATCGTCAGTATCATGGACTGACTGACCGCCAGGCCCACGCTACCCACTGGGATCAACTCGTCTGGGCAAAAGAAAAACAGACCGTTATTAGTTTACACGTGGCAAATAAAGTAGATCTAGCAGTAAATGCTGGTTTATGCGAAACTACATGGATAATATTAGATCTTTACGTATGAAATTAGCTGTTTTTAAAACGGGTCAGTTTGAACTGTAATAGGTTATTACATAAGTAAAACTAACTTTTAATCAAATATGTCATTAAGATTGATTGGAATAACGATTTAAATTATACAGTTTAAAATAAAAAGAAGTCAAAATTTCCGGAACTATGTTCGGCGTCGGTAGCAGAGACACGGTTTATAAAATATTTACGAATTCGTAAAGTAATGTACCAAACTATTTGTGTGATAAACCTTAGATATCTTTTAACTTATGTTTAGTAACTTAGTACTTACAGCACGACAAGAGATAAAACGCACTTTTTAAACACAAACTAGGTATATTAACTAACTACATTATTATGTTATATAACTACTTGTAAGAAAATCTAACAAGTATACTGATATTTAAAATGAATTTTAATTCGAATAGGCTAAATTATGGTAAAATGAATCTACGTTGTCGAAAATGCAAATGAACTTCGTATATTTAGCGCGATTTGACGGAAATCTACCCTACATTCATATCGAACGTATAAAAAAGTCCGGTCATGGAGTTGTTCCGTCTTTGTTACTGTAAAGGTGTGACCAAACGGAGGCAAACCAACGTCCCAACTAAGGTGACCTTGCTAGTTTCAATCCGTGTAGACAGCAATTGTAATCTATGACCTTCTGCGCCCTTGGTTGGTGGTTGTTGGCATTTTTAGGGTTCCGTAGCCAAATGGCAAAAAACGGAACCCTTATAGATTCGTCATGTCTGTCTGTCTGTCTGTCTGTCTGTCTGTCTGTCCGTCCGTATGTCACAGCCACTTTTTTCCGAAACTATAAGAGCTATACTGTTGAAACTTTGTAAGTAGATGTATTCTGTGAACCGCATTAAGATTTTCACACAAAAATAGAAAAAAAGCAATAAATTTTGGGGGTCCCCATACATAGAACTGAAACTCAAAAATTTTTTTTTCATCAAACCCATGCGTGTGGGGTATCTATGGATAGGTCTTCAAAAATGATACTGAGGTTTCTAATATCATTTTTTTCTAAACTGAATAGTTTGCGCGAGAGACACTTCCAAAGTGGTAAAATGTGTGTCCCCCCCCCTCTAACTTCTAAGATAAAAGAATGATAAAACTAAAAAAAATATATGATGTACATTACTATAAAAACTACCAACGAAAATTGGTTTGAACGAAATCTAGTAAGTAGTTTTTTTTTAATGCGTCATAAACCGAAAAAAATACACTATTATTAAAACATCGATCAAAGTTACAACACATTACAAGAACTTTTATAATATGTTACTTGCTGCTACGGAATCCTTCATGGGCGAGTCCGACTCGCACTTGGCCGGTTTTTTCTAACTACCGTACGTATTGGCGCGCGGTTACATCTATGTAGCCGCAACACAAACCAAACACATAAATCAAGGTCACCTTGGTTGGAACCCAGCGTTCCTGGCCCTGATGTGGGACGCGGTATTGATGGTTGTTTTTGAAATATGTCTGTCCAATATTTGAATTAAATGGATTATAATGTTCAGGGTTGGTTTTAACATATTTGTTTGTGAGAATGTTTAGAAGGTAGACGAAGGGCCGAAGTCAACTTGCATTGGCCCATCAGAGACTCTAAATAGAATGAGGCATCTGCCGAAACGGGCTTTAGAGGATGATAAAGTTTGTGTGAAGGAATCTTAAAGATTGGTCCGATGAAACTCGTTCTAAGTTTTTAACTGTAAGTACTCGTAAAATTTAAGTAGTTGAAACTTGTTGATAAACTGAAACTTAATCCATCGGTTTTCAAACCTTTCACAAATAGATCATTATTCTTTTGCCATTGCTCCAATTTATTTGGCAAGTATATAGATATGGAAATTCTTAAAGTTTCTAGAGGGAAATACTAAATCCACGTGGATGAAATCGTAAGCGAAGTGCTATTGATTCAAAGTTATAAAGGTTTTATTATTATGATGACGAATCTGACTTTTTTTAAACCAATAGTTAAAAGATACATACCAAAGTCACCAAGAATGAAGATCATCATCACAACGCCGAGGTAAACTAAGCAGAGAGCATCTAGATACAATCCGAAGGCAGTAGAACCACCGAGGAACGTGTAGAAAGCGCTAGTGTGAAGATTCTGTAACATGAAACCAAAACAATAGTACAGGGGTGACCAGAGATTTGCAAACTAGTGTTCCAACCAAGGTGGCCTCTGTTGAAACAGATTCATTAAACCCCAAGCGGATGCCGGCGTTCGTCTTTCTATTGTGTCTTTATTTACCACGATTGAAAGGTTAATTGATATTTTTCGACTACATATGCAAACCAATGTCCCAACCAAAGTGATCCTGCTAGTTTCAATCTGTGTAGACAGCAGTAGTAAACCATGACTTTCAACGCTCTTGGTTGGGAGGCGCGATTTCCCAACCACCAAACGTGTTGGCGCTTGGTTTACATCCATGTAGACGCAACACAAACCGAACATATAAACCAAGGTCACCTTGGTTGGAACACTGGTTTGCAACCGTCTGGTCACCCCTTAATTCTCCACAGCAGCCAACTACTATTGAATGCGTTATAGAAATATCTACTTATAGAAATAAAAAAAAGAAATTACTTCAAAAATCCTAATATTGTATACCATATTTCTCATTTAAAGTGTCTGAGTGTTCTATTAGAACAAACTTTAAACCTCCAGCATTGATTACCTGTGCCTCATCGAAAGTCTTGAGAAGTCTGTCCTGGGAGTCTGAACTTCTGATAGTGGAAAGTCCGGAAATAGTGGAGTTGATCATTCCAAATACAGGACTTTTAGCTGTGGAGGAAAATTAAAATTATAAAACAAGCTTTTGACAGACTAAAGAATTGTGAGAGTCAAAATGGCGGGTGTAACTACCATAGCATATATTATACCATTTACGAAAAAAAAATTATCTAAAATGTACTATTTTGTACTTGGCTCTTAAAAATATTAACTTCCTTTAGAACGAAATTATTTCGAAATGAAGGTACACCCGCCCTATTGACCTATCACAATGTCGGTCGAGTGTTCTATAATATTTTGTTATTTAATCATTACTCATTAAATAAAATTACACCAAAAATGTATGCGAAAAAGTAACTAAAGTTAAAAAAATAAATACCTGATCGGAACCCTAAAAATGACGTCACATTCGACAACGGTGTCACAACAAGAGGTTTAACAAACAAATATTATGTGCCTGGAATAATGCAGAGGAGACCTTAGCATTATTCCAGTTACATATTTCATGATAATAATCGTATAAACTTTTAAACAAGACACGCTTTATATTATTTCTCAGGGACATCTAATATTTTTGTAACAGTTTGTCTCTTTATTTCAGGTACTGTTTTAGGTACAACTAAGGGTAATTAGGACAAGTAATAAAATATAGTGGTAAAATATTGAGAACACTCGACATACGGCGGGTGTACCTTAATTTCGAAATAATTTTGTTCTGAAGAAGGTACAGATTTAAGAGCTGGGTACAAAGTAGTACATTTTATGTAGAATTAGCTGAGGTGACTCTCACGAAGAATTAAGTATTGAGTAAAAGGTGTTAAACTAAGCCAATGAATTGTATACTTACTGGTTCCTTCCAATCGTTTTACAGCTTGAGCAGCGTTGAGATACCATCTCAAGAGAAGAACGAAGATTACCATCAGAACGGATGTAGGTATCAACGTCCATGGCAAAGCTATGGCATTCAGCACCAGCACACTGGTCAACGACAGGTACATCTGAACAGTTTCCAAGATACTTCGGGGTAGAAGTTCATCCATTGCTCCCATATCTTTTGAGAATCTGTTCAGGACACGACCTGTGGATAAAAACGTGTAGGTATAATAGAAACACCAGCCAAGGAATATGGATTGTTATTATTTTATTTTAAATATTATTGATAGGCTCGCGCTTGACCACTATCTCACCTGATGGTAAGCGATGATGAGGTCTACAATCGAGCACGCTTCCCTAGAAGTAACCGATTCACTGTACCGCTTTTACTAAAGAGATATGCCACAAATCCGTACCTAGAATGGTAATTAGAAGATGATAGCTCCTAGTGGGTGGTCGGAGTCGATTACTATGGCTTTTGCCATTGCAATTCCGCTGCATTAAAGACAAAATGGACGTAGCCTTGGCTTATGGCCAGTTGTAATTCCGAACACTTGGGGATCGAAATTTTCCTTTTTTAAAAACCTAATTACCAGTCATTACAAGAACTGATTCTTTAAAGATGTAAGTATTTAGCTGCGGTTGTGTGCGGGTTTTGTAGGTATTATTATTATAAAGGGGTGACCAGACGGCTTCAAATTAGCGTTCCAACCAAGGTGACCTTGGTTTGTGTTGCGACTACATGCATGTAAACCACGAGCCAATGCGTTCGGTGGTTGCGAAAACGCACCTCCCAACCAAGGACGTTGAAGGTCATGGGTTTACAACTGCTGTCTACACAGATTGAAACTAGCTAGGTCACCTTGGTTGGAACGTTGGTTTGCCACCGTCTGGTCATCCTTTAATAGTCAGGGTAGTCACACAACTAATATCTATTATAAAGATGAAAGTTTATGACTGTGTGTGTGTATAATTGTTACTTCGTCACGCTCGAACGGCTGAACGGATCTAGATGAAATTTGACACACGTGTAGACCATATCCTAGAATAGTACATAGGGTTTTTTATAACGGGAGTAAATTCCCCTCCCCAGAGGCTTCACCCGTGTGATAGTAGAAATTTATCCCATTTCTACTATCACACGGGTAAAGCCTCTGGCAGTATAGCTAGTGGAATCACCCCTGACCAATGACGGCACAGTTGGCGCAGTGGTTGAGCGATTGGCCGTTGCTCTGCGTGTCGCAGGTTTGATTTCCGCAAAGAACATATTAATGACCTTCAGGTAGTTTTAGGTCTGAGGGTCATGTGTATGAGAGTTTACGAGTACATGTTTGTGAACGCACCTACGACACAGAAGTATTTCTTAGGGCAAAGTTTAAAAGTGACAACTGATTTAAGACTGACTACAATAAGCACTTCATAGAGTCTGTCTATAAAGTCAAACTGCTTGGGTAATTATTAGAGTAAAATGAAATCTGATGTAATCAACACTGGTTCAATAATCAAAGTTTATTAAGAGATCTTGATCATTGTTTTCTCCTATGAGTAAACGATGATAAAGATACAAAAAAAAATACTAAAAGAAAACTAAAATATATTCAATAATTTTTATAAAGTTCTTCTATAAAAACTCCATAAAAAGTATTGAATATAAGTATTTTTTAAATGATTAAATATTATACAAAATTCCCAAGTTGTTTAAGTTTTTAGACAGACTACAATAGTTAGTTCTAAGACCCTCACGGGAAATAGTTACACCCTTATAACACCACTATTGATTTCTACTTACCCGAAGGGTTGGTATCAAAAAATCTCATTACGGCCACTATCAATTTCTCGTAAATGATATTATGAAGATTTTCCGAAGCTCGCATAGTCATCACTACGAAGGCCAAAATTCGAACGTGTGTCAGTATTATTATCGCCAATATGACTCCACCGTATACATATAGATACTGGGCTGTAGTTAGTAAACCGATTTGAGCTTGCATATCTGTATCTGAAACAATAAAAGAGAAACTGTCAATATAAATGGATGCCTTATTTCACAAAGCTTTAATCCAACTTTATAAGCAAGACTGCCACATGCGGAAAACCACCGTGTCCTTGTGGGGGTGGTGGGCAGCAGACCCTGGTACAGGCCATGGTTCGGAGCGAGAAGAAATGGCAGGTGGTTGCCTCCTGCTACGAAGCAGTAATGCTAGTGAGAGAGCTGGCGTGAAAGAACAGACTTTCTCACACCTCAGCCGCTGGTTGACCGATCTCGATTTCCAGCCACCTTAGGCGTGGGCTTGCGGAAGATGAGCAATGTGCAGCTGGTCTTCCAGTCATCTGGCAACCGTCTGGACTAAGCCCGAGTCGTTAACGTCCCGTAGTGTTCCACGCGCGCCTCAAAGAGATGTCAGCAAAACCGTAGGGGTCCAGCATTGCAGAAGCCTACTAAAAAAAGACTATTACATTAAGAACTTTACGATATGAGTAGCGTACCTGGTTCTTCTCCTGGAGGCAAACTTTGTTCATAAGAGTCAACTTGATTGGTCCTGAAATCAAATTGTTTAACTATTATTACAACATTGGAGGTGGTACCAACGTGACGTTAAAAATAAACCCTAAGAGCTGATTGATATCGGCATGGTAGAGACCAGCCATTGCCTGGCAGGACCGCTGACTAGAAGCGCATGGCCACTTGACTGCTCGGGAGCGGACGCGTGCTTTTTTGAACCTTTCAAGCGATTCTGATTTTTTAAAGGTGTTGATAAAGTTTAAAACTATTTCTCTGTAAAGGTGAACGTCGAACGAATCGAAAGAAAAGAATTTTAGCATTTTTTTAAAGAAATTCTATGAAACCTCACAACGGGTTAAATAGTCCCAATCTGGAAGGACTCTAGTATGGAGAATCTAAAATCCTTTTTTTTTCGATTCGTTCGACGCGTTGGCCTCGGATAAGTGTGTGTCCACCATAAAAATATTCGCCACGTCACGTCGCTACTGCTGGCATATCGGTATGAATCGGCCCTTATAGCGAACTCTAGTAAAACTGCTCAATCTGATTAGATAGTGAATTTACTCGTATCATGTTTTTACCAGAGTCGGTGATCTGAAACCCAGGGTCGTTCTACCTAAGGCTGCGGAATTTTTCGTGAAAGTTACCGTGGCCGTGGGTTTTAGCACAAAATAGATAGGTACAGAACTCAATCTACGTACAAAGCGCGCTCGAGCAACGCACACATAGACACCGCTCACAGACACGATGTCTCGGTCGCGTCTCAGATCACTCGTCGAACAATTCCGGCTCAAACGCTCATTAGTGTGCGTCCACCGAGCGTAGGTATAAAAAGTGAAGTACATACATGAGATTGTCTTCTGTACCTATCTAATTAGTGGGTATAGTCAGTAAAAGTCTGACACTTCCTGTCACCCAGAGTGGTCAGGTTACTGGATGATTTCTTACAGAAAAAAAACAGGATCGTTCTATCTTAGGCAAACTTCTTAATTTAAGGCTTACAATTACAAATTCATATCTAAATATATAAAAGGAGAACCTGACCAACTGACGTATCAACGCGCAGCTAAAATTACTGAGACTAGGAGCGTGAAATTTAGCACAAGGCATACTTTTATGACGTAGGCGGGCACTAAGAAAGGATTTTACAAAATGCAACCCCTAAGAGAATGAAAGGCGAGTCTAAAGTTTGTATGGAGAAACCTATATTCACGTGGGCTACTAACAGAAGCTAGTATAAAGCTTTATGATCACATCTCTTACCAGAAACTCAACCAGAAATCAGTGGTAGTGGCAGCAGCCTGCGTGACGAGTAGCACCATGAAGGCCATGAACACGATGCACCAGGAGTCCACGGAGCTCAGGTACTGCTGCAGCACTTCCCATTTCAGGCTGCCCGATGCCCTCTCTTCTGCCTCTACCACTTGGGCTTTCTCCTCCCCTCCTCCTTCCTCACTCTTAACTGAGATTTTTGATATTCCTCGCAAAATTGATGGCCTGCCTTCCTATCAGGACATTTTTTTTTATAAAAATTGTTTCAAAACTAGGTAAAATCTTGTGTTATTAAGAACTTGAGAGTGTAAAAAACTGTAGCAGTAAAAAAGTTCACGTATGTTTGCGTCTTCACATTTTTATTTGGTTGTGTTTTAGAAGCTTTTTCAATGATGTAGACAAGATAGCTGAAAGCTGTTTTCTGGCAAACGTTCAAGACGCCAGTTGAAAAGGAAAATACTAGATTTTGAGTGTGCACTTACTTTTTGAACACTCTCTTCACCATCGCCCGCTTCATTGAGAAGGACTGAGAACTCGGTTCCAGATTTGACCAGCTCGTCATACGTGCCCATATTTTCGATGGAGCCCTGTTAAAAAAGCGTCTTGATAATTTTCTCTACTCATATGTCATCACCACCACATAGGAACTAAAATTCAAAATCCTGTGTACCGCTATGCAGAATTTTGAATTTAAAAAAAAATCGGTCTCCATACAAACTGTCCCATCAAGTATTTTATTTTGTATGGTGAGGCTGATTTTTTGTTTTCGTTTCCTGAAAAGAAGTCTTGTGGAAGGTTGGTTAGTTTTGTCTACTGAGCAAGCCCTTAAAGTTTGTGGAGGACTGTCCCATACATCCTGTATAAACTCAAAAATATAAACGTTTCAAGTTTATGTATATTTTATTAATGTTCTTTGTTTTTCTAGAATTCAGATAGAAATAATATTATTTACAAGGGCTAGTTCCATGTAATGCCATTAATCAATTACGGCGTTAAAACCTGCTGTGTAATAGTGACGCGTTTCGTTGATAATAGTTTTTATTGTAAAGATAAGTTAATACATACTTTGCTTATCTTTTCTAATACTGTATATATTTTGTTCATTGAAGTAGGTACAGAGCTCTTTGGTAATGAGCCTGTTTGGCACAGCCCTATCAAAGTAAATGGTTGTTTCTACTGCTGAACAGAATAGGGAATATACTTATATAAAAAAAAAAAATCTTATCTAACCAGTTCATTACCAAGTCTACAAAAAAAAATAACCTTTCTGCCGAAGTCGAGTAAAATTAGAATACTAACAGTGGGGAAAATATCAAAATTGGTAAAAAAGCAAACGAAATGCTTAAACCAATTTTAAACAAATATTATGTACCTATCTGTCTCTTTCGTCCAGATGCTGTTTTCTGTAGCGGCCATATGGGTGTGGGTGTGATAGACTTTGATGTCATAGTCTACGTCGGACTTCAAAATCTTATTTAACTTTCTTTAGCTGCAGGTGCAGAAAACCTCAAACCGCTTAAATATAATAACCTCATTGGCTGTTTGAACATGTTTTTGAGCCGTTTGGGGTTGAAACACTAGGGCCATGGGGGCTCGGACCCCATGGGCTCATCGAGTTGTTCGGGATATCAGCAAACAGTTGGTCGACTGTTCGCGTGACCAGAGGGCTGCGCTTTTCTTCAGTCAACGTCGGCCACTGCCATCCAGCGTGGCAATGATGATGCGGTGATGCCCCAGTGAGTCGGGGTGTTGGTCTCCCAGTGAGTCAGGATGATGCCCCAGTGAGTCGGGGTGATGAAGTCCCAGGAATCGGGATGATGCCCCAGTGAGTTGGGGTGGTGCTGTCCCAGTGAGTCGGGACGATGCTGCAGGCTCCAGTGAGTCGGAGTAGCGCTGCTGGCTCCAGTGAGTCGGAGTAGTGCTGCTGGCTCCAGTGAGTCGGAGTAGTGCTGCTGGCTCCAGTGAGTCGGAGTAGTGCTGCTGGCTCCAGTGAGTCGGAGCGGTGCTTGTGCGACGTAGGGCTTGACTGTTGGCGTCGACCAGGAGAGGTTCTTCATGGCTCTTCATGTGACTGGCCGAAGGTGCGGTGTGCCAAGCCAAGGTCGCTGATGAGGCTGAAGGTGATGACCAGGTATGACCAGGTAGGCATTCTGGTGGTCGGGATACCCTCTATAGCCGTGGGTGCTGGCTGTATGGCTCGCTGCTCGAAAGCTTGAGGAAGTGATGATGACGTCACGAAGTAGTAGCTGCACGAAGGCTGCGCTGACGTTCATTGTCGAGGGTCACCAGTTTGGAGGTATGCGGAACAGAGAGTAAAGTCCCGCAAACCTCCGTAGAATAGGGAGGATCCTCCGACCAGACAGGTGTTATGGTCTGGTGGGCGACTGCCCGATAGATGATTTCGGGCTGTCGTATATGTTCAAATCGCGCGGAGAACTTTGATTGCACGATGCAGGATTTCGTATATTCTTCGTAGTTCTTATGTGGCGCCATAGATGTCGCTACACTGCCAGCGTTCTAGGCACTTTTCCCATTGACATCAATGTGGACGAATTTTTTTGATGCCCTATGAGTTTTCCCCGTTTTTCAGTCCTTTTTACTCGTTTGAAGATATTATTATTTCATGTTTGTATATACCTATTCATTTATAATATTTAATAGTTAAGATGTATATATTTATTAAAGGAGATAATATAGAATAATAAAAAAAAAACTTTCTTATTGATGAAGATATTCTAAAAATTCTTTGATATATTTTTCATTTGAGCTGAAAATGCACGCATATTATTTCTTAGTTAAAGATTTGCTTTGTTTTTCATTTTCAAGGAGAGGTTTCAGAGTTAATTTTTCTGACCAACCAGTTAAACTTTGCTTCACGTTGCAGACCTCAATAGGCAGTGATGTCAACCACTGTGCTAGTGAAAAGATAAATACATTTTAATTAACACTTACCTCATTTAGAACTACAATAAAATCAGCAGCTTTGAGGTAATGGATCTGATGGGTGACCAGTACACACGTCCTGCCGCCGAGGTAGCCTTTGATGCAACCGTCGAACAGTTGCCTGCCGACGTTGGCATCTACTGCAGACAACGGGTCATCCAGCAAGTAAATATCAGCCTGAAAAAGGATAATCATTGAAATTCTTCATACTGCATAAATAATGGCTCATTTGTAAAATTCGGCATTGCTTGAAATTGTCAATATGAAATCAGCGTGAACTTACAGGGTAACTTAACATCGTAATATGTCAAGATACCATTTAAATTAATAAAAGCAATATGTTAGGTTGAGCGTTATTACCACCTGTGTATTAATTACTAGAATATAATGTTATTACCTATATTATTCATTTTAAATTCCACACAGAAAGAATTTTTCGCTATGGATGAAAGAATTTTTTCAAAGAATTTTCCGATTGGCTCTGCCAAATAAATGGGGGAGGGGTAGGAGGGTAAAAAATAGCCTAATCTCAGACCTGTCACACAAAAAAAAATATTAAAACCGGATAAGCCATTTTGGAGAAGTTAGATAACAAACACTGTGACACGATATTTTTATTTAAAAGATTAAATTTGAGCGTAATATCTGTTAAAATTTCATATTCACTACGAAAAAAAATCCCGCCTTGAATTATTTTCTCATTATTTAAATAAGCAGAGTAATTAGCTACAATGATAATAATATACAGTAATACAATGACATTGTTATCGTCATTCAATGACTTTGATAAACAATGCAAATGTTGAAACATTACGAGATATTCGTCATTTTTATTTAAATATTAAGGTAGACGGTAGAGTATATCTGACACCTGGCAGATAAGTTTGTGTGGAAACCTGTACAGTTTTGTAACATACACGCTCCGGTTTACTTGTAACACTCAACTGTACTTGAAGTAAACCTGTCAGGTGTGTGTAAGGTGTGTGTTCCTAGCGTGTTTTATATATATTAAATACTATACGGTACTTTTATTTTTTTATGTATATTTAATACTATTTTAGTCCTAATGAGATCCCATATCAAATATTTTTCAAGTTTGTTTTTTTTTTGTGCAAAATAGCTTCTACTAGTATAAAGATACTTATTGCCTTGAGAGGCCTTGAAAATTAAAAGTGAGATCATTTAATTGATAATTCAGCAAGTACCTACTAAAACAGGTTGAGCTTTTAGTAGAAAATGCTAAAACGAGAGGAGCCGTTATTCATTCACTCCTACAGGCCTAGCCAAGTTACGATCATTCCTTTGTTCTGACCACGTGACTGAGGGTTGAGATGACGTCAGAACAAAGTAATCGGACTCGATGCGATCGACGAAAAAAAATCGAAACAAAATGGTTGAAGCTGGCCTTTTATCGATATGAGAATTTAAGAGTGTGGATAACATGTTACGAGTTTGGACATATGCCTGGGACCCTGTAGCTTGGGGCCCCGTATCATTGATATGGCTGATTAGAAGTTTATAGTTATCGATTATCGAATAGAGGTACCTACATTCAATACTAGCTTCAGCTAGCGGCGTCACTCGCGTGAAAGTTAAAAAAAAATCTATTGGAAAGAAATGAAAATAGATTATTCCAAGTAGTGGAGTGCCGTAAGATTTTGACCTGGAATCTAGGGCCAGTCAATAAATCTTTATATAAACTTTTGAAATGTGTTTTTAACAACAAATGTAAAAATGTTTAAAAAAAAATTGTCCAATCTTCATTTTTTAATTATTATTCGAATCGTAGTGCGATAAAGATAGCTAAATTTGGAACAATTTGAGAGAAACTTGAGCAAAATTTAACCATTGGTTACGAAGATACAGCAAGGCTAAAATGAGCAATTCTACCGCAGTGCTCGGAAAACTATAGATTAAGGTTGTGCACTTGCAGAAAGACCAGCTTAAAGTGCTCAATGCTATGTTTCTTTTACCAAGGTCGAAATTGTAACAACGCCAACCCTGTCGTCCTGCATGAAAAGGACGAGAATTTGGAAGACCTAACACTATGTGCCGACCCGTCTCCACCTCCAAAAAACCTTAGTCCTCCTTTTCCACTCCCCCCAATGATCTATACTGGATGAAACCAGGTCCTTCCAAAAGGGCGAAAGTCTGTGGACTTCGTACCGCATAACAGTCAATAAATGTGGTATGTCTTTCGATATAATCAACCGATTGCGATGAAAGAAAGCCTAAGTAATAAATCAAGTTACACACAATTTTAATATATATAAGTTATCAACATCGATTCGGTACATTTTAAGTGATGCGAGCACAACAAAAAAAAATTCTACAGATCTTAATGTATATAAATCTCGTGTCACAATGTTTGTCCTCAATGGACTCCTAAACCACTTAACCGATTATAATAAAATTCGCACACCATGTGCAGTTCGATCCAACTTAAGAGATAGGATAGTTTAAATCTCAAATTATAGTCACAATTTTAATTTATTGCTAATTATTTGTCTGTTATTATTTGACAGTCACAATTATCTGTTAACTCCAAATGATTCTAACAGATGTCGATACTTTTCGACTGGGTTGAGTAAGTAATCAATAGATGGCGCTGCTCAAAAACTTTAGCCACAGCAACGCGTGGCCGGGTCAGCTAGTTTATTATATGTATAGACAAAAAAAAATATTACAAAAATATCGGGTTGATATTTTTGTAATTTTTGAGAAAACTGAAGCCTAGACGCATTACTTTGGTATCAAACTCAAAGCTACTTAAATTTGTTAAAAAAAAATTGGCTCATACTTTTCTCTAGAACTATTAGTTTTGCCAGTACGTGTCTTTGAATATGACGGAAACAAAAAATTTTCACTTTTCAAAAAAATTGCCCACTTTGACAAACTGTATCTCTGCAACTAATGAACCTAAAGTACTGGGGTTAAGCTCAAATTGTAGTATATTTAATTAGCTTTATTAAATTATAAGCAAATATACTTAAAAAATACTTTCTTCGGGTAGATTTTTTCGAAAAAATCGAAATAAAGTGCCTAAAATTCGCAGTTTTTCGAGCACCATGAGGGTAGCACAAGGTCTCCAAGGTTGAAAACTTGGGTGTTAAAGCTTTCTTTTCTCTTGTCCCTCTTATTTTTCAGTAAATTGCTGTTATCAATTGTTGGGATCGCAGTCAAGCACTAGTTTATATCAAGTAAAATTATTTATTTAAACTTTTTTATTTGAGCTTTTAACAATTCCGAGGTTTTATTAATTTTACGCCTTACGATAACGAAAATATCATTTTTCAATGGAACATGCATCCGGGATAAAAAGTATCCTGGGGCTTATTTCGAAGCATGGTCTACCCATATGCCAGTTTCATTCAAACCTGTTCAGCCCGTTTGAGCGTAGAACAGTAACAGACATACACACAAACTAACTTTCGCTTCTATAATATCAATATGATGCCAGATAAGATCAATGTACAGCAGGTACTCTCAACACGTGACTCAACAGTCTAGTTATTTACAAATCGTTGATTAAACCTTATCAGTTAATAAACCGACTATTAATCTTAAGAGGGAGATATCAGTGATAATTTTAACAAAATTAAAATAAATATTTTCAATATTTGTATCTTTATATTAGGTCCATCAAACATATAATAATAACTTCAAAACACAACTTTATTTCAATCAGATTCGGAAAAATATAAACATATTTATAAACTTTTGATACCAAAATTTTCACCTTTTTGGTATCGGGGTCGGAAGCCCGATTATAAATTAAGCGTTGGGGCCTGCATTGTTTTGCATTTTGAAAATCTAATTGCACTTTGCCCAACCCGGGGGTTGGGAATTAGGTTTTTCTATTAAGAACTACTCTGTCTGGCGTCTCTGCCCGAAGTTTGGAAGTGAGTCGTGTAATACCCCTGTGCCTCGGAAAACACGTAAAGCCACAGTAACTCCGGTCGTATCGGTCTGACGTCCCATTGGACTAAGACATTAAAGGAATAGAGAGTATCGGCACCTGTGTTTGCACAAACTTGTGCACTACAATATCTCTTGTGTACTTAGTTAATCTCAGTTATGATTGGCCCTAACAGTGATACAATTTCCGTCAGGAGGATTACCTATTATATTTTACACGTAAAACTTACCTCACGATAAATTGCTCGGGCCAAATTGATCCTGGCTCTTTGACCTCCAGATAAAGAAACTCCTCGCTCTCCAACCAGAGACAAGTCTCCGTACGGGAACTGCTTGAAGTCTGGCAGTAACGAGGAAACGTTACAAACCTGCAAGTAAAAAAAAAACAAATGAAAAAATATAACAAACCATGCCCGCCAGCTCGGATTGGTGTGAATTAAATATCAGCGGGAAAATTGACCCTTGTCATAAAATTTTAACGTCTCTCGCACAATCTCTGTTTATATATTTTTCATATTTTTATTTCCGGCGAAGCGGATAGCTCTGATAGCCACAGTAAACAATCCGCAACATGCGATACAAACTTAGTATATTACTATTGTCATTGCAATACAATCATCAAATAAAAACATCAACAAACCTCTTTATATTTCGTAACATCATAGGGCAGTCCAAACAGAATGTTGTCTCGTACTGTACCTGGGAATAGCCAGGACTCTTGACAAGCGTAAGAAAGCTTTCCTGATACGCTCACATTACCACTGGTTACTGGTAACTCTCTTAAAAGTAGCTGAAGTAGAGACGTCTGGAATGATAATAAACAATAATCAAACTATGTGAAAGAATGGAAAGGTGGAAATAAATATACATAAGATTTGGATATTACCTTTCCAGAACCCACAGGCCCAATAACAGCACATAACTTGCCCTTACGAATACGTAACGAAATATTTTTAAGTGTCATGTCTTTACTATTCTCTTTGACGGTCCAAGATGCACTAACTTTGTTGAGTTGTATAGGATAATCAGCCATATTATGTTCTTCGGAGATCGTGTCTTTCGGAACTACAACGTCGCTAGGAGAATATTTCTTAGGTAGCACTATTTTTGATTCATCTAATCCTTCTTTCTTGGAATTAAACAGATTTTTATCAACACCATTTTTATCCATTCTTGGCATGACTTGCACGTCTGTTCGCTCATCTGTTCACAAAAGGTAAAGTTAAAAAAAAAAACAATTTAAGAAAACTTTTTACTGTTTAGAAGTGTAGCAATATGGTCGTTGGCGCTCGTAAGGGGTGTGTCTGAAAGTTACACTTATCGCTAGAAACGTAGTTGAATCTTTTATTCAAGACGACGCGTCGCGAATGCCAATGACCTTATTGTGGAATCTTCTTTAACACAATATTTACCCATCGTGAGGAAGCCTTGTATACGCTCTAGAGATACAAACATCTCTGAGACAGTTGCTATTGCCATTGGCAAGATCATTGTAACATTCATTTGAATAATACTAAAGTACTGCTGAATAGGGTAAATCTGAAAATAAGAACATTTGTGAGAAAGGTAGGTTGGCCTTTTGCGTTTTTTTTTTAAAGTACTGCTCAATGTTTTCAGTAACTAACCGTTGTGGCTGTGATCATGTTACCGGTGAGAGCGAGGGTTAATACTGTGAAGAACATAATACTGCGGTCTGTGAACAACATGAATCCGAGAAACATACTCCGGATGAAGATGGATTTCCGGAGAGAACTCATTTCGTAGGCGCGCGCCGCCTTCACTACCAGTTGGAAAGGTTTCTCCCAAGCGTACATTTTGATGACCTGCAATGTATACATATTTTGGTGTGTAGATACCTACATGTATAGGTACAGTTACTTTCGTATAAGTTCATTACTATTTTTTCCGAAAGTAAAAATTATATATAATTATTTCCAAAAAAATATTTTTTTAAAATAACTTTCTTGTCATTAGGAAATCCTGAAAGATTATTTACCTGTATACCATTAATAATTTCACTCATCAACTTAATTCTTTTATCGGTCCTCTTAGCTGTAGACCGTCTAACAACAGCAGTGAGTTTTGTTAAGCCAGCTAAAAACAAATGAAAAAGGGTGGGTTAGTTGCTTGCTTAGAGAATGAAAGGTGTCGAAAACGCATTGCGGGCAACTAACGGTTTGCTTAGTGCCTAGAGCCTAGCGAGTCAAGTGGCGATTAGCGAAGTGTAACGAACGCTTCAAAACATTTTTAACATTCGGCACTACACGATCAGCACCTGTGCAAGTAACCTAACGAGTATCTGCGCGACTGGTTGAATCGCAAGGCTTTAGGGTCCAAAGGTCGGGGGCAAAACACTGCTGTGACGTCATGTCGTAATGATCTGCGTCGTCGTAAAGGCATCGTAAAAATTTCCGGTGCGCTGCCGCAAAAAACGTTTGTCAGTGTATTTGCGACTTAGAGGTTATCAATTGAGGTTTAATTTACCTTGGAGTGGTAGAATTAATATGACTACTCCAAAGAGGCCGACGAAGGGCGCCCATGAAGCGGCTTCGTACAAGAAGTACAGGACGACAGCAGCTTGGATAGGAACCACCCACAAGTAATGCAGGAACATGAACGAGTAGTCGAACCTGGCGATGTCGTTGGACAGCAAGTTCACCAACTTGCCTCCTGCGACGTCACCTATCGATACTTGACTCATACGTAATAACTGAAAGAAAAATAATAAGTTCAAATATGTTTTATATGTATCATCTTCTGCCTGATTGTTTCTAAGTGAAGTCGGCTTTCAATTGTAACCGAATTTTCCCGATTACCAGTAATTTACATGGAGTTACGGCCTATCTGACTTTCATAGCTTAGTTACTGGGTGTAAGTGCAACATCATGCTTTAGCGAGATTGGCGGTCAGACGTTCAGACTTCTGACTACCCGCAACGACTGTCTTAGATTTACCAGTGATAGTTATGACCAACTGTTTAACATGCTCTCCGAGACACGGAGGGTTCTTGTCATAGTACTAAATGTCATCCATCTACGGATCGACCTCGGCAACCTGGAAGATTGACAAGAGCAGCTTTTGTCACATTTAGAATTTTTATCACTAATGAAAAAATCCTATCTACGGAAAGTTACGAGATTTAATTCGGATTATTTTGTGTAAAACCTATCTAGAAGGCTTACAATAAGCTTAAACCAAGGTAAATTATATCTGGTTATCACCTTTCTATACAGAAGCGACGAGCACGCAACCTTGAGCTTCATACTGAACCGCATCACGAACAGTGAGTTGTGATGCTGGCACATCATGGCCACAAAGTTAAGCCCCAGCATGGCCAGCGCGTAGAACCCGGCCTCCTGTTGAGTCATCTCACTATCTACTGACCAGTAAGAGAGGAGCCGAGAAAACAGTAATGGTTGAGCTGTCCTGTAAAAATCAATATAAAAGGTGTAAGGGACAGCCCTCCACAAACTTTAAGGGCTTGCCCAGTAGAGGATACTGAACAAAATTCTGAAAAAAAAATTTTTGTGGAATTTTGTTCAGTATCCTCTACTGGGCAAGCCCTTAAAGTTTGTGGAACGAAAAAAATTCCTCTTCCCCCATACAAAATTATAAACTCGATTGGACAGTTTGTATGGAGAGGCCGAATTTTTTTTTCGTTTCCTGAAAAAAAATTTTGTTGGATTTTGTTCAGTATCGTCTACTGAGCAAGCCCTTAAAGTTTGTGGAGGGCTGTCCCTTACACCTTGTATATAAAAATCAATGTGTATAAAAGGACAAACTGATTGATATATTAACGCACAGCCGAAATTACAGGGAATAGGAACGTTAAATTTTGTACATGGCTTCCTTTAATGATGTAGGCACACCCTCTAAAAGGATGAAAACGGGGTCCAAAGTTTGTGTGGAGAAACTTACTTTCATGAAGGCGAAGCCGCTGGCAGAAGTTAGTAAGTCACTAATTTGTTTGCTATTTGTGAATGAGAAATCTTTTTCACTTTTTAATTTTAGCTGTGAGATATTGTGAAAACTAAATGCTTAGTAAGTTTTCTGGTAAGGTAACAACAATAACCTCTCTTTGAAGCGCGTTAGGAACACTACACGCCGTCGATTGGGTTTGGTCTTCACTAGAGTTATAACTTAACTCAGCACAAAAAGAATTATCAAGATCGATTCATAAACCAAAAATGTATGTGAAACCCCAACTAATGACACTAGTGTGAACACATCCGCGGTACCCTATTACAGCGGACTAGTGTGATGTTATATTATGAAAAGCTGTTAACAATCAACAAACATTTGTGATTACAGCGATCCTGAAAGATGTTTTAATATTTATTGAAGTGTTCCATGATAATATGCCATCGAATAGACGAAGTTCTTTATTAGATTTTCACTAAATTGAAATGATCAAAATTGATGGGCAAAATTCTTTAAAACAAAGTATCAAAATTGATTGACAACTGTTTAAGATATCGCTGAAAAAACAGTTTTGAAAATTCTACTTCTTTTTTTGGAAGTCGTTTTATGTGAAAAAATACTGTAAATAATAATTTTCACTGTAACTTTTATTACACCAAATTCATTTTAATATAATAATTTTCTACAGGATATGATCAAAAATGTACTCAATAGGGTTAACTTTATCGTTTACTAAATCAATTAAAGATAACCACACAGAATACTTGTCTATACAGGTTGAATTTATAGTGTCGTAGTGTGGAATCTATTTTGCACGTTTGCCAAATCCGAAGCTCATAAAAACATTTGCTCAAGAGCAAAATATAGTCAAACTAAAACTGCTACATTAGATTTTTGAAATATCAATATCCTTTGCCAGGAATCTAACTCATTCAATTTAGAAAAAAGAAAAAGCACTGCAATATTAAGTCATACCTACGATAGTGTTGCTAAAAAGAATCAAATTAATAACTTTGCGTTTTAGACTAAAACATTTTTGTTTAAATCCAAACTTTAGGAGCTTTCTAAACTTAAGAAGATTGTTTACATAGATAACTGAATTTAATAAAAGTACAAGTAGAATACATTAATAAAAACTGAAAGCAGATAACTGAAGCAGTTAAAATTAAGAATAAATTACGACAGTACCTTGCTGTACATATAATAAGCACGAATATAGCTCCAGGCATGTAGGACAGCCAGTACGCCCTCCGTAGTGCCTTCCATAGTGACGGCTCCCTGCCAGTTATTGATGCATCCTCCAACTCCTCAAACCAGTACCTAGAGTGAACCAAAACCAAATAACACATTGAAACTCGTCTTTGACCTCTATGAAATCACATATATCCTTATTAAATAAGAAAAAGATTAAAATATTGTTTGAAAGCCAAAAATATCAGACTAATTTCAATGTCCATATTATATTAGTAACTAAAAAACTTAAAACTACGCTAATTATAGAATTAAAATGCAATAAAATAGTCAATTAATTCATAAAAAAATAAATAAAATTACAATTAATTATTACAAAAACACAATAATCATAATACCTGTCAAACATACCTACCACATAAAACAAAAATAAATAATTCATAAAACATGCAGTTTTGTAAACTAATGACAATCTTAAATAATATTTATTATTTAAAAGCATATTTTTTGACCTTTGAAACTTACGAAACCGCTTTATTTTAATCAGTTCCGATCAACTGCCTGTATGTACGACAAAATACATTGGTTGATATTTATAAACGAACCAATCTTTAACGATAAAAATTAAGTAAACAAGAAACTCATTTTAATCGATTGAATATAAAAAACATGATCTGTACTTCTATATTAGAAGGCAGATTATGATCTGTATGTGTGAGTTCTATATTAGAAGGCAGATTATATAAAAGAGCTATAGGAAGCTTAAAAGAACCGAACGCACTTCCATTATAAATCAGGCGGATCGATTACATTAGTAGCATGGCTTAGCAAATGAAACCCTGTCCACTCAAAATGATTTTATTTATTTATTTATTTTATTTTATTTTATTTTATTTTATTTTATTTTATTTTATTTTATTTTATTTTATTTTATTTTATTTGGGTGGCTTACAGCTGATAATACAAGATAAACGTTAAAATAGATCACGATGAGCCATTTACAAGCCTCCACATATAGTATGGAAGTATTGTGGAAAGTTACAGTTAGGAAGTAATTGAGATATACAAAGTTTGGTAGCAAGATAATATAGAAGACAATAATGTAATGCAATTACAAAACATTGCTTTTGGACATAACAATATTTATGGATGCTAAGCTGCTTGTAAAGAGATCAACTGAGGTGTGTTCTTTCACTAAATTGTTAAATGCTTTTGCTGCGCGAATCAAATAAGAGTTACTACGGTAGACTGTGCGTGAATGAGGAGCGTGAAGTAGATTTCTAATCCGACAGTGCCGAGGGGGGACATTCAGGGATAGCTTTGACAATAATTCAGGGCAATCTATCATAGAGCGTGCTATTTTGATTAGAAAACGAATATCAGATATATTTCTGCGAGTTACAAGGGGCAGCAAGTGGAGTCGAGTGCATCTTTCGTTGTAACTTATATAAGGTATTTTGAACTTTATGCTCATTACTTCAAAAATGTATCTAATTACATTAGGTTTAGGTTAAATTAAATATTAACCATTGATTTTATGTAAGTATACATAGATATGTAGGTGTTAACATTCTTTTAAAACCTTTTTCAACACTCTCGGAAACCTGTTCCTATCCCCCCGCTTTTAGGCATGCAATTTGCTGGATTTCGCATTAGTGTGAAAAAGTGTTGAGGATGATTAAGATTTATATTATTGTAGGGAGAGGTCGAGAATTTCAAAGATCCCCAAATAAAAACTCATTATTAATATTAACAATCTTGAAAATTGTGTTAGCTTGCTACCTAACAAACAAGTAATATTTTTTGAACGTGCTGCAAATACTTATCAAGAAAGTTATTTCTTGTTAGTATGGGTAAAGGAACGAAGCTTTTAACAATTTTAAAGTCTCTTACAGGCGAATAGGGATAGATAAAATAACTTTTTTCCTATATTTACATTAAATATTTTTTTACTTACCTATAATTTGATTTGTTCAGTCAAGCTAGGTAGAGGAAGAAAAGTACATATTGGAATAAAACGATAGTCAACTTTTGTTAGGAATAAAATACCTTCAATAACATTACTTATAGAGGTATTACGTATTATTATATCGTTACGGTTTTCATTACGTGAATCAGGCTACTGGAATTTGAGCCTCAAGTTTGTCTTTCTCTATAACAGAGGAAACATGCGACATAATGGAGTTTCATATGACAATTTAGCATAAAGTAGATATTTAATCATAACTCAAAGTCCACATCTTTTTTCGTTCATAAAACGTCACAGTGTCATCACCTCGTACAATCGTTCCATTACGAAACATGTTTTGCTTTATTATTACTTTTTATCGATAAAAACAATGGGTTCACAAATACCCCGGGAGATAACTCAGATATTATCACTTCCTAACAGAAGCAAAATAGCAATATTGGTAGTTATAACTTATAAGTCATGAAGTTAAGATGATTGAACCAAAAGAGAATGAACAAAAGTGGTCCAAATATCCACCATTAACGCGACCTATGTTAACTTATAGTCCACTAAATAGAGAGTAACTTTTAGTATGACACTAAAAAAAAATAAGCTGTCAGTAAAAAGTTACGACCATATTAAAAATATTAATATTTTAATTTTGTTTTACTTGACTATTACGTACTGTGCGAATTCTTATGTTTAATTCCTTCCGACTTTGGCTATCGTTTACTGGACTTTTTCTGATTCTTTACTTACGACCTAGGCTTTATCACTTCGTACTTTCTGTTTTTGTTGATTGATTTTTCGTAATAATGCAAGTGAAAAGAAGAAGCTGTGTTTGTTGCAATCATTCATTGTTACGAAGAAGGAATTATCAGAGGTGGAACATGGTGTCATGTGGTTAAGACGCACAAATGCCTATAAGCAAACGGCGTGGCGAAGACCAGCTAACGACGTTAGAGACAAATAAAAATCGGGCAGTGACTATTTGTCGCCTGGTTGTCGAAGTCGTCAACGGACGATTCAAACAAATTATTAGACACAGAGTGCACAAACGGTGCGTTTGTTACTCATAGAAATGTAAATAGACAGCGGGCTAGTTTCCGTAATATCGAAACCAATGTTATCGAAGCAGACGAGTTCCCTGTACTTACACACCAAGATCTAGTATTGTTTGCACTTGGGACATATCATGTAAAACTAGCGCGAAGCTGCTATGGTGAACGTATGGTGTATATCACATTGAAGTAGCAAGAGACGGTGTTTTTAATGATATTGTGGATTTTGGCATAGAACCTGAACATACTTTGTTGCTAAGCGCAAGGATCCAATCCAAGCACGCATGTGCAAGATTGTATTACACGTATGTAATGATACATGGTCGAGAAACAATTTCTAATTATTACTGTTCATGTTTATCTGGCATGCTAAGTGTGGGTTGTACTGCCCATGTGATGGCAATTGTGTGGTACTTTAGATGGGCGAGGTCGACACCAACCCACGCTTCCAGCTGCGAATCTAGATAATATTATTGTTGATGATGGTTGAGATACAGGTATGCGCGGGTTTGCGGACGGTGAGCGATGTGTTGCTCGCTGTCCGACCGGTCGGTAATTGTCCGAACATAGCCCAAGTCGTCGACGGCGCGCACTGTTCCCGCGCGCCCTAAGGAGTTATCAGCAACGGCAGGGGCCCAGCTGGGTCGAAGCCAACATGGACCAGGGTTAGCTCCGAAAGGTAGCTCAGTCCCGGTAAGAAAGGCACGAACGAATGGGGTGGGTTTTTAGCCAGTAAGAATCTGATACTATCTACCACTCCGCCCGAGGGCGGGGGATGGCATTTGGATGATTTTTACCCACCTAAAAAACAAAAGATATATTACGAATATGTTCATTTTTAATCATGTGAGTTTTATGCTAATCTGCAAGACACGAATAAAACTATTGTGTAGGTTTCTTGGGTTTTCTTTCTTCCGGGCCTTTGACAAAAGTCTAAAAGTCTATTTCAGCGAGAACCTAACATGGGACACGAAGTGGCATGACACGACATGCGTAGATTACTTAAGATATTTTTTGCATAAAAAGGTAAAAAATATGACTTCACTCAGTCATAACTTTTGACAGACATCATAGTTTTGGTTGTGATCTGGTTATAATGACTCAGTATTCAGTAGACTATTTTATTGCCTAGGTCTCGTTAGTGGTGGACATTTGGACCAAGCTCCATACACTTAAGATCATTCTCCTTTAACAAGTTTCGAAAAGATGTAGAAATACTTTGTCTTCTATAAATGACGACTATGTCTAGTCTTTTTTTTGTCAGTCTGAATATCAGCAAGAAAACTGACTGCGTCTTTACTCGTTCGAAGTTTAATATTAGTACCTTGTAGTAGTAGAATTGTAGTCATTAATAAGTCCAACGTAAATCATGTATATTATGTTAGCGATAAAAATTAATGGGTCTGGTGTTATTAAATAAGTCTACTTATTGTAAAAAGTACGTACCTAAAAATAAACAAAAGCACAGCTAGTTGGTAAACATATTACACGTGCTGCAGGCTCCCTAAACAAATATTTGTGCAGATGAAGGGACCAATTGAAAGACGGAAAACACGACATGTGCACAGAACGATATCGATCCATTCGGTACGGTTCTATTGTTTGCTAACTGTTTGATTGCCCACATAGGTAAGTAAGTATATTGTTTTATGTAGGCATTTGTTTTTAAAATTAAATAGTGAAATATTAAAATTATAAATTTTAAATTATGCAATCTATAGATTTTATTTTTTCAATTGTTTTTAACCTGTATCATTTTTTTTTTTATTAGAATAATATTCCTAAGTACAAAAAAAATATTATTTATATTCTTACCTTTCAAAGTATTCTCCTTGTCTTTCTGAATTATATCGTTTGCTGGGAACAATTAGATCATCTTCCTCCACATCTCTTCGGTTTCCGTTAATAAGCACAGGACATATCCACCAAATAAAAATACGTGATAAAATATTTGGCTTTTTTCTTTTTCTACGGTTGCCTTCTTCCGCAGCATTTTGTCCATTACTTTCAAATTGTTTGTTCATGTTGATTATCTAATCAATATTATTTTACACACACTTATAACCTACTTATATACACATTTCTTATTTTTTTTCTTTATAACAATGTTCTGAACATGACGCTGGTTTAATGTGAACAATTACAGCAAACTAAATATTAAATACGTCTTTCGACTAGGTGTCTAATCGTGAGCTATATAAGTGATAACAATCGCACAGATATGTGCCCAACAGCAGTTATCACTATTTTAATGCCTAAATTCTGAATGATTATAGCTCACTATCGATTATTTATCGATTAGCCTGAATAAGCATGTTGTAACTGCGCATGCTCGTAATATGGACATTATTTAAATTCTCTCTTAACGCTATTTTTATAATTATGAGCAGCCTGTCTTATCGTTTGTGTTGTTCCTTGTCTTTTTGTAATTTATGGAGGTCTGAAGCCTGCCAAATCTGTCAAAATTCGAAGATATGGATTACGCGTTGTGGATTCCGGTACATTCTCTCTTCTAGAGAGAAGGCTTGCGTCGTTATGATTATGCTGCAGGTAAATTTAAATACGCAAAACAAATAGTTTGCTCTTATAATAGAGATGTTATCTCTGACATTGTTTTACACAGGTGTATTCAACAAACATTTCCAAAACGTTTGAGATTACAGAGATGGCTGTAATACTATCAGGAATCCCAAACTCTTTTTAGTATAATTATCCTAAAAAGACAATAGAGAGATCATAAAGGTCATCATCGGTCAGATGAGATATTCAAATTAATTTAAAAATTCTGCATATACGATATGTCCCTGAAATTATTTTCAAAAATACCTTTTTTTATTTTCTTTTTGTCTTGATGCTATATTATTACCGGTATAAACCGGAATACTAATCGAGCCTGGCTTAATTATCATACAAATAGGTCTAGGATTTATAGATAAGAAACCTTATTATTATGTTTGTCCGGAATAATATTCATCTTTTTACAAAGATAAGTGACAGGTATAATTTTAATACTAGGAATAAGGACAAATTAGATCAAACTAGACTCAAATAGGCTAAAGTACATAATTTTGACAAATCTTTAGGAAAGTGTATGTAGATAGTACTCACGGTTTACTTGCTCTTTTCATACATAATAAGTAGAGATACACAATCTACAGTCGCAGCACGATACAAAGTCACACGTAAAAACAATAAAAGTTCGCGTAACAAATACTTAGTGGATGGTACACGGAATGATACATGGGCGCCAGCGCAGAGCGGCGAGGTCTATAACCGACTGCCCTACAAGAAATCAAAACGTAAAAAGAATAATAATTTATTAATTAATAAAACAACATCACATCCACAATATTTTTTTATTTGTAAGTGGGAAAATAATCCAGTGACATCTCAGCGCCCGCGAGCGTAGCGGGAGATAGTGTCCGATTTTTACTGACTAAAACCCACTCCTGTTCCTTTGTTGCCTTTCATACCGAAGCCGAATCTTCCTTTCAGAAGTAAATCTTGGGCTTCGGCCCTGCTGGGCCCCTACGTTTTGCTGACAACTCCGTAAGGCGCGCGTGGTACATACGCGCCGTCGACGTATTGGGCTCGGTCTAAACGCTTAATTTAATAATTCTTATATCTATGTCGCAGTAAGATAGATGAAGCCGTAATATAGTTATATCCCTAGGGATATAATTATATACCGTAACATAGTTATACGAAAGCGATTCATTACTATCTCACTAGGAATATAGTTATAAAACGGTCCAAGCTTAGTGATATACTTATATTACTAGATTAAGTTTAGTGAAATAGCTTTCGGAGTGTGCGGCCAAATTTATTTAACCTTTCAATTGTGATAATTACAGACACAATTGAAAGACAATAGGTGCGCGAACGCCGGTGTTCGCTTGGGGTTTAATGAATTAAAATGTTCCTGAAAAAAATCGAATATACAGTGTTCTACTAAAAGATGTGCCTGTAAGAAGCATTCAGTGCTATGTAATGCTACATGTCATGATTCCTCTTTTTGTCTGAACAAAAATTAAAAAAAAAAGACGCGTGGCATCGGGGCAATAGCTTTACCGCGGCAGTATTGCATAGCATTTTTTATCAACTTATGCAATAGACCTCACCAACAGCTGCTTAACCCCACCCATCTAAAACCTGACCTCGCCAACAGCTGTTTAACCCCACCCATCCAAAACCAGACCTCGCCATCAGCTGCTTAACCCCACCCATCCAAAACCAGACCTCGCTAACAGCTGCTTAACCTCACCCATCCAAAATGAGACCTTGCCAACAGCTGCTTATCCCCACTCATCCAAAACGCCGACAGCTGCTTTCACTTATTTGTTTTCTTATCGGTCGGTAAAATTTTGTTTTATTTATGTTTTATATTATGTAAAAAGAAGGTATCGAGAGATTTGGTGCGCGGCTGCGTCCCCACCTTGTATTCGTACTGAATAAACCAGTGTGCGACTAGCTACGTGTTTGGTCTGACGTGAGCGTCCCTTACCCTTGTTCCATGGAAGATTTCTATTTCATTAAGCTTAATCAGGTAATGGGTCTTTCTCAAAAAAGTGGCACACTTTTGAAATTTTTTCAATAATGTTTGAGAATTAATAATCTTTAATTAACTACAATATGATGACAATTTGATACAATATGACTTTTTTGAGACAAACCCTAATATATTTATAACACTGAACTTAATCTAGTAATATAAGTATATCACTAAACTTGGACCGTTTTATAACTATATTCCTAGTGAGATGGTAATGAATCGCTTTCGTATA
Organism: Mythimna albipuncta; assembly: GCA_929112965.1. Taxonomy (NCBI): domain Eukaryota; kingdom Metazoa; phylum Arthropoda; class Insecta; order Lepidoptera; family Noctuidae; genus Mythimna; species Mythimna albipuncta. Next base: position 12,231,075 of record OV815962.1, read on the forward strand.
ACTATGTTACGGTATATAATTATATCCCTAGGGATATAACTATATTACGGCTTTTTCTATCTTACTGCGACATCTACATTAGTTCTTATATCTACATAAGTCCCTCGTTTGATGCACTCGGACGGCTGCTTGGAGTGTGTGAGCGATACGCCATTGCTCATGGACTCTTGTACAATGTCAATAAGAGTGGGGTCATGATGTTTCGTGCTAGTTCCAGAAAACCTCAGTCGGTTCTTCCAGTTTAGCTATATGGGGTAGCGCTTAAGAGGAGGTCTCAATTTAAATACCTTGGGCACGTTTTGAATGAGGATCTGAATGATGACGATGATTTGGAGAGAGGGAGAAGAGCGTTGTCGGTCCGATGCAATATGTTGGCCCGCAGGTTTGCCAGATGTACTAAAGAAGTGAAAATTAAACTGTTTAAGGCCTACTGCCAGACTTTTTATACCTGTAGTCTGTGGGTCGCGTAGGTATATGCAGAGGGCCTACAACGTTCTTAGAATTCAGTACAATAATGCTTTCCGGGTGCTGTTGGGGCTTCCGCGTTTCTGTAGCGCGTCAGGCATATTTGCTGAGGCAGGCACGGATAGTTTTGAGGCTATCATCAAGAGAACGGCATCCTTGATGAATAGGATGCGTGGAGGCTCCAATAGCATCCTGAAGATAATTGTTGAGTAACCAGACTATCTATTCCTGGTACACTGATCCATGACATAACGCCCGCTACTTGCTTTACCTCCTAGTCACATAAACTACTATTATTTTGAATTACATACATACATATGTTTACTGCGTGTTTACTGAGCTAAGACTCACCAACTAACGAATCAGGTCCTCGTCTTCAGCCGATGTGTTAATTTGATTTCTTCTTTGGACACTGCCAGTTTTAGATAATCATTGATAAGTCGATCCAAAGACACTAGTATGTAGGATTCAGTGGTTGGGAAAGCAGAGTTGATATTCTCTTCACGACTCAGCAGCGTTACCGTCACAAAAAGCGTAACTGTAAACTATTTCAGTATATTCAGGATTAGAATATCCAGCCATAATCAACACTTATGTAGGCACAGCACAGCACAACAGCAAGATACGCGGCAACAGTTAGTTAATAAAATATGAGCTTTTGCGACGTCGAGTTGAAACTAACTAACGCTGACGACCGTCTCGCAATTTCAACTGCTCCCCATAAAATTCTTCTCTTCCCTATCACACAGATAAAAGTATTGACAATACCTTTCTGAATAGCTAATAAAACAAGGATATTTTTGTATTAATTCGTACATCAGGCGTAGTATATTTTTTTATGTCCGTTTGGATTGAGGAGCCACTTCATGATTTTAAAAGTAAACTCACCCCTTATTTAGTAGGAAAGAAAATAATTTTGTAGGCCAAACCTCAAACGACTCAAATTTTTAGTAGGTACTATACACAACTGCTACTAAATGATACAAAATTTTCAATAATATTTATTGAGTACTTTCGGTGTTCCAGCTGGCTCCTCAGTTCAGACGTTTGGATTGAGGAGCCACTTTAAAGTTGATATAACTTTGGATATGTTTTACTACAAATTTCGGGGTTTGGCCTACAAAATTATTTTCTTTCCTACTAAATAAGGGGTGAGTTTCCTTTTAAAATCATGAAGTGGCTCCTCAATCCAAACGGACATTATTTTTTTTTGCTCTAAGCAGCATTTTGAATAAATTATTAACAAAAATTACAAAAAAAAAAAATCTTTGTTTAGTGATATTTGCCAAAGTTTTATGGTCATTCATTGCTGCTGTCTATTAATTTACCACACCACAGATATGCCTCACAAAGTACCATCGCATGACACCTGCGTAGAGGTGATGAACTTCTTCCAAAGGTCCTCCTAGATTGGGCAGCAATACTGCCCTTCCAACGCGAGGAATCAGACATTCAAAATGCTCTTCGAAGCCCCACCGACTGTCCAAGGTCAAGCCAAGGTACTTAATGTACTAACTCACCTGGACTTGCACATCTCCTATGGTTACTGACGTGCTGGGTGGTTCCTCTCCTTGGTAATTTATGGAATCATAATGACGCAGCTCAAGGATCGAAGCCACAAGTCTTGCCACCGCTAGCTCTCAAGTCCTGATGGTCTCATCAAAAGCGCGTCAAAAGCGTCCCCGCTGGCTAAAAAAGTAGTAACTAGAGTATCGTCTGCATTCAATATTGACGCCAGCACGGTTCTATGGCCTACAGATATTTGTTCCGGGCCTGAATGTCCTTTAATTGTATGTCAGTTTACACACACAAACTACCTAATGTCTAGAGTGGGGCAATGTATTTTAATTAATCTAAATTAATTAGTAGCGCTAGAGGTTGATTTCCAGTCCACTGAATGTAGCTGAATTCCAGTATTTTTCACAGAACGACTGCCTACCTGACCTCCATAACCCAGAACTGGGTAAAGATACCCCTTGGCGATACTGGTGTCCAATTTTCTTACTTCCGTAACGGCACTTAACGATGTTCAAATGATAAACCTATTAATAAATGTAGAAAATTAAGAAACTAATGGCTTTGCCGATAAGGATAGTAGGTTATTGGATTCAATGTCAATGACACTGTTTTGAGTAGAACCGTTCATGATTATGTGTAGTAGTGATACGAGTAGTTACACAAGGTAATAAATCAGTATACCTGCTTCGATACTATGTATTTTGTTTTAAATTTATTTAGTTATTATAATATACATATGTATATTATAATAACTAAATAAATTTATTTTCTCGTATAAGTATACTAAGTACTGGTGGACTTGGTATAACGACTTTTGTTTTTGATTCTTATGTACAGAATTAGGTGTTTAGCCTTCAACTGTTTGGGTAACATTTGAATGTCAAGTTAAAAAAAAAGAAATTGAGATGGGAAATTATCAAATAACTCTTCCTACTATGGGTGGAGAGGGGAGTGTCAGGCTTTTCGTTGACTAAAATCTACCTGTGTCCGTTCAGTTACTGTTATCATTCCAGGATCACGGTAACTCTTTCAAACATTCACACTGGCATCGCCCCTACTGAGCCTTCAGTTTTGCCGACATCTCGTTGAAGCGCGCGTTATTACACAACGCGCCATCGCCTTGGGCACGGCCGGATGGTATGCTATCCTATGCTCGCCGTCCGCAAGCCCGCGCCTGTAGTAGCCAGCTCCCCTAGCCAAGTTGCTAATCTGCAATAGTTAACGCTTGTAGAAAGCTTAAAATGTACCTACGGGAATGACGTCGTCTTAACGCTCAGTCACGTGAATTGAACAGAACAAAAGAATTGGCGGCAAGGTCAACTCGAAGCGTTCGGCGCAAGCGAAACTGTTGTAACTTGGTTAGGGGGGCAGGAATTGGCCTGCAACACTCGACGCCGGTGCGACTCCCGCTGCGGCAGGAATTAACTAATACATAAAAGTGTTGATCATCAAGGCTAGGATAAATGCAATGACATCATTACAACGCAAATTTAATATAGTAAACACCTTCATACTTCTGAATTATCTTTAGACTTATGCACGTGACGCATGACTAAGTGACTAAGTTTTCATCATGAAATCTGATTGATTAAATCTCCAGTATTGTCCTTTCTGCCTAGTCTGGCTATCTTTATTAGGGCGCGTTCACACGACACGCGCACGCTCAGCGCACGCCGCCCGCGTCCAACTCGCATTGAAATTTTTTAAATAAGAATTTGAGTTCTATAATCCATCAATAGATCTCAAATTGCATATAACGGGGTCTACACGCGCACGCCCCGCGCCCGCCTCGCACCAACCCTGCGCTTGCCCTGCCCGCGCTCTGCACCCTCCCTGCGTACGCCTTGCGCCCGCGCTATGACTAAATGCCTAGTGAACGAAGTAGTCCAGCAATCACTACTAGTATAAGTGGGCGCGAGGCGTGTGCGAGGCGGATGCAGCGCGTGTGCGAGTTTAAGGCGGGCACAACGCGTGCGCGGGTGCTGTGCGTGATCGGTGCGTGTAATCTGAATACGCCCTTACACTTAAAAAAGTATAAAATTTTGTTTCTTTCCAATTTTTTTATGGCTAATTCATTAACTTCCTATATAGTTTTGACGTATTTCTATGTAGTTTTTCCTACTATTTCTAATAAATTAAAATAGAGTGGGGTATTAAAGGAAACATAATTTCTGTGATTATTATGGATACAGAGAGAATGGAAACAGCAAATAAATTTAAAATGCTGCTGTAAGAAGGAAAAGAAAGAAAGAAAGTAACTTGGTGAATACCAAGTTACAGCAGCATTTTAAATTTATTTGCAGCATTTTTAATTTATTTGTATTATTTGTTTATCGTACCATAGATATCTAGATACACCAATACTTCTTTTGTTGACGATCACCAAAATTAAGCTAGTGTTGTAAAGACTCAACAGGCAGTATCTAAATACTGTTAGGGCAAGAATTCGTCGAAATACTTCGATGAAACCAAAAAATCTTATCCCGTGAAATGAAGATACCCGCTAAAACGCTGTCGCGCATCATCAAAGAAGACTTAAAACTTGGTGCTTACTGGTGATTTACGAGGCACAACTTTAATGAGTCGCGTAAATCGAAGAAATAAGATGGATGTTTGTTTGTTCGTAACGCTGATAGAATAAAACGTAAACAGGGTTAAACTTTCCATGGGTTCAAAATGTAGTTTTCGTGTTATTTGCGACTTCAGATTTTCTAAAGATCCCGACAGAATAGAAAAATGGATCGATGTGACTGGAAGGCTAAATTGGTCTCCTGCAAAAACTAGTATGATTTGCCAATTTTAATGGCAATTAAAAATTGCCATTGAAGTTGGAACATTTCAAACTTTAATTGGCTCCGCCACTTTGCGCCGACCAATGTGAACGGCGCTATACTTGCCAGTACAGAGTACGCCAATATTATGCCGATCCGACAGAAATCGTAGCTGAATGGCCGGTAAAAGTGTCGGCTCTGTCAGTTCTGTCGGATCGCCCATATGTGAACGGCGCTATTGAAATACATATGCCAATATGGATCCAACACTTTTGTCGGTCCGATAAAACTGTCGGTCCGACCTAATGTGAAACCGCTCTCTTTTCATATGTGGCTAAGCAGAACCACAGTCAAAGTGTTATTAAATTAATACCGTTTTTTGAACAAACGTTTGACAAAAATAGGCTATAAAGATATGCTTTATAATTTTAGTGTACAACATTATGATGTAGAAAATTAATTAGCTTTTATTCCATGTATCGTGACGACTACTAATTTCTTGGCCGTTTTGTGTTGTTAAATTTGTGCATTTTGATACTGCTCTTGATTAAAATACATTATTAAACTTGACCCGTTTGGTGGTTATATTAATCTTGCAATGAAACAAATATTATTGTTCATTTATTATTATTAGTTATTAACTATTCATACAATAAAATAGTAGACATATAGAAACATTGGTTTACCGGACAAAAGTTTGTTAGTTTTAGTTATTATAATTGAATATTTATTTGTATAGAGTTACGGACTATGAGCCTCTCTTTGAATGTACCGGACACACTTTTGATATCAATGTGTCGCATGTGCATTTAGATTCTACTAGATTCTTCTCTAAATGTTCTACCAACATCTTGACGTGACAAATGGGGACTTTATCACAAACACAGCTTTCAGAAGTTATTTGTGTATCGAAATCTGTGGTAGTGCCGCTAATAAATGAATGCTCATCATTATCTATTGGTATCCCGGGGAAGTAAATAGAGTTCGTGAGTTTAATAGCATGAGATCTTCCGGAGGCAGCTGGCAGAGGAGTTTTAATCCAGTCTATTGGAAAAAAGTCATTGTTAGAATACGCCGTCTCTAAACTTGAACTTTCGACGTCAACTGTGTTTGCGGCAAGGTGAACCAAATCAACATTTTCAAGAGAACATTTTAAAATTAAGTCATCTACATTTTCTGTTAAAATCTCGGTTTCGCAAGTGAGTATATCGTCGTTTGTTACTGCAGTTGTTGAAGCTTGGTCTATGACCGAATCTTTGGAAATTGAATGACAATTTACAACAACATCACTATTATTTTGGTTAGGGTTGCCGTGCATAATGTATGAAAATTGTTTCTTGTCGTTGACAAGGAACTCTTTCCAAAGATGATCAATTTTATCATTATTGGACTGCACTACAGATTTCATGCAGAAACAAGAACCAAGAGCATCGTCACAACTACATTCCACCGTATAACCAATATAAGGTGCATGAGGAGTCTGGCTGTTAATCATACGTTTTTGTGTGATTAGGTTTTTTTCATAATTTTTATTGTCTTCTATATTTGATATTGGCTTTGTACTCTCGACTCCGCCAGGTAATAAGCATTTGGATGTTTCTTGGTATGTGCTCACTAAGGAATAATCATAAATATCGCTCGTGTTAACAGCTCGTTCTGTGTAAAGATTTACTAGGACTTCTTTAGTTCCAAACATATCTGGAAAATTCATAATGTCCACTTTATCCGTATTGTGACTACAATCACATGTATTAAACATGATTCCATTAGATTTGCTGTCTGTAATGATTTGGTCCGTTTCTGTAGTTCGTGCGTTTGTATTACTAGACGGTTTCATTATATCACATGATTTGGCTTCCATTCCCAAATAAGGTGTTACTTGAGATGATATATTTTCTTTAATAATCATGGAGTTATTCGAGTTCTGTTTTGATAATTTCGAATTCTCAGCACATTTTGTTATTTTATGATTATTATAATTTGCTTGTGAAGTATTTGTATCTTTTTCGGGTACTTCTGTAGGGGGAGGTAATACAAGATCTCCTATACGTGCAATGTTAGTACGTGTGTCAGTGTTATTTTCGCATGTACAATAAATGTCTTTCAAACGTTTAAAATCACTTTCAATTAAGTTACACACTTTATCTAAGACTTCAGGTAATATTACATCTTTTCTATCGTTCATAACACATAAACATTGAACACGTTTTATTTTTATTTTTAAATATTCTTGTAAAAGTCCGTAAGCTCTGTTCCAACTGCCATTGTTTGGTAATCCTCCTGGACAACCACATTTCATTTTATTAGCACAATCAGAAATTACTTGTTTAACTCTTTGCGAAATAGTCGAAAATAACTTTTCTTCTTCTTCTGGCGGAATACATGAAAATCTTTTAAATTCTTTGAGTTTTTCTTTCATATGGTCTTCTAATAAATGAAAAGCATTCACTTCTAAATCTCTAGAATCACCCACATTAACACCATTACAACAAACACACGATTCTATTGTTTTATCGACAGCACATTTAACATTTTGTGGATCAGTAACTTCATCTTTATATGAATTTTCATGTAACTTTTTATCCAAAATGTTAGTCATGGCGCTAGAAAATTCTTTAAATTTAGCTTCACATTCACATTTTGTATAATCGTTAAATTCAGATTGGTTATTTCGTTCCTTTGTCAAAAAAAATGGTTTTGTTAATGAATTAGACTTGTCCATGTCGGATAACTTCTTTGGGAATTTCCTTGGTGGTTCATGTTCGACTGGTTTAATTTTTATATTTTTATTTTTTTCGGAACTTAAATTATCTAATGTAACCCCCAAAAATTTTATGAAATATTCGCTATTATTTGAGTACAGTTCTGTTTTTAAAGGAACATTTTGCGTATTTGATTTTTGTTTTATTTCTTTTTGGTCATTTATATTGCTACTAGTTTCTGGTTTGTGTTGAAATTCATCAAATACTGGATAATCTTTTGATTGCGCGTCTTGGCAATTAATTGATTGAGTTTGTAAATTTAAAGCTATAGTCTGTGATCTTTTATGGTCTTTTTGCATTTTTTTAAATATTTTACAGTCACAAGTATGTGTATTTATACATTGAAAAGGGATTTTCTCTTCACCATCGTCATATTCTTCACCATTATATTCCTTATTTGATTCAATGTTAGCTACACATTTACAAATATTTTCATGACTCTTATCTAAATAAACAGTACCCATATATTCTGATTCTGTTGTAATGGGCTGTTGTATAAATGATCCATTCTGTTGATCTGCCTTCATGCTATGCATGTCATTAGTTATATCACTATCATAAACTTGCTTTTTATAATTACTTGTTGTTAAGGTCGAATCATTTTGGTTGAGCTTACTCAATGTCTGATTGATTGCAATTTTAGAACATTTACTTGAACTTCTTTTATAATTTTTTACACATTTGTCTTGGGGTACCAACTCATAGTTCCATGAAACTAATGTCTGTAAAAGTCTATCTATAGAAGCACTGGACGGAGTTTTATGAAAGCATTTGAAATTGCTATCACAAAGTTCAGAAGTGTTGCAGTTGTTTTCCTGTAGGTCAGAAGATAGATTATTAATATTAATTGGTTTTATTTGTTTTACAGTAGAAGATTGTTGCAGGATGGATTTTAGCGAGTTTTGTTTCCATGTAGACTTTTCGCTGTTGCTTAATTTAGCATTCTGAAAACTTTTTGTATTTTTTTGTGGTCCTCCTAAACAAAGGTTAACTGCATACAATTGACCATGAACTGTTTTTTTGCTTTGTTTAGAGGGTTTCTCGTTGATTGCTCCCTTTTTGAATAAACCTTTATTGTCCTTTCTTCTAGCAGTTCCCAATTTGTTTTGATTTGAAGCCTTCGGAGATTCATCATTATTTACAACTCTTGAATTTTTTATTTCTTTTTTTACACTTTCTCCGTGGATATTGGAATTATCTTTTGTGGTAGCTAATGAATCTTCTTTTTCCATGACCTTTAATTAAAAATAATTTTGGTTATATCTTAATATCTGAACGAACTTGAAGCTAATTTAAATTATACCCTTTTAATTAATATTAATTTTTCTCATGTAGCCACTTACCGAAGCTTCCCTAACTATTTTAGAAATGTTTGCTTCCATTACTTTCAAATCTTCTTTTTTTATGGAGTCCTGTAATATAAAAAAAAAAACAGAAATATCAACATTTTGCTTCCATCATTGGTCGTATATATTACCAATTAATTTATGTAGACATAATACACTTAAATAAAAAGATAAAACAAGAATATACATCACTATTTTTTTAAATTAATACAAAAAAAAAATTGGGCACTATCCGTACCCGTTACTGATAATATTTGTGTAGCCAAAAGTAAAAAAAAAACGTAATTCCAAAATTGTCCATGAAAAGAACGACGACATGGAAATTGTTGATGAAATAATTAAGTGCTACCTATATCTACATCTACAGGATTATTTGCAAAGCACAAAGGACTATGTTGTCATCATAAGCAACGTCTTTTAATATATGACTTTTAAAAATGTATCATATATTAGTTCATCAGATTTTCATACAAAAATAAAAAAATTTAAATATAACGTTCAAATATTGCTAAGTCTATGCGAAGCAAGCGATAGCATAATAGCAAAGGGGAGAGGGGATCGGACGGCGGAGGTGTGTGATGCGCTTATGCGACGTAGGTAGGTGTAGCAAAATACAGAGTTGAAATGTGTTAGATAGAAAAACGAAATCTTGAAGGTTTGTTTTTGGTAAATGTATGTTTTGTAAGAAGTCATAGAACAAAAGTTTTAATTTATCATGTTAGTAGTACGGTTCTGCAAGGTTGTTAGTGTTTTGCAAATAACCCTCTATAAAATATACAGGGTTATTTGTAAAACACTCAACAACCTGAAATGATTTACTATAACTAATTTAGTCCCTCGAATTAGCGACATCGCTTCGCTCGGCCGCCAACTTCTTCTCGGAACGAAATGAGTTACTTTCACCCCTAGTGTAACTATGTAACGGGTGATTCATTTGGAGTTACTTTTTCCAAAACTAAAAAAAATATGAATAAAACAAATTTATCGGGTAAACTTTATTATAATACAAAAGAACCATTCCTTACATTTACTTTTTAAAGATTATTTCTTTCAAATGTTGTCCGTAACTGCAATTAAGGTGGTCCATTCTGGAGTTCCAGTTTTTCAGTGGCGCCGTCTTGTTGGTACCAAAAGTTTTGAAGATGACGGGCTTCAATTTCAGGAAACAAATAGTCCGTTATCATGGTACGATAACGGTCACCATTGACAGTGACGTTCTGGAAGACGGCGCCAATTGCCACACAGCACGTGAAACCATGGCTTTGTTGCGAGAAAAATTTGGTAAACAGTTAATTTCGCGTTTCGGACCAGTCAGTTGGCCGCCTAGATCCTGTGATATCACACCCTTAGACTTTTTTCTGTGGGGCTATGTAAAGTCCAAAGTTTATATGGATAAGCCGCGTACGATTGATCAACTGGAAGCCAACATTACTCGCGTTATTCGCCAAATACCACTGGAAATGCTCGGTCATCGAAAACTGGAACTCCAGAATGGACCACCTTAATCGCAGTTACGGACAACATTTGAAAGAAATAATCTTTAAAAAGTAAATGTAAGGAATGGTTCTTTTGTATTATAATAAAGATTACCCGATAAATTTGTTTTATTCATATTTTTTTTAGTTTTGGAAAAAGTAACTCCAAATGAATCACCCGTTACTATTTCAATACACTTACTCGAAAACAGGCTCTTTTCGCACTATGAATAGGTTCGACATGCCATGTTTATCACCCAAGAGCTTTTTTCATTCCTATTTCGTCACGGTCAACCGTGATTATTATTTTTTTTAAAGCAGAGGCGGATATTTTTATGGTTATTTTTTAGGTTTATAGGTAATATTTAATGAAAATTAAAATTGTGTAAGTACCTATGTGAACAGAATATCATCTATACTTATAATAAATCTGTAGAAGTGAAAATTCTGTACATTGAAAATATCAAAAAAATAAATGGCAGGGGGTGTTACTAGACCGACACCGAACACAAAAAGGTGATTAAAAAATTTTTGTCTGTCTGTCTGTTTGTTTGTTCAGGCATCACGCAAAAACTACCGGTTCGATTACGATGAACACCACCTGGGCACCAACTGGGTACTTTTTATCCCGGAAAAGTATATACAATTAAAAACAAACTTAATTTTGCGGTTCGATCCCTAGACCCGATAAATGTACCAACCGCTAATAATGAGTTTGTCGTAGGTTACGTTACCCGCAGTGGAGTTCACTATGGATCTTAGCCGTGTGCAGCTCCCCTTGCTGCACACGGCTAAGATCTTTGGCATGGATGTAGAAGTAAATAGGTTTAATGATGTTTTGAATTCACAAACTTAGTGCACACGAAGTTCTAAATTCAATTTTGCTCTCAGATATTGAAGATACTCATACTCTTACTCTTTCCGAGATGGAGGAATGAAATAGTACATTTTAATACAAGTGGGGAATGTTTGTCATTGCAACCGAGACGAAATTCACTCGAGCCGTATAGGCGAGGGTGTTATGGAGCCGAGTGCTGCAGTGACAAATCTCCACGTGTATCAAACGACGTTTTTCAATACACTTACGAAGAAATACTTTCTTTCTCTGAAAATAACGACGCATTTTTGTTCATTTTGTAGTGAAAAAAATGTTCCAAAGTTGCCATACATTTTAGTTTTGATTTAGATGGCAGTTAGCTATCGCGAGTATTTTTTAACTTAATCACAATATTTGGCGGCGGGGGTAATATCCAAAGAATTCTCTTCAAATCTTAAACTCAACAATTATTTCACAAAATATAACACAAGTAAAAAATAATATTCAATAGACTTTTTCCCGCGCCTTACCCTTACAGGTTGAAGAAGAAGCAAAGGTATCAAACCATATACATCCTACTTAATATTGAAACTAGAAATACAGATATTTTTGAATTTTGAACACATAATGTTAATTTGTTGATAATAACAAATTATTGTGTACATAATCTTATTTATTCACTAGCTTTTGCCCGCGGCTTCGTTCGCGTTAAGTTCGGGGTAACTCGGTTCCCCTTTCTGAGGGGAGTTAGAAAGAGACAAAAAGTAGCCAATGTCACTCTTCAGCCCTTCAACTATCTCCACTTAAAAAATCACGTCTATTCGTAGCTCCGTTTTGCCGTGAAAGACGGACAAACAGACACACACACAGTGCAGCTCCCCTTGCTGCAGCAAGGGGAGCTGCACACGGCTAAGATCCATATTTATGCTAATATTATAAATGGGAAAGTGTGTGCGAATAGACGTGATTTTTTAAGTGTTTTTTTTTTTATTTCCTCTCTGAGGTGGGATGAAAAATTACGTATTGTACTCGAATGCAAAGACTTTTTACCTCGTGCTCTTTTAATTAACTCGCTAACGCTCAGGATTCTATTTTTGAATTTTGGAATCCTTCGCTTGCTCGGTCATCAAAATCGAGCACGCGGTTAAGAAGTAACTTTGCACTCTTGTTAAACAAATAATTATTTCATTACTCATACACTGAAAGTGGGTCTGAAGTTGCCTGAGGAGCGGGCTGAAAGTGATACTTTTCATCCCTAGGGAGTTTTACTTTACAACTGACAGCTGTCAAATTATTAAAAAAAAAAACTAGTTCTATATTCACGTTTCTATTGAACCACGTTCCAATTTTCCATACAGCCAGTCAATCACAGCGCGATATAAAATTGAAATAACTTGAAGACAAGTATTAATTAAATAATGTTATTGATTTACATATTTGTTCAACTATTTATTTATAATACTTTATTTTTAAAAGATTACAATTACATAATTTCAAATTTTTCATTAATGAGGCTGAATAGGTGGCCACAGAAAAAAAAAAACAAAACAAAATGGCGGGAAAATGGCAATCAATCGTTGGTTTTTTCGAGTTTTGTTTACGTTTTTGTACAACAGAGATTTGTATTAACACGTTATGTTTATCAGATTAAAATAGTGATTTAACGCCTAATTTCATAAGAGAAGAGGCTAAAGCTGTAGTGGAATACCTTTTACCGCCTAAATCAGAAGAAAGATACCTACTTAAAATCATAGGTACGACGACTCAGGTTTTACAAACTTTTTATTTTATTTTTAGTTTCCTCGTATTCGTAATGAAAAGCACAGTGTTTACCTCGGGGTGAAAGTAACCCATTTAACCCCTCGAATTAGCGACCTCGCTTCGCTCGCCCGCCAACTCCTTCTCGGGACGAAATGAGTTACTTTCACCCCTAGTGTAACAATGTACTATTACCTTCTTTAGGTCTTCAATCTGAACTTTGAGCTGCGTAACGTCTTGAATAGTTTTTTTCCAGAAGGCTGGCGGTGTATCTGTAGCCTGTTGGTAGACGGCGGGTGTGGTTGCCGCCCGATTAAACGGTGAGTTGGGAGGCACCAGGCACGGAAACAGCGCAGCTAAAGTAATATCACCAACATGATTAAAAGAAAATAACAATAGTATTTTTTTTTTCTGACAAACCGTATTATTAAGCTATTGCATAGCTTCTATCGCGGGCCTTGAGCGTTGAGACCGAATCCAGAAATTCCGTAACGAAAATAACCTAACACCGGCACTCATTTGTTTTTTGAGCGTGGTGACCGATAAGAAAACAAATGAGTGGACAATCAATCAAAATTCAATTCAATGTGTGAAAGTGTACCTTCAATTAATATCAGAGAAAAAAAAACAAAGGAAAAAAAAATACTGCATAAATAAAGTAAATAAATAATTATAATTGCATAAGTTGATAAAAATGCTATGCAATAGCTTTACCACGGCAGTCCCCGAATGCCACACGTCTTTTTTTTTTGTCACTTACCCTGTTCTGGTTGCGAGTCTTTTTTGGATTGTTCGACGATTTTGCAGTTTGACGATGGTGCTGGATCACAATTACAAGGCTGCTTAGACCGCTCCTTGTACAAGTTTTGGACCAGCTTGTTAGCTAACAGCTGAGCACGTCTTTCTATTGCTCTGTCTTGCCACCCTTCTTTCAGGTCGTCGTCTAGAGTTGGTTCCATCTTTTCTGCGTCAGCACACGAAGCTCCAATCCACTATGGCAAATAAATAGTAAAATAGTAAACTTATAGAAAAATTGTTAAAATATGTATTTTTCTGGTGTAATAAATTATTACTATTTTAGGAAGGCCGAAAAAAAGATGGATGGATTGTGTGAGAAATGATATGAAAGAAAAGGGAGTTAGTGATAGTTTGACGGGTGACAGGACAGGATGGAAGAAGAAAACGTGTTACGTCGACCCCAAGTAATATGGGGTAAGGGCAGGAAGAAGAAGAAGAATAAATTATTACTATTACAAAAAAAAAAAAAACAGGCAGGTGTACGTTTTTTGTATTTAACATTTGGGTTTGAGTAGAAACATATAGATTTTGTAAGCAAGAATAATGCTTCTATGAATTATTCTTGTTTAAAAAATCTAAATGTTATATATATTATTTTATGTATATCAATTTTATTATAAATATTTGTATATTATTTACCCTTGCATGGTAGCGCTCAATAGACGTGGCTATAGCAATATCTAGTTCACTCTTTAGTAATTTTGAGAAGAAATTTCTTAGATTGGTCTTGATAACACTGGGTTTTTCCCAACTGTGCTGGTCTTCGAGACACTTGAGCATCTGGCACGGCATCTTCCAACCAGTGGCGCCTAACTCAGACTGCAGACCGCCGAACAGATCCGCCAGCAGGTCACTTAGCAGCTTGCTCCGCAACGACGTACATGAACACGATTCCTGTAACGCATAAATCCACTATACCATTTGATAAACACTAAGTTAAGAGCCGGTTGTAGTCAATCAGTATTTAGTATAAACTCAGCCCGGGTCCATATCGATTTTGCAGCGCCTTAACAGTGGTTTTATTTTTATAAACACAAGTATTCGAGGGCTGCAATCCAATCTCGATGCGGTCCACCATCTTGAGACTGACCAGCTACACTTGCATTTTATGACGGAGACCCAAATTAGATGTCCGTCAGATGCGGCGTACCTCAACTACCCGGGATACTCGATGGAGCATCATTTCCTGCAGCGTGCCGGGCTCTGTGTGTACATCTGCTGCCAGCATCTCCGTCACATTGAAGATCCTATTTTTAAGGTGAGTGGGAGATGTCAGAGTTTTACTGACAAAAACCCACTCATTTGTTCCTACTTTGCCTGCGTTCTAGGGCCGCGGTGGTTCATTTTCAGTTAACCCATGGCCCCAGTAGGCTTCGAACCTGCTGGGCCCCTACAATTTGCTGACATCTCCTTGAGAGTCGCATGAAACACTACGGATCCGGTACAGTAACCTTCCCAACTTACCTATCCGGTTAGAATCTACGCCATGAAGAAGGTGAGTACGCCGTGTTGTGTTACCAGTCACTCCTCAAAGGGGGGACTTACTGCCATAATTTTGGCATGCCCAGTACTGGGATTCATTCCCGCCATTCCACCATGTGATCCCGCCGGAACTCTGTCCGCCATCCCACGAAGACTCGTTTTTTTTATTTAGATTACCTTGAAGACTCTAATTTTTCTCTACTATGGTTGTTGGTGGACAAACTTGTCTATGCCTGTGTTTACCGGTCGCACAGCGGTGATCAGAAGACGACTTGGCTGTTTGACCCCTCAGTGAGGCCGCCGATAAGGCTCTGCATCGCCCCCCTGATGCAGCTCGTCGCTCTGGGGGACTTTTACGCCTGCCACAAAAACTGGCTTTTCCCACACCAGAGGACCGACCACGCTGGAAAAGAAGTGCGAAACTGTGCGGTATCGATGGGCCCATTCCCTGCTGGTTAAGTAAGCGACAAGGATGCCTGATGTGTAGTGGTCATACTGCCAATAATCTGGACCTTCTACTGACACCGATCTGAACAGATGTATCGTGACAGTTTTCTCACCACTTGTAACTTCAGATCACAGTCTGGTGTAGTCTATTTCGAACAGCGAATGTGGCGTTACACGACAGCAGATTGAGATGAGATGCGGTACTTTGCGTTTTGTCCATGGCAGCAGGTCTACTTCTTTTCTGAAAGTCCGTCGAGCTGTACGGACGCTATATCCGATGTGATACGTCAAGCTATGGAGTATTTCATCCCTTATAGTGACGCACCCATCGGAGGCTCAGCTCACGCGTGGTGCAACACTGATTGCGGTCAAGCTGAAGAGCGTAAGCAACCGGCGTTTCTCACCTGCATTGACGCCTCGTGACCATAAAGCTCCGAATTTGAGCATAAAGAAGATAGACTTTAACCGTGCTGCCAAGTCATAAAAAAAGACTCGCTTTAACCGCATTACCCGTCTTGGCACAAAGCACTCAAAGCTTCAAGGCTTCATCTTTGCTCACTGGGTGATTCCAAGCAAATGATCGGAATCTACCACAAGTCAGTGTTAGGTACTCGTGGACTGCAAGTAACTTTAGTTATTCTCCTACCAACGCGGGTAGCTCGTCTCCAAAACACGCTGTACCACAGAAATGGCACTTAGGTGGACTTAATACAACAGGGTATTCTCTACCAGTGAAGTGGTAGGTGTAAAATACATAATTATAACTTCAAATGCTTTGGCATAAAGAAAAAAATCCTAGTCGATGCTTTGTCACGTATAAGGCTCAGCTTTCAATACGGGTACTTTATATGCATCAACTAAACAATTATTTAAAATTTTATAATAGTAATTTATAAATTGATCAATTTTTTTATGTGCAATAATAATGATATAAGTAATTTTAAATGTTTGCATGCCGAATGGTAAAATGTGGCTGAGCTAAATGTAATCTTAAAAACTATTCTGTATTACCACAGTATTACAATATTCCTTTGTAATACTGTGATATTATTACCCATAATTGCAAAATAAAACTTCTATTCTATTCTAATGATTTCCAAATTTAATGAATGTCATATAAACACATTTAGTCATTTGTGTTTGGTCAATTTATGATTTTCACAGCGATCCTATCAACTAGATAGGATCGCTATGAAGATTATTAATTAATATGATTAATTATATATCTGTAAATGTCTCTGTGAACTATTTAGTACTCCAGCCGTAATAATAAATATGTAAACAAATTAATTTAAAACTCGTGTAACAATATATTTTACCAGGAAGTTATCTTCAGGAGCACAACGACACAGGGCTGCCAGAGACGCCGTCCGTGTCACCTGCACCGTGGCTTCTGTGGGCACCTTGCACCGACACTCCAGCACGACTTCTTGCAGGTCCAGCAGCTTCTTCTTCTTCTCTTTTAATTCTTCCAAGAGAGTCTGCATCTTTTTATCGCATGACGATTTGCATGCCTCTAAATCTTCTATCAATTCTTTCTTCTCTGAACGGAGTTGATCATGCTATGAAATGATCAGTCAGTTAAATATTTTTCTGCAGATAATTAATTGTACTTAATTGTTTTTTTTTTATTTATTTTAATACAAAAAAATTGTCATCAATACCAAGATACATTAATCCTTTCACTCTGTCTTCACACAGGACCGCAGACTTTCTAATAATATTGCATCCCAAACATCAGCAAAGAAATCTAATCCAGGGCTAGCGTCCACGACCGCAATGAGCATCGTTAGCATACGCGGTATAAGGGAAGTGGAAAATGGGACATTAAATAATTTATGCATTCTAGTGCGATTGTAATTATTCGGAACATGTTCGGAACCAATAATTGACACAACTCTACATGTGGCCCCTCGCTCACGGCGACTGTTTTGTGAGAATGCTGTCGCGCGTTTCGTAAGCGCGCGATATTATCGCTACTAACGCGCGTTAGTTGCCTTTGCCAGAGCTATAGAAACGATGCTAACGCGCTACTAATGAACTGCAGCATCGCGACTGTATCGATGCGAACGCGCTACAGCATCGCTAAAAAAGGCACCGTGAGCGAGAAACCTAACTTGGACGGATCAGTGTAATCATTAACAATTCAATAGACTGCTAGGTAAAGTACAGTAAGCTTGCAGGTATTTGCATAATCTTACAATCACTCTAGTTAGTTAACTGCTGAATGTAGACGTTGATGTGTAGTAACTTAATTTAGCAGTGTAGAAAAAAAATGAAGGAACTTCGTCCAAAACAATGTTTAAAGTCAATAAAACTATATTTGTTCGGTTTGTGTTCTATTAAGTTATCTTTTGGAACTCAGCAAAACATATATCAATTATCAAATATATCATTTAATCATAGTAATTGTTCATAAGTTGTAAACTCATGCTTTGATGACACTTTTTATTTTATAATCTAATCTATATAAGGTCAATTCGCTAGGAAGCAATATTAGGTATAACAGCAAGATAATGGACGATTTTCAACACTTTCAATGTCAATCGATCCTGCGGAATAAGGGCTCCCCTATAATATTTATTTTATTTTAATTCTATTATTTTTAAAGTGACTATGTAACATATACTGAATTTTCTATAAATATTTCAAGTGTCTACCGTTTGCCATTATTATTATCGAGCAAAAAAACGAAAAAAAAAACTTGTTTGTTCCATGATGATTGGAAGAAACATATTTTTTTACACTCAAATATATTTATTTTGTCCTATTTTTTAGTATTTGTTACATTAAATACATCATCTGTGAATTTTTTAACAATTTAGCTAACACGATTCATGAGATACAGCCTGGCGATAGACAGCCGGACAGTGGAGTCTTAGTGGGTCCCTATTTTAAACTTTAGGTACGGAACCATTAAAAACAACTCCCACCCAACCGCGTCGTAGGAAAGCTGTAAACTTAAAAACTGCTTAAAGGATTTTCTCCAATAGACAGAATGATTCATGAGGAACGTTTAAGATATAATATAAAATTAAGATATAATACATGTATAGAAAATTTGATAATTTCAAAGATTTCTAATACCCGTGTGAATGCGAGGCGGTCGCTGTATATAATAAAAAAACCGGCCAAGTGCGAGTCGGACTCGCCCATGAAGGGTTCCATAGCAGCAAGTAGCATAATATAAAAGTTCTTGTAATGTGTTGTAACTTTGATCGATGTTTTAATAATAGTGTATTTTTTTTTCAGTTTATGACGCATTAAAAAAAAAAACTTATTGGATTTCGTTCAAACCAATTTTCGTTGGTAGTTTTTATAGTAATGTACATCATATATTTTTTTTAGTTTTATCATTCTCTTATCTTGGAAGTTAGAGGGGGGGGGACACACATTTTACTACTTTGGAAGTGTCTCTCGCGCAAACTATTCAGTTTAGAAAAAAATGAGATTAGAAACCTCAGTATCATTTTTGAAGACCTATCCATAGATACCCCACACGCATGGGTTTGATGAAAAAAAAATTTTTGAGTTTCAGTTCTATGTATGGGGACCCCCAAAATTTATTGCTTTTTTTCTATTTTTGTGTGAAAATCTTAATGCGGTTCACAGAATACATCTACTTACAAAGTTTCAACAGTATAGCTCTTATAGTTTCGGAAAAAAGTGGCTGTGACATACGGACGGACGGACAGACAGACAGACAGACAGACAGACAGACAGACAGACAGACAGACAGACAGACAGACAGACAGACAGACATGACGAATCTATAAGGGTTCCGTTTTTTGCCATTTGGCTACGGAACCCTAAAAAGAATAATTGAAATAATAATTGGGTTCCATAATGTTTTCTTTATATATACTTAATAACAAATTTAATTGAACTAAATCTTCACATTAATGATGTTTTTATCACCCCTCGATAAAAATACCACAAAGAAATTTAAATAAGTTCTACAAATAACATAAGTATTGTATCTGTATTTAATCTAAATGATTTGAATCGGTCAATACCTATATACCTTATCATACCTGCGTCATTTTTAGTTTTATTCAGATAGTATACCTATATTCTTTTCAATAACAAAGTATTATATGCAACAGCAACGATTAGTAGTACATAATAAAAAACTGGCCAAGTGCGAGTCGGACTCGCCCATGGAGGGTTCCGTAGTAGCAAGTAACATAATATAAAAGTTCTTGTAGTTCGTTGTAACTTTGATCGATGTTTTAATAATAGTGTGCTTTTTTAGACTTATGACGTATTAAAAAAAAAACTACTCGCTAGATCTCGTTCAAACCAATTTTCGTTGGTAGTTTACATGGTGATGTACTTCATATATTTTTTTTAGTTTTATCATTCTCTTATTTTAGAAGTTACAGGGGGGACACACACATTTTACCACTTTGGAAGTGTCTCTCGCGTAAACTATTAAATTTAGAAAATAATGATATTAGAAACCTCAATACCATTTTCGAAGACCTATCCATAGATACCCCACTCGTATAGGTTTGATGAAAACAAAAATTTTGAGTTTCAGTTCTAAGTATGGGGACCCCCATAATTTATTGCTTTTTTTCTATTTTTGTGTGAAAATCTTAAAGCGGTTTACAGAATACATCTACATACTAAGTTTCAACAGTATAGCTCTTATAGTTTCGGAGTAAAGTGGCTGTAACATACGGACAGACAGACAGACAGACAGACAGACAGACAGACAGACAGACAGACAGACAGACGGACAGACAGACATAACGAATCTATAAGGGTTCCGTTTTTTGCCATTTGGCTCCGGCACCCTTTTTTTTTTTTTTTTTGTATGGTGGGAAAAATCATGCATTGACATCCCCCGCCCTTGGGCGGAGCGGGAGATAGTGTCAGACTCTTACTGACTAAAAGACCCACCCCGTTCCTTCTAGCCTTCATACCGGGGCTCGAGCGCCCTTTCGGATAACCCTGGCCCCAGTAGGCTTCGACCCGGCTGGGTCCCTGCTGTTGCTGACAACTCCTTGAGGCGCGCGGGAACAGTGCGCGCCGTCGACGACTTGGGCTTGGTCCGGACAGTTACCGGACGGCCGGACAGCGAGCTACCCATTGCTCACTGTCCGCAAGCCCGCGTCTACGTTGGCCGGAAATCGGGATCAGAATCCCGGCGACGGCGGCGGCGATAACGCCGTTGCCTGATGCGTTCGGCCTCCTCCTCTGCGAGCATTACTGCTTCGCAGAAGTCGGCGACCGCCTGCCACTCCTCCTCGCTCCGGACCATGGCCTCAACCAAGGCCCGGCGCGAGAGGTCTCCGCCGCCGATCGCCCCCACGAGGGCGCGGCGATGCTCCGCCCAAGCAGGGCACACCTCAACTGTGTGCTCCACCGTGTCCTCCGGGCGTTCCGCACAGTGGCGACACCCGGGCGTCACTTCCGCATGAATCCGGTGCAGGAAACTCCCGAACGAACCATGTCCGGTGAGGACCTGCGTCATGCGGAAGGTAAGGACGCCGTGAGTTTCCAGCCACGCCTCAAAGAGGGGACTTACCGCCATGATTGTGGCGTGCCCATGGCTCCGGCACCCTAATAAACCAAACAAAAAGTATGTCTAAATATTAATTTTACGATTATTGTTTAGCCGTATTGACGCACTCCAATGATATTTAAGATTCAGACGGTCAGCATAGCAGTAACAAAATCGCAACACACTTTTATGTTGTATGTACAAATCTATATATATAAAAGAAAGTCGTGTTAGTTACACCACTTATAACTCAAGAACGGCTGAACCGATTTGGCTGAAAATTTGTGGGGAGGTAGCTTAAAACCAGGAGACGGACATAGGATACTTTTTTTTAATTTTTTTTTTTTTAGGTTATAGTAGAGTAGAGTAGTTTAGGGTAGAGTAGGGTAGAGTAGGGTAGGGTAGAGTAGGGTATAGTAGGGTAGAGTAGGGTAGGGTAGAGTAGAGTAGAGTAGGGTAAGGTAGAGTAGGGTAGAGTAGGGTAGGGTAGAGTAGGGTAGAGTAGGGTAGAGTAGGGTAGAGTAGGTAGAGTAGGGTAGAGTAGAGTAGAGTGTGGTTGGGTAGAGTAGGGTAGAGTAGGGTAGAGTAGGGTAGAGTAGGGTAGAGTAGGGTAGAGTAGGGTAGAGTAGGGTAGAGTAGGGTAGAGTAGGGTAGAGTAGAGTAGAGTAGGGTAGGGTAGAGTAGGGTAGAGTAGGATAGGGTAGAGTAGGGTATTGTAGGGTAGAGTAGGGTATAGTAGGCTGAAGTAGGGAAGAGCGGGAGCGAAGCCGCGGGCAAAAGCTAGTATTATTATATAAAGTATACATAGTATGGACATAATATGGTATTCAGCTTTGGGGCGCAGCCAGCCATATCGAAATACTCGACCGGTTCCAAAGCAAAACAATGAGAGCTATGTTTAATATTCCACCTTAGCAATAAGAATGTGAACCTAGACTACAATCTACGCACAGTGAAAGAAGAAATTGAGTCAACCAGCAAGAAATATCAAAAAAACAGATTAGACCAACATATAAATAAATTTGCTGCGGAACTGCAGGGAATGGGCATGTCTGAGATTCTCTCGCGAAAAATAGTATATCAGATCTGGCGCAAAGATTTGCAGACAAAAGATGATAATTCCTTATCATTTTGAACGATGTGAACTTGGCTACGAATTTTCTATTCGTTTGTCCCGACTACATGACTTAACGTTGAGATGATGTCAGTCCCATACATTTGATTACTTTTCGACTAGCGTTAACGATAGCAGATTATCAACTTGGCTAGGGGTGCAGGATAGACAAAAAAAATTATATGATTTTTTTTTTGGTGGGAGATAATCCAATGATTTCTCCCACTCTGGAGCGGAACGGGACTCAGACTTTTATTGAGTCCCGTTCCGCGCCACACTTATGTTCCTACTGTGCCTGGCATTCCAGAATCCCGGGTTTCCTTTTCGGGAGCCAACGACGCCAACCTAGGGGCCCAGTAGGCTTCGGCTCTGCTAGCCACTACGGTTTTGCTGACATCTTTTTTAGGCGCGCGTGAAACACTACACGCCGTCCGACCGGCCAGACGACGAGCTACCCATTGCTCACTATCTACAAGCCGGAATCCTAGCGGCTGGGGCATGAGGATATTTGTTGCTTCAAGCGTGCGACCTTCCTTTCGCAGAAGCAGGCGACCGCCTGCCATTCCTCCTCGCTCCAAACCATGACTTGTACCAAGGCCTTTTTTTTATGTTGGGAAAAATCATGCATTGACGTTCCCCGCAATTGGGCGGAGCGGGAGATAGTGTCACACTCTTACTGACTAAAAGACCCACCCCGTTCCTTCTAGCCTTCATACCGGGGCTCGAGCGCCCTTTCGGATAACCCTAACCCCAGTAGGCTTCGACCCGGCTGGGTCCCTGCTGTTGCTGACAACTCCTTGAGGCGCGCGGGAACAGTGCGCGCCGTCTACGACTTGGGCTTGGTCCGGACAGTTACCGGACGGCCGGACAGTGAGCTACCCATTGCTCACTGTCCGCAAGCCCGCGTCTACGTTGGCCGGAAATCGGGATCAGAATCCCGGCGACGGCGGCGGCGATAACGCCGTTGCCTGATGCGTTCGGCCTCCTCCTTTGCGAGCATTACTGCTTCGCAAAAGTCGGCGACCGCCTGCCACTCCTCCTCGCTCCGGACCATGGCCTCAACCAAGGCCCGGCGCGAGAGGTCTCCGCCGCCGATCGCCCCCACGAGAGCACGGCGATACTCCGCCCAAGCAGGACACACCCCGACTGTGTGCTCCACCGTTTCCTCCAGGCGTTCCGCACAGTGGCAACTGTAACAAGGCCTGGCGCGAGAGGTTACTAACGCCGATTCTTCCACGAGGACACGATGGTGATAGTGAAAATGGCAGCCACGGCCGAATGGATACTAGAAGAAGTTTGAAAGTGGTGACTATAAGTCTAAAGAGAAATTGTTTTTCTTGGTACGATAATGTGAAGTGGAGGCAAGAAACGCATGTTACTAAAGGAGTTTAGAGTATATATGTGGATGAATGGAGAGTGAAAGGGAGGCCAAAGAAAACATGGACAGATTGTGTGAGAAGTGATACGAAAGAAAAGGAAGTTAGTGATAGCGTGATGGATGACTAGAGATCACGGAAGCACATGATAAGCCGACCCCAAGTAACACGGGGCAAACGACAATATGTCTTATATTGCTAATCATTTTTTATCAGGCAGAACTTGAATACATCTCACTAATTCTTATTTATGATATTTTTGGCAGATACGTACACGTTGCCTTAATACTATCAATGCATGATTCAGGGAAGCATTGAAAACTAATACATACAAGGAATTTTCAAAAGTGTAGTAAAGAAAGTTATCTACTTGACCAACGAATTATTCGAAACAGTTACCGTAGCGCTCGTAAAGAACAACTAAAGTAACATTGTGGGTTTTAGTCAGTAAAGGACACTCCCTTTCGTCCACCCGGAGCGAGAAAAGTCATTTGATGACTTCCAAAATAAAAAAGACGTGTGGCACTCGGGGACTGCCGTGGTAAAGCTATTGCATAGCATTTTTTATCAACTTATACAATTATAATTATTTATTTATTTTATTTATGTAGTATTTTTTTTCCTTTGCTTTTTTTTTCTTTGATATTAATTGAAGTTACACTTTTTGAGCGTGGTGACCGATAAGAAAACAAATGAGTGGGGGGTGTTAGGTTATTTTCGTTACGGAATTTCTGGATTCGGTCTCCACGCTCAAGGCCCGCGATAGAAGCTATGCAATAGCTTAAAAAATATACAGGACACTTTGTAACTACCGCATAAGAGACGCTGTGCTGTAGAACACGCTCCGGCTAGTTTGGTGACCAAACTGACGACAGATAGCGACAGCGCAATCTCAAAATGACAGGCGCTATCGATTAGTGTCGCTGCACATGGGCCACACGCTACAGCCACAAACGTTACCACGAGAAGATAGAAGCGGCCACAAAAAAAACTGAAGCGCGCGACAACCGCTTGTGGCCGGTTGCTGCTATTTTTTAACACGCTTATATTAGCTACATCTGTATGTTTGTAACCAACGCTTTTGAGCTCGATTTTGGCCTACTTTGGGCGATCAGATTTTCTTCAAACTTTGCACACCCATCAAAGACTGCCGACAATACAATAATCCGTTTTTTTTTTAGTGAATAATAAAAATATAGTTAAAAAAAACTAAAAAATATTAATATCATTGTGAAAAAAGCGTGGGGCGCTTTGTGCCATATTTTTCATAAATCGAGCACCCCACGCTTTTTTCACAATGATATTAATATTTTTCCTTCATTGTTATTATTTTCTACCTAAGTATATTGAAAATTATTTTACACTTTTTAGTTTGATATGCTATGAAAGCGTGTTTTTTTTTTGTTTTTTTAGGGTTCCGTAGCCAAATGGCAAAAAACGGAACCCTTATAGATTCGTCATGTCTGTCTGTCTGTCTGTCTGTCTGTCTGTCTGTCTGTCTGTCTGTCCGTCCGTATGTCACAGCCACTTTTTTCCGAAACTATAAGAGCTATACAGTTGAAACTTTGTAAGTAGATGTATTCTGTAAACCGCATTAAGATTTTCACACAAAAATAGAAAAAAAGCAATAAATTTTGGGGGTCCCCATACTTAGAACTGAAACTCAAAATTTTTTTTTTCATCAAACCCATGCGTGTGGGGTATTTATGGATAGGTCTTCAAAAATGATACTGAGGTTTCTAATATCATTTTTTTCTAAACTGAATAGTTTGCGTGAGAGACACTTCCAAAGTGGTAAAATGTGTGTCCCCCCCCCTCTAACTTCTAAGATAAGAGAATGATAAAACTAAAAAAAATATATGATGTACATTACTATAAAAACTACCAACGAAAATTGGTTTGAACAAAATCCAGTAAGTAATTTTTTTTTAATGCGTCATAAACCGAAAAAAATACACTATTATTAAAACATCGATCAAAGTTACAATACATTACAAGAACTTTTATATTATGTTACTTGCTGCTACGGAACCCTTCATGGGCGAGTCCGACTCGCACTTGTCCGGTTTTTTAAACTATATTTTTTTAACCCATACGCGGAGTATCATAATGGACTCTGACGAAGAAGGTTTGGACGAGTGGCGAGTGACTGCGTTTTGTATCGCCGTTTAGAGGCCAATGCGGGCCACAAGAAGCGATCTGCAGCGATTTGTAGCATGTGGCGGCCACTGACGTCGACCGTGTGTGGCGAATCCATAAAAAAATTATAAAACCTACAGGGGCGGCGTTTTGTGTTTGGCCTGTGGCCCGTGTGCCTTTAGACTTACTCAGTCGTAAATAGCCCATAAACGTGATTCCCCTTAAATAATCCTAATTCTTACTATTTTAAAACCAAGTCTATATGTCTGTTCGTGATAAACTCCAGTGATTCATGAGGTTAGGTTTAAGTGTACTCGTACTATAGGCATGCCTATGTAGATATCTTATAGTAAAAAAAAATCCGAGAATAAAAAAAGATTTTCAAAACCCGTGTGAAGGTGGGACGTCCCTAGTCGTTCATAAATATAAATATTACTCATATCTATCACAGCTACACCAGTACAAAGAACAGGATATGAAAGAAAAAAGAAAGAAAGAAAAATCGTAAGGCAAATAGCAACCTGTTTTCAACCGCACTGCGTTGTTGTTAGCATTTAGGTAGGCGCTACAATCTATCCTAATAATACAAATCTGAAGAGTTTGTTTGAACACGCAAATCTCAGAAACGGTTCAAATGGAAACATTTTTTTTAATTGGATACCCTATTTATCGAAGAAGCGTTGTAGACAGCCTTTTAAATGATTTAGTTTTGTTTTTAAAACAACTATTTTCTATAGGACTAGATCTCAACTTTTCTAAATGTGAATTATTCCTATCCGACAGTACTGACAGACTTCTGACTCTTCCAAAATTCAATGCAATATCACCTTCCATCAAAATTATCGATAGAAGTTCACTTCGTCTCCTTAGGCCCCCAATCTTTGAGAATTCCTTACCCACTTTTGAGGAGGAAAAAATTCAAAATTTTAATGACGTTTCGGAAAAATTGCTACAAATTAACATACATTCGGCCATTACTCGTTATTCGTTATTGTTGTTTCGGCCCTAAATTAAAATATTTCCTTCGTTCTTCTCTCCTATGGAAGCACCATCACCTTTTGGAAAAAACCGGCCAAGAACGCGTCGGGCCACGCTCAGTGTAGGGTTCCGTAGTTTCCCGTCCGTCACAATAAGTGCACCCACTTATGAGTTTAAAAAATGCTTGCCTATACGATTATGCTACAAACTTAGTCCAGAAATTATTTTGTACAACCTTTTTGTCTTTTTTGTAGAAAAACTGTTCTTTCCATCAAGTTGAAAATGATTTTCCTAGAAAGTTCTTATAAAGTTCTACTTTTCAGATTTTTTTCATATTTTCTAAACTTATGGTTCAAAAGTTAAAGGGGCGGGGACACATTGTTTCTTAATTTTGGAGCGATTATTTCCGAAATTATTGACATTATAAAAAAATGATTCTAGTAAATTATTCATTTTTAAATACCTATCCAACAATATATCACACGTTAGGGTTGAAATTAAAAAAAACACTTCCCACTTTACATATAGGGGGGCTACCCTAATAAAACATATTTTTCCAAGTTTTATTTTACCATTTTGTCGGCGTGATTGATATACATATTGGTACCAAAATTCAGCTTTCTAGTGCTAACGGTCACAGAGATTAAGCGAGGACGGACAGACGGACAGACAGACATGGCGAAACTATAAGGGTTCCTAGTTGACTACGGAACCCTAAAAATGGACCAAATTATGCAGCATACCCTTACATCAATTTTAAATGTGACCTTGGACGTTCGAGCTTTGACTCAAGTTACTACTTTGCATTTATTAAATATTCTTATATTTCATAATTCATTCATAATCTTTGTTCAAGCTTTTTTTAGTTTTATTGCTCACTAACAGTTTAAGAAGTCTTATTTGTAATATTTTTCAGTCTTCGTTTGGCCTACTTTCTTTAGACCTTTTTTATCATTCAAATCCTACATCAATGATATGACCAAACGAGTATTGACATATCATCAAATGTTAATGTTTAAGCGATCTGGCTAGTTTTAGTTGGCCATATCATGCAGTGATCAATTCTAAGATGTCGTACAGCGACATTTGGGGAGACCTATAGACATCTTTTGGCTGAAATGATGATGATGATGATGAACCTATGTATCACCAGACCTTTAGACCAATATAACGTACCTCAGTTTTATTTTTTTCCGTCTCTTCTTCTTCTGCAGCTAGATGTTTAGAAATTGTTTCAATTTGGTCGCGTAACGCGGCCAGCTCCGCTCTCATAGATCGTTCAACTTCGCAGGCCAACGCTCGCGCCGTATCGGCTTCGTTCATTAGCGATTCAAACTTACGACTTGCTTGATCTTCGTTAAACTGAAATAATAGAAAAAGAATTCAATTCGGGCTTCATATACAACATTATAAATTAATTAAAAAGGTCACAAGTTCAAAACTATTCACAGAAGGCGGTTCTCATATTTTGCACAATCAACTCCCTTTGGCGCCTGCACTATTTGCCGAAATAATGTTTGTAACAAATTGTTTGTCACAAACACACAGGAGTATACGAAACGTTGGTTGTTAAAATTAAATAAAAAATTGTATAGTTATGGAATGAAAGATTAGTGAAAAGTGTATTTCAATAAATAGTCACCTTAAGGTCTCGTTCGTACTGCAAGACCCTGGCCAGTTCCTCCGCTAAGGCGGCTTCGCCTTTGGCCGCTTCCTCATCCTTGTGCAGCCTGGTAGCTGCTAGCTCAATCACCTCGTTCTCCAGTTCTGTTAGCTTTTGCTTCGCCTGCTCCACTCCTTCCTTCTTGTTTGATAGGTCATCGGCCAAACTTTTACAACCTAACTTGCAAAAGTTCCGCTCTGTTATCATAGATTTAGCCTAAAAATAATTCATCAATATATAATTCAAAACTATGGTATATACCTTGTTGTACGTTTCAATAAGTGGACGATTTTACAAGCTTTTATTTAGTTTCACCTGTCCCGATGTTTGTCTGTAATAAAATCTAGCAAATTAAATTTGATCCACTGTCCGGTTACCGATTGAGCTGAAATTTTGCAAGCATGTGTAAATCAGATGTCAATGCAAAATTATTATAACTTATAGCTGATTTGACGATGGAACCGAAAAGTGACCATAGGAACTCGGATAACTCTATGGTGTTTGAGCTTTTTGAACGGTCTTGATGAATGTTAATTATATAGGTATGCACCACGCTATAAATGCTTTTATTTTCATTAAAAACTTGTAACCTTGTTAAGACAATGATTACAAAAATACATAAATTGGATTATTTTTATAAGTAGTGTTTCCGGAGATTTGATTTCCCTCCTTATTTTCATACTAACTCACTAAAGTCGCACTCTTTCTTTGTAATAAACTATATTATAATATGGTTTACATTTTTCATTTAAGCTTGGATAATCATATCCGAAACTATGAGCAATTGAGGCAATAGCATATACCGCTCGGGAGAAGTTTACTTCTTAAAATTTGATCCATAATACCGACACTATCAAATAGTGCAAAATGTTGGTGGTGTGTTTTTCTTGTCTAAAATTATCGGTATCGTTTGCTGTCTAGAAATATTGGTTTTTCAAAATCGGGCCATACTCTTTTGAATACCTTTCGATATTTTTTATAATTTCTCCTTTGGCCACATACATACTTTGAGTGAGTGCAAATTTTGCCAGTTTGCGTGTACCTAAATGCGGAAGGAAATGAATCTCCGTAACCACTTTCCTCTTATTGAAAGATACAACAACGTTTTTCAGGTAGCTATAGGTTAATTAAGTAATGTATGTATAAATCTTTCTACATCTACACTTCTACATCTACCTACACTAAAATAATAAAGAGGTAAATTTTGTTTTTTTTTTGTTTGTATGAGGTATTCTCTAAAAGTACTGGCCAATTGCTAAAATTTTTTCACTGACTGAAAGCTGATTTATTCCTGAGTGGCATAGGCTATATTTTATGTACGAAGTTGAAGTCGCGGGAAAAAGCTAGTACACAAGAAAAGGAGAAACTGACTGACATAAGAAAGGCTTAAAAGGCTTCTTTTTATGACGTAGGCAAGAAGCATTAAAGTAGGTTTTTTTTTTTTGGAAATTTATCTTTTAGGGCGGTAAAAAGGTGGCATTTCGTTTGTAGGCAAAATTGAATTCCATGTATAAGGTCAGTCAACATCGACACAAAAATGCACAAACATCGCAAGCGCGCATAACTACTATTTTTTTAATATTTTGTTAGGTCCCTTGAGAGTACATAGTTTACACCCAAGCTTGCAACCCCGAAAACCCTGTGCTACTCCTATGGTGCTCGAAAAACTGTGAAATTTTGGGACATATTTTTGATTTTTCTAAAAAAACTACCCTAACAAAGCGTTTTTCAAAACCTTTGTCCAGTACTTTAATAAAGATAACTAAATCTGCTACAATACAGATAACCGATACAGTAAGTCAAATGTGATCAATTCTACCACAGTGCACAGAAAACTGTAACTTGTTTCTATAAAACTTTTTACTAAAAAAAAATACTACCGACTTCAATGTTAAAAAACATCCGAATTGAGAACGTCCTCCTTTTTTACAAGTCGGTTAATGAACACTGAAATGTACAAAATAACTTTAATTTTAGAAGTTACAGGGGGGGACATTTTATACCACTTTGGAAGTGTCTCTCGCGTAAACTATTCAATTTAGAAAAAAAATATGTTACAAACCTAAATATCATTTTTGAAGACCTATCCATAGATACCCCACATGCATGGGTATGATGAAAAAAAAATTTTTGAGTTTCAGTTCTATGTATGGGGACCCCCAAAATTGATTGCTTTTTTTCTTTTTTTGTGAGAAAATCTTAAAGCGGTTCACAGAATACATCTACTTACTAAGTTTCAATAGTATAGCTCTTATAGTTTCGGAAAAAAGTGGCTGTGACATACGGACGGACAGACAGACAGACATGACGAATCTATAAGGGTTCCGTTTTTTGCCATTTGGCTACGGAACCCTAAAAAGGTTGCATAGAGTAGTTGCAACCTTTTTTTTTTTTTGGCCGGGCTCAAGTGCTCTGTCCTATGTACCTTTTGCCAAGGTCGAAATTGTAACAACGCCACCCCTATTTTCCTGGATGAGGAGGACGAGATTAAAGAAGACCCAGCACCATATGCCGTCCCCGCCTCCAAAAAACGTTATCCCTCGTTCTCCACTCTCCCCTGCTGATCTAGACTGGATGAGGCCTGGTCCTTCCAAAAGGGCGAAAGTCTAATGATGTACCCACTCAGTGTATATATTTATTTGTGGTGAAACCATAAATAGTATAAATAAATACATTTTTTTTTCGGTGGGGAAAATCATCCAATGACATCCCCCGCTCTTGGGCGGAGCGGGAGATAGTGTCAGACTCTTACTGACTAAAAAACCCACCCCGTTCCTTCAAGCCTTCAAATACATACATATAAAATGTGAAATTTGCGCTCTTGGTTTTTTTTACAAAATATACAACGCTTTTAATCGTTTTAATCCTTTGGAGGGTCGATCCGGTACATGAAACACTATCGATTCGTAAAGATAACATTAAAAAATAAAGTACCTCTTTTTCAAAACTCGTATTAATTCATGCATGTACGAAATTAGTATCTTTAAGAAAACGTCAGCTGAGCGAGTTCAATGACCTTTAGTTAATAGTCGGCGTTGCGTACAAAGTACCTACAGGTCATTGAACTCGCTCAGCTGACTTTGTCTTTGAATTATGACGCAAACACAAATTTTTTTTTAAAAATGTCTACTTTGACAAGCTGTATCCCTGCAACTAATGGACCTAGAGTGCTGGGGTTAAACTCAAATTGTAGTATATTTAGTTTGGCTTATTATATTATAGCAAATATACTTAAAAAACGCTTTCTTCGGGTAGATTTTTCGAAAAAAAACAAAAAAAGTACCAAAATTTCGCAGTTATTTGAGCACCATGGAGGTACTCGTAGCACAAGGTTTTCAGGGTTGCAAACTTGGATGTAAACAACTCTCAAGGAACCTAACAAAATATAAAAAAATCGTTGATACATGCCCGTTTGCGATGTTTGATGGCGATTTTGCCTGGCCTAGTAGGTACCGATATACGAGTACTTGAAAGTTAGCACTTATGGTAACACATGTAAATAATAAAGGTTGATGTCATTATTTGTTTTCAGAACTACCCGCCATAATACAATTTAAGGGGTTTTAAAAATTGATTGACGATTCTTATTTCTTGTTTTAATCAATTTGAAACTTAGCAAAACTTTAATCAATAAAATAAATACGTCTTTAATAGATTTTCAAAACTACCCTCACATTTTGAGGTTCTATACGTTGCCTAGGTAATGTATAGAGTACCTGAATTAAACCGATCGCTGGTAACATAAATAACCTAATAAAAATATGAACCAGTTTTTTTTGCGGTGGGTAAAATCATCGCTTTCGCATAAAACGCTTAATATTTTAATCTATTCGAACGCCGGCGTTCACTTGGTGTTTAACTGAATCGCGCGAAAGCCGATGTTCGGTTGGGATTTGAGTAGCTTATATCAAGTTAAGACCGCTATTAGTAGATAATAATGTAAGGTATAGTGTTCAAACTTGTTTTTCCATGTCTCTTCCTCTGCCTTTCTCTTCTTCGAGTTGCCTCTGATAGCCTGCTTCGAGGTCCGTCCAAGCCACTTCAGCACGATCCAGCAGCTGGGCTCTAGTGCCTTCATGTTGCGCCAGTTGAAACGCTCGGGCGCGCAACTCATTTGTCTTCGCATCTAATGCAGCTAGCGTTTCCACACATTGCTGATCCAAACAACATACCTACGAAGTCACAAAACAAGATTAATTTATTTCTAATTTCACTAACATCATGAACAACCAATTTAGTTCTATGACTTTTAAAAACTTATCATATTTTATTTCAACAGATTTTCATAAAAAAAATAAAAATATTTAAATAGAACGTTCTAAATATTACGAACTCTATGCGAAACAAACGACTAGTACAATAGCGGAGGTGAACGGGGATCTGCGGGGGCAGCTTGGTGTGCTTGCTTCGCGTCATACAAACGTAGGTATAACAAAATACAAACTTTAAATGTGTTTGATATAACAACGAAATCTTGAAGTTTTGTTTTTCGTAAATGAATTATATTTTGTACAAAGTCATTTAACAAAAGTTGTTGTTTATGATGTTAGTAATTTAATACAGTTCTGCAAAGTTGTTAATATTATACAAATAACCTTGTGTATATAAAAGCAGAAACTGACTGACTGACATATCAACGCACAGCCGAAACTACTGGGACTAGGAACGTGAAATTTTGAACAAGGCTTGGTTTTATGACGTAGGCGAGCACTTAGAGAAGATTTCCCAAAATTCACCCCCTAAGAGGATAAAACGGGGGTTCAAAGTATACATGGTTGCGTCTCGGACCACTCGTCGAACAGTTCCGGCTCAAACGCATTAGTGTGCGTCCACCGAGCGTACGTTTATAAAGTGAAGTACGAGTACATACATGAGATTGTCTTCTATACCTATCTATTTTGTGGCCGAACTGTATGAGCGCGACCGGACGATTGAGCCGAGATGTCGTGTCCGTGAGCAGTGTCTATGTGTACGTTGCTCGAGCGCGCTTTATATTTAGATTGTCTTCTGTACCTACCAATCTATTTTGTGTTGCTAGTTACACTTAATCGTAACTCGAGCAGACTAACATCAAGCATTCAGTGTTAAACTTACACCATCAGGTTTATCAGGTTCATCAAGTTTATCTTGGGATTCCTTTTCTGTTCCAGTTATATCTTGTGGCGAGCTTTTTGGCATTGGTATTTTGCCGATGCAGCTTGGAGTTTTGCTTATGCAGCTTGGAATTTGGCCGCAGCAAGGTAGATCTTGATCTTTATTTTTAGCTAGACATTCATTTTTAGCTTTTTTTTTACCTGGACATTCATTTTGATCTTTTTTTTTAGCTTTACATTGATATTGATCTTGATCTAGATCTTGTTCTTGATCTTGATCTAGATCATCTTGAGATTCTGTTTTGGCCCTTAGGCCACAGCAAGTTAGATCTTTCTCAACTTGAGCTTTTCGTTTCGCCCTTCGGCCGCAGCAACCTTGATCATTATCCGCTCGTGATGTTCTTTTGGCCCTTGGTGGATTTCGGCCGCAACAACCATCTTTATCGACTCGCATAATGAATTTTGGTTCCACCGGCAATGCTACAATGGGACCGCTTGTATGCGATCCAAAGCTTCCATTGTCTGAAGGCTTCAAGTTTTTCCATACGGGGTTTGGACAAACGTTTTTTGTATTGTTCGCTTCATGAATGTAAGTCGTATCTATACAAGTAGTATTGGGCTTAGAGTCACACTTGGCAGCACCACACTTTTCGTCTAACTTAGGTTTTACAAATCTAAAACATAAAAATATTATCCGACATCAAATTTCAACAAAGACTAGCCTATACAGAACAAATTACTCGAGAAAGAGGGCACACGGGACCTACATCTTTGCTTTCTGATGCATGAGGTGTCACCACCACCACTAAAGTCCAAACTTCGAGCTGTTATTGAAAATGCAACTTGAGAATCGAACCCAGGACATCATAAAGCAGTCGACAGATTTACGAGGACGAGCCCAACGGGACATTTATCAACTAAATGGTGTAAATTACAAATGCCTATAGAGGGTAATCCACGTGATAATTAAAAATGTTTATAAAAAAATAATTATCAGTAGTGCGATAGTGTCTCTGTCTGCCTATTTGTTACTTGTGTGTCTGTATCTTTATCAATTCTCCAAGTCTTAAAAGTTGATCGGATTTGAATGAAGAAATATATCACACGGGTAATCTTTTTATCCCGGGAGTGTGTACCCTTGTAATTTTTTTTCCTTTTACTTTCGGACAACGTGATTTCTGTGACGTTATCCGAAAGTTACTAGTTCCTGCTAGTTTCTATTAGTTCCTACTAGTTTCTACTAGTTCCTGCTAGTTTCAATAAGGTTTCTACTAGTTCCTACTAGTTCCTACTAGTTCCTGCTAGTTCCTGCTAGTTCCTGCTAGTTCCTGCTAGTTCCTACTAGTTCCTGCTAGTTTGTAGTAGTTCCTGCTAGTTCCTACTAGTTTCAGCTAGTTCCTACTAGTTCCTACTAGTTCCTACTAGTTCCTACTAGTTCCTACTAGTTCCTACTAGTTCCTACTAGTTCCTACTAGTTCCGGCTATTCTTACTAGGTCCTGCTAGTTCCTGCTAGTTTCAATAAGGTTCCTACTAGTTCCTGCTAGTTCCTACTAGTTCCTACTAGTTCCTACTAGTTCCTGCTAGTTTCAATAAGGTTCCTACTAGTTCCTGCTAGTTTCTACTAGTTCCTACTAGTTCCTGCTAGTTTCTCCTAGTTCCTACTAGTTCCTGCTAGTTTCTCCTAGTTCCTACTAGTTCCTGCTAGTTCGCTATTGTATTATGATGTTTGAAGAAGTAAGATGGCGGACTTATAAAGGCTGTCTGCGTGGTGGTGTCCCATCTGATGCCAGGCGAGCAGCGCGCATAGCAGGTGCTGCTGCTCCGGGTGCTTGTCGTTCACGGCGCTTAGGTCGCGCCCGTCCGACTTCAGCCGCTGTTCCGCCTCTTTGATGGAACTCTGCACACAAAAAATGGAACAAGAATGATGTTGATGATTCGGTACATGATGATTTTCTTACCCAGATATGTGTCTGGAATGAAAATAAAAGAATCCATTTTTTTTATTATTCTTTATTGTTAAGGGGATGCATCGACATACATTTTCACTGTTTTCCTTACAACCGGTCTTACGCGATTATGACGTCATTACACATTTTTAATTAGATATTTTGGAAACACAATATCTTGTAGATATTATCTAGGTTTCTATGGAAATAAATTTATTTGTGTAAAACTAATCCAGTTAAGACCTCTGAAAATCTGCAATTTTGCATGAACTTTGACACATCATAATTTACTCAAAAGTGAAAAAGTTATTCTAGCAAATTTTATCAAGATTCTAAATAATGACAATGTTTTTCAAAAACTTTCAAGGGTTTTAAAAAAAGTACGTATTTCCTGGAACAAGTTTTGTAAAATTTTCGAGTAAATCACGGAATTACTGAATGGCAACACAGGTAAAAATGACAAAGATATAGCCCACTAAAGTTATGTATAACATCACGCCACGCGTGCTGCATTTTGTCGCACGGGGTGACGTCACACGTAACTTTAATGGGCTATCTTTATTATTTTGTTTAATCGAAAAAAAAAAATACGTGTCCAATATTTTTTTATAAACTAAAATAAGGACTAAATAAAATTTAATTATTTTGACCCTGGAAACTACTCTACTCGGATTTATAGAATAGAATAGAATAGAATGCATTTATTTGTCAGAATATTGTACAATAATAAAAAATATAATAAATATTACACACACATTACACACATTACACACATTATTTATTACATTATTTTATTATTATATATATAATTAATATTGTTGTTGTTGCTGTTATTTAATGATTTATCTTCTACCCGCTCCGTTTGGAGTTTCAGCGGTGTTCCAAAGGTGTGATTGTAATATTTTTGATTTTTTTCTGAACTGTGTGATGTGGTTGCTAAGCAACAAAGCCTTTTATTTTAATTCAAAAGAATATCAGCTTCTATTGATTATGCAGAAACATCCATGACACCACCTATTAGTTTAGTGCCAGGGGTGTTAAAAGCATCAAAACCTAAGACTTTTTTTACTGTAAATGTTTAAAAAGAAAATATATAATATTTTATGTGTAAACTAGTAGGTCCTGAAATTCTAATTAAATTATTGTAATCCACATTTTTTTCAATATCAAGATCTTAATTATACACCGCTATACTTAGATCGTTTTTATTCCGTGGAGGGTCGATCCAGTAAGTACATGAAACACTATCGATTTGTAAAGATAAAATTAAAATTACGCATTTACGAAATTAATTTCTTTAAGAAAACGGCAGCTGAGCGAGTCTTTGACCTGTATGTAGTTTGTACGCAACACCGATTACTACATAAAGGTCATTGGACTCGCTCAGCTGAGAGCAGTGGTGATGAAATAAATTACACAAAGTAATGCGCCAGACTGGGTTTGAACCCGCGACCTACAACTCGTAAGTCGTGGCCGTTACCAATCGGCCAAGCCAATATCATAGATTTTGCAGCGTTCAAAAACATTTGATTATGTGTGTAAATCATTGATAAACATTTCTATAATTCAATGGTGTAAATAGACTATAAGGTACAATGGGGTTGACGTATCCGTGTGGATAAAAACCCCTTAACAATAATTACAAACAATATAAAAAAAAACATTGATTCTCTTATTTTGGACCTTTAAGTAATACGATTTTTGAAAAAAAAGTAATTTATTTTTTAATTTTATCTTTACAGATCGATAGTGTTTCATGTACCGGATCGACCCTCCACAGGATTAAAACGATCAAAATTTAAGAGGGTTTAATAGGTAAACGTTTTTTTACATATAAAAATTATGGTGTGTATTGCTAGTAAAAACCCCCAGGCACTGAACTAAAGACATTGTTCACACAAATCCTATTACACGATATCAAAGTTATCCACACATTTGAACTTATACAATAGTCTGAAAACAATTATTGAGCAGTTGCCCGGAACAGACAACACCATGGTCTAGTCGGAGGTTACTCCCTTTTTAATGGAGGATGCGAGACGTGAAATGCTGTTCCGCATAGGAACGTCTATAATCAAATTGACATTAGCTACCTACGTACTTTTTTTTTGTAGGTGGGAAAATCAGCCAATGACACTTTTGCGCTGTTGGGCGGAGCGGACTCCTGGCCCTTCGATGCCTTTCGAACCGGGGACGAATCTTTCTTTCAAAAGCCGAGCCTTGGAACCAGTAGGCTTCGACCCTGCCGGGTTCCTTGCTTGGGTACGGATTAGCTACGTGCTACTCTTCAGTTCCTAATGCAGCTTAGGTTTTTTTTTTAAGATTACGGTGAACGATGTGCACTAACTTAACCCCCGTAGGTAAGGTTAGGTAAATATTCTTCAGTTAGAGCTTAATCAAAATCAAAAGTACCAAGGTAATAAATTACTCACTCGAGAAACAACTGCCTCACTTTTCATGAATCAACGAGTGTTCACATATATGTCAATTTCTAGAACTATTACCTCATCGATCAACTCGTTTTATTACGAGCCTAGCTTAACTTTAATTACCTTTAGATTCAAACAGGGTGACATTTGAAGCGCCTTCGAAACGTTCCAAACTATGAGACCGCTCATGGACGATGGTTCTTTCAATGGGATTGAAACCTTTCTTGGTTCTGGCATTTGTTGTTTGTGTATATGTATGGGGATCTCCTAGAAAAATATTCACACTTTTATTCACTTCGATAATAATAAAGGCAATCGGTTACCTACCCTTTAAAACACTTTATTATAGTCATTCCAGTAGGAAAAAGTCCACTACTGGACAAATGCCTCCTCCATGCTTGAAAATATCGACTAACTCAGTGCTTCTCGCATCCAGTGAAATCTCATGATCTTCAAATCATATGTTTACTTTCTGTGGGGCCCAGGCGGTATCGCTGATAATCATAATAAGTAGTAAATATATCCACCTAGTTAAAAACAAAATCAGATTATATTTTCCTCTATGAAAATACTCTGTCTCTAATATTTTAATCTTTAGGTATTCTTTTAGGAACGCCTAAGGGCACGTTTCCAAATTGAGTATTTCAAGTCAAACACACATCTCGGTACAGTACTCGAGTTTGAGAAATACTCAACTACAAACTCTTAAAAATCCGATATCGTGAGTAAATGCCCACGTTTTCTAAATATTGTAGGTAACTAAACAAACACTAGCTAGCTACTATATAAAATAAATAGTTGTTTGGTCTCACTCTCTGTATTTTGATGATTTTGCATGGTGTGCGTGGTTTGTCATGATTTACCTTATGCATTTCACCTAATATTTCATGCAATATGCTCCTGGAAACCCGACGGGCATCAAAATTCCGCTAAAGAAATAAAACCATTGTTAAGCTTTGATTATTATTTCTTGAATTTGGGAGTCAGTGTGTCTATGGCTTACCTATATTATATTATTATTAAAAATATATTTATTCAATGTTTAGTTTTGACTCAAACTGCGAAGCTTGCATAGGCGATGCAAAAGAATTGTATTTAGGTATAAGTCACCTAAAATACTACCCACAATAAGCGAATAAGTTCTAAAAAGTATCCCAAGAGTGGTTACACTATAAACCCATCAGATACTTCACTGCTGGACAGAAGGCTGGCCAATAAATGATTTTCCCTTTCAATAATCAACTGAACCATATAATTTAAAAATTAAATATAGTGTATAAGTAATTGGATCGACTTACTAAAAAGTTATTTGAAAAAACCAATAAACAAACATACCACTTCGGGTTCCTTCTTACGACCAGGACAGCCACCAAGAGGACTTTTATTTCTACATTCGCGACTGTAATATACCAACTTTGGGCTTTGGGTCCCCATTTTGATTTTATACAATTAACTGAAACATTTGCTTGAGTTCTAAGTATAGTTTATTCATTGGAGAATGTTCACGTTTCTGAAAATATTACTTTAAATTTTTATGTTATTTTATAATTCCCTTGACAATGTGCTTGAAAATGACAGACTCATGACTTATCATCTATTTACTTTTTACTCTATAACAGAACATTCCAGCCATTGCCATAATTCTCATTGAAAGTCAGCCTTGAAGGTCTAATATCGAAGGGCTTCTTTTCCTTGTTACTTAAAAAAAAATTCGTGTTATATTATTTAGAAAAAAAGTTTCTTTTTTTTTTCAAATCAAATCTTGCAAACTAATTATGAACTACTTCCTTTTAGAATCCTTCTATCCTACGGAGCTGAATTTGTACATGTTGAAACAGCTCCATGATAGCATGGTCTGGCCTGGGAGTGTCTAATTACATCCAGGATCACTGGATCAGCTCTAAAAAAAAAAACACTTTAACAGTCAACAGCATAGACTCGAAATATGTACTCGTTTAATTACGTATGTATAGATACTCATTCTACAAAAAAAAAAAAAAATCTAATTGATCGTGTCAGGAGACTGTGGTCACCTGGGCTCGTTCGAAATGGGCCCACGAGATCACTCGACCCAGTCCGATTTTTACCAAGAATCAAAACAAACAACACCCAACAACAAACAAACATCCTGTTGAGCCGCGTACAGACATCGCGAGGCGTGCGTCGCGAACGGTTCGTCTCGCATGCCTCGGGCTGTGTGGACGTTAGTTGCGAACGCCGCCTCAGTACGAGCCATGCGCTCCGTGTACGGACAGGTGTTGTTTGCGTTTTCTACTGACGAACACCGTGCGTGGTGGTTTGTGTTCGTGATGATGCGTGAGCCCGAATGACACATGTTCAAGCTGAACATGTCGTTCGGGACTCACGCATAAATGTACCGTATGCCTCAGGTTGAGGTATGCGTGACGAACCATTTGCGACGCACGCCTCGCGATGTCTGAACGCGGCTTAATTTGGCAGTACACTCTTTTGTTGTTACAAGACCAAGTATAATCCATAGAAATTTCTAATAGGATAAATAATATGTAGGTATATCTTATTCTATTACTAACTCCCACTGCGCTAAGCCAACTCAAGGTCAGTGTTGCCACCAACATACAGCCGGCTGTATACCTATGTGATCAAGAAAATTCTAGTAGACACTACATAACATAATGAGTCTACAGGTGCACTCCGATGATAGAGACACTGCTGTCTTTCATTAAATCATTTCATCACAATCATTAAGGATTTCAATTAAATCTATATAACTATATACAAAGAAACTGACTGATACATCAACGCACTTCCTAAGCTACTAGGATTGGGAGCGAGAAATTTTGCACAAGGTTTCGAGGTAGGCGATTACGAAGATATTTTCCAAAATTCACTCTCTAGAGATGAAAAATAAAATCAAATAAATTATAAATCTTAGGAAATTGACATCAAAATTGGCCAAAATTTAAAGAAAGTAACTAGTTTTTGCAATAGAAGTGATAAGTGATAAGTACAAACCTACTAACTGCTACTAAATTATGTTCGTTTAATCTGTAATATTATAATTTAATATTATTTCTGTATAATTACAAAGTTGTCAAAAAATAAAAGGCCTGTTTAGACATTTGTATTTCGACTAGCGGCTCGTCCGGTCTATTGTAGCTACTATTAAATAGCTACTACACCGGAGCCCTAATCATTATTGTATTGATTCTTTCAGTTTCGTTCCAAGTTACATACTAGGGTTTTTCTCGAATGTGAAAACGGACCTTTTACTTTTTAACGAGTTTAACCAATACAATAATGACATTGTGATTATGAATAGTTTTCACTTCTCAAGCGCTTAGGAGAAAAAGAAGGTTGAATCGTTAATAATCGATTCGTATTTCATAAAAATACTCAAAGGACACCAGAAAAGATTGTCAACAATGCTATACGCAACGATTATCTCAATAAACTCTCATGGTTACAAAACATCACGCAGGTGATTCACCATTACGTGCATTCGAGCACAATGCACCGTGGCTGAAGATAAAACGAGAAAGAGTGATTGCACCCCGTCGCCGGCGCCGGCGCCGCCCGGCTCCCGCCGCTAACGGTCCTTGCCTTCCAAGTACACCAGCATTAACTACATTGATGCTATATTTAGCACAGTCACCATGCCATGTACAGCATTTACCTGCTTCCAGTACAAGTGGCATCTAAAATAGAAAAACTAGACTGCAGCCAAGTCGCACGACTTTGAAATGCGTTTTTAATCATTCTGTAGCAAACTAAACTTAATCAATCTTGATATGTATTTTTACTTAAAATAAATCGTATAAGAGACATACAAAGATTATTTAAATTTAGTTAATTACCTAACATAGGTCTGAATAAATACGTCGTTGTAAACATTTTTAGACAATATTTAGATAAAAGACATGTTAAGATTAATTAAATTTAGCATACAAATGGAGTATAGTAACTACAGAATAGTATTCAGAAGACAACATATTTCATAAGTATGAATTTTACGAGCGTGAGGAAAACTGGCGGATACGTCGTTCCGGTTTCGTAAATAACTACGTAATATGCAGATACAGCGGTACTATTGTTCCTAAATGTCAGCGGAAAAGACGATTTGCGACGGTGCATAATATGATTGATACTAAGATTCTGTTTTCGTTCAATATTACCCAACGGAAAGCAAGCCTCTATTGTGATAATTCAATTAATTACAGTTAAACATCCGTATTTGGTTGTAAATAATTCTAATTCTATTTCGGAATTCTAAAAATAAACTTGACTAAGTTATTTCATATTACCTTTTTTATACAAGGCAAATCATCAAGTGGCTCCCCTGCTCTAGATGAAGCAAGAGGGAGAGTCAAAATTTTACTGAATCTATGTCCCAACTGTGTTCCTTCAGAAGCTCTATGCGAGGACCACGGTAACTCTTTCAAACTACCCCGCAGTCATTTTATTTTTAGGTGGGAAATCATCCAATGATTTCTCCTGCCCTTGGGTGGAGCGGGAGAGCGTGTCAGACTTTTACTGATTAAAACCTATTCCTATGTTCCCGCCCATGGTTTTCTTTTCAGAAGCGAACTCACGGCCCCAGTAGACTTCGACCTTGCTGGGCATGGCACATCTCCTTGAGGCGCCATCTACGACTTGGACTCTGTCTGGACGGTTACCGGACGACTGTATGGCGT
The DNA here is from genome assembly GCA_929112965.1 of Mythimna albipuncta. Lineage (NCBI taxonomy): Eukaryota > Metazoa > Arthropoda > Insecta > Lepidoptera > Noctuidae > Mythimna > Mythimna albipuncta. The sequence continues at coordinate 12,273,638 of OV815962.1, forward strand.
GCTACCCATTGCTCGCCGTCTGCAAGCCTACGCCTACGGTAGCTGGAAATCGGGATCCGGATTCCGGCAACTAGAGCTTAAGGGCAGTTCCCTCACGCGTGCGGCAGCCTTAACTAGTCACTCTTCGCTCCAGTCTGGACCATGCGGCGCTCTGTCCAAGCGGGGCACACCTCTACCGTATGATCCACCGTTTCCTCCGGATGGTCCACACAATGGTGACACCCGGCCGTTTCTTCCGCACGTATCCGATGCAAACTCTGCAGCCATAGTAGGATTAATTAAACCCCAAGCGAACGCCAGCGTTCGCTCTGTCAATGTCTTTCTATTGTGTCTCTAATTGACGGTTTTGTCTGAGTTCTCAATCAATAAATAAATAATAATACTCAAAGAAAAAATAATTAAACTTTAATTAGACGTAGTTTCCTACTAAACTGACAAAAAAATCAAACTGTTAAAAACCAAATAACTCGAGCTTTAAATAGATACAGTCATTTAATTTTCATTAAGGACATTCACATAGGTAGGTAGATAGGTATTTAAATTGCGGAACTATGTGTTAATAACTTTTTGTAAAAACAATTAAACATGTTAGGTTCTCGGTAAAACAACTGTACAAAAACTTTACTTATAGATTTAAGTTGACAGACGGCGCGAGAGAAGAATGTCTGGAAGGACTTGGGGGAGGCCTTTGCCCAGCAGTGGGACAGTAATGGCTAATAAAAAAAAAATTGATTTAAGACAATCTTAAATTCTAAAAGTGGTTTGGAGTATAGTATTTTATGGTTAAAAGTTGTTTTTTTATTATTGTTACGTTCGCGCTTGACCGCTATCTCACCTGATGGAAAGCGCTTACCTAGAAGAAACCTATTCACTCTCTATTTAAAGATTCCCTGGTTGTAGCTATTAGGAAACACCAGTTGTAAATTGGATGGAGTGTTTATCTAGGAAGGGAGTGACTACTGAGTTAACTGAGAGTAGTTCTTATTTATTTATAATTTATGTATTTTATTGTATACCTCATAATGTAGACAGGATAAAGATTGCAAAAATTAAATGTACAATAAGCGGTCTTATTACACAGGGCAATCCCTCACAGACCACCTTGGGAACGACTGGACGAAAGGAGAGTTTTGAGGCGGTCATGAAATATATACTTAATATGATTTAGTATGCAGGAAGTTTCGAAATTCTTCTTCATAGAGATTTACGCCTTAGAAAGTGAAAATTAATATTACTTTTTTTGACCGATTGACATTTTGATGATGATTCTCTATTCTACTCTCTTTATTCGAATCGGAGTTTCTGAAACTAATTATTTAGTTATTTCTATAAATAGCTTTTTCAATCTAAAACGCAATTATTTTAAAATTTGTGGTTTTCTAATAACTTCAGGTGCCTCTCAAGATCAGTCGCCAACCTAAATCATAGAAATGACTAGACAGCCATTAAAAGTCAATCAGCTAGTCAGTCAGTTAGTTAGAAAATAACTGAAAAGGGGATTATAATATTAATTAATAACGCGTTATTGTGATGACGGCGATAACACTAAAACGAGTGGCACGAGTCACGCCGATACAGAATGTATCTCATTAGAATAAACAAACCACAACAGTTACATAATGTGTTTTCACATTATCCTAAATTGGTGCTCCATAACCTTTATTACTTACTTATAAAGCATCAGTTTTTTCAGAAATAGAGTTTTAATTTCAACATATTACCTGCCTGCAACAACTTAGGTATATTCTAGACATACCTACGAGTAGTATATCGATGCCTGCGGGACATTCTGTACAAAACAAGCCGCAAGTTGTATTAGATCTGACACGCCGTCCCGCTCCACACAAGAGCGGGGGATATCATTATATGATTTTCCCACCTAAAAAAAAACGGAGTTAAGCACTTACTTCAAATTCATATTCAACTAATTTGTCAACGAAAGATCTCACGCCACTGCTGCATGAGCCGGGGAATCCTAGAGCGAGTTCCAGAACATCAACACATAAAATGTACATATGTCTCAGAAAATACATACACCTGTGATAACACCACACACCTTGATCTGGCCTAGGGAAGTTCGAAGTTTCATTACATTAAATAGTATAATAAGCCCAGTCCTAGTTTTGTTACTACGGCCGTGCAGCCTGCTGTACTACTAGATATTCCGTCATAATAGGTGTAAGTCATTTTATCAAGTAAGTACGTAATGTGTTGTAACAAACATGTCACAGAGAGCCAGCACGCCGAATTACAAATTGGAGTAATTTGAAATCGAGGGCAAAAATTAATGAACGTGAAGATCCGTTATTTAAGAATGAAGTACCAATACTTGATCTCGGTTTTTTTCCAGATCATATTAGTACGAGCTGCAGCGGCCGGTACGCGGCGCTCACCGAAATGCGGACACTCGTTCAGACAAAACAAATTACGAAGGCCTCGATGTAATTCCAACTTGTTTACCTTTACAATATTCATGTCACTGATCAGATTTGCATAAAAAACTTAACTAGAAACAAACAAATGGATTTTTTTGACGGTTACCGACCAATGTTACGACACTTGTAGTTAAAAGTATTTTGGCAAAATTCGTAATGGTTGCCTGTGACTATCATTTTAAAAAAAACATCCTTGCAAAGAAATCGCTATCAGAAATCCAAAGAAAATACGAACATCAGTCACAAAAATAATGTTGCCGTTTAAACCGTTCATACGCGGGTGCTAAGTGAAGTGAGGCACCATTAAATAAATAATGGAAGAAAAATTGCTGATGTAAACAATAATGATTATGACAAAGACAATAAAGTCGATGTAAAAATAATAAATGAGTAGACTATGAAACCTGAGTAAATGAAAAACGATGAGCAAGGTCTCGGCACGTTTAAATATGTAAGCCGTTTGTGCGTGAGTCGGGCCTGGGGCGCGGGAGAGTTGGTTGCCATTGGCCGTCACACGGCGTCAATAGAACCACGTATTGTGTGCGACGCATTGTTACCGGTCGTCAGATGACCCCACTGCACGCCACAATACCACTTCAATACGCTGATCACATGCCACCGGAACACCGATCTACTCCGTCAATAGCGTCACCGTGTTGTTAGTCAGTCTCACAACACTCCGACGGTGCGTAGCGTACACTTTCATGATCAACGTGAGAAGATTGGAGACCGATGACGTCGGCACCACGCCTACCGCTACAGCTAGCTCGCGTTACCTTCTGGAAAAATATGACTGCAACGTCACACGCAATCGACACGAGAGAATAATTTTCTCATAAGGCATAAGTATTTTGTAAACATTGTTGTTGAATGTCATACTCACCTACATTTAAAACATCTGGCGCATTGAAATCACAGCATAACACACTAATATTATGAAGTCTAAAGTTTATATGTGTGTGTCTCCTTGATGGCTCACTGGATTTGGATGAAATTTGGCACATGAGTTAAAATAACACATGGATACATTTTTTTATATTTGATTTTTTTTCATCAGGGTAAAGCTGCTTGCTGAAGCTTTAGGTGTCTTCCATAAGTAGTAAAAAATATATTTTTACATAGCCCAAAAAGTACCTATATTTTTCTACTCGAATTATACACTTCATTCAGAATGAATCCTATCCTTTGACGCTGCTTATATATTGCAAAATACATTCGTTGTATTAATTCAAAACTATTCAAGAAAATAGACAAGTGAAAACTCTTTTATTTTCTTACTTTTATTACCTTTAACTTTATATCCTATTAATTATTTTATATTTTATTCTCCTCGCAAGATCAGATTCTATGGGATTGATTTTATGATTTCCTAACAGAATCTTTGATCGTAAAATTGTTATTAGGAATCTGGAAGTTTTCTTCGTTAATTGCATTATAAGTGCCAGCTCAGACATGAAGATACTAACATTGGCTCGCCTATAAAAGAGATAACGAAACGTTAGGAGAGGTGCCTGATCGAGAGTTTCATTCTTATTTAATTTATTTTAATAGCAAATAAATTTAGGTACTGATTGAAAGCCAGGTTTTGAATGTGTCACTTCCTGTCGACTAGCATGCTCCCACAGTCCATGTACAAGAAGCGTTTTTACAATATGATTACCTTCGTAAGCTTGTTTATACAAATCAATTACCTACTGTTATAATAACGCAACATCATCAATAAGAGGACCTTGATTGGTGTCCTCTATTGCAGACAGTACGTCAGTAACTACATATTTACCTCCGAAGGTATTAGCAGTCAGTTTTGCAATCGCTACTAATGCCTGTTTTAACGGAGCAAGTCTGTTATCGAAATACATAATAATTACGAGGTTATTGTTGCTATCACAAAAACTTTATACACTAATTACAGCCTATTCTGTGCCAAACAGGATAAAAATGACAAACCAAGTACATATCGTAAAATTAATGTATTTTTGCAATCCATCTTGATGGCCGCGCTGACGGGGCTACTTGCCCCTGGACTAGAGGCTAGAATCTTGCTGAGAAATAAGAAACAGTGAACTTTCAACCGGTAGGGCGAGTACAGACACAGGTTTATCAAGTTTCGTAGGGCTTTATCACTGAGTCGTGAAATGAAACACAACGAAGGCGATAGCTTTAAAACCGGAATAACTAGAACATATAAGTTCGCCGTCGAGTGCTGCGCTACCCATTGGGTTCAAGAGAATCTGAAACAGTAGGACGTCTGCCATTGTTTTTTTTTTATGTTGGGAAAAATCATCCAATGTCAACCCGCGCTCTTGGGCGGAGCAGGAGATAGTGTCAGACTCTTACTGACTAAAAGCCCACCCCGTTCCTTCAAGCCTTCAACTACACACCGGCAGCCTTCATACCGGGGCTCGAGTTCCCTTTCGGATAACCCTGGCCCCAGTAGGCTTCGACAAAGCTGGGTCACTGCTGTTGCCGACAACTCCTTGAGGCGAGCGGGAACAGTGCGCGACTTGGAATTGTTCCGGACAGTTACCGGACGGCCGGACAGCGAGCTACCCATTGCTCACTGTCCGCAAGCCCGCGCCTGCCATTGTTTAATCTATTTATATAAAAGGAAAACTTATTGATTCACATATCAACTTACTGCTGAAACACAGTAGTTTCTAAAAATTTTGTAAAAGGCTTTCGTTTTTGACTTAGGCGGGCATTAAGAAGGGTTTTTTAGAAAATTTACCTAAAAAAGCAATAGGAAGGGAAGGTTCGTTTTTATGCAAAAAAATATTCCTTAATCCTATAAACTTCGGCTTGCGGACGGCGCGCAATCGGTATGTCGCCGAACGGTAAACGTCCGGACCGTACCCGAGACGTTGACGACGGCGCGTATTGTTCCACGCGCGCCTCAAGGAGTTGTCAGCAAACCGTAGAGAGGGGCCCAGTAGGGTCCAAGCCTACAAGAATTAGTTTCTGAAAGGAAGATTCAGCCCCGGTACGAAAAACAACGAAGGAACAGGAGCGGGTTTTTAGTCAGTAAAAGTCTGATACTATCTTCCGCTCCACCCAAGAGCGTAGGATGTCATTGGATGATTATCCCACCTAAAACAAAAAGAGATGCTGTATACTTGAAACTTAGCATAATTGGTAACCCAAGTAAATAAAAAGGTTTTCATTATTAGTTTTTCAAAACTACCCTCATAAGACGATTTACTTGAAATTTGACTTCAGTACCTACCTGAATATTAAAGAATGTAATTATTATTATTATATCTAGCCTATACTGTCCCACTGCTGGACAAAGTCCTGCCTCCATTACTTCTATTGTTCGCAGCAAATAATTTTTGGTTGATAAAAACTAGTGCTTGACTGCAATCCCACCTGATGGTAAGCAGTAAAGCAGTGGTGCAGTGTGTAGTTGTTTTTAAACTCTCTCTATAACTTTTAAACATTCCCGCAGCTCGCCATGTTCAATTATTTATTTATTTACCTATTTATTTTAATTCAAAATGGTAAGTAAAATGAATAAAAAAGCTCCACAAAACCTACATCCCATATTTGATAACGTAGATAGTGAGAATGATAGGAAACATACAAAACATATTTATTAGATGCTCACTAAGAGAAAAACTAACTAAACACCACACTGTGATAAATGTAAAATAAGAAAGTTGTTATAAACATTTGTAAAAAAAAAATATCAGGCATACTTTTACGAAGTAAACAGATTATCGTAGTAAAGATTCCTCGTCCGGAAAATTGCTACCACCTTACTATTCTTATATTGGACGTTTTGCAGCATTCTTTTATAAAAAGGATGTTCATACCATTGAAATTACACACCTATTACGCTTTTTAGCACAACGATAAAATATTGCAATTATTTACTTTTTTTGGTTGCAAAGGAGGATGCCGGATTTTGTATGGCTACCGTTCCCACCCTCCAATAGACATGCAATACATGTCAGTTAGTTCATTCCTGTCCACAAATGACAAAACAGCTGATTTGGTTGTTAAAATAAATGGGGTTTTATTTTTATTAAGAAAATTACTTGTAGAATATAATAATATGTTTATTTTTCCATATCCATTGTCATCTACATTATGATCTAGCATTTGAGCTGGTGCATTAAATCAATATGTCACCATAGCTCCGTACATTGAATATTATGTGCGCACAACTTTAGTCAGGTCAAATTAGGTTAAAATAAAAATATTTAAACATAAACTCCTTAACTTTGAGGTAAGTCGGCATAGTAAAAAAAAACTCTATTCAAGAAGACGCTTCGTATTCATTTTTTAGACAGTTTAGCGATGCCCATTGTCAATTTTTTCAGGGCATAAGTTGCATTAAAAACGTATGATAGTATTATGTTATGATTATATTAAAGATGTAACACTTAGGTTATGTTAGATTAGGTTACATTAAAAACATTTTATAAAACTTAAACCCCATACTTTTGAGGTATGTTACCATAATTAAAAAAAAACTATTCAACAAGACGCTTGAAATGACAGCTGTCTCTAATCTGTTGGTAAGTGGAGACAGTTTTACGCAATGCCCTTTCTGAACAAAGAATCTTTTAACTGGAAAATCCTCTTTCTTTGCCAACCCTATGTTGCAGGTAACCATAGGCAATGTAAACTGACACGTAATCTAAGTAGCCCTATGATTTATATTCCTAACCGTTTGTTACTCTATCTACAAAATTAGAACATCCCTATTATAAAACATATTTATCAACGGCAATCGTGAATCAATCATAAATCCATAATTGCTTAGATTATTAGGTATAAATAGATTTATAGCTAATGCATGAATATTTGATAGTCACTGGAAACGAGCATACCTGCCTTCTTTATGTCGTATCTAACTAGAAATTATGTGATATGAAAATCATTTTCCGGAACTTCGTGCTTCTACGTATAACGCTCATTAAAAGCTTAACGTGATGGGGACGATCTCTGGCGCCGCGTGAATTCGTAGCGCTTTTAAGTTGGTATTAATACGCAGCGACTGCGCGCGCGCAACTCAGTAGGAGGCAGCTTGCGCTCGCTTCGTGTCGTTGCTAATCAGGCGTTTCGCCTAGTTGCCGGTTAACGTGCACCGACCGCGACTATTATTGCACCCACAAAAATGACGATATTCACTCCGAACTAACTTGTGTAAATAGATTCTAAACACGAGGACATAAAAACTCTTTTCTTATTTATTCATAAATAATTAATTTAATTCTTAATTCAAAATGGTTAGTGGCAATAAAGATCCGAGTGATCTCAAAAAAGTGCCACCAAAGAACCGTGAGAAGAAGACGAATAACTACAAGAGAGCGAATTGGTTTTCAAAAACATGGTTCGTCTGGATGATGCCCACCTTCTGGAGAGGCTACAAGCGGGACCTGTACGACGCGGACCTCACCAAACCTAAAGATAGCCACCTCTCCGATAAGCTTGGCGATCGACTCGAAAAGTAAGTAGCAACTGAAATTATTTTAAAAGCGTTCAATAAAACCGTATAACACTTTTTTTTATATAAAACAGAAATTGTGCATAGGTCACAGTGAATCTTAACCTTAAGTTCCACAAGGTGATGGGTAAACAAAAAGGGTAAACAAAAAAAACCTACAATAACTTGTGTGCATATACTCCACCGACTTAACAAGCAAGACATGTTAATAAAATCCGTGCGACCGCGGCTGAATGCACAATACTTCAATAAGTAGATATACATACCTACTATATTATTTGCGTAAGTGGTAAATTCCAGGGGCTGACAATTTGTCTTGTATCGTTAAAATTGTTAAAGGCAGAGTGCGTTTTCATAGTTGTATAAGCGGCCCAGAAGTTTACACAAACGCACGTCTGCGGTAGTTTCACACAACACCTGCGGCTCTCATACAATGCATAATTAATGGAAAAATAACTGCTTTCAACTTTGTTTTTAACAATAAAAATGAACTTAGACTATGCCTATCTGGTAAAAATATATCTAGGTGTACTTAAAGATTTCTTGTACCTACTGTTCTTTTATCTAAATATTTTTCATTCTCCTGACAATTCTTCTACATACCTACACCGGCAAAATTAGCCAAACATAGAAAAGATCGATAATCTTTGAAGGTTTTTTTTTTCAGTTTTCGAAATTTATACAATCAAACGTCATCTTTTATGCAATGTTTTATATAACTTGTCTCATTTCGGAAAATTTGCCTTTTTACCACTGTATGATTTTGTTTTTAAATTTCGTTGCAAATTTATTCAGATATCGAGTAAAAAGTTTTATTTTTATTTTTTATATATATTTTTAAATTAAGGACTTCACCCAGGGTACTTAATATAAAGAGAAGTGATTAAACCTACAATGATCTCTAAAATGTGGGAGAAACATTCCATATTCCTTTTCATGTTACTTACATTATTTTTTTAAATTAGCTTTTTCATCATTTGGCAGTAACCCCTAAAAACAATGTTATTCACAAAAGTTATACTGGAAGTAATTGATTTTAATTTAAAAAATATAATTTAGAATATGAAAAAAAAATATTAAATTTTACTTATCTAACTTTACCGATGTTATAAGGAAACTTACATTCGTGTTAGTATTAAATTGTATGTAATGTTTAAACGACTTATATGAAGGTAAATCACAATTATTTTATCTGGACACTGCTTACCATCAGGTGGGATCGCAGTCAAGTACTAGTTTATAACAGATAAAAAAAAATGTTTTGCAATCAGTTTTTTATGATCATGAGAGTATTAATTTATTTGCATGTGAGCCAGGCGTAAGTGAAATAATTCACTAAATTAGTAGGTACTTACGCAAATTAAATGACGTTTAATTCATTAAACCCCAAGCGAACGCCGCCGTTCGCGCACCTATTGTCTTTCTATTGTGTCTGTGATTTCCACGATTGAAAAGTTAAATGCGTATGCAGGCAATGCATCGGAACGGTTTCAAGACTTTTACAATAAACATCTTCCCAAAACTCGGTTCAAAATATTCACTAACTGGTTGGTATGAGGTTGAAATGGTTCAAGCAAAATAATAAATTCACCAAGAAGCTACCTCAATCTTCAAAGCCTATTTATTCCCAACTATTTTAGGATCGACTTCCAGTCCCAACGGATGCAGCTGCCCAGTAGGCCTAGCGATGGTAAACTATTTGTAAAAATAAACACATAAATTCATTTCAATGATGTTGTTACTGCAACTCCACATTCGACCTGAATTAATTTCAAAAACATGAACAATTACTTATGACGTTGAAGCCTAATAAAAAATGGATAAAACGACAAATCAACATCTAAACACAATATAAGTAAATGGAAATGTTAACCTACACATAATTATTTATTAAATATAATAAAACACACGTATTCAAACTCACAGAAAACGTTTTACCTGTTTGATAAGGTTTACTGTGCTGGCCATGGCTCCTGCCCTACCTACTGTATATTTTGATAAATAACGAAATAAGAAAGGGATGTAATAATGATAATATATAATGAGGGAAAAGGGGTATTTACATTTCATAAACGTCTTTTCTTTATATCATGTTTTGACAGTTTTAAGTAAAAAAGAGAAATACTTAGTCCAAAACAAGTTTTTGTACGTTGTTTATAATAACATTGGTGAGAAAACTGTTGTTAAGATTTTGTATTATATACAATTTTTTATGTATATAAAATATATTTAAAAAAAATATGACCCATTTTGGTGATTCTTCTTTTTTTTGTTTGAAAAAATATTTTTATCAAATTTAAATTTTTTGAAGATCTGATGAGGCGATTGTCTATGAAACACTTTACAATAAAATTTTAGCGGCGTTGCTGCAATCGCCCTATTGTTTATGGTAAACATCACCTCGTAACATAACGTCACACCGGTACGCCCGGGGGCGCACGTGTGTAAAGTCCACACTGACATACCCACATTTCACCAATTATGTTCTAATTCCCTTTTTATTTGGCTTATCAATTCAGACCTGCCTCCAAAGATTTCGCAAATCGTTCAAATTATACTTATTAAAATCAAAATTAACTGCAGGATTCACGTGTTCATGATCATATGGAGTAATTTTCTCCATGTCGGGATTGATTTTCTTAATACGATTAGCGTGAAATTAATTAATATGCACATTTAACATGCATTACTTTTTTACTGTTATTACTAAAAGATGTATGATAAAGTTATTTTCCGCCATTTTAACGTATTAGGCTTGCTACGTAATCAAAACAGTAGAATACTGTTTCAGATACCTACCAATTTTGGGCTCCATATAATAAAACAGATAGGTCAAAGAGAATGCGAAAATTTGTAAGTTTCTTTTATATCTGTCCTTCTTTAATTGCCAGTAGTAAAAATATTACAATTATTATTTTTTATAATAGTGTCCTGATCTGTGCAAAAGCTCATCAAAATATTCAAGTATTGTATGGTTTCATTTAATTTTTGTTACAAAAATATGGCACAGCAAAAATGGTATCAAAACTGTACGAGAAAAAATGTTGGGTTATATATTTGCCGCACAAGAACTTTAATGTTACTGGATCATTAACTCATTTCGATAATGAAAGAAAATGAATCGGCTCGAATACAGCTTAGGATTTCAAATAACCTGCATCCTAATTCCGGACACTAATTGCAATAATCTGCGTTTTTTCTATCAAATACTCGTATTTTTTTTTTTAATTTAACCCAAACTAATAAAAAAAAATAAGCACAGGTATAAAAGCCAGCTATGTACTACAAAAGTTTAAAAATTTAATTATTCTATGCAATTATTCAAATAAACAATTTGGTTTTATCACCTCCGCAAATATTTTACATACATATTGAGGGATATAGTTATTAAAAATAACTTATTAAGTATTATAAGCTAAATTAATACAATAATATATGTACATATGTATATTATGACTGAAATAAAAAGTAGATCACCTGATTAAATTAGGTCACAAATATTTGAATATAATAAATAAATAACTGATATTCAAATGTTTTTATATTTTAAAACAGTTTACATATTAAAATATTTAATGGCATCTAATTATAACTGATGGCCTTTTCTCGGCATTATCAATGAATACTGATGTTTAAAATAGCTGTACGGTTAAAGTTACATATGTAGTTCCAGGTTGTGTTCTGAACCGGTTGTACATAAGGACCGCGTCAGACATTTCCGTATGATCATTTAAAACTACTTTAGAGGTATCTTGGCTCTTCACGAACAAATTCTCACCTTGTATTTTTATGAAGAATACTTTTAAACATACTTTGTCTATACTAATATTATAAACACACTATTATTATTTTATTTGTAAGAGATAATCTTTGAAAGTACTGTGCCTCTAGCCAAGTTGATAATCTGCAATCGTTAACGCTAGTAGAACACTTCGAATATACGGGAATGACGTTATCTCAACTCTCAGTAACGTGGTCAGAACAAAAAAAAGGGCCGTGGCCAACTCGATGCGTTCGACGCAAGAGAAACGGTTGTAACTTGGCTAGGGGGCTCGTACGATTGCTAAAGTTTTTTCACCGATAGAAAGCTGCTTTATTCCTGAGTGACCTATACTATTTTATGTACAATAGCTAGACAAAGGCTAGTTCATAATACGTATAAAAAGTATCCTGGCCCTGGAAAATAGACAGAACTCCGTAAAGCCGTTTGTGTGTAAAGAAGTAGCAAATACTCACACTCACAAACTTTCACTTTTATAATATTAAGTGCAGCAGGTATGAACAATTCATACCTGCTGCAGGATTTTCGCGCAGATAAACAGAGATAAATAAACGTAAATTTTACACACTTCCAAAAGACGAGTGTAAAATTCAACGAAATCATTTGGTTAATAAATAAGTTTGCTTCGCTGGCTCTTTAACCCTTTTGTATATCAATATCAGTTACTCAATCTACCTTGCTGTGCTTTAATTCTATATGATTAGACAATGGTTGGTATTCTACCAATGCTCGTTAAAGCATTAAGGTCACACCCGCGCTTGATGGAAACTAGTTCTCATTGAATCAATAATTTACTGTCATCGTCATTCTTCAAAATGTTTATAACGTAGGTACTATAACCCAATTTTGTTTCTTAGAAAACAAAGTTTACCTTACACATTGCAAGATATTTGAACAATTCCTAACACAGCTTTTTGCAGTAAAAAAATGTATAAAACTAAATGATGACGTTAAGATGTGTGCGCATGCAACTCGTGCTTCAAAGAATTATTTTATGCATGTACACCTACTGAATACATATTAATATTAATTCTGTTGCTTGATTAATGACCATATACACTCAGCAATACTTGGAACTTTGTGAACTACTTATTATAGTTAATTGCCTTCAGAAACTATTGTTAAAGCTTGGCTGAACACGACTTTTATCCCGAGGGGCAAGCAAACTTTCTACCGGCCCCTTAGACCCTTCTGCGGTTATTTGTTAAACTGGATAAGAATGTAATTTTCTGTTAATATTCGGCCACACTGGTGGAAATCTGCCCTATCGTGACTACATGTTGCGCGATACCTACTTGAAATAATTGACTAAATAACGCCTCGAACGAGGGTCAACTTAAATTGCGAATCGCTTTAGCAATATTCATATAACTATTCATTTTTTTCCACGAGTGTTAAACCTCTCAAGAGATTTTAACCGGATTCGCAAACCAATATCAATTCATAGTCATAAAGATTTACGCATGCAATACTATTGCATTCCATCGCAGTTATTTTGCGAAGTAATTCAGTTATTATTAGCAAACCAGTTAATCACGTGCTGGTTACGGTGCATTGGAAAAATAACAAAAAACAGCACCGCGTAAGACTGGACCTACCGAATGCATGTCACATTTTTTGAGGCCAAAATTATTGGATTTTTTAAATCATTTGAACATAATAGTACCTTCAATTATATTTCCTTTATTCATTTTTATACACGTTACAATAAATATTTTTTTTAAAACAATAAAAAAAACATTTAAAAATATAAAAAACAGTATCCCACCGGTATCGGGAACAGGGTCCAAGCTACCGACAGTCAGGGCTCCAGATAAAAGAACTTCCTAACTATACGAGCCGTGTCCAGGAGTACCGCTTTCTGAATCAAGCCCTTAACGAGAGCCTCCTTCAAATATATAATTATTAACAAAGTAAACTGTAGTTTACTTAAACTACTCAATGCACCTTAAGATGCCTAAAGAGCGCGCCTGCATGGCACGTTGTTTCGCATCGTCTTATACATTTACATAAAGCATGCGTTACCCTTCACCTTACCCCACTTGAAGCTCTACCGTACCAGTATTTGCTACATTCACTTACTACACGACTAACGAATGCTTTACCAGTAAGACGGGGTTACATACCGCGATAATACTTCGAAAGAGTATGCCTTGGAGAAGCTTGACCGCAAATTTATAGTAAACCTTGGTCGTTTCTAGAAACACTCGTAACATCAGAAATAAAGATCATTAAAATTAATACCTCTTGGTCTGAGTTTAGTACAAAACTCACTGGAATTATTGTAAATTTTTACACGTTCAGGTAATTAAATGAGCAACCTAATGGAGGTAAGCATCCCTGACGTAGGTAAATATTAATAAAAAAACTGCACAAATAATTGTTTATCGATGCAATTACAATCAATTACGGCGAAATCCTTCCAGACACAAATGTACGGCACAAACGCTACTCAACAAATAAAATACTACTTCGTACATTGATTACAGTAGATACAGCGCAATAAAAACTTCATTTGGAAACTACACATTCATACGACTTCCTATGTTTTTTTTCATACAAGAAATAAATAGCCACAAAGTCCTGCACTAACATTTTACACTAGGCTTTTAATAGCTATATTAATTATGTAAATCAATGAGTGGAGTCTGTTGTACTTTTCCGCATTGTATTTATAGATGATTGGAGTTAGGCAACCCTCAATGCTACATTGCTTGCTGCCAGTGATTGTAAAGCACTTCACAATACTTGACCGACAGGTCATGTGAACTTACAAATATTCTGATGACATGACTTTTACAACCATGAACCCTACGGTTCAGTAAAAAAAAATGCCTAAATGGGCTCGTTGACAGTTGCCACCATACATTTATCTGTACAAATATATGTACGTAGCTATTAGCCAAAAAAAAAAAATATGCTTGGCGCCAGTGCTTTGTCTGTAATCAAATATTGCAATTTTTTTATTTATTTAATCCACTTCCCTGTTACCGATAGAGCTGAAATTTTGCATGCATGTGTAAATCTGATGACAATGCAAAATTATTATGACATGGAGCTGATCTGATGATGGAACCAAAAGATAGCTATAGGAGCTTGGTAGTTAAACGACACAACCCTATCGAGTTCGGGCTCGTATTAGTTAAAGTATTATACTTGACGAGTATTAATTAAAGTATTATACCGAGCTATAAAACATTGCTATGAAAAAAAATATTTTCATTAAAATCTTATTATCTATAATATGGTATGTACCTATTTAGAAATATATTTAAAGTATGTTTAACAGTTGTCTAGTACTCATACCACAAGCTCTGCTTAGTGTGAGATTAGACAACGTTGTGTGAAAATTGTGGAATATTATTATTATAAGTAGGTACGTGTACGCATAAATACGTAGGTATACGTATAATGACGTATATTTGGCATCCTTGGTACGTACCATGGACAGGTAACTAACCACGTGCGATCTAATAGATACTCTTAGCTGGCATTTTGCAAAAAAAGATATGCGACATATCCATAGTTGTCATTCAGTGTATTAATATTTAGCGTGTTCATTGAATTCAATCGTAAGTTGGTACAAATAAAAACATGAATTTTCTTGTTCCCTTTTGCACATATAACATAGTTCTTAGATACTTATAGTGTGCTATAAGTTCCTAAGATCTCATAAGTATGAGTACTTAAATAATCCATTGCCCTTTTGTATTAATTGTGTATTTTATGCTTATAGCATTAAATGCACAATTAAAACGGTACCTAAGACATTTAATTCTAACAATGATTCTGACGCAAATCCAAAGGTATACATTTATCATTCAGTTTTTAACAAATCATAATTTTAAGTTCATTTACATCTTAGATTTTGAGATATGTATACTTTATTTTCGTTTAAATTACTTACCTAAAGATTCCAAAACATGAAAAGGGGTTACACTTAATTATTGTATTGATATTCAGTTTTTTCTACACAATGACAATAAAATGAAAAACAACGACTGAATTTTAGACACTCGTAAATCTGTTCATTAAAAACCAGGCATGTTTTGGACATGTTTCGGATCTGGATACGGATTCAGGGTGTTTTTAATATCGTATGGATTTCATCACGCATGCGAAATTAGTCCGCATGCGTAACCCCCACAAAATGTCTATTTCATTCAAGTATTTATTATAATGCGTGGAATACGCGCGCCGGACGCGTTTTTTTTTTTTTTGTATTGTGAAATTTTTTGCTTGCGGAGCAATTCCGCATGCGTGATGAAAACCGCACGATATTAAAAACACCTTTAGGAATAAATATATACCTGTTTCGAACTCGGTTATGGATATGCAATTATTTCGAATTATCCGCTAGTTACGGATAGTCTCGGTATATTAGACTTTTTAAATTATAATTGTAAAATACAAATAGCAAGATTTGACTTTTATTTCTTGTCTAATATAATACAAACAAAATCTATCGTAACCTGTCATTTAGAATACGCCTTTATCCGAAACTATGCAAAGCTTTTATATTGGTTTCGGTTATAGTTTTGGAGCTCCACAACATCCCTGCTTAAAACAATAGATGTAAAGGGTTGGGAAAATCGAGAGTAACTCGTCATGGTCAGGCGGATGTAATCTAGACTTCAACACAATTTTTTTTTAATAATATAAACTCGTGCTTGACTGCGATTCCACCTGATGGTAGGCAGTGATGCAATCGTTAATATTATAAAGATGTAGGTAAAGTTTGTTTTCATGTATTTTTTATTTTTTGTTTGTTGGAGGTACTGGCAGAACTTATCCGATTGCTAACATTTTTTCACGATGGAAAGCTGCTTTATTTCTGAGTGACAGGCTATATTTTATTACTACGCGGCCGAAGCCGCGGGCAAATGCTAGTATATAATAAAATACAATATTTTGTATAATGTACCTATACGTATGGTTGGTAGTTTGACTGAACGGATTTCAATAAAATTGAGCACATAACAATAAGACAAAAATACTTTCTATCCCGAGAGTATGTTCCCTTCAGATAATTTTCGACATTCACGAAGGCGAAGCCGCTGACGGAAGACGCTTTTGTATGTAACGAATAAA
Organism: Mythimna albipuncta; assembly: GCA_929112965.1. Lineage (NCBI taxonomy): Eukaryota > Metazoa > Arthropoda > Insecta > Lepidoptera > Noctuidae > Mythimna > Mythimna albipuncta. Next base: position 12,290,397 of record OV815962.1, read on the forward strand.
CTCAAAAACTACTGCGCCGATTTCAAAAATTCTTTCACCATTGGAAAGCTACATTCACCCTGAGTAACATAGGCTGTATTTATTGCCCGTGCGAAGCCGGGACTGGCCGCTAGTCATAAATATATTTCGTAACTAATTGTGTACTAATGATTTTAAATTAAGTAAATAAGCCTTGATAGACACTTATCTCTGCAATGATCTTAGACATTTACTGACAAGACAATAATTAAACAATTCTGAGTTTTTATTGTCATCGCTTGGCTATTAGGATTACAAAATAAAAAAGATACCTACTCAAAAAAAAAAACAATTTTCTTGAACAATGCTAAACCATAAACCTCGATTTAACCAAAGGTCCATGAAATCAGTTTGTTTTGTATAGATATCATTGGTCTAGAATAGTGTCAAGTATTGATGACTGATCTATGTATAGGTATGGAATGTTACACACAGCGGCGTAACTAGCTGACCAAAGGCTCTGGACAAAAAAAAAAACTGGAACTTTTTTACATAGAAAATCATCAAAATAACCTCTCCTACTCTGAGAAGCCTGAAACAGTAACAGAATTTTACTGATGAACATGAGTTGTCATCATGAAAGTAATGTTGCAACCTATTAGAAGGTGGGAGAATTTCTTAGTAGTTCAAAATATTTGCTAATAAGGTTTTGGGGGCTCTTAAGATACAGGGACACTGCTCTGCATAGCCTTTTGGTAGCTATACCACGGGTTTATCTACCTATACACCGCTAAATTTTAATCGTTTTAATCCCCTGGAGGGTCGATCCGGTTTGTACGCCGTCTATCACCTAAAGGTCATTGAACTCGCTCAGCTGACGTTTTCTTACAGAAATTAATTTCGTACATGCGTAAATTAATACGAGTTTTGAAAAAAGGTACTTTATTTTTTAATTTAATCTTTACAAATCGATAGTGTTTGTTTAACGGTGTATATACTGGTATACTGGTGTAGCTGTTTTCAGGTATGTTACCCAGTGGTAAACACTTGAAAACGCTCTCCAATGAAAACTAGACCACATAGGCAATAACCAAATAAATGAAATAGGCATTTCAGTAACTCATGACTTGCAAAACAAATACAAATTATTGCGAGCGTACCTACTGCACCGAATAATACGCATGTTAGAATTCACGTGATTCACAGTGATAAACACAAACTTGTTCAATTACACCGACGCAGTCATGTTCGGTTTAACGCCTCATTGCTGACGGCTGACAATGATATTGATGACGTACGAAATTTACACAATAAACACACACATTTGTGTTGTTACCAGTAAATTGTACCTGAACATACCTACTAACTTGCACGAATATGGAAACGGTTGGTATGTTGCACTACCATGATTTTAATAAGACTTTTTGAAAAATCGATAAACTAATCGACATACCTAATTATATTATTATTTCAATAAATATTATATATTTCTTTATCCTCTAACTCCTAAGTTAGTTAAAAACTGTAGGTATTATTGGAGTCAGTGTATTATCGATAAAATAGATTTAATTTTGTCGAAATATTTATGACATTAATTTAAAATAGAAAACTAAATTGGAAATAAAATAAAATCTTAAATTTAAATTAGATTACTATCATGAGACATGAAATCGTAAAATAATTTCTATGTATTTATGTATAATAAATCTCACGTAAAATATACGAAATCGACGTACACAACTTGATATATTACATAGGCTTTGTATCTCGAAAAATATACAATATTCATTTACTACAATATTTAAAATTAAGAAATTAAAAATCAATATTAAAATTAAAATTCAGAAATAAAATTAAAGACAAAAATCAAAAATAAAATGATAGAAAAAAATTTTAATAATAATATAAAAAATAAAGCTATCAATCATGTGTGGTTTTTAATATTCCAATTAATTAATGATTCTATTGGAAGCTTCTCGTTCCGCGTAGTACCAAGCTTAACTATAAACACTAATTATATAGAATTGATTCATGTTTTTCCATAACCACAGTTCTATTATTGTCCTAACAAGAAATATAAAGTGCTGATATTTTTATTGCTAAAGGACAATAAAATAACAATAGCGATATAATTTCTTCATTATTGTGTCTAAGTAAAGGTCAACACAATTTATTGCAGATTGTGCAATCAAAACATTTTTTTAAATTATTATAACGCCAAACTAATTTTTAAAAAGAAATTAGGTGTACTCACTTTCCTTTATAAATTATTCATTTTCCTTTAATGTGTTACTTCGATAAATTAAATAGGCGTAGGTAATTTTGAATGTTACATAAATGTATTGTATAATGTAATTGTGACCTACATGTATTTATGAATTTATGACTCATCTCCTAATATCACGTTTATTTAAGTACCCATATTCAGTACATCGACGACAAATATGGATGACATAAATATGGAGTTCTTAAGTTATCTTTATGAATCTAATGGAATAATGGAAGTGTTAACACCTCCTTATATGCCACAAATTTTATTAGCATTTAACATTTAATAAATTAATAGTAATAAACTGTCTAAATACATGATGCAAATGTTTACACCTCATATAGGTCTAAACGACTTTTTCTCAGAATCAACCAGATAACATTGTAATTTCCAACCAAAATTTTGTCATAGTTTTTTATAAATTGATTTGTTTTAAGCGTGACTTTAATAATACTCATTTCGCGATATCTATCGCGTAGGTACTAAACTTATTAAAAAATAAAAGACTCCTTTTTGACATTTGAGAAAAACCCTAAAATTGACTGGCCTGTTGGTCTAGTGTTTAGTGGCCCTGACTGCTATGCCGGAAGTCGTGGGTTCGATCCCCACCCAGGACAAATGTTTATGTGATGAGCATGATCATTTGTTCTGTGTCTAGGTGTAATTTAACTATAATATGTATGTATTTAGAAATATATAATTATCAGTTGTCTAGTACCCATAAAACAAGCTCTGCTTAGCTTGGGACTAGACGGCGTTATAGACGGTTGTAGACTTAGGGCCCAGGTTGGGAATCGAACCCACGGCCTCCGGCATACCAGTCAGGGCCACTAACTACTAGAGCAACAGGCCAGCCAACAATATGACATGGTGACAGACAAGATAGTGAAAATATGACAATCCATAAGATGAAAATCAAGTACCTTTATAGAATTATTATTTTAAACCGACTCTTCCCTTCCCCAATACAGATGCCAATGTATCTAAACGATCCCGAAGACCTTATTCCCAAAAGGAGCCCGTTCCACATTCGTTATTCTAATTGTCATACACTTTAGGCATCACGTAATAGCTGTTACAAGTTGCGTTTCCTGTCTAATTCAGCGTTCCGGGTAATTGCGATTATGCGCCGACCTTCTCATTGGGTAATGTTGTGGACGACGATGACGGCGGCACATCGATAACTATCCCGGAGTCCGGACGACAGGAACTCACCGTTATTAACCAATTCAACATGAGACTTTGGACCCGTTTCACTTAACGCTTCCCCGAATGCTAACAAAACCAGGGGCCTTACCATGACGGGCTAAAATTTCAAGCGTGCGAGTGAGAAAGAGGGATGGAGCTATAGGTACTCTTTATATGGCTCTATCCTTTTAACAGTTCAGTTTAAGTCGTCAAATAGATTGCAGTAAGAGCTTATGGTAAGGCCTCTGTTCTCTTTTTCGTTTAGATTTTTTAACATTTTCGCAACAAGTAATTTTTATTCATAATTTTCATTAGACTTTTTCAATTATTGTTAATCAATTGAAATTGAAATTATGAATAAATCGTATGCACAACACTTTTTAAGTTACATTAGTCTATTGCGAAATCTATTTCATATTTTTTGCCTTCAATAGTCAGTGTGCATACGAATATAGACACACCCATTCATGGGTGTGTCCAAGTCATATTCTCGTCAATAGGTCATAAAAATGAATTGATTATAATCTCTGAATCTTAGCAACCAGAGCTGAAGGATTGTTCAAAACAGTTAATAATAATAATAATATTCCACAACTACCACACAACGCCGTTTAGTCCCAAGCTAAGCAGAGCTTGTGTTATGGGCACTAGACAACTGATAAACATACTTATATATTTCTAAATATATACATATTATAGTTAAATTACACCCAGACACAGAACAAATGATCATGTTCATCACATAAACATTTGTCCTGGGTGGGAATCGAACCCACGACCTCCGGCATAGCAGTTAGGGCCACTAACCACTAGACCAACAGTCCAGTCAAATATTAGTCAGTTATTGTGTAACTGAAAAAATATTGGTGGGTTTTGGTTACTATAAGTCGACACTCCCTCTCGCTACCTCCAGAACGGGAGGTGTAATAGTCATGATTACAGTCCTCTAGCAAAAAAAAATCTCCGATTACATGCCTCGCTAAAAGTGAGCTGTCCGATTTCCATTCATAAAAGCAAGTTCTCCGATTTTCATCCTAAAATAAATCCGGCAACACTAAAGAAACCAATAAAACGATAAATGCGCTATTTATGAAAGTGTTACACCAAACCATTACTGAACTGGTTTCAATGACACCGACTGGCTATTAGGTTGCTACGACTTTCGTATGCACAAAAAATATTTACATTAGTTAGTAATTTATAATTACATGTTTTTTTAAATAGGTAGTTAATAAAACATCCGGCTTAAACTCTAATTTTATTTTATTGTTAGTTTGGTACATTATGTACTTACCTATACGAAAAATGTATAGAAAATACTAACATTAATTTAAAGCCAGCAGTCTTTTTATGATAGGCCAAAACTAAATTTTGAAAAGAAATTGAATTTGGTGGCCACAACACATGAAAACTATCACAAATAAACGCTAAAAGAAACTGAAACAGAAGTTTAAGGAAGCAATAAAGTCTATATTTTATAATACAGAAAGCTCAAGGACTAAAAAGCTCACGTACGTGAAATCTCGTAAACAACTCGTGAAGGCTTTGACATTAGACTGCCTACTTGTACACTTCTTTGTTTCCTTGCCCACTTGGTACGACGACATAAATATTGATTCTATAGAACGTCTTATAATGTGTACAATGCCAAGCCAAGTGCATGTTTCAAAATATTGACTAACATTCTTAATTTGTACAAAATAAAGCCGAAACATCATTCGAGTGTTGACTTGATACTATATTATCATTGATCTCTACACGATGTTCAATACTGCGAAGGTACTGAATAGGTAATTAATGAAGGAATATTTTTGCACGCGCTAATCAATAATCAGTAAAGTCAGTAACGTCACTCTAGTATGGAAATTAGTAAAGGAAACCATTGATTACACAATGAATTTTATCGATATCGATGGTCGGGCGCTAGTCGCAGTTCTCACGTGTGTAACCGGTGGTTGTACTTTAAGGCCAGGTTCAGGTTTAAGCTTCTGGAAATTCACAAATATAAAAGAGAACACCATGAAAAATGATTTTATTAAAATTGACAATATAACTAATTGCCGGGCAAAAATTATATAAATTAGTTGGCTCGTTAAATAAAATCGCGAATCTGACCCTAACTTATACATATGTACGATTTCAAACGTGTATGTATTTCTACGAGATTACGTTACGGAAATATTTGAAAGTTACGAAAAATAATAAAGCTTGTATTTTAAATGGGCCTCGCAAAAACATAAATTTTTTATAGTACCTTATTTGTTTTTTTTTTTTATATAAAAATAAAACCGCTGTTACGGGGCCGCGAAATCCATACGGGGCGGAGTTCATACAAACAGGTACTCAGTGACGACAACCTGCTTAAATGTCCGATTGGGAATAGTGCACGTTGCCGTTATGTGAACCGAGCCGGCGGCCGCCACTGCGCCGCATGCGTGATGCGCCCGCGCCGCAGCGCGTGTGGTGGGCCCTGCACACACAAAGGCCTAGAATCTCTGCGAATGGAAATTAAGACTTGTTAACGCATACACACAATTACATTGTGTACACGCTGTCTAAAGCTTACTCACCATTTTATGTGACAATAAAGAGCAATTGCAAATCCAATTTTTCTATTAAATTCGTTTTGAGCTGTTGCGTCCGCATTCCGGATTTTCAATATACACATTCGAGTGTGTTGTAGGTCGCGTCGGTAGGTACCTAGCCATGTCAACCAAGGGCACCAGCAGTGTCTTCCAACATATGAACGATTCAAGTTCTTTGTGCAGAGTCAATAAAATTGTACCGGTTTAAACGAGTCTTCATGGATTTGTACTGCAATCCTTTCTCTAAGAGCGTTTCTCCGGGTGTCATTTCTTTTCCTTTTCATGTTTATTAAGAGCTTTATTTACATCTATAGTTATAAATAAAATCGTTGTGTATGTTGGTAATATTACATTTTAATACTAAAAATACTAATGAGAGTATATTCAATACTTATAACGACAATGCAATTTATGAAATATTTTGTCTGTTCGTCTGTCTGTTCCGGCTCAACTCCGAATCTATTAGACAGATTTTGACGGAACTTTCTGATAGATGTCTAAAGTTATAAAGAATAATTTCGGCTATTATTATTTTTTGTTTAAAGTTGGGAGCCGAACAACAAATATGTGTACTTGAAATTGTGACCATAAGTGTGTTGTTTTATGAATCTGATGAGGATGAAGTCGCGGGCACCAGCTAGTGACTAATATAATTTTAATTGAGTTAATAAATAAAACGGATTAGTTGACCGTTCACGAGTCGCCCACATGGCCAGCCAACTACCGTCAACAAACGCCGGTTCAAGTGACTTTTGTAAGATACCTTCATGACTCACGTTCGCTTGTATACTTTACCTACTGCACATAAAATACATATTCACTAATGATTTGCATTGTATTTAACACCTGTCATATCGGTATTATATATTTACCCTCCTGTTATTGGCAAATATTATGCTAGCTACGCGAAGTAATTGGAACAACTGCGTCACTGCTAGGTATATTATAGACATGCATCCCACTCATAGGTACGCCCATGGGTTGTGCGAAGGTGTACCCCGAAACTTATTTCTTTGCCTGAAATGAAGGCAAAGTTTAACACACAGGGTTTTAATCAGTAAAAGTCTGACACGCCCTCCCACTCCGCCAAAGGACAGGAGAAGTCCAAAATACCTATAGGTACGCACAAACATGTTTTGAGAACACATTCATTGTGCGTAAATAGGAGTACAATTCCGTGCCGGAGTCTGTTTCCTGATAGCAACAACTTAGTGGTCTGTAAGTCAAGAGTGAATAGGTTAATTCTAGACAAGTATGCTCAACCGTCCACCAAAAAAATATTTGAATAATTGCCTCATCACTTTAAAGCAATTTTGTTTAACCCACTGTGTGTCACTTTGCAGGCTCGTAGGTAGAGGGTTAAACACGACGGGAACGAGTTTGCATTGCACCTGCAGTTAAAAATAGATGTGAGAAGTTAGAAAAACTACAGCTAGAAAACACCACACCACCCAAAGGTTGACTGGCCTTGTTACCACTACTGTACACTATGACTGTACATGAAGTTTAAATAAATAAATAAAAGGATCAATCACACTAATGTTATAAAGTGAAAGTTTATGAATATTTATTTATTTATTTTACAATTTATGTACACACAGTATTTGTATATGCGTTTGTTTCTTCTTCATGTCGAAATGGGTGAAAAGATTTCGATAAAAATTTACATACGGGTAGACCTTGTCCTGAAATATCACAAAAGATCTTTTTTATCCTGGGAATAGTATGATTCGTTCCTAAAGAACTTTTGAATATATGTGCATATAGATGGATGGAGAGGGAAAGGGCGGCCAAAGAAAAGATAGATGGATTGTGTGAGGAGTGATATGAAAGAAAAGGGAGTTAGTGATAGCGTGACGAGTGACAGGACAGAATGGAAGAAAAAAACGTGTTGCGCCGATCCCAAGTAATATGGGATAAGGACAGGAAGAAGAAGAAGAAGAGTATGTTCCGTTGGGACAATTTTCTACTATCAGGCAAGCGTAACCACTAGCAGCAGCTAGTCTAAAGATAAACGCTTTTCTCAGCAAGAAATCAGTGAGATTCGCGCGTGTGTTTGCATAAAGTGTCTGATCTATGCATGGCCTCCGCTAGGTGCAGCGAGCCGCGGACGCTCATACTACACGACACATTTCTGCATCCATTAACAACCATTGGGAATTGATTTTAATCATTTGAAAGGTTCGGTTTGGAATACGGAAATAAATCATTGTTATCAGAAAAAAATGTAGATACAGTTTTGAAGCTCGCTTGATGTTCTGAACTTTATCGAAGATAAGTTCGCTAAGCAAACGGTATGATAATAATGCCGATAATAGTAGCACTTAGCTAGCGACTTTGTTCACGAGAATGTTTTCATAAAAACTTTGACAAACTTTAATTAAATAAAAAAAGGTGATTGTTATTATTAGTTTTTCAAAATTACCACGGTGGGGCCGTGGTAATTTTGAAAAACTAATAATAACAATCACCTTTTTTTATTTAATTAAAGTTTTTTGTCGCTTTGACCACATCGCCCAGTACAGAACACGATAGTACATTATAATATAAGTGTGTAATGTTAATAATTACCGATGAGGCGGTATTTTTTGTCTTAAGAGAGCCGAGAACGGTAATCATTAATTACTCACGTGTGTCACACGACGTTTTTCAATACACTTGTGAAGAAAATAACTATAAAACTAGTAAACTTTTGTGGCGGTAAAAATTGGTTTTCTTAGGTGCATAATTAAATTAAAACAAATATGGGCATATTTTTTTAATTTGCCATTATACACTCACTGAAATTAATAAACGGGGGTTGACCGGCAACTCGTGAGGGACGACCTGCGCCCAGCTTGATACGATACATGTAATATAATAATGGCGGAGAGAGGTTGAACAATAAGGTTTTAACTACATTATAGCACTAGTGCGTAATGGTAATCAAAATGTCACAGTTTGGTAACAAGGGCAATTATGTACCTACCTAAGTACAGTGCAATAAGAGTCACTTTCTGAGCAAGTGTATTGAAAAAAAACTTACAGTCTACCATAAGACTTCTTTCTTATATCTATGGCTGTGAATGTGACCTATATACTGACTTTTGACAATGACAATGGTGACTTTTGTCACGGTGACTTTGAGCTAGCGCGCACTGGTGACTTTTGTCACGGTGACTTTAATTTAATATGTTTGTCACCGTCGCGTCACCTTTCCAAAGAGGAGTGCGCACACGAAGAGTGACAGTGACAAAACTTTTTTTGTAATCAAAAGTCACCAGTAGACGTAATAACATGGTGGCTATTTCAAGGTGATAAAGTACAGATAAAAAAATCAAAATTTGAATTGTATTTAAAAATTGATTTTGTTATTTTATGAACTATTTACACCACACACTTACCGACTGCTTTTTGCCTAAGCTATCTTAATAACATATTTTAAGATTTATTCTCGTATAGAGTAAAATATTAAATTGTTTAGCTTTATTGGACATTGGCGAAGCGAGGATTGCATTGCAAATGCCAATATCATAAGTTTTACAGCGTCTAAAAACATTGATCGTCGTATTTTCATTCCGGACACACATGACACTTTTTAATCTTTATTTTGATTAGAATTTGTGCCAAGTCAAGTCAAGTTCATTAACCCAAAAATCTTCGACAGAATCTTTAAAAGCGCCTAAATTGTTATGATATGTTATGTGTTGGGGGCAGTTCGGTAAACAAATAATGACGACCTTTATTATACAGGTTACTACTTGTGTTAATTTGAAGTAGAGTCGGTCTAATAAGTTAAACGACTTGGGTAATTATTAGGATTTAATGAAATCTGATGTCGTCAACACGGGTTCAATAATCAAGGTTGATTACGAGATAGAGATCATTGTTTACTAACAGAAGAACCTTATGAAAAGTATCGAATATAAGTATTTTTTAAATGATTAAATATTAGAAGAAATTCCCAAGTCGGTTGACTTATTAGACAGACTATACAGAATGAGATTTTGCCTACAAACGTTGAATTTTCAAAAACTCCTTTTTAGTGCTCACCTAGGTCATAGAAGAAAGCAAAATGTAAAATATGTTCCTAGGTCCAGTAGTTTCGGCTGTGTGCCTTGATATGCCAGTCAATCATTTTTCCTTTTATATTTAATAAATCAATGACTACTTTAATTCGAGGACTGTTAGTAAAATATATATCTATACACAAATATTTGATTATTTAATTTACGAGTACCTTAAAATCAACATACTTACATGTACTGTGGGCCTCAGTAGAGCTTCAATCGTTACAAGGTTGGTGCGATTGCTCAGCCGACTTCCTTTGTCACCGAGTTGATCGTCAAGTAATTATGCACTGTGTGAACAGTTGCCGCTTGCCACACGATAGCCGATGACCCTAGGCGTAATAGATATAGTTAATAAGCTATAATTAATTTCATCTTGTAAAAGAAAATTATACTCAAAGTAGGACACTCCTATTTTTTCAATAGCAATATTTTTAGATTGCGTACCATCATGATCTTTTTTAGGTGTAATCATCCAATGATTTTTCCCGCTCTGAGATAGAGCAGGAGGGCGTGTCAGACTTCAGTCTTCTCCCTTCAGTTGCCTTATGAGTTTTAGGACCACAGGCTTCCTTTTCAGAAATTCCTCTAGCAGGCATCGGCGCTGGTGACCTACGGTTTTTCTGACATCTCTTTGATTCATCTATTTGCCATCGACGACTTGGACTCGGTCCGCCCAGTTGCCAGACGACCGGACGGCGGCCGGAGGACATTTCTCGTCGTCCTCCTGCGTCTAGGCGAGGTTTACGGCGGTTGGAATGTGAGGACGTCCGTTCCCTCACACATGCAGCTGTATTCTTCGCAAGCATTCCTAGTATCATCATGACCCATGAATGTAATCTTAATCACTTAACACTTTTTTAACAAACAAAGCCAATAAGTAATGTCGGAAACAATAAGCAAATACTCAAATACTTAACCGCACTAATAACTTCAACACTAAAAGCTAAAACAATTAGTAGATAGTTTAGAAAACAATTGACACCTAAACCCCAAGTCAATTGGTTTTCATTTTATTGTTTTGTGTTGAAAAGTTTTTCGTATGATGGGCTCTTACTACGCAAAAACAGATCTAAGTAGGTACTATGGGGCCATTGGCTCAAGCCACAAGTGGCTTGTGGCCACTTCTAGCTTCTCGTGGCGGCGTTTGTGGCTGTGGCATGTGGCCAAAGTACGACGACACTTACACCTAGTTCAAATCTAATACAATAGACACTAGGTTATTCTTATTACTTTTTTAAATCAGAACCAAACTCCCATGTCACTTCAGAATCAGCCAAAAATATTGACTATCAGCATGCACTCTGTAAGATTCGTTCCAGCATGCAACCTTCACAGTAACTACACACTATTAGTTTTTCCAATTCACACAAGCTAGATATTGTCAGTGCCTTTTTGTGATAAGCATTTCTTTATGCATTATTGATCTAGTGAGTTAGTGAATCTATACTAATATACATATATAGTAATATAATAAAGCGTAATATTTTCTTTGTTTCTTTAAATGCGCTTTATATATCTCTGGAACTGGTAGGTAGGTCCAAATTTTAGAGCGTCAGACTTAAAAAATCTTTCCTTATGATATAACCAGATTCTATTTTCAAACTATCCAGGGATCCACTCAAATATAGACAAAAATTGTTAAACAAATCGGTCAAACCGTTTAAGAGGAGTTAGGTGACAAACATATGTACAGAGGAATAATTATAAATTTAAAGACTGATTATGTGACTTTTATTCGAATAATAAAAATATAAAACGAATTGAGTGCTCATGCAATGAAGATCAGTAGAAAATATTAGTTTATCTTGATTTCGCAGTCAGTCTATACATACATATAATAAATCTATAGAAGTTTTTAGTTGTGCGCGCATCACATAAAATGTACTAAATCGATGTAGATAATTTTTATACAATAAAATTGTGTGTAACTTAACATAGTACTTAGACCTCGCGTCATTGCAATCGGTTGACTATTTCGAAAGATACCTATACTATATTCATTAACTGATAGGCGAAACGAAGTTGGCTGGCTCTGCTAGTTTTAAATAAGTTTGTATAATTAGAATTCCCATTAGGAATGCCATAATCAGAAACACCCTTTTGCAACAAACATATCTGTAGCCTACCTATTATTAAATTTAAAAGTTTAATATATAATTCTGCATACGACAAACAATAGGTATAGACTCACTATCAAACATGAACGTAACTTCATGTTACAACTGACACTGCGAATTCCTATAATTCACTATAATAGCATAAGTACGTGTTCTTGTGATTCTATTGTAGACATTATTTGCAATTCCATAACACATAGTTATTGCCACGAAGAATTTATGTTTTATAAAATAATGATCATTTATGATTATCTGAAGTTTTTTCAAACTGCAATGTAGTGTAATTAGCAACTCGGGTATTTGCGATCATTCAGGAAAATATGACTGTAATATTTTATTTGATTTATAGCAAAGCAGTTAAAAGGATTCTTTTAACTTTAATTACAATAATTATTTTATCTCAACCGTGAAACGTGGGTGCTTAAGTACCTACCTTTACCTAATTACAGTTAATGCTCGTTACAGAACGATAAATCTGCAAAACCTAAAAAAAACCACGGGCCTAAAATAAGCATGATTAAAAAGACTATTTTACAATGCTGTGCGAAATAATACTGTTCGCTATAATATTTTAGGCAAGTTTAAAATGAGAACTTGCAACTGAATGAATTCAGTTCATGGTCCTGCTCGTAGAATTTTTCGGTTGCTTTTCCTATTTTTTACGTTTTCAACAGTAAAATCATTGTTCCCAAAACCAAAGTAAAAAAAAAACTGCAGGAAAATTGGAAAAAGCCGGCAGCGTAGAATTTAAAGCTGGGAGGTTTTGAACCATGTACACTTGTACAGGAATTCATGGAAATAATTATGACTGTACCACCCAATACACTCTGCCCATGGCTTTATAGGAAGAAAATTTTCATCGAATTGATTAATATTTTCTTCCTAGAGGCTAGGATAAAAATATTATAATCTTTAACACAATTCCACATAAATTAAAAGTTAATAATTATTATAAGACAATAGAAGTTAATACAAAAGGAACATTGAATATATAATCATTACTTGGAATTAATTGCTGTTAAAATAATAAACGTTTAAGTAAACTTAAGTGCTACATTTCTTTTTTGCAATGCAATAAAAACACCGACTGTATCAGTCACACCTGTATTAAACAAACAATGAATTTTATAAAAGTAGTAGGACTTTTATGCTAATTTTATTTAATAGTCATCCCATCTTTAATTTGTGAGAGTGTATTTGTTACTTCTTCGCGCCCAAACTGCTAAACGGATTTAGATGAAACTCTTCACACGGGATTACCATGTCCTGGAATAGTAAACAGGATATTTTCTATCCCAGGAGTATGTTTCCTTGGGATATTTATCTACTATCACGCGCGCAAAACTGCTAACAATAGCTAATATTATATAGAACAAAGCGTCTGTCTGTCTGTTCGCGAAAACTCATAAACTACTGAACGGTTTTATGCGGTTTTTACCAAAATACAAAGTGATTCATGAAGGTTTGGATGTAGAGAAATACCGAGAATTTCAAAGATTTGTAACACCTATGCGAACCTGGGGCGGGTCGCTAGTATACATAAACATTTCATTACTCTCTGAAAGTGGGTCTGAAGTTGCCTGAGGAGCGGGTTGAAAGTAATACCTTTCATCCCTAGGGAGTTTTACTTTCAACTGACAGCTGTCAAATTATTACAAAAAAAAACTAGTTCTATCTTCACATTTCTATTGAACCATGTTCCAACTTTCTATACAACCAGTCAATTACAGCACTTGGAAATAACTTAAAGATAAGTACTAATTAAATAGTATTATATTTCCAAATAAGTTATTTTGTCAACTATTTCTTTAATATACTTTTTTTTAATGCAAATAAATTCTAATTTTTCAGCAATGAAAAATAAAGGCTGAATAGATGGCCGGCCACAGAAAAAAAACAAAATGGCGGAAAAGTGGCATTGGTTTTTTTCGAGTTGTAGAGTTTTGTTTACATTTCCTTGTAGCGGAGATTTGTATTAACACGATAAGTTCATCAGATTAAAATAGTGATTTAACGCCTAATTTCATAAGAGAAGAGGTTAAAGCAATATTGGAAAACCTTTTACCGCCTAAATCAGAAAAAAGATCATAGGTACGACGACTCAGGTTTTACAAACTTTATATTTAATTTTAATTTCCTTGTGTTCGTATTGAAAAGCACAGTGTTTATCTCGGGGTGAAAGTAACTTAGGTATTTAGTCCCTTGAATAAGCGACCTCGCTACGCTCGCCATCCAAATCCTTCTCGGGACCAAATAAGTAACTTTCACCCCTAGGATAAAAATGTGCTATTTCAGCTGCCTTTCTTTATACTAACAAAGCATGTTTTTGGATAACTAATTCGTAATTTAATACAAGGCCCGTAACATAAATCGGTTATAAAATAGTATAAGATCTCTTTAAGCACTAAACTAATTAACCAGAACAATTCACTTCCTACTTACTTCCTTCTTTAATTAAGTCCATATATGTGCATGTAAATGTTTATACGAAGTGATGAGACTGTAAAGTTGCGCACGAGTAGTACACACCGCACTACACCAGTCCTATAGTTGTTCACCTGGCTGGTCGGGTCATAGCCTTCAGACCGAACAAGTTCATACTGTGGTGTTCACATCCTTGTTTACATAAGTAAACCTCTGATATATTGATCTTTAAACAGAAAGATGTCTTTACTATCAATGGTTTTATTTTAAGTTCTGGAACTAGTTAGGTATTTGAAAACAAAACACGACTATCCTTATCCTTACATTATAAAAAAAATAGCTGACTCGGTGAACTTCGTACCGCCCAAGTCAATGAATGTAGTACATCTTTCGATATAGTCAACCGATTTCAATAAAACAAAGCTTAAGTAATTTGTCAAGTTACACAAAATGTTATACATTAATATTTTGTGTAACTTGATAATATATATAATATTTATTGTGTAACTTAATAATAGTAGATTATGTGATTAGGGGATAAAGCAGTGTCTTTAAGTCGCGGGCGGCATGTTGAATTCCGAACGAAACGAAGGTTGCTAATTTTAATCCCGAAAGTGATAAATGATAAATGATAAATGATATTTATTTTGTAAATAGGTTTAAAAAACACTTTTACACGTCAATTTTTTTTTTTTTCGTCAGTTTATGCTAGATGAGGCCGGTGTTTCCTATCTGACTACCCTGAGAAGAAACACCGAAACAAACTCAGGGGTCAAAGTCTCTTTTAAAGTCCATACAGTAAATATGTAATGGTCAAATCACATGAGAACCATGCAGATTTGTCTGAGATGGTCTTTTGAAGAAAGAACCATACAGATTTGAGTGGACCTGTCCAATCAGTGTAAGCATTTGTCAGTATTCGAAAAGCTCAACTTAGGACTACTATGGAGCTCTACGACTTGACGAACAATACCAAAGAAAGGACATTTGGGTAGGCCGCTGAAAACACTCAAATTGCCAGACATACGTTAAAATTACTGAAAAGAAAAGAAAAAGCAATCAACATAGTCCTCACATTTACAATAATATAAACAAATTGTTAGTTTACAAAATATTTAGAGAAGTAAATATTTATGTCAAAGAAAAAAAAATATATATACTTTAAGTACTTAAAATGTATACATGTCATTTTGTAAAATAAAAATAATCTCCAATAATATCAAATTGTTTAAAAAAAAAAAAATATATATATATATATAAACAAAGGAAAAGCACATTTAAAAATAAAAATAATTAAAAAAATACAAAAGAAGAAAAATAAAAATGACAACAGTTGTATTAGGTACTGGAGCAGGTCAATCCCAAGCCTTTTCGTCCTGAATATAGTCTTTTACAGAGTAAAAAGCCTTTTGACAAAGTTTACGTTTTACAAATGATTTGAACTTATTAAGGCTTAGTTGTTGAATACGGCTAGGAAGTTTATTATAGAAGTGTATACATTGGCATCTAAATGAGCCCCCTATTTTTTTGAGCCTGGTTGCAGGAACTACAAATTTATGTTTGTTTCTTGTATTAAAATTATGAATATCACTGTATTTTTTAAACATGTCTATATTTTTATGGGCGTACAAAATATTCTCGTAAATATACTGTGAAGGCACAGTCATTACATTTATTTCTTTAAATTTATCTCTGAGGGAGTATCTGGGACTTAATTTATAAATTGATCGAATAGCCCTTTTCTGTAAAACGAAAATTGTCTGTATATCGGCGGCATTTCCCCATAATAAAATACCGTACGTCATGACACTATGAAAATAGCTAAAGTAAACTAAACGGGCTGTCTCTAAATCAGTTAAATTTCGAATTTGTCTTACAGCATATGCTGCTGAACTAAGTTTTTTCGACAATTTGTCTATATGTGGGCCCCACTGAAGCTTAGCGTCTAGAGTAATGCCCAAGAACACTGTAGTATCTTCAGGACTCAACTCTTTACCTTTTATTAGCACACTGGTTTCTACTTGCCTAACATGAGGCATGGTAAACTTAATGCATTTTGTTTTTTTTTCATTAAGGAGCAGGTTATTTACATTAAACCAGTGTACTATTTTTGAAAGAGCTATATTTATATCGTCAGTAACCTGCTGCTGACGTTTAAGTTTAAACAAAAGTGAAGTGTCGTCTGCAAACAACACTATATTATGATTTTCTTCTATGAGGTAAGGTAAGTCGTTTATGTAAATTAGAAACAAAAATGGACCAAGAATTGAGCCCTGGGGGACACCCATTTTTACAACCGATCCGGGAGATCTTTTTCCGTTTACGTCAACTCTCTGAATTCTTTCACTCAGATATGATGTAAGAAGATCCAGGGAGGAGTTCCGGATCCCGTAATGGTGTAGTTTCCTGATTAATGTTTCATGGGGAACGCAATCGAAGGCCTTGGACAAATCGCAAAAAATGCCCAGGGCATCGCATTTATCTTCCCATGCATTATAAATATGTCCTAAAAGTTCAACACCAGCATCGGTTGTCGAACGACCCCTTGTAAAACCAAACTGTTTGGTATGCAACAATTTATGTCTATTAAAAAATCTCTGTAATTGTTGTAGAATGAGCTTTTCAAATATTTTACTAAAGAAGTCAGTGAGAGATTTATAAAATTAAATCCTGAGCAAATTCTCAAAACTCCTGGTAGACCAAATTCTCTCGCAATGAGAGAATTTGATCTACCAAATCATATATTAAAGAAATATAAGTATTACACATATTAACAAGTTTCAATTTTCTATAACGCTCCCGTCAGTAAGCACGTTTTATTCTATTTTCTTTTTTTTGTTAGTTGCCAGTTTGAATTTCGAGTCAGTTTGTTCGATGACCTACGTTTTAATTCACAATGTTGACGATTTTTGATGTTCCAAATTAAAATCTCATTATTCCCTAGGGATCGGCCATACTGCATTATCTCGCTAGGCATAGAATGACTTGCTAGGTGAGGTTTGTTTGACGTATAAAACGACATTATCGAGCAGGTGGTGTAAAATAGTTATTCACATCGATTTCGTACATTTTAAATGATGCACGCACAACTAAAAACTTCTACAGATTTATTACATGTGTAGACAAAATAGCGCGCCGCGTTTGTGTGTATGAATGCGATAAACTCAAGAAAGAAAATTCGTTCAATAGAAAGGATGTTTATGCAATTTTCTCTAATAGACCGAGTGCTTCATGAGAAAGGTTTTAGTGTATAATACATTCGTATTATAGCAGAGAAAAGCCATGAATTTGATGTATGCAATGTTGTGACAGGTAACTAGTACAATCGCGGGCTTGCGGACAGTGAGCAATGGATAACTCGCTGTCCGGCCGTCCGGTAACTGTCCAGACCAAGCCCAAGTCGTCGACGGCGCGCACTGTTCCCGCGCGCCTCAAGGAGTTGTGAGCAACAGCAGGGACCCAGCCGGGTCGAAGCCTACCTACTGGGGCCAGGGTTATCCGAAAGGGAGCTCGAGCCCCGCTATGAAGGCTAGAAGGAACGGGGTGGGCCTTTTAGTCAGTAAGAGTCTGACACTGTCTCTCGATCCGCCCAAGAGCGGAGGTTGTCTTTGGATGATTTTTTCCCACTATAAAAAAAAAGGTAGCTAGTACATTATGTAATAAAAATCTACATAGACGCGAATGTAGAACCTTTTTTCACGAGGTCATTAAATATCGATACTTAATTATTGAAAAACCTTGAAACTCTATGCTATTTAAAATTCTTCAGATTGTAAAAAACTGCCTATCAATTGTCAGGTAATATCATAGTTACCTTTAAAGTTCAGGTACATACAATGTTTAAGGATGTGGTATTTTGTTCAATGCTTTCATATAACCTTGACCAAGAGCCCAAGACATTGATAATGATCCTGTCAAAATTTCAAAAGTAACCTTCACTAGTTTTTTTCTCTTGATAAATGTTTTTGCATTTAATTTAAAGGTCAATTAAGTTTGTTTCAAATGTCTTAATTAAATGCTTGTGTTGATTTTTTACAGACAGATTAAGATAACAATTTGTCGAAAACCTGTAAGCATTTCCATTTCTCGAACATACCTTCAGTAAAACGATCGCCATACAATTTATGAACATTTTATTGTATAACTTATTTTATGAACATTTCGAAGAAATAATCTAAAATTTCGAGCTTAAAAATGAGGCCACGTTACATGATTCAAAATTGCAATATTCATTTATGTTATTTGTGACTTCTTTCGTAAAAACCAATACCAATAAAACCAAAATCTTTTACATTTCAACCTGGTTGCGTATTTCATGCACATACAATTTCTTATTTTATAGGTATTTTTAAATTCTTCCAAGTACCTAAATGTAAAGTATTTAAGTTTTAGTTTTATTTTCACTCTTAACAGTGCCTATCTACCAGAGATGTGATGTGCAGATATGCTACGAAGATATGAAAGCTACAAAACTATGTGACCGTTTCCATTTACATCTTTTTTTTTGACATTTGAGCATGGCAGTTGAGAATTTGTCATGCTGAGAGATGCAGAGATCTACTCTTTGGAATGTGCAATTTAGCTTCACTTTTCTTGGACTGACCGACATTTGACTATTCAAAAGTGCCTGCAAATGGTCTATTTGAAATAAATTATTTTGAATTTTGAATTGTGGTTAAGCTATGTAGCATAGGGAGTAAAATGTGCGAGGAAGAGGCGCAACTCGAGTTATGCAAGGTATCTACGGCAGGAAGGCGCACCTACTCACTCGTGACCATCGTGAGAATCCATATGGATTCCATATGGAAAAGCATAGCTTAGTTGAAACACTTTCTATCAGTACCAAGCTATTTGGATCAATAAATATGATTAGTGGATATCAAACGCATCCAAAGCTACGTAGCATAACAAATCTGGTGGAAAAGCCTAAAACGATACACCTTCCACGTAAGTTCGTCACCAGCTATGACTGGCTGGCAGAGCATGCCTAAGGCATTAAGTTCGCCATTGTACTGAGCACGAAGTTTTAAATAAATAAAGGAGGTGTCAAGTGTAATAATAATAATCAATCATTAGACAGGTTGTGTAAAGCGACGAAGATGCTCATGACGGACTGAAATAAGGACAAGGCGAAGCGACTAACGGCCACAGAGACGGCCCTCCGAGCCGCGAGGAGGACGCACTCTCGTGATCATGTGACTGAACGTACACACATCAAAACACAAGACGTAATCATCATCAAACATAATAATTAACAGCCTTATGGCCTGATAACTCGGTCAAGCGCGAACCTAAAAAAATTTAAAAAAAAAATCTAATCGGCATTTTAATTTTATTGTTCAAAGAAATTGATTGAAAAAGCCTGATTGGCATCATATCTTTACTGACGCTTCAAAACATATTTATCATGCACAGTATAATATTGTTCAGAAGGTAAAGTGTCCACCTGAAGCAACGACTCTTACTGGAGAATGTCCTGGTATCCTTAAAGCTGTAGAATACATTTTACTTTTAAAACTTAGAAATTAACTGATTCCATGAGTGCCCTTCAGGCGCAATATTTATAATAACGAAATTTATAATACATACATATATATATATATATACATTTCTGGTCCTGTATCCATGTTGTTTCAAATTCCTGTACCTTTCCTTTCGCGTTAAATGTTTCCCTACCTTTGTTTTCAAACCCCACCCGAAATTACTCAACGCTGGCGGATGCACAAGAGTGCTGAGCCATAATCTACTGTCATTGAAATGGGAGAAAAAAAAATAAAAACGGACAGATTAGGTTCCGGGGTCATTCTAAACCTTTTTTGACATAAAAACAATCCTTTCTTGTACCTATCAAAAAAATTCAAACATTCATAATTTTTAAAAAGTACTATAATTATTGTTGAGCTTGTTCGTAAGTTAATAAGAGTTATTTTTCATGCGATCTCTTTAGATATCACAATATCATTTGGGAGACTAGTTGAATGGCGCCGTTTAGTAAAAAGGCTAGTTTATGAACAGAATGGTTGATTGTATCATATATGTACGTTATAATATGGAGGAAACATTGTTGTTTATATAAAAGGTACTGTCTTTATTACGAAAATTCTGACAATAATAGAAGGCTATTATAAAGTGAAGGATCATATACCTATGTATATACCAATGCATATTGTCCGGGTAAGTACGCAAATCCTACGGAAAATTCTATTAAATCTTTTACGACTTTGGACTTTATACTCGAAGACTTGACGGGTCTGCTATATTCAATAAACTATAAATAATTTGATTAGGTAAAGCTATCAATAAAACAGCAATCTAAATATAAATAAATAATCTCAAATTCAAGTTGTTTTATTGCATTCTTCGTGAATGTACCATGAATATGGAATCACCGTAAATTGTGTTTCCGTTGTCTTCTTATCCTCGTTCATACATATTATATCAGTACGTTTTTGCATCATTTATTTAATTAACTGACATTGGACTCGCACGAAAAAAATCAGCTGTTCTGAAAATTTTATTTCTAATGGCAATGGTAAACCTGCACAATTTGAAAGATTTTTTCTAGTAAATATTGGGTTCATTACTGGCGACGTAATTTGGTTTAATTGTATTGTACCACACAACTATACCGCAAAAATGCAAATAATGTAATTATACTCCGTTGTCGAAAACAGGGCTGCATAATTCGTTTATAAAAATTCCATATACTATCTACCATCATGCTTTACAACGCTCCGCTAATGAAAAAGCCTGGTATCATAAAAAATATACGCATATAACCAAATAATTCTTCTCTTCGTACAAATTGTGCATGTTACAAAAATATTTGCCTAAAGGATTAACTAGAGGGCTGGTTAGTGCCTAAATTAAAATTACACTTTTTCAAAAATAATCTTTTTTAAATATCTTATGATTAAGTATTTATCTTATTATTTTATGTGCGGTAAATTTTTCTTCAACTACCTAAACATGAATTACATTTTAAATTCATGACAGTCTTATTGAATAAAGAATCTTTTGAACATGTATAATATTAAAATATCTGTTTTTTGTCTGTCAACAAATCATCCTTCGTTTAGGTACAGAAATAATATGACTGCATCGGTCTTCATAACAAAATTAACTACGCCAGAGTGAATGATCCGTCGAGTTTCTTCCACCACTTAGTGCATCTGAATGACGACACCCTTTGATAGCGCTTATTCAATTCAGTTATTGTTATAACACGTATTGTGTACCATTACAGTATTATTCCCATCCTGTATCAATTTCACTCACTTTCACATGTATCGTTTTAAGATAAATGTTTTTACATCAAGGTGTACATCTCCGGAACAGGAAGTGAACCGTAAACCATTACCTGATTATCATAGGAATGCCACAGAGATGTCATTGGCAGCTGTTGCTAATGAATGATACCGAACGTAGAGAGTGTTATCTCTCCCAGATTACACCTACTATTTTAAAAGAACCGGTTAAATGCAAGTTAATGTCACTTAGGCTAAGAACTCACGAAGCGGTTTTCACCCGCCGCGGTAGGGGAAACAGCTATTTTATTTCAAAACTCACGAGATGGCAGATTTAAGCGGTTACGTAACCGCCGCGCCGCGGTTACGATTTTCGCCCGCAATCCTGGCGGGCGATTATCGCAAGACATATGGTTGCAAGACAGGCAATGAAGTGATCGGGACCCACTAACCGACAGCATGCGGGCAAACGCAAACCGCCGAGGCTGCGTGCGACCGCAGCCCGCGAATTTTGGTACAGCAGGAGCTGCGAACAACCGCGCACACCGCGGGCGTAAAATACGTCGTGAAATGTGCTTTGATTTTTTTACATATTAAATATATATCTGCATTCTACAGACGCTGTAGGCCCACAAGCGCGGCGGCTGCGGGTAAAAACCGCGTCGTGTGTTCTTAGCCTAACTCGATATAATTGATTGATTGAAGAAGCCTTTAGTTGCTGACACTACCGGTGGTTTTGAGTTTTAACAAGTCAGCATTTTTAGAGGCTTTTGGCTGATGCAAGTTGATTATAAAAACCACGTACCTCATTTGTAATTAGTCGGGTACGTAATTACCAATTCTGAGGTATTCTTATTGCTTCCCAGTTTGCATCCGCTGAAACGGTACCTACGTTTTTTAATACTTACAAGAATTTTCTAGCTCTCCCAAAACATTTTTGTTAAGAACTTCTATTGAAAAAAACAAGATAGCGTTGGTTCCGATTTGCGATTACTTTGATAATAGTTTTGCAGTTGCAAATAGGATTTTAAAAACACTTTTATACTTACGCCATTTTTTCGTCAATTTAAGCTAGACGAGACCACAGTAGCGTTATCCCTACAAGGATTTCATCACATTCGGAAAAACATATCAGGTACTGCATATTTCAGAAGGGTTAATTAAGTCGAAGTTGTGCTCTACTTCTTGTGTTTACTAATTGGTACCTACCACAAAGTGTCATTATGACGCAGATCGCGTTAGTATGTCAACGTTCGACGCGGCAGAGTGCAGGCGCATACATACCGGTTAGCTATCGATTTTGTTCAAGAACATCGGATGTGCTTTCACTTGTCTTGTAGGTACTTAATTGCATGTAATTTAAAGGTTTGAAGATAGGACGGTGATTCTTTACAAAATACAGTTTTCTCAAACACCTTTCTTCTACAAATAAAATTCTGATTCTGATTCTCGAGTTTTTCATCATTTTTTATTTAAATGTAAATAAAAACATATTTTTTCAAGTGCAATATTTGATATAAACTTCGCAGTAAATAAACTTCTCATAATAAGTATAAATTTCAATTAACAGAATTTAGAACTAGATCGATTGTAAAAATAAGCCTTCAGGTTACATCCTACTTAAAACAAACCATTTTTCACTACTTCTCACAAAAGCATTTGATTTTCGTTTTATTGTCTCATTTCTAAACTTTGGCTCTTTTACATGGAGCTAGTTACTATTAACGGCGTACTATCAATGTTTAAAACAATAGGTAGGTACTTCATATAATTCAATTGGGCTTGTTCGAGAGTCAATTTAATATAATTATCATTTAGTCTTCCCATTTGCCACGGTATGACGGTATAATCTGGCATTATTCAAATTATCAAAATGCCTTAACATGCGCAACCCTTTTGTCCTTGGTAAAATTGACACCTATATGATAATATCTTCGATACATATTGACGTCCGCTGCAAAACTGCAGAAAATATGATTAAAATAATAAATACAATACATTAAATACGGGTAAGATACTGAGAAAAATCATTGTTGGGTTAAGCTCGCCTTTGTAGGTACCTGAATGGCTAAGGAGGCTCTACGAGTGCCACGACGCGCGGCAGCATCCTCATTTTCCGCTTGACGCAGGTCCTAATCGGACATAGGAGTTCCTGTTAGGCATTCAGGCGGAGATCCCCGGTGTTACCTTTGCAAATTGTGCGGATCGCTCAGAAAACACGGTAGAAGTAGCTATCCACCTTTACGTTATTAACACCTCTACGGTCCGGACTAAGCGTTTCGCTTCGGCGCCACGTCGTTCATATCGTATACATCGAAAGATTGGACCAATTTGCCTGTACCGGTCTTCCCGTTCCATTATATCTAATTCAGGTGTTTTTAAGGCTAGAGTGAAAAGGCTTTTATTAAACTAGTGCTATTTATCATCAAGGGTTGTATCACTGCTTACCATCAGGTGGGATCGCAGTCAAGCACTAGTTTAGATAGGTAATCTTATTAGCTGCCAAAAGTTTAACCCGCGTGAAAGTAAAATTGAGCCAAGGGAAAATATTCTCGGATTAAAAAGTATTCCTGGACATATAGACCATGTCCTGGAATAGTAGGTAGGTACATGACGTGTCAAATTTCATTAAAATCCGTTCAGCCGTTCGAGCGTGCAAAAGTAACAAACATGCACAAACACACACTTTTCGTCTTTACAATATTATTAATTAATGTAATAACAAGTAATTCCAAGACCAGAAGAAAAGCTCTTTTTTTATACTAACACCTTCCATGTACTTATTAGTTTTTTCATTGATACTCAATTAATTAATTTTCACAATTTTAATTTTGTAATTGATAAAAACGCCAATATCATTTGAAGTGTAAACATCATATTTTTTATGAGAGACCCATAACACGACGTAATCATTATAAATCACAATCTATAGAATTTCATTGAATGCGTTATGAGCAATCTGAATAGTTAATTCAGTCGTGTGTTTTATGCACGTGGCGATTATTATACTGTTTGTTTCATTACCTTTTCCTGCATCTATTAGGTTCCTGTTACTGATATCATTATGAGTGACTAATCGCATAAGTTTGTGATTTGTTACGCACCTAAGTAAACTCTAAATACTACCTGGGAAATTACCTACTTAAGGCCGATTTAGACATATTATACTACCCATTCAGACCAAAAGGTATGTTCTATGGACAAAACGGAAAATAACAGTCCGAACACTTGGCGATTCTCATTTGCCAGTAAGCTAACTAGAAAAGGTAGAAAAAATATCGCAAACGTCATATAAGTATTATGTTACTAATTTTCATTCTAAATAAACACACATTTAATTCATTTATTTGTTCGCCATTTGAAATTTAAAATTCATTTTTATAAGTGACCAGTGTGTTTTGAAAGCCTTTATAGCTGATGGATGATATTCTCATTCGATTAACATTTTTTTATAATTTAAAAGTGACTGAACGTAAACGTACTTATAATTTATGGTCATATCTATAATTATTATTATCAAAGTTGACCTGTTGTCTTCATTTCTATATTAGTCTATGTAGTAGAAGAAAGGTTGACCTTCAATACTTTCTTTTTTACTTTGTACAAACAGCTTTAAATGTATAAAGTGTCATTCATCACCATAAATAATAAGTTGAAAGTTTTCGTCAAGCGCTATAATTCGCCGATTTATTAATTATGGTATGACCTTTATCAGTATTATATAATACGGACCCTATATCCCTCCTCCTATCCTAAATTACAGTAATAGCCAATATTTTAATTTTATCTTCACCTTTATTTTCTTCGAATGCAATATTGTTTATTCACAAATCGTGTAATAAAAAAAAAAAGACGAAAATCGAATTCGAATGTCATTTTTTTTTTTAATAAATTGTGGTAACTTTACAGTGTAAAGAAAATACTTTTATTTTTTTAATTCTCATGAAGTAAAATTAAAAATTGAATTTCAGCTCATACTTACTATTCTCTACTTCTTGTGAAAATTGCGGAGATATGTATGTTATCATTATATTTTCTAATATTTGTACGAAGTAAATTGGTTTTTCGTAAAGGTTTGCTTAATAAAATGGGAATCTACTTATATTTTTTTTAACTTGTAAATATATTTTTTACGCAGGTACCTATTCTACACATTAAACAATAATGCGAGACAGAGGAACTCTCACGATCAACGAGCTGTCGTATTTTATAAACAGTGTCACGATCACGACGAATCGCGCGATTCTCGGCGCTTATAGCCTCGAGTAGGCCATAGACATTCCTTGCGGTTGGCGGGACACCGCCCTGTGGCTGTAGTGTTATTCCACGAGGATTTCGTCGTAAAAAGGGAGAAGTGAGCTGTGAATAGAGCTGTCAATTCCTTATAGTTGGAATGACCACCTATTCTAATTACCACAGAGTGTTTTTCACCAAAAAACCGAGCTGCGTTATCCATTACTTACGCTACTAATAAAAAGTAGTTTTTTGTAACTGTAGGTAACAATGTAACTTTTAAGATAGATACTTAAAAAAAACATACTAAGGGGCGCTTGCGCAAACCAGGGTTAATGTTAGGTACCTCCGAATTAGTTCCTAACTCGGGTGCTTTAAGTATGACTACATATTTTTTTGTTAGTAACTGCTGCCAGGATCTTAGCCCGCGTGACAGTAGTAAACTATTCCATTCTCCTGAGATAAAATGTGTCCTATGTGCTGTTCCAAGACATGGTGTACCCATGGACTAAGTTTCATTGATATCTTTCTTAGAGGAACGAAATAAAGTACGAAAGAAGATAAATAATGATAAAAACAATTACTATTATAAAGAATTCGAAAAATACAGTAAAAATCCAAAAAAGATGTGGAAGACTATTAATTATCTAGCTATGAATAAGATTAAAGACAATACGTTACCTCCAAAACTTGTAGTGAACGCAAAAACTGTAACAGAGGGCGAAGAAATCTGTGAGATACTGAACGTCTATTTTGCCACAATTGGCACGGAGTTGGCTGATAGGATACCATCGGAATATCATTCAAATGCAGGTAACACACTTATGTACAAAGACGGACATGATCACACAGAAACACTTACCCAATTTAGGCCTTGTACAGTCGAAGAGGTAGCTAAACTTGTTGATAATTTGGACGCTGATACTAGCACAGGTGTGGATGGAATTAGCACAAAAGTATTAAAATGTGTAAAAAATGCTATAATTACACCCTTAGTTAAATGCATTAACGAATGCCTTAGCCGAGGAGTGTTTCCAGACAGCCTGAAGATAGCAAAAGTGTCTCCTGTTTATAAGTCGGGCACTAAAACGGACCCTAGCAATTAAAGGTCAATTTCTGTGCTTCCAGTGATATCTAAAATCTTTGAGAAAATAATTTACAAGCGCCTAATCGATTACTTAAATGATAAAAACTTCCTAATAGACCAGCAATATGGCTTCAGATCGAAATCAAACACCTTATCAGCAACTATTGACCTAGTTACAAATATAAAAAATAATATAGACAAAAAAATGTAGGCCTAGGCGTTTTTATAGATTTGAAAAAGGCGTTTGATACAGTCTCGCATTCTAAACTGTTACAGAAGCTGATTAACTTGGGTATCACTGAAACAGCTTATAGTTTATTTGAATCTTATTTATCAAATCGGTTACAAATTGTAAAAATTGGTAACTACGAGAGTGTTCCCCAAAAAATTACATGTGGAGTTCCACAAGGCTCAATTCTAGGACCACCATTATTTCTCATTTATGTGAACAACATTAACCAGATTGGGTTGAAGGGATATTTGACTCTTTATGCTGATGATACAAGCCTGTTTTACTTTGGTCAATCGATACACGATGTTATTAGTGAGGCGCAAAACGATTTAAACATTATAAATGAGTGGTTTCTACACAATTTACTTACAATTAATACCTCTAAAACGTCATACATGATATTTGCAGCTAAAAATAAAACCATTCCACCTCACGCCCCTTTGAACGTTAATAATCTAACCATAAAACGGTCTTTTACTGAAAAGTACCTTGGTCTACTATTAGATGACAAATTATCCTGGAAACCTCATATCGACCACGTAAGAGCCAAACTTGTTTCACTTTCTGGAGCTTTACGCAAAATGGGAAACTGCTTACCATCTAAAATAAAACGCATCATATACAATTCGCTAGTTAAATCTAATCTAGAATACCTGATTGAAATCTGGGGATCGGCTTCCAAGACTAACTTAAATTACCTACAGAGGACCCAAAACAAAATTATAAAAAGGTTATATTGTTACGATTTCTTAACACCTACCAAATATCTATATGCGAAAACTAAACTTTTTAATTTACCTCAACTATATAAATACTACACTTGTATACTAGTAAAAAAGATTTTAGAAAATACTACGCAAACCAACATTAAACTAACAAAAAAGACGTATACACACAATCTGAGAAACAGAAATGAAATAGTTCTGCGTTTTCCCAGGACAGTAAAATATGGAAAAAAGAACTTTTTATACGAAGGAGTTCAATTATATAATAAATTGCCAAATGAAATAAAAGAGTGTACAAGTATCAATATTTACAAAATAAAACTAAGAGATTTTATTATACAAGAAGGTAATTAATTATTGAGCTGATAAAATATATACTTTAGGAAAAAACAAAGAGTTGCAATAATATATAGCAATAATGTTAAATAAATACGGAGACAAATTTTGTATTTGTCTCCGTATTTATTTAACATAGGTAGTAATAAATCAAAACTATGTTACAATAAATATAAATAACACAATCCCCTACATGATTATTTAGTAGCATATATTATGTATACCTACCTATTTCGAGTGATAAATTTGGCACTAACTATAGCGTAAGGTGACACTACTTCACATTATCTTCACAAAAATACTGTAATAAGGGAGTAACGGGAAATATGATTTCGTTATGGAAGAAATAAATAAAATAAAAAAATAATCAGTGGTCTCCGAGACCAAAAGTTTCGCAACTCGCACACACACTATAACGACCAAACGTAAACATGACTAGTTCAAGCGCAATGTTGCAGGTAGTTTCCAATAAAGTTCTTTTTCTCCAGTACCGACGTTCGCTCGCTGTCTAGTAGTAGTACTTTTTGAGTAGTGTAATTAATAACTTAATATTCTAAGCTTTTATAATCTTCGTTGATGATAATTATTTATTCCGTTTCGAATTAAAGTACAGTATATACAACTAGGTATATTTTCATATAAATATATTATAACGAACAATCTTCCATAATATTCTTCGACCAATAAATAATATAGGTACCTTCATGGTTGGGCGAAGAAAAATATCAATAAAGTTTTATAGTAAGTACAAAAAGTTTTACTTTAAAAAAAATGTTTTATAATGGTTATAGTGGACTGTTGATGTTGAATTTACCTAATAAATATATAATGATATAAATAATACTACTGGCTGTCCTAAAGTCCCAACAGACATTATCCTGTTCGAAAACTGGCATTTTGTTAGAAAAAAAAAAATATTAATAATAAATTGAGAACCGGATTTTGGTGCCACCTACTAGGTCTAATTATATTATTGAACCATCCAGCATCCTACTCAAATGGGTATACACATAAAATCTCATGCAAATCGGTCAAGCCGTTTAAGAGGATTTATGTGACAAACACGTATAGCTGGTGTTTCGATTACGCTGGAACAGCATTGAGCTGGCTGCTGGTCGTGCGCTGCCACATATAAACACACACCTACATGTACACACCAATGGTATCCCTATCGGTCGTACTCTGCGATTCTTATAAAGCAAATCAAGAGGGTATCTCGGTGACGTCTAGAGTAAGTCAGTCAGCTGTGCCATATTGTGTTGCTTGTACCTACTTGCTTGTTTTAAATGATTTTGTCGTGCCCTGTTACATTCTATCATAGTAATATTGCGTAATGTTGTAAGCCCATTGTGTATATTATTGTAACTGTACTATAGGTAGTATTGCATGCTTCGTCATTAGACGACCACAGTTAAACTAAATTTTAAATCTCATGTAAGTGAACGATGTAATATGTTCTTATGAGAAATAAAGATTCTTTAAACCTATCTGATCAGCCGTCTGAGCATGAAGAAGTAACAAATATACACATACAAACTTTCGCTTTTATAATATTAGTATGGATTAACCTCGTGTTAACAAGTAACTATGAGTTAATAAGTTAACCAGCCAGGGTTAACGTACACAAGTACCTTAGTAGAACTTTCACACGCTTTGGCAATACATAATACGTATCCAATCCTAAAGTGACCCTATTTAATCTAACCATGCAATCATTTAATTTTATATTGTAACTTATAATAACAAAAAAT
Source organism: Mythimna albipuncta (assembly GCA_929112965.1). NCBI lineage: Eukaryota > Metazoa > Arthropoda > Insecta > Lepidoptera > Noctuidae > Mythimna > Mythimna albipuncta. The sequence goes on from OV815962.1 coordinate 12,320,601, forward strand.
CATTGAAGTTCTGAAAAGAAAAAACAATATATATATAATTACGAAATAAATAAATAAAGGTCATCAAAATATCCATCTATAATATGCGTATGATGATATCATAATGGTGATTAAAAACCGTATTGATATTCAAATGCTATGTACGTCCGATGTAACGTCTATCATCGTAAGGTCAAGATATCGTATCAACAATGTAGTAGGCAATCTTTCCACGTTAAGTTCTCACGTGACTCTTGCCAAATTTTTAAGTGCAAAATTGGTGGAAGGAATTGGGTCTTCAACTGAAGTGACATTGAACATAATAACATGTGATCTATTACAATAAGCATCACAGAAACGTGGAATAGAGACAAGAAATGAAAACATTTCAAAAATGAACAACACTATATTATAAACTAGTTGCTGTACTAATTACTAATGAGACACTTTGTTACAGAAAATGGCTGGAAGAAATTGCACTGGCGAGCAAGCAGGGCCGTAAACCATCTTTACTTCGTGCAATGACCAAGGCTTTCTGGATGAGTTACGCTCCTTCCGGCATTATGTTTCTCATACAAGCACTCGTACTCAAGTGAGCAATTTTGTTGACTATTGGCAGGAGTCACGCGAATGTCACATTATGCCAATTACTTATCATCTGGTGGTATTTGTGACCTTCCCGTCTCCTAGTCTGCACCTGGAAAATTTTAAAATTCAAGGCTAGCCATTATGGAAAAATCTTATATAGAATCAGTCATCCCAATTGAAAACTTAATATTTTAAATACAGACGTTTAGACTACATTTTACTTTTCAGTCGCTCAACAGTAACACTCTATTAAGATCACAGTTGACAGTTTGCATAACTATAACTTATATAGCTTCAAATAACCACATAACACAAGACTACAAAAAAATACTGTTTCTAAAAAACACTGCTTTTTTTCCACCTTAGGCCTTTCCAACCAGTCGTGCTGAGCCTGATGCTGACGTACTGGGAGCCAGGTTCCACCATGACGTACGAGCAGGCCGTGTACTGCGCCACGGGTGTCATCATGATGTCACTAGTCATCGCCTTCCTCAACCACCACGGCACCTACTCCACGCAGCAGTTCGGCATGAAAGTCCGCATAGCTGCCTGCTCACTTATATATAGAAAGGTAAATAAAAATTATTAATGTTTATTTATTTGATCATAAAGTTTATTGTTGTTAGTTGTTTTTATTAGTACAGACAAAGACAACTTACAAACTTATGTAGATCCATGTACCTCTGTCAATTTGCAAATTCAAAAAACCATGTCAAAGTCGAAAATAATTATTAAAGCAAACAAAGAAATTATAATAATATCTACAACACACTCGAAGAATATTAGGCCTTATCTGAGCACAATTTGAGGACAACACTTTCGTCCTAGTTCAGTGTTTTCTTATAAAACCACCCGTCCTATCCAAAAAGTGAACAATTTTCTAAGAAAGTTTTCCTGTAGCTACATGTCCCATTCTACCCCATCTCAAAAATACACCTGTATATATCTAACGTACCCTGTCACGTGATCTCTACAGCAACCTTGATTGACTGGTACACCTTCCTCTAACTAAAAAATTAAATCCACCTTCTTGCCTTTGTATTGCACAAGTTTTAATAAATAGTAGTTAACTATACTCGTAAATTATGTAAAAGCAATCTAGCATTTACTGCTCCAATTGGCCTGATACCGTAATTAGGTACACATTTGCGTTATCGAAAGTTATCATCGTCAATAACACTGAGAATTTCCTTTAAACAAATAGACAATGTGGTAAGCAGATAAATTACGTTAATTAAGCAATCATTCATTAATTAAGTCGAAAATTAATACGACGGAATGTATCAGAACTGATTATCTTTTCACTTAACAATATTTTGAGAAACATTCTTTATTATTATTATTATTGTCATCAATGGTTAGCTAAATTACAGTCATACTGTGTGTAGTAAGAACAAAACTTTAAAAGGTTTTTTCACGTTATTAAGAAATGGTTTGCATCACTTAAGTACTGCAATTATTTCTTGCTTTGTAATACAAAAATAATGGAAGCTTTGCTAGAAAACAAAATTAGGAGAAATTAGTGAAAGTCCAAATAAAAGTTTTGTTCACCCCTCCGTTCGTATTCAGCCCTTTTGACGGTGCATGACGTTCAAACTGTAAGACGCAATGGACAAGATATCACTAATAATGCTTGGACGTATAACAAAAGAAAGTACGAGTGTAACCGACCTGCAGTCGACCATTTGAATCTGAATGATCATTTTACTAGTGAGAGTTGGCCGACCACCGATCTGAGACAGAGAAACATTTGCATCCAATTTGAATAGAATCTTTTATTCATAAGTAAGGCTACAGATTATATTTTATTAAATGCCTGATATAATAAAATAATTAGGGAAATCAAAAATCAGAAATATTTACCTAAAATTATTTCTATGTTTTTTAATAATAATTTTCCCGGGTTAATATAATATTGTATAATATTTCCTAAGTAGTTTATGATATTCGCACATTACAAAAATAATGAAAATGTAACTGAGATGGCTTACAATAGTATCACACGAATGTTTTAATACTTACACGTATTATGTGCAGTTTCATCCACTTATCTAATGATACCAAAATCTACCATTGTTCTACAAAGTTAGGTTAGGTTTTAGATTTTTTTATTGTGATGTTATGACCTGGAAACTGAGAAGTTAAAGCCAAATCTTTATTTTCATTAAATACAGTTACTTTTTTACCATTAGATTAGGTACTCGTATATAAAACATTGTAATGTTTTGTAGTATTTTGCAACAATGTAGGTATCGAGTTAGCCTTCTTCGTAAACTTCACTGAAGTAGTCATCGAAAAAAAATCATCTCTGTTACCGAGATCGCGGCTTTTTCAATGATTCAACGTATTGTCCACTTATGATAGAAATGGTCCGTCAATAAGGTACATATTACTTTTTATTTCAAAATTATTGGAACCTCTCAATATCAAGTAAAAATATTTTAACTTTATAATGCATAAGTACGAGTACAGTTACATACCTACATTATCTACCTACCCACACCTACACATTTCATACTATTATAAATATAAACCCATCATTTAAGGTACTCTCACCTTTAAAAAAATCATCCATTGATTTCTATCGTTTAACTCACCTATGTTTCTTCTTTTCCCTTTGCGTTCCAGGACCACGATCACGGGTTTTCTTTCGCAAGTAAACCCATGGCCCCAATAGGTTTCAGCCTTCTGGACCTCTACGATATGAACCCTAAATCCTAATCCTCGATTTTTTTAAACCTACCTAATAAGTAGTTTTTTAAAACAATATTTTTCACTTATTCTCCCGTCCGTATTCAGGTCATGCGCATGAGTTCCGGTGCGCTAGCGCAGACTACAGCGGGACAAGTGGTCAATCTCTTATCCAATGACGTGAACCGCTTCGACTACGCCTTCATCTACACGCACTTCATCTGGCTGCTCCCTCTGCAAGTCGTCGTCGTCTGCTACCTCATATACTTGAAGATCGGTTACGCAGCCATCGTCGGAGTCATCGGCATAGTTCTGCAGACCATACCAGTTCAGTGTATGTATATAATAGATGTATGCTTTATCAGGATGTTAAAGTAATTTGTGTTCAAATTGAAAATAGATTCAACAAATGAAACCCGAATGAATAGACAGCGGAACTTAATTATTTTGTGAATACTATGACGTAATCATTTGACTACCCCCGTATATATATCTAATAGAAATAAAAACTTCACAAATAAAACAGTAATCATGGATTTTAATGTCTCAGCTTCCTGGTTAGGTCTGCAATTACATTAAAAGAAATATATCTACGGGTTATAAATTCCTGTCGCCCGATCTAATCGATGGGCAGTGCATCTTTTAAGAAAGGCAATTTATCGTTGCAGCTTACATGAGTAAATTGGCTGCGAGGTTGCGCATGAGGACCGCGTGCAAAACTGATGAGCGCGTGCGAATTATGGACGAAATTATTAGCGGCATGCAGGTATGTCGATCTGGATTCTCTAACGTGCTAATTACATACAGTATTTTGACCTAGGTCAATACGTACTAACAATATGCTGATGCATAACTAGTATCGTTGTTGTTTTATTGTATGAATTTGTCAATAGCATATACTCGTAATATCATCTCCATTTTATGGATACTTATGTTTTTAGTGGCCTATGCGTAATATTTGTTGAAAAATATTTATATATAAAACAGTGATTTGTTTACTACAACAGTATCTAATCTAACAATAATTGCAATTGAATATTTATCTGTGATTTTTCAAGTGAAGGATGAATGTATAGAATCTTTTTTGAGTGAACATAAAAAATGTTTAACTCTCATAACTTAGTTAGGTGTTGTGCTTTCGATTTTGTTCGAATGCAGCAAGGTAAACATAAGGAAAACTGCGCATTTAATAACATTAAATGACATAGCGCCCTTCATTTTTTACAACTATATTTATTTATTAAACTTAAGTCATTAACCGATACTTAATGCTGCATATTTTCTAAAAAACCACAACAGAGTAACAAAGTATAAATGCATGACGCATGTCAATACAAATGTCTTCAATAGGTCTTTGTTGGGGGTTAGAATTATTTAAAAGGGTTTTCAAAACACCTTCAAGTGTTTTTGCAGACGATATTTACAAATAAAATGTTATTCATAACGTTTTTTCACTAATTAAATTATACGCAAATAATTTTAGGTGATAAAAATGTACGCCTGGGAGAAGCCTTTTGAGCAGGTAGTGGCTCTGGCTCGTAAGAACGAAATTAAGCAGATCACGTCAGCGTCGTACCTCCGAGGAGTTTACCTCAGCTTCATGGTGTTCACCGAGAGACTCACCCTGTACATCACTCTGCTCTCCTACTCGCTATTCGGCTACCAAGTTACTGCAGACATTGTAAGTACCTCAAAAAACCTACAGAAGATTCTGAGTTGCGAATCTAATGTATATTTCAGTTTTTTCTGATTACAATTTTGACTTGGTTCATCGTCCGAGAAGAACACTTATTTACTGCATTTTTTTAAATGATTAAGTTTTGCATCAACAACACATTTACACAGATTCATTTAAAATCACAACCTTCAAAAATCCCTGTATGTTTAAGAACTTGTGCGGACCAATGTAGTATACATGTGAAATTTGCAGGTGTTCCCATTGGCGCAATTCTTCAACACCCTACAAGGAACGCTATCGATAATCATGTCGAATGCCGTGTCATTTTTGGCAGAGGCGCTAATATCAGTGCAGCGCCTCGAGGCATTCATGTTGTTCGGTACGTGAGACCACTCAGTCTCGACCTCGCACTAAGTGCATGCGGCATGCTCTATCGACACTATCCTACTTCTACGAGTCCAAATTATAACTGAGGCTCGATGCTATTAATAACACTAATACTCTAATTAATCTAATTCTCAACACTCCATTTTACCCGTGTGCTCTGTACTTACTGCCTGTAAAGGCTTTATTATTTAGTCCAGACAGTTCACTACTTTTAACCACTCGAATCAATTCGCTATTAGAACGTAAATTGTGTAAGGACATGACATTTTGGTAGGGTTTGGTTTAGGATTTCAACTAAAATGAACATCTAATGTTATTTGTGTCAAAAGTTATATGGTTAAGGTAAAAATAACGGTAATTGTGATAGCATAGATGGTAGGACATATCACAAATATAACACCAACTTAATGACCATCAGTGCAGAAGTCGATTAACACTACTGCTTACAATATTTATCAAGTGTGTCAACAAAATCAATGGTTTCCACAGGCGTTCCCGTTGGCACAAATGTTCAATATACTACAGATGTCTCTTGCTGTTGCTATGCCGAACAACCTTTCAATCTCAATGGAGTCCTATTCCTCTGTTCTCCGTATCGAGGCAATTTTAAGTTTGGGTACGAGATTAGTCAGAATAGTTTTGTGTGTAAATGTCCTAAACGATGGTTTTGATGCGTCATTACTGTTCTAAAGAATATTTGCTTAACGGACGTTTATTGTGTTAACACGCATCCTGTGATGTCATTTATTCTAGCTTCTTATACCTACTAACAATCATTTGACATGACTAACATAACAAGGGCTCTTTTTTGTTATAACTAACGTTACAACTCAGAAACAAATAAAAGGGAAAAGAAATAAACATCAATAGAAATATGAACAAATGCTTTTCGATACATATAAGTTTTGACTTCGCTTTTCATAAAACATGAACGACATGCCATATGATAGCAATTGTTAATATAAACGCCATGTGAAGAATAATAATGATTGTGTTGTATATTTATTCAATTAACGTTAACTTGTATTATGTATGACAACAGATGAACGGGAAGACCTTCGCAGTGTTCCGGACGTAGACATCGCTAAATTAGTTCAAATGGTAGAGAATAAGAAGAAAAAGAATAACCTGAGCGAAGTTGATCTACGTCCTAACACCTTCAAAAAAATCGACGAGGAGGGAATTTATAATCCCGGTAAGTAACAAAATACAGCTCGAGATAAAATGAATAAAAAAGATAAATGAAATGAGATGTTTCTAATCAGCACTGCATGCACTATTGGCACTAGTTTTTATTGTTTTCTAATGGACGCAATAGGTATTGTTTAATAGTTTTTTAAAGTTAAGTTACAGGAAATCCTACAGTTAAGAGTTACTTTAATATCCTTTTATAGTTTCGTTAAATCTATAAAATATATTTTCTATAGGCCTACTGAAATGGCTATAGTCATGCTCTATAATCATTAATGATTTTAAGTTATTTATTCTTTTTTTATGATATCAGAATGATAAGCATTCCTTGCATTCATTTTCAACCAGTATACCTTTGTTATCAAATACGCTTATAATGGATAGCCGACACGAAGATGATATTAACTTATTAACACGTACAAGAAAATCTAAAGAAATATCAATTTCAATGATCTCAAAAACAGATTTTAAAGAATCTGATGATACAGACTCTGAATTTATTGATGAAGGTAAAAGTTGGGGAGGGACCATCGTTAGTTTTGATTCGATTAAGGCCACAGTGCTGTACATGGTAGATTAGTATCTACTTTTGTACAAGAGCCAAAATAGGTAGAAATACGGAGTAGATACATATCTACAACTGTTAAATTACCTGCATTTGTGTACACCACACCATTATGTTGGCGAAATAGCTGCAAAACGGTATAGTACAGGCATAAGGGAATGTCAGTCAAGGCTAGCTCAACCAATAACCAATAATAATAGCTTAGGTAAACGGAACCTTGAGCTTAATTCACATGTTTTTTTTTTTTGTAAGGGATGAAAACTGTATACCCGTGGTAATTTAAAAAGTAAATAAATCGTCTTGAATATAAATAACTAGATTTTGCCTGCAGCTTCGCCTGCGTACATAAAATATAGCCTATGTCACTCAGGAATAAAGCAACTTTCTATTGTTTGAAAAACTTTAGCAATATGACCAGTACTTTCAAAGATTACCGCCTACAAACAAACAAAAAATATAAAAAAAAAACTTTACCTCTTTATAATATTATGATGATGTTTGTTTTTTAAGACCTTTTAAATTGTGTTTATGAACATAAACATGATTATTCATACAACAATTTGCTTTCTACAAATTAATAGATATTTATCTGTATTCTAAATTCTAAAATATATGAAATTCTTATTTTTTTTTAATTAGAATGTAAAGCGGTTTCATAATAAAAAAAAAGACGTGTGACACTTGGGGACTGCCGCGGTAAAGCTATTGCATAGCATTTTTTATGAACTTATGCAATAGACCTCGCCAACAGCTGCTTAGCCCCACCCATCCAAAACCAGACCTCGCCAACAGCTGCTTAACCCCACCCATCCAAAACTAGACCTCGCCAACAGCTGCTTAACCCCACCCATCCAAAACCAGACCTCGCTAACAGCTGCTTAACCGCACCCATCCAATACCAGACCTCGCCAACAGCTGCTTAACCTCTTCCATCTAAAACCAGACCTCGCCAACAGCTGCTTAACCTCTTCCATCAAAAACCAGACCTCGCCGTCAGCTGCTTAACCCCACCCATCCAAAACGCTGACAGCTGCTTAACCCCACCCATCCAAACACAGACCTCACCAACAGCTGCTTAAGCCCACCCATCTAAAACCAGACCTCGCCAACAGCTGCTTAACCCCACCCATCCAAAACCAGACCTCACCAACAGCTGCTTAGCCCTATCCATCTAAAACCAGACGTCGCTAACAGCTGCTTAACCCCACCCATCCAAAACGCCGACAGCTGTTTAACCCCACCCATCCAAACACAGACCTCACCAACAGCTGCTTAACCCCACCCATCTAAAACCAGACCTCGCCAACAGCTGCTTAACCCCACCCATCCAAAACCAGACCTCACCAACAGCTGCTTAACCCCATCCATCTAAAACCAGACCTCGCCAACAGCTGCTTAATCCCACCCATCCAAAACCAGACCTCGCTAACAGCTGCTTAACCCCACCCATCCAATATGAAACCTTACCAACAGCTGCTTATGCAATACCAGACCTCGCCAACAGCTGCTTAACCTCTTCCATCCAAAACTAGGCCTCGCCAACAGCTGCTTAACCTCTTCCATCAAAAACCAAACCTCGCTAACAGCTGCTTAACCCCACCCATCCAAAACGCCGACAGCTGCTTTCACTCATTTGTTTTCTTATCGGTCACCAGTTCACCACGCTCAAAAAACAAATGAATGGGGGGTGTTAGGTTATTTTCGTTACGGAATTTCTGGATTCGGTCTCCACGCTCAAGGCCCGCGATAGAAGCTATGCAATAGCTTAAAAAATATCAAAATCTTAATAACTTATTAATTAGTGTCATTAGTGAAAACAAAATGTCGAATTTAAGTTTTGAAGAGAATTTTTTAGAAACTACGCTTCCACATATTGTGATTGAGGTAGAAAATAATTGGGATAGCCTTTTGACATCTAAATCAAAAGAAAATTTTTCTTCAAAGGAAAATGTTCAAAAATGCGTCGTCATTTTCAAAGAAAATATTTCTTCATAAGTGGATTGAAAACGTCGTTTGATACACGTAGAAATTTAAAACTGCAACACTCGGCTCCATAACACCCTTGCCTGAGGCTCGGGTGAATTTCACCTCAAAGACAAAAACAAAGTTTCAACAAAGTTTGTCCACTTAAATCAAAATATTTTAACACCTTTACATTTCCAACTAACTATTTCCATCACTGTTTGATATAGCAGTGTTCTCCGCTTCTGAAAATCGCATTCGTCCACTAAAAAGTAATATACGTAAAGGAAAATTCCAAAAATCGTAATGTTGATAAATTATTCACATGTTAAAAATTCTACGCCGATCTGCCGCGAGTGTTTATCAACAAAAAAACGCGATGACCGGCCTTTGCCGCATTGAAGGGGTTCGTCGATTGAGTCAGACGGCGAGACGTGTATTATTAATCCAATGCTTTACTATTATCCTTTGTAGTCTAGTTGTGCAATCATTCGGATCGATTTTATAAACTATTCCGCACACGTTTTGTTTGATTTCTAAACATTACATGGCAAAACTATGAACCACCGTATTGTAAGATATGGTTATAAATCTTAGTCTAAGTACTAGGTGAGTATTTAGAGCGACATTCCGACCAATCCTGTAATTATATCGACCCCAAAAACTGTTTACATCGAAAAAAAAAAGACAACTAGTTCATTCAGACCAAAACAAAACAAACAATAAATACGAAAGCATATTTAATACGTATGACAACTATATTGACAATTGTATCTAATATGAAATTTTTCTTTTAATTTTATGATTTGTGACAATTATTCAAGTATTCTTTACAACAATTTTATTTCATATAACAATTTAATTCTATGTGACAATTTTATATTATATGACATTTTATTTTGTATATGATTTGTTTTCTTTTATTTTTTATTTTATATAACAATTGTAATCGATTTAATGTAATTTTTGTGTCTTTTAGTTATAAGCGTTTTGGTTACAGTACTGTAAGCTTGTACTCGTAATATATTTCTTAATAAATGTAGACACGTCATAGATTAATTTCTCCTCCATTTTTAGGATTTGAATGCAACGAGAAAGGCTTGATGAGTTCGACTCTATGCCCAATGCCAGTGAACCCCGACGTGGGCATCCTGATCTCGAACGTGAGCGCCAGCTGGACTGACGACGGACCCATCACGTTGAACCAGCTAAACCTCGTGGTGCCCAAAGGAAAGCTGTGTGCCATCATCGGCTCCGTCGGATCCGGAAAGGTTTGTTGTCGAACGACTAATCAAAAAAAAATGTTTATTTATTTCCATTAATTCACACGCTTAAAACATCCAATATGTTATTTGGCAAAAAAACGTACGTAATTAAATAGATGAATTAGTAAAATATGGGAGATCTGGAGGTTAAACTGGGCCTAAGCCTGTACCTTAGAACTCCAGGCGGCATCACATTGTCATAACTACATCAACAAAATTTTACAAAAGTTGTCCCGCTTAGCCGTACCACTTCGTCAGTGTGGTTGTAAACAACTAAGTAGATACCACGTAGATACGATAGATCATAAACTCTTAGAATGTTTCTTCACAATGTCAAAACACGTGAGAAAATCAGAAACCAGCCAAATGAGGCTTTTAGGTAAACTTACGCAACTGTAAACGTATGCGTAACTTATTTCCGCACTTTACAAGTACTTTAAGAACTACTAAACTAACGTGAATTCGCAGTAAACAGAAGTATCAAAAATATAAAAACGATACCATTTTTAAATGTGTCAACAAGTTAAATGTATCAAATGACTATACTACTGATTCAAGTACAAGAATAAAATACGAATATTTAGCACATCCAAAAATGAATAATTGTGCGACAAATGTTACATTTACACTTCATTGTAAAATATTAGTTCATTATCACGTTTCTAGTACCATTATGGTATATGCCTTCATATTCATAAACATTAGATGAATGCTTTGCTTCCAGAGTTCAGTTCTTCAATTACTCCTGAGTGAACTTCGATCGAGCAATGGCCGGATCTATCTGTCTGGGAAGCTGTCTTACGCAAGTCAGGAGCCTTGGCTATTTGTGGCTACAGTCAGACAAAACATTCTGTTTGGTCTACCCTACAACTCCAAAAAGTATAAAGAGGTAAGTAAAGAAATTGCCAGATAACCGTGGAATAAAGTGCATTGACCTTTTCCTAATATGTCTGCGTACCCGAGAAACAAACAATTAAATGTTTTTCATAACTAGATCATGTAAAGGATCACGATACTGGTCTATGTGATAGACTGGCCTGTTGGTCTAATGGTTAGTGACCCTGACAGCTATGTCGGAGGTCGTGGGTTCGATTCCCACCCAGGACAAATGTTTATGTGATGAGCATAATCATTGGTTATGTATCTGGGTGTAATTTATTTATAATATGTATTTATATGTATTTGTATGTATTTAGAAATATGTTTATCAGTTGTCTAGTACCCATAACACAAGCTCTGCTTAGCTTGGGACTAGACGGCGTTGTGTGATAGTTGTGGAATATATTATATTATTCAAGCTAGCTTCATGTCTTTATTTCCGTTTTTGAAATTAAGAATGTCAACAAATGTAGGGTCTATAACCGTTACTTCACGATTATCTGGTGCCTACCTTAGCGTATATCTATGTGAAAAGCCTGAATATTGTCAGTAAAATAAATAAAAAGAATACCTAAATAGAAGATTGTATAGTATAAATACATCCACTTGATGCTGATATCTAATTTCAAAACATATTCTTCCAGGTGGTGCGAGTGTGTGCTCTCCAGAAGGACTTCCAACAGTTTCCTCACGGAGACCAGACGCTCGTCGGAGAGAGAGGAGCATCCTTGTCGGGTGGCCAGAGAGCGCGTATCAACCTCGCTAGAGCAGTTTACAGACAAGTATGTGATCACTGAAACAACAATGCTTCTTCTTTAGTATCACCTGCCCCGATGTTTGTATGTCTGTAATCAATTCTTGCAAATTGTTCCACTTCCCGGTTACCAGTTGAGTTTAAATCAAATGACAATGCAAAATTATTATGACATGGAGCTGATCTGATGATGGAACCGGAAGGAACCAACCTGTGGACAGGAACTCAGATAACCCTACCGTGTTTGAGCTTTTAGAATGGTCTTGACGACTATATGACTAATGATTGTCACTATTGAGCCACACTAACATAAAATTGTTGTTGTGGGCTATCTTCAGCTAAAACGCAAATAATCTAGCTAAAATACCTACCATTTTGTAATATTTGGAAATCTTCACTCCAGTTCTAGATAAGCAAATGCTAAGATTTTACATTCAAAGATAATCCTGCACATTGCACTCTAGCGCCATCGCGGTAATACTCCAATAAAGTCACGCTCTTTCCTGAAAATTAACCAACAAAGCTTACCATTAACTTTTACTTGCACTTAGTTTAAGCCTCGCTAATGAACTGACTTTTGATTTGCATTATGACGTCTTTAATGCAAATTACCATTTAATGTTAAATTCTCAAAATGCATTGCATGCATTTAAAGTAATACTCGGCTAAAGCTCGACCAAACCTTAGGAAAACTTATTCTAGATCATTTGATGGAAAAGTAACCACTTATTTACTTTAAGGAACCACCGTGACAATAATTGATTAACACACTTGTTTTTACAGTTATTTTGCTTGTAATTTAAGTCAACTTAAATATTACGGAGATCTTTATTCCTGCTCGGGTAGCCATCAAAGGCAAAATAACTGTGAATGCGTAGCATAAGCATAATCTGCCTTATAATGTTCCCACTGCTGGGATTCAAGCCTCCTCTTTAGGAGAAAAACGGGCCATAATTCACCACGCGAGTCCATAGCGGATTGGTAGATGTCTCATGTCTTCGAAGTTTTGGTTCCATCGTGAAGAAACCGGTATATCCTACCGGTTTCGTCACGATGTTTTCCTTCATCGTGAATGCACTGTAACTTAAACTCTTAGCACTGTCGAATAAGAATTTTATAACGAGAAACAAAAAGAACTATAATGAGAAAGAAAGCTGCCTCGTTGCCAAGCAGATCTAGAACCGCTCCAATAGTGTTCTTCGAACCTTAACCGATAAGCATGATGTGCCAGTGATTCATTTTTGGTTGCAACTGCTGGTGTGGCAGTAATTTAAGCTTTTTGAATTATATAATAACCCTTTAGTTGATAAGTTGTTACTAACCATTAGACCAATGTAGTCTTTTAAATAAATATTATAACTATAACCTTGACATCTGTTACCAGGCCGATGTGTACCTGCTGGACGACCCCCTGTCCGCCGTGGACGCGCACGTGGGCCGACAGCTGTTCGACGAGTGCATCAGCGGCTACCTGCGGCACACCACGCGCGTGCTGGTCACTCATCAGCTGCACTACCTCAAGGCTGCCGACTACATCGTCATTATGAACAATGTAACGTAGCTTTTCTTTAATATGTAAAGTTATTATCCTCTGTATTGTTCTAAAACTCCCTTTCATTATCCGTTGTTGATAAAGTACTAAAATGGATCTCCTTGGTGCATCACACACTTTAAGGGGTAACCAGATGGTTCCAATCAATCGTCCTAACCAAGGTGACCTTCCTTGTTGCAATCCGTGTGACAGCAGTTGAAATTCAGCGCCCTTGGTTGGGAGGCGCGCTTTTTCAACCACCGAACGCGTTGGCGCGTGGATTACATCCATATAGCCGCAACACAAACCAGGGTCACCTTGGTTGGAACACTAGTTTGCAACCGTGTGGCCAACCCTTTAGGATCAATCAGCAACACTTAGTTCAACATCATTATCATTTACAAAGAAATGTAAAATTAATTATTTTTTAAATCATTGCCATTATTTCTATCATCTTCCTGGAGACTTCGGAGAATTGAGAACTTCCCGCATTTTCTTCGTCCGTAGCTGGTCCTAAAATAAGGCCCTGTGTTGCATCACGTGTGAACTCGTCACGCATCAGCTGAACTGTCTCGAGGCCACCGACAACATCGTTATCGGAAACTACATTTATGTAACGATGCATTTTTAAAGTCATTGTCCTCTCACCCTTTTGTTTTAGTTGGGAAATCATCAAGTATTACCTCGTGTTCTAGGGTGGTGCGAGAGAGCGTTCAGACTTTTACTGACTAAACCTACCTGTGTCCTTCAGTTTCCTCTTGCGGTTTAACGCCACATTAAGTCTTCCAAAAACTCCGTCGGTTCTAGCGATAACGGGCATCGGCCCTACTGGTCACCGGACGGCGAGCTACACGTTGCTCCTCATCCGCAAGCCCGCACCAAAGGTGGCTGGAATCGCCCTGCAACTCTCGACGCACGGGGCATTTTCTGTGGTGTCGACTATCTCCTTCACTCGCATTACTGCTTTACAGAAGAAGGTGACCGCTTCCCATTCCTTCTCACTCCGAACCATGGCCAAAAGGAGGGCTGGACGTGTGAGTTCGCCGCCGCCGAATGTCTCCACAAAGACACGATGTTACTTAGCCTAAGCGGGCAAACTTTCACTGTATTTTCTGCCGCGTCCCTCAGGCGGTCCGCAGAATGGTGATACCCGGGCGTTTGTTCCACCTAAAACTAAAACACGAACCTTTCTCGAACTGACCATGTCCGATGAGGATCTGCGTCAGACAGAAGGTGAGGACTCTATGTGGTACCTCTTGTCGCCCCTCTATTAGTCGGCATACCGCCGCGATTGTGGCGTGCCCAATCCTCTCACCTCATGACTGTACTGCCACTGTAATGGTAATTTCATTACTATCACAACAAGTCAATGTAACGCCCAACTACCTTGAACCAGAACCTGTGCAATCAGGTAATGTTCGGTTTTCTCTTTGGTCACCAATAAGCATCACAGGCATCGCTGCTACACAATACACGCGTACTCGTCACGCACCATCTGAACTATTTGAAGGTCGATGATTACCTACCTATTTACATCATCTCCATTTATAATACATTATGATACTGTTCGTTTATTTCTTAGGTCTGCATGAATTGGTTTATTTATATAGATATATATAAATGGAGAAACTGACTGACCTATATATCAACGCACAGCCGAAACTACAGCACGCTTAGCTAAGTTGTTATTCTGCAATCGTTAACGCTGTCGAAAAGTGATGAAACGTATGGGAATGACGTCATCTCAACGTAAAATCGCGTGGTCAGAACAAACGAATAGACCATTCGTAGCCAAGTTCACATCGTTCAAAATCGTTTCTACAATATTTAACACTACATCCTTTGTTATACAAACGCTACATTGTAGAACGAGCGGCCGACTCAGGTGCGTCAACATGGCTACCAACTTATCGTTTTCTACAATTGCTGTCACCGAGGCGTTACCGATTAGAGGAACGGAATTCGATTGTAACTTGGCTAGGGGGGCAGGGCTTTATAACGTAGGCGAGCACTGAGAGAGGATTTTCTAAAATTCTTCCCTATGGGTATGAAACAGATGATGACAATGACGCGGTCGAGGCCGTTGGCAGTAGCTGTTTTTTTTTTAAATATGATATTAGAAGACTTCATTAGATTACGGAGCCAGTCAGTCGATATTACTTCTGGATGTTTAACAAAATTCTCGCTGCCCGACACAGCGCTCTGTTTCATAACACACGCGTTATCATCACGCAACAACTGCACTACCTCAAGGTCGCCGCGCACCTCACCAGCTGGAACGTAACCGGCGTAACCCACACAACGATTACGCAACACTGCAAATACTTGTATGTGTAGTGTCACTGAACTCCGCACCTTTTCTCTGCAAAACGCCGTACAATATGTACCATGTTTCTTTTTTAATTTTCGCTAATTTCGAATCTTAAATATTAACAAATTATTTATGCTAAACCTAACTACACACGATTATTTATTTGTTATTTATTTATTTAATATTAATGCAATAAAAGACACAAGGGCGGACTAATGCCTTAGGCATTCTCTACCAGTCAACCTAGTGTGGAGCAGAGGCAAAATATCAGGTTCATAAAAAAAAAGAAAATTTTATTTAAAACATGTATTATAGAATTATAAATAAAGCTAAAACTACATGCATATTTAATAAAATATATAACTATATACATATATATACTATATATAATATACACAGGTTACTCCTAAATAAAATATGGCGTCATAAAACTCGTCCGCATCGCTGTCGACTGGAAGTGTGCCCGAAAGGCTGGCGGCGGCATTGCCACATTGTATTATCTGACCGAGGTAAAAGCCAAATTAGGGAATGCAAAAACCGCCAAAATTACAAACCGGTTTTTTTTCGGGTTTTCTAAAAAAAAAACGGTTAACCGGGTAACCGGTTTTAAAATTAGTCAATTTTGAAATTTATTTTTAAGTGAAAAATTTAACTTTTTTTGCTTGTGAAATTCTAAATAATTATTTTTAATAATTATTTTGAAACTTATCTATTGAAAAAATATACTGTATACTTAATATGGCCATGAATTCTGTCAAAGATAAAAAAATAACTTCATAAAAACGAATGTCTCAGAATGATGTTATATATAGAGAATCTAAGCCAGAAGTTAATTTAACTTCTACTCAAAATATCCACCGTTACCCTTAACACAAGTTTTTAGGCGTTCAGGCCACGCGTCATCGGTTTACGCACGGTGATCATTGGAAAGTGGTCCACCGCTGATTGTAAAGATTTTTAATTATTGTTAGGTGAAGGCCATGCCCTCTAATATAGTAGATCTCAATTTGTAGTTCAGGGGTTGAGGTCTGGGCTAGTCAAAGGTCAATCATCAGCCTTAATGAAGTCCGAAACACTCGTAAGCATCCTGAAAAAACCTAGTATGTTATCAAAAAGAGAGAGGCTTTAAGAGGCTTTGCTATGGCGTTTAGGATAGTATCTTGATACTCTTTAGCTGAAGTTATAGTAGCCCATTTTCACGAAAATGAACCATTACTGATGCCGCATGATGATCATTCAGGACTCTGATAACTGTTGAGAGTGTTCTTTGGAGTTACAAGCTTACGCCCAATTGTTTTGCTTGTTGTAATTTTCCTTGATTGTGATAATTTTCTCATCGGTAGCAAGAATATCCTTTTTATGGTGGGAAAAATCATCCAATGACAACCCCCGCTCTTGGGTGGAGCAGGAGACGGTGTCAGACTCTTACTGACTAAAAGCCCACTCTGTTCCTTCTAGCTTTCATTCCGGGGCTCGAGTTCCTTTTAGGATAACCCTGGCTCCAGTAGGCTTCGACCCGGCAGGGCCCCTGCTTTTGCTGACAACTCCTTGAGGCGCGCGGGAACAGTGAGCGCCGTTGACGACTTGGGCTCGGTCCGGACAGTTACCGGATGGCCGGACAGCGAACTACACATTGCTCACTGTCTGCAAGCCCGCGCCTACGGTGGCCGGAAATCGGGATTGGAATCCCGGCGGCGGCTGCGAGAGCGCCATTGCTTGATGCGGTCAGCCTCCTCTTTTGCGAGCATTACTGCTTCGTAGAAGTCGGCGAACGCCTGCCAGTCATCCTCGCTCCGGACCATGGTCTGAACCAAGGCCCGGCGCGAGAGGTCTCCGCCGCCGATTGCCCCCACGAGGGCACGGCGATACTCCGCCCAAAGCAAGAATATCCCTGAGTTTATCATCAGTATAACGAACAAACAAAGATTTTGATCTTTTCACTCTCTTCTTTAAATGCGACTTGTTTAAGGAGATGATATTATGATGAGTAACAACGGTGGGTATTTCATCTGTGCATAAGAATATCTGTGTCCTTACGAGATTTTAATTCTGGCCTTTCATTGCCTGTTCTCACAACACGTGGCCGGCCTGAGTTTTTAATGATCGTAAACAGAAAAACTGTACAGTTGGTTTCGCTATCACTATGGCACGTATATATAAACAAACCTACGATTGATACCAAGCCTTAACAGAGTTTTAAAACAATATTTAATAAAAAAAAATAGCGTCATTTGAAAGTAATAAAAAAAAACGAAAAACCGGTTACTTGAAAAAATAAACCGGTTTTTTTAATCATTAAAAATATGCCGAAAAACCGGTTTTTCGGTTTTCGAGTTAACCGGTTTGCATTCCCTAAGCCAAATTCGGCAAATGGTTTAATGTATGTTTTTGTTCTTATTACTTACCAGCCATTACTTAGGTCCTTGGTTACAATGATTCAATAAATACCACTCCGAGTATAACAAACGACTGCATCGCATTACTCAATCATGACGCGTCAGGATGTGTGAGTGGAATGCCATCGACCGAGAATTCCTTATTGGACATTATATTAAATGCCATTCACGAACATCAGTAATATACAGTAATTACTCACCTTGATCCTTTCTGCTTTATTAGGGCTCAGTGGAAGCCAAAGGTACCTACGATGAGTTGGTGAGCACTGCCAAAGACTTCGCGAAGCTGCTGTCGTCCAGTCATGATGAAAACGATGACAAGAAAGATGTAGAGAAACCTCCGCCGATGTCCAGACGAACGTCTGCTAGAGTAAGTAGAACAAGTATCTATACTTAAATTAAAACCAAAAAGGTTAATAACTTAAAAGTAACCTTGGGTCCTGATATAACTCAAATGTTAAACCAAAAATAAAGTCTATAATTTAAAACTTAGGCTTAAAAATAAATTTACATACTTAAAAATATTACCAATGAAATTTTATGTCCATACATAAAACAAATATGAGCGTAGGCAAAAAACAACCAGAAATAAAATTTTGTTATACTGAATTACTTGACCACAAAATGTACACTGCACCCTGCACCTTGGGCGCAGCACCGCCGTGTCCTCGTGGGGGTGATCGGATGAACATGGGATTGGGTTTTAGTCAGTAAAAGTCTGATACGCCTTCCCGTTCAGCCCAAGAGCGGGAGAAGTCTTTTGATGATTACCCACCTAAAAAAAAAACCCTGCACTATTTATATTATTCGTGATAGGATTTTTCACTTTAAACTAGAACACGGAATCTCGAAACATGCTTCTACCCCTTGCTAAGTCTGAAACTATATACACAAAATCAAACCTTAAATCTTCGTCTATAAGTTTCAATTCTGATAAGTATGCTGGAGCAAGATCTTGATAGAATTTAAATTTATTGATAGTATCTCGGAAATGTTCGGAATGGTGTCGTCATATGCGGTGTAAATTCTTATGACTACTTATTGCGTTTAGTTTATAAGCTTAATTTGGTTTTATATGTTCGTAGAGACATTCTGATTCTGCATAAATAGGTACTTGGCAATCGGTATTTATTACTATAATGCATTGTATAATGTTAACTTAATGCAAATTCCATTGCAACAGATTTCGCAATATGCCTCTATTAAATTGGTTCCACACGATTAACGTTCGAAAAAATCTTGACCTAAAAATTATGTTATTTGTTTCTTCTAATTTGAGTATTTTATTTAAGTTCATTCAGTTCATTCACCACTCATTGCACTGTTTGACGCGAAATTATGATACATGTTAGAAGCCATTTCAAGCCTACTGGGGCCAGGGTTATCCGAAAGGGAACTCGAGCCCCGGTATGAAGGCTTGAAGGAACGGGGTGGGTTTTTTAGTCAGTAAGAGTCTGATACCATTTTCCGCTCGGCACCAAAAAAAAATAAAATAAAAAAAAGCTTAGTGGATAGTACTCGTATAGAAATGATTAGATATTATGTTAAATTGAAAATTTGATGTTAAAAATATGTGGAAACCCTATGTTAATGTTAAATTTTGTTACGTTTTCACGTAGAGTTGGACATAAACTTAATTTCAAATTTGCGAGGAAGTTTCTAATTCTAAAAAGAATTTGCCTGGCAGTTTTCAAATTAGAATATTAGAATAATAAGCCACGATTGCTTCTAAGAATACATCACACAGGATAGGCCCATAAGTTGCTATAGGTATAATTATGTTCATGGTATATATTTTTTATAGATAGTCACGCTTTTGTCCATTATTTCATTTGATGGTAAGCTATGGTGTGGCCGAAGATGACTTAAAGAACCCTAGATTGTAGTTATCAGGAAACAGACTTTTACATGCAATTCCACCCCTTAGCTGTACGAAGCACAATAATTATGTGTTTCCAAAACACTTTGTACGTATGGGTGGTTTAATCAGTATTATGACTGTTTGTTAATTGTCCAGTTATCTACGACGCGGCGTCCGTCGCTGTGCGAGTCCATGGGCGGGTGCGAGGTGGCGCAGGAGATGGAGGAGGAGGAGCGCGAGTCGGGCTCGATGGGCTGGCGCGTGTACGGCGCCTACCTGCGCGCCGGCGGACGCGCGCCGCCGCTCATCTTCATGATCGTGCTGCTCGTGGTGGGGCAGCTGTCGGCCACGCTGTGCGACTACTGGGTCACCTTCTGGTAACTTCAATTCTTTTATATGTACCCCCAGCTGCTGCCAAGAAGGTGATTTCGCCCGCGTAAAATTAGGAAATTGTCCCAAGGGCACAACTCTCGGAATAAAACTATCATATTATGTCCTATTCCAGGACATAGTGAAATAGATAGACAAATACGTTATATTGTTCAAGCGCGACGAAGTAAATACACACTTAACCTTTCGCCTTTATAACATTATTGTGATTCTTGGTGGCTTGTGATCACCATCATCAATAAATGAATCTTCTTAGCTTTTCTCCAAATATGTTAGGAGCGGCTTCCAGCTTACCTTCGTAACTATCTAACCTCCGCAACCACTAACTGGGAAAAAAGAGAAACAAAATGAGAATTTAAACACGATATCCCTTGGCAATACTAATGTCAGAATCTATAAAAATCTACAGGACAGCTGAAACTATCGGCATAACATGGTTTCCGAGGCACGAAGCACAGTTGACAGTATTCTTTGTATCTACAACATAATAAAAGATCAACCAATATAACAATGGCTTACTTCACAGGACAAACGAAGTCACAACACTAAAGGAAGCAGCTAACAACAGAACAAAGGACTACCACTTCGATCGGTCGCCGCCACTTGACAACGGCACCTTCAATTTATCCAGCTACTTCTCAGGAGTTAACCTGGAGCCAGGTACATTTACACTGTTTTACTTGACCAAGATTTAACCCAAAACTAACAAAGAACAAAATTTCCAAAAAAAAAATTTAAAGCATTTTCATACAACACAGCCACTATGTAATTATATTGTATTTTTCAGACATTTAGAGGAATAGTATTACAATACGTACGTACGTTATAAAATTTTAATTAACTTTCTTTTTCCTTTTTTTTCTAAATGTTCGTTCTCTTTGTACTAACAGACCAAAATTTATTTAGATATAATAAACTAGCACAATCTATATTAAAAAAAAACTTAGCTATCATTATACTAAGATATATAAATACCTTAATATTTTTTAATTTATTTAAACATTTTAATGTATTTAATCGATGATTTAATCATTTTGTCATGTAATTAATTAATCAATAAGGGTAATTTAGTGGCACTCATCACCAAATATTTATGTTAAAATACGATTAATTAATTATTAATGGAATTGCAAATCTTATAGGATCAATTGATGTTACTTTGTGACTTGTAAAATTCATTTTTACCAATAAAAATATTTATTATAAGACAGTATGCCACAATATTGTTATCACTAAGATTTTTTGATAATTTATTAATAAACACTGTTTACTGTGGCTGTTAATTGTCCCTAAAATTTGGTTGCCTGTAAAGTCGGTATACGGGCGAAAGTTTGACAACGA
Source organism: Mythimna albipuncta (assembly GCA_929112965.1). Classification (NCBI taxonomy): domain Eukaryota; kingdom Metazoa; phylum Arthropoda; class Insecta; order Lepidoptera; family Noctuidae; genus Mythimna; species Mythimna albipuncta. Next base: position 12,342,370 of record OV815962.1, read on the forward strand.
TTTTGAGTGGTAAGTGGAAGGGACGCGTGCCTTTCACTTTTTATGTCTGTCTCTCTCGCTATTAGGCGGGCTAACCATGCCCGAGTAAAAGGGACGCGTGCCTCTCACTCGCTCTCATTGTGAGCGCATAACGTGAGCGGAGCGTAACGCAGTTTCTTGAAGTGTCACCCGGCAAACCAATTTATAAGACGTTGTCACGTCAATAAACAAAATTAGGGTGTTGAGAGGCCTCGCACATGATGGACCGTTGACGTGGTTAAAGGTCACGAGAATCCGATGGATGCAAGACGCACAAGACCGGTCGTTATGGCTACACTTGGGGGAGGCCAATGTCCAACAGTGAATGTGACAGTGGAGTGCTGAAAAATTAAATTAATTAAAAAAATATATATTTTCTACAGACCTGGACATCCACGCCTACATAGGGCCTCTAGACACTGCGCAGTACCTGTACGTGTACTCCGCGTTGATCGTGTGCTGCATCTTCTTCATCACGGCGCGCGCCTTCATGTTCTTCAAGGTGTGCATGACGGCCTCCCGCAACCTCCACAACGACATGTTCCATTCTATGCTCAGAGGCGTCATGAGGTTCTTTGACACTAACTCTTCCGGTAAGCACAGCTTTATTACCTTTGTTATGTACAGTCAAGGGTCAATAGTGCAATTGCACTCTACCAATGCCAAACTGTCTAAATTTTTTTTTTCGAAGCGGGTTAAATAGTCCACCGCTGATTTAATATATAGCATAGAATCTAAAATATTTAACTTCTACTAGAAAGAAATTTTAGATACTTTAGTATAAGTAGAGTGGAAGAAAAAAACGTGTTGCGCCGACCCCAAATAAAACGGGACAAGGGCAGGAAGAAGAAGAAGAAGAAGTATAGGCAGAATGCAAATGCACTTTTGACCACTGACTGTACAACATATATAAGTTACAGAAAAGATTACAAGAAAACCATATTTACGGCGATACCTTTGCGGCCTTGCCCCCTTTTCCTTTCCAAATCTTTCGCATTAAATTATCATTACTATGTTTGTTCACAGGCCGCATATTGAACAGATTCTCTAAAGACATCGGAGCACTGGACGAGCTGTTACCTCGGTTCCTGCTCGAATGTATCCAGATCTACCTGGTGATGTTCAGTATCCTGGCCCTCAACGCGGCTGCTCTAATCTGGACCCTGTTGCCTACGACTATTATCCTACTATTGTTCTACACTATTCTCCAAATATACCTCAAGTCTGCGCAGGGCATCAAACGACTGGAAGGCACAAGTAAGTACCATCTGAAGTTATTATGATAGGAACACATTTCAGATCTAACGTTGTGCTTATAAAAGCTTAAATTACTCTTTATTTTCTCTTGATCCTAATCTTGGTCAAATAAGAAATACATTACAGGCAAATGGTTTCTGCGTAAGTATTCTTAATTTAATTGGAATAACATCTTCTGAGAGAAAATACACTATTTCAATCAAGTACTCTTCTCTTCACCTACAGCTAATTAAACACTTTTGTCCCAGCTCGGAGTCCAGTATTCTCGCATATGTCTGCTACCCTCAACGGCATCAGCACGATCCGGTCGGCTGGCGCAGAACAGAGACTGATTCAAGAATTTGATAAATTCCAGGTACAGAAATCTCTGTAGAAAATTCTTTAACATTCTCATATTACTAAATAGTCCATTAAATTCTATTAAATCACAGAATACGCCTATGGGCGAAGCAACAATAAAAATCCCTCATGTTACAATTTTATTATCAGTATAATTTTTTCTCAACTTCCCTCCGTATAGAGGCAATACTTGAACAGCAATGAATGTCTTTCAACTATGATGCCTGACGATATACACAAAATACACATACCTAAATTATGACATTCTGAAAGGCAAAATGGAAGATTATATAAACAAAATGCAACAATTTCAATTTAACGTGTTTATCGTCTGTAGGACATCCACACGTCAACGTGGAGCAGTTACCTCGCGAGCGGAGTGACCCTCGGCTTCTGGCTGGACTTCATTTGCGTAATCTACCTCACCATCGTCATCGTCGCCTTCCTCGTCATCGATAGCAGTGAGTACCACTATTACTTTTATTTTAAATAACTCTTTATCTTACTAAACTGTGAGTCAATCATCATCATTTATCCTTTTTAACGTTCCCACTGCTAGAAATCAGGCCTCCTCAATAGGCCAGGGAATGGGCCCTAATCCATCACTAGGGCCCACCCCGGCTGAGTCAACAGAATAAGAATTTCAATTTGTCCCAATCTTTCAAATAGCTTGTTATTTTTAGTATTTTTGAAATTATACTGAATATCAGTAATGATAGCTGCGGGAACGATTGAAAGAGTTACCGTACAACTAGAACGCAAGATTTAAATCAAATAAAGGAACGAAGGAAACTGAAATGCCCCCTCAGCCTACCCTAATGCGGGAGAATTATTTGATTACTGTATAACTACAATCTCAAAGCTAAGCTACAAAGAAATTATTAATTTGAAAACACAACTCACTTCGTTAAACATTAATATGTTGCACTTAAAATACTCGTATACGTCTACATATCAATCACAACCTCATTAAATCTAATAACAGCACACAAAAGCCAGACGTTCTAATAGCACCCACAGCGGAAACAACATAATATCCTAACAACATAATGAATGGAACAGAAACGATATTCTCCGGCAACGTGGGACTGGCGATCTCGCAGACGCTGATCCTGACGGGGATGCTGCAGTTCGGCGTGCGCCAGACGGCCGAGGTCATCTCGCAGATGACCAGCGTCGAGAGGATCCTGCAGTACACGCACATCGAGCGGGAACCCAAGTGGGACAAAGGAGGTTTGTACCTTAGAGGTTTATTACAACTGTACTTTTACCCAAAAATTTATCGAAATTGTTATCAAATGTTACCAAAAAGGTATATAAAAATGTTACAGCTATTTCTTTATCTGCTGAGATACGAGTATATTATAGTTTAGCTACTGTAAATACATAAAATAATTACACAAGAGATGCCAGTGTTTGCTTTTAATTCTTAAGAAACATCCACTTCGGAATTGTCTATGTAAGTAGTTTGAATGAATACTATATAGGGGTGACTGATAAATTAGTGACCCGTGACTGTACTTACACGTGATTGTACTTATGATTACAAACAACTTTCCTAAAGAAACTTTTTTTTTATACTCATTAACTTTATCACAATAACGAAAGCTCAGCTGTTAGTCGCGTAACGACGTGGTCTCATGTACCTTACCTACAATTAGTGATAGAGCACTTACGCCGCTTTTAGACTCATCGGTGTTCGCGTTTCGCCAACCGATGGGAGACCGCGGTGGGCGCGAATTTGCGCGAATAGCTTTTTTGTTATTTTGATAAAACTTACGAGTATATAAAAAAGTTTCTTTTGGAAAGTTGTTTGAAATCATGAGTGCAATCAACAGTCAATAGAGAATTATCGGTCACTAATTACCAGTCACCCTATATATTGGTGTAGTAAATGAAGAAGTAAATACATGAATTGGTTCATGAAAAACAAATGCTACAGGTTTTACTTCTCTAGGACATCAGACAATAGTACATTTTGATACAAGTGCAGTTCCTGTGTTATGGATCCGAGGGCTGCAGTGACAAATTTGCACGTGTTTCAAACGACTTTTTTCAATACACTCACTGAAATAAATAAACGGGGGTTGACCGACGCCTCGCGGGGGACGACGCGCGCCCATGCTGATACGATACATTTAATTAAAAAATGGCAGGGTAGAGCACGCGCACATTTTTGCACTTGTGCAGAAATATTGCATGCCTGTAAGCGGTGGGATAAGAGCGAATTTTCAAGTGAGTGTATTGAAAAAATATATTCACATCCGTTTTACTTCAGCTTGACGGACACGATAAAACGGACCGAAAATGTATGTATGTATCTACAAAATCTGTGTTAGACAAGTAATTACCTAAGACCTGAAACTACTACTAAGTAGGTAGTAAATAAATAATTATTTTACAGACAAAGAGACTCCAAAAGGCTGGCCCGCGCGCGGGCGCATCCAGTTCAAGAACTGTTACATGAAGTATACGCCGGAAGACTTGCCTGTGCTTAAGAATCTCAATTTAGTTATAGAAAGTGGATGGAAGGTAAAAATACTGTTACTTATTATTACATAAATTGTTTATAGCCATATCTAACCAAAACAGGAATGCAAAAGAACCAAAGTTACGGATAAAGCCTGACAAAATCTGCTCGCAGAACAGTTAATCGCTGGGGCCGAATAACGGGGATTTTTGTCCTTTAATGTTTCTGAGGCTTGCAAAGTGACTGTATTTTTATTAAAGCATTTTTATTCGCTTTTCAAATAAAGGATGGCCTCAATCGACTATTTGTATTAAATATTCCGGTTCTTCCTCCTCTTTACCGTATCTCGGAATTGGAATACAGCCGTTGGATTGGGGCTGCGGGATAGTGGAATGCAAAGGGCAATTGCAAGTTGACACTCCACTTCACCACACCACACTCTCGACACTCCATCAGAACGTGAAGAGTTGTTTGATGATTTTCCACCACCAAAAGCAACGGCTTTTCTAACGTTTGATCTCTCTTTGGTCGTTTCGAATTATCGTCCCATTAGACTTATAACAGCAAGGAAGCTGAATACTCCTGTGTTATTATAGTGCGTTACGACATCTCTCGCGCTGATGATTAGTCACCGCTGAGATTGAAACCGGAACTAGCTCTGAAGGACTCGTTTGGATTTCCCCTTATGTAAGATAATATTTACGTCTATATTGTTCAGGTGGGCATCGTAGGCAGGACGGGTGCGGGCAAGTCGTCGCTGATCTCCTCGCTGTTCCGGCTCGCCATCGTGGAAGGAGAAGTGCTCATCGATGACGTCGACACTTCCTACTTAGCTCTGCAGGTAAAAATTGTGTTTTATTGACATTTTTTTCTAATATTTAACAAGCGTAATACAATATAAGCGTAGACAGGTGTATTTACTTGTAACAAAACATCGAGCCGCTCTTACTTTTCAGAATAACTGTTACTCGCTCGATTAAACAAATGACCGAAAATGTTTAACGTTTCCTTGAACAAGGACACATCTTTCAGATCTATTAGTTTACGAAGAGTAAACGAAAAATAGAGAGATTGTAACAGCACCTAAATGCTAACTCACTGTGAGCATAACTTCACACACTAAGCTAATAATTAGAAAAAAAATCACGAGTTTTTCCATGCTTATAAAAACTCGAGAAAATTCTCCAGTGTTTTTCAATTAAGTAAATATACAGTCCAGACGCATAATACCTACTTATAAAAGGACGATGGTTGATAACAAGCATTTTTCACCCACGAGGCCACGACACATTAAAAAAAAATCTGTTACTGATAATTATTAAATGCATTTGTATAGTTAAAGATATTTTTTCATTCAGTATCTAATAAATAATATAGTAAGTGAAAGCAATTATTTGCCCAAACAGGAGTCTCAATGATACTTCTTTTGATAAACTTTTACGTGAGCTCTAATTTATTTTCATTTATTGTGCGCGTATATCCAATACCAAAAAATATTACACATTCACGATCGCAGTGCACGCGACGATTTGCCAGAGTTTATTTTTTGAGTTAGTGATGGGCGAAAAATGCCTCCTTACAATCCTCCTCCTTTTTGATAAGATCTTTTATTAACAATTGCTTACTTGCGTGGCCAGGAGCTGCGGTCGAAGATATCCATCATACCTCAGGAGCCGGTGCTGTTCTCAGCGACCGTGCGCTACAACTTGGATCCGTTCAACAACTACAACGACGAACAGCTGTGGCAGGCCTTGGAAGCTGTGAGTTCTATAGTACTCTATTGGTCTAATTAATTAATATCAACGTCAGCATGACTATTTTGATAGAGATCCATTATCTGCAGTATTGCAATTCGAATAAGATACCAAGGTTATATTCTTCATTCAACCAGAGATAGAATTGACTTCTTATAAAAAAAAATCGTACCTTAGTCTGAAAAAACGGAACCCTTATAAGGTATCGTTTCCACCATGTTGTCGAACTGTCAAGTGTTTTTCGCAGGAACGCGAGGAAATATTAGGATGAACGAAATTACTATCAAATACTCAAGTCTGGTGCCCGGACCCTCATATCAGCATGCAGGCTGCAAAAGCTACTGTAGAGCTGCTTTTGCTGTTTAGGGTTCCGTACCCAAAGGGTAAAAACGGGACCCTATTACTAAGACTTCGCTGTCTGTCTGTCTGTCACCAGGCTGTATCTCAAGAACGCGATAGCTAGACAGTTGAAATTTTCACAAATTATGTATTTCTGTTGCCGCTATAACAACAAATACTAAAAACAAAATAAAATAAATATTTAAGGGGGGCTACCGTACAACCAACTTGATTTTTGTGCCGAATTTTCCTAAAGGCGGTACGGAACCCTTCGTGCGCGAGTCCAACTCACACTTGGTCATATTTTTGTTCCCGGAGCCCATAATAATATGTTATAGACGTAGGATTATTCATCTATCAGGAGAAACAGGCACACGGGTAGGCCATATCCTATAGCACATAGGATATTTTGGCAACAATTAGTAATTTCATAAAATATTGTGTACATCGGTATTTTCCGAATTCGTCATATTTCTCATGAAAAAAGATATCCCACCGTGCACCGGGAGCACAACTTCTTTGGTTAGACGTGTATGTCAAAATATCAAATGAAGTATAAAGCTGTGGTTCCGCAGGTGGACCTGAAGGGCGCGGTGCCGGCGCTGGACTTCAAGGTGTCGGAGGGCGGCTCCAACTTCTCGCTGGGGCAGCGCCAGCTCGTGTGCCTCGCGCGCGCCATCCTGCGCGCCAACCGCATCCTAGTGCTCGACGAGGCCACCGCCAACGTCGACCCCAAGTACGTCACTACTATTATTTTAGGTTGAATACAGATACTTCTGCCCTCGGAGGGATCTGTCAGGTCCTTACTGGCTCAAACCACCCCGGGGTTATCTCGCACACTTGCGTCGGGGGCTGTGGTGGTAAAAGTGACTCTGTAGGCAAGCTCAGTCTGCGGTGGCAGGGGGCCAGCTGGGTCGAAGCCTACTGGGGCCAGGGTTAGCTCCAAAAGGTAGCTCAGCCCCAGTATGAAAGGCAAAAAGGAACGGGCCACGGAGTGGGTTTTTTTGGTCAGTAAGAGTCTGACACTATCTTCCGCTCTGCCCAAGGGCGGGGGATGTCATTTGGATGATTTTTACCAAAAAACAAGCTCAGTCTGGTAGGTGGTCGATAATTAACAAGTTTACGCCATCTTCAGTGTTTTAGTCGATAGAATTCTGACACGCTCTCTCATTCCACCATAGCTCCACTACCGTTCCATCAGAGCGGCAAAAGATTTCAGATCATTTCCCACCTCAGTAAAAAAAATAGGTACACCTGCATTCTCTACAAGATCATTTATTATCATGGTCGGATTTAAAACTTCTGTATTTAAAAGATCTTAACTATATCTGTGCTCGAATTTAAATAAATTGAATTGTCATTCAACTTTCATTTCTAGGACGGACGAATTTATCCAAAGAACAATCAGGACTCGTTTCGCGGAGTGCACCGTGCTGACGGTGGCGCACCGACTCAACACGATCATGGACTCGGATCGCGTCATGGTGATGGACTCCGGCCGCCTGGTGGAGTTCGACCACCCCTACCTGCTCCTCAACAAACCAGACGGATACTTCACCAAGATGGTCAAAGAAACCAGTGAAAAAATGTCCACGCAATTATACGAGATAGCTAAGAACACGTACCTTAATAATGGCGGTGTTATATAACAGTGCCTCTCTATGTAATGTTATTTGTTGTAGGTAAGTACTTTAAACTGTCATCGTATTGGAATAATGTTTTTGGCAAATATTAATGTAAGTTACATGTAAGTCTGGAAGTGAAGTTGCGGACACTAGCCCGACATACATACTAGTATGATCTGTAACTACATAGATACACGGACTCCTATGTTCCAAGTTGGAGCGTTGGAGAGTTGAGGATATCGCAGATAACTTTTACAACCTACCAGCCAGCAATGAGCACAATTAAGTTCTAACGAGGGAGAATCTTTTTCTCAGCATTTAAAAAATGTATATTTTTTGTCGATCAATAAATTATTCTTTAAGTTTTTAATTATGTAAAAGTAGATGTAAAGCAGAGGCAAACCTTTATTAATTGGTTATCAATGTTATCTAAAGTAAGAGTAAAGGGTTACCTCGGTGGGTCAATTCATAAAGGTGTCTAAACCTAACCAACTTGAATAAAATAATATAAGATCTGTGTTACACTTAGCGATGCATTATTCCAATGCAGACTACAAAAATAGAGTGACAGCATAGTGTTAAGAACAGTGCAGGAAAAAAACTGTGTTATTTATTTTATTATGAAATTGTATCATATCAGTAATGATTTATAAGTTTAAAATGACCATTACAAATGCCATAGAGGTTATCCTCGAAAAATAAAACATAAGCTTTATGAAACTCGTTTCATTTGTTTTCTATGGTAGACCATTGTACGTTGGCCATGGTGGCGATCAATCCAGAGAGCTTTATTCCAGCCAGCCAACCTCTCTTTTTTAGAAACAGATGCCTACATCGTCATCATCATTTCAGCTGATATGCGTCCACTGTTGGACATAGGCTATCCCCAAGCGTCGCCACAACGAACGTTCCTGTGCGTCTCGCATCCATCGATTTCCCGCAACCTTCACCAGGTCCACCTTGTAGGAGGCATTCCAACGCTGCGTCTTCCGGTACGCAGTCGCCACCCCAGAACCTTTCGGCCCCAACGGCCATCTGTTCTGCGGGCAATGTGTCCTGTCCATTGCCTCTTAAGTTTGGCAATTCTTCGTGCTATGTCGGCAACCTTAGTTCAGGCTGTGTTTGACGAAATTCGGTGAGCCTAAAGTACGCGAGCGTATTTCGGTTTCGCCCGCACTCAAGAAGTACATACGGAATTGTTTGCATGCTCTACACTGTAGAATATCCGTGATACCTCAGAGGAAATGGTACACCTGCACTGCGAAAATCACATTAGGCCGCTGCACAGAGAAAAGTATGGAGGTCTAACAGTGTTCCACTTACGATCTTTAACTGTACTCACCCACTGCCACCTGCAACCAAAATGTTGACTTAGGTATTTTTATGTTAGATAAGTATACTACACAAGACACACGTCACAGACGACAATATATTCTCCGTGATTATTGTTCCCACGTATAAACCTACGAATATCTACTTAATAAAAACTTGATATTCCTGCTGAGTTGTTTGAGTTTCAATTCCTTAGAAACTAGACGATTGAGATGACTGCGGCCTTCCAAATACTCAGGAGATATACCTATCCAGATTCTCCTTATCTGTAACTTGTATTTAACAAACAACTACAGCATGATTACAACCGTGGCAGGAAACACTTTGCCTTGACAATTTCTACGTGTCGTTCAGTTACACACTCCAAATCCCCCATACCTCGGACACTCTCTACACTTATCTCTCTTAGGCCCTAATAGATATATATATATAAGGCCTAACAGAGTGTGTATTAATAAATAATGCTCAATTCCGTCTTCAAGTGCGATATCATTTGATCCCCGATTATACGATGTCAGAAGCTCTTGATTATTGCTAATTAATAAACACAAGAGTACAGAATCTCAGTTACCAAGATTAGAGCTTGAGCTTGGACTTGTGAATCTCGTTTATTAATACAATCAGGCAGGGCTGAGCCGCCCCAGCCAGCGCCTGTGTGCGAAACCTATTGAGTGCCTCTTTTTAGGGTTCCGTAGCCAAATGGCAAAAAACGGAACCCTTATAGATTCGTCATGTCTGTCTGTCTGTCTGTCTGTCCGTCCGTATGTCACAGCCACTTTTTTCCGAAACTATAAGAGCTATACTGTTGAAACTTTGTAAGTAGATGTATTCTGTGAACCGCATTAAGGTTTTTACACAAAAATAGAAAAAAAGCAATAAATTTTGGGGGTCCCCATACATAGAACTGAAACCCATGCGTGTGGGGTATCTATGGATAGGTCTTCAAAAATGATACTGAGGTTTCTAATATCATTTTTTTCTAAACTGAATAGTTTGCGCGAGAGACAGTTCCAAAGTGGTAAAATGTGTGTGTGTGTCCCCCCTCTAACTTCTAAGATAAGAGAATGATAAAACTAAAAAAAAAATATGATGTACATTACTATAAAAACTACCAACGAAAATTGGTTTGAACGAAATCTAGTAAGTAGTTTTTTTTTAATATGTCATAAATCGAAAAAAATACACTATTATTAAAACATCGATCAAAGTTACAACACATTACAAGAACTTTTATATTATGTTACTTGCTGCTACGGAACCCTTCATGGGCGAGTCCGACTCGCACTTGGCCGGTTTTTTTTTGTTGATATATATTATAAATTTAATTTTGTAACAATTTCAACAAGTACACAGGCACAGAATCCTATTTTTTTTAAATTGATATAATGTAATATAAACTAGTGCTTGACTGCGATCCCACCTGATAGTAAGCAATGATGCAATCGTTGATGGTGAGGTATACTAGTCTATGAGGAACTTGTTCACTCTAGTGTTGAAAACACCTAAATTATAACAGGACGGGTAAACCGACTAGCTGAATTATTTTTCTAAAATAAGAGAAACCTAAGTTTCGAACGGATGACGGACGAGCAATGGGTAGCTTGCCGTCCAACTATCCGGTAATCGTCCGGACCGAGCCCAAGACGTCGACGCGACGGCGCGTATCTTTCCACGCGCGCCTCAAGGAGTTGTCAGCGAACCTAAGGGGCCCAGCAGGGTCGAGCCTACTGAACAAGCCCCCTTAACCAAGTTACAACCGTTTCGCTTGTGCTGAACTCTTCAAGTTGACCTTGCCGCCAATTCTTTTGTTCTGACCACGTGACTGAGCGTTAAGACGACATCTTTCCCGTACATTTGAAGCTTTCTACAAGCGTTAACTATTGCAGATTAGCAACTTGGCTAGGGGTAAAGGATTCGTTTCTGAAAGGAAGGTTCGGCTCCGGTACGAAAGGCAACGAACGAACAGGAGTGGGTTTTGGTAGGCACATTCATCCTTTTCTCGACCCTAGATGGCCCATACATTATTTTTTCTTTCATTTTTAGGGTTCCGTAGTCAACTAGGAACCCTTATAGTTTCGCCATGTCTGTCTGTCCGTCTGTCTGTCCGTCCTCGCTTAATCTCTGTGACCGTTAGCACTAGAAAGCTGAAATTTGGTACCAATATGTATATCAATCACGCCGACAAAGTGGTAAAATAAAAATTGGAAAAAAATGTTTTATTAGGGTAGCCCCCCTATATGTAAAGTGGGAAGTGATTTTTTTTTAAATTTCAACCCTAACGTGTTTGCTCGTGCTTCGTTTGTAACGTTTTTGATTGTTGGATAGGTATTTAAAAATGAATAGGGGTTTACTACAATCATTTTTTTATAATGTCAATAATTTCGGAAATAATCGCTCCAAAAGTAAAAAACAATGTGTGTGTCCCCCCCCCCCCTCTAACTTTTGAACCATAAGTTTAGAAAATATGAAAAAAATCTGAAAAGTAGAACTTTATAAGGACTTTCTAGGAAAATTATTTTGAACTTGATGGAAAGAACAGTTTTTGTACTTACAAAAAAGACAAAAGGGTTCTACAAAATAATATCTGGACTAAGTTTGTAATATATGCAAGCATTTTTTTAACCTCATAAGAGGGTACACTTATTGTGACGGACGGGAAACTACGGAACCCTACACTGAGCGTGGCCCGACATGCTCTTGGCCGGTTTTTATTATATTCTCTTCCTTTGCCAATGGGCTTTATCCTACTATTACTTTTTTTCACTTTTTACCATTTCCAAAGGCTTCAGCACTGGTCTAATCATATCTATGGGTCTAATACATATTTGTAAAACAGCGTGAGCGTGTTTTGATGTTTGCGGAAGACTGAACACAATAATGTTAGAACCAATGTTACACCACCTGCTCGATAATTTCCGTTTATTATATGTAGTAAAACCATCACAGCAAGTCATGTAGTATGGCCAATCCCTATGGAATAATGAGATTTAAATTTGGAGTGTCAATTTAGTTTGAAGTACCTAAAAATAAAATCATTTATACGTGAATTATAATGTACGTGCTTCAAACAAGTACAAAAATCGAACTGACCAGGAAAAATAAGGGTGAGTTGCACCATTTAACTATAACGATAACAAAGCCATTAACAGTTGTCAAATCGTCGAATTGACCAATAGGCGGCCGTTTCACGGCTGGTTATGGTTTGGTTATCGTTATAATTAAATGGTGCAACTCACCCTAAAAAAATGTGGACTGTCGAAAAGTAATAAAAGCGCGGGAGTTTTACAGTAAGGGCCTGTCCGCACAGCAGTATTTCACCGCGTGGTTTTTTTTTTCGTTATTCTGTATCACATTGAATCATATGGAAGTTTCTGCACAGGTGATAAAAAAACGCGCGATAAAAAATTCTGTGATTTCTTGCAGATTTGACGCGGTGCGGTGCGGAAATAAATCCGCGCAGTGAAATATCGCTGTGTGGACAGGCCCTTAAACTTTAGATCTTGAGAAGTGAATTTTCTTTGTTTCAAATCTCAAAACATCTTTTTTTATCTTTCCCAGATATATAATTTGTTTTTGTAATTTTTTGTAATTTTCAAGAACCTTACAAAAAGTCTCGAATATAAGTATTTTTTAAAAGATTAAATATTATACAAAATTCCCAAGTCGTTTGACTTTTTAGACAGTACATGCAAATTCTAATGGAAAACAAACGCAAACATGCATATTCCTACGAAGACATGGCTCAAAGAACTTAGTATCCAAACCAAAAACATTAACAAACAAACAAAATCATTCTTGACTCTGACGCGGACGGATTGTCAGATTGACATATGACAAGACCTGCCTTGCTTTCTGCCGGAGCCGCTGACCGCTGAGCAAAAAGCGTTGTTACTTGTTGTCAAGTAAAACCAAACGCGACTAACCTTCTAGAAACCTATATTTCTGTAAGTAAAACACTAATCTATTATCATAATTACGAGGTTTCGAACGAATAAAACATAAAACTTTTGATTTCAGATAAAATGACATCTGAATTATTAGCTACTCCTCCATCGGTTTCATGGGCACAGAGAAGTGCTCGTGTGTTTTTGACGTTTAACGTAGAATGCGAGAAACCTGATATTAAAATAGAGAAAAAATCAGTCTATTTTAAAGGAATTTGTACACCGGATCAGAAATTACATGAGATTGTCATACCATTATATGCAGATATTGATCCAGACAAAAGTTCTTACACAAACAAAGGGAGGTTAATCGAGGTTGTACTGACTAAAGATAAAACTGACGATCCTTTCTGGCCTGCTTTAACCAGTGATAAAAAGAAGCACCACTGGCTAAAAGTTGATTTCAACCGTTGGCAAGATGAAGATGAGAGTGGTGATGACTTGGACGATATGAATGACATGTTCTCAAGCAAGTTGGGAAACTTTGGCGACGAAAATGAAAAAGAGGCCACCAGCTCATCTGAAGAAGAAGATCTTCCTGATATAGAGTAAAGGATCTTGTGTATTGCATAGCCAAAAAATTCAATTAGTTTTAGAAATTTGTAATTATGGACAATATTTGTGCTTTTATACAAGGAATAGTGTGGTAGAGGTAGCTCCTAACTGTATTACATATATTAAGGTTAATAGGAGTGTGGTTTGCAATATTGCATTCATTTTTATTATTTGTAGTTATTGGTTAATTAATTGGGGCAACAGATACCTATTTTAATTTAGTGTCATGAAATTTAAATTAATTTTAATGTAACAATTGATTTGGCAGTTATTATTAAGTTTCTCTAAAATTGTCCTCACAATTTTCAAGACAATATTCATCCTATTTGATGAATGTTGCCTTGAAACAATTAATACTAACAAATATTTACAATTATGAAAAATTTAGTCTTAAAATATTCAAAGGCCTGTACTCTTAAGTAACCTTATATAATTTTATTATAATGCAATAGGCTGCACTTACACGGACAACAATTTTTTAACGAAACTATTAACAGTGATGCCAAAATAAGGCCATTCTTGCTTAGACTAGTATACCATAATATTGAGCTACACAGTGCTGACCATAGCTCATTCCAAAGAGCTTAAACACAATGGAGTTATCTCGTTGCACTCAGTAGTTCTAATGGCCACTTTTCAACTCGATCACTAGATCAGCTCTATGGTACTATTTTAAAATTATCTAAGTTATATAGTTAAACTAAAATACAGCTCAATCGGTTCGGGGTAACTGCTTCTAAATCCATTTGCATGAATTGCTCTAAACATGTATACATTGTGAGCTAAATAAAAGCTTGTAATAAAATGTAGATTGCTTAGAAATTTCCTCACACTGGCAGTAATGGACTGTGTAAGTGCAGCTTTATATTTGTACTCAATGAACAATGTGTGTGTAAAATATATTGTGTTCATAAACATACTAGATTTATAAATAACTATTTTAAAAAAAGCTCACTTCATCTCCCTTCTCTGTTTAAGTTTTAGTTTAAACCAGCCAGTGCCCAAAATAAAATATTTGCTATGTTTAACAAATTGAAACTCCTTATAAAACCTCTACATATTTGTTAACTATCATTTCTATAGATTCCTATAATAATTAAGGCATAACCTCTTTACTTTTAAAACGCCAACCAACAATATACATTCCAAAGACTAAAGTATGGCTATACGATATACTCTGTTATGTTTATTTTTACCAATTGAATAATTATGTGTAGATACTCGATATCTATCGCCCCATATTGAGGAAGCTGCTATGTTAGCCATGCTGGTACATGCTGTATTTTTTTTATTAATATGTGGTCTACACCATAAAACTAGATGTTTATATTAGTCTACTGTGTAGTACATTGTAGTTTTCAATATTGTCTTTGTTGACCACCTACCTGCTAAATCTAAGAAAGTGCATTTTCTTTTTCTAAATTGCTTGTTTTTTCAGTCTAGCGCCTTAAAAATATATTTGTCAAAAAGAAAATCTCATAATGCATTAAATTATGTACTTTATATATGATGTCTTTCATTAACCGACTTCAAAAAGGAGGAGGTTCTATGTGTTTTTTTTTTTCTTTTTAATGTATGTTCACTGATGATATGACATAGAACAGAACCCCTCATAGAATCACAGCAGAACTGTGGTTCCAAGTAAAGTTGCTTTGTTTATACGTGTAGTCGATAACTGACTATCAGAAAGGGGGGGGGGGGTGTTTCGAACTGATCTGATGATGAAGCCAGAAGGAAAAATATTAAATTAACCTGTGTTTGGGATTATTAGAATTGTTATGAGATGCACTGTGGTTATAAGTTATTTCAGTTTGAGGGGTACTTTTTAGTGGTGGTACCATAACTAAAAAGTATAAAATAAAAAACTTACAATAAAAAATATATATATATAATATACTTTTCAGTGTTTTTTATCATTGAAGTCGGTTTTTTTTTTTGTAAAGTTTTTTTTTATAAACTATTCAAATGAAACTTGCATCAATTCTAGGCTAGCGTTCCTTAACCTTTGCCGAAAAGGTGCGGCTGTTTATTAGGGTAGGTAGCCAAATCTATACTTGCCACATTGACTTGCACATGACATTGCATATATACTTACTGACTTATAGATTTTAATAGTTTTTGGTAATTTTTATTGTTTCATATAATTTTTTAGGGTTTCGTACCCAAAGGGAAAACAGATTTTTTTTTGTTACCTTGGCCAGGGACTCAAACTGTAACCGTAATAAAGTGTTTTAACACTGTTTTTTAAAACAGTTTTAACAGAAAATCAATTTTAAAATGTAACAGATACAATAATGTTACCGAATGAAACGGTAACCTTTTATATGTGTTAATAAGTGTTAGTATGTGTAACTGAAGTAATCAGTCTTAGTGTAGCTTTGTAAATTGTAACGCTGCGTTTACCTATTACACTTATTAACACTGTTAACACTTTTATATCTGTTACAGATATGTTAGGGTTACACTTTTGTAAGTGTTTTAGGTTAACACATTGAAAACACATTTATAAGTGTTACATATTTGATTCTGTTACCAATTCAACATGTAACACTTATAATTCTGTAACCTCTAAGAAGGTGTTTTTAAGTCCCTGACCCTTGGCTCCTTTATTTGCTAAGACTTCACTTTCAGTCCGTCTGTCCGTTTGCCATCAGGCTGTAGGTATCTCATGAACCATATAACGGTAGGGTTCACATCGGCACCGGGTCGACGATCAAGTACCTGGAACTTGCCCTCAACAGCCGGTGGAACTTCAAGGAGTATCTCCGACGTCTGACTCCGAGACTGGCGCCTACCTAATTTATGGGGTCCAGAGCCCAGACGCCACCTACCAGACGCTCTAAGCAGAAATTGGAACGATCGCTCTATAAACTAAAACGCGAATTTTAACGCGTACCCACGTACCGTGCATTTAATTTTGTCGGTTTTTTCGCTGAACAACCTTTCAATTGTGGAAATTACAGACACAATAGAAAGACAATAGGTGCGCGAACGCCGGAGTTCGCTTGGGGTTTAATGAATTAAGGGGTGTGCAGAGAGCATGGAGCGCCAGTGTGGACTATGGAGGAAGAAGACACAGCGTCATAGTTCAGCGTCGAAGTCTTCGATAATTTTGAAGCACTAAAAATCATCGTAGCCAGGAACTGTTTGTCACGATTAATTCTCTTCACTTGTTCTCGGCTGGCTGAGCTATGTTAGCCGCACGCATGTTGGAAACAAATGCGAGTAGGTACATGCACGTGCGCTGTGTCCACGCTTATGAAATTCTTTCACATTACATTGAATGTTACGTTACAGCAGTCTATACCTACCACAAAGTACTATGTGTCTGTACCCGCCTTTACATAGGTCCACGATGTGTAATCAAAACTTACCACTTAGCCGTTTAGTTTGTAAAAATGTTGAAAGTTAGTTTACAAAAATCATCCTCAGCTAGATTTACCTATTTCAGATGAAACAGAAAAAAAATACAGAACAGAAAATTTACACTTTTGATTACACATCGTAGACCTATGTAAAGGCGGGTACAGACACAGAGTACTTGGTACGCGTTAAAATTCGCGTTCGTGCGCGCAAAGCGTCCAGACTATGGGAATTCAGTTGCATTGCATGATGCATGGCGAAAAATTGGATGACAAATTCTTTCATTGCATGTTACAGGTCGCGCGGTGAATCAAGATCGCTCGGTGAAAGTAGTGGGGGCAATCGGCGCATGTGTACAATTGCGCACGGAAATTCTTATATGTTAGGATTTTATTTTTAATTTCGTATGTTTGAACCTTAGTAACATAACTTATAATAACACTAGTTTTTGATTGTAATTTATCTTGTAAGTAGGTAAATTCAAAAAACTAAAAAATTTAAAATAAAACATAAAATTTTAAAAAAATAATTTCGTTAGTTTCTTTCTTTAACGTAATAATTCACGTCGTAAACCTTTTTTCTGGCTAGCCGTTTTAAAACTTTATTTTTAATCATTTTTTTTTACGACTACGTATTACTATTACGATAACACAAGCTGTACGCAACAGTACCCAAGTACAACAGTATCCAATGAGAGGCGAGAACGCAACGCGGGAATTGAAGAGCGATTCTATCTACCAATGACGTGTCGCCGACGGTGCACACCCGCCCGTACGTCGCCAAATAGACCGTAGAATTGAATACTGCGCATGCCCTTTCCACTTTTGCCGAGCGATCTTGATTCATCGCGCGACCTGTACGTCACTGCAGTCTGTACCCGCCTTAGGAGATTACTTTCTACCTACACTTGGTCTAAGACTCAGAAGCCAGATAATTAAAAATAAATTATTATTTATGGTTTTTCTTTTCCTTTTGACATTTGATTGACATATTTGACAATTTCGTTTGACATTGACTTTTAATATTTTGTTAGTATAGGTCAAAGAGTATATAATCACTACGTTCTATTATAGGTAATTGATAAACAAACAAAAACCTAATCAAACAATTTATTTATCTCATAACATAGAATTACATGATATGTGTACCTGGCAAAATTGTGGTGACTCACACAAAAGCCAATTGTTTTTTTTTTTCCTTAAGTAAACAAATAAACCCGGAGAATCACTCAATATGGATGGAAACCAATTACTTGAGAGAAGACTTCAATTGAATTATCCCTACTTGATCGGTTATATGAGCGTTGATGTCCATCGTGATTATTACCATGATTTATCTCAACTAAAATATTTAACATCAATTCCTAAAGGAAAAATTAATTATGACCTAAGCCACAATATTGAAAAAGCAGTCAAGCGCACTACCGACGACAACAACGAGAAAATATCTCTAATGCTGAAATTTCTCGTTGACCAAAGGCACCGTTTAGAGTTTCTGAATAACCCCCCTGAAACAACTTTCATAACATATCGCAGGAGTTTAATAAGTGTCATGTGTACGAGTTACAGCCATGAGCCATTGAGCATTGTAGCAAGTTTATTTAATAACTGCATATACTTGTGCTCTGTTGAAAACTTACAAGCTAACAAAAATAGTATGCGCAATGATCAGAATGCCAAATTTTGTGCATGGGGCTATAAATTTGAACAATACATGTTATCAGGTATTTTTACATAATTAATATTTTAATTGTTTTTAGATTTATACTAAAAAATTGATATTTTAAGTTATTCACTGTGGTTGACAAAATTGTCATCTATTGTGTGTATGTAGTCATGCCTAGACTACATTGTTATATTGCTGTTCCCAAAAGACATGACAATGGACACACTTATCCAATTTTATAAGCATGTTATGATTTCTGATTCAAAACCATCATATGTTTTTTAACTGCATTAGAACTAATGTTTCAAGATTGTTATAATTTAATTTAGTATAATGGGTTACATAATACTTAGCAGATATAGTCTGTCTAAAAAGTCAACCGTAATTTTGTATAATATTTAATTATTTAAAAAATACTTTTATTCAATACTTCTTATAGGTTATAGGTTCTTCTAGTAGTAAACAATGATCAAGATCTCTTAACCTTTCAATTGTGATAATTACAGACACAATTGAAAGACAATAGGTGCGCAAACGCCGGCGCTCGCTTGGGGTTTAATGAATTAATTCATTAAACCCCAAGCGAACACCAGCGTTCGCGCACCTATTGTCTTTCTATTGTGTCTATAATTCCACGATTGAAAGGTTAATCAACCTTGATTATTGAACCAGCGTTGACTACATCAGATTTCATTTTACTCTAATAATTACACAAGTCGGTTGACTTATTAGACAGACTAGCACAATTTTCCTAGATAGTTTGAAAGATTTAGAAAGGCAACTTTTACTGTCTAAACCCACTTGTCCCTGGATAAGTGGGTTTAGTCAGTAAAAGTCTGACATTTCCTCTCAGTACACCCTGAGCGAGTTCACTTGATGATTTACCACATAAAAGGCATAGTACATACTTTAAGTACCTATGACCTGAATTTTGGTATTATGAATTAAGTTGTCTATTTCCTCATAAAAAAGAGTAAGTAGATAGGATATGTAGCAATTTCTTATTTATTTTACAGACTTGCCAAATTTACAACCAAACATAGAAAAACCTGTTGTTGAAAATGAAGAATTTTCTATATATTACACTTCTCAGTTAGGTAAGCACAAGCTGTTTTATGGCGCCCAAATAGATGGAATGTTAGTAACAAGAACAACTTCAGAACCACCTGACCCTAATGATGTAAATACCAATCTGGAATATTTAAGGAATAACAGTTTTGTGGAGTTGAAAACAAATAGAGAAATACATAGTAAACGACAAGAACAGAATTTTAAGTAAGTAATGATATTTAAATTTTAAGTAAACAATGACATATATGCCGCTTAGGATCTCCAAAACTACTATGTCAACACAAGCATAGCATAATCACTTTCTCTCAAGGAAAGGGAATGGGCCGTAAGCCACCACGCAGGCCCAGTGTGGGTTGATGAATGTCACATGTCTTCGAATTTTCGGTTCTAGGACATGCTGGTTTCCTCATGATGCTTTTCTTCACCGTTTTGAGAGTAGTGGTGATGAAATAAATTACACAAAGTAATGCGCTCGGCTAGATTTGAACACGCGACCTACAATTCGTAAGTCGGGGTCGTTAGGGGGAAGTGAGGCAGATTCATACAAGGGGCACCTTCATACACTAGAAATATCTATTGTTAGGCGCACATCAATTGAACGACTTATACGAGTATGCGTAGCTTATATAAATGTGTATTGGCTCATGGAGTTTGACAGCAGTCGGTGTGAAAAGCGCTTTGAGGTGGCATGGAAAGTGATTCGGCCACACCTAATTAATTTTATAAAGTCACTTTTTACATCTTTTTATTGATGAAAAGTGTTTTCTAAATTAATCATCACTATTTTATTTAAAAGATAATAGGGTCAAGTTCGTGAATTGATATGTGAATAATTATATTTAGGGTTGGTTTTTTTAGGAATACTTTTATTTCATTATTTTATGATGGGGTAGGTTCATACAGAAACAGCGGGGTACATTCCTACTGTATGAATGTACTGTGTACCTATATGGATGATTATATGTTGGTACCAAGGGCGGATCCAGCTTTGGCGCCAGGGGGTGGTCAAATAGTCGTTTTTTTTTTTGTGGATAAAATCATCTAAATGACATCCCCCGTCCTTGGGCGAAGCTGGAGATAGTGTCAGACTCTTACTGACTAAAAAAACCCACCCCGGTCCTTCTTGTTATTCGTACCAGGGCCGAGCTTCCCTTTCAGATAACCCTGGCTCCGGTAGGCTTCGACCCCGCTGGGCCCCTGCTGTTGCTGACAACTCCTTGAGGCGCGCGGGAACAGAGCGCGCCGTCGACGACTTGGGCTCGATCCGGATAGTTACCGGACGGTCGAGCTACCCATTGCTCGCAGTCCGCAAGCCCGTGCCTACGGCGGCCGGAAATCAGGATCGGAATCCCGGCGGCGCCGGCGGCTGGCACGCTGTGAGCACTGTTGCCTGATGCGGTCAGCCTCCTCCTTTGCTAGCTTACTGCATCGCAGAAGGAGCCGACCACCTGCCACTCCTCCTCGCTCCGGACTATGGCTATGACATATGACTATGGTACCTAACCAAGGCCCGGCGCGGGAGATCACCGCCGCCGATCGCACTCACGAGGGCACTGCGATGCTCTGCCCATGCGGGGCACACCTCCACTGTGTGCTCCACCATGTCCTCCGGGCGTTCCGCACAGTGCCGACACCCGGGCGTCACGTCCGCATGAATCCGGTAGAGGAACCTCTCGAACTTACCATGTCCGGTGAGTACCTACATCATGCGGAAGGTGAGGACGCCATGAGGTCTTTCTAGCCACGCCTCAAAGAGAGTCTTCCGCAATAATGGTGGCGTACCCAGCACTGGGTTGCGATAGTAGCTGACGCAATTTCACCATGAAATCCCGCCGGAGCTCTGTCCGCCATGCCGCGACCTGTCACGGCAGCGGACTTTCGGCGTTGCATCTCCACTCCACGCGCAAATCCAGATCCTCCAGTTGCCTCCAGATCCAAAGGCGGCAGGCCAGCAAGGAGGCTCGCCGCTTTGTGGGAAATCGTACCGTATCCCCGCACCATCCGTCTTGCTATGACCCTCTGACACACGTTCAGCTGGGCCTTCGGTTGCTGACGCAGCGGTGACGCCTACACTGGCGCCCCATAAAGAGCCATGGGTCGAACGATTCCCGCGTAGAGCCTCCGGCAAGAGGCGTCTGGACCCCAAGGTTGAGCAGCAGCCCCGTCACAATAGTCGTGGTCAAGTCGAAGTTATTATTTAAATTTTATAATAATAAATATAGGTAAAAAGTTTAGGTACGTAAAATCTATATTGTGCTAAAAAAATATAAAAACATGTTTAACAATTTTAATCAGTGGTCCACGTACGTCCTGGACCTAGCCCAGGGGGGGTCATAACCCCCAGGACCCCCCCTCCCCCTGGATCCGCCCTTGGTAGGTACTACCTACTATTAAATAGATATTTCAGTACTACGTAATATGACTGATCAGAAAGACTATTAGGTTAACTAAGTTCGTTCAGTGCCATAAAAAGAAAAATACCAACATTATGTTATTCTCTTTTTTACTTAGTATTATTTGATTCTCGCTCTAATATTATGTGCCCACAGTTTATAATTGCTTTTGTTTTCGAAAACGTTGTGTTTTGACTTTTTGAATTTGATAAATAATTAGGTAATTAACATTTCACGCTCAATTTATGTATTTTTTCATATGTATGATTCTGCCCCATAGCCTGCATGAAAGTGCCCCGCATGTGGGGCACATTCATACATTTTTAATTTTTTGCTTTAACGTTTATAGAAAGCCGCACAAGTGTATTTACTACAATCACATATATTTTATATAAAGTCAGATAGCAGGTAGGTTAGTTTTTGATTTATCGATATAGATATTGATACCAGAGAAAATTCTTTATGAAAAACTAGCTTTTGCCCGCGCGGCTTCGCTCCCGCTCTTTCCTACTTCAGCCGACTATACCCTACTCTACCCTACTCTACCCTACCCTACTCTACACTACTCTACTCCACCCTCCTCTACCTTACTCTACCCTACACTACCCTACTCTACCCTACACTACCCTACTCTACCCTACACTACCCTAATTTTAATTTTTTTTTCCCATAAGAACCTTCTCCTCATAATAACGAACACAACAAAAAAAAAAATAGCGAAATCGGTCCAGGCGTTGTTGAGTTATGCGCTTACCAACACATTTTGCGATTCATTTTTATATTATAGACTAGCTGCACCCGCGCGGCTTCGCTCCCGCTCTTCCCTACTTCAGCCTACTTACTATACCCTACTCTACCCTACTATACCCTACACAACCCTACTCTACCCTACCCTACTCTACTCTACTCTTCCCTACTCTACTCTACTCTACCCTACTCTACCCTACTCTACCCTACCCTACTCTACTCTACCCTACTCTACCCTACTCTACCCTACTCTACCCTACTCTACTCTACTCTACCCTACTCTACCCTCCTCTACCTTACTCTACCCTACACTACCCTACTCTACCCTACACTACCCTAATTATCATTTTTTTTTTCCATAACAACCTTCTCCTCATAATAACGAACACAATAAAAAAAAAATTAGCGAAATCGGTCCAGGCGTTGTTGAGTTATGCGCTTACCAACACATTTTGCGATTCATTTTTATATATAAGATTACAAAAACTGTATGAGGCGGCCCCACCTTCCCCTACCACTCGGCCACCACTGTCAACATAAACTAAGCTTTAAAGTACCTACTTACAACTTAACATATTATGTTGGTTAAGTATCAGCAATAGGTTTATGTAATTAAGCAAAACGATTCAGATCATAAACGTAGGCTGGTGTAAGATTTAAAAGAAATACCTACTTCCGAAGAGAAGTGACAAGGCAGAACAAACAAACACATTTAGAAATGTCGCAGCCATCTGGTTAAATTAGCCATCCAATTAGACGCGTATGGCGTTCGTTAAATGCCGGCATCCAATGAAATGACTGAAGAATAACTAGCCATGGCGTTGACCGCTACGTTTAACCAGATGGCTGAACGTTGTGTAGTCATTTAGTTTAGTAGGGTAACCTTGAGTTTATAAATTCCCTACATAAAACTACTTTTTAGTAAAAGTGTCCAACAAGTAGGTAATAGTGAAATATTACTTATTAAACCTATTTCGCGAGTTTGTAAGTGTAACCCATCAAAAAATTGTGAACCATATCAGCTTACAATTTAACGCATTATTTTTCGGTAGATAATAATCTATCGAAATGAAACCAACCGTTAAATCACAATCTATCGTGCGATAGTTTACGATCTCGCGAGATAGATTATAATCTCATTGTATTTACAGTTTTACGATGACAATCAATTTTAATTGTATTTCTGTATTTTCCAGAAGGTTCAAAATGCTACGGTGTTGGTGCCAGTGCTACCTAGCTGGGCTGAAGGGATTAGTTGTAGGTTACAGAAATGATGAAGGCATAATACAAAGAGTACAATGGTTCAGTACTGAAGACATTGTCAGATATTGTCAGGTAAGATTACAAAAAGTTTATATAAAACAAGCCTAGGTTTTTAAAAACACTGAACTTGACAAAAATATCATCTTCGCATTTGGAGACAGGCAAAAACTAGTTCATGAATGTAACTCTGGGCGGCCCCTTGGCCTTGGAGGTGCCTACTGGATCTTTGAGCTTGTGCATTTGACAAGAACCTCTCAGCAACAAAGCTGCCTTCTGCATACATTTGCCGTAAGAGCAACGTTGCTTAGAGTACAGACTTGAGGCATCCGGTTATACAATTTTTAATCCCACGAGAACGTACCTACTCCCTTGTTATGCTTTACCACAATAATTATAGTTAAATGGCGTTAATCCGACAAACCATTTTTACGAATATAACGATATTAAATCATGTTATCAAGAATTAAAAGAATTATTTTCGAGGTACTTACCTGTAAAGAATGGTGTTGTGTCTGCCCAGGGCAATTGCCTGATAGTTGATTACAGACTGTTGTACCTATACGTTCTAATCGCGCGTAGAACTATAATACCTACTTGGGTGCAGGATTTTGTATTTAAGTTCCTATTTGGCGTCATAAATGTTGCTTCTTTATAAAAAATATTGAGATAAGGTCTAAACGTGATTACACCAGACTGATTGCTAGAAAAATACCTGATGTTAATGCATAAAATTGTATAACGCCTGGAGTAACCTGTGAAATAAAATAAAACAGCATGGTGGGGGATTACAAAACTATCCCTAATAATATTATTGTATTGCTTTTCAGGATGAATGGGAACCGCAGGTAGCTATAAATTATTTAGCTTATTTTCTGACGTACGTAGACAATTCTTTCAAATCTTTGAAAGCAACATCCGCCGATGATTTTTCATCTAAACAGCCAGTAACACTCAAGTTCGATATTGATGCCAACCAAAAAATAACCATCAGCAAAGATATTCGCGAAGAACATGTAATTTTACCGTCATGGTATGTAAGTAGTACGTGACATTCGGGCTGTTCCTAACTGTACTTACTCCATCTGTTTAGGTAGTTTACATTTAGTAAACTACCTAAACAGATAGAGTATGGGCACTGGGCACTACCTGTGTCGGGGGTTGAATGTTACCTTCCATTTTATCAATGTATTTTGTTGACACTATGTAGGTAATACACGTATCAAATGTACAGCATCTTTGTGTTTATTTTTTATTTATTTCCCGAGCACGCCGTTGTAACAATAGTAAATAGGATACTTTCAAACGTCGTAGTGCAAACGCAGCTGATATTGTGTCACGGTTTAGTTAGAAGAATCGATAGACACCTTACATAGGTATAGAGTACACAACATGTACATAGCTGCCCAGAAATTGATCGTGGCATCGTCGCTGTCGATACGTAGGTACTCGCTTTGAAAGTTTTAGCTCCAATTATCACTGCAAGTAGCGCTGCAAATGGCGTCACCGCGTCAAAACAAGTGAAATTAGCGAGTCCTCCAAAAATCTAAATCACGGACAACAATATGTGTACCTATCTAAATGACCTATCACTTTAGAAGTCTATCAACAATCTATTGTTTCAACCATAATTAATTAGAATAATTAGTCTATAGGACCTATTACACTGCGCTGAATATCGCGTGCGATATTCCGACTCGTACTATTTTTCATTCATAGAAAGACAGTCTAACCCATAATACACTAGAGTCCGTCTAATGAAAGCGTGACCTGAGAAAAGGAGGTTACAACCAAAAATTTTGAATGTGGTATTATTGAAATAGTAGGAGAAAAAAGTTTTGATACTAGAGTATTTTTTGTATTTAAGACAATTTTAGAATAGTTGTACAAGAACTTAAATCCTAGTCAAAAACATGTGTGTAGACTTAATTATTTGGTGGGTGTATGGTAAATGTCAATAACACACAAAATGTTATGTATTCCAAATTATTTTATTTTATCTGATCTCTCAAAAGTCGCTATATAATATTTAAATAATATTCTTTATTTTCCATTTGGCGTTCTGGCAAGAATACCAAGTGCACAACACCGTGATAGTCAAATAAAATAGTCAACATGATTTCAACTTCATCACGTCTCGCCAACACTAATAATGTGTTTCAAGATTGTTGGGTTGGAATCGATTCGTTTTAGTATAGAGGAAATTCAGATCTTTTGGGATTAGTCAAGTGGGAACATGTTTTATACTCCAGTGATTGTTTCAAATAGTGTTGTAAAAATAAGCGCTGAGAGTCGAGCGTTGAGCGCTGAGTCGACGCTATTGAGCGTTCAAGACTCGAGCGTTAAACGCTCGAGCGTTTAGGACTCGTGAGCGTTGAAAATTCGGGCGCTCGACGCTCGAGTCGCGCGCTCGAGCGTCGAAGCGTTAACATTTTTACTGGGGGTATATTAATAATTTTATTTGACTATAGGGAAATCTTTAATCGTTGTGATGCATGACGTGCTTTAGATGCACTTCGACTCAAATCTTTTGTATTTATAATATTTTCGAAACACAAAAGATTTCTATAATTTATCATTATTTTATAATACATCGTTAAATTTTAATAGTTTTAATCCCGTGGATGATCGATCCGGTACATGAAACACTATCGATTTGTAAAGATAAAATTAAAAAATAAAGCATCTTTTTTTTTAAAAAAAAAAGGTACTTTCATCAGCCAAAATCTCGATTTCACCGTCTGACAAATCGTCAGCTTGATTAGACTCGAGCTCCCTCAAGCCTCCCCCAAGTGTCGCCATAATGATCGGTGCCCACTGTTGGACATAAGTCTCCCCCAAGGGTTGCCATTAGGCGCTATAATGACTGATGCCCACTGTTGGGCATAAGTCTCACCTCGCTATAATGACATATGCCCACTCTTGGACATAAGCCTCCTTCAAGTATCACCATATAGGCGCTATAATGACTGATGCCCACTGTTGGGCATAAGTCTTCCCTCACTTTAATGACCTATGCCCACTGCTGGACTTAACCCTCTCCCAAGTGTCGCCACCTAGGCGCTATAATGATTGATGCCCACTGTTGTACATAAGTCTCCCCTCACTAATGACCTATGCCTACTGTTGGACATACGCCTTCTCAAAGTGTCGCCTTTTAGGCGCTATGACTGATGCCCACTGTTGGACATAAGCCTCCCCCAAGTATCGCCATTTAGGCGCTATAATGATTCATGCCCACTGTTGAACATAGGCCTCCCCTTCGCTATAGTGACCGGTGTCCTCTATTGGACTGTCCAGGCGCACTAGTTTATAAGCCTATGTCCAACTTGGACACCTAGTGCGTCTCACCATCAGATTGCATCACTGCTTACCATCAGGTAGGATCGCAGTCAAGCGCTAGTAATATTAATTTTAAAAAAAGTACGCATTTAAAAAAATCAAACATGAAATTTTCGGTGCTTTTGATATTTTTCCGTTTTTTCGGGTTTATTGGAAAAATACATGAAATTTATACTTTATAAATTTCTTGAAAGTTTCGAATATTATAATGAATAAAACAACAGTATTGAAAAGAAACGGGAATTTAGCCTGCTTTTTTCAACGCTAGTCCCGAAGGAAGTGATAAAACTTTCTATAACAAATAAAAACCACACAGATAAAACCGCGGGAATAACATATACAATGAGTAGTTAGTATTAAACTGATTTGTGTTATGATTTTTTTATAACCTATTTTATAAAGACTCGTGCTCAAGCTCGAGTCGAGCGTCGAGTCGGCGCTATTTATCGAGCTTTTTTTCAAAAACGCTCAAGCCAGCGCTCGAGCGTTTTCAAACCGACTCGAGTCCCGACTCGAGCGTTTTTAAACTGCTCGAGTCCGGACTCGAGCGTTTTAGCGCCGACTCGAGCGTTTTTACAACACTAGTTTCAAATGATACGGATCGACTCGTGAGACACAAAAAGTTCAGCAGCTGCTGCAGCAGCATCTCTCTCAAACTTGAACTAGGATTTTCGCGATTTTAACTTCAGTTGCAGACTTTCATGCACTACCAGACGGAGTGAGGCAAATCTTTCATTACATCTCAACTGCTTTTGAACGCATTCTACCACTCACTAGCATGTGTTTTTGATTAAGTCGATTTACCAAAAGCCTTCGTGGTTCGATGTTTTTGTCCATTATGAAATTCGCAATATGTCAGATTATCTAAAAATATAAGAAAAAAAAAATGTCTTACATCCATAATATAACTATCAACTATCTAATAATATTAGTCGATAAGGATCAAGATTATAACGTCATACTAACTTAAAAATCAAAAATCGTATGTAAACAATGTTGGTTTTCATTGAAAACACCTTCTTTCTCTTCTTGTTTTTGTTTGAACTTATTAACCATAGTGTGTAGCAGTTTTTGCACGTTACTGTTTATTGTTTTTCCCACAATTAAGCAATTATTCTTGAAAAATAAATATTAGTTTCCAAAAACTGACAATTGCAACCATAGACTTTGACGTGATGTTTTTTGGCAAAACAATGTTGCCAATTTAATTTAAAAAAAAAACTCCAGGTTACGCTTTCAGTAGACGCACTATACGCGATACTTCGAACCATAGACTAGACTGTCTTTCTATGAATGAAAAATAATATGATCGCACGCGTTATTCAGCGCAGTGTAATAGGTCCTTAAGTCAGGGCACCCCAGTAAGGACAAGTTAGGTTAACCTCCCCAACTGGGTGTTTCATGTCTTTTTTTTTTTCGATTATGGTTAACGATCGAAAATTAAAAAAAAAACTTGAAACTACTATCTACCCAATAACCCAAGCTTCTTTTGGGTTGGTCCTTTATAGTTCACAGAACCCCTATAAATAAATAATAGTAAAACTACGCAACAGATTTTGATGCATTTTTTAACTGATAGAAAAATTCAAGAGGATGTTTTGTATGTATAATACATGCCTAATATAGTAGGTAGAGAAACACTGATAATTTTAGAGGTTTATTATGTGATAATAACAAACACTGGCTAAACCCGGTATATGTTTATCTCTCATATCCCGTGCGGGTCCTGGCCCCTGGCAACGGAGCACTTTAGTAAGGGACCGCGCGGGCGTTTTAGCCTCTCTCGTTCTAGAAATCTAAACCACCAGACAGTGAAAGCAGCAAGAAGCCGACACCGATCACGTAGTTACGACACTGGGGCCAGCATGAAGACCATTTTTTTATGGTGGGAAAAAATCATACATTGACATCCCCCGCCCTTGGGCGGAGCGGGAGATAGTATCAGACTATTACTGACTAAAAGAGCCACCCCGTTCCTTCTAGCCTTCATACCGGGGCTCGAGCGCCCTTTCGGATAACCCTGGCCCCAGTAGGCTTCGACCCGGCTGGGTCCCTGCTGTTGCTGACAATTCCTTGAGGCGCGCGGGAACAGTGCGCGCCGTCGACGACTTCGGCTTGGTCCGGACAGTTACCGGACGGCCGGACAGTGAGCTACCCATTGCTCACTGTCCGCAAGCCCGCGCCTACGTTGGCCGGAAATCGGGATCAGAATCCCGGCGGCGGCGGCGGCGATAACGCCGTTGCCTGATACGTTCGGCCTCCTCCTTTGCGAGCATTACTGCTTCGCAGAAGTCGGCGACCGCCTGCCACTCCTCTTCGCTCCGGACCATGGCCTCAAAAAAGGCCTGGCGCGAGAGGTCTCCGCCGCCGAACGCCCCCACGAGGGTACGGCGATGCTCCGCCCAAAGCATGAAGACCATGGTCTCCACTACCTTGATACCTACCTGTCTCCTGGGCTATGTGTTAGTAGGAGTTTCATTTTATAAAAATGGAAGAAACCTCACTTTACACGCAGAACTGCCAGTCAGATCAAGCCTTAAGTCGCAAATTGGACGAGAAACATTAATCGAGAATCGCCGGCTTGAGAAAGAAGTATTGATCTTGGTGAACTGATACGAGTCTTAACTTTATGATAGCAACATACCTTTTTGGTAGGACAACCTTTTATCTTCTCTTTTGCTTACAAATTGTCAATTAGTTGTCAGAAAGATTGAAGTAATTATGTCAAAACTCCAGTGGATAAGTGCTTAAAAATATACAAACAAAAAACCCCCATGTAACTAAAAATCGTAAATCTATAAAATTTCAATAAAAATGGTTTCGTATACTTAAAAGTAAATTTAAAAAATAACAAAAATGGGGCAAATAGATGAGATAAGATCTTCCATAAGAATGGCAAGAAGCTCATCGGTGATGAAAAGAACTGCAACGAAAGGAAAAGGTGGCACATACGGCGAAGACTACGAATTCTCACTCACCGACCCCAAAGTTCTAGCTGGGATTGTTGTGGTTGCGGTCATAGTGGTAGGCTTGGCTTACATGCTCCGCTCTTGCAGACTAGGTCGAGGCAGAAGACGCTCCAGCTGCCATTAGACAAGTAAGTAGGTGAGACTAACCATATAACTCATAGTAACATTGAGTTAATTTATATAATAAATAAGCTTCCCCGCTTACATGCAGAACTGCTTGCTAAACATAGTGTTGTTTATCATTCTCGATTGTGACCGAGATTTTTAAAACAATGTAGCTTTAGACATTAACATAATATGGAATTAAAAACTTACGCACAGTAAACTGGATTTGCAAAATTGACTATAATCGTGATGTGCTCGTACTTAATAATAAATATTATATTTTACAACGCCACCTAGTCCCAAACTAAGCAGAATTTAATTTGGCACAAGTAGGTACTAGATAACTGATAAACATAAATACTAAAAAAACATGCTTATGTATATATTTCAAAATACATACATACATATTTAGATAAATTACACCCAGACAGAGAATAAATGATCGTGCTCATCACACAAACATTTGTTTTTGGGGTTGGAAATCAACCTCCCCGGCATACCTAGCAGGCAAGGCCACTAACCACTAGACCAACAGGACGAAATTTTTTCTTTACAAAACATATGGTACTAAACAAAGTCGCTTTCCGCATCTGTCTGTTTACCCGCTCCTAAACCATGCAACGGATTTTGATGCAGTTTTAGATCATTAACAGAAAGAACAATGAAGAAGGTTCATGTGTATATAATTATATTATCTTCGCTAAATGTAAACCGATTCTGAAGATATTTTTTTTTATTTCGAAGAGTTTGGCTGCCAGGCCCAATTAATTTTGTTTAAGATCTGATGAACAATTTCTGAGATAGACCGTGCATCGTGGAAAACTTCAATAAATGAATCTTAGTGCAATCATCTGCGAATTTATAGAAGTAAAGAGAAATCCTTCTAGTTGTTGCTCTGATACATTATTGAGAAAAGTATAGTGGCCCGGTATTAACTGCCCCGACTTTCCAAGTTGACGACAAGCTACCCATTGCTTGCCGTCCGCAAACCTACGCCAATGGTGGCTGGAAATCGGAGTCGAGATCCCGGCGGCTGGGGCGTGAGGGCCGTTCACTCGTACGTGCGGCCGCCTCTATCGCTAGCATTGCTGCTTCGCAGAAGGAGGAGCCGCCTGCCACTCCTCCTCGCTCCGGACAATGGCCTATAATAGGGCCCGGGGCGAGAGGTAGTTGCCACGAAGACACGGCATTGCTCTGCCCAAATGGGACACACCTCTATCGTATGCTCCACCGTGTCCTCCGGGCGGTTTACACAGTGGTGACACCCGGGCGCGGGCGTTTCTTCCGCACGAATCAGGAAGAACCTCCCGAATTTATCATGTCCACTGAGGTCCTGCGTCATTCGGAAGGGAAGGATGCCGTGACGTTGTTCCAGCCACTCCTTAAAAAGGGGATTTCTTGCCACAACAGGGTAGTATCCAGGGTCCAAATAACACATACAATAATAATACATTTTATTTAGTTCGTATTTTAGATTTAAAAAAAAATGGGTATTGGACACGTATTTTTTCTTTTTTCGATTAAACAAAAAATACAACAAAGATAATAAGTGTAGCCCATGAAAGTTACGTGTGACGTCACCCCCTCGTACGAAAAAATGAAGCACGGCGTGACGTTACACCTTTGTCAGTTTTGGTTTAATTTGCAAATAAAAAAATACATACGTGTCCCTTATTTTTGAATAATCTAAAAGACGGACTAATTATATTTTTTACGGCAACTAGCCTATGGTGTGCGCAGCACTGGGTTAGGGATGTCACCGTTACCATTCCATTATGATATCCCGCCGGAACTCTCTCCGTTATGCCGCGACTTGTCTCGGCAGCGGATTTTCGCTCGGGTGTTGCATCTCCAAGCGCATCGTGCATGGACTGTTGCCTCCAGATCCCATGGTGGCAAGCCACTAAGTTCACGGGAAACCGTGCTGTGTCCCCGCACCATCCGGATGGCCTTCTGGCATGCGTTTAACATGGCCGTCGGTCGGTCGCTTTCGCAGCGATTCGAACGCGAACTACAATCAAAAATCATTTATTTCAAACTAGCTTTTGCCCGCGGCTTCGCCCGCGTGGCATTAGGTACTTAAGAAATCGGGATAAAAGGTAGCATATGTTCTTTTCCATGTCAAAGGCTATATGCATGCCAAATTTCATCCAAATCCGTTCAGCCGTTTTTGCGTGGTTATGTTACAAACATGCAAACATCCACACTTCCACATTTATAATATTAGTTAGGATAGACCTTTTGCAGGGACTTTTGAATAGGTAGTCAAATGTCGGTCAGTCCAAGAAAAGTGAAGCTAAATTGCACGTTCCAAAGAGGTAGGTCTCTATGGAGAAGAACGTGCAAGAAACTCCATGGACACTCTTTTAAATCATATTATGTGTTACATATAATACTTGGTTACAAATTTTCATGTTGCTTCTATTGTGTAAGCACAATGTAGATAATAAAATAAAAACCGGCCAAGAGCGTGTCGGGCCACGCTCAGTGTAAGTGTAGGGTTCCGTTGTTTCCCGTCCGTCACAATAAGTGTACCCATGAGTTTTAAAAAATGCTTGCATATACGATTATACTACAAACAGTCCAGAAATTATTTTGTAGAACCCTTTTGTCTTTTTTGTACCAAAACTGTTCTTTCCATCAAGTTCAAAATAATTTTCCTAGAAAGTCCTTATAAAGTTCTACTTTTCAGATTTTTTTCATATTTTCTAAACTTATGGTGTGAAACTTATGAATGAAATAGTAGTTTATGTGACTAGGGGATAAAGCAGTGTCTTTAAGTCGCGGGCGGCATGTTGAATTCCGAACGAAACGAAGGTTGGAATTTTAATCCCGAACGATAGTGAGGGATTTATAAATTTAACTCCCGAGCATTGCGAGGGAGTTAATAAAGAAACCTGAGTGAAGTGAGGAATTTAAGCCGCCCAAGACAAAGACAGCTTTATCCCCGTGTTGCATACTCTACTTTTTACACCATCTGTGAGATAATTAAAAGACAATTTGGTCGACCAAATCATATAATAGAGAAAAAATAAGTATTATATTAACAAGTTCATCAAACAAACAAAATTCACTACTCCAAGATTCTATAATGCTCCCATGTCGTCAGTACCTA
The DNA here is from genome assembly GCA_929112965.1 of Mythimna albipuncta. Classification (NCBI taxonomy): domain Eukaryota; kingdom Metazoa; phylum Arthropoda; class Insecta; order Lepidoptera; family Noctuidae; genus Mythimna; species Mythimna albipuncta. The sequence continues at coordinate 12,376,033 of OV815962.1, forward strand.
CGCACGTTTTGTTCTATTTTCTTTTTTTGTTAGTGGCCAGTTAGAATCGTGATTACATACTCTTATACAAAAATCGTAAAGTTAGAAAAAATTGCTTTTTACTCTCCGGCAAATGTGTGAAACTCGATTCGGGAATCAAACTATTTACATAGGTAGGTAAGGAATTCTCGGTGGTGTGAAAGTCCGACTGTGCGAGTCGGACTTTCACACCATCGAGAGTTGGCCAGGTTTTATGTTTATTACTGTTTAAAACAAAAAAAGAAATAAAAAATCCCAATCCCGCAAATCCCGCGGGATTGCTGACTTCAATCCTGTGTATACAATTTATTGAGTAGTGCAGGTATCTTATGGTATCTACTTATTGACAAAATAAAAACAATGAAGTCATTCAAAATGTCAGTCACTTTATTGGAATGAACCTTATACTTATTCAATATTAGAGATTTATTATAATATTGTTTCAGTGAATCCAGCATTTAGCAGTGGCAGATAAAGTTACGAAGCCATGTTCTAAACTTACGGCAAGGCTGTTCTTCACGCTGCACTACGGGCTTCCTGAAAATAAGCAGTCGTAATGAATAAACCAACGCAATTGCTACGTTGGGTCCACTTAACATGAAAACACTATAACATTTCTAAATTGTATCAATAAACAATGCAGTATTCTATAACTTATATTATTTCATAGCGTATTTACGTACTGTTATTTATTATTGTTACGCCATTAAACGTAAACACGCCATATCTCCGAGAAAATAACGAGTAGCACGTAATAATTAAAATGCATTGCTGTTCGAAAGATCTAGAATAGTGGGACGTAGCCAGGCTTAGAAAAATCTCGAAACTCCACAAAGTAAGTACCACTAGTAGTTAGGTATGTATCTACCGATAAGGGAAATGGTACCCTCCGTCATTAACAATAGAGTCGAAATTCGCATGAAAGTGACTCTTAGTACCACATGCAATAAAAATGATTTATGACTTCGAGAAGCGATTTAAGTTCTGGATCGATCGTGGGATGCCATGCAAGCTAGTATGATGAAGCTCGCCGCGAACAGGAGGCTAAGCAGAACCTGATCCTCGATAAAATCGACCACGGCCTCGTCACGTTGGGCAAGAAGGTAAAGAAGCTCACCTTAGAGGTCAAGGAGGTTTCCGCCCGAGCTGATAACCTCGAAATAAGCCTGCTGGACACCAACAAAAAAATCATCAAGCTCGAAACACTCGAACCCGTTGCTGTCGGCTCACCATCGCACACCCACTGTGCATCAGCCGCAAAATTTGATGTGCCACGTTTTGATGGCACGTCTTCCTGGACGGCATTCAAATACCAATTCGAAACATTGGTTAAGACGAACCGCTAAGATGATGAACAGTCTTTCACGGCATTAACTTTGGCTCTACGAGGGGACGCCCTGCCGGTCCTAGAGAACCTCCCTGCGGCAGGACATTGGAGCGTCTCATGGAGGGACTGGACACTCGTTATCGCGCGCGCTGTTACGCGAGAGAACGCAGAGGTCTAACGAGAGCCTCTAGCAATGGGGAGTCGAGGTTGAACGGCTGGTCCGGCGTGCGTACATGTCGATGACACCAGAGACGGTGGAAGTTAATTTGGTGCAAGCATTCATCGACGGTCTACGGGATACAGAAGTAAGGGCTACGGTGCGACTCGGGGACACCACCAAACTCTGAAGAGTGCGATGGCACACGCTATGGAAGTGGAAGCGGTACGAAAAGATTCTCGTACGCACAGAGTACGGGAAGTAGGGGTCTCGCCTTCAATGCAACCACGTCACACAGAAGTAGTGGCTTTTTCTCCAGCACAGTCCCGCTATATTCCAACGTGTTACGGGTGCAGAGAAAAAGGACACATTCGTACCGATTGTCCTAAGAAAAAGAGGGAAAATGTGGACTCCGAAACTCAAGTCAACGAGGAGTCGTTAAACTAAATGTCGCCAGGGCCGCGGGGCGGGTGCTGGCTGGTCAACTGAAGGCCCCAACCATCACCATCAATCAAGTACACAATGGAAAAGGGCATAACAATGCTGACGCCCCGTCAAGACGTCCATGTAATGAGGACTGCAGACACCGCCAGCAGAATGAAACCCGAGAACACGTTAATTTAATTAGAGCTGACGGCAACTTCAAGAAGTCCCAGGAAGAAGATGACGATATTCGACCGATATGGACTGGAAGCGTAGCGGAACTAGGCCCCAGTGGAGTGAAGTGTCGTCACATAGTCCCGTCACTAAGAGCTACTGGGCACAGTGGGACAGTTAAGTCCTAGAAAATGATGTGCTTTGTAGGAAATGGGAATCGAACGATGGCAAGGAGGTGACCACATAAGTGATAGTGCCACGATGTGAAGTAGTCCCCCTGCTACAGGAAATACACGATGGTGCTTCTGGAGGACACCTGGGTGTCAAGAAAACTCTACTGAAAGTGAGACAGCGGTATTACTGGCTCAATTGTAGAGATGACATAGAGCAATGGTGTCGGGAATGTACAGCGTGCGCATCTGTGAAAAGACCACAGACTAGAAGCAGGGGCAGGCTTCAGCTGTGCAATGTGGGAGCCCCGTGGGAACGTATTGCCATTGACGTTGCTGGACCTTTTCCAGTTACAAATGACGGAAACAAGTACATAGTGGTGATCCAGGACTATTTCACAAAGTGGCCTGAAGTCTTCGCCATACCCAATCAGGAAGCGACGACAGTGGCGAAGAAGGTGGTCGAAGAAGTAGTATGTCGGTATGGCGCTCCTTTGGAAATCCATTCCGATCAAGGCCGTAACTTCGAATCTGCGCTGTTCCAGGAAATGTGTACTCTTCTGGGAATTTATAAGACACGCACAACACCTGCGCATCCTCAGTCGGACGGAATGGTGGAAAGATTTAATCAAACCCTGGAGAATCACCTGGCTTAGGTTGTCGATGACCATCAGAAGGACTGGGACCGGTATATTCCACTATTTCTGATGTCTTACCGATCGGCAGTGCATGATAGCACGGGACATACCCCAGCAAGAGTGAATTTCGGCAGGGAGATGAGACTTCCAATCGATGCCATAACTGGCGTGCCACCTGACAAGACTAAGCCAGTTACGGACTACGTAAGTGACCTTCAAGATCAATTGGACGAAGTGCATAAACGAGTTCGTGAGAATAGCATGAACACCAAGCGTAAAAATGAAAACTAGATAAGACCGTAATGCCAATACCTAGGGATTTGAGGAAGGTACACTGGTCTGGCTCCACAACCCGCTTCGACGGAAAGGGAAGGCGCCGAAACTCCAAGCTCGATGGGAGGGACCTTACACCGTGTTAAAAAGGATTAATGACGTGACCTACCGCATCAAGAAAGGGCTAAGAGGGAAACCCAAGGTTGTCCATGTGGATAGATTGGCGCCGTATCACGGATCTAAAAATACTCGGGACGAGCATGACTAAGAGGGGAGCACTGTTGCGCCATTAAACGTGAACACGCTATATCTCCGAGAAAATAACGAGTAGCACGTAATAATCGATATGGTATTATATAATGTTCGAAAGATCTAGAATAGTGGGACGTAGCCAGGCTTAGAAAAATCTCGAAACATCCACAAAGTAAGTACCACTCATAGTTAGGTATGTATCTACCGATAAGGGAAATGGTACTCTCCGTTATTAACAATAGAGCCGAAATTCGCATGAAAGTGACTCTTAGTACCACATGCAATAAAAATGATTTATGACTTCGAGAAGCGATTTAAGTTCTGGATCGATCATGGGATGTCGGTATCTAGAATTTTCTTGGCTCCGCATATAAATATGAGCCCCCGGCCGGAAGCGAGTCAGTTGTGATTTCGACTGCGATCAAGAGCGAACTACCCAAGTGTGTGAAGTGATCTTATCTGACGACCTAAGCGATAGTGTAACGATACTCTAGTGTTAATTGCGATTCGGATTATTGTTGAGTGGACTATTTTGTTGTATGTGGTGAATAAAGTTCTCTGTTAGTAAATCGGCATTTGATTACCCACGTACGTAACAATATTTATTGGGGATCATCCCATGTTCCGCTTCCCTGGCCCCAATCATATTTGTCTTCAGAATCATTAGTCTCCATCCCTTGAGTCTCTGCGCTCTGAGCTTCTGCGCTCTGAGCTTCTGCGCTCTGAGCCGCTGCGCTCTGAGCCGCTGCGTCCTGAGCTTCGGCATCTAAAAATAGAAATATTAAAATATAGCAAAACTTCACTATGCTGACTTTTCCGTACACATACAACCTTGACCTTGCTACTTGCAGGGCTGACTAAACCTGTAACGAGGTCCGGCAAGATTATTTCGCGGGCAAGTGCCTAGTGAAACCATAATTCAAGCTATGCTATACTTGTGCACCAAACATCACTTCATCAGCCGTTAAAGCGTATTATAATAACCATAATTTTCGAGCAAATAGGGCGCCACTTTAACGAGAATGTACTGATAAAAGCCAGAAAAATAAAATTTTGGGCCATTTTTACAAATCGCATCCATAGATAAGCTAAAATTAGTGAGTTAATTTGCTTGTATTGTAAACTGAAAGATACCACAGGTGAAACAAAAATTTACCCAGTATACAATAACCATTCAAAAGTCAATAGCTCTTAACATCATTTCCAGGGGGAAAATAAGATCTACAGAAAAAGATCATCTTTTTCGTAGTCGTGATCGTACCAATGATAAAATAAATGCATACGTTTTGTATATGAACTTCAAAATGTGGTGTTGTTACAAAAAAAAAAACTGGTGTGAGGTTTAGTGGTGAATTTTACAATAGGGTAGTTTCCAGGGCAAAATAATTACATTTTATTTAGTCCGTATTTTAATTTATAAAAAAATATTGGACAGGTATTTATTCTTTTATAGAGTAAATAAAAAATAACAAAGATATAGCCCATTAAAGTTACGTGTGACGTCACCCCGTGCGAAAAAAATGCAGTACAGCGCCGGCGTGACGTTACACGTAACTTTAATGGGCTATAATTATTTTTGTAATTTTTGGTTTAATTTACAAATAAAAAAATACATGTTCCTTATTTTTGAATAATCTAATAGACGGACTAATTACATTTTTTACTGCAACTAGCCTATACACGGTAATTTGCATAATAGACTCGCTCAAACACTGTTTCTCTATTACCTACTGGACTCAGCAGCGGCAGCAGGCAGCGAGGCGGCGGCGGCGGCGGCGCGGGAGTGGAGCGGGCAACGCGCAATCTGCACGCTGCAGCGTGCAGATTGCGCGGCAATATAGCGGCGTAGTGTTGTTGTCGTGGCTGTGTCCAGGGCCGTCTTTACCTAGTGTGCAGTAGTGCGGTGCACACCCTGCACTACCTATAATACCTATCTCCAAAGATGGATCGAACGAATTTCGTCTAGGTATCGGGATACTCATTGGAGCACCATTTCGTGCAGCGTGCCGGGGTCTGTGTATACGTTCGCAATGACATCTGCTGCCAGCGTCTCCGTCACCTTGAAGACCCCAGTTTTTCAAGTTTATGGTTACTGGTGGACACAGGTGTGGACAAAATTGTCTACACCTGTGTTTACCGGTCGCACAGTGGCGACCAGGAGACGACTCGGCTGAGGCCGCCGATGAGGCTCTGCATCGGCACCCTGATGCGCAGTTTGTCGCTCTGGGGGATTTTAACACCTGCCATCAAGACTGGCTTTTCCCATACCAGAGGACCGACCACGCTGGGAGGGAAACTCGAAACTTTGCAGTGTCGCTGGGCCTCTCCCAGTTGGTAAAGCAAGCGACGAGGGTACCTGATGTAGTTGGTCATACTGCCAATTGTCTGGACCTACTGCTGACCACCGATCCGGACAGATGTGTCGTAACAGTTTCCTCACCACTTGGAACTTCAGATCACTGTCTGGTGAAGTCTGTATCGTCCTTCTCCCCACCTGACCGCGACTCACGTGGCGAACGGCGAATGTGGCGATACAGGTCGGCAGATTGGGATGAGATGCTGCATTTCTTTGCGTCTTATCCTTGGCAGCAGGTCTGCTTCTCTTCTGAAAATCCGTCGAGCTGTGCGGATGCTGTAACCGATGTGATACGTCAAGCTATGGAGTATTTTATCCCTTATAGCGATGTACGCATCGGTGGCTCAGCTCACCCGTGGTTCAACGCCGATTGCGTTCAGGCTGAAGAGCGTAAGCATTCGGCGTTTCTCACCTGGGTTGACGCTCGTGACCGCAAAGCTCCGGATCTGAATTCAAAGAAGAGAGCCTTCAACCATGCTGCCAAGTCCTACAAAAAAGCACTAAAGAAGGCACGCTTCGACCGCATCACCCATATTGGCAAAAAACTCTCTGCACAGCCGTCCGGTAGCAGAGCATTCTGGTCTCTTGCCAAGTCGGTCGAGGCGAACTTCTGTCGGCCCACTTTGCCTCCGCTGGTAAAGCCTGATGGAACACTGGCTCATACAGCAAGAGAGAAAGCAGGACTCTTTGCATCTCTCTTTGCCCATAATTCTCGTCTTGACACTAGCAATGCTGCTCCACCGACTCTGCCTCATTGTAACTCTTCAATGCAGGAGGTTCACATGAGGAACAGAGAAGTTCTGAGAGAGCTGCGTCGTCTAGACGTGAATAAAGGCAGTGGACCAGATGGCATACCAGCGATTGTTCTAAAGGCTTGTGCGCCCGAGTTGTCTCCTGTATTGACGCGCTTGTATCGCCTCTCATTTAGGACTGGTATAGTGCCCAAGTCCTGGAAGCTTGCCAACGTGCAACCCGTGCCCAAAAAGGGCAGTCGTGCCGATCCTGCCAACTATCGGCCGATTTCGGTAACCTCCATACTCTGCAAGATTATGGAGCGTGTATTGAACTCGCGCCTCATGGCATACCTGGAAGGTAACGATCTCCTCAGTGACCGACAGTACGGGTTTCGCCGCAAGCGGTCTACTGGGGACCTACTGGTTTATGCCACCCACTTGTGGGGCGAGGCCCTCGAGAGGAATGGGGAAGCGATAGCCGTTTCCTTAGACGTCTCGAAGGCCTTCGACAGGGTATGGTACGCTAGCCTATTGAGTAAGCTTCCAGCGTACGGCATTTCCCCTGGTCTGATAAACTGGGTAAAAGACTTCCTGAGTGAACGGTCTCTCCGAGTTGTTGTTTTAATTCCCCAAATTCACCCATTTGCATTTCACTACTTGCACCTTTACCTGGAGCTACAAAAATGGTGCTATTTTAGAGTTTTAATTAGTTTTCGTTAACATGATAACGTCTCTATTGGAAACAGACGGATGTACCTACTAGAAAAATATGGATACCACGCCCGGAGAAGCCGTTCAAATTATTGCCTTGCCCAAAATAGGCCCATTAATCAAAATGAAGTCGCTCAAAAGCTAAATTTTAGATGCGTCTCTGTTCGTCTGGTATACCAAAGGTTTCAAGAGACCCGTGGGCATATTCGGCCATCAGGATCTGGCCAATGGCGCATAGGATCAGGGCGTGATTATCGGTAAGTCCGCTCTTTGAGGCGTGGCTGGAAAGACCTCACGGCGTCCTTACCTTCCGCATGACGCAGGTACTCACAGGACATGGTTCGTTCGGGAGATTCCTGCACTCAATCCATGCGGAAGTGACGCCCGGGTGTCGCCACTGTGCGGAACGCCCGGAGGACACGGTGGAGCACACAGTCGAGGTGTGTCCTGCTTGGGCGGAGCATCGCCGTGCCCTCGTGGGGGCGATCGGCGGCAGAGACCTCTCGCGCCGGGCCTTGGTTGAGGCCATGGGCCGGAGCGAGGAGGAGTGGCAGGCGGTCGCCGACTTCTGCGAAGCAGTAATGCTCGCAAAGGAGGAGGCCGAACGTATCAGGCAACGGCGTTATCGCCGCCGCCGTCGCCGGGATTCTGATCCCGATTTCCGGCCAACGTAGACGCGGGCTTGCGGACAGTGAGCAATGGGTAGCTCGCTGTCCGGCCGTCCGGTAACTGTCCGGACCAAGCCCAAGTCTGTTCACGCGGTCACTGTTCCCGCGTGCCTCAAGGAGTTGTCAGCAACAGCAGGGACCCAGCCGGGTCGAAGCCTACTGGGGCCAGGGTTATCCGAAAGGGCGCTCGAGCCCCGGTATGAAGGCTAGAAGGAAGGGGGTGGGTCTTTTAGTCAGTAAGAGTCTGACACTATCTCCCGCTCTGCCCAAAGGCGGGGGATGTCAATGCATGACTTTTCCCACCATAAAAAAAAAGGGCGTGATTATCGTTTTTCTGTAACAAGTACTTTGAGAAATCGGCTACTGAACGGAATTGAACTGATACAAAAGCTTCAAGAAGTTCGCAATGTCAGTATAAATCAGTGGACTATTAGAAAAAGACTTGATGAAGCAGACCTGACTACACATCACTCAACAAATGGCACCAAATTGACCACAGCTCACAGACAAGCCCGGCAATAATTTGCCACGATACACTTAAATTGGATGTTTGTCTAATGGCAGGCTGTTGTGTTTTCTTATAAGTGCAGAATTAGATTACCATGGTGGATGCTGTAGGGTCTATAAAAGGTCATCAGGGCAATTTTAAAAATGTTGCAATAGCGAACAAGTGGGTTTTGGAGGCGTTTTGAAGTAGCATAATGTTGGACACTAAAACTGACATTGTATTCATCACTGAGCATTACTGGCCTGATATCGAGAGGGTTGACGGCTTTATGATACATCAAAAAAGTGCTCGAAGAATTTGTGAAGCCACTTCGTGGCTTATGGTAATTTTTTTTTTCCTTAATGCAGAACAACACCAGATCGCATGTCGCTAGAATAGTTTGCGAATGTAGTCGCAAACTATTCTAGTAAGTATTCTAGTAAAATGTTGGAATCATTGCGCTAGAGAGGCAAGCTCGTTGTTCTGATCTTAATTCAATTGAGCATATCTGGAATGACCTTGAAAGAAGGCTTAGTGCAAAAAGCCTGGCTCTCCACGCCTCCAAGAGCTTTAATTTGTCATTGACGAGAAATGGGACGTTATACCCTAAGATTAATACGGCTGATGAAAAACCGAGTAATAGCTGTAAATAAGGCTAAAGGAGGGAATACACTTTATTGACAATATTTGAAGTCGGTTCTCTTTTTTTAAGGCTTTTTTTTTCATTTCTAGTGAACATCTCCGAAGATCATCATCAAACTAAGAAGTATTATACTTATTTTAAAACGTTCTCCTAAATGTAACAAATCCTTTTCTGAAAACCGCATCGATATCGGTTTAGCCAAACGCGAGATTATCGCGTACAAACATACATACCTACAAACCATACAAGTCAAACTTCTCAGTTTGGCCTGTATGTCTGATCACCTCCTTTTTTTTAAGTTGGTTAAATATTTTATAAATGATAAAATTTTTAACTGCCACATAAAAGTCAGAACATATTCACAGTTCTCAATAACGTAGATAAAAAGTTATGTTAATTTAATTTTATCGAAGAGGCAGCCCTGCGATTACTGTGGAATCGCGTGGTGCGAAGCAATCACTGCTGTACGCTTGAGCATTTAGGCGCATTTTAGCATACAGTGGTTGTTGACGCGAGGGAGTAGGCAATTATCGTAATAGGTATTGGAAATTTTCTACTGAGTGAAGTATCTGTTACGTAGTAACTATTCAGTAATCTGTGGTTTGACTCTCATTCTTTCTTAAGTGAAACTTGATAATTTTTCCCATTTGTTGGATTTTGTGCTCTAAACAAGGGTTTAGAGCCTTGAAAGGTCAAGGATATTTTTTTTACACTCTATTTCATATCATTAGAAAGGTATATATAAATATATATATATAAATAGGCTATCAAATAGTGTACGACATATTTTCAATAACTATTCACATTTATGACAAAAACTGCCTTAATATAAAGAGTTATGATGTGCGATTTTTTGCTCTCTAGTGTATATATATTTATATACCTACTTACTTAAACATAAATATCGTAATAGGTATCCGCACTAGGGAACAAGTCGCGCAACTTGTCCCGCGACATTCGGCGACAATGTCGAGCGACATTCTGCTCGTCCACACAACGAAAGTTGTTCAAGATGTCGCGGTCGCCGAAAAGTCGCGTGATGTACCCTACGACTTCGCGTGTGGGATAGGGTTTAAGTATTTCATGTTTTCCGTATGTCTACTAGAGGGCCCCAAGATATTAGTTGCACACGGGCGCTCCGAAGGCTAGAGCCGCCTCTGGTTGTATCGTCCAGATATTTGTTTTTATTCGCGAACAAAATGTCTAAACAACGGTGACAACATCTTTTTGATTCAAATTTATTCCTAACGCTCTATTGTGGGCAAAAGAAGAAGTAAATGCCTACTATAGGGCAAGGAAAAGGAAAGACGAGTTGTATAGAAATTATGAAGAACAGAGGCAATATCTTGATAAGTTCTACGACTATATGCACAACACTGCAATGCAGACGCGCGGGCGGTCACCGCTTGACTGGCGCTCACTGCTCGTTGCCCGCGCCCGCTCCGTGCCGCGCCGCTGTTTACGAGAACCGGTCCATTTGATTAACGCGTTAGATCCTACCGCACCCGCGCCGCCGCCGCCGCCGCCCCGCTTCCCGCATGATTCGAGGCAGAGGCCTTAGAGTATTGTCTGTCTGCGGCACATCGTATATTAAATGGTCGTACATTATGTTGGAAAGCGGCTGTGGCGTGTAAAACGTCTCACAAATAAGCTCAATGTGACAATGTGAAATTGTAAACTACGATAAACTTATTGGCAACTATTCACTAGACATCGTGGTTCTACATTTCGATTGGCGACGAATGACATGTGGGTTCGAAAAAGCACATATTCACTAACAAATCTTACAAAGTAGGTAGGTACAAATCGTGTTTAGCTTTTGAGCCACTTTTTCTGCCACTGAGTCTAATAGATATTGTATGAATTTTATATTTACTTCGAGATGTTTCCCCGTTCATCATGTTCAGGATATGTCGTTTTTCTTTCGCAAGATGCCTTTTGCCGTTCAGGTGCATGGTCATTTGTTCTGTACAAGTAACCGTAGTCTGAAACAATGGGATAATGGGTTTAGGTAAGCATGCATTATGAAAGTGATACAATTTGGAGCATCACTTGGTACATTTCAGTGAGAAGTTTAGGCGCACAACGTCTCTTTTGCAAAATGCTTACTGGTCTTAAAATGTCTTTTTCTTAAAAGGTCGCTTTTGCAGAATGTCTCTTTCGCAAAATAATAATAATATTCCACAACTATCACACAACGCCGCGCCGTCTAGTCCCAAGCTAAGCAGAGCTTGTGTTATGAGTACTAGACAACTGATAAACATACTTATATGTTTTCTAATATATACCCCCAGACACAGAACAAATGATCGTGCTCATTACAAACATTTGTCCAGGGTGAGAAGCGAACCCACGACCTCAGGCATAGCAATCAGGGCCACTAACCACTAGACCAACAGGCCAGCCAAGTCGAAATGTCGAGTTAGTAACTTTGAATAAAATTTAATCAGGTTTAAAAATACTGTTTATTCCAAGTTACTATTAGGGACGTGTAAGGCGACGTTTTTAAGAAGGAGTAAGAGTCACTCTACGAAAGCTACATTATGAGAGACATTTTACGACCACGAGTTTTACCATGACGTGTTAAAAATCAAGTATGCAAACGAGAAACAAGGATGGAGTTATACATCTTAGACGGCTCCATCCCTTCAACAGTTCAGTTTAGGTCGTCAAATGGATGGCGTTACTAAGTCGTGGTGGGCTTCGCTAGACATTTTACAAGAAAAGTTTAGAGTTCAGCTACAGTACCTGGCAGATGTTACAGAACAACTCCGGCGTAATGATCTTTTCTGGCTTTCGTTTTTTGATTGGCGCAGGCTTTTCAATTGGTTTCAGACATCTTTTTTCACGGCGAATGAGTTTATCTCTACAATTTAATGATATATTATTAACAAGTGTATATTTAATAAGGGTTCAGTACTCAAGTGTCCAAACGGTCATGTCTCTTGCTCTCGCTCATCTGTCCGCTGTCCTGTTAACTGAAGGATAGCTACTAAACCGTTGAAACTAAAAATATAAAGGCTATCCTTCATATTTGCACTATTTATGTATCTTATTAACCCTAATCCCCATCTGAGGTATCATTTAGTAAAAGAAATTATTATTTACACAGTTTAGTATTATTACTTGTACCCATAATTTAAGTTTCTGTAGCAACTGTGTTACTTTTTGGTGTACAATAAAGTTTATTCTATTCTACTTACACTCGCATTCGCATGTTTTTTTGTAGCAGGAACGGATTCTTCGGAGGCTTGCGACCCTCGACAGTTCTGATAAGAAAATAAAACATGATCATGAAAACAATTTAGGAAGAAGTTAAATAAGTTAGAATTGTGGATTAACTTACGAGCGATGTGATCGCCCCGAGTAGTGCGACTCTGCGTGACTCTTAGATGTGATATGGACGTCACACAGCTCGCAGTACAGGTCCCTTGCCTTGACAGGAATCTGAAACCAAATATACGTTCCACAATTTCTATCGTCTAACAAGACAACAATGGCCTCTCTAAATCACAAGACTTGAGATATCTGTAGGCAATATTTAAAAGTAGCTTCTACAAGCAGCTTCACCCGAGTCAAGGTAGAATTCTCCATACAAACTGTGGACCCCCGTTTCATTTCTTTAGGAGGTGAATTTTGAAAAATTCTCTCCTAGTGTTCGCCTACGTCGTAAGAAAATTTTCAGGTCACTTGTCCAAGCAGTTTCAGTTGTGCGTTGATAAGTCAGTCAGTCAGTTTCTCCTTTTAAAACACTAATAATAAAATAATAATAACCTAGCAGGACTGTATTACTAACATCATAAACAACAACTTTTGTATGACGTCTTCCAATACATAATTCATTTACCAAAAACAAACATTCAAGATTTCGTTGTTCTATCTAACATATTTCAACTCTGTATTTTACTATACCTACCCACGTCTGTATGACGCAACGCAAGCGCATCAGCACGCCCGCCGCCTAATCCCTGCACCCCACCGTCATTGAACTTTTTTTTATCTGATATAAACTAGTGCTTGACTGCGATCTCACCTGATGGCAAGCAGTGATGCAATCGTTGATGGTGAACCACACTACTATACACTACACACTATCGCTTGCTTCGCATAGACTTCGTAATAATATATAGACCGTTCAATTTAAATATTCTTTTACACCACCTGCTCGATAATGTCGTTTTATACGTCATACTAACCTCACATAAAGCAAGTCATTCTATCCCGGAGATAATGCAGTATGGCCGCATTATTCCAAATCTCATTATCTAGGGAATAATGAGATTTGGAAGACCAAAAATCGTCAACATTGTGAATTAAAATGTACGTGCATCGCACATGTTGACTCGAAATTCAAACTGGCCACTAACAATAAAAGAAAATAGAATAAAACGTGCTTACTGACGGGAGCGTTACAGAAAATTGAAATTATAGAATCTTAGAGTTGTGAATTTTGTTTGTTTGATGAACTTGTAAATATACTTATATTTCAATATATGATTTGGTCGACCAAATTGTTTTTTTAATTATCTCACAGATGGTGTAAAAAGTAAAGTATGCAACACGGGGATAATGTCTTTGTCTTGGGTGGCTTGAATTCCTCACTTCACTCAGGTTTCTTTATTAACTCCCTAGCAATGCTCGGCAGTTAATTTTATAAAATCAGCAACCTTCGATTCGTTTGGAATTTAACATGCCGCCCGCGACTTAAAGACCCTGCTTTATCCCCTAGTCACATAAACTACTATTATTTTTGTATGAAAATCTGATGAACTTGACGTTAGCAACATAGTCCTGAGAGGTTGTCAGTGTTTTACAAATAACCCTGTATATTGTTGCTCAGTAAAAACTATAGAAAGTAAGACTGCCGCCACGTTGCTTAGAACGTGGAGCCGGACAATTTGTAACAATGTAATCTTCTATTCGGACGACGTTGTTCACATAATGTTTGCTTGGTGTTTGCTGTCGACATCAAACATGCTGACATGTAGTGCCGATAGCGTCACAAGCAAAAGTGCACAAAATTACACGCCATGGGCCTAGATCTAGCCTGGTTTTACTGCTACACGTTCGACTTGCCTATCATGGTAGTTATATTAATACTGTTCTATTCAATTTTATCTAATAACATCTCTCTAATTAAAACTTTTTTATGATTAACTTATTTAATTTTCTTGCCTCTGTAAAAAGAACTTAATCTGCAATAATAAAGTGAAAATGAAGTCTCTTCATTTAATCTTGCACAATAAATTATGTGAACCGATAATGTCGACAAAATACCTATTGAAATTTACATTGCCAAATTGTCCAATTACCTCTTTGGGAAGTTGAGACCCAACTTGAGCTTGTTGAAATAGCCATTTTTTCACATTCTTCTCATGATTTTTTGAGTTGTAGTGTAAGCGAGCTGCAAAAAACAAATTTTGTATAACTAACAGTGGTCTCTTTTCGTACTCGTAAAATTGACTTACTGTCAATTGAATTAACAGCCTCAAATCATCAAAATTGACTGACACATGTATTAAATGTAATATATGTAATTAAAATTTATATTGTTTTGTATGATTTGAATATGATTTAGAAGAGAGAGAGAATAATAAAACAATGTTAATAGTCAGTTGTTGAGAACCATATAGGTTAAAATAATTTGAACAAATTTAAGTAGACCAATCCAAACAATCCATGCACAACCATAGGTGAAAGATAAGAATAACATAAAATTTTCCGTGAGGAGCGTCATTTTAATGAGACGCCCAAAAATTTCCTATACGGAACTCTCGATTGTGGTAGCTAACAGAGATATCAGGGATTAAATAGGTATGAGATGAAGACTCTAAAAAAATTATCACTAACAGGTTTTTTTTTGTTAAATCTCAACATAATTATCTAAATTATTCGAAAAATTATTATTCTATGTATTTGTCCTACAAAATAAATGGTTTGATAAAAGAGTCCCTCTTCCTACATGTATCGAAAACGAGGTCATCATAAGTGATTACTAACCAGCTGTTTTTTTTTTTTGTTACTTAGTTTATATTCATATACAGTCATGTTGTCCTACAAATTGCGACGATTGGCTCATGCCGGTTTTAATAAAAAAAAAATTAAAAAAAATATTTTTATTTCAGACACTTAGTCCATAATAGGCATTAAATTATCCATTACATTTCCACTATTAATTTATTATTTTAGTATAGGTATTTTAGGTGGGTGGTTAATGTACTCTTTCGGCATACTCAAATAGACTCAGGCCCGTATTAATAAACGATGCTCAACTCCGTCCTCAAGTGCGATATCATTTAATCCCCGATTAAACGATGTCAGAAGCTCAAGATCATTGCTAATTAATAAACAAATGAGTACAGAATCTCAGTTACCAAAATCAGCTCCTCAATGCTTACTCATGTGAACGATTACGTCACATTGACCCAAGTTTATAAATATTTTTTTGTCATAGTTTTGGCCTGGGTAGGTACTAAGTTCTTAAAGCCATGAAGTTTATAATCAAATTCGTCTCGTTTCGTTACTGATGTGTCGTAAGACTCTTTGAATGTCGTAATTAGAAACACAATCGAAAGACAATTACCTTATGTCGGACAGTGTAACTTAAGACATTCGAAAGGTTAATTGAAATACTTTTATTTTGTTAAAACTTTGATTAAAAGCGCTGTATCACATAACGAAGTAGTTTGCAACCCAAGATAGGCTTAAATTGTAAAAAGTCATGGATGTATATTCCAACACTTTACAAATGTATATTTTGCAACTCAGTGGACACAAATAACATAACTCAATGTAACGTTAGTACTAACCACAGAATTCGAGGCATTCCTTAGATACATTTTTGATAAACGATATCGCATAGGCCAATAAATTTTAATATCGTCATAATAATTAACTTCACTTAAAATATTTTCAAACTACTAATCACGACCTCAAGTCCCGGTCGGTCTGCACTCATGATCTGGCAGCTCAAGTACAGAGATCTTTGTAAACTTAAGTTTCGAGTTTCGTTTATTAATCAGACAACACTCGGCTGATGTCGTACACCTAAGCTGAGGTTGAGCTCGAACTTAAGCTTGAGCTTGAGCTTGTGAATCTCGTTTATTAATACGATCAAGACCTCAAGCTTGGTATTAGGTACGAGATCTTGGGCTGAGGAACGTTTATTAATACGGGCCTCAGACCGAGTTAGACGCTCGTACATTGCTGACAAATCGGATGCATCACCCACGATCCTCGGTGATGAGACGGAAGTGTGGAAGTCGTGGCTTTTTGAACGCAATGACTCTACACAACCGCGACGTGTGCAGCCTCAGAGAATACTTTCTCAAAACCGACGTGGGTATGCACCGCGATGTGGTCGCAGTGGACAAAGGACTCACCCCATTGTCCATGGCTAAAGAGAACTGGCGCAAACCTTTTTTTCTTTTTTATTCTTTATTTTTTAAGGGTTTTTTTATCCACACGGATACGTCAACCCCATTGTTCCATAGAGTCTATTTACAAAAAAAAACATAATCATATAAAAATATAAACATAACTGGCGTGAACCTGTGGTATTTACTACAGATGACCGCAAGGAAGTATGGAAAGGCAAGGAACTCCACGGGCGCTTTTATCGGGCTCTTCATGAGCCTGATGTAGATTTTTCGGCGTCCGTGGCCTGGTTACGATTTAGCAACCTTTTCAGAGATACTGAAGGCTTTGTCTGTGCGATTATGGACGAAGTTATCTTGACGAACAGTTACCGGAGACATATTATGAAAGACGGGACGATTGACGTGTGTCGGGCATACCATCGTCCGGGTGAGTCTATCAGACATATTGTCTCCGGATGTTCTTGTCTAGCTAACGGCGAGTACTTGCACAGGCATAACCAAGTAGCCAGGATTCTTCACCAGCAACTTGCTTTCAAATACTACCTTGTGGATTCTGAGGTACCATACTACAGGTATGTGCCCGACCCAGTTCTTGGAAATGACCATGTCACAATGTACTGGGATTGGGCTATCATTACTGACCGGACTATTGTAGCCAATAAGCCAGACATTGTGCTGATAGACCGATTAGCACGCGCGCAATGATAGTAGATGTCACCATCTATATAATAAAAATAGAATATAAATAGAAATAATAATAATAAAAGGTAAAAGTAAATAGGTATGGAATAAAACATTAACTCTACAAAATATCACTCACCACCATCATAGTTATCAAATTCTTGAGCACAAACACCACACATTTCAGGATTCATAAGGCTAAGTACAATGTTGGGAAGCTCGCTCAAAACGCTATGCATGACACCACATCCTAGGTAAAATAAATAAATATGCATCAGTTTCATCATTTATTTTTGAATTAGGTATTACTAGGAATGTAGACTGTATAAAGATCGTTGGAGTACTTAAAGGCTACATCTGCCTTGGAAATGGTGATACATTTTAAGGATGCACATTTGCAATAGCAAATTATGGTAAATAGCAATACAATAACTTGTTGAACACAGATAACTTACGTAATAGGAAGCTCACATTGTCATGTGTCTGCTTTATTGGGGGACCTGCGGGTCCATAACCTCTTCCCCAAAAGAAGCCCGAAGGACCTCGGGATCCAGGAAATGTTGAACCCCTAGATGGCCCATTTTGGTCAAGAATTTGTGTGGTATGAATTGCATGACGTCCTCTACTTCTGAGACCACCACGGTTACTAAAATTGCTGAAAAGAATGTTTTTGTCTAATCTATTATTTTAAAGATGGTAAACCAAAATATTTTTGTTACAATGTAGGTTACTTTTTAATGTACGATACGATGACGGAATCTCTCAACGTTAATTTGATAGTGGATAATAATAATTTGTACATGTAAAACAAGAATAAGATTCACTTTACTTGAAACCATAACTTCCAGGGGTTGCAGAATCAGATTCTTCATCCATCCATATTATTTCATCACTGTCATA
The DNA here is from genome assembly GCA_929112965.1 of Mythimna albipuncta. Lineage (NCBI taxonomy): Eukaryota > Metazoa > Arthropoda > Insecta > Lepidoptera > Noctuidae > Mythimna > Mythimna albipuncta. The sequence goes on from OV815962.1 coordinate 12,394,024, forward strand.
ATTACCAAACTCCATAATAACAATCTGTAAAAATTATGTATTTTTTTTAATTATTGAAGTAAGTAATACCGTATTAATATAAAAAGAGAAGCTGTTTTTCACAACTTTTTAGCTAAAAATAAATAATCCAATATTATTATTATTTTACTCTTTGGTCTATACTATCTGTGGTATACACAGATCACAGATTAAATTAAAACATTGACACAGATCACAGAGTGCTCCGTGTGAGAGTGTAGTTTTTACCTTGTAGAGTCTGTGCGGAAAGTAAACCATCGTGGGATTTTAGGGCGCTGCTGTAGATAGATATCGTTTTTGTTATGTAAGCAACATTGTGACGTCATTATAGTGCGACTGTTAAATCTTGATATTTTGAAACTATGTTAGACTGGCTTAAGAAGCCACAGTCTGTCAAGAAAGTCATGAAAAGAAGGGAGGGCGCCACCATCATTAAACATGGTATCCCAATAAATTTCGACTAAAAGATATTGATACTTTTATTTATAAAATAATAATTACCAATTTACGGCCCCTTTACTGCCGTGTAGGTACATTATTTTGCCGATCTATCTGACACTCGTCTATCTATTTATTACATGCTTGCAAACGAGTTTTGACTTTCATTAGTAGTGGCTCCCTATAAATAAAAATACTAACTCTGTCGTAGTGGCGAACAACATTTTTATTAGAACTAATTTTCATTCAAGTGACGTTTAATTTTAACTGATACATAATAGTTAGAGTAGTTCTCATTTATTTATTAAAACTTCATCCAACACAAAAGTACAAAGGCGGAGTTAATGCCTTAGGCATTCTCTACCAGTCTGAATTTTGTTTTATAAACATGGCGACGAAACCATACTTCTCTATTTGCTTATTAGAATAATTATATGTTTATCCTACGTACCTACACGTAAGAGTTTATCGAAACAGACATTCTTCTGAATATCTGGTTTTATATTCATAAGAATGTCTGGTTTGATCAACCCTTGTTTTAGTCTTTTCAGCTGTGTAAACTGTGTAGCTGTGTAACAAAGTGCAAATCACGATGTTTTGCCTCTCTGCACTGCCGTCAGCATGGCGCTGAGTATCGATAGGTATGAGCTCATTGCAAAAATAAAAAGTTTATGAAATAAATCTTAATTAATCCGAATCCAAATAATCAGAGTCGAGGTATTCGACTCCAGAAATGTTGCCTGAAACTTCTTCAAAATGAAACCGGCCAACATCTGACTCGTAGTTTGATTTGTAGGTCGGCCTTTCATGTGTTTTCCAAGCGTTGAAAATTTATCTCTATTCTTCATTAGTCCACAATGCGCCGAACTGTACTTTCGGAAACACCTGAAGTCAATAAAGATAATTATGTTAAATATACAAATACATTTATTATACCTAAATAAAAAACACCAAAATATCAAAACCGTTAAGTGGTAGTATAATAAATTGTAGGTAAATTTCATAACCTTAGCAAGATATAAAAAATGTTAAAGATAGATAAATTGTACTTAAAAACAGAAGATTGTTAAAACATTATATTTCCGTTTTCTATCTTTATTCTATTCAGTTTCTATCTTTTAATTATTTTATATTTTTATTTCACTATCGACATTGTGCTCACATGATAGAAGCAACAAGTAATATGTAACCAAGCATTATATGTAACACATATATGATTTAAAAGAGTGTCCATGGAGTTTCTTGCACGTTCTTCTCCATAGAGACCTACTCTTTGGAACGTGCAATTAAGCTTCACTTTTCTTGGACTGATCGACGTTTGACTATTCAAAAGTGCCTGTAAATGGTCTATTTGAAATAAATGCTTTGATTTGATTTGATTTGAATAATATAGCTTATAACCTATATTTTTGCTAAGTTTCATCATGTGAGCAAGTTCAATAAATAGGCTATAATATTATAATTGCGAAAGTTTGTGAAGATGGATGGAGGTACTCTTATGTATGGATGTGTCGCGCAAAAAACTACTAGACAGATGAACTTAATCATAAACATTGCAATAATATAGCACATAAGCTTAAACTTAGCAGTTTCATTAGGTGAGCAAATTCAGCTAATAGGATAATTTTTATTATAGGGACTACAGTCTGTCAAGAAAGTCATGAAAAGAATGTTTTGGGAACTACTGTTTTTGCTAATACTGGCAACACTGAATAATTGTTAAACTGAGTACCTAAACTGTCACGTCGTATCTGTGTGGTTAATTTTTTATAATATTTCGGTGCTATTTCGAGTTTTTTTAATCGTGTAAGCGTTAAGATACAAAAAATGAATCGAAATGTTTATAAGAGCGGTGCGAGACAAATTATATAAGGGTGTATGGCCGAAATTCAAGGTGGGAGTGCTGGGACGAACAAAGACGATGTTTATGGTCGAACAGCAAAGTTAACCGGTACGTAAATATATTCTAAAGTTTAACACACTAACGGAAATATAATGTTTTGACAATCTTCTGTTTTTAAGTACAATTTATCTATATTTAACATTGTTTATGTCTTGCTAAGGTTATGAAATTTACCTACGATTTATTATACTACCACTTAACGGTTTTGATATTTTGGTGTTTTTTATTTAGGTATGATAAATGTATTTGTATATTTAACAAAATTATCTTCATTGACTTCAGGTGTTTCCGAAAGTACAGTTCGGCGCATTGTGGACTAAGGCATGAAGAATGTACGTAAAAACACAGGAAAGGCCGACCTACGAAACAAACTACGAGTCAGATGTTGGCCGGTTTGATTTTGAAGAAGTATCAGACAACATTTCTGGAGTCGAATACCTCGACTCTGATTATTTGGATTCGGATTAATTAAGATTTATTTCATAAACTTTTTATTTTTGCAATGAGCTCATACCTATCGATACTCAGCGCCATGCTGACGGCAGTGCAGAGAGGAAAAACATCGTGATTTGCACTTTGTTACACAGCTACACAGTTTACACAGCTGAAAAGACTAAAACAAGGGTTGATCAAACCAGACATTCTTATGAATATAAAACCAGATATTCAGAAGAATGTCTGTTTCGATAAACTCTTACGTGTAGGTACTTATGATAAAAATATAATTATCCTAATAAGCAAATAGAGAAGTATGGTTTCGTCGCAATGTTTATAAAACAAAATTCAGACTGGTAGAGAATGCCTAAGGCATTAACTCCGCCTTTGTACTTTTGTGTTGGATGAAGTTTTAATAAATAAATGAGAACTACTATAACTATTATGTATCAGTTAAAATTAAATGAATGAAAATTAGTTCTAATAAAAATGTTGTTCGCCACTACGACAGAGTAAGTACTTTTATTTATAGTGAGCCACTACCAATGAAAGTCAAAACTCGTTTGCAAGCACGTATTAAATAGATACACGGCAGTAAAGAGACCGTAAATCGGTAATTATTATTTTATAAATAAAAATATCAATATCTTTTAGTCGAAATTTATTGGGATACCATGTTTAATGATGGTGGCGCCCTCCCTTCTTTTCATGACTTTCTTGACAAACTGTATTTCGATAAAGGAATCAAAGTTCATAGTGGGAATCCCGTTGACCTAGAATCCTGAAATTTGGCATAAATCAAGGTCTCATAGAACAAGTAAATGTCTGGAAATTGTAAATTTGTAGAACCGCCACAACGCGGAAAAATCTTAGTAACTCAATTCGGGAATTGATTTCATACGGTTTGTATAGAATCCTCAGTGCGCGAGTCCGACTCGCACTTGCCCTTTTTTATTGTAGTTACTGTATCCTTACTCAAGCCTGAAAAGAAATATTCATAGTTAGTCGAAACGCATTATAAATTTAAAGTATCAATACTCTCTAAACTAGCCATCGAAAATATTGTAAAAACAAAATAAACAAATATCGTCATGTTTAAATGAATTTTCGTTTAATTTATAGATACCTAATAGGGACAGAAGTTTACCTAGGATGTCTAAAAACATTAAAATAAAAGTGTTACGTACCAAAAAAACAGCATAACAATGTTTCCCAAGTTCGTGACTTTGTTTTGATCAATAATGGTGTGATTTGCCATTTGTTATCTTTGGCAAAACTGTAATATATTAAATATTATTTCCCTTGCAGATCAGCGAATTTTTTTTATCACATTTCTGAAGATTTCAATTAAATTTCACAATAAAATAACATAAATAAAATAATAAACAAACCGGTGTCAATTAATATGACGTTTGGCATTTGACGGATGGCTGGGTTGGGTTGCTACTTAAAATCTTTAATTTTGTTTTCACTTTACGCTACGACGGTTCTTTTATCGCACAGACAATATACCTCAGAGAACAAACTTCTCTAAGGTACCTAGTCAACCTCTACGCTACAATAGAATTAACAGTAAACAAAGTATGTACTTAAAAGAATTAGTATCCAAGCCTAAATCATTGTCAAAAAAAAATATCTTCGCGTAAAAATCGAATCGCGTCTTTTGCGTTTTGACACTTTGACAGATTCATGACAAACCTTATCGTCTATGGTTCGCCTTACAACAGCTTAAAAAATAAAATGACATTGGGTAGGGCACGATCGCACCATAGTGAAAAAAACTAGAACAAACGAAGTGGTTATTATACTCTTTACCTAAGATTCTAAGAACGGATCGAACAACACTAAAGTTTATTACAAAATATCATTGCAAATTGAAGTAAAATACATGACACCACTAATTACTGCTATTGCCACAGCATTACCTCCAGGCTTAGTTAATATTTTAAGTGTGTTATTTCTTCTTATCTATATGCTCGTACAACATACCAATGCATTGATAGCTCGCAATAAGTTTTATAATGAGTTTATGTGAAATGGTGTCAAGTAAGTTAAAGTAAAATGTTTAAGAAGCTAAAGGATAAGTTGGCTGAGGAGGTGAAGTCATCGCCTCAAAGGATTCAGCAATTTGCACAAGCTGCTCAGGTGATTATTATTTATCGTAAACAATCAATAACATACCAGTGTCCTTATTGCTTAGACCTACCTACATAATACATAGCTACTTACCTCATATCAACTATTATGTATATGTAATGTTCCCTAACCATATTTGGTTCTTTGATTTTGTAAACTTTCACTTTTCCTAACTTAAGGTGTAATTAGTTTGAATATTAAATACAAATAGTGCTGTATGCTGTATATTTTCAGGCTGCTGTCACATCTGCTTCCAGTAGTATAACTGATATCACAAATAGTGACCTATTCTCTATTGGAGATAATGGTGAGCAAACAGTATAAATGTACTTGAACTTTTCTAAACAGTAGTTAGAATATTAATATTAATTCGTTGACCTTTTGAATACCATATTGAAAGACGCAATAGAGAGACCCCCGGCATTCACTCTTTCTATTGTGTCTGTAATTACGGTATTCGAAAGGTTTTTACAATAAAAAAAAAAATTATTTATTTTAATTTTTTAGATGGCCAGCAACCTCAGTCTGAAAGGGCTCAGTCATCGTCACAAACCAGTAAACAGAATACATTCCAAGATGTTGCTCTTGTCCAGCCCTCACACACCAATGATTCTCTAGACTACATGTCTTCACATGATATACTTGTAAGTAAATGTATTCAATCTAAAGTTTGCTTTCCTGTTTATGTGTTCATTTGTTATTTAGAAACTGTTGCCCCATCCAAGGAAAGTACTTTAATCTTTAAGTACATACGCAGTTTTTGGTAATGTTCCATCATGGGTGGGGTCCAGAGGTATCTCCATATAAAAAATGGATTTATCTCCAGAATTTTATATGCATTTTAAATAGTAATTGGGATTGTATATAAAAGACATGTTAATATTTAGGATAAAAGCTTTTTTCTTAAAATAATTAGTATTTTTGTCTGAAGCTTTTAAAAAAGAAACGTTGCAAATGTAGTTTACTTTTGCTTCCATTACTAATGAACTAATTTTTTTTCAAAATAGCCAACTTTTGGCAAACCTAAATATAAATGTTTAATCAAATATGAATGAAATTCACATAATCTTAGGGCATAATAACAATAACAGAAAAAAACAAAAAAAAATACAACGCCTCAATTTTACCATTAAAAAATATTTTTTGGGTCTGATTCTTTGTCAGTCACTTAATTCTGTAGAATTTATGCAGTGGCGTTTTCTGATAGGTGGTTACTCATTATTGCTTAAATCTATCTCCTTTCTTTCAGTCCATCCAAAGGTTGTCTGTAAGAGATCGCCCTGTGCGATAAGACCGTCCATTGTACACTTATTCTTTTAAATGTTTATCCTGTATTTTTGTTTATGTAGTGTACAATAAAGATTATAATAAATAATAAAAATAAATAAATATTGCAATAACATAACGTAAAATTATGCATAATGTGAAAAAGATACTACTTAACATCACGGGTAGGGTCCACAGGTATAATTGCGTAAGTGACCAATGTTATATTAACACTTATAGTATCAAAGACCCTGGAGTTGGATCCTATGATAATAATTGAAATACTAATATATGCTTAGCATACTGAGTAGGTGTTGCTAGTTGGGTAGGTACTAGGCATGATCACAAGGAGATGAGTTTTGGGCACAAAAATAAAATATTGTATGTTCTCAGCACTGAAAATGTTTATTTATTTATTGATTTTTTTATTTTCCCTTAAATTGTAGGGTATGCGTCTGTGATAAAAGTATTTTCATAATCAAATACATAAAAAAACGAAACATAATTATATGTTTGTATTATCGCTTGAAAGAAATTTTCGTTTCTCTATCAAAATGTCTACCAAATATATTAAATTAAAGAAAGATCATTAAATCTGCACTCTTTTATTGTAGTAAATGTACTTACTATTTTCATTAATTATTTGATCACATATTGTTGTTTATTTTTCCTCATTTGAATTTGTATGACTCTCATTTTAGTAAGCAAGTTTCCAAAAACAATTATTTCATGAAATGGTCAATTTTAACATCTGGCCACAACATCAATATATTATGCTAATTTCTAATCTTTGGAATGTTGTGATTTACTTACTTACTTGGGTTGTAACCAACCATGCATGTCAGCTACTTCATCATTAACTGTTTTGGTAAGTACTTCAAACTTGATGAAAACCAGAATACCAATACAGGAAGCCTAAAAAGCTTAACCCACAAGATTTGAAACTGTGGCAGATGAACAAGAACATATCATAAATTGAATTGATGTGAATACCTCAGTGAGTATAGATGTAAATCAAACGGTTTAAAATTTTTTGAACCAAAATGTTGCAGTTTTAAACCACAAATAAACTGTTTTACACTTCGTTATGGGCATTTTTTTGGCTTCTGACGTCATGTTTCGTTTTAATTAATTAATTGAAAATCAATAGCCTAGGTATGTTTGGTCAGACGGACCCAGTAGAACTAAACCCGTTAAATAGATCAATATCAGTCTATTACACATTTAAAAAAATCCTTATACAGTAGTTTAGGTATATAGATTATATCCCTAGCTCGGTCAAATCAAGAAAATGTAGTTATAATTAAGACAAACATGGTCATCAACACCAATCCCAAAAAAACCAAACCAAAAAAATGGTTTATTTTGGTTTTAAACGGTTTTTTCGTTTAAAACAGTTTGGTTTAATTGGTTTTAAACCGGCCTTACATCTATACCAGTGAGCGCATACCTAGCATGAAAAGTTTTTTTGAAACGAAATTATATTTGTGTAGCTGCACTAGTTTTTTTCTTAAACAAAACCCAGCGTCCCAGCCACCAAATGTGAATAAAATCATGTTTTACTTATCAGTGTTACGAAGATCATATCGCACCAGCTGTGTAGAAACGCAAACTTAGATAAATCAATAGATAAGACGAGCGTACTCAAATTAGGGCCTGTGCACACCACGTTTTTTATCGCGTTGTTGATGCGCGCTTGTAGCGATACAGACGTGTTACGCTGCGTGCATCAGACGACGAGCTTGTAGGCCTTTAGGACAACAGAGCGCGGTCGACGCACGTTTCTAAAACGCGCGTCATAGGCGCGTTTAAAAAGGGCGTTGTTTATTACTAACTTTTTTATTACTATGGCTTCGCAAAAGCATTTAACCAATCGAGATTCAAGTATAGAAAGCAATAGCGCCGATTGTACATACGCCTGTACAACTTGGATGTCCTTGAAAACACTTAATTATTTTTTTGACTGTTTACGTAAATAGTACAATTTTCCGGGTCACGTGATCCCCTGGCGCTCGAGGGGCTAATACCTAATTTTTGAGACTAAATACAGAATTTTTTTTTGGTTTTCTATTAGCATGCGGATAATACATTCAAAGGCTATGTTCAGAATAGATGGCAAAATTGTACGCGCGTTTTCAAATCACGCGTCTAGACATCAACATACAATCGATCACATGAGCGACGTTTAGTTGAACACGTGCTTTCAACGCAATTTTGACAGGCCTGTTGGTCTAGTGGTTAGTTACCCTGACTGCTATGTCGGAGGTCGTGGGTTCGATTCCCACCCAGGACAAATGTTTGTGTGATGAGCACGATCATTTGTTCTGTGTCTGGGTGTAATTATCTATAATATGTATGTATTTAGAAATATATAAGCATGTTTATCAGTTGTCTAGTACCCATAACACAAGCTCTGCTTAGCTTGGGAACAGACGGCGCTGTGTGATAGTTGTGGAATATTATAAAAAATTATATTATTATAAAAAATTACACATACCTATTCAGTTCGTAAAAATGAATGAATTTGAAAAGATTGACATCGACGTAATAATTGACTGACTGATGAGCTCTTGCAAGGCGCGTAAGTTCATCATCTGAACTCTTTTTGAAGGAGAATGCTCTTGCTCCATAGAAAAAAGACCCAGTTCCGGCAGAAACGATATGTATCTCTAATTATCACTACCAAATAATAATTAATAAAACAATAACCAGCTATTATCTGGATCCTTACTTACAAAAATAAAAATTGCTAGTTTTAATTATCAGGCGTCGACTTTAGAAATCTTTAATTACAATTAATTCTTTTTGAATTAATTGTAATTAAGAGATTTCTAAAGTCGACGCTTGTGTGTTGTGAACTTGTGTTTGGGCTTACTGAACATATATTTTTTTTAAATATCGATAAATACAAAAATCAAAATAGCTTGATGTTTCTGGTTTTGTAGGTTTATTATCACCTACTTTATAAAACTGGCAGTTTTTATATGTTTGCAAGTAAGGATCACGATAATAGCTGGTTATTGTTTTATTACTTACTATTATTGATAATATAATTTGAGAGACATCTCGTTTCTGCCGGGGCTGGGTTTTTTTTCGAGTCTCACTTTTGATCGTGCGTTGACGTACGTTAAAGCGCATTAGTGATGTTAATGCTTTTGCAGTACCTATTTGGCAGCAAATGTATCGAGTCACCATTCGGCTAACAGTGGTAGTTAATACTAAAATAAATTTCTCAGCTCCATTTATCCGTGATCGCCTTGTTTCAATGATTCAACTCTGATCCGGGGCTATGGGGAGAAGTACAAAAATAATAGCAGTAGTCCAATTAAAAAACAAGACATTGTCTAGTTGAACAGACACTTGACCTTAAAATTGTTTTCTTCATCACAAACAATATCGACAAAAAACAATTTTCAAAAATTCAAGCACCACTGATGGAAATCAGTGAACTCTGAAAAATCCCGCCAAAATAGTGTTACATAACAATTTAATTGTTCACTATTTTTAAATAAATTCTTTTTCTTCTGCCTTGCCTTTATTCCATTATGCGGGGTCGGCTTTGCGACGCCATTTATATTTCTATCTCGAACGTCTTGTTCGTGAAGTCCCAATACCTTCATGTCTTTCTGGACGTTTCTTCCCCTCTTTCTTGTAGCGATGTTTTGTCATAACGTGACCGTACCATCGCAATCTAGCCTCACTAATTTTATGGGTTACGGAGGCGGCCACCCCGAAGCTCCCTCTCACATATTCATTACCAATACCTACGCCCTTTGTCCTTAAGAGTAACCCCGCCCGACCAGCGCAGCATACGCATCTCCGTTGTACATGTAGTTTCTGCTCGTGACTCTTAGTTGTCGGCCGTATTTCACAGCCGTAGAGTAAAGTTGGTATTACCGCTGTTTTATAGATTTACCTTTGGTCTTAATAGGAATTTTACTGTCGCAAAGGACTCCGGTTAGCGTGCGCTACTTGTTCCAGCCAGATGTAGTCCTGTGTGTGATGTCAGCCTCGATTGTCCCGTCTTCAGTGATGACCGAGCCCAGGTATATAAAGCTTTTTGCTTGAGGGAGGTTTGTGCCGTCAAGCTTGATAGTGGTGTTGATGGGGCTATTTGGGTCGACGTTGCAGACCGTACATTCGGTCTTTGTTCTACTGATGCGCAGTCCATTGGTTTCTAGTGACTCTCTCCATTGTTCGAGGTTCTTTTGAAGGTCGTGTGGGTTACTCGATATCAGGGCTACGTTATCGGCATATAAGAGGTTCCAAGGTGTTGGTTTTTGTATTTTAGCGAAGGTTCATCACTACATTGAAAAGTAACGGGCTCAGTGCGCTGCCCTGGTGTACCCCTACTTTTACATTATAGCTCTCTGAGAAGCCTGCAGTACTTTAAAACCGTGTTTGTACTATTAATTAACTAACTTTACTTTTTCAAATTTGTTTTTCAGGACAATCAAAGACAAAGACGGTTATCAAATAGCTCATTTGCAAGTGATGTATCTTTTAGATTACCAAGCTATGAGACGCCCTCCATGTACCATCTACAGGTGAGGTTTAATTAGGTTAAATAAGTAGCTATTCTCTAAAAGTCTAATAAGAAATATCTAAATTAGGAGTCTATAAATCCTGCTAATACTAGACATCTTTTTTCAGTCTGATATAGAGGTCTCGGCGAGTGAGGCTGAAGAGCGAGGTTTTGCTAGTGGTAATGTAAGTCTCGATCGCGTTACGAAAGAGCAGCTATTTGCAGCATATCGACGCACGCAAGAACGATACAAAAAGTACAGAACACAGTATGGCGATCTAGCTCGTCATTATAAATTGCTAGAAAGAGAAAATGCTAAAGCAAGAGTAAGTATCCACATTTATCTCCTTTCTTATCTCTTTTTAGGTCATAAATGTCATAGCTAACTCTAATTTAATGTGTTTTCAGAGTGTTCTAGTTGAAACCCAAGATAAAGCTTTAAGAAGAATATCAGAGCTTCGTGAACAATGTGCTTTGGAACAAAGTGCAAAGGTACAGATGAGAACATTAACATTACTACAGAAGACTACTTTCACACAGAATACATTTGACGCCTAATTCGAATTTGATCGTTTATATTTCCATCAGTTCCTGCTGTAAGAGGGTCCTGATGCCAAGACGATTTGTTTTACGTTTCGAACGCGGTCAAAGTCTTGTTTTCTTAATTAATTTTTGAAATAAACAAAACTGTTGATTTAAAAAATACTGCCCCATTTTCTAAAATTCCTATAATGATCAAATCTACACTAAATTAGTTAAAATCATTATTTGTCTATCGTTTATTATTATTCATGTTATTTTTAGATTATATTTGGTTATGATTGAAGTTTTTTGTTTATTTTTTTACAGGCCCACCTTGAAAAAGCCCTGCGAATTGAAATTGAAGAAAAGGGTATGAAAATAGAAGCACTTAATACTAAAGTGCAATTATTACAAAGTAGTCCAAACATTTCTAGTAATAATGATGTCAATGAGAACAAACATACATCAAATGAAGGAGATGGGGATGTACAGCTAATAAATCTATCTAATGATAATGAGGGGAATCAGATAAATGAAGAATCTTCAGCAGCAGAAATAATAATTCTGAATAATAAGATAGAAAAAATGGAACAGTTACTTAACAAGTACAAAGAGTCACTAAAGTCAAGTAAAGAAAAGAATTCCCAAATCAATACAGAGATGCAAATTTTGACAAATGATCTTGAAAATAAAAACAAAGAAATCGAACAGTTGAAACTTACTGCTGAAGAGTTGACAGAATCGAAGCAAAAAATTCAAGAATTAAATAATATCAATGAAGAACTACAGAATAAAGTTAACGTTTATGAGTTCAATAAAACGAGAGAACTTTCAACACTAGAACTTGATTATCAAAAAGCTCAAGAAGAAATAACAGAATTACTTGGCAAGATTGAAATATTTAGTAAGAAAGAAGAAGAATACGCTATTTCTTTAGCAGAAAATAAATTAAGCATCCACAAAGAATTGGAAAGTAAAGAAGCAGAAATAAAATCGCTTAAAGATCACCTGGAAGCAAGTAAGAAAGAAATACAGTCACTGAACATAGTTGTAAATGATTATAAAAATAATGTGTCATTATTAGAAGCAGAACGGTCTAAGCTTAGTCATGATAGCTCTGAACTAACCTCAACAAAATCTAAAATATTAGAGTTGGAGACCCAAATAGAAGAACTGACTAAAAAATGTCAAAGTTTAGAGCAAATAAAAACAAAGGCTGACGAAGGCTATAAATGTCTTCAGTTGCAAATGAAACAAGAAACTGCAGAAAAGTTAGCTATGATTGACAGGAATACGTATTTAGAAAACAGAAATTCACAATTGAGTGAAGAAAACGCCAAAAAAAGTGCCCAGATAGGGCAATTGGAAAGCGAACTGCAGAAAAAAGAAAAATATCTAAAAGATCAAGCATTAGAAGAGTCAAAGAAAGACGAACTTCATGACGAATTAATAATTTGGAAAGATAAATACGCAAAATTAGAGTCAGAAATACAAGAAGAAAGAGATGAACTAATTAAATTGCAGTCAGAAATTGAAAAACTATTAGCAAACCATGAATTACTGCAAAATCAAAATATTGAGTTTCGTAAAGTTGTTACTGATTTGAAATCGGAAAATACCATTATGCATGAAAAAATCGTTCGAAATAATAAAATGAAAGCCAATTGTTTGAGACTTGCAAATGAAGTTAAAGATATGAAGAAACTCATTTCCTTAATTTCAATGGAGGCAAAGTCCTTGCAAACGATTAATAACGAAGCATTTATCGCTCTCACTAAGGAAATAAATTATGCATTAAATAATATTTCATACAGTGAATCTAATCTAAATACTATAAAAATAAATGAATTGAAATTGGAAAATACTGCATTGCAAAAAGAATTAAAATCAGGGGTTGAAAAATATGAAGCACTGACAACAGAAATAAGTGTGTTAAGGGACGAAAATAATAATTTGAAATCGGCTGTAAGCGCATTTGAATTAGAGAAAAGTGTTATAGATGAAGAAGTTAAAAATATAACCGTTCGCTACGAAACGGTAGTAAATGAATTGAAATTGATTAAAGAGGAAAATGAAAACTTACTTTATAAGATTAAAGAATATGAGAACAATTTCCAAAATCTACAACAAGCATTTGAATTTGAACAAAAGAACCGTTTAGAATCTAATGAAAAAGTAAAGTCGTTGGAAAACGAGAAACATACATTGACGGAAAAACTTGAATGCTTGGGAATCGAAAACCAAAATACAATCAAAGATTTGGATACGTTTAAGGATTTGCATAATAAAACTTTGGTCGAATTTGATGCCGTGAAAAACGAAAATAACAAATTAATAGCTGAAACAAAAGAACTACACAAAAAAATTACTTGCTTTGATAAATTACAAGAGGACAACAAAAATTTAACAACCGAAAATATAACTTTGAAGAGTCAAGCCGAAAGCATTGCCGACAGCTATAAAATATTGGAAACTGAAATCAATGACTTACGAGAATCGCATGCCGTAATTGAATCAGAAAAAAATCATTTGAACGATGTCATTGAAAAATTGGAAAATAGTTCGATTAAAAACTCTCAGAATAATGAAAGCCAAACAGACAATACTTTAGCACAATCAGAATCTGAACAAAACGAAAGCGAAATTTGTAAAGCAAAAGCGATTGACCAAGAAGGAGCTTATCCGCAGCCAAGCATTGATATGGAACTTCCAAACCAATACAAATCATTAAAAGCTGATTATGAAACATTAAAGGAAGAAAACCGACGCTTCAAGTCTGATATTGAAGGCCTTCAAACCTATTTAACAAAAATATCAAAAGAAAACAGTGTTTTAAATGACAAGCTCAGAGAGCTAATAGCGACAAGTGAACATTCTTCCGATAACAGCGATATTTCACGTGATTTAGCAGAAATGAAAAAAGAAGTTCAGTTGAGAAAAGAGAAAGTTGATGATCTTTTAAGAGAAAATATGTTGCTGGTTGAGGAAAATTTGGAGCTGAAAGATCAATTGCAGTCCCAAAATTACCCCAAACCGGAAATAAATACAACACATGACAATGATAAGGATTTTAATGTGATTAGGGAAAAGTACCAAAACATGTTGCAAGTAAACAGTTCATTAGAAAAACGATTGGATGACTTCGAGCAAATAAACAAATCTGTAAATGAAAATATGTTACAAATGCAAGAAAAGAACGAGAAATTAAAATTGTCTAATGAGAAACTTGAAAGGCGACTTGATGAGGCTCTCGTTAGTCTAAGACATTTGCATGCATTGCAAGAAAACACTGAGCTTGAATATTTGCGAAACATACTTTACGAGTACCTTACGGGCTCGGGAACACATTCCGTTACGTTAGCTAAAGTGCTATCAGCCATAGTCAAGTTTGACGACATGCAAACAAAATTGGTTTTGCAGAAAGAAAAAGAAAGACAAGGATTCGTAAGTATATATTATAATTTACAATACATATTTTAAAAGTAATGTAAGCGGGTCCAAGAATCAATAACAATAAAACATGTCATTTATGATAATTGTGTGGCTCAGAAAGATGAGTGTATTGTTGTAGAAATGAAGATGAAATTAATGTTATGGTAACCATATTATTGTTTACCATAAGGAATGACTACCATTTTTTTTTTCTTTGTAATATAAGTATAGATTTACTATCTCCTATTGAGAAATTGACTTGATTATGAAAGGATCAAATTGATTAAAAATCGGTTTTCACCCTTTATTTTTGACAGGCCTGTTGGTCTAGTGGTTAGTGACCCTGACTGCTATGCCGGAGGTCGTGGGTTCGATTCCCACCCAGGACAAATGTTTGTGTGATAAGCACGATCATTTGTCCTGTGTCTGGGTGTAATTTATCTATAATATGTATGTATTTACAAATATATAAGTATGTTTATCAGTTGTCTAGTACCCATAACAAGCTCTGCTTAGCTTGGGTCTAGCCGGCGTTGTGTGATATTGGAATATTATTATTATTCCGACTGTTAGGTCTTCGGCTCACTTTATAATTTCTTTTGTTTCATGGAGATACATTGAACGTCAATAAATGTACATTCCTTTCATCTAAAACATTCAGTTCTGCAGCAATACACCATTCTGACACACACGATAATTTGTAAAAAAAAAATCTTTTAAATATACTATTACAAATTATAGAGGGAGTGTTAGGGCCGATTCACGCCGGAATGGCAGCGACGCGGCGAGCACTTTTAGCGTGAAATAATTTTAAACTTTATCTACATTCTTAAAGTATCGTTTGAAAAGCTTGAAAAGTAATTAAAACCCACCTGTAACTATAATAAAACGTATGTTTCCCATAGCTAAAATGTATTAACTAACCATTATGTATTTGTTTCAGTTGCGACAACTTGGCATTATATGATATCAAATGCAACCAGGAAAAGCTTTGTTACCTGTTTAAACGGTTAATTAAATTGTTTCTTTAGGAAAATAATCATAATGTAAATTTTATAGCTGTTCATAGTTTTCTTATTTGTAAATTATTGTTATTTTAATAAATTATGATATGTATATTGAATGAATTAAATGTTTTTAAACTGACCTAACTACTTGTTTATATATATGTATGATCATATGACTAATCTATACTTATATATAAAATTATAAAGCTGAAGAGTTTGTTTGTTTGTTTGTTTGAACGCGCTAATCTTTGGAACTACTGATCCGATTTGAATGATTCTTTCAGTGTAGGGTAGTCCATTTATCGAGGAAGGCTATAGGCTATGTTTTATTTTTTTCAAAATTAGGGATCCGTAATAAAATTGCTATTTTGTAACACAAGGTGTAAAATCGAAAACCTATTTTTGCGTGCGCTGCAAAAACTATTGACAATAGAACAAAATGATGTACTACGGGTTTGTAGATCCCATTAAGACCTACAAAAAAGTCCGCGAGAACATACATCTAGCTATCATGGTTTAATCACAATAACCGATTTTGTGTTCAAAATAATTATTAAATCGTCTGAAGGAAAAAAACTACGTTAAATATGTATCGTAATATTAATCTTTATCGAAATTAAGCATTATGTTATCAAGAGTATTTATGTAGAAGTAAAATACTTTTTGTTTCATCTCAATCGGATATTTCGTTTAAAAGTTATCACGTGTGTAAGATGTTAAGAGTCGGTACCTATTAATGAGTTATGGACCATGGAGTTTTTTATCAATATATAAAATCCGGTAATAATCTTTTTCGAAATATATTTGTTGATGATTGTAAGTATAAGATCTTTGAAGAGTATAATAAATGGTACGGTATGGTAACGCGGTAATTTTGGGAAATACTGATCTGATATGAAAACTGTTTAAATATTTAATAGTCCATTTATTGAGGGAGGCAATTATAGGCAATATTTTATCTCGGTATTTCCACGGAAACGAGAAAAACGCGGGTGAAACCGCGGGGCACAGCTAGTATTATTAATAACACTGGTAAGCACCCGACGCGACACGGGGTCACTGCGCTAATTGACGAGCAAAATGTCAAAGGTATTGTAATCACACAATGCCTTCTAGTCCCAAGCTAAGCAGAGCTTGTGTTATGGGTATCATTAAACCCCAAGCGAACGCCGGCGTTCGCGCACCTATTGTCTTTCAATTGTGTCTGTAATTATCACAATTGAAAGGAGACAACTGAGAAACATACTTATTATATTTCTAAATAAATACATATTATGGATAGATTACACCCAGACACAGAACAAATGATTATGCTCATCACACAAACATATGTCCTGGGTGGGAATCGAACACACGACCTCCGGCATAGCAGTTGAGTCGGGGTTACTAACCACTAGAACAACAGGCCAATCAAAGTCAGAATGCGATATAAGTTAATTTATTGGAATAATAATGGCTTAATTTTTTTTTTATATATCGTGAAACACATCGAGCGTCCCGATGTGCGGTGCAAATCGAGACGCGTTTCCACACCTCTAAAAATCGGGACGTCCGGCGAAAATCGAGACGCCTTGCAAGCCTAGTTGCAACAGTTGCTCGTTTTCGAATTTACGAAAGCGTTTTAAAATGTTTTAAAACTATATGACCTTGTGGCCTGTTGACTATGAGATCATATTAATATAATTTTGAATGTATTTTAAATAAAACTGCTAATTTTCCCTTATGCATTAATAATATAATTTTGTAAATTAAGCACGCATGTACCCGAGTGTTAATATGTAACATCATGGTTTACCAAGAGACTGTACATAATTATTTTTATTACTCAAGAAATTACATATTAAGAATCAGGTACCAAGTATTTACAATTTAATCTCCATCCTGCAGAATTAAAATAACAATTGTTTGCAAATTAAGTACAGATCAGTTTTAGATTACACAATACAACAACAAACAAGTATGTATAATTAACATCATCAATAAAACAAAAGATCATTTAATGAGTTGTATTGCTGATATATTGATGATTACTTTGATATTGTACATATTTTTACAGTCACAAAATAACTCTCTTAACCACACCAATATTGTAAAGGTGACAACTTACGAGTCTTTGTGTGAATTTTTTTACTTCTCTATACTCGAATGGCTGAACGGATCTGGATGAAATTTGGCACACGTATAAGCCATGTCCTGAAATAGCACATTACATACTTTCTATCCCAGGAGTATGTTCCCTCGTGAAAATTTTCTATTTTTAGGGGGATGAAACCGCTAGCAGGGAATCCTTTATAACCTACTGTTATAAAGGATTCCCTTCCAATGCAGTGTCAAAATCAAACTTTGTTATAGTCTACACTAATCATATTTACTCTTACAAACATTTTTTAATAAAAATGTGAGTTTAGAAGTTATTTTAAACAAATATTGCTAACTAGTATAGACCTTACATGATTGCTTAGGTTTAAATACTTGTATTTCTTGCATAAATACTTGTAAGTGTTGATAACAAAAAAAGTCATTAAGCGGAAAATTATTAAAAGAGCTGTATTGATATGAGCTTTAAGTTTATGCACTTCCATTTTCTGACTGATATTCTGCATCATCATCATCATCAGTAAAATTGAAATCATCATCTAAGTCAATGTTATCCATTTTCATCAACATGTCCTCTATCTGTCCTTTTATTTCTGGTGTTAACTTTTGCTGTCCGTCTTCTTGTTTGTTTATAATCCTGAAAATACCAAATTTATAGATTCAGTAATATCATGACCGTCCCAAGTAGCCGTAATATTGACCTCTTTTACATACATCATTTAGGATAATTAAATTAAGCAGACCTCATTATAGTTCGTCGTTTTCTTTCCGGTAAGTCTTTTAACATTGCCTTCAAATCTGTATTCTGTGGTTCTTCAACAGCTGGTGAGTCTTCACTCTAAAATTTTGGAGGTAAATTAGTTTGTTTATGAAGGTTACATGGATTGATTAAAAAAAAACTTGAAAGATATTAGACCTCTAACTGTTTACCTCAACTGATTTGAAACACTTAGCACATGTTTTCTTGTCTGAAGCGCATTTACTACATAGCATGTGGTAAGCATGTTTTACTGTTTTCTGCTCGCACCCCACACACTTACGAGGTGCAGTCAATGGCTTGTATTTTTTATATTTAATTTTCCATTCAAGTATGTCTTTGCAACGTTTGCACACGCCAGTTATTTCCAAAGAGTTTATAAACTTAATTTTATGGCTTTTATCGTGAAGATCATTTTTAAATGCAGTTCTGTTTTGATGTTTCTGTGGTCGTTTCCTTAAACTACTACCCTTTGAAGTGCTCATATTTTTAAAGATAATAAAATAAAACCTGTATAGCAAATACTTGACGTAAATTATGATCTAATAATTATCACAATAATAATCTACAATGCAATAATCTGATAAACAACACTTAATTTTGAGAAAATATAGAGGTTATGTTGTTTGTCGTGCTCACTGAAGAATTTGACAGTTGGGTCCATAGATTATACAGAACGTAGTGATTATATACTCTTTGGATTATACACTAAAGGACCTATGACTGCGCTGAATATCGTGTGCGATATTCCGAATTCATAGAAACTTCTAAAAAGACAGTCTGACCCTATTACTGTCTTACCAACTTATCTGTGAAATGGAGAAAATGGGAACTACGGCCGCCATGTTGAAATGTCATTCGACTGGCCAGTGGCCTGTTTGTCTAGTGGTTAGTGACCCTGACTGCTATGCCGGAAGTCGTGGGTTCAATTCCCACCTGACCTATGTTATCATTCTTTTAGTAACATGTATTGCCTCCTCTGGCTATGATACTCGTATAATATAATAATAATATTCCACAACTATCATACAACGCCGTCTAGTCTCATGCTAAGCAAAGCATGTGTTATGAGTACTAGACAACTGATAAATATACTTATATATTTCTAAATACAAACATATTATAGATAAATTACATCCAGACACTGAACAAATGATCATGCTCATCACACAAACATTTGTCTTGGGTGGGAATCGAACCCACGACCTCCGGCATAGCAGTCAGGGCCACTAACCACTAGACCAACAGGCCTTCAAATACGGATATAGCACGGTGTGCATATCGTTTCCCCCCGGTCTGCGGTTTGGACACTTAATCCTTTAGCCATGTGTCTTTGTATGGAGTAGAATGAATGGAATAGAATGTAATTTCTTGAAAAAATCATAAAAATTGGAGTGGCCTAATTTTTTTGTCCGCCAGTTTATTTATACGAAGACATAACTTAAAAGACTTAGTACTGAAGCCAAAAACATTAACAGATCTGTGAATTGTGAAATGTCACTGTCAATAGTGTCAACGTCAATCTCAAACGCACAAACTTGGCGCAAACGTCAAAATGGGTGGAATATTTTCATATCTTGCCGCCTTGCCGTGAAGATTTTACTGGCCAACGTGATACATATATATTTATAAATACTGTGATTATATCGCAGAGTCCATGATTAAATAATAAAAGAAAACAATAGTTACAATCTTATACGGAACACATTTACTCAATAACCTCTTCTTGAGACCGCAGGTACTGAAGAACTTCGATTATTTTAGTAAGGTTCCTTAAAAATAGTATATAAAATGACCATAACTACTCGAAAACTTGTGCAAATTGCTGCATGGGGAGGCTTGGTCGTTGGAGGTACTGGTTTTTATTTACAGAACCGTATCGTTGATAGGGTAAGAAATTATGATTACTACAAAAGTGCATTGAAAACGTTGCGAACCCACTCCGGCGCTGTACATTATCTAGGAGAACCGATCAAAGATAAGCGATTCAAACTGAGTGACACAGTAAATAATTATTCAGATGGCGTGACAGCTAGATTTCGAATACCTGTATCTGGACCTAAAGATAGAGGGAGTTATTATTTCTGGGCTGAAAGAGATAGTGAAGAATGGAAAATAATTAGAGCAGAGTTAGAATTGAAATCTAAGCAAGACACAAGACTTGTTATTGTAAAATAGTACAAAACTTTGTGAAGATATTAAAACAATGTAATTATGTAGCATAATAAATCTTAAAATAAATTGTTTAAACTGCTGAAAATGTTGTTATTGTTTTTCATTTTAATTTTTTGTAAATCATATTAACAAACAAAAAAATAAATTATATAAGTTTTATCAAATTTTTTAAATTTCTTATTATGATTATTTTACATTTACTACCCAACTAAAAAAAACTTAAACAAATTGCCATAAGTTCAATTCATTTTCATTAATTGTTAAGTAAAACAAAACAAGGATATATAACCTCCGTGAAAACATTTGAAAGAGTTTCTGTGGTCCTAGAATGCAAGAGGTAAAAAAAAACGAACATAGGTGGGTTTTAGTCAGTAAAAATCAGATGCGCTCTACCCTAGAGCAGAAGTCACTTGATGATAACCCACCTAATAAAAAATATGTAATATGTAAGTATTGAAGTGTGCAAGTGAAATAGTATCTACTATTTCAAACAAAATTTGATTTGCTGCAGAATTGCCAAATAGTTAATAAACCACTAATACATTGGTTAGGAGAACCAAAGCAACCAAATATGTATTGTTTTATATATAAACTATATCTTCAAATTTCTGTATTTTCTAAATCCTTTTCAGATTTAACAATGTTTGTTGGGACAGCAAGAGAAAAATTCTTTTATCACAATACTTTACTGTGCCTTGTTAGAGCAATGCAAGGGAAAAATATAACAGTTGACCTACGTAATAATGATTCCTATGTCTGTGGACATGTAGATAATGTGGATGGGTAAGAATTTATATCAGCAATTATATAAATTAGTAGCTTTTGCCCACAACTTCATTTGTGTGAATGACGGTTATAGTGGATGTGAAGTCGAAGCCAGATGAAAGTAGTCTATGTTCTTCCTTAGTGTTCAAGCATACTCTGTACCAAATTTCATCATAATCGGTTTGGTAGTTTAATTTTAGTGTCTGTCACGCGTCTAATGTAGTTCTAGCTTAACTATTGGCCTTGCAATCCACTAGATTTTACATTACTATATTTTTGTTACAGTTACATGAACATTTCTTTTTCCAATGCAGTATACTGTGATCCGCAAGGAAATGAATATCTTTTTGAGAATTTGTTTCTACAAGCCCGTAACATTAGATATGTACATGTCCCTGAAACTGTAAGTATGTCACTAGGTACTGTTTAATAATAATATTATTATTAGGTATCATTTATAACATCCAGGCAATTTTATTTTTAGGCATCAATACTATCAACAATCAGAAATGAATTAGGTGAAAATAAGAAGCCCCGTCCTGACAAGAAAGATGTCAGTAAATCGAGAAAAGTGAAAAAGGCAGTTAAGCAGCACATGGAAACTGTGGCTTCTTTAGGATTAAATGAGTAATATGTAGACAAAGTAAATTGTATTTCCTTACTATTCGTACGAGAGTGATATTCTAGGCCAGCTTTTCCTACAAACAACCTGCAGCCTGCTAACAGAAAGATTTTGATCTAAGGACGCCTTCATATTATCTGTAGAATGCTGCGCGGCGGCAGCACGACTGCAGCGCTGCCGTCGTAGTTATTTTTACAAACGGTTTGCGGAAACTTTTGAAAGGGTTGCCGTGGCTCTAAAAAGCAAAGTAAAAATGAAAGAACGTAGGTGGGTTTTATTCAGTAAAAGTCTGAAACGCCTTCTCCCTCCACCTTATAGTGGAAGAAGCCATTTTATGATACCCCATCTAAATAAAACAAGACAGGTACGGTATGCCCTGGTTTGGAAACGGAGAGATGTCGTGCGTTGGAAGGACTGCCCTTGTGGAACATCAGGTACGACTATGTTCTGCGCGCCGACCTCCCTGACGGGGTCAGCGTCACACACTAGTCCTGGCGCAGGGAGAGTCGTACCAGGCGGCGGACGATCTAGCGACAACCGTCGGAACCCCACGATTTTCCCACGTAAAAAAAATAGCAAATAAATCATATTCTATAGTCGTGATTATTATTTTGAGTGTTCCCTTAGGCTAATTTTCTACTTTCAGACTGGCGAAGCCATTGGTACATGTCAGTCATAAGTATAGGGTTATAACCAGAGATCGGAATTGGTAGGGCTGTTTTATGTACTTGCCATTGGTTAGAATAATATGGATATTCCCCGGTATTTGGTTTTAAAGTAGCAAAATTATAAATGGTAAAGAATTGAATTCTAGTGGCGCAGAAAGAGACAAAAACAGATGCGTCACTCTAGCGCCAGAAACACCCCACTATTGTTTTCTTTTGATCAACGACGACGATTGAAGTGATCACCGTTTTGACGCCGAGCGCTCAAGATCCGTGCCGTTATCTGTACGCGTCTCAACAAAGCGGCAACGTCGCGTGTTTGGCAAAAAGTTTTATAGCGTGCTGTTGACGTATAATTTAGGTACAACGTCACATATCATGCGCTTATTGGCTTACATTTTTTTTTTAACAATAATAGATCCATATTAACATCAATGTTTGCAGTCAATAAACCTAAATAAATAGCCCTACCTATTCCGATCACTGGTTAGGGGGCGTCCATGCGTCAATGACTATCGCAACCCAGTGCTGGGCACGCCACAATCATGGCGGTAAGTCCCCTCTTTGAGGCGTGGCTGGAAAGACCTCACGGCGTCCTTACCTTCTGCATGAAGCAGGTCCTCACTGGACATGTTTCGTTCGGGAGTTTCCTGCACCGGATTCATGCGGAAGTGAAGCCCGGGTGTCGCCACTGTGCGGAATGCCCGGAGGACACGGTGGAGCACATAGTCGAGGTGTGCCCTGCTTGGGCGAAGCATCGCCACGCCCTCGTGGGGGCGATCGGCAGCGGAGACCAATCGCGCCGGGCCTTGGTTGAGGCCATGGTCCGGAGCGAGGAGGAGTGGCAGGCGATCGCAGACTTCTGCGAAGCAGTAATGCTCGCAAAGGAGGAGGCCGAACGCATCAGGCAACGGCGTTATCGCCGCCGCCGGGATTCTGATCCCGATTTCCGGCCACCGTAGGCGCGGCCTTGCGGACAGTGAGCAATGGGTAGCTCACTGTCCGGCCGTCCGGTAACTGTCCGGACCAAGCCCAAGTCGTCGAGCGCGCGCACTGTTCCCGCGCGCCTCAAGGAGTTGTCAGCAACAGCAGGCACCCAGCCGGGTCAAAGCCTACTGGGGCCAGGGTTATCCGAAAAGGCGCTCGAGCCCCGGTATGAAGGCTAGAAGGAACGGGGTGGGTCTTTTAGTCAGTAAGAGTCTGACACTATCTCCCGCTTTGCCCAAGAGCGGGGGTTGTAGGATGTTTTTTTTCCTCACCATAAAAAATGGAGGCGTCCATAAATTACGTGAAATGTTTAAGGTCCAGTCAAATCTCATTTAATCTTACGTTTGAGAGGGGGGTCTCGGCAAATATCACGCAATTTTTTTTTCTGATTGAAACAAAAAAAAAATACTATTTTGGCCCATTTAATCCAGATTGTACATGCTGATTTAATCTTAAGCGTAATCGTAATACGGTTAACCGCTCCTATGCCACGCGAATTTCAAAAATCCCGCCTGTGATTAACTGAATCGCTACGTCATCAAATAACAATTGCGCCCTGCCGCGCGATAAGTGGCCGCGCTCTCAAGATGTTTTTTTGGTGACTCATTCGTGACATGAGTCACTTCAAGTAATGTTTTTGTTTAAGCTTATGATTGTCTTTTTTGAGTCGTGTCAAGAGTTTTTATTTTGATTTGTTTTGATTTTATTTGTATGTAAAACAAACAAAAAAACAATCCAACGCGTTTACGTAAGAAACCCACATTTTGAATAATCTCGCGCGAGATTGAGGGATTGGGGAGTGGGTTAATTAAAATCTCACATAAAGAAAATTAAAAAAAAAACACCCCACGTAATTTATGAACGCCCCCTTATAACCATACATTTGTTTAAACTATAGCAAAATCGAAATAACCGAATTAAAACACAATTGTGTATAGAAACATTTATTTTAACTAACAATCTTGTAATTTTTTTTTTATCATAAAACTATAATAATTCAACTTTCTTAGAGAGATCTGTTCAGCTGAATAACATTATTGGATACTATTAATTTCAAACGTGCCTATTTTGCACTTCGTCTATTTTGATGTCATGTAATACTTCTATATAGTAGATTTATTTTATTTTTTCCAGCAATAGCTGCAGCTGTACTTTACTGTTAGGCAAGATGCTGTGTAAAGCACAGCTTTCTGTAAAATACCATAGATAGAATGACAATCATATAGACATTTTATCTAGAGGAAATAGTACAATAGATATGACTAGTTAATCTATATTAATCTATTTTTATATTGTAGCACCTGACTTCTGATTTTAAGCAACTTGGGTATTTCTCAAACTCTACTTAGGCAGTGTCGTAATTAGAGCGGTGCCAGCGGTGCCCAGGACACAGGGCGCCGTCTCTGTAGGGGCGCAAAAAACATGGATGTTTGGTCCCTTTTTGCTTGTTTTGTACTTTCTACTGGGGGCGTAGTAGTAGCTCGCACCGGTCGTATTAAAGGCTAGTTACGGCACTACTTAAGACTGAAAACCAGACAAAATTTGGTACATAAGTAGGGTTTGAGATGTTCTAAACTCAAAATACTCAAATTCAGAAACCAGCCCTTAATCTATATTTCGACCGTGAAAAGGTAAAATCGCTTAACCACCACTTTGGTCGAAAATAAGTTATTTTATGTGATATAAGTTAACTTATTTTCGACCAAAGTCGTAGTAGTTAAGTGATTTTAACTTTCCACTGTCGATTTGTATTATTTACTTTTGATTTTCATTTGAAGAATAATTGTCACATTCGCTAGAGGTATTATTCTGACGATTTTCGTTTGTGATAGTTCCATCGTCGTTAATTGACATAGGATGTAAGAATGTGCCGTCATTTGACTTATCCTTTTCATTTTTATTCTCTCTAATGTAGGTCATATTTGTGTCATGATTGAGTCCGATGGCGAAGGGCGGGGGCACCTCGTCATGCACAGCTGATCTACGGACCCCATTATCAGTAAAAGCAGACAAAAAAAACTTTTGTTTCTCATAGTTGTAACTGTTAATTTTCAACGTTTGCTGGGCAAACAGTTCATTTTTATTTGTTTGCTCATTCTGAAAAATTTCCTGGCTATTGGAATATCCTTGTACATAATTATTGATGACTAAGTTTTTGAAGTCATAATTTTCTTGTTTTGTTGGCTGTAAGCTTTCATTCCTTGCCGTTTTATAGGAAACATCTAGTTGACCATTGACAATATATTTTTCTTTCGATTGTGACACAGTTTGTATGACATTGGTATTTTGTTTTTTCTGTACGATAACAACTTGCTTGAATGAAGGCTTCATGGATCGGTGGTTCATAGGCTTTTGGAATACAACATCATTATCTTTATACGGTATTATTTGTGGTGTGGTCGTCGGTGGGTCAGGTGCTTGGCTGCACAAAAAGTTTGATTGATTGATGCTGGTAATTATTGAATTCGGGCTCGGCGATGATTGCATCACGTTTGGTCGTTGCACGGCGTTTGGATTTAATGTACCTAAAAAAAAAAAACATAAGTATCTGTAAGTAATAAGTTGGGGTTAATGAGGTATTTTTGGTAATTCTACATTAATGTCGCTTCTATGATTTCTTCGCGTACCTAATTCGATAGGTATTATTAAAATTAAATGGTTATTTTCTGAAAAATAAGCCTTCCGGTCCTATTATTTTTGTGTTTTCAACCGCCCACATACAACAGAAAAAAAATTATACAAAACTAAGTCATAATCATAAGAGTTTGTAATCGAACTTATGAGTAAAATAACCTTGTATGACATCAGTTAATTATAGCGACATAACATCACAAGTACCTACGGTGTGACATCATAGATCAAAGTTCACGGGATGGATTGCCATCGTACAAAGTTCCGATAGCAACTTTTTGGGCGTGCAGTTCGCCAGACAAAACACCGATTGGTCTATCTATAAGATTATTAGACTAGTGTCTCATTCATCTGGCCTACTTTTCGTTCCTATCTATTTAGTGTCGTAGGCCACTGGGCGCAAATGAGTGCCTTTGTTAGGTACATTTAGTGATCGGGAAAAACTAAGAAAATAATATCAAATTGTAAAAAAAAACATTGGACCAGATGAATGAGACGTTCTCTCGGTTTCAAAGAATCACCCTATGAACATTAATCAGTAAATTTACCTTGTGGTTTATATTTCGCCAGTTGCGCGTATACTTGTTTGATGCGTTCGATATTGACTTGAGAGGCTTTCGCGTGGTCCACCATTGGCATGGGGTAATCGCGGCCGATGATGCATCGTGCTGACTGCTGCACAGACTCCGGCGCCACCCACGGCTCGTGGATGTACCGCGTCGGCATGTTTTTCAATGCAGGAATGTATCTCCTGTAAAAAAAAATAGATTTATAGTAAGTAACAAATATTCGCTAAAAAAAAATAACTGAAATAAAAGTATGCATTTGGGTATTTAAAATTTTTCGATAAATAAGCGTGAAGAGGTAGCGTACGTCAAACATGCAAGCACCACAGACGAATCACCCACAATGCGTCACACCCTCTAACAATAATTGCGTAACATAATCATCAAAGACGTAGACGTATTTCAGTCCACTAGTTGTGTACTTGTAATATTAGTTCATGTTGAGATCATCATTAGATCGCATACGTGCATAAAGTACTTATGAAGATAATACTTAGTACAAACGAAGACGGAAATATTTAACGATCCCCGTTTCAAATGCGACTGTAAAGACGACACTTATTCTGTAATTAAAATGATTAATTATAATAACTTACGTTCGTCATGGTAGCATAGATAAGTTGTAGAGATGGTTTTTGAGCCAATGTGACATACCTTATAAAATCACCATTAGGATCAGTTTTCCGCCCGAAACGGACCGGGCAATAGCAGTGGAAAAATTGCTGGAAGAATGAAGAGCACGAGAGCCACATCCACATGCCCGCATTGACGGACCAGTCGGCGTCGAGAAGCAATTCATCGAACACCTGCATGAACAGGGACTCTCCACAAATTAGTACATCTCGATCATTATCAAAACCAAAAGTGTTTCGATTACATCAAAAGTAGCCGCATACAGAAGGTAAAAAGCGATCATCTAAATTCTCATTGTAGGTTGCGTCAAAGCCAAACTATGCAGTAAAACAAGAACTGTTCTTGTAGTGAAGTTTATTTCATTATATGAAACACTGGCACACCTGCTTTGAATTCGAGTTAGAAATTCTAAAATCCTAAATGAATTAAATGGCACTAAAACTATAAATAACGAAGTTCTTGCCTTCATTCCTTCTTCCCATGAGATCCACAAGTCGCCCCTGGTTAGGAAGCAAGCCACTGCGTGCCTGGCCAAGTGGTGAATCCACCCTTCTTCTCTTAATTGTATAATTATTGCATCTATCCAAGGAAATCCAGTTTGGCCCTGGAATGATTACAAGTTTATAACATAACTTCAAAAAAAGAGGAGGTTATTAGAAATAGGTTAAGGGGGGAATTTTAAAATTGTTCAGTAGTTTCGATTAGGTACTTACACTAGCCCATTTTGCTAAAGCTTCTTGGTTTTTTTCCCATGGTATTTGAACGCATATAGGATTTCCTTCCATACGATCAAAATTAGGGTTGCGAGTTGCAGCACAGTAGAAAAATTCTCTCCATAATATTTGCCCGTGAAGAGACAGTGGTGGCCTTACTCGTTTAACTCTTTTGTACAATTCTGTCAACTGATAGTAAAATAATCTAGTTGACAAACAACCAAACCTGTAAGAAGGGTATTTCTTTAGTTTAGAACTTAAGGTTTATCAAAATGTGACGAAATTGGAATTGAATTTTAATTGAATGGTGTACCTTAAATAGGGTGATAAACCTGTCTGACTTGCCAACAGTGACTGAGGTGTCATTTTCGGCCGCCCGAATGAAGCCACCCAAGCTTTTCTTTCGAGATGTCTTTCTAACCTAGCTAAAGCTTCACTTTCACCCCCGACCCAAACAGGCGATTTTAAGCCCTCAGTCTCGAATCCTAAAACAATCAAGTAGGAAACATTACGTTAGCCAGTCATTATTTTATTAGTTTATATACAAATAATAACTAAATTTTTGTTAACTTACCCAGTTCTTCGAGAGTAGGTACGCCAAACCGATCATCATGGTCATCGGTTACTGGCGTGGTGGCGCCATTAAGCGTTTGTGCTGTTATGGGCGCCTCAGCCTTTGGGGGAGGAGGCATGCTGGCAATCAACGCTTGGAATTGGTGGTACGTAAGAGGCGCTTTGCCACCATTTCGTTCTATAATTCTGAAAAAGATGATAAGGAGTGTTTATAGAGTGATCGCGTATTTATGTCGGATCTCACACTCTTTTCGTGCTCACAATATGTCATCGTAAAAAGAGTTAAAAAGTTATAACTCGAAATTCTACATGGAATACAAGATTAGATTATTTCAAAGAACTTACTGGTCTAGTTTGTATAACGTGTGAGAAACACGAGACGTGACAGTGATGCCGACTTCGCGACATTTTGACATGATATTGTGGTCTCGCACTCGGCCATATGGTTCGGGATCCTCCTCGAAGGACAACGCGGTTGTGCCCCATTCTCGAAAGAGTTTTGGTAACGCATCGGCGGGTTGCCCTCGTACCACGAATAGCCGGGAGTTAAGTTTCCGTAAACTGCTATCTAAATCTTCCAGGCATTGCAGCAGAAACCTGTCGAGATAAATTTGTCAATTGTTGAATAAATAAAACTGCATACGTAATAGATATCGATCGTATCAACTCCATGCCTACGTAATACACGCAAGTATGTGATGCACATACCGTGTGACTCAAACAACTCGTGCAAAGGTTATATCATTACATTATTATTAAGTAAATCCTTACCTCCACTTGTTGATGCCAACATTAGAAGAGCTGGCAAACCATGGATCGATAATGAATACACATCTGAACGTCGTTGCGTCCACTAAGTTATCCTTTAACGCTGGGTTATCATGGAGGCGCAAGCCCTTGCGGAACCAGTGCACAATGTGCTTATCGCCAGGTCGGCGAGCGGCGGGCGCTGGCGGGGGCGGCGGTGGCGCGTGCTGTCGTACGCTCGGAGCCGGCAGCGTCTCTGCAGCAGCTGACATCTTCATGTATTTGCCCACATCGCAGCTGGTGTAGAATAAGCTACTTTTGATATCTGAAATTGGATTTTTAAATATAGGTACAATAGAGTTATTACTAAAAATCCCATGTGCCTTCTTACATGAGCGACCATTTGCACACTTTGTGAATACTATGTTTCGTCACCTGTTAGTGCTTTCGTATTTCTTCAGATGAATTGTCGGTAGAAAGATTTAGGTTATACAGGAAAAGTTTTTAACCACTGCGTAATTTTTTTTTGGTGGCTCAGTGTAAGTAATAGAACACATTTCCATTTTTAGTTTATAACTTTTTTTTTCACATTTTTCCACCTTGTCCCATTTTGAAATAAGCATAACATGGACATAATTTAATCGTAATACTATTAAATACTATGAATGAAAACGCGCTGGCCGCCGCCCGTTGTACGAGACGGGTGCGGGGGGAAGGGGGCGGGGGTATGCAGCGCCGGCGGCGGCCTTTGATGTGCGGATCTGCAGTACGTCACTTGCGGAAGCGGGGTTCGGACGTTCGCTCATATTCATCTCTGCGCGCGTGTGTGCCGCGTACTCGTGTCGTCACGATGTCGAACTTTACTCACCGCGAATACTACGAAATGGTGCGAGTGTATCTACTTAGCCACGAAAATTTACGAGCAGCACGAAGAAGATATGAGAGGGAGAGCGTACCTCGTATGCGAGCCCAAGGGATCCGTAATCCTACGGTACCTAATGAAAGGACAATTCTTGCAGCAAATCAAAGGCTGCTTGATCACGGCCAGTTCAGAACCCCGAGCCATGCACTAGGGTCTGGCAGACCTCGACTGGCAGTCGAAGCCGAAGACGCCATATTTGATTTTTTTGAGCGTAATCCGAGAGCCAGTACCTACGACGCGGAACGTCGTTTTGGTGTGAGCCAACACGCAGTATGGAAGCTGCTAAATACAGCCGGACTCCATCCATACCACTTCCAGCCGGTACAACAACTCCATGACCCAGACCCAGCACCACGTCGAGCCTTTTGTGAGTGGCTTTTAAATCACCCTGATGTAAATATCTTGTGGACGGATGAGGCATTATTCACACGTGTGGGACTCTACAATGTCCATAATGAGCACTGGTGGTCTTTCAATAATCCCCATTTAGTACGAGAGACGCATCACCAAATACGTTTCAGCGCAAACGTATGGGCGGGTGTTATTAAAAATAAAATAATAGGTCCCATTTTTATCGAAGGCGCCTTGACCGGGACTCGTTATTTAGAAATGCTCGACACCACCATCGAAGAATTAATCGATGAAGTCCCATTGAGCTACAATAATAACTTTTATTACCAGCACGACGGCGCTCCGCCACATTACGCCATAGCGGTACGAAATTATTTAAATGAAAAATACGGGGAAAATTGGATCGGTCGGGGTGGTCCCGTACCATGGCCGGCTAGGTCCCCAGACCTCACTCCCTGTGATTTTTATCTCTGGGGAGAAGTGAAAAGTCGGGTGTATGTAGAAGAGGCTCAGAGCCTAGATGACTTAGAACAAAAAATAAATAACGCTTTCAATGAAGTGAAAAGTGATAGTAGTGTCCTAAACAAACTAAATGCAAACTTATTTAAACGTGCACGTTTATGTCTGGAAAAAGGAGGAGGTCACTTCGAACAATACCTTAAATACTGTGATTAACGAAATGTAGAGGTAAGAAATTATAAACAATCTTAGTGTGTTAGGTTCTTTTTGATTGGAAATTGTTGTAAATAGGTAGTTGATTCCAATTTTTTAAATACGCCAGAATGCAATTTTTCAATTCAAATTTTATCATGAGTAATTATCATACATAAATGTTTTAATTTGAATGTAAAAATTATTACTTGATTTATTTTCTGCATTTTGATGGTCCTAAGCCCATGAAAGTATGAAGGAAAAATTGGAATTACCTAAACTTAAAAAAGTAGCACGAAATTGCGGTCAGTAACCGCACCGCGTAGGTACTTACGTCGGCGCCGTCGCATCGAGCGAACGCACATAAGTACTTACCTACAACTCAGCTGATACCAGCTTGCCGGTCGGGCGACCAGTCGACGCATGAGTCGGTCAACCGGGCGCCCGACTGGCAAGCGACCATAAAATAAATTTCTATGTAAATAAGTCTCGTAAGCGATAACTTTATTTTTTACTATTAACACATATAAAAATAAAAAATACGTGTTTATTAAAATATATTCAAGTTTATCATGTCAAAATTTGCGCACTGGTTAAAAACTTTTCCTGTATATTTTGGGATTATGGGGTTGTACCTATGTTGGTTAATTGATTTAGAGTAAGTACTCAATATAAGCAACGAGATCGTTCGATAAATCTCACTTAATCTGAAACCTAAATCACAGAATTTCCTAGTTTGGGAGTCATTTTTTTTTCATCTGTAATTTGAGACCCTTCCCTGTAATTTTGTACACATCGACTTAGTATTTTTTATGTTTAATAATAATAACTATCTTTATTTATACAGAAACCTTTATCGGTATAAATAAAGATGATTATTTTTATTATTATTAATCAGGATGATGTTTGGGCTCCAGCGCCATTTTTAGTACATCGACAATGCGCGCGAAAAAATAGTTAAAATAGTTGTTGTATATCAATACCAACATAATCGTGCGTTTAGTTGTGCATTCGTGTTCATTTCGTTAAAGGAGTGGTCATTGATGTGGTTAGCCCATAACATGATGTGGCCAGCAGGTACATAAGGGTATCATAAAATGTGACCGTTTCATGAAATGGTTAAACACATCATGAAATAATCAATTCCAAGATCTGGCTACGACATTGACACAATAACAGAGTTATTACGTAACTTCAATGTTTTTATTATTTACATTTTGCTACAATATTATTTCCTAAAGCTTTTGTAGCTCTATCGTACGATTCAATGCGTCAGTCTGACCAATGTCAGACGACTACGAATGAAATGAACTTGGGCGTCGAAATACTGTTCCACATCGCTATCATCTGGGCACAACGGAAATGTGCCCAGAAGACTGGCGGCAGTGCCATATTGAATGGTAATGCTAATTCTGTAAGAAAAGAAGGAATCAATCCTCTGATGAAACGTGTCGATCAGACGGTGAGAAATGCCTTTGAAAATTTTGATTGTACTCTTGTCGGTCATCAGATTATGAACTCTCGATAATTTTTGAGCTGAACATATTTCTATAATGACTAGCTAACTATGTTATTTAAAAGGCCGGTTGTATGGTTTCTTTAGCCGAAAACAAGATGAGCAAAATCAGCGAAACGAGCCCACACAATATCCCTACCTAACACCCAAATTCAAACTTTAACCTGAAATAGTACATTGTTATTCTGGGAGTGAAAGTAACCCGGGGTAAACACTGCTTTTCTTAACGAATACAAAGAATCAGGCGTTAAATACATATCGCAAAAGCGATTCTTCCTAGGGCTGAAAAGTATCATTTTCAACCCGCTCCTCAGGCAACTTCAGACCTATTTTCCGAGTATGAGTAACATAAATCTATAATTATGTAGAGTTGGACACCGTTCTTAACTCAAAATACACAATTCTGAAACAGGCCCTATACTTTCTCGAAATGAATTGTAACCTTTACACTATGAGTCATTTTCTTTCCTTTACATCAAAATTTTACAATTAGTAGGTATGTTTATTGTTTCATTATATTTGCATGTTTTTATATTTTATGAAAAATAAACCGCAAAAGCATGTTTAAAATTCCGCAAGATCCCTGTGCTATGAGTTGCGAACATAGAAATATAATCTATGGTTGCGAAAAGCGGAGGCTAGCGTCTTGGTTATCGCTAAAAAGTTCAATTATTTGCGAAATAGAAAAACAATTAGAAAGCTTACAAGTCCAGGCTGATGTCGTAATGTTAAAATTGAAAGGAAGTTTCCTCCTGACATTTGTTTTTCGAAGAATTTCTCGCAAGAACCTGTGTTGGGTAATGAAAATATCTAAAAGTAGCTATGTAGGTATACGAATCTATTCCTGCTTTCCTGCAAATAATTTCAATGTTTTGTCGATTTGTGAATAAAATCCGTGCTAATTACCTAGTTCGTGTTCATGTAATTATGTGGTGGTTAGTAAATATAATACACTATTTTACTTTGCTAACTAACTTTGTCTACCTACTGTTACTTATAAGAGTTTTATGGGACTTCTTACACTATAAAAATAGTAAATTTTAATACAAGTACAATACTTAACTAATTTTCGACCAAAGTGGTGGTTAAGCGATTTTACCTTTTCACGGTCGAAATATAGATTAAGGGCTGGTTTCTGAATTTGAGTACTTTGAGTTTAGAACATCTGAAACTCTACTTATGTGCCAAATTTTGTCTGGTTTTCAGTCCTAAGTAGTGCCGTAACTAGCTTTTTATACGACCGGTGCGAGCTACTACTACACCCTCAGTAGAAAGTACCTACAATACAAACAAAAAGGACTAAACGTCCATTTTTTTGCGCACCTACAGAGACCGCGCCCTGTGTCTGAGCACCACTGCTGGCACCGCTCTAATTATGCCACTGTCTAAGTAGAGTTTGAGAAATACCCAAGTTGCCCACGAATTAGCGACAATGATCTCTATCTCTTAATTAACCTTGATTATTGAACCCGTGTTGACTACATCAGATTTAATTAAATCCTGATAATTACCCAAGTCGTTTAACTTATTAGACAGACTCTAATACTTATATTTCTCTAGTATATGATTTGGTCGACCAAATTGTCTTTTAATTATCTCACAGATGGTGTAAAAAGTAGAGTATGCAACACGGGGATAAAGCTGTCTTTGTCTTGGGCGGCTTAAATTCCTCACTTCACTCAGGTTTCTTTATTAACTCCCTCGCAATGCTCGGGAGTTAATTTTGTAAATCCCTCACTATCGTTCGGGATTAAAATCAGCAACCTTCGTTTCGTTTGGCATTCAATATGCCGCCCGCGACTTAAAGACACTGCTTTATCCCCTAGTCACATAAACTAACTATTATTCTTAAAAGATTACAATTAATTTCAATTTTTTCATTAATGAGGCTGAATAACTGGCCGGCCACAGAAAAAAAACAAAATGGGGGAAAGTAGCCATCAGTCGCTGCATTTCCGTATCGTAGAGATTTGTATTAACACGTTAAGTTCATCAGATTAAAATTGTGATTTAACGCCTAATTTCATAAGAGAAGAGGCTAAAGCAGTAGTGGGTGTGCTTTTACCGCCTAAATCAGAAGAAAAATATCTACATAAAATCATAGGTACGATGACTCAGGTTTTACAAACTTTTTATTTTATTTTTACTTTCCATGTATTCGTAATGAAAAGCACAGTGTTTACCTCGGGGTGAAAGTAACGATGTACTATTACAGAGCAGTCCGTTGTATCTAGTGGTTTTCGAGATTCCGTTTTTTTTTATTTGTTGACTTTTTGAATATGTATGATTTGGAGGGCCGAATTTGGTGCGCGGGCTTGCGGACGACGAGCAATGGGTAGCTCGCTATCCGACCGTTCAGTAACTGTCCGGACCGAGCCCAAGTCATCGACGGCGCGCACACACGTTCCCACGCGCCTCGGAGTTGTCAGCAACAGCAGGGGTCCAGCTGGGTCGAAGCCTACCGGGGCCAGGGTTAGTTTTGAAAAATAGCTCGAACCCCGGTATGAAGGCTTGAAGAAACGGGGTTTTTAGAAGAGTCCGACACTATCTCCCGCTCCGCCCAAGAGCGAGGGATGTCATTGATGATTTTCCCACCATAAAAAAGGGCCGAATTTGGTGTGTCATCTAAGGTCATATTATATGCCTCGCTGAGAGCAGCCCTTTATGTATCCCTGCTACTGTCCGACCGACAGTAGCAGGTACGATACATAAGAAGATAAATGATACAATTCTTATTGTTTTATTTTTTTAAATATCATGGAAAATACTGTCTATTAATTTCCATCGGCTATCCCGTAACATTACTAAACCTATTAATCGGCGGGCAATTTACGATTATGACTGAAAAATACTTCAGTACTTTTCCTATTCTGTTAGAAAATACGGCCGTCAAAGCCACGTGAAGTAACGAAAATAGAATTAAACGTCGCTCGGTATGGTCTAAAGTTCGCAAAGGCTGCTAGTAGTACCTACCTACCTGAACCGCAAAAATAAAAAAGTCATCCCAATTCAATTGACAACAGTTCAGTGATTAGCTAATAACTACACGCATAAATTATCATCCTACTTACTCTTGTACTTACTGTTTGTTACTCTTTCGCGCAAAAACTACGGAATGGATTTCGGTTAAACTTGGTAACACTCCTAGTACTCCTGAAATAGCACATGGGATATTTATCCCGGGAGTAAGTTCCCTGGGGTATAATAATATTTTTTTAACACGCGGGCGAAGCGGCTGGCAGCAGCTAGTGTACATAAAGGTATTTAGATAGGCATACATTAAACCTATTAGTATCTACCCACTTCGGTACCTACCGTCAAACGAGATGAATAGGAATGCAGGAGTGAATAAACCGGGCAAGCCTGATTTGTACATAAAAGCGCGTCGCGTGGCTGGGATTTATTTTTTAAATGTTGCTCCATACTAGGAAGGAATTACTCCTGTATAGTGGGTGCGGTCACAAACATGTAAACTCACGTACACAAGACACCCAGACCCAGAACACCTATCTGGGGGCTATAAAAGTTTTGTTCCATGGATGTGAATACGGCGGGTCTAAACGACTAAATCGTTAACGGTTATATCGTTTTAATCGTAATCAAACCGGTAGTTTTTGCGTGATGCCAGAACAAACAGGTTCGGTGTCGGTCTAGTAACACCCCCTGCCATTTATTTTTAAGATATTTTCAATGTACAGAATTTTCAATTATACAGATTTATTATAAGTATAGATTATTAATGTTACTGATGACACTCCGACAGCGAAGAGAGTGATGATAATGACTCCGAAATGTCTGACGACAATGTTGTGCACTTGTGTTCTTAGACTCGTGCTTCCACCCTCAACTCCTCTACTTCAATATCCCAAGACGAATTGTTGGAAGGAATATCACCACTGTCGGATGATTAATTTTCCTACAATTTTATGTATTAAATATAGTTACTACTAGCTGTCCGCCCGCGACTTCGGCCTCGTGTACTTCGGTTATCGTACTCTAACCGTGTTTTTCCGTAGGAACAACATGTTTTTCCGGGATAAAAAGTAGCCTATGTTCTTTTCCATGTCAAAGGTTATATGCATGCCAAATTTCATCACAATCCGTTCAGCCGTTTTTGCGTGATTAAGTAACAAACATCCACACTTTCACATTTATAATATTAGTTAGGATTTATTTTTATTTTTAATTTTTCTGAATTAACCTACTTACAAGATAAATTACAAGCAAAAACTAGTGTTTTTATATGTTAAGTTACTAAGGTTCAAACGTACGAAATAAAGAATCCCATAATAACACACTAAAGGACCTATTTACATTGCGCTGAATATCGCGTGCGATATTCCGACTCGTACTATTTTTCATTCATAGAAAGACAGTCTAACCCCTTATTACACTACGCGATACGTCGAACCATAGACTAGACTGTCTTTCTATGAATGTAAAATAGTACGATCACACGCGATATTCAGCGCAGTGTAACAGATCCTTTAGAATTTCTGTGCGCGATTGTACACATCGATTTCCCCCACTACTTTCATCGAGCGATCTTAAACCACCGCGCGACCTGTAGTAGCTTTCGCAAGATAGCTCTATACGAAGGGATTCGGACTCGTTGAAGGGTTCCATACAATTGACAGAACGTGGCTTCTTGCAAAATTTTAAGATACTAGAATTTTATAACATGGACGATGATAAGTTGAGAGAACATCTGCGAGTAAGAAAGGACTTACGTCACTTGGATACTTACCCACGTTTTTATGACAGTCCGTAGTCAACAAGTAGGTACCTACTTATTATGTAAACATCCTGATCGATCACAACAACTGCACGACCTGATAAATATCTACTTACCTAATCATTTGTGTGTTTGCTTTGTTGTGTTTCGCGACATTCATAGCGTGCGGCAAACGGTTTGTAAGTTTATCGCGATTCGCGGCAGTTGTTGCCGTGTGAACTACATAACATACCTATTGACACATATTTTAATGCGATATCAAAAGAAAGATAGCAACGTCATTATTTCAAGAAGATGAGAAAGATTTATTTTCTTTAAAGACGTGCTATCCTTGTAAATGGGTAGCTGTCTTATTTATTGATTTTTATTATTTGTTTGGAATAGTCTTCTCTTTGAACTTCATCAAAAATCACAAATATAAATAATATGTAGTTCTAAAATATATATAAAAGTCGAGATATATAGAATCGAGCTCGTAACCCGCAGTATAGCAGCTAATCGTTAAGCGATTCGAGCAGGAGGTGTAAATAAACCTTATTAATTAATACTTCTAAACATGATTCAAAAACTACAGAAAATTATTAAATTTAATTTTAATAAAAAGTAATATAGTTTATCCAATAAACATCAACAACATTTACATTCCTGTTTAATTTTATAAGAATTTGAACTCACCAGTTTTGTTATTTTTTTGTTAGTCTAACTAGGTATATATTGTGGTGCCTGTTAAAGTTGACTTTTACATGCCATAATATGTATATGTATACTTAAAAAATACTTAAATTTATTTTACTATATGCTGAAATATGTGGAAAAGCTATTCCAATTACTTATCAAAAATAATATATATATATAAAATAAAATTTAAATACAGTGTAAACTCAATGTAATGTCACTCGCTTTAATGACAAATTACTTAGAACATCGCAATAACCCATCCATGTTTGGTTTAGCTTGTTTTCCATACAACGATACACTCCATATAGCATTACACGCACTCTCTACAACAACAACAATTAAGTCATAAAAAGTATTGTTACGCCACTAAACGTGAACACGCCATATCTCCGAGAAAATAACGAGTGGCACGTAATAATTAAAACGCATTGCTGTGCGAAAGGTCTAGAGTAGTTTTGCTTAGACAGACTTGGAAAAATCTCGAAACATCCACAAGGTACCTACCTACCAAGGTACATGTAGTAATAGGTATCATCTAACCGTAAGGGAATTTGTACTCTCCGACGTTAACAATAGAGTCGAAATTCGCATGAACGTGACTTTTATTATTACGAGAAATAAAAATGATTTATGACTTCGAGAAGCGATTCAATTGTTCTGGAATTCTGGATAGATCCGGGGACGTCGGTATCTAGAATTTTCTTGGCTCCGCATATAAATACGGGCCCCCGGCCGGAAGCGAGTCAGTTGTGATTTCGACTGCGATCAAGAGCGAACTACCCTAGTACTCGAAGTGATTTTCATCAACGACTAAAGCGATAGTGTAACGGTACTCTAGTGTTAATTGCGATTCGGATTATTGTTGACTGGACTAATTTGTTATTGTTTGTGGTAAATAAAGTTCTCTCGTCAGTAAATCGGCATTTGATTACCCACGTACGTAACAATTGGTGTCAGAAGTGGGATGCCATTAACACCGAGAGACGACGAACAGCGACCACGAACAAGAAGGCAAATGGAGATGGATGCTGCGCGTCATCGTATGGAGGAGGAAGATCAGGCTGGTATGGTAGCAACAGAAGCTGCTGAGGCGCCAACAGGACCATCCTCGGAACTGAACCTCGCTGCGGTGTTGGCCGCCATGCAAGCTAGTATGGAAGCTGTCCGCCGCGACCAGGAAGCCGCTCGCCGCGACCAGGAAGCCGCTCGCCGCGAACAGGAAGCCGCTCGCCGCGATCAGGAGGCCAACCAGCGTAAGCTTCAGGACCTAATCGCAGCGAACCAGGAAGAAGCTCGCCGCGAACAGGAAGCCGCTCGCCGCGATCAGGAGGCTAAGCAAAACCTGATCCTCGATAAAATCGACCACGGCCTCGTCACGTTGGGTGAGAAGGTAAAGAATCTCACCTTGGAGGTCAAGGAAGTTTCCGCCCGAGCTGATAGCCTCGAAACAAGGATTGATGGCCACGAAAATCGCCTGCTGGACATCAACAAAAAAATCGTCAAGCTCGAAGCACGCGAACCCCTTGCTGTTGGCTCACCATCGCACACCCACTGTGCATCAGCCGCAAAATTTGATGTGCCGCGTTTTGATGGCACGTCTTCCTGGACGGCATTTAAGTACCAATTCGAGACATTGGTCGAAACAAACCGCTGGGATGATAAGCAGTCTTTTGCGGCATTAACTTTGGCTCTACGAGGGGACGCCCTGCTGGTCCTAGAGAACCTCCCTGCGGACGGCAGGACATTGGAGCGCCTCATGGAGGGACTGGACACTCGTTATGGAGACAAGCACCTCGAGCACGTTTTTCGCGCGCAGTTACGCGAGAGAACGCAGAGGCCGAACGAGAGCCTCCAGCAATGGGGAGTCGAGGTTGAACGGCTAGTCCGGCGTGCGTACATGTCAATGACACCAGAGACGGTGGAAGTAAATCTGGTGCAAGCATTCATCGACGGCCTACGGGATACTGAAGTCAGAGCTACTGTGCGACTCGGACACCACCAAACTCTGAAGAGTGCGATGGCTCACGCTCTGGAAGTAGAAGCCGTACGACAAGACTCACGTACGCATAGAGTTCGGGAAGTGGTGGTCTCGCCTTCAGCGCGACTACGTCACCGAGAAGTGGTGGCTTTTTCCCCAGCACAGTCCCGCTATATTCCAACGTGTTACGGGTGCAGAGAAAAAGGGCACATTCGCATCGATTGTCCTAGGAAAAAGAGGGAAAGTGTGGACTTCGGAACTCAAGTCGACGAGGAGCTGATAAAACTTAATGTCGCCAGGGCCACAGCCCCAACCATCACCATCAATCAAGTGCACAATGGAAAAGGGCATAACAATGCTGACGCCCTGTCAAGACGTCCATGTAATGAGGACTGCAGACACCGCCAGCAGAATGAAGTCCGAGAACGCGTTAATTTAATTAGGGCTGAAGGCAACTTCAAGAAGTCCCAGGAAGAAGATGACGATATTCGACCTATACTGGACTGGAAGCGCAGCAGAACTAGGCCCCAGTGGAGTGAAGTATCGTCACACAGTCCCGTAACTAAGAGCTACTGGGCACAGTGGGACAGTTTAGTCCTAGAAAATGATGTGCTTTGTAGGAAATGGGAATCGAACGATGGCAAGGCGGTGACCACACAAGTGATAGTGCCACGGTGTGAAGTAGTCCCCCTGCTACAGGAAATACACGATGGTGCTTCTGGAGGACACCTGGGAATCAAGAAAACTCTACTGAAAGTGAGACAGCGGTATTACTGGCTCAATTGTAGAGATGACGTAGAGCAATGGTGTCGGAAATGTACAGCGTGCGCATCTGTGAAAGGACTACAGACTAGGAGCAGGAGCAGGCTTCAGCTGTACAATGTGGGAGCCCCATGGGAACGCATCGCTATCGACGTTGCTGGACCTTTTCCAGTTACAAATGACGGAAACAAGTACATAGTGGTGATCCAGGACTATTTCACAAAGTGGCCCGAAGTCTTCGCCATACCCAATCAGGAAGCGACGACAGTGGCGAAGAAGGTGGTCGAAGAAGTAGTATGTCCGTATGGCGCACCTTTGGAAATCCATTCCGATCAAGGCCGTAACTTCGAATCTGCGCTGTTCCAGGAAATGTGTACTCTTCTGGGAATTTATAAGACACGCACAACACCTGCGCACCCTCAGTCGGACGGAATGGTGGAAAGGTTTAACCAAACCCTGGAGAATCACCTGGCTAAGGTTGTCGATGACCATCAGAAGGACTGGGACCGGTATATTCCACTATTTCTGATGTCTTACCGATCGGCAGTGCATGATAGCACGGGACATAATAAATAATAAATAAAATAAAAATAAAAAATAAAAATCTTTTATTCTCAGGCATCGTTGGCCCATAGGGTGTTAGTATTACAAAACAACTTACAAAACTATGTTAGTAATAGTAAACAAAAATAAAACATAAAACAAATACAACAAAACACAGCATCCACTTTGAGGAAGATCCATCAAGCGGCATGTCTGACATGTAGCTTGATAAACCTATCCTTTGTAGGCCCGTCCAACCTTTCCGAGAAAACCCTCAGGATGCTGTTTCCGCTCCCCCTTAACCTGCGCATCGTTGACGCTATCTTTTTGCGCATGATCGCGAAATAATCGTCAGTGTGTGCATCAGCGAACATCCCTGATGCACTACACCAACTCGGAAGCCTCAACAGCGCCCTGAAGGCATTGTTATATTGAATGCGCAGTGCATTGCCTGCTTTTTGGGTATGATTAGCCCACAGACTGCTGGTGTAAAATATTTGGCAAAACGCTTTGAACAAGGTTATTTTAACCGGTACTGAGCACCCAGCAAATCTGCGAGCCAGCATGTTTCCCCTCACAGCCAACGCCCTGCGCTCTCTTTCCATGTCAGAGTCATCTTTGAGATCATCCGTAACAATATGTCCCAAATATTTAAATTTTGTTACCCTCTGCAAAGGTGAACCATTTAATTGTACGGGAGGAACATTTGAAGGACTTTTATTTTTTCCTCTAAACACCAACAGTTCACTCTTTGCAGGATTATACTTTAGGCCATGCTGCCCCATACATACCCCAGCAAGAGTGAATTTCGGCAGAGAGATGAGACTCCGGGAGTCTCATCTCTCTGCCGAGTTGATGCCATAACTGGCGTGCCACCTGACAAGACTAAGCCAGTTACAGATTACGTAAGTGACCTTCAAGATCAATTGGACGAAGTGCATAAACGAGTTCGTGAGAATAGCATGAACACCAGCGTAAAAATGAAAACTAGATACGACCGTAATGCCAATGCCAAGGGATTTGAGGAAGGTACACTGGTCTGGCTCCACAACCCGCTTCGACGGAAAGGGAAGTCGCCGAAACTCCAAGCTCGATGGGAGGGACCTTACACCGTGTTAAAAAGGATTAATGACGTGACCTACCGCATCAAGAAAGGGCTAAGAGGGAAACCCAAGGTTGTTCATGTGGATAGATTGGCGCCGTATCACGGATCTAATAATGCTCGGGACGAGCATGACTAAGAGGGGGGCACTGTTACGCCACTAAACGTGAACACGCCATATCTCCGAGAAAATAACGAGTGGCACGTAATAATTAAAACGCATTGCTGTGCGAAAGGTCTAGAGTAGTTTTGCTTAGACAGACTTGGAAAAATCTCGAAACATCCACAAGGTACCTACCTACCAAGGTACATGTAGTAATAGGTATCATCTAACCGTAAGGGAATTTGTACTCTCCGACGTTAACAATAGAGTCGAAATTCGCATGAACGTGACTTTTATTATTACGAGAAATAAAAATGATTTATGACTTCGAGAAGCGATTCAATTGTTCTGGAATTCTGGATAGATCCGGGGACGTCGGTATCTAGAATTTTCTTGGCTCCGCATATAAATACGGGCCCCCGGCCGGAAGCGAGTCAGTTGTGATTTCGACTGCGATCAAGAGCGAACTACCCTAGTACTCGAAGTGATTTTCATCAACGACTAAAGCGATAGTGTAACGGTACTCTAGTGTTAATTGCGATTCGGATTATTGTTGACTGGACTAATTTGTTATTGTTTGTGGTAAATAAAGTTCTCTCGTCAGTAA
Source organism: Mythimna albipuncta (assembly GCA_929112965.1). NCBI lineage: Eukaryota > Metazoa > Arthropoda > Insecta > Lepidoptera > Noctuidae > Mythimna > Mythimna albipuncta. Next base: position 12,437,585 of record OV815962.1, read on the forward strand.
ATCGGCATTTGATTACCCACGTACGTAACAGTATCTTAAGTTGCCAAAATTATTGAAAACAACAAACAGCTGCATGCTGTGTAAGTTCTTTTGTCGCTTTTTTATCCTAGCCTGTAATAAACTCTACTGTCTCGTGAGAATCATGCAAACTAAACTTTCTAAGAAATTCGTTTTTTTTGTTTACAAATTGGGATTGCATGTGTAAACTGTTGTTGACCATAACTAATAAGTAGGAGTTATGGACTTATTACGTTATCATATTCTTAGTTGCTCACAAAGCTTCAAATAGTAAGCGTAGCTAGTAAAAGAAGATATGGGAATTGACGAAAAAGTTTTACTGATACCCGAAATAGAAACGGGAGAGAACAATATATGCAATAGCATTCAAATTAGATTATTTTTACCTGACTGCAAGAAGGGTTATGTTTTTCGCATTATTATATATATATATTTTTTTTATGTATGTAATATTCTTTATTACCTCATATCTTCCAAACCGCTGGACAAATTTTTATAATTAACATATTGTTGGATTCGTCTTGATAACCCAAGTGTTCTTAAATAGGTGTCGTTAAAAAAAAAAAACAACATATTGACTGTGAAATGTTTTATAAAAGAGAGAAAAAAAAAAATGGTTTTTTAATTCGGCAATATGGGTGTCAAATTAAAGGGCTTTTCATGAGGATTTAAAAATGGTATGTGTTGACCATATTAAAAAAAGTACAACAGGAAATCTTTGTTATTTATTTTGTACTGAGGCTGAACTTTATAGTGAATTTACGTCTAAAATATAGTGAATAAATAGTGATATTAAAATAGTATCTAAAAAGTGTAAAATAAAAAATTATTTAAAAAATAAAAAAACCCGACCACGTAAAAAATTACTTTAAATAAAAACTGAAAAGAAAAATAAACAAGTTTAGTCCACAGTTCAGCAACAGTCGGGACCCATTAAAATAATCAGTCAGGTTTTTTTTTTTAATTATTTTTTTATTTATGTACATAACTACTATCTTACTGATTTTGATTTCTGACGAACACTCTCTATAACGTCATTAAATATACAGTCCCTCTAGTGTTGTTAAATAGAGTTTACAATGTACTTTAATTTTACCAACATTATATTTAAATGTTATACAAACATACAAACAATGTAGTTTTTATTTATTTTGAATGTGTTAACCGAACATGAAATGAATAATTCAATAATAAACTCACCTCGATCAATTTCCATAAAATATATTTCAGGTCACAGTAAAGTAAGGTATTGTTGCACAAAACAAACTTTCAACAAATCAAACACGGAACAATTACTATAATGTGCTTGCAACTAATAAAAAATTCAACTGCTCTGTACCACTGTGTTACTGAATCAAATTATTAAGTCCTTCTGAAAGGTTTAAAACAGCAAGGTTTAAGATAGCCTTACAGGTAAAGACAATAATAGCCTGTGCAACAGGAATCTACTCCTTTTAGGACGTTTAGAATATATTACGTCGATAAAAGAGAAGATCTAATCACAGAAGTGGCGTACAAAACTACAGAATTATGAGAATTATAGAAATGTCAGATCCATCCACGCCACTTGCAACGTGACCACAACGTGACCTAAATGTTTGTATTATGCACACATACACATAACCGTGTTTATCGTTTAACGTTATAAACGCAGACATCTGTCAAACGAAGATACTCTTTACAGTAAGGCGTTTTAGATGTTAAAATTCTGTAACAAACCAGAATAGCAAATGGCAAAAACATAACAGGAAAACACTCTAATTAATTATGTACCTAGAGGTTATAGTTATAGAACATAAATCGGTAGGTAATAGAAATATAGAAATAGCAAGGATTTGACATTGACAATGACATTTCTGACATTTTATTTTCTTCGCCTCAACTGCCCCGATCAAGCTGAGATCTTGAACTATAACGCCTTGTCATCAGTATATGTCTTTTTTGAGTTACATTAGAATGTGGTTTCTTATAAACACATTCTAATGTGTTTGCAGTATTTGGCAGCAAATACTACAGTAAAACTCTGCTCCATTTTGCCGAGATGTGTAGATATTAATACTTGAGATTGAGATATAAAATTACACCAATTTTACATCATAATAATAGACACTCGGTATCAATTTACGAAATACTGATTAAAGAGTATGTGAAGCTGACGCTTTACCACTGAACTTATCTTCTGTGAGTGAGTTTTAGCCAGTAAAAGTCTGACACATACTGCCACTCCGCCCACGGGCGGCAGATGTCACTGGAGGATTTTAAACATGAAAAAAAATAATTATAAACAACGCGCTCATGCACATGCCATGCGTGGTCAATTTGCCATTCCATTCGCCTGGCCACTCACGCAAATAGAGTCTGTCTAATAAGTTAAACGACTTGGGTAATTATTAAGATTTAATGAAATCTGATGTAGTCAACACGGGTTTATCATTGTTTACTAACAGAAGAACCATATGAAAAATACCAAACATCATTTTTAAATGTTTAAATATTATACAAAATTCCCAAATCGTTTCACTTATTAGACAGACTATACATATATATGTCTGTCATTAATTAATCGCATTTAACTCGTCTTTTCGCTTTGCCATTCGCCTCGCTACTCACGAGAATTAAGTGATTAATAGCCAGTGAAAAAATTAGCAAAGGAAAATTGCGACTTCAAAGTTCAGTACTTGGCAACATTTGTATGTTCTTTCAAAAGTGACCGTCTGAGAAATGTACGTAAAATTTAGGTTCTAAAATTTCATCGTAATAAATTGCTAAGAAATTGTATGGTTTTTGTTCTGGATATTATTAAATAACGATCGTTATTTAATCTTTCTTCGGAAAATGTTAATATTTTCATGTAAAGCTTATTGGATAAATTTCAGTGACGGGACGTAATCATGGGTCGTGTGATTCGTGCTCAACGTAAAGGTGCCGGTTCTGTGTTCGTTTCACACACTAAGAAAAGGAAAGGAGCGCCTAAACTTCGTTCCTTGGATTATGCTGAACGTCATGGTTACATCAAGGGTGTTGTGAAGGTAAGATTGCCTTCTAATAAATAATGAAAACATTGGTTGTTAATCGTGAAGATACTAGTGGATGGTTTGTTCATGTTACTGTATTGTATGCACAGACAATAAATAGATAGCATTATGTGGCAGAAATGTAATGTATCGAAAATGCATTCGATGTTATTGTAACATAACCTAAAAATTTGGTCTGTGGATCGTCATAAGTTTCAATTAGAAAATGAACCTATTACTGTTAGTCAACATGTGAGATTCAAAATAAATCCGTCCCTAACACGACCCACTGACCTAGCGTTTTTATGGCGTAGTATGGACCATATTTACCTTAGCTACTGTTCACAGGACATCATCCATGACCCTGGTCGTGGTGCTCCTTTGGCAGTTGTTCACTTCCGTGACCCTTACAAATTCAAGACACGCAAAGAACTGTTCATTGCCCCTGAGGGTCTGTACACTGGCCAGTTTGTCTACTGTGGCAAGAAAGCTACCCTTGAAGTTGGTAAGTTGTAGTTTATTACATTGATTTAAATACGATAACAGTACATACATTTCACCATTTCAATTTATGTTAAATAAAAAGATTAAAACTATCTGCTGGAGCTTGATCTAATTTTCACCATTATACACTTACCTTTTTATATTTAGTGGGAACCTGTTGTGATGATTTTGGTTTTTCTATTTACCATATAGCATTTCTCTGTTACGATAATTTTCGAATTTGTTAATTATTTAAAGCATAAACAACATAATTTTGCTGCTTTTTTGTGGTAATTCAATTCAACAAGATATTTACTCCATTTTCAGGCAATGTCATGCCCGTGGGTGCTATGCCTGAGGGTACCATTGTATGTAACCTAGAGGAGAAGATGGGTGACCGAGGTCGGCTAGCTCGTGCTTCTGGAAACTTTGCCACTGTCATCGGCCACAATCCTGATGCCAAGCGTACCAGGGTTAAGCTGCCTTCAGGAGCCAAGAAAGTTCTGCCATCAAGCAACAGAGGCATGGTTGGTGAGTATGATTACACTACATTTTGTTATTTTTATAAATAGAAACACAATTTGATTTGTAATTGTAATCTGTTAACTTTAAAGATACAATTTTCTGTAATTTTTCTGATATCTTTTGGTTTATGATGATTTTCACTTACCTACTCTGAAAAATCTTTGATTACACAAGAGGCTCTTTCTGAGGACTTTTACCCTAGAAACTCGTTAGGATTATCGATTATGTATTTATGCAATAAGTCATTATCATCCCTGTGCAGGTATTGTTGCCGGTGGAGGTCGTATTGACAAGCCTATCCTGAAGGCTGGTCGTGCGTACCACAAGTACAAGGTGAAGCGTAACTGCTGGCCATATGTGCGTGGTGTGGCCATGAACCCCGTTGAGCATCCTCACGGTGGTGGTAACCATCAACACATTGGTGAGTATTTTGACCTATCGGTTTAACCTCTGACTTTTGTGTGTGAAGTGATATGAAAGAAAAGGGAGTTGGTGATAGTTTGATGGGATAAGGGCAGGAATAAGAAGAAGGTTTAACCTCAACCCCCTAAAAGAGGGGTTCTATAAGTTTGGTAGTAATTTGTGGGTCTGTCTGTCTGTAGCAACATAACTTTAAAATGGGTGAACTGATTTGGATGCAGTTTTTTTATTTCATAGCATGTTTTCTATGCTATGGTTTTTAGACATTTATCATTTGCTAGTTATGGGAGGGGGTGAAATTGTGAATGACCATGTTTGCAAATGAGGCCAAGTGGGGTGTAAGCTGGTAAATGAAAACTGGTTTATCTGCTAAAAGCATGATTCGTATATCACATTAAAAAATATTTCTATTTAGAGTTTTTAAATTTTTTAAGAAAGTTTTGTTAATTGTTTTAGGGTTTTGAAAATGGTTTTATGACAAAAAAATAGCATTATTTTATGATGTGTTATTTTTATCATAGGTAAGGCGTCGACTGTCAAGAGAGGAACATCCGCCGGTCGCAAGGTCGGTCTTATTGCTGCCCGCAGGACTGGAAGAATCCGTGGTGGCAAGACCGACACCAAGAAGGAGACGTAGACGTATTTTTATGCAAAATAAAATCTATAAATTCCAAATTTGTTTGTTTAAATGCTAGTGTACAATTGACTACTTTCTGTTACACCCACTAGTTTCTTTTTAGCCACCCACTAAGTTTATTTGTAGTAAGCTGAAGAAGCTTACTGTAAACCAGGTGAGTTTAAAAATCTGTTTTATAAATTTTCCTTATTATCACATATTAAATAAATTTGCTTTTGTTTTCTAGATATATTTTACAAGTTCACCGCTTTTGACCCATGTCAACGCTTATGGTCAAGGCAACCTGTGAGTGAAGAAATTTTCTGCATATAACTAGGTAATTACATTAATTCTTTTTATAGGCCCAAATGTATTAGAAATGCAAGTCGGTCAATGGTCAAGCCAAGGTTTTTCCCACTAATAAAATAAATCCTAAATTGTGTTATAGGATTTTTTGTTCATGATGATTTTCACTTACCTACTCTGAATAATCTTTGATTACACAAGAGGCTCTTTCTGAGGATTCTACAGCAGCAAACTAACCAAGGTTTTTATATTGATTTCGTAACTATAAAGCATTCATAATTCAGCAGGTTCCTGAAGACTGGCTGACAGTAACTGGACAGCAATTCTTCGTTATATGGAGGAAGACACTTGACCCAATCCCTGATGTTGGTGTTCAAGGAGACATCTACATGTTGTGCAAAGACAGTTCTTACAACATAACAAGGTAATTACTTCTTTGTTTGTCAGGTCTAAGTGAAACAACCATAACAAAAATACACAACCACTTTCGACCACTATAACGTCGAAAAATACCCGGTCCGTTAAGTATTGTTGTATCGAGTTTACACTGTATTAAATATAATGCCTATGGTAACAAAAGCTAATTTCATCCTTTAGCAATATCCAGTATGTGTTAAATGGTTTTTTTTTTTTTTTTGTGGATGTAATTCCACACACTATTCTGTAGCAGGTAGCCATTACAACAGCAATGCAAACTAGTATATGATGATTTTCACTTACCTACTCTGAAATGTCTTTGATTACACAAGAGGCTCTTTCTGAAGATTGATACTTCAAAAACTCTCTAATATAAATAAATATCAATATTTTACTTAAAAATATCCATATTTTATTTTCAGGTATCCTGAAGACTGGCCGAGCAGCTGGTGAAGTCGCATATTCGTCGACAACAGCCAAGAGATGATGTCTTTTCATAATTGTACCGCTGCCCACGACTCGAAACTAAAGTGAAAATACATATGTACCTAGTGTTTTTAGTAAATTTTTGATGAAAAATATTGTATATTTTTTATTTTATCTACTTAGTTTCGAAAAAATTGGACATTTTAATGTAAGTAGGCAAACTATCATTGCATACATAAAAAAATATGGCCTACCTATGTCACACGGTTAAAGCAGCTTTCGATCCGTGAAAACATTTTAGCAATCGAATCGGTAGGTACTTTTACTTTCACAGATTACTTAATACAAAAAAAAAACCACCTACCTCTTTAATATATTAGGGTCAATCCCCACTAAAAGAGCAGCGGCCGTAAGAGCAAGTGACAGCGCGGCGCCGCAAGGGGCAGTGTGGCGCCGCGAGGCCGCGAGAGGCAGCGCGGCATCCCGAGGCGTCGCAATGAGCCTCCGCGTGGTAGCTTTGAAAACTTGTGTGCGATCTACTTCACTCAAGGAAAGTCGTGTGGCAATAAATATGGTGAATTTGGATTTATGTATCATAGCACTGGCTGTAGAAGAAGAACAAGAAGTAGCAAACAAAACGGAAAGAGAAAGGAAAAGAAAATTTTAGGAAATGGTCGCTCGCGCGCAGCCGCGAGTCTGTCAGCTGCACCGCGGTCGCTGCACGTCAGCTAGCTGCGCCGCGATCAGCCGCGCGGCGCCTCTTTTGACTAGTCGGTAGAAGGCTCGTGCAGCCTCGCGACGCCACGCTACCCCTCCTTTGCCTTCAAATGACTATGAACTTTTTATCACGTAGATAAGATTCAAAATAGTTTGTAATATTTTGCCTCAAAAAGACGCTGCCGGCCGCTGCTCTTTCAGTGGGAATTGACCCTTAGTGTAGATCACTAACCTCTACTATGTGTTGATAGTTTTTAGTTTCCAACAATGTGGCCAACGTAGGCGAATTGTCACCAAGGCGATGGAAATAAGTGAAGGACGTCTAGGCGCCTTTTAGGCTACTTCAGAGACGAGCTATTTAAAATTCTCAAAACGCTAAAAAAACCTTTAATAAAAATCATAGCCGCCCTAAGGTCTGTGTTATTAATAAAGAATGATGGTCGCCCTAAAAATAATAGGGAAATGCAATTTTTATATGATTTGTTCGTAGAAAACTATTCTTTGCCGACACATTTCTAGCATAAAACATATTTGATGAACATTTTTTATTGCCAAAAAAATGTATGTCTGTCTAATAAGTTAAACGACTTGGGTAATTATTAGGATTTAACGAAATCTGTTATAGTCATACGGGTTCAATAATTAAGGTTGATTAAGAGATAGAGGACATGTGATGCTTATTTCTAATGAAATCTCTTCCAGCATACCTGCGACAGGAAAGTTGAAGAAAATAGAGAAGTAGACACCGTGTGTAAAAGTATAAGGAAAATTAGTACACACAAAATACAAAGTTAACAATGAAATAGTATAAAAAGAAAATAATAAGTAAAGATATATATATATATATATATATGGCAGCCCCTGATGTCAGGCGGAAGTGAATTCCACAACCGTACTGCGTGCGAAGTGAAGAAATAGGAATAGAAATCGGTGGAGTGGGGAGGGGATTTAAGGAGATTCTTAAGATGTGACCTGCAAGGTGCATCAGAAGGACGAGAGTAGGAGAAACGTTCCCGCAGGTAAGAGGGAGTTTTAGGGTTAAAAAGGATGTTAAATAGCAGACATAATATCCGAGTGTTCCTGCGAAGTCGAATAGGGAGCCACTTGAGTACCATGCGAAAGCCTGAGACATGATCATACTTTTTAAGGTTGAAAACAAAACGAATACAGATATTTTGCAAACGCTCAAGTTTATTTAAAAGCTCCTCGGTGGCATCCAAATAACAGGCATCAGCGTAGTCAATGATGGGTTGAGCCTTATAAAAAGTACCGAATATTTGTATTTTTTAAATGATTAAATATTATACAAAATTCCCATTCCCAGACTATACCCACCATTTGCATTTGCAACCCTGCATTTGGGAATTTACTGGATAGAAATATCTCTATCTACGACACGGAGCGCTAGGGCTGTTGATAGAATATCGATATTATCGCAGTACTCAAACAGCTGAACGTATAAACATGTATTTAATGCAATACTAATTTAGTAAACTACTTGATAATTATTGGTACTGTTTGGTACGCATAAACGTGTCGTAGACAAAACAGTTCCGTATAAGACGTCTTGTCTCAAGTGAGCGCTGTAGGCCTTTAAAGCTTGGAAGCCATTTAAAGGTTTCCCGCTTAGAACAAAGAGCAAATAAAAAAATACGCTATTGACCAAACACAATTGTTTTTCATAAGAAATGAGCAAACTTCAAATTATGTCCGTTTTTCACACATTTTATCCCCATAAAAATATACGGTGTGTGTACACCTGGCCTAATAACTCCATCAGTTTCGATCATGGGGTTGATAGCAGCCTGTCTAAATTTTGAATATTTAAACGGCCATTAAATTAGCAAAACTTTTATTAAAATATAACACTTCGATATTTTTGTACTATTCATTACAATAAAAACCAATTAATCATTTAAGTAGATACATTAAATTCTTATTTAAACATTAAAATTAAAAAGATTCATTCTTATGAACTATACCATCCATGCTAAATTCCGATAAGTCTATGTCACTTTCATCTTTAGCGGCAACCCTCACGGGTTTAGGTTTTACAAGTGTTTTGTGATTTCCCACGGGTAAACTTTCAGAGTCGTCTAAAATAGAGCTGCCGAGACTGGTGTTGCTGCCTGTTATACTGGCGGCTTTTGCCATCGAGCCGGCCAGAACATCCACAGCTCCGGCAAGAGGGGCCGTCGCAGTATCGTTGCGTCGTGCCAACTGTGATTCTATCTTTTCTTTTAACTCTGCAATCTTTGGACTAGTAGTACGGGTTATATTTTGTATCTTTGTGTCATTTTTTAGAGGTTCATTTTCAATGCTGAAATGAAAACAATATAAACATTTGTAGTTATTCGAAAAATAAGATGATTCATATTTAATTGCCATTCCTATTTACAAGGTTTACAATTTTGACAGTATTAAAATTATAACCAACTATCAGTAAAATTATAAAGGACTTACCTGGATATATCCCATTCTTCACCATCGAGGTTAACTAAACCTAATTCATATTTTTCATTACCATCACTTTTCTCCGTAATGCTTTGTGACGGAGATGCACTTACGGACTTCATTTGAATTGCATCCATGTCGAAAAGTACTTTTTTTTTATTCAAAGATGATGCTGAAGAAGCATTTTTCAAAACGCTTTTCGTTTGGGTTATTGTATTTTGGAGCGTGTTACCCAATACATTTTTGTTAATTGTGATACCCAATAGTGATTCAGCATCATCACTGCTGTCTTCATTGTTTCTAGCTGATGGGTTTTTAGTAATTTCATTTGAATTTGAAGAACGCTCAATTAAGCTTGTAGCAGATTGTGTGCGCAACAAGTTATCATCGCTAATTGTATACTTCTTGACGGTGTGATTGTAATCAGCAGTCGCGGATGCAGGTCTTCGTGCTGGGGACTTAATCAAGCTCTCGATAGATTTTGATGACACAATAGTTGTGTTGTAATATTTATGATCGCTTTCATCCGATCCATCTTCTGAAAAACTATTTGCTGTTTCCTTGTGTATAGTTTTAGAAGAATCATGTACAGAATTTTTGATTTTACCATTAGTGTCTTCCTTAACCTGGTTATCTACTGATCTTGTAGTAGTATTTAATGAATTACGGGATACGTTTTGTGTGGCATTAAATACCTTAAGCGGACTCCGCTTAGCAGATACAGGGCTAGTAGAAGCCGAGTCCGGCGGAGTTTTCAATAAAGTCATGGCGCGCTTCGCTACTTCAGCATTTAGCGATTTACGCTTGTGTTTTACATTTGAATCGTTCATTTTCACCAATGATAATGCTTTAGTTTTGACATTAGAAATAACAGTCGTCAAGTTCTTAAAAGGTTTAGATGCTTTACTTGGAGATATGTATTCCTCTATTTGGGGAACATCCTTTTTCAAGTTTGTTGTACTGGAATCCAAGTACGCCAGAATTGTATGTCTCACTTTTTCATGAGCGGAGTTTTTCTGAAATATTTAAAAGTAATATTAGGTATATCTACATCTTATTATAATTCAAAGTTAGGTAAATTAAAAAGATTTGTAAGAACCTTAGCTTTTAGTTCTTGTTGCTGGTGTATTTTTAAACGTTGTTTTTGGAAGACACTTCGAGGTAGTCTAGGTTTCAGTGGGTCCACGCCTGCTGACGCTAAACGACTATTGACTTCTTCAGTTATCTTTGCTCTTACTACTTTCATGGGGCTGAAATAATATTGTTACAAATAAATCATAATATGTTAGTCAAAGTAATCACAAAAAATCTTTGAAACCAAATAAAGCAAGTATTCTGTGGTTTTTTAGTGTAATGTCTAAAATTTAATAATACTTTACCTTCCAGGGACAACTGAAGGAGAGTTTCCGTCTTTCGTATTTTTGGTATGATTAATTTTCTGTTTTCCTTTTTTTATTTTTGGTGTCTTTGCATTTACTATCTGAGAGTCACCTTCATTTAGCGATTTTTTGGGTTTTTCTTCTACATGTTTTAATTTATTTGAAATCGCTGTTTTATTATTTGTAGTTTCTTTCAAGTCCACAGGTTTCATTTGCAATGGCTTATCATTTTCTGCACTTGAAATATCTGAAGAACTGGATGTTATCGAACGGATATTTAGTAACTCTTGCGCTTTGCGATGAAGTTTTTCCAGAGTTTTGCGATCAGCTTCTTGATCAGGTTTATTTGAAGTAATTTTCCTTTTTACCGATTTCTTTCTGATATTAGAAGCGTTAGATATTTTCGTCGGAGTCTGTAAAATAAATAAATTATATTGGTTAGTAAAACGTTCGTTACATCTGTTTATTGTATCTATTGTATTACCTACTTACTGGTGCATCGTCGGTACTGTCGACATGTCCGTTCGTTTTAACGTTTACACTTTGTTGTAATAATACTTGTAAGTGAGCTGCTCGTTCTCTTTCTGCTTCTGCGAGAGCGCGAGACTCTTTAGCATCCTTGGCGACATCGTTTAACTTCTGAAGTAATTGCTCGTATTGCTTGGACTGAGCTTCCACACGCTTTGACCAAAGTATTACTTGAGCTTCCGCTGCTTTGTTTCGATCAGCGTTTTCTTTTTCTGTTTTCATTCTCTGAAATAGTGGCGCATTCTTATCTATACTCACTCCATTATTAGCTACTTTCAATTATTGATTAAATTTTTAGTGATTCTCTTGTGTTCATGTCGTGTTCTTAATTTAAGGGCAGTTTTCTAATAGTCAGACAACTTTGATATGTTCTATACAAACAAAATTCAATGTTCGAGGGAAGTTTTCAAATAGTTAGATAACTTTGACATTATTTTCAATTCAAAAGCTGTTAAACCGCAATTTTATTCCCCAAATAAAAGTTATCTGACAATTGAAAAATCGGCTCTAATTAACGAATAAAGTATATGCATATTACACATCGAACTATAGGTACCTAGGTAATACTTACCTAAACACTTACCGAATCTTTGAGTTCTTTTTTCAGTGCCAATATTTCAGCACCCTGTAGTTTTATTGTTTCATGCAATTCAATTATTACATTTGTTTCTGTAGGAGCAGGTTTTTCTGTTTCCTTTTCTTTGATGGTCTTAATAGATTCTATGATCTGGTTTCTTAACTTATCCATTTCTTTATTATAATTTGCATGCTCCTCTTTTTTCCATTCTTCAATTTTGTTTAATAAGTATTCTTCATTGTTGGTTGAAACTTCAGCATCGCGCATTTCTTTCTTTGGCTGTTGGACAATGTCATTAGTTTTCGATTTATCTTCGGTACTGATTGTTTTTGTTGGATTACTTTGGTTAGCTGTGTTAGCTATAATTATTTCCATTTCTTTTAATTTATTCCTGAGTTCATTTACTTCAGCACTTAACTTGGTATTTTCGTTGTTAATGATAGTATTTTGTGTATCTTTCTGAGGTGTTTCAACAGTATTCGAATGTCGTCTAGATATGTGGCTCTTTAAGTACAGTTGGTTTAGGAATACCTTATCGCAATAAGTACATTTGTTGTATTGAAGTGCATCGTGCGACGTCGATGGAAATATGTCGCCTTTGTGGGATAGGGTTTTTAAAATCATGGTTGCTATGTTATCATTCCCATATGGAAGAGGAGTCTTAAAACTATGCCTAGATCTTTTCTTAAGCCTTCGTATTTCTTCATCCCTTTCTCGTAGATCCTTTTTGCATGTATCCAGATCCTGTAAATATTTATTAGTGTTCACGCCGTAATATTGTATTTAGGTTAAATCTAATAGCTAAACCCATTTTTAGTACCTCTTGGCTCGATAGATGGCGTTGGCCGATTTAAATTCGCGCTATGGTTTCGTTACCGAGGATTGTATATAACCCCTCGGTGAAAATTAATAAATGTCTTCGTTCTGAGTACGTGGTGGTTTTATTTCAACTCCCGACTCGTCGACAAAACAGGGCGACAAGATCTTCGATGATCATAAGGTCCTACGATCCGGAACGTTTTTTGGAAAAACACAACAAGCGCCCTCTGGTGTCGGAGTCGAGAACTAGAAAATAGCAATTTGGTGCGAGTTTGAAGCTAAGCTGAGCGGAGCGTGGTCGACAAAGCTGAGCTGAGCGGAGCGAAGTCCACGGAGCTAAGTAAAAAAAAAAAGTGTTTTAGTGATCAAAGTGCAACTTAAAAACTGTGAGTACATTTTTCTTCATTAATTGTTCCAAGTGTCAGAGACTTAGAAAAATTTTAAGAAATTTAGGACTTAGAATAATTCTGCAAAAATTGAAGAGACCCCGAATCTATGCCCGATTTTACTTAGAATATTAAAGTACAGTTCAAACACTTAGAAAAATTACCACATTCAAACACTTAGTAAATTTCAAAACTGTGAAACTTAGCAAATTGAGCACATCAAATCATTTGCTTGTATTCAGTACTTTGAATCATGGAGGCTAAGTTAAGATTGTTGGATGATATTGGAAATCGCATTCAGAAGGGTCTTATTAACTTCAGAAAGTCTCCAAAAGACAGAATCAATCAACTGTATGTGGAGTCACGTTTGGAAATATTAGACAAACAGTTTGAAGATTTCGTAAAAAAACATGAGGAACTTTTGGTCAACTACACAGAGAGTGAGTTGAGTGCTACCAGTTACATGAAGAATGATGTGTTTGAGGCTGTTACCGACACTTTTATAACTTATAAAGTGGAACTAAAAAATGCTTTGCCAAAATCACTGTCTTCTGTAATGAGTGATGTCTCACCGGACCATAGTCAACCAAAAGTTATGTCTATTGCCAAATTACCTAAAATAACAATCCCAGTTTTTAGTGGTGCATATCAGGAATGGTCAACATTTAGAGATTTGTTTTTGTCACTAATTGATAATAACCAGACTCTTGATGATGTTCAACGTCTACATTATTTAAGATCACAGTTGTCAGGTGAAGCATCACAGCTCATAAAGCACATACCGATCACGCATGCAAATTATAAAAAATGTTGGACATTGCTATACAGTCGTTACAATAATAAGAGATTTCTAGCTAATTGTATTCTCAAGCGCTTACTGAACCAAAAACAAATGATGGTTGAGTCATCTGTTGCTCTCAAGGAACTTTTAGATACAACAACCGATTGCTTGCATGAACTGTCAAATCTAGGGGTGCAGGTGGACGCTTGGGATATTATTATTATTTATTTAGTTAGCTCCAAGTTGGACGTTGAGACTCGGAAGCAGTGGGAATTGCAGGTAAGTCAATCTTGCGAGGAACTTCCCACCTTCAAGGATTTTCAAGACTTTTTGGAAAAACGTTTTCGGGCTTTAGAATTTGTGGAACCTCAAAGTAGCAGGTCTAAAGGTAGTACTAGTACTAAAGCGTGTCACGTCGTTTCAAAATTATCCTGTCCCCATTGTTCTGAGGAGCATCTCTTGTGTCATTGTAAAAAGTTTGCTCAGGAGACTGTTGATCAGCGTCGTCAAATAGTTAAATCCCATGGTTTGTGTTTCAATTGCCTTCGCTCAAGCCATCTTAATATTAATTGTCGAGTAAATACTAAGTGCAAAATTTGTAGCAGAAAGCATCATTCACTCTTGCATCTAAAAACAAATTCAGAAGTAGAGACGAGCTCTACCGCGTCTGCTATGCAAAAGGGAACACCTCAGAACGAGACCACGGCTGAACCTCATATTTCAACCCATTTTGCTCAAAATACTCATAGTCAGGTCGTACTGGCTACAGCCATAATTAAGGCTAGGTCGAGTAATGGGTTTCCACAAGTTTTGAGAGCCCTGTTAGATCAGGGCTCACAAGCTTCGTTTATTACAGAATCGGCGGTTCAGTTATTAAAGTTAAAAAAGATAGCAGTCAAAACGTCTATCTCAGGTGTGGGTGGAGGTCAATGCGATCTAACGTCAAAGTTTACGGTTGAACTAAACATTCAGTCATTACACGATCCTGACTTCACCTTACAAATAAAAGCATATGTGCTGAGTAAGGTAACTACGATTTTACCTGAAAGGAAATTTACATTGGTGGATTGGCCAGAGCTAAATAATATGAATTTGGCTGATCCAAATTTCAATAAACCTAACAAAATAGATATTTTGTTAGGGTCGGGAGCCTATGCCAAAGTCTTAAAAGAAGGCTTAATCAAGGACCCTATGGGTAAAACTATGGCTCAAGATACTTACCTTGGCTGGATCATATCGGGAGAAGTCAGCGATGTAGATGGAGTGACGTCTTGTCACAATGTCATTCTAAGCATGCACGCTAAGGTCGAAGATAACGAGATCCTAAAAAAGTTTTGGGAACTAGAGGCAGAGCCAACAGGCTCTGAAAAGTCAATTCTTAGCCCTGAAGAGCAAGCATGCGAGGATCACTTTGCTGCTACCACATGTAGGGATGCAGAAGGCCGCTACATCGTAAAATTGCCTTTTCGGTCCAGTAAAACACCCTGTAATACAAAGGTATATGCAACACAGATAGACGATCAGCCGAGTGAATTGATGTGGTCTAGATTTTCATCGTTCCTTAGACTAATCAGGACTCTGACCTATTGCAGACGATTCCTGAAATTAAAGATAGCCAGAGAAGCACGGACAAAGCTGCCGTCTTACCTTACAGCTTCCGAGATCGCGGATACCATGCATTGTTGTCTCAAGCAGAGTCAAAGTGTTTGGTTTGAACGAGAGATCAAGGCTATCCAAGCTGGAAAAGACGTCAACAAAACCAGCCGTTTGTCATCGTTAAATCCTTATTTGGATGACAAGGGTTTGATGAGAGTAGGGGGTAGAATCCAATATTCACAACTCGGTGAGGATATGAAGCATCCTATCATAGTTTCTTATCAGTCCCATTTGTCAAGATTACTTATCTCAGATGCTCATGAGCGCGTACTTCACGGTGGACCTCAACTGACTCTTAACTTTCTTCGCTCAAAATATTGGATCGTTCGTGGGAAGAATATGATCAAGGCTCACATCCGCGATTGCGTGCCTTGTATTCGTCATGCAGCTGTAACACGTAATCAATTAATGGGTCAGCTACCATCTTGCCGAGTGACTCCAAGTAAGCCCTTTCTTCATTCAGGTGTCGACTACGCGGGACCAATTCAAATACGAACAGCAAAGGGTCGTGGACATAAGTCCTATAAGGGTTACATCTGTCTGTTTGTATGCATGGCAACCCGCGCAGTGCATATAGATGCGGTCTCTGACCTGACCTCTCAAGGCTTTCTTGCTACATTTAAACGCTTTGTTGCGAGACGAGGTCACTGTAGTCACCTTTACAGCGACAATGGTACCAATTTTGTAGGGGCATCCAAAGAGCTTAAGGCAATGTTTCGTGATGAGTGTGCTTCTCTTCCTCAAGAAATTGCCTCAGCCTTGGCCAATAATGGAACCGAATGGCATTTCATTCCACCTCAATCTCCTAATTTTGGAGGTTTATGGGAGGCTGGAATCAAAAGCACAAAACATCACCTCAAGCGAGTGATTGGCGAGTCGACTTTGACCTTTGAGGAACTGAGCACAGTCCTATCCCAAATTGAGGCATGCCTGAATTCCAGACCTATATCACAGTCTAGTGTGGATTCATCAGACCCAAACCCACTAACACCGGGACATTTCTTAGTCGGTCAGCCACTGGTAACAGCACAAGATTATGGTTATGAGCATACAACAGTCAGCAGCTTAAGACGTTGGCAATTGACACAAAGAATGATTCAATCATTTTGGAAACGTTGGTCTCAGGAGTATTTAACAATGTTTTTTCAACGACACAAGTGGGCTAAAAGTACACGCGATCTGAAGGTTGGAGATGTTGTCCTCGTAAAGGAAGACAATTTACCACCTGCCATGTGGTTATATGGGAAAGTAGTGGAAGTACACCCTGGCAAGGATAATTTAGTGCGCGTAATTACCCTTCAGTGTAAGGACTCTCGAGTCAAACGCCCAACTTCTAAGTTATGTCTGTTACCTGTTATCGATGAATGATGCGTTATTTTACTGTTTTACTTTTATTTCATTTTTTTTTATATAATATACAGTCCACTCAGATGATGTTTGTTGATAAACCTAATTTACCTTCTACTTATGGCTTGTATATCATATTTTGTACCAAGGATTTTAGTGTAAGAGAAGTTGTTATGCTTTCACTCTTGATCACGTCATGGTGGGCGGTTTGAAAGGACTAGGTCCTTGGTGGGCGGAATGTTCACGCCGTAATATTGTATTTAGGTTAAATCTAATAGCTAAACCCATTTTTAGTACCTCTTGGCTCGATAGATGGCGTTGGCCGATTTAAATTCGCGCTATGGTTTCGTTACCGAGGATTGTATATAACCCCTCGGTGAAAATTAATAAATGTCTTCGTTCTGAGTACGTGGTGGTTTTATTTCAACTCCCGACTCGTCGACAAAACAGGGCGACAAGATCTTCGATGATCAATTAGTTATCTACATAATTATATAAAAATGGCTTCCAGTCATGGCAATTACATGTAAAAGGCTACACTTATTTCGCTAATTTGTTTTTTGTTGTATCTGTTATGGTCGGGATATTCATTTGAAAGTTGAGCAGATTTTTTTTTTTAATTTTTTTATTTGAGATAAACTAGTGCTTGACTGTGATTCTACCTGATGGTAAGTAGCGATGCAATCTTTGATGGTGAGGCGCACTAGTTTATTAAGAGCCTATTCACTCTAGCTTTGAAGACACCCAAATTATAATCGGACGGGAAGACCGCAGCAGGCAGACTGTTCCAGAAAACTAAAACTGAATTTATTATAACGATGGCTATTTATCCGACGCGAGACGGTTTATATCTAAGGACAACGTTTGTCGGGTCATCTAAGTAGTATATTATAATAATATAATTTATAATATTTGGAACCTCATCCAGTAATAAAATAAATGTTACCTGTGCCAGTGATGTTATTTCTTCCCGCAATACGTAGACACTCCGGTCCAGGTAATGACGACAGAATTGTTGGTATTCAACAGCGAGTTGTGCCAGTCTGAACAGTTTCAGGACACCCTCGTCAAGTATGCGTACGTCGAACTCAGATTCTATCACGCAATCTAATATCTGTTAAAAAAACAAATAAATGAAGTAATGCACGAATATAAATAGTAGATCAAGCTATCTTTGTTTTTTGTTATTTTCAATATTTTATAACTAACAGCTCTAACCTATATTTCTTAAATGGTATGATAACGTTTTTTATCTAACTATCAGCCATATGAAATGGTTTTTTAATAGTTTTTTAAACCTAAATATAACGCGGGTTTGGGCACACATTATATAACTTTAAAACCGAGTACCTAAGGGTCGCAGTGGGGTCGCATCAACAACTGCTACGTGGTGACTAATAGTAGATTATGTGACTAGGCGATAAAGCAGGTCGCGGGCGGATTGTTGAATTCCGAATGAAACGAAGGTTGCTGATTTTAATCCCTAACGGTAGTGAGGGATCTATAAAATTAACTCCCGAGCATTGCGAGGGAGTTAATAAAAAAAACCTGAATGAAGTGAGGAATTCAAGCCGTTTACTCTACTTTTTACACCATCTAAGAGATAATTAAAAGGCAATTTGTTCGACCAAATCATATATTAGAAAAATATACTTAAATATTATATTTACAAGTTCCTCCAACAAACAAAACTCACTACTCCAAGATTCTAGTTTCAATTTTCTATAACGCTCCGTCAGTAAGCACGTTTTATTCTATTTTCTATTTTTTGGTAATGGCCAGTTTGTATTTCGAGTCAACTTGATCGATGCACGTAGGTACATTATTATCTCCCCAGGGATAAAATTACACATGCTTTAAGGGTCTAAACAGAAGGACTGCATTTCAACTGAAATCCAACTGCAAATTGCAGTTTAAGTACAGTTGAAATGCGGTCCGTCTGTTTAGACCCTAAGTGAGGTTTGTATGACGTATAAATCGACATTATCGAGCGGTGGTGTAAAAAAGTCATAAATATGTTTTAAGTTTAACTAGTACCTAAGGTTTTTAATCGATTGTAGTAATACTTTAACATAACTATATTATCTTATAGACGTACAGATTTTGTTACTTTTGTGATTGTGACCATTTGTGCAAGCCAATTTGTGTGACGTTTGATTCGTTCTTGTGATAAAACTTAAAAAATTAAAAATTAAAGTGAAATGTTTGTTGTATCTATAGGCACATCTATACATATAAATAAAATTGGAGTGTATCTTTGGAATATTGAAATAACTGCTTTTTACTATATGCATACGAGGGTAGATCAAAATATTCGCGGCCTAACACATAAATACTTGAACTATTTTAAGGGATTAAATATAATGACTACCATAAAACGCTTTGGTACCCTTATTTCTTTTGTCAAAAATATATTACTTGACACCAAAAAAATGAAATCCTAAAGTTACAATAGTATTTTAGTTACGACTGTACTTTAAATTGTATTCGAACACCAAATGTAGTAAATGATAACCAAATCTTAGCGAATTTGCTCGCTATGTGCGCTCTATAATGCGCTCTTTTTAGCCCCGTAGAGCAAGATGATACTTTGTCTAATCAACAATCTATCTTAGTGGAATTTTAGGGCACCCCGGGTCGGATAGATTTAGGTTAGAAGAAGGTGGCGGCCGTCACCTTCTTCGAGGTTATTTTTTTTTTAAACCACCCAGAAGTAAGAGCCCCGCGTAGCGGGGCTCCGTCGAGCTGCTGCTTGGCAGGTAGTTAACCTAACCTCAAAATTTTAACTACTGATATCTCCGTAACCATGGGGTTCTGCCGATGCTTTATTTGGATTCATTTTGCTTAAATAGGATAGCGAGATGTTAAAACTGGTTATTATTAATTTTACATTAAAATGTAGGTTTAATTTTGGTGATCATTTACTATTTTTGTCTTTTATATGTTACTATATCTGGTGGTAAGTTAAACATTAGCCCTATTTTAATGTGCCTAACTGACCTCATTCGATTTGCTTACTCTCTGGTTGTCACATTGTAAAATTCTATCGCAATAGCATTATCTGTTTTTAAATTAGACTGAATTTTGTGAGCCTAAGTGCAGCGTTTTTAAAGAATGGAGAAAATTGCAACGTGCGGTCATCAAATACCTGTTTAAAAAAAAACGAACTCCAAAAGAGATTCACGAAGATACGTCAACAACATTGGGGGAATCTGCTCCGTCGTATACGACTGTGAAAAAGTGGGTTGCAGAATTTAAACGCGGACGAGAGAGTATTGAAGATGACCCTTGCTTCGGCCGGCCTACGACGTTTTCGCTTGAAGAAAACATCGGGAAAATTTGTGATCTGATATTGGCAGATCGGAGATTGACCATCAGGGAGATTGCAGACACTATTGGCATCTCGTATGAATGAACAAAACATCATAGTCAATGAACTTGGATTTTCTAAGGTTTCTGTGCGGTGGGTATCCAGATTGCTTTCAGTTGAACAAAAACGAATACGGCTCACGATTTCTCGCGACTGTTTGGAAATGTTTGAGGCTGATCCACAACATTGTTTGGCCAGATTTGTGACAATGGATGAAACCTGGGTACACCACTACACCCTATAGTCAAAACAGCAATCCAAGCAGTGGAAAAAACCTGATGAACCGACTCCAAAAAAAGCCAAAGCAATTTTGTCAGCTGGCAAGGTGATGGCGTCAGTTTTTTGGGATGCTAAGGGTGTCATCATGGTGGACTACCTTGCAAAAGGTGAAACTATAAACTCGGCTTATTACTGCACCCTTTTACGTCGTTTACGTAAAACAATCAAAGAGAAAAGGTCAGGATTACTCAGCTAGAAAGTGTTGTTTCATCAGGATAATGCACGCGTTCACACGTCTCTTGAATCTATGGCTCAAATTCGTGATTGTGGCTTTGTATTAATGCCCCATCCCGCCTATTTCCCTCTAAAAAAACACCTTTTTGAAGAAACTTTTTTTATGACTGACATACAGGCGCGGCGTTGGAAACTAGATGGAAGAAGTGCATTAAGTTAAGTGGAGATTACGTGGAAAAATTACTTTTGTTTATATTTTATATTGTTTTCTTGCTGAGGCCGCGAACGTTTCATTCCATCCTCGTATGAATATATATACGGTCAAATACCAAAATATCATTTTTTGCAATTTTTGTCTGTCTGTCTGTATGTTTGTCCAGGCTAATCTCTGAAATGGCTGGACCGATTTTGACGGGACTTTTTGACAGGTAGCTGATGTAATAAGGAGTGACATAGGCTACTTTTATTTTAGAAAACATAAATCCAAAATCCTGTAGGTAGTCCACGCGAACTAAGTCGCGGGCACAGCTAGTATAATATAAAGATTACGTAGTTTATTGTGTTGGAAGATGATGAGTGTGTGCTAAACCTGGGAATTTAAAATTTATGATGATATGTGTATTATTTTTGTTAATATTTTAATGGGCCTTTATAATATTGGTATTTTGACATTGTTTATAAAAATTAAATACATTACTTGTCATCAATACTTTTCACAAAAAATATTCTACAATATATTTAGCAGAGAAGATCTTCGTTTTATAAATTAAAAAAATATTGATTTAAAAAATATATTCTGTACACGGGCGTATAGTAATATATCGAACTATGTTTCGTTTTTCCATGTAGTTGATTGATTCAATTTTATATTATGTAAATTGATATAAACAAAATTATCAACAAAAACCAATGAATATGCTCTGCACTCACACGTTGCTAATGAAAGATTGTGTTTTATTAACTCCGTCTGTTGACAGCTTTTCGTATAATGCAAATCTAGGATTTCTCATCGAAATTTCAAATTATTCTTTTTGTTTATAAAATGTAGTCTATTTTTTTCCTGAAGCACGGGGCTCCTGAACCTGGCGGGGCCCCTAGGCAGTTGCCTAAAGTGCCTAATGGATAAAACGGCCCTGTATATAGCCCTTAATCATCTGTTAGTTGAGTAATTCTAATATTATAAACTACTTTGCTACTTGGGTTTGGGTTTTAGTAAATTAATTTAAAATAATATGTTCTTACGTCATTTAAATGTTGTTCGATGACAACGAATTTTCTTTCTTTTATCAAGCTTTCTATGTCTATCAGTCCTGTAAATAAATGTTCAATTAAATCTCAAATTAAATGTAAAACAAAATACCTTTATATCACTAAAACAGAGGCTGTTGCTTTAGTCATGTGCGATATCTTACATGAGAAATATTAAAATAAACAAGCAGTAATTACGATTCTAAGTTCCAGGACTACAGACAATTGTCAAAATATATAAACCTATGATTTGATTATACTCACTAATTTTATTCCAGTCTATATGAATACGCGGTCGATGCGTGTTAAAGGTAAACCCAGATTCTTCAGCTAATTTAGGAAAATGATGATGAAGTTCGAACGATGTTTTGCAGGCCATTAAGTCAAATTATAATTAAATTGCAGTTTCAATTCATGAAAAACATTAAAATAATCCGCAATATTTCGTTTACTCGCTGATTACCACAATGTGATAGCGTTGTTTATTTTTATTCGTTGCCTAGCAACGCTGCACTAAACATTGACACGTTGAAAAACCACAGAGCATGTAAACAAGAGACGGAACTCAGATTTAACTAGAACAAAGCTACCAACATGAAAACTAGAAGTAAAGAACTGCCATAGATAGGGATGCGCAACGTAAAGTCGGTGCCCTATTAGGGCTGACCCACCCTCTTTGATAAGCTATTCTAATCATTATGCTTCTGCTTTTAAAGATGAAAATCCTTTGTGCCAGCATTTCGATAAATCTTGCTATCCAATAGGATATATAAAATCTTTGTGCTATCCTAGTGTAATGGTAAGTTAACTTGCTAATTCCGTGAGTCTTATAAACTGCTTGTAAATGGGTCATAATATTGCGTCCAGCATTACAACTAACGTTAAATTTCAATATCGTCTATAAGAATTCATTTAGAACAGTGGCAATAACAGCGACTTGACACGCAGGTTTAGCTGGTTCAAATCTCAGTTTAAACGTCTATCTTTTTGTGTTCCATCTTTTGTGTTTTAGTTATATTTTTCGGGTTCCGAAGCTAAATGGCAAAAAACGGAACCCTTATAGATTCGTCATGTCTGTCTGTCTGTCTGTCTGTCCGTCCATATGTCACAGCCACTTTTTTCCGTAACTATAAGAGCTATACTGTTGAAACTTAGTAAGTAGATGTATTCTGTGAACCGCTTTAAGATTTTCACACAAAAATAGAAAAAGAGCAATAAATTTTTGAGGTCCCCCCATACTTAGAACTGAAACACAAATTTTTTTTTTTTACTTTTGCAGGTTTTCTAGAAATTAAACAAAATAATGCAAGTAAATAAAATGTTTATTGTTTCACTATACTTATTTAAATTATATATTATATAAAGTAAGTAAATGGTCAAAGTCAAAAAGAGACAGATACTACTATTTTTGAGGTGGGAACCGGAAGGTGGAATAAAAGGGCAAGGCAAGGGTATGTCAGACTTTTACTGACTAAAACCACACCACTGTCCTTCAGTTACTCTTTCGTTCTGGTACCGCAAGTTCTCTTTTCTGAAACTCCCTGCGGCCCCAATAGGCATCGGCATTGTTCGGTTCCTACGGTTTTGCTGAAACCTCTTTGAGGCACACGTAGAATACTAATCGCGCTTTCGACAACTCGGGCTCCGTCCAAACGGTTACTGGGCAGCCGGAGGGCGAAATATTAATTGCTTGTTGTCCGCAAGCCTATGGTTGCTGCTAGTTGGGGTAGGGGTCTCAGTAGTTACGGTATGCGGCCGCCTTCTTTACTAGCATTACTGCTTCGCAGAAGGAGACGACCGCCACCCATTCCCTCTGTCTAGTCTTTTGGGGGATTCGCACAATGGGGACACCCAAGCATTTATCTGCCGAACTTACCATGTTCAGAGAGGACTTACATCAGGAGGAAGGTAATGCCGCCAGGACACCTCCCCGCCATGATTATAGTATGCCTAAAGGGAAAGGACAATTATAAAATAATATACTTTTTAATTTAATAATTTTTATTTAAAACCGCTTGCAAACTAAACACAACGGCATAAACCACTATTGTATAACATTATCAATTCTCGAGTCATCCCATCTGGCCTCTTCCCATCGCCACGTGCTAAGCCATTGGATTCTAAACCAGCTGGCACCTCGGCGGTGACAAGAGCTCGACGGATGATGTCATTAATACTGGCATGCCGTGCTATCCGACCAGCATTGCATTCTACTTATGACACCATGGCCTATCTTGCGATAGGCCATGGTGTCTGAGGCGGTCGACTGCTTCGCCGCACTGACATCGATGTGGAGCTCCACTAGGAGCACCAGACGCAGGTATGTAGCGATCCGGAAAGTGGTGTCACTCAGCAAAGTAACCTACCTATGTTAGGTGACGGTACAGCCTGTAGCCAAAGGTCCGACTCCCATTCACCCACAGCCAGTAGGCGAGCGTACTCGGCGGTATTGGTGGACGTATTAATGAGATTATTTCGTACCAACCTGCAGAGCGGCTCATTCCACTGTCTCTGGGAACATGGATTTTCGGGCAACGCCTTGTCCGGGCAAGCGATTTTCCAGACGGTTACTGCATCGGCCAAGCACAGCACCTCACAGCTAACCAGTGATTGAGTCAAAATTCTTTTGGTCAACTGTTGAGTGCTGTGGACCGAAGACAGGAACGCCGGTAGGCTTACACTAGAAATTTTGCGGATACCGAGCACACCAAAACGAATGGGTAGCGTGGCTTGTCGCCACGCTCGGTCATCCAGGGCCACATTTAAAATGGAAGTCAGAGTATACCGCATTGTCTGATCAATTTTGTCCAAGAGATGTGGCTGCTTCCATAAAGGGGAAGAGCGGAGAAAATACATGAAATTTGGTGCAAAACAACAATACCGTATGAGGGTGAAGGCCGAATGCAGGTTAATTTTGGAAAGTCTTTCCGAAATGTTTTTAAAACGTTCAATTTTGTCGTCAATGAATAAAGAAAAACCGTCTTCCAAAATTGGAGAACCTAGGAGGTGCAGTGTACTTTTATCTAAAATTTTGATTTCGGGAGCTATTGAATAAAATTTCTGTAATATAGAGTCGATTGTCTGTCAGTACTGTCGGGAGCAATCGCATTTAGACTACAATTTAGACGAACAAAAATTTCGCATCTAAACAAAAAAAAAAGTATTTAAAGTGGTTACTGTAGTGTCTCTAAGGGGTTATAGAAAATGAAAACTATCGTTCAATTGGTTTGTTTCAAATCTCAAGAACGTGTCGAGCTATAGTTAATATTAACTTGCAAATAATACTTAAATATATTTTTCCAATATATAATTTAATTTAATTATCTCACAGGTGTAAAAAATAAAGTACTTAACAAGGAGATAAAGTTGTCTTTGTCTTAGTCGGCTTGAATTCCTCATTTCACTCAGGTTTATATATTAACTTTACTGCGTTCGGGATTAAAACTTGGTAGCAACCTTCGTTTCATTCGGTATCTTGCTGTCCGCGATTGCTCTATGTAGCCTCTAGTCGGATAACTAATCTACTATTTGCAGTGTTTTGGTTGAAGTGGGTATGGGGATTAAAGTGTGGCACACGGTAAGGTAGAAAAAAAAACAAATAGTTATTGTGATCATCACCACTTTGCTGGCTTAACTTTATTAGTCCAAGATACAGAGCCTGTTTCACCGTAAAGATATCTATAGCATTGCCTATATCTAAGAGGAGCAGTCTCATGGATTAAGGGGTGGCCTGGCGACATACTGCTGATTCTTAATTTTTTTGTATTTTTTTATATGTCGTCGACCGATATTTAAAGCAAATGTAAGGTATAAGAAAAGTGTGCAACGTTCAACTCGATACCCAAAACGTGAACTCAAAATACGCAAGTGCCGATTTGTAAGGTGGACAACCTGAATATTTTGCAACCAGCACACGCTCTGTGTTCAAGTTTAAATACCTTTGTACAAATGTAAATGTTTGCGTATAAAAATAATAAATAACATCGCTTTGGCAGAATCGTGTGTCCATAGAGTAGCGAGGCCGAGTCGTGGAGGTGTCTGTCGTGAGAAGGAAGCGGGAGCGTCACGCTCAAGCGGCGGGCTTCTCCTCGGAGACGGCGGTGGCACCGGAGGCCACGGAGCCGCTCTCTTCTGGCGACGACTGGCACGACAGCGACGGGAATTTCTGGTACAGAGCAGCACGATACTTCGGGTGGCTAGAACAATCATTTTGCGTTAGCATTTTAGAGGCGCCGTCAGCTGCTAATGGTGTATTTTATGATATTCATTATACAAAAACATACCTGATGCCATATACAATAGGATTGTAGACAGCGTTAGCCTTTGCAAAGAGTGAGCCCCAGATAGTAGCAAGAGGGCTGATGGGCGCGCTTTCGAAAACGCCAGTGTAGTTGATCACGAGGTACGGTGTCCACGCCATGAACCACAGTGAAATGGTCATTAGAGCTACCTGTAACAATAGATTACACTTGGTAAACTAGGACTGGTGTGCATCCTGAGGGGTGAAGTTTTTAGTGAGAATGTATTTTACCTTTGCCAATTTGCACTCAGCGCTGGTATTAGCTGCTTCTGAAGACCGGAGGGAAGCTACGTTCATTTTTTTAGCTTGTTCTCTCATTCCCTTCTCGTGAGCTGCTACAGCCTGGATGCAAAGGAAAAAAAAAATATATCGATATCTATCGGACATTCGGGATATTGTGTTAAGCATAAAGATTTGTCAGTAGTCTCAAATCTATCTTCTACACTTACCTGGACGATAAAGAAGTAGGAATAGATGATAAGCAGGAGAGGCAGGAAGTATACGAAGACAGAATAGATAAGGATGTAGCTTCGGCTGAACCAATCCTTGGACAAGTAGTCCGTGCCACATGCAGTCATATTTCCTTCGGGCACATATCTGTAAAAGTATACGGAAAATTAGTAGATTTAAAAATTAATTGATATTTGTAATTTTGAAAAATAATTTTGAAGATTTCTTACCGATTCCAGCCGAAGAATGGCGCAAGGGTCCATGCAAGTGAGAACGCCCAGATACCGAGTATGCGCAGAAGAGCCCCATTGTTGGTCATGGGCTTAGCGGCGATACCTTTTACAATTACGTTGTAGCGGTCGAAAGCTATCATTGTCATGGTCCAAATCGATGCACATCCAAATAGTGAGCCAGCACAAGCGTAGAGTTCACATGCTAGAGGACCTGATAATGAATCAAGAAGACTAGTTAGTAAGTATTATAGACATATCATTTGCACTTGTACGTTGATAACAACTTACCCCATACCCATGTTTCATTATAACAATTAACCACCATAGCCGGAGACATAGCGCACATCATGAGGAAGTCGGAGAAAGCGAGATTTACCACGAGCAAGTTCGATGGAGTTTTAAGACTCTGAAAAAAAAAATGATTTAAATGTGATACCTAGGTTTGAAAGCAGAAATTTTCTAAGCAATCAATATGGATTGATAATTCTATACCTTCGTTGACATAAATATGTAGATGACCATTCCGTTGCCAGTGATAGAGATGAATCCAAGAACGCCGATTGTGAATCCCAAGAGTCCGTGCCAAAGCGGGTTCATCGGAGGAAACTGGTACCTGAGTTTGGGTTTTTCAGAATATTAACAAACAATAAAGACTTCGAAGAGTAGGTATTCATAACGAACAGTAAATTGACTCACCAGTGAGGATCGACCATATGAAGCATATCAGGCGGCACCTTGTCCACGACGGTCTGGTTGGAGGCGCCATATGCCGCGACCTGGCCGCCCCATGCTTGCAAGGCGGCTATGCCGGGCCCGGGATCCAGTGTCAGCGACATCTTCCTTGTCGTTGTCTTCACCTTATAATTAAGCACCCGTTAATAGGATCACTCACATACTTTCTTTTGTAATTGTGTGTTGTTACTTTAAACTTACTTAATATAAGGAGAGGAATGCTCCGAGATGGTTATTACAAAAATACTGAAGAAAATCGTTTGACGAACTACTCCAGTCTTTAATGTAGTTAACCAATCCCGTGGTGCAGCGGGGCTGCCGTGGCTGGGGAGGCTACTCGTCGGTCCTAGGTTTTGCAACGTCTTTTATATCGAGACCTTTAGGATTAACAATGACGTGGCGGAGAAAATCAATATTCATAATGAGATATACGTATCTAAGAAGGTGAACACATTACCTATACAGTACTTGGAGACATTCTTTACTCAGGGATGGACTTGAGCCATTTATGATAGATAGTATCATGGATGTTAAGACTTTTTAAGCTAGAATCGGACATCTACATCAGTATTTGAATGTTTAAGATACCTAGGCAGTTTTTTCATTGATTCACAAAACTATATTACACTGCGAATATTTAAAAATTACGTGAACAAGCCAGTGTTTGCACGAATATTAGCCGTTGATGCATAACACAATATAGGAAGCGGCTTTCGCCCTTTTGCCCTCTTGTGGCAAGTCGTTGGTACCTACCGACGTAAAATAGATATGTGATCGTGTGTAATAATTGAGGTATTGAGGCTGTAGCAACGTTTACCTTACCACAGCGTCTACGCACAGTAGACTTGGGGCTATTTTGTGCTAGGCAATAAGTTTCACCAAGACTGCACTGAGTGACATGCGAGTGTATATCGCAATGATCCGACTGCCTTGATGGAGCAGCGTGAGGGCTACTTTCAGTACGAGTGGTTTTTTACGTTAACGTTATCAAAACGTTTACCGCGTTTGGTTCTAAGAGCTTGGAGTGGACCAATCGGAGGCACAATTTGGCACATATTTTTGGCATAATCAGTAACTTCCCACTATTGATATTTTATTAGATCTGGTTGTGGTCGGGTCAGAAGCCGTGATCCCCAGCCTGACCAAAATCGTACTCTTATTACTCAAAAAGTACAAGGCACAAATTCCTGGGACAAGTGGCACAATAAAACACAATTAAAATAACCATTTTGTGCCATAGTGAAATCTCCGTTCCATGTCGTGGTCGGTCAACACTTTTTCTAGTGGTAAAATAACATTCCATCAGACTGAGCGATATTTGAAGGAGTAAGTAGGTTAATTTACAGGGACTCAGATACCCTTCACAAATTCTAGAGTCAATCCATTAAAATAATATAATATTAGGGATAATAATTATTTATTCTCATTTCAACCCTGTATTTCTTATGTCCTACTCGGCTAATATCGTTATGAGGCCACTAAGAAGTACCTGCTATAACGTTAACAGGATTATAGCCGTTAGCTGTCGTCGCATTTACATCGCACCCTCTTTATACCTTCTCCTACTTATTTGCTTTCTAGGTTACCTAAATTAACCAACCCATTTAGAAATGAAGACAACGGCGGTATTTCCCGTCTGTTGGTAGCTGGACACAGGAAGTCTTTACGATCCCATTTCATCGATTGTTCCAGCTAGTTAATCCAATCCCGAATTAAAATCACGATCCCGCAAGCGAGATTGAAGGCATCTTAATAATAAAAAATATTTCTCATTACTAGACTAATTAACAACTGATGATGATGTTTTAGAGCTCTCTATAAACTACCATAAAGTGTAAATAATCAGCTTGTAATAAAATACTTAAGGTTTTATATTTTACATTATTGAACTTAATTATTGGTTTTGGAGGCGCATAGAGATTAGCTTATCTTTTCTCATAATCTGTTGCGCACTTCTGACTATACATTCATACAACATAAAATAAAATAGAAATTCAAAATTTATTTCGCGTAAAAACTGCTAACAAGAATATTTTATAAGTATTTTATAATATTTTATAAGTGCAAATTCTATAGAAAATTATAAGTCACGAGACTTACGAGTATGACTTATTAATAATGCTGTGCTGGGTCTAATAATAATAATTATACAGAATGGTGCGCGTGCGTCGCGTCGTCGCAACCTATTTTTTTTTATAAAAAAACAATCCCGCAAACATGTGGGATCCCACATGAGTCCCACATGCATCTTAGATCACGGAAATAAATGCACAATTACGGGATCTCAGGCTTACGAGGTTGTTTTATTTAGTTAGCTCAACAACCGCTGAGCGGGGATGCTGGTGCTGTCTTAGCCTCACGGCCTGGTAAGTCCCCTCATTGAGGCGTGGCTGGAAAGAGCTCACGGCGTCCTAACCGGACATAGTTCGTTCGGGAGGTTCCTGTTCCGAATTAAAGTGAAAGTGACGCTCGGTGTCGCCACTGTGCGGAACGCCTGGAGGACACGGTGAAGCACACAGTCGAGGTGTGCCCTGCTTGGGCGGAGCATCGCCGTTCCCTCGTGGGGGCGATCGGTGGCGGAGATCTCTCGCGCCGGGCCTTGGTATGAGGCCATGGTCCGGAGCGAGGAGGAGTGGCAGGCGGATCTTTTTTTTATGGTGGGAAAAGTCATCCAATTTCAACCCCCGCTCTTGGGCAGAGCGGGAGATAGTGTCAGACTCTTACTGACTAAAAGCCCACCCCGTTCCCCCTAGCCCGGCTGGGCCCCTGCTGTTGCTGACAACTCCTTGAGGCGCGCGGGAACAGTGCGCGCCGTCGACGACTTGGACTTGTTCCGAATAGTTACCGGACGGCCTGACAGCGAGCTACCCATTGCTCACTGTCCACAAGCCCGTGCCTACGGTGGCCGGAAATCGGGATCGAAGTTCTGGCGGCGGCGTCGAGAGCCGTTGCCTGACGCGTTCGGCCTACTCCTTTGCGAGCATTAGTGCTTCGCAGAAGTCGGCGACCGCCTGCCACTCCTCCTCGCTCCGGACCATGGCCTCAACCAAGGCCCGGCGCGAGAGTTCTCCGTCGCCGATCACCCCCACGAGGGCACGTGATGCTCCGTCCAAGCAGGGCACAAATCGACTGTGTGCTCCACCATGTCCTCCGGGCATTCCGCACAATGGCGACACCCGGGCGTCACATCCGCTTTAATCCGGAACAGGAACCTTCCGAACCGGTGAGGACCTGCGTCATACGGAAGGTAAGGACGCCGTGAGGTCTTTCCAGCCACGCCTCGAAGAGGGGACTTCATCGTATCAGGCTGGGCGCAGGTCTTCCCCCACGAGTTGCCGGTCAACCCCCTTTTATTCATTTCAGTGAGTGTATTGAAAGGTAAATTATAAAAAAATATTGCCGCTTATTATGAAAACAGATTATTACCGCCACAAAAGCTCACTAATTTTTCAGTTATTTTCTTCACTTGTATTGAAAAACGTCGTATGATACACGTGAGTAGTTCGTAATTAGTGATTACACACATATATCATAATGTTACTAATACTAACATACATGTTGTTAATACTATTTATACGTCACATACTAATCTCACATAGAGCAAGTCATTCTATCCCTAGGGAGCTAATGCAGTATGGCCGGAAATTTGAATTTGGAACATCAAAAATCGTCAACATTGTGAATTGAAATGTACGTGCATTGAACAAGTTTACCGGCCATACTGCCATAGTGCTTGACGAAATCTTGTAGAAATACACGTTTGAAATCGTAAGTTAGGGTCAGATTTTCAATTTTTTTTATAGACCCATCTAAATATAATGTTTTGATTTTTGTCTGGGCGGTTGGTCATATTATGGCCAAAAATAAAATATTTTTTCATGGTGTTCTCTTTTACAATATGAGGCAGGGTCTATGTATGTCTATAAATAAATGGCATTTACAAAAATAGTTAACTGTAGACTGAAGGACTTTTTATTGTATCCATGGTCAAGAATAAAAAAAATAAGTCAACTGTCAAATGCTGATTTGTGTCATTGTCAATATATTGTCACTGTAAACTAGGGATGGCAATTCTTCTTAGAAAAATCGATTTTGGAATTCTCTTAATACTGAATCGAATCAGTATTGAAAGTTCTATAAAATCGATTTCCTGAAGATCGCGTTGATTACTTTGCAGGTACTGAGTCCTAAAAAGTATGGTGCAGAACAGATCACCATATAGGTAATGCTATATGTTTTATGACTGGTAAGCAATAATAATAATTATGCATAATGTTCACATAAAAATTAGCTTAAGGGAAACAGGTGCGTTGAGTGTTTTTAAATAATACTAACTTTTCGAAAAAAATCGACACGTTTCATGTTTCTGAAAACTATTCACGTAATGAATGCATTGTTTCAAATCGATTTATTTTTTTGAGCTATAAAATTAATCCTACATTTATTCGATTTAAAACTCAGAACGCCATCCCTACTGTGAACGTAATGCGAGTTTTATAAATTGGGGGCCTTTTATTTTATTTTAGGTTTTATGTATGTATTTCTGTTTATTATTTATTCACTTTTTGGTGAATTAACTTGAGAAGTTACTTTTGAAGTCTTTATACCAATTATTATAGTAAATTCAGTGATGGATCTAACTGATGAAAACATTCAATTAAGCGAGGATGATGAAGAAGAAGAAATTACAGCTGAAATAGTACTAAAAACTCTTCAAAGTGCCTGGCAGAACGAAAGGTTGGCTCCAGAAATACTTCCACATCGCAATGATATGGTGGAGTGCATGCTGGGGCAGATACAACACATGGAGCGCAATATAAACAAACTTCCTAAAACAGACCTTCGTGCTACAATACACAAAATGGAATTGAGTAGAATTAAGTTTATTATATGCAATTATCTTAAAACTAGGCTGAATAAAATAGAGAAGTATTGTATACCAATATTAAATGAAGAAAGACAACGGGTTGATTCAGGGACAAATTTTCTAACCCCAACAGAGTATAAGTATGCTCAAGAATACCTACTGAATATGGAGAATCATATGAAGGCTGTCGTTCTAGATAAAATGCCAGGGAATATGCAAACATTTGAAAATAATAAAATGGCTGAATATCCAAACATGCAAAGCCATGTATTCTTAAAAGCTAATGAGACAGTAAACGGAGTTGTTTTAGAAGATCTTGCTGGGGAGGATGAAGAAATAGACTTAGAAGGTTTGTATAATTTATGTTGTTTTATAAATTAACCATTCATTATAGTTAGGACCAGTTATAATATAGGTACAAGAAATAAAAAGCTGCCCTCCAAGAGTTCTGAAAAGTGATTTGTGCTCTTGGTTTTTCTGGTTACATTATAGAACATATTTCATTCATCATGAGATTTTATTTATTTATTCATTCATGTACACACATTTGTGTGTGTACATAAATACATATATATATATACTTAAAAATGAAATGAACAAATAAAGAAAAAAAGAGTACAAAGGTACTGCTTATTTCAAATGAAATTTCTTCCAGCAGACCTGCGACAGGAGAGTTGGAAGAGAGATGTAGACACAGTGTATACAAACAAATCAGAAAATTAAGAATTTACTAAATTATCTAAATTAACTACCCCCAACCAAGGGTTTAATGTTACCTTTGTGTATCATACTTTGTTGTATTTTTTGCAGAGGGATCACAACATATTCTGCAGTACAAACCGATCGCCGATCTTGTTAAAAACGGAAAAGTTCAACTCATATGAAATAAAATCAGTCATGAAATATCAATTTTGTTTCTCTCATCATAATGAAAACCATACATCAAAGGCTAAACGCAGCATTAAGGGGGGGCCGGCCAGTCCCATACAAAAGTGCTCCGTCCGGGAGCCTATGCCCTTTTTACTACGTAAGAACACATTAAAGTTCTCCATCGACACAGCTAAATGCACACTAATGAAAGTGGAATTAGCGATACTGCACAGGTAATAATTTGGTTTCCGCAACGGGGACCATCGCACTCGATACCCGCGCGGCGCAGCGTTAGCCCGAGTTGCTGATTTTTTATTATGGAAAGGGTAGGTAATTAAAAAAATATTCAGAAAACATGATAATATATATTTTCGTTGACATTGATTGTTTTGTATAATATAACAGTAATCTCAATCTTTAAGGCAATGTTACATTAAGTTTTTCTCAATTAAGGCATTTGGTCACTTACTAACACAATATCCAACAAAAAGCTGTAAGTACAGTTGTTTTTAACTATTACAATATAATAGATTATATTTGATGCCCTAATTTTATTTAGATACACACTACCGCTCAAAAGTATTTGGCCACCTGCGTTTTGTTTCAAGTTAAAAACAATACATAAAAAAATTATAAACATAGACTGCAGAAGTTAAACCAAGGCAAACTGTTTGTTGTTGCAACAAGTGTTGTACAAACAGTTTTACAAAATGTATTTTACTAGATGGCTAAATACTTTTGAGTGGTAGTGTAGCTGTAAAATAACTACGAAAACATTTAGGTGGCTGGAATGTTGCTTAAATTGGAAAATTTAAAGATTATTTAGAATCACCTTAAATATTTTGTGACTATCACATAACACCTTCAAGTACCTGGAGTGGAGAACTAAAATATAATATAACCATATATAATATAATTTAAATAGTTTTAAGTACTGGGTTATTATTTCAAAAATTGTTTCAAAGTAATTACTGTAAGTACCCATTTGTATATTGTGTCTAAGTGTGTAATTGGCAGTCACAGCTCCATCACTGAGGTCATAATAAGTACTAATATAACTTATTCTAATAGTTATTAGATAACAATAACAATCCAGGTTTTATATATACCTATTTGTGATAAATTATTTTTTAAAAATAACCTGAAATTTCTTAATTTCAAAGATATCTTTTATTCATTAACATAGCCCTGAAGGCACACATAATCACACAAAGCTAGTTAGGCTTTAATTAACCTTAGAATAAGGTTTTCACACTGGACAACATAAAGAGACAACACAAAAGTGCTAAGTTAACTACAATTATTATTCTCATCAAAGTACCTTTTAACAGTTTTCACAACTTCTCAAAATCCTTTGGGTAAACAATTAAATTTGCTAAATTAAAATTAATAATTCGATAAAACTGGTAAACATTGAAAATTAAGTTTCTACTTAATTTGTAAACAGTGCGACAAAGATCTTACTAAATGAGGCGAAATGGTGTGCAGCTTCCATAATGTTATGCATACTTGATCGCTCATAAAGACAGTAGACTTGTCATGCATACTAATAGCCACACACGATCAAGTATATCGCGGAAGCCACTACAAGCGCTGCAAACATGTCGGTAAACAACAGGTAATTGCCTGTCTTTACAGGAGGCGCCACAATCAAAACAAACCTCAACAAAAAATCTGGATAATTTATTTGCAATCCAACGGTAAACACGACAAATACCTAATGTTGTCGAATTGCCTAAAATTAAAGCCCGTCAGTTGCGCCACCACCCCGCATGTTGATTAAAGGCGTCGTCATAATAAAAAGCTAGTTAGGGAACCCCGGAAAGCACAATGTCTTCGGCGTCGTGACGATGCGTTCCGGATTGCCAAACAAATGAATGGGGGCGATCGTATTATCGCTTTGTATTAAGAAGACGCCTGATCCGTGTCGCAGTGTAAGTACAGTAAGTACTATTGCTGGTTGTTCTCATCCGCGTCTACGTATTTGATGTGCTCGGCGTGCGCCGCGGCGGCGAGGTCGCGCAGGCTCTGCTCGGCGGCCGGCCCCAGCTGCTGCACCATCCGCGTGAAGTGGCCCTCAGGCTTCTGCAGCAACTCGTGCGGGTGCCCACACTCCACTATCTCGCCTGCCTCCATCACCTGTGGAGGATAGGTTGTTGTAGTTCAAGTGGCTATTATTATCGTTGTAGGTACTTGTTTAATTAAAGTAATGTTGGTCGTCCACCAACGAGATGAGAAGATGATATTTTTGCCATCGCAGGCAGAACCTGGACAGGAACGTGGGGATTGGTATAAGCCGCCAGCCGCGACATATGCAACGTTTTAACTTCCTGGCGTAGCTACCGAAAAGCTAAGTTGTCAGTGCTCCAGGGCCCCCCAGCTCGGGGTCCCCCAAAAACCTCATTAGTACACCTCTGTACCGTGAAATCCTCCCACCTTTCAAATCTAAATAAAATGGGTTGTAACACTAATCATGTGATCTCGTTTTAGTCAGTAAAAGTCTGACACTCCCTCTCGCTCCGCCCAGAGCAGGTTAGGTTATTTGACGATTTACTATGTAAAAAACCGGCCAAGTGCGAGTCGGACTCGCCCATGAAGGGTTCCGTAGCAGCAAGTAACATAATATAAAAGTTATTGTAATGTGTTGTAACTTTGATCGATGTTTTAATAATAGTGAATTTTTTTCGATTTATGACGCATTTAAAAAAAACTACTTACTAGATTTCGTTCAAACCAATTTTCGTTGGTAGTTTTTATAGTAATGTACAACATATATTTTTTTTAGTTTTATCATTCTCTTATTTTAGAAGTTAGAGGGGGGGGACACACATTTTACCACTTTGGAAGTGTCCCTCGCGCAAACTATTCAGTTTAGAAAAAAATGATATTAGAAACCTCAGTATCATTTTTGAAGACCTATCCATAGATACCCCACACGCATGGGTTAGATGAAAAAAAAAATTTTGGGTTTCAGTTCTAAGTATGGGGACCCCCAAAATTTATTGCTTTTTTTCTATTTTTGTGTGAAAATCTTAATGCGGTTCACAGAATACATCTACTTACAAAGTTTCAACAGTATAGCTCTCATAGTTTCAGAAAAAAGTGGCTGTGACATACGGACGGACGGACAGACAGACAGACAGACAGACAGACAGACAGACAGACATGACGAATCTATAAGGGTTCCGTTTTTTGCCATTTGGCTACGGAACCCTAAAAAGGGGTCCCATTTTTTTTTTGCGCGTAATAATCGATTATAGTGTCGACTTGGATGATGCACGCCCAGTTAATAGGCATAAGGTTATATAAAAAAATAGCCTACGACCTTTTCACAAACCTACCGGAAACAAAAAAAAAACAAAAATCGGTCAAGCTTTTTCGGAGGAGTTCAATACAAATACTATGACACGAGATTATTATATATTAGATGATACTTACTACAACTCTGTCCGAGTCAGCAACAGTGTGCAGTCGATGCGCTACCGTGATCACGGTACAGTCCGCGAAATGCGTCCGAATTGACTTCTGGATTAGTGCGTCCGTACTGTAACAAGGAGAAACGTGAGATTCACTGAGATAAAGTTTAATGAGACAGAAAGTGAGAAGAATCCTGATAACACTGCCGCCGGATTTTGTGTTTCCTGATACTTAGCTGCAATTTGGGGATATTTATGTCAAGAAGAGTGAATAGGTTAGATACTACAAGGCACTTGCCTAATAATAGGTACCTTACCCATACACTTTTTCTGAAGCGATGATGTGGTTATCATCGCCACCGCATGCCATCTGGTGAGATAGTGGTCAAATGTCGAATCTATCTTAAATAATAATAAAAAACTCGTTCTGTGGTGGTAGGAAGCCTAACTTCTGAGCGTCTAATTCTGAGATCATTTGCCAATATCGACTATGTTATTTTAACGCACGCTAGGCGAAATGCGAACGCACTAAGCGCCCAGTGTCCCTGGGTTTTCTGACTATAAGTTATGTTAGTAAAGAGTTTTACTTCGGATCCACATTAGCCGTGGCCTCGTCAAGCACGAGTAGCTTATTGCGCCCGAGTGCAGCTCGTGCCAAGCAGAGCAGTTGTCTCTGTCCGGCACTGTAGTTCGATCCTCCCGATTGAACGGCTGAAGTCAATGAAGTCACGCTGCGCTTCAGTTCCACCTGGTACCAAAGAAGAATAAGCTTTAAATACAGTGACATACAGTTTTTTTCAAATTGGAAGCAAAAGTATTCTAATAGACAGATGTCTTTACGCTTAGAATA
The DNA here is from genome assembly GCA_929112965.1 of Mythimna albipuncta. NCBI lineage: Eukaryota > Metazoa > Arthropoda > Insecta > Lepidoptera > Noctuidae > Mythimna > Mythimna albipuncta. The sequence continues at coordinate 12,475,243 of OV815962.1, forward strand.
ACAAAGATATGTTACACAGAATTGAATTTAGTAAAAACTGATTTTTTTTTTATCAAGTTAACAGAGCGTGAAACCAGTAGAAGTACCTGTTCTAGTGCCGTCCATATATCAGCGTCTGTATATTTATCAAATGGATCCATATTGTAGCGCAAACTGGCAGAAAAAAGAACTGGTTCTTGTGGTATTATAGAGATCTTTGACCTCAGCTCCTGTAAATGATAATGAAAACATTAATTGCCTATAAAACCTTGCTTACTTTACAAATAAATTCTTAAATAATTTCTAATGTCGTACCTTAAGAGCGATATCACCCGTGTTGACGTCATCAATGAAAACGTTTCCTTCAATGGGTGCCAAACGGAATAGTGCGGATATAAGAGAAGATTTGCCGGCTCCCGTACGACCAACTACTCCAACCTGTAATATATTAAGTGCATAATTATAGAAGTTCACATCACATAAAAAAACTCTGACAAAGGCACAATCTGTGGTCTTGATCAGTGATTGTCAGTCGGGTCGAAGCCTACTGGGGCCAGGGTTATCCGAAAGGGCGCTCGAGCCCCGGTATGAAGGCTTGAAGGAACGGGATGGGTTTTTTAGTCAGTAAGAGTCTGACACTATCTCCCGCTCCGCCCAAGAGCGGGGGTTGTCATAAGATGATTTTTCCCATTGAAAAAAAAAAAAATTTCAATCTTATATATTTGACTCTTTCACAATCGATAACGCTGATAGATTCAAATTTTGTTTAGAGGCTCTGTTGGCCTAGGCAAGTCGTCTCGTTTCGATTCACTTTTGTAGATCGCCTCGAGTCGGCCACGCCTCCTATTCATTTGTTCTGACCACGTGAATGTGCATTGAGATGACCTCAGGACAAAGGAATCTGAAGCGTGGCCGACTCGAGGCTAACGACGAATGAGAAGTGAAACGAATTGGTTGTAATTTGGCTGGTCCCAGATTATCTTTCTGAAACAAAAATGGTGTCATGAAGACTTACCTTCCATCCACTTTCGATAACAATATTCAATTTCTTGAGCACTGGGTCGGCATCCTTGTCGTATCTGAGCGATAGGTCTTTGAACACAAGTCTAGCTCGTTGCGGCCATCCGGCGGGCGGCTTGGGCCCCTCCGTGTCCTCGCGAGGCAGGGACGTGAACTGCACCACGCGCTCCACGCTCGTCATCTGAGAGATCACCTCTGTTGCCTGCTTCACGCCGTACTGCACCATATTCACCAGAATCAGACCCTGACTGATCGCCAGACCCACGTTTCCGGATTGTGTCGTTCCTATCGAAATGAGCAAGCTCATGTCATCATGTGTACTTTATTTGAAGCGATGGATGTGGTCTCAAAGGCTATGTTACAAAACTACGACGCGATGCGCATTGCAGATACCTGCGATACGAATTGCTGCAATGCTTTTTCGTGCGGCAAAGCGTCGGTTCAAGTGATCATACAATGCGCGATGCGAATCAATTCGAGTTTCATCAAACATCGTTTTGTGTTTGAGCTCTATGATGGAACGAGCGTGCCCAGAAGATGCCTACTCAGTCATACTTTGAATACTCAATACCAAAGTTTTGACTATTGGGTGAGAGACATTTGCTACGTCTATTTTTGTGAGAAGAGATATACCTACTAGGTGTTTTTTCGCTCTGATCGATTTCCTATGTTCAACTATGTATGTCTTACGGCTGAAATGACGATGATGAACATATTACTTTTCTCGTAGAAGATACTAACCGTCATCCAGGAACAAGAATGTGTAGGCTACGACGACAACATAAACTGCACAGATAAGACTCAACCAAATTGAAAATGCAGTATTTGTGACGATTGTTAAGAACCTGAAACAAGGAAATCCAATTAGAGCGGGTTCAGATTAGGTCGGACCGACAGTTTTATCGGGCCGACAAAGTGTCGGATCCATATTGGCATATGTATTTCAATAGCGCCGTTCACATATGGGCGACTCGACAAAACTAACAGAGCCAACACTTTTACCGACCGTTCAGCCACGATTTTTGTCGGATCGGCATAATATTGGCGTACTGGCAAGTATAGCGCTGTTCACATTGATCGGCGCGAAGCGTTGGAGCCACCCGCCCGCCACCCTTTCACCCGCTCATTCCCCGCTCTCTGCATTCGATCCGGACAGTAAAACGGCCGTGCCGACGGTGGTGTTCACATTAGGTCGGGTCGGCAGCGTCTAGTGTGAACAGCAACAACCGGCAGTCCTTAAACGGTAAACCGCCGGACCTAATGTGAACCGGCTCTTAAAGTCAACAAAAGACGCACTTAACGTTATAATAATCTAGAAGAAAATACTTGAGATTGAGAAACAAAGAGACTTTCATTGCCAGCGAACGTTTCGTGTTTGCAAACGGCTAAACGTGAATAATTAATCTGCCAATGTTGCCAACGTAGATGCTATTACATAGAGAATTAAGTACATATATAAAAGCGAAAACTTAATATTAAAACATTTTTAGACAACTTTTCTTTCAAATCGGATTATAAAAGTGACCCCTCTAAATAGAGACCTATAATTATGTGCTTTGCAGCTACAGAACAAAACTCTGTTCTGTGTTCGTAGCATTGAGTAAAGTTTATGATAAGTCATTCTCAATCAGATCTTTTCACATTTTAAATCAAATGGCATTAATATTACTGGCTTTACGAAAAGTACCAACAATGGATGCACGAGTGAAACTCATCAGTCACTTTTTGGAATCCTAGAAAAAGTCCCAAAAGGCAATTGGTACATTCTTGGATCTCTGAAAAGCATGTGATTGCGTTTACCATAATACTGTGAGCTGTGTAAATAGCTATTTATCGTACAGGCGATTCTTCCTATTTATCTAATAGGCAACAAAAAATAACCGTTAATGGGGCAACGTCCCCGAGGACGTTGACGACGATGACAGACGACAAAAACTCCGAAGTCTTTAGTTAAAATTGGCATACCTCAGGGTCAAATTTTTGGCCCTTTTCTTTGTCTGGAGCAAACAAAAATAGGGCAATAGACTGATATAGCCACACTTAGGTTAGTTTGCTTTGTTTATTTCCTCAATATTATGTCTTATGGGATTTACTCCGGCGATAGGCAGACGACGTAGGTACTCAATTTTCATATTGCACAAGAGGACAATCCGGGCAATTTATAAAAACGTTCCTTCCTCTCGATTTCCCTCATACGCTATAATACAAAGTAAAATGGAAACATTGTTTTTTAAAATAATAACATTGTTGTTTCTCGGTTTTTCTCCATAAGAAACGACCAATTGGAACCGTACACTAGCTTCTGACATTTTGTAAATGTTCATGTAGGCCTGTGACAATAGGTAAGTACGTTATGTTGATGATCTCTCAATCTATACGATTATATTTAATTAGCTTTTGACCGCGGCTTTGCCCACGTGCCCACGCCTATGTCACTAAGGAATAAAGCGGCTTTCTATTGGTGAAAAAATTTTAGCAATCGGACCAGTACTTCCAGAGATTACCTCCTACAAACAAAAAATAACAAACTTTTACCAATTTATTATTTAAGTGATAATCGAGTGACTTTTTATTTCCGCAGCAGTTAAGTAGGTACTTACCAGGCAGCAGTGTGTACATCTTGCTTGTCGTCGAAGTGATTACGTAGCATCTCCTGAGCTCCGCATGCGCGCACCGTGCTTAGACCCGCCATGGTGGCCGACACGTGCGAGAACACTGGGCTACGAGTCGTACCCTCCACCCTAAACAAAGAGGTCTATGAGGAAAAGTCTACGAGGAATCAATATAAATATTTAGGGCAAAAAACTGGGTTAAAAATAGTAGAATAAATCATATCATTGTTCGAAAATCAATAGATAATTTATTTTCGTAACAGTATTGCCTTAATGTGGCCATAGAAATATTGATAAAGTATTTTTTTTAGTATAATATATGCTGATGCGGTTGACTACGGAACCGACATAAAGGCGTAGAACTATCTATCTAGGAGCTTTCATTCAAAACAGCTGTATCGAATACGTATAGTTGTAAAATCATAGACTGCTATCATATCTATTCTAAAAATATAAAAAATCACCTTTTAATAGCCTGTGCCGTGCTGAGGAATATAATTGTCCAAATGTACATGAGGATCCCGCAAACCGCTGTTGTGAGCAACATGTATGGGTTGACAATCGCTACCATCACCAGAATACCTAACATCACCATGAAAATCTGTGGAAGAAGGAAATATCTGTTAAGGATAAAATACACAGCGACACATACATCGAACAGCGTCATAAAGATGATTGGCAAGGGAACCGTTACTATTCTGCTCAGTAGGTTCACTGAACTCTATGTGTTGTGCGAGACCGGTGAGCCTAAAGATGGTGTGTCTAGACTTTTATAATAATACCGATTAATAACTAACTTTAGTTAGGTATAGGTTCTTGTTAAGTAATAACAACTTTTATGGATTGTTCTGACTGAGTTAAATGATTTTGTTTTATTTTTTATAAACAAATTCGTATTAAGACGAAATTTTCACGCTAGATGCAACCAGATGCAAGTAGATTATGTCTGTCGACGTCTAAAAGGCGACGTTGATCGCTACAAAATAATTATCGATGAAAGTATTTCGGCTGCCTTGCACAACTACAATGGATAACGTTGGTGTCATCGATCACCCGCAATCTAGTTTCATAGATACATAATGTTACGTACTTGTATACTGTCCAAATACATTCTGGGTAAGATCTCGTCAACGACGCCCATGTCTTTGGAGAATCGGTTGAGGATCCGTCCCGAGGGATTGGTGTCAAAGAAACGCATGGTGGCCGCTAAGATGTTGCTGAACATCTGGTTGTGCAGCTTTATGGAACTGCGCATGCACACCCACAGAAACAACATTGATCTGAAAAAAGAATTAATGAGTTTTCACCTTTGAAATCTTTCGATTTTATAATGATTGAATAATTTTTTTTTTTTAAACTTTGTTTGAAGAAATTTCGTTGAAGGTTTTGTGACCTTTACTTGGGCTAAAGGGACTCGATAAACAAAATGTGACAATATGTCTTAACGTCGCCGCGTCGGGTGTTCGTTTAGTTTTTATGTCAATTAGGTATAACTTTTATCTTACCTTCCAGTTGTAAGAAGGATGCATCCCAAAATTGCGATCGCCCAAATATAAATATAATACTCGTGGTTCAAAGGTTCATATGTCGACGTAATATTCTGCATGGCTAGTACAGTTTTGACCATCGTGTCAATGACCGTCATGTTGGGCAGCTCCGTCGACGAAGGGAACAGTGTCGCCGGCAACTCAGTCGTAAAGTTTCCACTGGTATCATTACTGTCACCGGAGGAGTTGCTTAGGCTATCGAAGAGAGTAGCGTTCAATTGCTCTTTTTCTAGTATGTATTTTGTTTCAACGTCATTCATCCTGTAAAGGTCAAAGACAATTCACCATAACGATAAATGACCATCCAATGTTTTGTGAAGCTTTATCTAATGTGCGGTTCACTTAAGAAGTTCCTTCGCCGCGCCGTAATGATGGCAATACGGAAAAAGTGTTGCTATACATATTTTAGCAATGAAATTACTCAGGGAGAATAACTGATATTTCGTTACTTTTAACAATTGCCTTATAGTTTTCTTTTTCTTTTGGAAACTGTAAAAACTATTTTTGAATAAATTGTACGACGCTGGGCTCCATTTCGATTGTCCTGCAATTCTTTCAATTTCTAAAAACTGGCTGAAGGAACTTCTTAAAAGTGTAACGCACTGTACCTACTGAGCTTTGAAAAGCCAAAGCCAAGTTTTAAAAGTTCCCAATTTACGCATTTCATTTTCGCTAATAACGGCATTTAAACGTTATGACTAAATACTATATAATAATATATAGTATGTGACAAAGGGCTTCTGTCACGCTACTGTACACTTGCAGTATGAATTGGGCATATCCTAATCAATAGGTAAGTATGTCGTATTATATTTACCAATGCGTAAGCCAGAGGTCGCTGATGGAGGTGACGACTTGTGCCAGGATGACGCTGATGGTGGTCCCCAGGAGCAGGCCCCAGCCCGCGCCGGCGCGGAAGTACTGGCGGTACACAGCGCCTGGTACGCGACCTGCGAGGACAATTTTCTAACTTAGCTTATTAAGTCATTATTCATATGGACGGCCTTGTCGGTCTAATTTCGTTGTCAAAAAAACTACTACAAAGCCGTAATTAAGAAACGCTTTGCCTTGCTTATCGTCAATCCTGCCACTGACGCAAAATTGTTAAATTAATTTGGGTCACCTTCAATTAAGAATATGGCTAACGATTCGCCATATTCAGATGTCAAAGGAACTCCTCATTTTAGTAACATAATGCGGGATTGTTAGTAACAAAAAGCTCAATAATTAAGTAGCGATTTAGAAATGAAATCTGATTAATAGGTGCTAATAGTACAGATTACTCTAAGATTTATATTTACCTTGTTATAAGACTAGTTGCTGTAGTATGGTAGAAAATTATCCATCGAAAAATATTTATCGAAATCGTTTCAGCCGTGAAAGAAAGTAACTAACATACAAATATATATAACTTACACTCTTACACTTAGAGCATTAAACCAACTCTCATACTTAGAGCATTAAACCAACTCATAACTCAGTGAGATAGAAACAGGAATATATTAATGCCAAAGCTTTTGTTAAAAGTATCGTTAATTTTCACATTGCTACTGCTAAAATCACAAAAACCACTGCAGAGCCTTTGAGTTCAATTTCTAGTTTAGGCAAACTATAATTAAGGTTTCTACCAAGTATTTCTTAATAGCAGTTCGATGACAATAGTCTTATCCCTTAGTAAATAAAAGAGCCTGAAAATAACAGGCAAAAAGTGTGGAAATCCAGAGAACATTATGTTATGTAAGTAGTTAGAGCGTTGCTTCATAAATTATCATATACATGTCCAGATAGACGGTCAAATCATTTGAGTACATCAGAACATACATAAAACAGCATTTTTATGACGTCATCGGACAATTAAATAACTCCAGTCTCGAGCGGCTGAATGCCCTTTGTGTTGATTAGTAAAATGTTTTTTTCATATCTGTTCAAGAGACTTAATTGCCTCTATGAAAATTACCGACATGAGTAGGTTTATCTGTACCATATTACAATAACCTTTTAGATAAAAGCCAATTGCACTTAAACATCAACAATATTTTACTTAAATAGATAGTCATAGATGTTAAGGTTAGGTAATGGCATTTTTCTCTACTATTGTATAACCAGGTTATGGGCCTTATAAAATACCTAGAAATCATCATTACGATCATTGGTCTTATAATTCTGTCAGTGAGTCAATCTTTGCAGATCTATGGGTAGGTACCTACCGAGATTATTGTAGACGCTCACTACAGCATAAATAATCCGTAAATATTAACGGGTATCATGTTTAGGGGCGTAGCTAGGCCACTTAAAGCCCGCTATCAACACACTATCTCCCGCTCCGCCCAAGAGCGGGGGTTGTCATTGTAAGATTTATTCTCACCATAAAAACCATAAAAAAAAAATAAAGCCACTTATAGCCCTAGAGAAAAATAAACTAGGGCCTCATATTTTTACAAGAGGATTCTTTAAATAACTTCTCCTGGTCTAGGTGGAGTAGGGAATTTCAGACCTTTACTGACTCAAACGATTTTCCATTATTAAACAAGCGTTGCAATATTTTGCTTTTAGATTTTGAAGGTGGGAGAAGTTTTCTTTAGTTCAAGAAGAGGTTTGCCAATCAGGTTTTGCCCCCCCCCTCCCCCTTATGCTTGTGGGCCCCGGGGCGCATTCGCCCTTCGGTAGCTACGCCACTGGTCATGCTACTCAATTCCTGGACTGTGGAGATAATATTTACTACCAGTCGCTCCATGTAAAATCTATATTTATAGGCAAATATATTCACCTGCATTCGGCTGGTTGGGAAAGAGCGAGGCAAGCAGATACTTTGATCACTTTAATATTAAGTTTAATATTTGCAGCAACGTAATTGCGATTCATACTAAATCTGCATCGTAATAACAAGTACTACCAATGAGAAAATCTAATTAAAACATAAATAAGAGGTTTCCACCTTGGAAATCTGAAATGGATTTCCAACGCTCGGCTTAGCACCGACGGTTGAAAATCCAGTAGTGCGATAGAGGTAACATAATACTTTTGCCCACCATCAGATATCAATGACGATGATTAACGATGCGTCTATTGAATTATTTTTTGCCAGTAGATACCTATCTATCATTATCACGAGGACGAGTGTCGTCGCACTATCAGTTAAGATAAACGACAATTTACAGAAGATTGATTGCCCACAATTTTCGGCCGATTCACTGATAAGCCACCAGGAAATCAATTCAGATGAATTGATAATAACACGAAATAAAGGCACCAAGTTATCTAGATAGGGTATTAGATTAGGGATGTGTGAGAAATCCTCAGACACCTAACATAGGTAGATAAGAAACTAAATGATTTCTAACGTTTCAAATTCAAATTCAAATTCAAATTCAAAGCATTTATTTCAAATAGACCATTTACAGGCACTTTTGAATAGTCAAATGTCGGTCAGTCCAAGAAAAGTGAAGCTAAATTGCACGTTCCAAAGAGTAGGTCTCTATGGAGAAGAACGTGCAAGAAACTCCATGGACACTCTTTTAAATCATATATGTGTTACATATAATGCTTGGTTACATATTACTTGTTGCTTCTATCATGTGTGTTTACGTATTTTATATAAGTATGCCCAAGACTGGGAGCACTCTGAGGCATTCCCTGTGTCGTGGGGTCTAGTTTTTTTCAGTCCGAAAATCAGAAAATATAAATAAATAATAGGTTTGTTCAAAGTAGGTACCTGTTCCGGTCAACTCGGCAGATTCCTCCTGTTCTACCTCCTCGGGCATACCACCGTCATGTAAAGTGCTGGTGGTACTAGTATGTGACTGCAACAAACAAAACAATACTTACCAATACAGCAGGTAACTATAATACAGTTTTTAACTAGTTCAGAAGCCAAGGAACTTAATTTAGGATGTGTGTAAGAACCTTTATATTCAGATATTTTGGGACATGTTGCTGTTATTTTTGGTGAGATATCATTAAAAAACCTCTTTGGGTGAGTGGGTGGGTGCAAGGAGTGTCAGACTTTTACTGACTCCAAACCCACCCATGTATGTACCTTCAGTTACCTTTATAGTTCAGAGTTGCGGTCGGTGACCATTCCCGAGAGCTATGATATTTCCCGAGAACAACATCTAATCACATTTTGTGAATCATAATCATCATCGTCCAATCTATAATTAGCCCATATTATGTAGGTAAGACAAACTTTGTCATACTTACCTGCCTACCGTAATAACGAAATCAAAATTATCTATCTAGAAAGATAAGTAGTTATGGATTAAAGTAAGCTAGTCAACCTATTTATAATTGCGTAGGTTAGTGACTAATTCTTATTTTCTGATGTGTAAATTATAAACAGATAACAAATTCGTATCTTTTAGATTAAACATAGTTAACTATCTAAATTGTGACTTTAACCTTTATGAGAGAGATATAAAAATCTTTTGCAAATATTTTTTTTTTGGTAAAAAAAATACACCTATTATTTTTGCTTCACTTTATACAGGGTGTAAGGGACAGCCCTCCACAAACTTTAAGTGCTTGCACAGTAGACGAAACTGAACAACCCTTCACAATTCTTTTTTCAGGAAACGAAAAAAAAGATCAGCCTCAACATAAAAATTAAAAACTTGATTGGACATTTAGTCTTGTGGAAGGTTGTTCAGTTATGTCTATTGAGCAAGCCCTTAAAGTTTATGAAGGGCTGTCCCTTACACCTTGTTTATATCAAGCTTTAAATAATTATTTGAAATTCCAGAAATATCATCGACTTTTGTCGCTCTCTGTTCAGTACAGTTAGCAAAAAAAGCCCCAGTGAGGTATGGTTTCATAATTTTACAATTTTATTTCTAAAAATATATGCACCTGTATAGAAAGTGTCCTTTTTCGAAGGTACTGTGCTTTCGGCTCATCAGGCTGATCCTCTTCCTGAAGCAGCTCAGCAAACAGTGGTGATTTTGACACGTCCTCAAAACTGCCTGAAGTCTCTATTTCGCCCTAAAGAAAGAATATATAGCATTAAAAATAAATAAATTTAAAATACTTTTTCAATACACATGCTCAGAAAGTGACTCTTATTGCACTGCACTTAGATACATAATGGCCCTTGTTACTAAACTGTGACATTTTGATTACCATTACGCACTAGTGCTATAATGTAGTTAAAACCGTATTGTTCAACCTCTAACTCGCTATAATTTTATTACATTTACTGCGTCAGGATGGGCGCAGATCGTCCCCCACGAGTTAACCTTAGTTTATTCATTTTAGTGAGAGTATTGAAAGGTAAAAAAAAATGGACGCGCATATGAAAGCAGACGTCACTAAAGTTTTAGTTATTTTCTTTACAAGTGTATTGAAAAACGTCGTATGATACACGTGAGTAATTGATGATTACCTTTTTCGGCTCTCTTAAGACCCTCGCCACGGCTCGGGTCTAAATACCGCCTTGACGGTAATCACTAACATTACACACTTAGGTATAACATAATGTAATGTTCAAACTTAGTGTTTTGACCTTGCCAATGTTATCTCATAGTTGGTATTTTCTAACAAACAGCTAACACATTGACACTTTTTATGACATATTTACCCTTAGATAGCTGGTACCTATGTATGGTTGGTACGTAAGTACTCACAATCTATATTTATTCGTGTCATGTTCTCGATTCGATGAATCAGTGTGATTCAGCATAATGTTAACGATAACGCAGAATTTCAATAACGAATAATAAACAGCATGTCATGCTGATTGAACTTGTGTTTACAAATTAAAACAGACTTTGAAAATCTGACTATTAAACAAATAAGAATCGACGAATGTTTAAAGTCTATTTAAAATATTGTCACAAATATTTGACACGACCAGCACCGTATTGAGCAATCTTGGCAACGTGATCGATTCTCGTTTGTCAGAAAGTTTTGAGCAAGTGCCTATTGGAAAAAAAATAAGCGTGCTGCATGGCTATTGAATAATAATCGATTGCATCTTGTCTTTTTCAATTTTTACAAATGGTATAAAGTACCGTTTTAAACCGGAAACTCAGTTGCAAAGGTATAACTCTATCAAATGACAATTTCTGTGAATACCGAAACAATGAACAAACAAAGCATGCCACCGCTTTGTAACGAGCTCGTATTGTTATGATAGAAGTATGAGTGCGTTGCCTTAGTCACGACGGTAAATAGGGCACCGTTCATTGAGCACCATCGTACAATGATATTTTTTTTATTAACTACGCAACTACGCACTGACCACCAATGGTATCAAATTCTTTTCTGATGAAAGTTCAATTTACCAACAAACAACACTGTAACGTCTTTGTAAATTTACATAACAAGAATAAAATTAAAAAAGATTGTTACAGGCTTTAAACTGAATTCCTTTAATTGAAATGGTTTAATTTATCAACCTTCAATAGAGTTCCATGAACACGATTGTTTCTTTTAGTAGGTAATTATCTAGTCAATAGACAAGGCTTTAATTGAAGTTTATCAATTTAACATACTGTTTAAGTATCCTATATAAATGAACACAAAACGATTCTTGGATTCTGTTGCTTCTCGCCATTTCATGTACTACATTACAGGTCAAGGGCTTTTCCATGACGTGTCAAAATGTCAGTAGTGCGAGAGAGAAAGAGGGAGGGAGCAATACACGTTAGGTATATGTATAGTTCCATCTCTATAACAGTTCAGTTTAGGTCGTCAAGTGGATCGCGTTAAGAGCTCGTAGTAGAGCCTCAGAGTTTAGCGTCAACCTCTTTCCGACATCTTTTTGCCCAATATTTGGTTGAGGACGACTTCCCGTTTAACCGGTTCTAATCGATTACCAGTATTTTAAAAACCAGCAGTTTTTAAGTACTCCAGATAAAAGCATATATTAAGGAAATATTTAAATTTAAATCTATTCCATCCATTTTTTATTTTCTTGGAATACTTTCGATGCAGACCAATGATATTATAATAAATATAATATTTAATATAATTTAATATTTATAATAACATCATTGATGCAGACCGTACCAATATAGAAACGTACTTTATTTTGTTACGTAGTTTTCTCCTATAAAATATACTGTTTGTCGAGTTAATTAATTATGCAATCAGGTAGTTTACACAGGAATTATGAGAGATATGTAAAACAAATAGTTTCATTTACAGTTATAAAGATATCGGTTGAAAGTTAAATATTCAGCAACTAGGATAATAAATGATAATAAAGGTGACGCTTATTGGCTTTACTGCTTTACGTTTAACAATTAACAAGTGTTAATACGTAAAGTAAACACAGTGTGTTTACGCACAACCGAATAACTGTAAAACATTGCGATAGTAGTTTACAAGCGATTTCGACTGAAAATTATCCCAAGGGAAGGAAACGTAGGTACCTAGTCCTGGGTCCTAAAAAGTGTCCTATATATAGGGAGACTGGTAATTAGTGACCGATATTTATACACGTATTTGTACTCCTGATTACAAACAACTTTCCCAAAGAAACTTATTTTTATACTCATTAGTTTTATCAAAACAGCTGTTCGCGCAAATAAGCAAACGCGCGCCTGCAACCTCTGAGTTGTTAGCCGCGTAACGCGGTTGTCTCATGTACCTTATCTACAATAGTGATAGTAGCACTCGTTCCGCTGCAAACCCATCGGTGTATATAATCAGTGCAGGTACCTACATGTTCCGGTTAAATAATGTAAGTTAAATAATGTGTACAAAAAAAAAATTGGGAAAGTTGTCTGTAATCATGAGTAACAATCACGTGTATAATTATCCACCCCTAATTACCAGTCACCCTATATAAGCCTATGTGCTTTTCTAGGGCATAGGCCAAATTTTCACTCATGTGTTAAATTTCGTCCTGCAGGTTTTTTAAACATTACCTCTTGTAAGTAACAAAAATATAAACATACATTCAAACGCCTTTATAATGTGATATGATGCAGTTTACTTATTGCAACATCCAAACTTACTTTTAATCCATATTTTAAGTCCATTACTTACTTTTTTTTAGAGATTCATTCAGAAAAATATTAGGTACCTATTTGAATTAACCCTTGAAAAAATAAATGGAAATATTTCTCCCTGTTGGTTAGTTTTCCGCGTCGAAAATCCGTCACTTAGCTTGCTTTTGTTTCCTGGATGATGATATATCTTCAGTGTTTATTTTCCAGTAGTAACAATGTAGTTACTTTTATTGTAGAAAGTTTTAATAAAGAACAAAGAGTGTTTGCAGGATTACCTACTTGTTGTTTACAAAAATGAAAGGGTGTAATGCACATTAATATAATATGCTTATAAACAGATACTAATGGATAAAGTAAATAAAACAATTATTTCATCATTCAAATATGAACTAGCTTTCACCCTCGTGAATCAGTTAATAATACCATATATATTATTAGGATTTATAATCTATGCTCGTGCCTATATGACATATTGTAAACTTTCATCTAAATCCGTGCAGCAGTAGTTTGAGCGTAAAAGAGTAACAAACATCTATCCAACCATCCGTCCATCACCATCAACTAAGTACACCTAGACTAACATCTTGCGTTGATTGGTCTATACTCTGTTCAAAATAAAATTAGAAATTTATGACAACCTTTTATTACTGTCTGTTTAACTTATTTTGACTTTTATTACGTTGGTGGCAGGACAAATGGCGGCTGCAGTAAATAGTTCGTACTGTAACTACTTTTTGCTTTTAAAGCTATCCTTATGCCTACGAAATACAAGTTAAAATCGGTTAAAGAAACAGTAAAAAAGATTTCTTTAAATTTCTATTACATGACGGAAGATCTCAAATTAATTACATCTGCGATAGATTGCTATTTTGTTAGCAGGTACTTACCTAAAACACATCAATTGACAAGGTCAACTAATAAAATAGGTACCTAACAACTACTAGTACTCTGAAGCGTAACCGTAACCTACCGTATAAGTACCGTGAACGCCAAGAATCTTTCCGTAAACATTTATTCAACCAGATAGCATTAAATTAGCATCGTGTAAAAATAGCTTCCTTTGTCCTATCCACTTTCAATTGTCATTTATGCGACTTTGTGTTATAAAATGAAGTTTATTTGGAGAGTTTACATGGGAGATTACTGAATCCATGCGTTCAGCGAAACGGCGCCACCTGCCTTATCACCTAATGGTACTATTGTTCAGACAATCAAATCGAGTAAGGCTTAGTGCAAAAAATGGTTTAAGTGTACAATACCAAATTACAAAATACATTCGTGATCGCTAAAAACCATATTGTTATACTCTGTTCAAAATAACATTAGAAATTTATGAAAACCTTTTTATTATTGTCCGTTCAACCGATTTTGACTTTTATTACGTTGATAGAATGCCAAATGGCGGTTGCAATAAATAGTTAGCCACTTTTTTGCTTTTAATGCCAAAATCGGTTGAACAGATAGTAATGTTTTTTAAAATTTCTAATCTTAACGCGAACAGGGTTTAGAATATTTTAAGCCCTTACTTTTTTTTGGATAGGGTATCAGCTATCTACGCATTTTAGAACAAGTGTCGCTTACAAGTCTGTGGTAAGGGCTCGATGCAGCCTTAAGCATGATTTATGATCCATCAGATTTTATCAAATACCTATTTGAAAAGCCTTGAATGACCAGGAGGAAAAGAAAATCCAACGTACATTCGTCAATACAAAACATTCTAATCCATCTTTATCGTAGACTATTAGGTAATGAATTGATAGAGGGGACTGATAAAGCATTGGTATGTTATGTTATGTTATTATGACACATGTTTGATTGATTAGAATCAGTCAACCCGTCGGTTTTTGTTTGGAGGACAGCTGAAGAGCTATGATAAAATCGTATTTACTCGTTTGATACGCACCACACATATAGGTAGGTACGTATTATACGCGTTTGTGCACTCAATCGGAGTTATTATTTGTAAGGATATAATATAAAACCGATACTTTTAAAATGGTTGTAAAAAATCACGAGTATGTAAAAAATACGAATCCAATACGAGTAAATGCCAAACATCTTGAGGTGTATTTGATCATACAGGGTGTATGGGACAGATCCCCGCAAACTTTTAGGGCTTGTTTAGTAGACGAAACTGAACAACTGTCCACAAGATTTATTTTAAAGAAACGAAAAAAAAAACTGTCTAATCAAGTTTATAATTTTGAATGGAGAGGCGATTTTTTTTTCGTTTCCATAAAAAAAAATGTGGACAGTTGTTCAGTCCAGCCCTAAAACCTTCCACAAAATTTTACAAAACTGTACAACCGCACAATTTCGTCTATTTGAGCTTGCCGTTAAAGTTTGCGGAGACCTGTCCCTCTTACATCTTGTATTTATTCACTGTAAGAATCAATAATTATTTAATTGTATTACCTACCATTGAAGTTGTAGGTACTAAGTACACCCGTACACGCCTTACGACTTTCATACTCGAATTGCATTGGAATGTTTTTGAACAGGCCCTAGGGTATGCTCTATCCGATTATATGTTTGAGGACTTACATTGTGCAAGATGATGACTTTATCCGCGGTCTTGAGGTGGTGCAGCTGATGCGTGACGAGGATGCGTGTGGCGTGACGCAGCAACCCCATCACGCACTCGGACACCAGGTGCTTGCCCACGTGCGTGTCCACCGCGGACAGCGGGTCGTCCAGCAGGTAGATGTCAGCCTGGTAGAACAGAATAAACGAATCAAACTCAAATAGATTATTTGTTTTAAAACGTCATACTTACCTAAGTACCTACATACGACCGACCACAAAACGCCTAAACCGCTTCAATTTAGGAATATTACTTTATGTTTTGGGAACATATTCATTACCTATGCATTGCGTACAGCTAAGGAGTAGAATTCCCTGCCAAAGTCTTTGCATCCTGATACCTACAATCTAGGGGTCTTTCTTTCAAGAGTGCATAGATTATTTCTAGGCAAGCGTGTTCCATAGTCGATAATGGTATTATGTGAGATAGTGGCCAAACCATAGATATCCAGGCCAAACACAAGCCTATCAATAGTAAAAACAAATAAATAAATTAGATATTGATCTTTCAAGACTGGTATCAACTGAAACAGTCAAAATGATCAAATGCCTCAATATTTCAATAACCTTTATTAAAGGTTAAGAAGTCGCTCTTTGTAGGTACATCTTCCAACTTTAACTCAAAATAACCCGTATGGCCGACGTACGACTACGAGAAATATACATATAATAACGTAAACCCTTCATATCGTTTAATTTACTGGGTGACCAAAGGTTATCTCTCAATAACTAGGTACGATTATTTTGTAAGTAAGTATGTACCTATATTGATTCTTGATAAAACAGCAGACAGTTTGCAGACACGAATAATACTGCAAATCTTATCTTGGTGGCTAAACTCAATCGTTCTTTATCCGCCTCACCAATAAAAATATACCATAGGTATCATAATTTGCAAAGGACTTAACGCCTTTAGATTCTTTTAAACCATACAGTTGCCGTTAATCAAATATTACGTAAACAGTTAAGCACCAAAGTATGTAAGTATGGGGCGACGGGGGGCGACATTAGGGTCTCTTTGGCAATAGCTTATTTTTACTTTTAGTCTAATATAATTAAGACGACCGTTTTCAGAGACTCTCTAAAAATACTTTAAGTTCAAATTGGAGCAGTTTTATTCTGTACTATTATATCGATAAAACAAAAAATACAGGCACAAGGAGCAGTTTTGAATATGCATAAATTGCAACAAAATTAAAATGTATTTACATACAAGGTGTCGTTTTGAAGCTGCAAAATATTTCAGGAGGTAATTATGTTAGTGATTCTCGACCCAAATCAATAATAAAATGAGTAGATATTTTTTTTTTCTTATTTATGGAAATCGGTATGTGTGAACTACGTTTCTTAAAAAGCAGCCAGTCTGATACCTGCCTTATAACCGCGCTTTCTTTCACACACACAAACACGGAACAATAAAGGGCGTTTTCACACACACTAACTCGCAACGATAGTTTCATAAATAAAGTATCATCCAATCATCATCCCGCACGCCACACCCTAGCCACGCCCCCGCGGCCATCGATCAATCGAATTAGTTTAGTATAATTAAAAAATAAAATAAGAAGTATTACTGATTATTGACCAGGTATCGTTTTACACATGATTATTTATGAGTTTTATTACAACCTCCTAAAATATTGTGCAGTTTTAAAACTGCACCTTGTATATATAGTATAGTAAATGTAGTAGTAATAGTATATGATTATTGACCAGGTAGCTGGTATCGTATTTTTGTATGGTTATTTACCTACGAATTTTATAATAACTAGGTAATTATTTTTTTGCAGATTCAAAACTGCACCAACTGCACCTTGTATTATATTGTTCTGTCACCTCTAGTGCACAATTATCATTGTTTTCGAGAATATTTATCGGAAATAGTGAGTTTTACACTATTTTTTTTATCTGTTTACAGACTTTTTGGTCTTATTATTTTCATAAGTACCTACTGGAGGTCAGTGTAATTAACTTTAAAGACGTACCTATTTACGTCAAACAAAAGGAATCACAACTTCAGTATCGTTATCTTAGATACACTTCAAAACATGTCTTTTTCCGATTTCTTACTAGCCCGAACTTTGATAGTTCTTTGCTCTAAATATTCAGTGGACCATCTATTGATTGGTTCACTGATCCCGCACTCATCCTGCAACAAGCTGCCATGCTCCACAGAATCAAAGGCTTTTTGGGAGATTATAAATTCTGCACGTGCTATTTTTTTATCATTTTGGTAAATATTTACATCATTTATAAAGCTTGGTAGTGAGTGTCGTTGCTGTACTTTTGTCTGGTTTAAAACCATGTTGAATATGTGTAAAGAATGCTATTTTTATCTGTAATAATCTTGCTTACCTATACTTATACTAAGTTATCGTTCATCACTAATCGCAAATCAAATAGATAATATTATCAACAAAGGACTCATTGTTGAGTTAAGTACAACCTTTATCTAAAGTACATACAATATGTATAAGTCCATGAAGATATTCTACCCTCAATAAGGATTCCCCTTATAGTTCATAGTTTTTCTAACCCGAAAACTAGATCTTATTACACTGCTTTTAGGTTTACCTTGCAGTGATTTTCACACGTGTTTGTTTTGCTGTTCATATTAGTTCAATGTGGTTCATTCTCAGACTAGCTACGCAATTTTATAAGATCTACAATATACTATATCTTCGTAAATGAAGGTGTGTAGCAAACAGAGCGTGTTACAGGCGTGTTGCATAGCCAGGTGTACCTAGCTTTATGTGCTGACCCTACCCCTAGCTGAAACAACATGCGAAACAGGTATAACCCCTACCACTCTTGTAGTTTTTGCGCCATGCGTCATCGTCTTTGTTTAGAAACCGTAACAGCGACTTGACAACGTATTTGCAACCGTATTCTAAATATTACTGCGACGCATACACACAAAAGTACAGTCAGCAAAGAAAGTTTGTTGACCGTAAAATGGAAATTGATGGCACAACTTTACATAATACTTAAACCGTTGAATGACATAAGGTATCAATAAATTATTTTGTGCAGTGGCAGATTTTAAGACTTGCGCTCCGCACAGGGTTTTAAAATATAATTTTCAAAAAAAAAAAAAATCTCCAAAACTAAAAATGATAGTATAATGGGATTACGAAATATTACATTTGAATAACTTAAACTATCTGTTTTCATATAAAGAAGCTATGTCCGAAAAATGGTTTTAATAAAACACTGTGCTCCAGGGCCATTTAAAAAAAAAACTTGTAAGTACTTACTTAAGTAATTTAAAAATAAGTGTGCTTTTTGAGCGAGCAAGCGAAGGTTGCTAACAATTCGAATTGGTTACGTTTTTGATTAGTATGTCTAATATGAATAAAATAATGTAAAAGTAGCAGACCAAGCAAAGTGAGTTCAAACATTTTAATTGTCCTTAGATATTTACTGTATTTTTACCATTCCTAAATAAAACTTCTATATCTGAAGTTTCATAGACGTTAAGCATAACAACCAAAAAGCATGTTTGCAAGAGCAAGCGAAGCGAGTTCGATTATTTCAACATCCTGTGTCGGAGACATTTCATTTTCTTTTGACAGACAATTTACATTACCTACGGACTCGGCCTGTGGCAACTTTGGTATAAGGGTAAATATTCTACTCAGCAGTCGTATTAACCCTTAACCCTTCGCCTGTATACGCGTATTAGTGTATCCATTATGTTCGTGAACCTGTTGCGCTTCGCGGTCCTGCAACTGCTCCACATGGTGGATACCTCCTGCGCTCCACGCTCACCGCTCCAATCGATGGCGGTTTTGGGGTGAACACAAAAGGGAGCGTACTCTGTATGTGGACACAAGCTAATAACCACGTTTAGAGAATTCGTGTTATGTTATGTATCACGCTCCACGTTGTTAAAAATGTTTTCAAAGGGACTGTCGAGCATATGTGTTTCTAATAGAGATGCGCGTACCGTCTCCATCAGAGCTATTACAGATACCCAGAATAATTAATTCGCGAACATAGTTTATGTTAAAGTACTATGTGGAGGGTAGTTAGTTACCTGTCTGTAACAAGCCCGAGCGAGTCCAATGCGCGCGCGCTGTCCGCCGCTGAGGCTGATACCGCGCTCGCCCACCAGCGTCGAGTCTCCCGCCGGCAGCTGCTCGAAGTCGCGCAGCAGTGCACATGCGCTCACTACCTTCAAATATACATGAGATTGTTATTAGGAACTAATAATCTTTATAATTGGCCTGGGACTCAGGCCTTTTCTCTAGAAGAGTGAATGGGCCATGATCCACCACGCGGGATCAGTGCGGATTGGTAAAGGACACATGTCTTCGAATTTTTTATTCTAGGACACGCCGGTTTCCTCTCGATGTTATATTTCACTGTATTTTATTTTATCACTACTGCTCTCAAAAAGAGCAGCAGTGATATAATAAAATACACAAAGTAATGCGCCTGGCTCGATTTGTTACCGCGACCTACAGCTCATAAGTCGAGGCTGTACCACTGGGCTACCACGGCTCGTGGTATCTTTATTTAAAACAAATAAAAAATTAATAGCTATTATAAAAAAAGTAAGAAGAATAGGTTAGAGAAAACCGTTAACTTTTGTTTGTAGATAATAAACGCGGCAGTGTTTTGGCGTTAGGTATGCTATAAATTCAAGTTCGCAAAATATTAGATTTAACACCATAAAATATTACTTGATTTAATGTATATTTTCCTTAACTCACCTTTTTATAACGAATACGATCATACGGCTGTCCGAAAAGAATGTTTTGACGAACAGTAGCCACGAAGAGCCAGGGCTCTTGACTTGCATAGGAGACTCTTGCGCCCCCCAGTGAAACTGTGCCCTGCGACGGAGACAGCTCACCCAGAATCACTTGGAGAAGGGATGACTAAATGAGACAAGGAGAAAATATCCATTACGCATAAATAAATGGTGACGTTTTATTTGTTTAGCGGCGACGGTAAGTCGAAGACAATAAGGAAGTCACAATAGTACTGTCAGTCTACTATAGTACTATTGTTATCATTTAATAAAACCCGTAAATAATGACTTATTGAGTAACAGTGATGTACTTGCAGTTAATTGCATGAGTACTCAGAAAAAGATAAAAGATTTTGAATACTATCCAGAACGAAGTTGTTGAACTGTTAATTTTGACTAAACGAGATTTTATTAGCCAAGCCAGTAATACCTTTCCAGAGCCCACTAGTCCGGCGATGCCGACGAACTCCCCAGGCTGCGCTGTAAGCGTGATGTTCCTCAGCGTGTTCACTATCGCCTCGGGCTGCCAGCTCGCACTTAGCCCATTCAGAACCAATCCCGTATGCTTCGGCTTTTCCTTCTCAGTACCATTGCTTATTATTGCCTTCGAATCAACTGCTGTCACTAACTTCTCGGGAGTCAATTCGTCCAACAACAGGAATTCCTAAAAAACACACACATCGTCATCGTTTGATTCATACGTTCACGAATATACATTACACATCCGTGTTAAATATACGTATTTGGTAGATACACATTTGCGGTTTACCTCAAGCCGCCTGATAGACACTTTAGTCTCCGCCAGAAATGCGAGCGCCAATGGGAAGAATATGTTACAGGCCAGCTGAAGGAGATTGAAGTATTGAACGAGGGAGAATGTGATCTCGGCTCGGATATTGCCGCCCATGAGTACGAACGCGACGATGGCGGAGAACAAGATGAAGCGTTCAGTGAACACACTCAGCGCCGTGGAGAACCCTTTGATCATAGACGTGCGCATCACGAAGCTCACCTCTAACCTAAAAACATAAAAAGCACCGTTAAGTACGTACCTAATTACCTATGGTCGTCTATCTCATTCTAGATCAACAAGCAAAAACGAAGGTCAAATTTGATAAGACTTACTTCCGCAGTTTATCAACCAGCTTTTCGAAAGGCTTTTCCCAGGTGTACATTTTGATGACTTGCACGCCGTTCACCAGCTCGCTCATCACCTTTACCCTCTCGTCTGTGCGCTTTGCGATTTTACCTCTTAAGGTTCCTTGTAAATTACTTAAATATGCTAAAACATAAATACATACAAACAAGTCGATTAGAAAAACGTTTTCAGTATAACAAATTGCATAGGAAGTCATTTGTCCGTGCATGACTGAAAAAAGTAATTATTCGTGCCTATGGCACATGTATTCAATTGTGTAATCGTTGTTGAAGCAAATTCTTCTCGTCCAACATTATCATCACGCAACCTTTTGTGTTAATGTATTTATTTATAATTTGCACACGATGAGCGTTTATCTTGAGGGGTATAACAAAAGTGTCATTATTGTACGATTTTGATTTACCTTGGACGAGTACAGTCTGTAGGAATATGACGGTAAGCGCGGCGAGGGTGGCCCAGCCCACGTGCTGCCAGACCAGGTATGACACTACCGGCACCACGATAGGCATCACCCACAAGTAGTTCAGGAATAGAGCCACTAAATCAAAACGATTTACATCGTTAGACATCAGATTGATCACCTGTCCTGGCTCAGTTTTATTTAATCCTGTGCGATCGAGTTTTAATATCTAAAATAGAAAACAAGACATATCGTTAAGTGTCCCTGCAAACGGATGCTCGGATGCTGTGAATGCATGTAATAAATATGTTGATACTTACTTTTCTATACAACAATGAACAGCTAGCTATTCTAACTCTCATTCCTACGCGTCCTTGACTTAACTGTATATGATTGAGCATCAAAGCCGTCCCTATACTCAAAAAATTCATAAGAAAGTTGTAAATATGTGCATTTCTATATTTTTCCGCGTTTTTGTCCTCAGAAAAATAATTTATGAATAACGCTAGAGTGAATGGAATTAAAGGCCTGAAAATAAAACAGAAACATAAAATCAGCATGCTTGTTTCAATAACATTTATTTTGTGATTGTTTTGTCACTTGATGAAAAGCGATGAAGTGTTCTTTGTTGGCACACGCTTGCCCATAAAGAAACTCTTGCAGTACCTATTACAGAACACCAATGTGTTTGTGATACTCGTAGCTAAGCTACAACCTCGGACAGGGAATTCCACTCCTTAAGGTCTTTTTTCCACAGCATGGCTAGGATGACAGCAGGACGAAAATATGCATCTTTAAATGAGAGAAAAGGATAGCCATATTGTATGAATCCGACAGCTGTCACCCGCGCTTCATCATATAGTAATTGTAATGTAGGTCCACGCACAATGAATGTGCGAACAGCGTTTATCGATATGAGTCTACATGTTTGATTCATGACATATGGCTACTTGATGTACGATCGTGCACTGTACACAGCTTCATTGACAGCGCACCGACACAGATTGAGATCGACCTTTACCCGCGGCCGATCTCTGTCTTATAGTTATTATTGTGCAGTTTCCATAAGACACAACTATACACCCCTACTTTTTAATTAGTACACAAAAAAATGTGGCTGTATCTGTACCCGTTACTGGTCATATTTTTGTATTCAAAAGTAGGAAAAACCGAAATCCTAAAATTGACCACGAAAAGGTAAATTCATCATAGATTCAATCATACATAACAATTGCTAGTAGAAAATACTGCGGGAAGTGTTTTTCCATTTTAATCGTCATTAATTCATTCATAATCAATAGCCTGCACAATATTTCCATAAATTGAGAGACATTTTGGGATAAACACAAACGCTAATAACTTTGCTGTTTATAAATATTATTTTTACACCACCTGCTCGATAATGTCGTTTTATACGTCATACAAACTTCACTTAAAGCATGTCATTCTATCCCTAGGGAGATAATGCAGTATGGCCGATCCCTAGGGAATAATGAGATTTGAATTTGGAACATTAAAAATCGTCAACATTGTGAATTAAAATGTAGGCGCATCGAACAAGTTGACTCGAAATTCAAACCAAAGAGTATGTAATCACTATGATTCAAACTGGCCACTAACAAAAAAAAGAAAATAGAATAAAACGTACGTACTGACGACACGGGAGCATTATAGAAAATTGAAATTAGAGAATCTTGGAGTAGTGAATTTTGTTTGTTTGATGAACTTGTAAATATAATACTTATATTTCTCTGATATATGATTTGGTCGACCAAATTGTCTTTTAATTATCTCACAGATGGTGTAAAAAGTAGAGTATGCAACACGGGGATAAAGCTGTCTTTGTCTTGGGCGGCTTAAATTCCTCACTTCACTCAGGTTTCTTTATTAACTCCCTCGCAATGCTCGGGAGTTAATTTTATAAATCCCTCACTGTCGTTCGGGATTAAAATCAGCAACCTTCGTTTCGTTCGGAATTCATCATGCCGCCCGCGACTTAAAGACACTGCTTTATCCCCTAGTCACATAAACTACTATTTTACACCACCTGCTCGATAATGTCGTTTTATACGTCATACAAACCTCACTTAAAGCAAGTCATTCTATCCCTAGGGAGATAATGCAGTATGGCCGATCCCTAGGGAATAATGAGATTTGAATTTGGAACATTAAAAATCGTCAACATTGTGAATTAAAATGTAGGCGCATCAAACAAGTTGACTTGAAATTCAAACCAAAGAGTATGTAATCACTATGATTAAAACTGGCCACTACCAAAAAAAAAAGAAAATAGTATAAAACGTGCGTACTGACGGGAGCGTTATAGAAAATTGAAACTATAGAATCTTGGAGTAGTGAATCTTGTTTGTTTGATGAACTTGTAAATACTCGTATTAAGTCTGTCTAATAAGTCAACTGACTTGGCAATTTTGTATAACATTTAAAAAATACTTATATTCGATACTTTTCATAAGATTCTTCTGTTAGTAAACAATGATCTCTATCTCTTAATTAACCTTGATTATTGAACCCGTGTTGACTACATCAGATTTAATTAAATCCTGATAATTACCAAAGTCGTTTAACTTATTAAACAAACTCTAATACTTATATTTCTCTAGTATATGATTTGGTCGACTAAATTGTCTTTTAATTATCTCACAGATGGTGTAAAAAGTAGAGTATGCAACACGGGGATAAAGCTGTCTTTGTCTTGGGCGGCTTGAATTCCTCACTTCACTCAGGTTTCTTTATTAACTCCCTCGCGATGCTCGGGAGTTAATTTTATAAATCCCTCACTATCGTTCGGGATTAATATCAGCAACCTTCGTTTCGTTCGGAATTCAACATGTCGCCCGCGACTTAAAGACACTGCTTTATCCCCTAGTCACATAAACTACTATTATTGAGATTTTTCTTAAATAATAACAAGACCTTTTCTAATAAGCCCTATAAGTATTTGTACTAATTAAAAATTAGTGGTGTAGAATTATGTTTCATATGAGAAATAGTTATGATGCACTTTTGGAAAAAAATTAATAGCGAAGATCCTTTGTCCAACCCTTCGGGACGTAAGTAGGTAAGTACAACGTATTGGTGTGATATGAAAAATATATATAAATATTTGATTATTTTTTCGGTGTATGATGTAGCTACAAGGATTTTTCAAACACTGTCTATTATTCTGATAATAGGATCTAAAAGTAATGATAATCGGGTATTTCTAATAAATAATAATAATGTTGTTTTGACAGACCCATCGAACGATATTTAGCGCGATGCGTCTAGAGCAAAATTTACTGAACAAGGCAGCTAATTCTTAGGCAATTCTTAGGATATAAGGTGACAAAATGATGACAAAACACTTAGGTAAATACTGAAAGAGAGAACAAACAGATGACGGTTAGGGAGAATGAGCAAATTTAATAAACTAAGTCCTTGTCAAGTTCCTTCATGGAATTTTTTGAGCCTCATGATCGTGGTCAGCACATTGAAGCCTAAATACAAATCATATTATATAAAAAGGTAAAGTTTGTTTTTTTGTTTGTAAGAGGAAATCTTCGAATGTACTGTTCCGATTGCGGAATTTTTTCACCAATAAAAAGCTGTTTTATTCAGTGAGCATTGAGTGACAGACTTAATTTTATGTACGCGGGCAAAGCTGCGGGCAAAAGCTAGTAAAAAATATTTTTATGACTTACTAACTCGTTAAACGTCTAGAGCAAGTTACTAAACGTTATCGTTCCAAGTCATTTGCCTAGCTGTTTGATTGAATGGCGAATATCATTCGGGAGGCTAATTGAATGGCGCCGTTTATTAAAAACGCGAGGCCAAGGAATTTAGCTAGTTGACTGCGACATAAGGAATAAGTTTTTATTTACAAATAAAATGTGCGTAATTTTAGTGCAAGACACATTCCACCATAATACATTTTAACATAAAATTACAATTTTATGTTAATCAATGCACAAAGTAAGTTATTATTACACAGAAAATAACTAAGCAAAGGTTAGTTATGACATTGAATACACATCATCAGTCATCAAATTAATCCTATACTTACTTTTACAAAATATAGTAGGTACCTATCGCCGTTTAGGTAACATTATAAATAGGAATCTACAAAATAAAATTTAACCAGGAGAAAAGTTAAAACTAAAATAAAAGTAACATACAAATTTGTAAAAGCATAAACACTAAAATAATACTAAGAGTACCGTAAAACGCTGCAACATTACCTCTCGTACCCAATTTTGCCTATTTAAAAAACTTGCAAATATCTTTTAAAATATTTCATGTAGCAACATCTGATTATTGGTAGTTATTTAAATCCTTATTTGGCAACTCGAAAAACTGGTCGCCATTTTTATTTTCATTCAAACCCCGCAATACTGATATGTCAAACGCGATGACTACTGGCCGGCTTCGACGTTACGCGACAAACTTTTACCGTAAGTCCAAAATTATTATTAATTTTAGTAAACTGTTGATGTTGATATGTTATTCGTAAGTTGTTCTATAATTCTAAATACTTTTTAAGTGTTAATTGTTAAAAATAAAATAGTTATTAATGTTTAGGCAAAGTTATGACACTGAACTCCTACTAGTGAACATAACTTTGCCTGACCTAGGGTTGTCACAACGTGGAATACATAATTACGTACCTACCCTACCTACCTAATGTTTTGAGTGTTTATGTACGAATTTGTATTTTTGATCATAATTCTTATTTAGTGTAACTTCTAAACACTTCGACCGATTTAGATTTTCATAAACTATAATCTATATATATAAAAATCAATGCAACTTTTCGTTGTAATTTTATAACTTAAAAACGGGCTCACCTGATCATACCAAATGCTTAAGCTTTGTTCGGACTATTTAGTAGATGGTTCATGTGAGGTTTGGTAGGGTAGAGTACTGTAAAGTAGAGTAGTGTAGGGTAGGGTAGAGTAGTGTAAAGTAGAGTAATGTAGGGTAGGGTGGAGTAGGGAAGAGCGAGAGCGAAGCCGCGCGGGCAAAAGCTAGTAACGATATAAACGATAGAATACTTAGTTTTGAGTACCTAACTTCCCCATTCGTTCTTTAAATTTAAAATATCGGTAATCGCTGTGTTGTATGGCGTGACACACCAAAAATATTGGTAAATTAATTTTTTTTTTTTTATTAAATATATATCTACCTATATGTAACATTGATTATTTTTATAAGTAGCTACTTACTGAATAATTATCAAGAATATAAAAG